>CM046356.1:6228640-8628640 GCA_025436335.1 Bursaphelenchus mucronatus
AAGGGCATTTAAATCAGAATTTACACTGGTTGATTATTCCTACTTATGTAGAGAAGTAAAGCGACCGAACGAACACGCATTCCCCTTTATTATCGTTAACAAATGTACACCAAAGAAGCAGGGCCTAACTGATCTAAACAAAACAAAAACAGAAAACGGGATCAAACAAAATTTGTACGAATTTGCATTTCAATGGGAATGGTAAAAAAGTTTGAGGGCTGGAGTTAAGAGCTCCAGTTAATGGAAGTTTGACCGAGAAAAGGCCGAATGGACCTGGATGGATCAAAGGCCTCAGGGCGGTGGAATAAGAGAGAAAAGCCAGAGAAATCCGACTTCTCGGACACGGCTTTCAATTGTCCCAATCACTGCCTCAAGGCCGCACTGGAAGAAGAGGGAGTTAAAAAGTGCGGCCGGATCTTCGTCAAGACCTGAGGAACGGGGGGGGGGGGGGGGGGGGAAAACAGGAAGGTTGATGCTGGGGATCGCGCCTGTCGGATAAAACCCGGTGCTCCTTTTCTCTCGCGATGATGCGGTTCAAATCTTGGCCGTTTTTTCTTCTCCTGATCGATTTAAACTTTCTCCATTTCATTGTAGTAGAACGACACGCTCTTTTGTTTGTCCGCATTCATTTCATACGGCAATCCAGCTTCGCCAATTATATTCCCAGCACTCGAATACCAGCTTCCAAAGTCCAGTCCTTCTCCGCCAATATTTTTGCTGTCGGGAGGATCCTCTGAAATGTTTTAATTGGCCCTGATTTCTTAAAGCCTAAATTTACAAAAAATGATGACTAAAAGATCAAATTTTTTCAAACAACAATGCAATGAAAGCCCCACCTGCACTCTGCCAAGTCCTTTTCGTATTGTGGGAGTATCGTAAAAAGAAGTTATAAAGCTCTGATCTGTATTCGGGGAACACCTTGAATAATATCAATGGCTCCAACACGCCAAAAATAACAGAATATGATATCCGCAAAGCAATCTCGACAATTGGATCTTGTTGTTTTGTGTACGGTTCTAATAAATATAATGGCCCGTGGAGTACCGCTAGTAACATTAAGCACCGGGTAAGAACAAAAAAATACAAACGTTCCGATTCTTCGTTGTTGTCCGACCATTTGAAACTCCAATTTTGAAGTAATTGAAATATCAACAAGGCAACCCCAGCCAGCGACAGAATGAAAATACCTGAACAGCTTGAGGAAATGATCTATAACCTACCCGCCAATGGCGAAAACTTTCGAATGTTTACTTCCATTTCATAAAAATCTTGTCCGAAAACTTTTTCCATGAAACAGTAAGGAGAGGTGCTGATGGTCGCGTTGTTTTCATATGTCAACGGGAAATCCCAAGCTGGCACTAATATGGCGCCAGAAAAAATTACGATGATAAGCATCGTACATTTGGACAAATATACAGAATTGATCTGCGAATGGATATAAAATAAGGTCAACTTTCAGACAGAATCAACGTACAATCTTATGCTTTTTGCTCCAAAATACCGAAACTAATTGATCAAAGCATAACAAAAATATTATTAAGGTATTGGCAATGTCGAGAATACACCAAAAACTGATATGTAATGCTTTCCACAGACATTCCACTGGCTGTACAAAACTATTGTCATCTGTGTTTGCTGATACAAAGCAGCCATGAAATCCAGCATAAAACAGACTGAGTCCATATACAAAATCTTAAAAAGCAATAATTTTGCCATTAATTTTCTTACCAAAGCATTGGATTACGTATATCCCTCCAAACGCATCTTTTCTTTTTCTCCGCATAATCCATAAATAAAAAGATGTAGACACACAGAGAATGAAGCCGAAGATAGGTAACACCTCGAAAACTATTGCCGGTAACATGCTCGGTCCTTTTTCCTTTAAAAGATGAATATTTTCGTTTTATATCTCAACCCACCCTGCTTCTAATTAATCTAATAGCTGTCTAGTGGAATTTAAATCAGATTACATAAGCGACTTAAGAAGCATCTTGTACTGTACAAATGGTGAAATAATTTAGTTTGTAAAATAAATAGTAGGCGTCCTTATTCTTCTTAAAGATCTTATATAATTAGTACAATATTCTTAAGTCCGACGTTGAAAAGAGGGAGCCTCAGTTGAAGGGTTGGCCTCGGGATGAATGGGGATGTCCTTGAAACGACAATGAGTCGTTAGTGTGGCCACGCAAGGGTCGGTGATCCAGAGATACCATTCATTCTCTTTAGTGTCACGGTACTTCCCGTAGGTATAATACTTTTGACAGTTCGAGTTGACGTAAGGTTTCTTTTGGATAACCTGAGAAAATAATTAGTTATCATCATAGAAGCTTACAGAAAGGTCTGCATCGGGTTCACATCCGATAGGACATGCGATTCTAATTTTTGAATTTCTGGCCAGATGATTCCATTCGCTCTGGGGCATTGGCTCCACTCTACATTTATATTTGGCCGGATCTCGAGGCACTTTCGCATTGGGGGCAACTAGTGTGCATTGATGTGACTTGGCCACGTTAGAACAGTCCAATGTCCTCTCCTCTAAAATTGCGTTTTTAAATTTTAGTTCTACTAACCCCATCGAGGCCATTGAGCTTTAGCGACCAACAGAAGAGTGGAAATAACGGAAATCCGAAAAAGCATAACTACTGCTCAACAAGTCAACTTGCCGAGTTTATATAGAGCAGAAACCAGTTTATTGGATAAGTTAAGGGATAATAAATAAATGTTTTCGTTCCTAAGATCGGCGTTTTGCATCCGTGTCGACAGGAACATCTCCCTCGTCATACTCAAAGAGTTGTTTATATTGGGCATAGAACTGACGAGGGTCTTTGGGGAATCCGCAACGGATTTCGAAACTAATTGTGGTTGAAATACATTCGCCTGATCTCCAAATATACCTGAAAAAAACATGTGGAGAAATACAATTAATCATGTTTTTCGCCGAAATCATTCTTTTTAAATGATTTTTATCGTCATGTTTTTTGGTCTCAAATCCTGTTATAAATATTTCGTCTTGAATCCTTATGTTACAGTGACTTACCAATCTCTTCTTCTCCTTTCTAGATGATACGTAAAAAAATTATTACACTTGTGATTTGATCCAGGGATTTTTGCCAATACAGTAGTTTCATCCGATTCCTCGCAATTTAATCTACAGTACACTCTCATTTCATTCTTCTGCAATCATATTTACTTCCTTTCGTTTGTATGTTACTTACTTCTGTTTGTTCTTCAAAACAACCAGGATTCAGTTCAGTATTGCGTCCTTCTTCTTTCAATGAGCATCTGGTTACATTTGGTGCATAATTTATGCATTGGAAGACACGGTCACCTAAGTTACAGTATTTATTTTTATTTGAAAGTCCTTACTTGTGTAGTATGATGTCTTGGGAATAACATCAGCCAGTCCAAGGTGTGTTAACAACAGAATACCAAAGAGGAGACGCATCCTCAACAAGAAAAGAAATGAGTGTGTTGCGTAAGCGAGGCATCCCTCGTCTTTTAAACTCGTTTATTGGGGATTTCAAAGAGTGTTACTTGACTACAGCTTGTTTTCTTATCTTGAGTTATCTTTTTAACTTCTAGATCATTACAATTCTGCTTCTTTTGTATGTATTTTGTAAATGACAGGTTATTCTTTGAGTCTTGTTTGACCAGTTTACACCTCACTCCCGTTTCTATGTCCATTATTTTCATTTCCATGTCTAATTTATTGCACTGGTCACCATCTTCGTTTTACGATCGCTCTCGGTCTCTAACGGCTGAGGTTAGGGATGGACAGGTAATAAAACAAACATCTCGGATATAATATTTTAATTTTTCTCAGATTTATTGCCAAGCAGTCGTCCAAACGCTGATTGGAGATTCGTTTAAAGGATGGCATTCCAGTATGATTGGAGAATTAGTATTGTACAGTTATAATGCAAAGACAGGGCACGAAAAAAACGATCTTTTTCTTTCTTTCTTTTCTTCTGAACGATGCCGATTTATCATAAAAATGTAAGAAGATTATGTTCGTATGCAATAACAGAAACGGATTTTTTAAGGAGTGATGGGGCCAAGTTTTGGAAAACAAAGGCCAACTTTTTAGTAATCCAACATGGCCAATTGATTGGATTCAACTTTTGCATCGAACACTTGCATAAAGTCAACCAGCTGGTTAAACACATGCATGGTAGGCTTTATATTTTATGGGATTCTCGGAAGGGAATATCAAAATCATATGCATTATATATTTATATTGTCTTAAAAATATCACAAGAAAGATTTGACCAAAAGTAGGCCAAAAAACAAGCACTGAATGAAGGATTGCCTGTTTAAGTTTTGCAAGTAACACTGCAAAATGGTTGCAGGTTCGGTGCCATTGGTGCTATCGAGTCGTTTCCTGCGCGTGATTCAAAACGCGATTCATCATCTTCATGTCTGTCCAACCAAAAAAGAAGAGAAAGATAAACTGGCCCAGAGAATCATTCCGAGAAATGGCCAAGAAGGTGTTAAGGACAGCCCCGACCCTGTTCGGGAGCCCCGCGCCTTTCTCCATCGTGTCACTTTGGCCGATTCTGACGATATTTAAAAAAAAAACAATTCTGGGACAATGTGGCGCCGTTCCGCGGGACCTTGATTTAGATTCGCCTTGTTTTTAATGACCAAGCAAAAGTTTTTTGAGTTGCAACTAAAGAAATTACAAGCTAGAGTCATCGAAAGATTAATTTTTGATTCAGAGGAATGGGAATTTTAATAAAGTTTATTTTGGATCACCGTTTAAATGGCACTCTTCTTCCCTTCCATCTCATAGCCTGAGGTGTCATGATTGTAAGACGAAACCTGAGTGACAGCTCTTCTCATGGTTCCTTTTATTCTTTAAAGAAATCTTAATTTTGTTATCACAATTGATCCTGACTTGTGAGTAAGCCCCGATCTTATTCTGAATCTATTATGAATGAATTGGAGAAGATGGATACTGTAGCCATGTACGAAGATTATTTTCTGGATTTCGATCAATGTGAGCTCTTCGTCCGTACTGTTTATGCAATACCCGTAATAATAGCCTGTTGGATCCCCAAAGGATTTTTCCGCGACAATAACCCATAATAACGTTCCTTTGTTTGTGTTATGTGTTTACATCCCATTTGATCTGTTAACTTGACCCGAATAACAAATTTTGGATTAATTCATTCTCGATGTATTCTGGAGTGAAAAAGTCAAAGGCATTCTGTGGAGAAGACAATGCCCTCAGGGATCATTCAAACGTTTTTCTCATAATAGCAGGTAGAATTGGCGCCTCGGTGTCTTTATGTTTTTTGGATGTCTTAACTTCTAAATTGTTTTCCGTCCATAAAATGATGTGGATAAATACCCTCAGAGCCGAGTTTCTCGCTTTCACCTGCGTTGCAAAAGTAGTCAAATTTGCGGCGGATTGATGGGATTATGCGCTGAGAAGGTGGAGGGTTCAGGTGCCGCAAAATTTAGAGGATTCACGTGAAAATCAAAGCGGAGTCGATGTTTTTAGATGCTGAAAGTTTAAAATTTATTTATTTTAATTTTTATAAAATGAAATTGAATAGGGTCATCAGTGTCAGTAGGCCCATCTCACGCTTGTAAAATATTTATTTAGGGCTGATTCCTGTTCGATCGCCATTTCCAAACCTGGATCCGAGAGCCGGTTTGTTTGCACTTTCCTCAAAGTGTGCACCCATGAAACATGGACCGCATATTTATATTTGTCCGGAGGGTCTGTTACTTGATTCCCCTTTTATTCACGCACTTCACGCCGCACCTCTGACCAGTGTCCATTAAAAGATAACAAAAGATACGGGGACTCCGGGCGCTGATAAGCTAAAGGAATGTTTTGAAATGCTTGTAGAGGGCTATTACGACCTTTATGGACTGATAGCGGGGGATCAAAGGTGTGAGAGAATGTCCTGGGGCTGAGCTGTTTTTTGAAGAGCCGCCTTATTTTCTCCATTGTTTTTGGCCAATCGTAAATCGAAGTCGTGTTTAAACGACTTTTCCCTTCTGAGTCCGGGAATGTCGTCAGCTGGACCGGGCATAACCACAGTGGCAATGTTTATTGGCGCGATAAAATCATCCACTTAAATCTTTTTATTTCGTTTCCAATTTAATTGCGAAACTTTCAATTTGAATACATTATCTTGTGGTTCTTCTAGTTACACCAGTATAATATATATTTTTTAAACTTTGATGGAGCCAACTGACCCCGCGTTGGCCTAGAGGGTGAGAGGGTAAAGTAAACTTTGGCGGTCTCTGATTTACGATCATTAGGACCGGGTACCCTCTTAGGCACTCGCTAATCCCTCACTCTTCGGATGGCGGCTACCTTCTTTCCAAGTTTTTTACTTTACAAAAACTCTGGGAATAATTATTATATGCTTTTTAATGGGGTAATTGATCAGATCGCATGATAAACTGTAGAATCAGATAATATCGCTCCGTCGTTTATACAACATGTGGCTGACAGAAATGCTTCGATCTTAATATATGGGACTACCTGGCTCCTAAATAAATGCAACGTTTGCGTTTTCCTTTTCTCTATTTTTCGGATGATGTTATTTTGGAAATTTAGATTGTTTGGAAAGATAACTTTATTGTTCGTAATTTATATTTACCTCCTTTTAGGGATACCTGATTCAGTCCTGAAAACTTTTTCCATCGTTTTGTTTATATTAACCTCTTAATGCCCTGTTTAATTCACTGCAGATTGAACCTGTTCTTATTTGATTGCGCAACGTTTCATAATTAATGCAGAGGTATTTGTTTAGCCACAACCCAATGTCTAGGATGGCTATCAAAGTCCGAACAGGTGGGTCCGACCTGTTTGTAAGTTTGTTTGCCATTCCTGGGATCAAAATGCCGCTACTGCAAAAAGAGTGCGCAAAAACGGCGTTTTGACGGATGGATGTCTGGCAGGCTCTTGCTCTTCTGCGCTTTCTCTTCGGATTCTCCGCGAACTATTTTTTGCTCTTTCGCAGTCGACCCCGCCCCCCCCCCCCTTTTACTCGCTCTGATTCGGGTCCTCCCTTGTCTTCTGAATCTCATGTTTTGGCCACTGAATGCGGTCTCTTTTCTATACGGTATCAATGACTTAATTCCGTTTACACAAGCTTGACCTTTGCGTTTTACGACTTCGCTAATGATAAGACCGACATGTGTGATGAGGACGTGTGTCATTGTTTGTTAAATTTGCCATAAAAGTTTATTTTTGCTTTGATTTTAGTGATGGATGAGGTCGTCTTCGTAGAGAACCCTGAATCCACCTATGTTGTTAGAGCAAGGCCAGCGTTTTTATCATGTAAAGCGTTAAATGCAAATGTCATTAGATTCCAATGTAACTCCAAATGGGTAGGTTGATTACATCCATAATTGTTTAAAAAAACTTACTTTAGATCACAGAGAATCGTCTTGAAGTCCAAAAAGGTACTGATGCCGAGAGTCAGAAGCCATTCCAAAAAGTTACTCTGGAATTAAATCGCCAGGATATTGAGAATGCCTTGAATGAATCAGAATCTTTCTCTTGCCAATGCTTTGCTTCTAAAAGTGAGGCCCATGAAGTTGTCATCCGATCAGCCACAGCTCGAGTTCGATTGGCTTGTAAGCTCCTTTTTCCATTATGCGCTTAGGGTTTACAAATTTTTGCAAACTTTATTGCGGCCCGATCAGCGGTGATTTATTTCTGGCCTGCGGCTCGGTTTTATATTTATTTATATTGGCTGACATTCATTTATCCGCTCTGAGTCCTTCAATTTCCTGAGGGATGTTTAAGAGTGATTTTCTCTGGTTTGTTTTGACTTTGAACATGAGAAAATTGATTGGAGGTCGTGATGACTATAGACATCCGACTCTTACAAGCTCTTATATATGAATGTGTATGATTCTTTTATATTTGCATAATCTTGTATTCCCTCGGGCCATCCATTTCTTCTGTAATCCCTGTTCCTCTATTCCTTACACAAATTGTCGGAAGGGAATTAATTGGTTCTATCTTCATCGTCGTATGTTTTGTTTACAGTGCCATTGTTCCGGATGTCTAATCCAAATGACCCAATTGTGCGTAATTAGAGAATGACTAGGGCCCATAACTTGGCCAAGGGGAGGGAGCGCTTATCGGCATCGGAAATCGACTCAAACCCGCGCCAAACGAATTGCGCAAGCCCAAAAAATGGAGTCCCTGGACGCGCATTTTTTGTCTCCAAAAACATTTCAAATGAATCGCCCTTAGGCCTTTTATGCCCTCAGGGAACGTTTTTTCCGAGGAAATTCTTTTTGATTGGGACACAATGTCTGCGGCCAGATCCCTATCAATCCAAAACTTTTGACTCAACGCACTTAACGGCCATTGAAACCGGACTCTTGACCATCTGGCCTAAAACAAACAAAGTAATCGAGAGCTTGACGTTCACCTTCACTTCGAACATAAGAGTATAACACTAGAGTTCTAAGACAACATTACGACAGCCAATATCTGTTTTTGGAATATGCTATAAAAATAGCATTGACAGTTTTACTGTAATATCGGTGCGTGTTCTAAACGAATACAACACCCAAGACGGCGGCAATGTTTTGATGCCGCATGCAACACGAAACAGACAGAGATGACATTATGGTTTCTTATTGGCCTCGGGCATAAATCACAGTCATTTCCTGTTTTGGGTTTGCCGCCAGGCCTGGGAAAGTGCGGATCACGCCCTTTCCTTTCCACTTCTTCCATGCTCGCTTTCAAAATCAGAATTCAATTCAATTTTACGCTAATGACCCCCGCCCTTTTCCCTTTCCCCCAGCGACATTGAGTCAAGGTACTTGAGACTTCCGCCGCCCTCTGACTGCCGCATTAACAAACTTTGCGCCGAACCACTTGAGGAATTTGCGCGAGAAATTCTGTTTTGACATAAACAGAGCCCGAGCTCTAATTAGACACAGTTGCTGTCATATTTGAACGCACAAGAAATTGCACAATGACAGTAATTGTAAACATTTCAGACATACGAAAACATTTCTACCAAACACCGGTATCAGAAAAAGTGCCGGAGGGCAAGACAATCCAACTTCCGTGTGTTCCGCCAGATGGAGAGCCCAAAGTCGAGGTATAATTGAGCCTTTCGTGAGATAATTATAGTGAATTTGTTGCAATAACATTGGTTTTTAGGTCTATTGGTTAAAAGATGCGCATGATATTAATGCAGATCATGACTCCAATTTGATCTTAGCCAACGATGGATCGCTGATCATCTCTTCGGCTCGACTTTTGGACTCCGGAAATTATACTTGTGAGGCTCGAAACTTGGCCAACCGCCGAATAACAGAGCCCGCGGAGATTGTCGTTTTTGGTAAGAGTAATATTAAGAGTAATGGAGGCAGTAAAAGATGAGCGTAGATTAAAAGATTGACTCGGCGATAAGAGTTATGGCCAAGTTGTGGTCACCTCTTCTAATCCTAGGCCAATCGAGGCCGCCAGTTTTTTTGGAGGGTATTTGAAGGCCTGTTGAGGACCGGAAATCATTTTTAAAGGACTGTGGAGTATAAGCCGCTCAATTATAACGACCTATTTGACTTTCTTGGCATCTGTCAGACATGGGTGAGGGCGGCTGCAAAGTAAAGGGACGCTAATTCCCGAAGTTCGCGACGCTTCTCCGATTACTCAACCACATGGGGTTTTGTTTGTTCGCAAAAAAGTTTCCGCAAAGACACCGGCACATGCTTGCGCAATCCAAACTTGCTGGATTGAGGATCGGAGACATAAATAACCTTAAATCAAGAATAACGTACACTCCATTTCAGAAAGATATTTTTAACAAAAATGTTTTAGTGGACGGTAACTGGTCACCATGGTCGTCTTGGCAAGGCCAATGCACTGTCAATTGCCCTCTTCTGATAACCCACATCGACATGAGCAGAGGCGATGAGCAAGCGTTGCAACAGATTATCCCATTTCAACGACGGACTCGAGTTTGCAATAATCCAGCCCCGATTAACGGCGGGAAGAGATGTTCAGGGCCGGAAGAAGATTTCCGGGCATGTCCTCATGACTGTAAAATAAATGGTGAGTGCGCAAGTGAAATTAATTATTACCGAAGACGAAGAGACTCTTCGTTGGTTTGGAAAAAATAATTATTAAAATACTGCAGGCTCATGGTCGAAATGGGCACCTTGGTCAGAGTGCAACAGCCAATGTCAAAGGATACGAAACCGCCATTGCACAGCTCCAGAACCAACAAATGGAGGTGCTGATTGTAAAGGGAAGAGTACAGAGAATGTTAATTGCACAGAAGGAATTCTCCCCTTGCACTGCCAACCTGGAAGTGTTTTTTATCGACCAGAAAATCGACTGGTGTCTCATAATAATATAGATCTGTGGAATGGGAATCAAATATTTATTCTGGGGTCCCTTTTGTGTTTCGCCTTTCTTCTTCTAGTCATCATCGGCTTAATCATTACTTTGGTTTGTCGAAAGAAGAGATCCGAGAAAGATCAGGTCTACTTCCCCTCAGGTAGTGTGCATACTGTACTTCTACAACAACAGAAAGCGGCCTTGTTGAGTCATCTTGGGAGTCGGGATGTCCAGTTGATGTGCACTCCACCTCCAGCTCCCTATGTATCTCTGTCAACTGGCACTGGCACTGTAAACACAAACCTTTATCCAAACAATTACACGCTCAAATCCAACAAAAGTTATGCTAGTGGATATTCTACGAATCACCGGTTAGGTGGGTATATGTCCTTAATTTTTTTTCAAATCACTATTTAATTTTATTTTTTAGGATCTCGAGCTGCTTTGATCCACGATTATTCAAGCTCTAATACTTCTTCCAATGGTGGCAGTTTAAGTGGAGTAACCCCAATAAAGAAGCCGTTAATTCAATGTCATTCCCCTTCCGAAGAATATGCCACCTTATATGACTGTGTTGCCGAGCATTATAATTCCTCGATAACAATCGATGACCCTAATTCTGATGTTGATCAAAGTGCAACTATTGTTGCTGCTCAAGTTGACTCAGATTTCAGTCGGATTGAACTCAAGAAGTGCGGAGGATCTGTTTCGTTGAGTGAGAATACCTTCAACGAATCCACGATGGTGTATCTGTCAGTCTCCGACGATCTCCAAGTAAGTAATCTCTTGTCGCAAACAATTAAAATAAAAAAGATATTACTGCATATTTTTAGGATCGTCCTCATCTCAAACCTGGAGAGACTTGGTTGAGCAGTGTCGTGGAATTTGGTCGATGTGAAAATGAGACAACCGACATTCAACTAAATCGACCGGTCATCATCACCCTCGAACATTGCGCATCCACTTTTCCTAAGGATAATTGGGACTTCTGCCTCTATGCTGATTTTGGATCTGGCTGGGAATTGGGAGTAAAGTTGGGAGAAGAAAACATCAACACTCCAGTGCACGTTCAGTTGGAAAGACAAAAGTATCACATCATGACCGACCAGTTCGGCCGATTTCTGTTGGCTGGATCCCCAAAACGACCCAATGTTCCCCCATTTAAGAGAGTTAGAATAATTTCTTATGCATCATTACCTAAAAAGGAACATCAGAATCTTCCCATGAGGGTCTACATTGTGCCGGACTCCGCAATGGCTTTAGAAAATGTGAGGAAACAAGAGAACGACCAAAGAGGGACAATGATCACAGAGTCCAAGGAGTTCCTCATGAACGAATTCGGAGATTTCTGCATTTGTCTCGATGATAATATCACCTATGTATCTGATGGCTACACACTTCCCAGTAATGGCATACGTTATAGGGTAAGTTGGAACGACGGATACATATTATTCTTCAGGAGATCCCAGCCTCCCAGCATTTGTGGTGTTCCCAAAATGGAATCCAATGTCCATTAAGTATTCTAATTACAAACCAAAATAAAACAAGATTGGTGGGGAAGATTTCAGTCTATCAGAAATCAAGCGTAGCAGAGAAACAGATCCTCGAATTCGATGTGAATCCCTCAAATCAAGTATGTTGTGCGATTAATTACGCAATTTCTTTTTTAGCCCGAGAAGAATGTAGTGAGCGATCTCTCGAATAAATTGGTCTCTCAGGAATTGAAATTGACCCCGGACACAAAAAGACGGCTAGCCAGATTGCTGGATCCACCTGTGGATTCGGAACAGGATTGGAGAGGACTGGCAAAAAAATTGGGATATGACAGATACCTTCAGGTAACCTTATTTACATACAATATAACTTAAAAAATGTGACTTTTTTGAATTTAATGTTAATTCATTTACTTTCAGTATTTTGGAACTCGTCCTGGATGTTCAGCTACGACCCTGATCCTGGATCTCTGGGAATCTGTTTCGTTTGGATCTGATCGGGCCCTCTTTGATCTCCTTCAGACAATCCGAGTTCTCGGTCGTCCTGATGCCGCCAGTCTTCTGGAAGAGTCCCTGCCTTAAATTATTTAGAGTTTTAATACCACGGTTCTTTCTTCTTGTCATCACATATCCCGGTCTCATAAAAAGTATTGTTTCTCACAAGCCGTCAGGGATCGATTTTTCCCGAAACAATGTCCGCTCTTCGGACAAAAAACTTTCTTTGATTCTCGATGCCCTTGGGGCTAAATGCTTTTCCGATCATACCTCGTCAATTGATTATAAACAGATTGTAATAACCGGTAAATGAACCAAAATATTATTTATGAATTTTATTTTTATTTGTACATAAATACTTTCGATGATTGGGAATGTTCCATTATCGTCTTGTTGAGTTCTTACAGCCAAAGTTGGTGGAATTCGTCGATTGATAAATTCGTTTCCTTGTGAAAATCACGAAGCGGTGAAGGTCTGATGGCAATTCATCAATATCATCTCTTCAGACGTCAGAGAAGTTGAAGCAAGAGTGGTGGGAGACTGAAAAAAGGCGATGTTTATTGGATGACAACGGACAAAAGCGGATAAAAAAAAGCTTTGATAAGACGTTTTTATCGCTCAACACAAAAGATTGTTATTCACAATGTCATCAAGACTTTATTTTTCGTTTCATTTCTAGTTTACTAATTTAATTTGAATTAAATATTGTGACCAGTAACGTGATGACTCATGATATAATTAAGCGATGGCTATATTCCAACTGTATATAATTCACCTATATTCAATTGATCAAATAAACCCAAAGAACTCTGCTCTTTTCTCTAGAATCTGCAATTCTCAGCGCTTCCAAATCGACAAAATCGACTCCTGTGTTCTTCATTTCGATATTCATATCATTGATAATCTTTCTTCGCATTTTTTTACGAAGTGACAGCATCTTGTTCAATTGGTCATTACTGTCGAGGAATAAAAAAAAGTTATTTTTAAATTTCCTTAATCCAATAACACCACCAATTTTCAATGACAGAAAAGAGAACGATGAACCAGAATCACCTTGACCTTGTAAAACATTACTTTGTTGAGCGATTCCTTCAGTCACAAAGCCCACTGAATATCGTAAATCACATGGTTAATGGTAATATACATCAGATGTACCCAGACGACCAATGTGACCTTAAAGTTGCTGATTAAACCTATTCTTTTGCGCACATTAAACTCTTCTAGGCATCATAATTGAAATCAGACCTTGTAAACAATAACGAAAGTGCCAGCCATTTAAAAATTCATGGACAAGATTCTGCTTGGTCATCGATAATGTAACAAAGAGCTTTTCGGTTTCTTAGTTTACCATTACAAAATTTTCCAGTCGAGATGTCTGATCAAATAAGGTATCACTGTATCTTTTCATCTCCAACTGCGAACTTCATAGTATTTGTTTTCCAGCCACTTACAAGAGGACTAATTGCTTTGGTTGGGATGTTGATATGTTTGGATATTTTGAGACGACTTGATCCCCCTCATTCAAATTGGCCCTCCTCTTGCCTTGATGATCCCACTTAGACGTGTTCGGGGCCGTCCTCGGGATCGGGGCCAATTCAGCCCCCAAGAAATGGTTCCCCGAGTCGGTGACGCCACCCATTCATTCATCAGTTCGTACGGTGAATTTGGGGGTGGGCGGGGATGGAGAAACTCGACGAACAATCCGTTAGTCCGTCTCTCCCTTCTCCTTATATCAAATCAGACTCACACTTCGGAAGCCAGTCTCGGAGTGTCCTTCGGGCCGGTCTCTACCTGGCCATGGGCTTGAAGCTTCGTACTCAATATTGTTTTCATTTTCGTGTTTGTAATTTTCACCTTCTATTTCTGAGTTCCCGACGGGTTGAGGGTGAAAATGTTGGCCACTGACTGCAAAATTGAGTGCTGGACATGTTTTCCAAAAATGCCATCGCTTTCTTGGGCGTGTTTTCTTGTTATTCCTGCGTCTCTCAATCAACCAAAATCCCGTGTCCCAGTCAATCTTCCTAAGCGCGCATCCAAATAAACCTCGACATCTCTTTCTTCGATCGCAGGTCTTGTCCCATTTCTGTTTTTTTGCGCGCTATGATTACAATAAATTCATGCGTCTTGAATGGATTTTTAACCTTCTTCCTTTCAGATAAAGCCAATTCGGCTTCCCACAGCACGCGGGTGTCAAGTCGACATCAACTCCCCTCCATTCCCTCCACCTTCACATCTCTTCTAGTTCAGAAGAGCGATCACTGCAGACATGTTTGAGGTCTTTGCCGGAGAAATCTCTTTCCTCAACATCTTGTCGTTATGCGCCTTCTTCACAACAGTTGGTCTATTCTTCTGTGGAATGTAAGTTTTATTATTCGTTACAGCCTTTCGGCTACTTTTGAAAGATATTATCTAATTACATAAGATTTGTTACATAATATTTTTTTTGTTTCACAACCGCAATTGTTGTATACCTAAACTTATATTCTAATATTTTCAGTCCCATCTGCCGTCAGATCTGGAAGAGAAAGGACACGGCCGAGATTAGCGGAGCCCCCTTCTTGATGGGCGTGCTGGGAGGATTCTGCTGGATGACCTACGGCTACCTCAAGAACGACACAACTGTAAAATACGTGACCAGCGCCCAGGTGGTCCTCTACTCGATCTACACCGTCTATTACTTCTGTATGACCAAGAAGAAGCTCTGGATTAGTGTCCAGATCGCTGCTCTTCTGGTCACATGCACTGCTCTCTTCTCGTCGGTCTATTTCTTCGGTATGAAAGTATTCCACCCTCTTGGAGTTGTGTGTTTGACCCTCAACATCGGTGACTTCGCAGCTCCTTTGGCTGGGCTTCGTGTTGTCATTCGTCGAGGCGCCACTTCCACTTTGCCTTTACCTCTTTGCATCGCAAACTTCCTTGTCTCAACCGAATGGTTTATCTACGGTCTTCTCAAATGGGACTTCTATCTTATTGTAAGTTTTGCGCAAATTTTTTGTTACCTAAAGTATAATATATTTATTGTTAAAATTGTCTAATCATTTGAGTTTTTTTTTCAGTTCCCCAATGGCGTTGGATCATTCCTGGCCTTCTGTCAATTGATCTTATTCATTGTGCTCCCAAGAAAACCCAAGCAACGCGCTCCAATCGTCAAGCTCTTCTATTACATCAAGAGATGCGGAGCTCCAACAGAGGCTGACATCGAGACTTCAGCCGTGGTTCCTCAAGAAAAAGAGATCGAGACCACACTCAGCAAGCGCTGGTCCAAGAGATTGGCTGCTTCTATGGCCAGTGTCACCAGCGAAATCGAAGATGCCATGTCCAAGGTCCAGATGGGAGGTCAATTCGGATATTCGGCCAAGTTGAATACAGTCGAGGATATCCCCAGCGATACCGCCACTCTTGATTCGGCTGTTGTCACGCCTTCTAGTGACAAAAAGGACGTCAAGTTCCCCATGACGATCACCAGCGAGGAACAGCTGATTGAACTGAGCAAGATCCTCATGAACAAGCTTAATCCAACGGAAGAGAATAAAGAAGTTGACCGTGCCCCATTGCCTGAGCACTTCGAAGAGAACCCTCAACCTAGTGAAACAATTACCGCATCCTCGAGTAGTTCTCGACTGGAACGTTCTCGAAGCGAGCCCAGCATCAACAAAAAATGAGATCGCTGAACAGATTTCTCCGAAGACTGCCCTCAATTTCCGGGAGCACTTTGTCTGTACCAACAACATCTTGTTGTCATGCACTCATCTCACTCACTAGTCTCTCACATTATCCCCTAGTCTCTCACTTTCTCATTCTCCGACTTGGCCCCGCCCATATAATCCTTAGGTCCACTTTATTTTAGTACCGGTGTCTAAAGCATCTTATGTCTAGATGTCATTATGTACTCCAATAAGGTTGCCTGGTCCATATTGTCTATCATTTGATTTATTTGGGCTGTAAACCGTTCTTAGACCATTTGATCTCTTCACAACCAAGTTTGTCATATTGGTTGTGTTGTTCATGCAATAAACTATAAAATCTAAAGTTTTGGCCGGTTTGTAATAAATAGAGAAGCCTTATGAATTGTTTTCGGAAAACGATTTCACAAGCAATCGTATAAACGGGACCCCAGATCTAGCTTATTTCTCAATAAGTTTTTCTTTACAACATAAAGGGCACGCCTAATGTAAGGACATTGAGCTTGCATTTCACGTGCTACGTTGATGAAATAAAATATTATAATTGTGACGTCAACCCGTTCGTTTATTCGAAGTTTTTTTAGAAAAAAAAATAAAAAAGTAGACTGCAGTAGATACTTTCTCGTTTACTCACCTCAGGGAAATCTCAAAAATAATTGTGATTTAGCCGTGGGGCTAGGTGCAATTCGCCGTTCTTTATATCATTTTCAAGCTTATCTGTAGGAGTCTTATCGTAGCGATTTTGGCAGTCCAAGGTCGCTTGGCTCGGGCGTTATGCACATAACAGCAAAAAGTGGCCATGTTACAAATGTAGAGGTAGTACGAACTTCTGAGTAACTCGAAAACTCTAATTTACGTCCACGATGACCAGAAGTCGCCAAGCTGCCCAACTCACAAAAATCAGTTATGTTGCTTTCCGCAATAATTTTTAAGTCTGAAACAAAAAGAAACCCATTTTTGAGTTTTGGTAAGCTTTTGGAACAAAGGTAATGGATGAAAGATACGTGATTTTCCCGAAATCCATTGACCTTTAGGGCTTATTAATTATACCCAATTGGATCGAAGGCCTCGCTTGTTATTCATACATGGAAATACCCAGACAAAAAACTTTGGGCCATGTAACTTTACTAGTTAAATCTCCATTTTTTGGTAGAAATTGATCTGGCGTTGCAAAAAAGCCGTCTATCATTGGGTAAAAGAAGACTCATGTCATCAATACGAACGTGATAGTTGTGTGTGGTGGTATCAAAAAGCCTAACAAGCCTACCTTGCTTCAAAAATAAACTTTTTTCGAAAATAGTTCAAACCCCATTTTGGTAAGATCAAAAGTTCGGCTTTTGCAGCCGTTAAAAAAATGTTCACCTTAAGGCTATCCTACAGTTGAAATCGAGTTTAGACACATCATTAATATGCGTGATGGTTGTTCTTTAAATTGATATATAACTTTCATTCCCAGGCTAAATTTGCCGCCCACGGTGAAAGCAAAAAGTTAACGCTTTAATATTCAATTGTGAAACACGTAGCATAACTATTCTCCTCAATATAATTTCTGAGTGATATAAGCCTCGGTGTATATAAATGCTCGAGCAAATAAGAAAATAATTCGCCAAAACCCGTTCATTTTACAAAATGAACGGTTTTTGGCAAAAACCGTTCAGATTTCGGAAAAAAAATTCCTATAACCAAGGTCCTCCAAACAAATGACAATTTCGTCTTGAGCGTGCTAAATCTTTTACCACGAAAACAACCGACCTGTGACAAAATGCCAAAAGATTTGTAATAAAAAACTTTCTGCGAAAGAATTTCGCGGAACACCGGATAAATAAATATTGTGTCGTGTACTCGTGCTTGACAATGGCAAAAAAGTAGGTGTTTATATCATTATATTGAAATTGTGATGCAATGTGTTGAAAAAAAGACTTGTTTAGTATCCGGACTCTCGGCGAGCTCAACGGCGATAAGCAGGAAAGTGGGCATTCGTCTGATGAAGATGAAGGACGTCAGGGATTTTTTGTAGGTGGAAGTGAACGCAGTGGCCAACAGGTTTTGGGACCAAATGGTGGAGATGATATCGCTGACCGTGTTTTCAAGTCGGCGCAGCGTCATGGAGCTGAGACTTTGAGTTCCGAAGAAGTCGATCGATTCAGAGACGGGGCTGTTGATACTGAAGGCGTTCGTCTTGGCGGTCATGGACAAAGCTCTTCGGCGGCTCAGAATAGTAATGTCGAGAGAGTTCATGTCATCTTCTGGCAAGATGGCTTCAGTGTGGATGATGGACCCTTGAGAACCTTTGCAGATCCTGCTTCTCTCGAGTTCATCAAAGCTTTAGATCGTGGTCAGATCCCTACTGAACTGCAACAAACGCATCGTTACAAGCAGATTGATCTTCATCTTGAGCGACGGGCTACTCCTTATGTGAAGCCAAAGGTTAAGCCGTTCTCTTCGACCGGTGTCAGGTTGGGAGCTGTGGTTCCAGAGATTGTCGGCGAGCAACCTGTTATTACTACCGAGAAAAACCCAGACGGTAAGGCCAATTTATTTTATATTGTTCTTGGTTTAGAAGCTAAGAAACTGCTAGAAGAAGCCCAGAACAATGTTGGGCTAAAGGAAGGCGAACCAACTGGTAGAATTCAGGTTCGGCAACCAAATGGGGAGAGATTGATTGGGACCTTTAATCCCTCGCACACAGTTGAGGATGTTCGATCTTTCATCGTGACGTGAGTGGTTGTAATTGTTGTGTTGTTTCTTTCTTCAGTTGCTAAGCGTTATTATTTCAGTGCTCTGCCTGACTGGTCTTTCCAGCCGTTCCAATTGTTCACCACTTTTCCCAGCAAATTGATCGATGATGAGAGCGAAACGGTCAAGGAAGCAGATATTCTAAATGCAGTTGTGGTGATCAAACCAGTGTCTTAATTTAATCTATACTATTTTTGCTTTTTTGTTGTCATATAAATTTTATTCCTGTTGAAGATATATATGTTTCTTAAGAGTTCAAAGCTTTGTTACCTGAACTGTTCGTATAAATGTGTATTTGGTGTTAGATGGCAGGCTTGAAAGAGTTTTTTGGCGTGGATAAATGGACGAAGGCCATTAAGATTGTAAAAGATGCCGGAGGAATTCGCGGGGCAATAAGGCAACGTTACTTGTAAGTACTTGGTATGATGTATAAGATTGTTTAGGACTGACCAGAGCAAGACTGGTGAGTTGGTGGGATCAGACAAGTTTGGCAACAAATACTACCAGGACGACTCCTTGTTCATGCCCAGAAACAGATGGGTGGTTTACGATCAGAAGCAGTGGCTGGATTATGATGCAAGCCAGGTTCCGCCGGAGTGGCATAGATGGCTCCATCATATGACTGATGAACCCCCGACCATTAAACCACCAGTTGACCGCAAATGGATTCTCGAACACAAGGAGAACACTTCAATCTTCATGTAAGTTTGCACTATTTCCTTCAAGGAGTTTTCTTAATGCAATGTTATTCGAATTTATTTCGTACTTTGCTTCTTTTTCTCATATTCAAAAAAAATATAGAAATTTCATCATAATTAAGTACCCGAAGCCAGATTTTGCACCTGTCCTCGGTTTGTACAGTGAGTTGAGTGATTAATGAGATTATTATCTTCAGGAACGAGAAGTATGTGCCCTACTCTACCACCCGACCCAAAGTCCAAGGCTGGCAGCCCCCCATAAAAGAGTAATCGAATCATATATAGGATTTATCGCTCTCTAGAATGAAGAATGTATTATACGAAGTCAATGTTATTTATTTCACTTCTGATGAGGTTTTGGCGGAATCGGAGAGACAAGCCCCCGGGAGGAAGGAGGCTTTTTATAGAGAACCACCGCGAGTTTATTTGTGTTAATCTCGGGCCGTTTCTTTTTGTTTTTAGGCCGTGGGTGAGGTATTTTTTAACTTCATTTGGCCAAAGATATCACAAAACCCTCAGGGCCTCTTCAGTAAATGTTACAAGGGGAGGCGGTTGATATGGAAATTGTCAGAGTACATTTGTTCGACAATTATCGAATGGTCTACTTTATGGGGTTTGTTGTAAGTACTCCATTTATACGGTATTGTACACGGTAAGAGGCTTTTGCATGCAGAGAAACCTCCGTTCCCAGCCGTGCTATTTATAAAATTTTTTGCTGGTAAACGTAATTCATCCCGACGGCCTTTATATTTCATGTTATAGACGACATAATAGCGTGCATTATGTTCGCCCCTTTACTTCGAGATGTAAAAAAGGACGTTTCCCTTGCTTTATTGCACTGTTTTTGTATCCGATCTGGGAAGGAAACGAGGAAACAGCGTCTTCATTAGCATAGGCATTTCACAACTATCCTTCCGGCTCAGTCATTCCTTTAAGTTATTCATGTCCACGCACTCTCGGCCTTCTATCCATGCACTCTTCATTTATCGGCGGCATTTCAATGCACATTCCATCTCTTTTTGTCGACTTCTCTTATTTGGACATGGCCGCGGCGACTTTAATTTGAAAGTCGGTTCGAACACTTTTGTTTCGATTGAGTGACATGTATTCATGACCTTAGGGCTGCACCTGCTTCCGGCTGTGTAGCCCGGCTTTAAATTGGTCCGTTGTCGTGGTATGAAGATGTTTGTTTTCGGGTGTTCGGATCCCTTCGGCCGCTTTCCGGACGGCGCAAACGGAGGAAACTCCCAAATTTAATTTCGCACATTGCCCAAATCAGGTTGACATTGATTCGGGAGAGCAACGAGAAGTGAGTGAGGTCAATTCGTTTCTCTTGGCTTCAGAAGTCGTTATTTAGTTATTCTAAATACAGGCTCTGAATTACCCGCGCCTTCTGAATTTCTATGGCCTGAGGCACTTGGCTTCCAATGGTCACATCGCATTTATCGATTCGCTTTGGTTGAGCTTTAATTAGATGCCGAGCCACCTGTCTCTGGCAAGGAGGGATCCGTTTTGTTTTCATGTCTAATTAAATTCGTTCGATACGTGATTTCAATTTTAATTTTTTAAGAAAATTATGGTAATCTATCTTTGTAGATGTCAGGAACACCAGAAAGGGCTGATGGACCAGTGCTCAGTTCTAAGTGTACCACCGGCCATAAGAAGTTTACCAAATTGGAAGTCAGTCCAAGAAGAAGATCCCATGATGTTTCCAGTGCGTATATCACAAGACCTCAATCCAAATCACATCGGAGGGTGCGCAACTTCTTTTAAAAAAATCATCCTAAGTTTACATTAATTTTCAGGGAACGATGCACGTGCTACAAACGTCCCGTAATGGATTTAATAACATTAGCTTCGGATACGCGTCGAGTTCACAGCCAATTCGGGTAGATACACGTGCCAGTGTAAGTGCTTCCGAAGAAGATTCCTCGTACAGTGAAGAGCAGCCGAGCACGTCAATCACGGAGTCAGACCTGACATTCCGTGAAGCAGAATTCTTTGCTCGGATGCCTGACAAAAGGATCGTTCCATTGTCCTGTGAATGTCTGAGTGGCCGCG
This sequence comes from Bursaphelenchus mucronatus, assembly GCA_025436335.1. Classification (NCBI taxonomy): domain Eukaryota; kingdom Metazoa; phylum Nematoda; class Chromadorea; order Rhabditida; family Aphelenchoididae; genus Bursaphelenchus; species Bursaphelenchus mucronatus. The sequence continues at coordinate 6,250,146 of CM046356.1, forward strand.
AAGCAGATGTTTTCCTCGAGGCATTGGGAGACAAAAATCGAGACAAAATACAAAAGTTCTTGGAGAGGGAAGATCCTAACATCGGGGAGTATCATATCTGGGTTCGGAACGACGACACTAGTCAAGTAAGCGCACATTATTTAAATAATCGGGAACAATTAAAAGTTATTTACATAAAAATTAAGGACCTGCTTGTCCTTTACTTTAATCTTGTTGTTATTTGAGATGAGAACTGAAAATGTTACGTACAGAAGAATTGCGAGCTCATTAAAACCAGGACTGTTAAATTTAATTTTCCGCTTGAGACTATTTCCGTCGGACGCAGTTAGCTACAAATAGCAAAATGATTACTCGAAATGTACATAAATGACGTTTACTATTACTATTACGTTTACCATTAATATTTTTCTCAAATCGCATTTCGGGGAAAATCGCTCTTTTTTTATTTTGACCTTTAGAACCAAAAAAGAGATTTCGAGGATAATTCTAATCTTACGTAACTATTTTTGGTTTTGGATTTGGCCATAGAGAGCCGGAAAGTTTTCATTAAGCACATTACCATTGAAAAACATTTGATAACGACCTTCTCTAAAAAATCTCTTTGCAGATAACAGTAGTTAGCATCAAGGCGCTGGAAAATCATTTCCGAACTGAACGCGTAAAACGGGTTAAATGGAGGCATGTATCTCTGGATAAGGTCAGCATCTACAGATATTCTGTGCCTGTGATCACTACTAAATTCCGTCTCAGGATCGTTCATTTCCTCTCGCGCAATTACAGATGCTGTATCCTCTGTGTCTGGTGCTTAGTTATATTCTTTATCAGTGTGGGTATTGTTCTTACCGTGATTGTCGGATCGACTCCCATTGGACGTCACTTTAACGAATCGTCTTCCCAAAACTCAACTTATCGACCTCAGATTCATGAAAATCGTCTTTTAAATGCAGCCAAGAACGGGGGAATGCCGGCTCATGGATAACTTATCATCACGGGTGACCTCTCTTCTCATATCATTATTTATTAACGTAAATGAATACCATACGTACTACAGGATTACTTGAGCTTTGTGGGAATCAGGGGGAATTGAGCACGAACAGGGTTCCGAAGGTCGACCAGGTAACAAAGAGCTCCCGCCCAGCCTTCGAAGAGAGAAAACGGGGAGTCGGGAACGTTGGCAAGAGACTGGAAGGGAAATTCGATGATAAAGAGCTCTAACCATACCTCGAAATTGGGATCCATCATTATGACAGCAAACGCTTTGGCTTTGAGTAAGAGTTGAGGGTCACTCACAACTCTTGAGAGCAACAGAAGTGAATATCCATTGCCAGAAACACCATGGCAAATGCCTGGGCCCTTTTTTAGTATTCCTCGATGCCATATCAAATCCGCGCATCTCTTGGCACTCTGTAGATACCTTTCGTCGTTAAATAAACTAATTGCAGTTATCATTAGATGGATAACCCCGGGCGCTCCATGGCACCAATGAACCAATTCATCCTCTCCTTTCGGATATCCAATATAACCACTGGATGAGGGAAAGTTGCCATCTGGAGACTGAATACCAACAAACCAATCGAGGGTGGCCTTCACATCTCTCCGATCTTGTTCATCCAGCAAATGCCAATAGCTATAATCATGGGCTTGAGACAACTGCACACTTACGTTAAAAATGCTTGCAGAATGCCCGAAACTCCGTGAGCCGCTCCGAGATATTCTTTGCTGTGCCATTCATAAAACAAGGGAGTCTGGCTGTTGTGAACAGAGGAATATTCTCGACCAGACTCCAGCAATGCATCCAAAACTTTCTTTAATTCCCCGTCCGTCAACATTGAGACCCCAGTTTCATTCTTTACCATCTGAACAGCCAGTAAGAAACCAGCACGACCATTTAGAATATCATCATCACCATATCTCTGATATCCTTTGGAGGAGACAGTCTCCACAAGACTCGAGAAAAGACTTTTGTACTGACTGATTGACCTCCCAGACATGTGATCTTTTATAGCTTGGATTACATACAATCCGAGAGTACCACAAAGATAACGAGAATGGCGAGACCTAGAGCCATTCTGCAAAATATTTGTTAAATATCTTAAAAATACCTTTGCATACTCAAGTTGACCATCCAAAAGATCGGTGCAGGCTTGCACCGACTGTGCCAATCTTTCTGGAATGGCTTGGGCTGCCTTCAGTAATGCAAATCCAACACCTCCACTACCAGTATAAGGACCAGCTAAACAAAAAAGTGAATACGATACCTATTGTTGGAATTCATGTAAGCCCATTTCATACCTTCTTCCACCTCATCTTTGCGGACGGGCTTTGAAGTCAGCCTTAATGTTAGTTCAAGAATCCATTTCTCCAACCATTCATCAGTCGCATATTTGGCTAAAGCCGAAGGATCCAATTCACATGGATTTGTAAAATATCTTTTATGCTCTGCTCGCAAGTTGACTGTTGGTATCATGAAGTCTGAAAAAATGAACCAGTGGATATTATAAAGTCGCAAATAAAAATGTAACTCAACATTTCGAAAGATTTGAGAACACTCTATGACTTTTATATGACGGGGCGATGAAATGATTATAAACCTTGAGGGAATATCATTGTGGACTGATCAGAGAGATATTCTATATAATTAAAGTGCCAATGCCCGCCAGAAGGCCCTTGGAGAGTCGAAACGAGCCGAAAAAGACGAAGTTCCCATTCTTGGCCGCTTCTAAATGTCTTCTTCTTTATATATACCATAACAAAAAATGGCCCGAGAAAACATCTCAATCCCTTTTAAAAGACCAACTTTGTCCAGAAATTGAATATTAAGCAGTGCGACCAAAAATCATGCAGCTTGCATACAGTAAGTCTAGTTTAATTTAGATTATGATCATCCCGATAGAACAGCAAGCATGCGGAAAATTTTCGGAAAGGAAACTCCAAAAAAGGCTCTTGGCTAGCGATTTTGAAAAAATTTAACTGTCATTTAAATGCTTAACACCCTTTCCAACCGTTTGGCTAGCAGTTTTTGGAGTTTGAAACCCATTTTGACACTTTGGCTAGCAAATCCAGGTTTTTTGCTTTTCTTATGATCATATATGACTAAACGTAAACTTACCACAGTGATAAGCTGCCATTCAGTTACAAATTTTAGGTTTTTGGAAGAACGGATTGTTAATAGGGATTGGTACTGAAATTTGACCAGTCAGTCAGGTCAAAGCCCCTGGTCAATTAAAAATTTTTAACAAGGAAAGTACTTCAATGTGGTCTGGAGTGACAGGTCGCGACACACATCAAAAAAATCGCAAAATTACGCTGATCAAGCATATGTAAAAACTAGCTGCCCGATTTTGGTTTGTAAAGGCGAAAAAAGTGTTAGAACTTTTTCTCACAACACCAAGAAAACGCTTGTTTGAGCAAGTTTTTACCAATTAAAAATTTTTATTTTCGGCTAAAATAGACGTTAGAGTCTTTGCAAGCCTCAAAATGTCAAATTTGATTAAGACTATACCTTAATAGTAAATAGTTCCACTGTAAAAAAGAAAAGTTCTGCGCCAAAAAGGATTAAACCCGTGGGCGCGCCTTTCCCACTATATTCCCAACCTACCGCTCTAGCCACTCGGTCACACCGCTCTCTTCTGAAGGAAGAGACCGAGTCCGAATCCCCCCGATTATCACCCCAAAACACGGATTACGACCCCAGGCCGGAAAAAATGGTCGCTTTCAGCAGAAAATCATTAGCCAAAGACTAGGACTGATAGCAAAACACCTCGGCCGTTGTCATTTTTTTGTCATTTCTCTAAAAATAGTTGACTTTGGGGTTTTCGAGGGTGTTTCGAAAATCGTACTCATTTTTTGTGAATTTTTCGTTTTTTAAAAATGAAAAATGTCATAATGTCATTTTTTTGTCATTTCTCGAAAAATAGTGGATTTTGGGAGTTTCGAGGGCCCTGATATCGAAAATCACAAACTGTTGATTATACAGGGTAGTCCACCAAGTCCTCCCTAGTTTGTCTGTGGAATAACTGTAGAACTGTTCTTCAGAATTTTATAAGAAATTTTGAAAGCCCGGCCCGGTTCGGCCCCGAAAATTTTACACTAGGTTAGAAAAAAAATGGGAAATGAAAAGGAAATTTAGGCTATTTTTTGCAAAAGCTAAGGAAGAATTTAGCAAAACCTATACATAGGGCAATTGCCCCTTGAGCATTTACATAAATTATTAAGTCGCCACAAAAATTTTTACTATATGGCCATATATGGTAACAAAAAATCATAAAAAGGGTACGACGCTAGTGCGTATGTTTGAGAAATTTTCCGGTTGCTTTTTTGCCAGCATATTAACTATGAGGTCGCGCACTCAAGAATTTTTGAATATTTTTTCAAATTGACTTGAAAATTATTTTTTATTTGGGCGAGTGGTAAATAAGGTCAGTTAATGTTCGCTATCAGCGTGGTGTTCGAAAAAACGTCAAATTTTATCGAAAAAGCCTATTTTTTCCATTTTTTCCGGGCAAAATCCAGATTTCAAAAAAACCGAGCCGGCCCGGGCCTGAAAATCGAAGCCCAGCGTCGGGCCGAGAGATTAGTCGGCCCGGCCCGGGCCGGAAAATTTTGGAAAGCCCGGCCCGAAGCCATGCCTACTAGAAGTTAATTTATGAAAATTTCGAAATTATGCAAATTTAAAAATACATGCTTATTTGTTAAAAAATTTAATAAAAAATAAAATAAGAGTTCTTAATAGACACATTTTTCTTACTTCAAGCCTTATTCGACCTTGGACAACTCCTTGATAAAAAAGTGCAAATTAGGTACCCCCTTTCCCTTAGATATTCCTATACAGTAGTAAACAGGTCTCGCAGATTGTAAATCCGAAGTCAGTATAGTCGATAACTTACATATACCTACATTTTTATTTCAGCTCTAGCTCTTTCAGGGAACCTCAGAAATCTTTTCCCATAAAATACATTTGTGAGGACAGATAAAATGAAAAATTCACAAACAATGTGTACGACTTTCGAGATCAGCACCCTTGAAAACCCCAAAATCAACTACTTTTAGAGAAATGAAAAAAATGACATTGTGACATTTTTCATTTTGAAAAAATGAAAAATGACAACAGCCGAGGTGTTTTGCTATCAGTCCTAGTCTTTGGCTGACGATTTTCTGCTGAAAGCGACCACTTTTTTTTACATAGTCTTAATCAGCGTAATTTTACAATTTTTTTGATGTATGTCTCGACCTGTAGTAACTCCAGACCGCATAGAAGTACTTTCTTGTAAGACTTTTCGAGTTTCACAAGAGATCGGCAAAACATTGCCACCAGGCTTCTTAACGAAACCTACATCATTTGAAAGAGCGTAAAAAATCGAGCACAAACAAAAAAATTGGCTGCCCAATTTGAAAGTTATGGCCCAAATACGTGTTTTAGCCTTAATTTCCGGCGCCCCTTTATAAGCTCTTGGAGTTTAATTCGACGTGTGTTCGGTTGGTCGAGTGGTAGTGGTACCAGTTCCGGCTCAGTTTTTCGTTTCATATTGAAGTGTTAGATAATTTTTTACCTATATGACTAAAATTCATATTTGTGTTTTTTCTAAAAATTTTTGACTTTTGGTCTTTTTTTGAAACAAACACAAGTTTGGTGGTATTGTGAGGTAGAGATTCCATTACCGTATGTATGATTATATAGGTGTCACGCCATTCTCCTAGCCGATTCTGATTACTGGTGGACAACTTACTTTACCGGAGCCTATAGTATGCACTTTTCCGAAAATCCGAAGAAAAATTGCAAAATAAGGCAAAAACATGATGGTCTGATCCAATGTATCAGCAGTTAATAAGGTCGGAAAACAGGAAATTTTCGGTTTTGGGATTATTTTATGTGGGTTACCACATCCATCATATAAAGGTATTCTCGAAGCCTTTTGCTCCAATTTTCCCACCAACCTAGTTTTATTTACAATTTTAGTGATTAACAATAATGTCAAATAACTCAGAACCGAATATTCGCAACGCCTTACAACGCCTCCCAGATATGGTCTTGAGTACCGGGAATTCAATGGAGACTATTTCAAGCCGCCAGTGTTACTATAACCTAGCAAACCGGTACTTCAACCGAATATGACCCCTTTTAAAAAAAAGGGTAATATCTATGCCCTAAGGCAAATTGGGCAGATAATTTTTTTCTTTGCGCACCATTTTTTATGCTCTTTCAAATGATATATGTTTCGTTAAGAAACCTGGTGGCAAGTATTTGTCTATCCCTTGTCAGAGAAAAAAACATGGATTTTGACAAAATCGTTTGGATCACCTGGATCGGCCGGCAAAAATGCCAGAATCCATTTGAAGTCTCAAAGATGAAAATCCCCAAATGAAATCTGCCCCAACTGAAATATATCCTTGTAAAACATATCCACACATGACCGGTCAAGCTTTTCATAGTCGTGACCGGTCAATTGATCAAATTTTGGCAAAAAGCCTTGACCGGCCACTTTGTATTTTTTGACATTTTCAACACCATGGGTTGGCGGCCTTAAAACGAATTCTTTGAATGCCAAACATTTTTGGCATTCTGTTTATTGACGTAGGGTAATGTTGGTTGAATGCAAAATCCGCTTTTATCTTTTCTATTATTGAAACGTCTTCAACAGTGTTTACGTGTATATTTACAGATTCTTGCAACTCAAGATTCGACGGTCAAAGATTTACGATTTTTTGAAACCGAGTGCCAAATTTTATTGTACTTCTGGATAATCTAGCGAAACCATGGGTGACGATCTTGCTGCATTCTTTGCCAAGAAGAAGTCAAAGGGAACCAAGAAGAAGGCCATTCGCATGGATGATGTTGTCCAGCAGTTGGAGTCGAATATGAGGTTCGAAAGGGTAGGTATTACCTTTTTGCTAGAATTATCGATTTCTTTTCTTATTTCATAACGTTTATTTATAGGAAGGAGGTGAAGATGATACACCGCTGACTCAGGACTTGCCTGGAAACCATTTTAATGACGAGGATTCGGAATGGATTGGATATGGAACTAAGTCCCTTAATCTAGCCGGAGAAACAGTTGGAACATTTAATTCAATTGATGCGATTGACGAGGAAATCGTGTCAGATCGTTCCGAACGGGAAAATTCTGTTGTTGAAAAGACCAAGACCTGGAATATCCCATCAAAGGTACTATTGCATATTATTCTCGTATTCTTCTGTTTAGGATAAGGAAGAAGCCCCCAAGGAAACTGTTATTGCTGCAGTGACAACAACGAAGTCTAAATTTGAGGCTTATAAACCACCAACGCAACGTAGTGGTGCTAGCCATGCTCCTACCAGAAGGCAAAATGTTGACCTGCGCAGTGAAGAAATGTTCCCATCCCTGGGAGACGCCGATAAGATTGAAAAACAGCAAACTGAGTACCAGAAGAAACAAAGACAAGAGGATAAAGTCGTAACTCCAGTTGAGCCGAAGCTAGAACCAGTTCGTGAGGGTAAGAAACCAGAACCGACCTCAAGGGCAACTCTCCCCACCCCTGCCGCTAGACCAACTCCACGAGTTGCTCCCCCCTCGGGAAATATTGGAACTGGATTCATGAATGCCAAGGGAGAATGGATCGTTTTAGAAGAGCCCAAACCTGAGCCAGAAGCTCCAAGGAAAGATCAACCTTCATGGAGATCTTCTAAACCTGAGACGGCACCAACTTCGTGGAACGACGTAAAAGAGGAAAAGGGTAATAGCTTAAGTTTAATATTATGTTGACTAAAGAGTTTTTTGTAATATGTCGAACTGAATTATTTTTAGCTACACCCAGACCCATTCAAAAATCAAACCCATTTGGAGCAGCCAAACCCGTCACTGTTAAACTCCCATCTGTGGCGGATGAAGATAAATCATGGAGATCTGGAAATCAGTCGAAGCCACAACAAGCAACGTATCAGCCACCTCGGCAAGATCGATATGATGGACCTCCTCCGAACGAACGTAAACCTTGGGGGAGGGAAAGCCGAGATGTGAAAGATGTAAGATCAGAAAGACAAGAAAAGTGGAGAAGAGATGATCCACCAGCTAGAAAAGAGGAGCCTGTCAAGAAAGAAGAACCAGTCAAAAACTGGAGAGACCCTGAGTCTGAGTCTGCCGACGGGTGGTCATCTGTTGGCACTCGCCGTCGTCGTTAACTTATACTCTATTATTTGTTGCCGATTCCCTTGTTCCGTTCATGTTATTGGGTAGTTCGATGTTTATAAATGCTATGAATGTTCATAGTGTGCTAAAGTTTTGATTATCCTATCGATTTTGGAGAATTCTGGGTCTGGCAATATTGTGAGATTGCCCTCAAACTGTTAGCTTTTCATTGTTATCATTCCCAATATATTGCGTTATAGTGGGAGTGGCTGGCGTTGGAGTTGCATGGCTGTTAATTTGACAAATGATTGACCCAGCCTATTTCGAGACAACGACGTCCCCATCCAGCGTACGAGTAACATCCCCCGAGGATTTTCTTTTTTAATGCAATTTTATTTTTACGGCCTCTGGCAACAATCTATATTAAAACTTTTCGGGTTTTTTGTTGTGTGAATTCGGATTGTTTCTTTGTCATACAAGGTCCCCAGGGTTTAATGTTTCTTGAAGGTAATTGCTCTTTTTGTTTGCTCAACTTCTGAAAGATCTTTTCCTTGGCGGTTCCGACATTCATTGGTCGGTCTGGGTCATTTTATTGTCATTTATAAGGTGTCCATGCATCAATCCGTCTATGTAATGGTTTTTCGACTTGCCGGACTCGTTGATGGTTCCCCTCTTGTCTTTATCCGCTCTTCCTCAAATTTAATTAAACACGGGTCAGAGAGTTTCAGTGAATTGAAATTAGACGGTCTCACTTCCAAAATCTAATTCTTTTTATACCTTCGCCTATGTCGGGCCACGAAATCCCGACATGGGAGCCAAGTTTGCGATTGGCGGGAAATGAATTGTGTTCGATGGAATCCTTTATACCCCCGGGCATTTCTTCATATTTACCGGATTTTATTCGGGACGCCTTGAAGAGAGAATGGGTTCGGGTTTCAGGCCGCGACCCCACTGAAGCTTATCGTTTTCATTGTCCTTTTTGTCGCCGGATTAGACAACTTGGTTTTGGGCACGGCCCTAATCTCGAGAAGGGGGTTTCATCCATGGTTTATTAAGTATGCCGTTCTTAATCATTATCCGGCCGGTTAATCGTGCTCGTCTCTCCTACATTGCACTCTCTCCCCGGCTTCTGTTTTCCGCCGGAATTAACGGTGTCAGTCAGTCATTCGGCCTTGGTCCCAGCCTTACCAACTTTCGAATTACTATTTATTTGTATGGCTGCCCAGTCGATTCGGGCTCAACATCGCCGCTCCTGTTATTTCCGGCAGTCCAGCGAGCCCGGCTTTCGAAGAGTGGTGGACGAGGAGCCCCGAATTGTGAAGAGAACTCAATCTGGCGCTTCTCTGCTCCCGGACTGGCATGACATTGCCCAAACAGCCAGCAATTCAGGACTTTATCGATTCTTCAAAAGGGGTAAAGCTAGACTTGAGAATAAATTTTGGGGATTTACATAAGTAAGAATTCCTCAAAGCAGTGACCTAAAGTTATGTTGTTGTCCTAGATCATTTTATAAATACTTCCAAAATAAATGTGAAATAAAAGTCAAAGGCTGGTAAGTGATAGCTCTCTATGAAAATACAGAGTAGTCGTATGGAGTCATTAATATTCAGAAAATCTTTTCGTTTTCCATCTGATTAATGGGAGGAAGTGAAAAATTAACTTTATCCCGAGCCTTTTTCTTGGACGATGTACTTCGTTCAGTTCAATAACTTACATTGTGATAGAGCCGAGCGATAGTTTCTTAGATTTACTAATGTCTGATGATGGTGGTCTTTAATTACGAATTCATAATTAGTCCAGTCTCTCGAAACGGATGTATTTTGCAGCTGCGATGACAATTATAATTTTGCTTCATCCTTATTTAGAAGAATGCGGGGCTTAATCGAATGAGAATTCGAGCAACAAAATTCACACGAAATAAATATGTTGGTCACGCAATCAGATTTGAAGTGACTTAGAGTGGGCTTCTCATGAGTATAATCTAATAATATGCTCTCCGCCCGTTCGTCTTTGCTTTTACCAGTACTTTTGTTCTTTAGATGTCATCCCCCATGTCCTTGAAGACCTTGTTCGCCTTTAAAGGTTTAGATTTTTCTCTTATCACCATCCATTTCAGAGATGTTCAATGTCCTTTTCTCACTAGCCAAGGATAACGTGGGTCATGGAACACCAGTCTCGTCTCCAGCCAGTAAGTTAAGGGCTCTCCAGATGATCGGTTTCAGGTTCCAGCAGAGATGGATTGGTGGCCACTGTCTATAAACAATACCGTACTCGTGCCAAGCTTCTGGAGCCGTACAGACGCATAAAGAATGCCTTGAAGAAGATGCAAAATGACTACTCAGAGGCCAAAGACCACAACATCTTCCTCAGATATACACATATGCAACATATGGTACATGAAGTAAGTTGTTGTTATTCACAAATCATTGTATATTATTATATTATATCATGAATTAATTGTGTTTGTTTAAGGTTGTATTACTGGAGAAACAATACTGGCAACTGATCGACGTGCCCCCTCACGAGGTATCCGAAACGCCCAATTCTTATGTCCTACGGTAGGTGTAATGACATGGATATAAAATGAATGACTGCAGAGTGATGACTTTGCTGGATGAAAAGTCGAATGTGGTAAAAACAGGCGGAATAGCGAGTCTGCTGGGGACCACCATCAATATTGCGGAGAAGACAAAGGACCAGAGTTTTTACGAGAACATTCGTGGTAAGGATATTCTGGAGGGGGTAAGGGGTCCGGCGTCAAAAATTTTATATTTATGCCCGCCAGAAAACGATTCATTCCACTGTACGCGTCGTTCCAAACAAGCAAGATTCGGGATATTTGTGGGTCCATAATAGAACCCGGACATCATTTTGTTATATTAAGTTTAATAGGTTATGATTTAACTATTTATTCTTCAGCCATGTCTACGGATGACTTGAGGCGGGAATGCGACCGGTTGTACACCGAGCTCTATAAATTAATCAGGAAATATCAGAATCTTCGGTCTGTGGTCAGAGAACTAACGGAGGCCTATCAAGACAGCAGATATTATCCTATCATGCCTCGCTATTATCTTCTCAAAAACATGATCAAACGTGTCCTTAGGGCACCGGCTTTTTCCGAAGTCTGTCATGAACAGACCGAATGACATAATTTTTATTTGTTTTTTGATATAAACTTCGAATTTGCTCAGTTGCGGAGATTCCACGAGTTTTTGGATTTGTTGTAAGAGTTTCGGAATCAGAGAACTACAATCATAAAACCTTTGTTGGTCATCATGCTCTTTTCTGGCGGTCTTAAAGTCTTCTTTACAGTATGGATGTTAGCTTTAATGACTTTCTTTGCCTTCTACTTATACACTCAGATGACCACTCTCAGTATCGACCAAATAGTCCAAGAATTCAACCAGAATATTCTTAAATTAGATGAGCAAGTGAGTCCATTCATATTGTAAAGTCAAAGGTCGATTAATTCAACTTTTTTTAAAAGAACGCTTCCGGAAGCGCCTGAAGATGATTGATTTCAGAAGATTAGTCTGTTCACCCTGAAGACCTTGATTAATTCCAAGATGAACGATAAATCAAGTCGATTACAGTACCTTCAAGAGTATTTTGCAGACGCCGAAATGGAAAAAGAAGAATTAGAAAAGGTAAAAATTATAAGTAAAGGTAAAATAAATAAGACTTTTAGATAGACAAGGTGCTGGAAGGAGTTCAGTTGAACTCTCTGGAAGAATACGAAGTTAAGGTCAGGGAATTCGTGAAATCGGAATTCGAAAACAACGAGAAGAAAGAGAAGTTTCTAAAAACATTGGACGTCATCAAAGCCAACATCGTCGAATTGGACGACGCTCTTCAAATACTAGTCGACAATTACAACAAACCACAAAACATCGAGTTGTAAAATCATTGTTAGAAATGTAAAAGCGACCAGATTACAATTTAGAGTTTTGTTTCTTAGCCAAGTTCTCGGCCAATTTGTCGAGGAATTCGAATGTGTTCAAGTAGTCCTTGCGGTCCACTTTGGTGCTCCCCTTGACACAGATGGCCAGATCTTTCGTCATAAAGCCCTGCTCGATGGTCTCCACACACACTTGCTCCAGATTCTGGGCAAACACGGTTAATTCCTTGTTGTTGTCCAGCTTGGCCCGATGAGATAAGCCTCGAGTCCACGCAAAGATAGAAGCTTAAAAATGTATGTAATCTAGGATGACATAATCGTAACTTACCAATGGGGTTAGTAGAAGTCTCCCCACCCTTTTGATGGACTCTGTAATGTCTGGTAACAGTTCCATGAGCAGCTTCAGCCTCGACGGTCTTTCCATCAGGACAGATGAGGACAGAAGTCATCAGACCCAGCGATCCGTATCCTTGAGCGACTGAATCCGATTGGACATCTCCGTCATAGTTCTTGCAGGCCCATACAAATCCTCCTTCAGACTTCATGGCTTGGGCTACCATGTCATCGATCAGTCGATGCTCATACCAGATGCCCGCAGCTTCGTATTTGGTTCTATAATCTCTTTCGTAGATCTCCTGGAAGATATCTTTGAAACGGCCATCGTATTTCTTGAGGATCGTGTTCTTAGTGCTAAAGGATATTATAATCTATTTCGTGTTTTCTTACCTCATATAAAGAGGGTACTTCCTCTGAAGGGCGTATTCCAAGCTAGCAACTGCAAAGTCTCTGATGCTCTCATCGGTATTATACATGGCCAGAGTGACTCCTGGTCCTGTGTATTTGTGCACTTCGTATGAAATATTCTCTCCGCCGGCTGCTGGGGTGTATACCAATTCAACCTTACCAGCTCCAGGGACGACAAAGTCAGTAGCTTTATACTAAAAACCAGGTGGAATCGATTTATGTCATATTATCCATACCTGATCAGCATGAGCATGACGACCAATGATAATAGGCTTGATCCAGCCGGTGACCAGACGAGGGACATTCTTGACAATGATGGGCTCTCTGAAAACAGTACCCCCGAGGATGTTCCTGATTGTTCCATTGGGACTCTTCCACATCTTTTTCAACTTGAATTCTTCTACTCTGGCCTCATCAGGAGTAATGGTGGCACACTTGACGGCCACATTGTACTTCTTTGTAGCCTCAGCAGCATCGATGGTGACTGGAATACAATTTGGTAATGAATAGAGCATAAATCCAGACCATAAATAAGAATATCCTTACCCTGATCATCAGTCTTATCCCGATTCTCAATGCCCAAATCAAAGTAATGGATCTTCAAGTCGACGTAAGGATTGATCAGCTTCTCCTTGATGAGATCCCAGATGATCCTGGTCATCTCGTCCCCTTGCATCTCCACCACATCTCCTCCTTGGATCTTCACCATGTTTCGAATAGACCTGGGTATAAATTTTAGGAGAAAGAGGAAAATATCACATGAGAATATCCTTTATATCGATAAAAAGGAACAACGGCAAATATTTACAGCAACAACGTATACTCCGAACTTGCACTAGATAAAAGAAGGCCCTATCTTTCCAATAAACCCCAGAAACAGGTTAATATACGTTTTCTAGAAGCAAAAATGAGAAGATTTTTAAGAAAATGGAGATAAAAGCCCAAAAAGAGCAGCCCAGAAATAAATAGACCTTGTATAAGTTATTTATCGGAGGCCCGACCTCGCTGCAATGACCTTCACCTTCCTGAGTTAGATCTGTTATCAGTTCTCGCATTGTAAAGCCCGCTCATGGGTCTTCTAATGGTTCTTTGATCTCTGTTCTCGTCCATCTTGATCTGCACGTTCTTCATTCTTGATGTAATATATTTTTCAATGATTTATTTTTTTCCCGTGCAATACACTACTGAAAGCTCGAAACAATCCAACACGCAATAATTATATCACAGACAAACAACATTGCATCACTATAACGCTCATTGAACAAATAACTACACAAATTGTGACCTATTATAAGATCGGTTCTCTTTGATTACTCTTAAAAACAATTTCCAAGAGATGATTTCAAGCAAAGCTATAAGATATCACAAAGCTGGAGAACCCTTAAAGGTAAGGCTATTCTTTGCACAGGGAGCTCAAAATCACTTATAAGTATTATACTTTTATTTACTTATAAGAGCTCGATGTTTACATGACTCCGCTCCGCCGTTTTTAAACTTACCAAGGAAGTGTACAAACTTATCATCATTAGATTGCGACCTATACCATTTTAAAGCCCCTGACGGGTAATACTAGACACTGATTTTCGCTTCTGCATACTGTAAATTATTCCTGAGCCTTTTCGCAATTTTTTTCTCTTTCTCTTGAAATAGATATTAAAATAAAAGACTGCGTAAAGGGGTTACTTAGATAGCGCAGTGGTTTGCGATGTAGGCTACGAAGCTTTCACGAAGCCTATAGTTAGACTGTTTCGAATTCCGGCTTGGGCAAAGCCCTTTTTTCTATCAGCTTTAAAGGTAGATGTTATGTAAGAAATCGTCTACTTTTGGGCTTAACGTTGTTGTCATTGTTTTTTATGGCACCCTTGCTACAATTTGAACTGCAGCGAGCTCATTTTCCCACGTTTTTCATCCAAATTTACAGAATTTTCTCCAAAATTTGAAATCAATTTGAATGAAACCCGTGTTAAAAATGAGCTCGGTGCAGTTCAAAATAAACCATGGGTAACAAAAAAATTTTTGGCAGATGCGTTTTTTTGAAATTCTACCCGGAAAAAAATGGGAGATTACAATGCTGTTCAAGCAGTTCTTGAATTATTCCACCGACAAACTACGGAGGATTTCGTGGACAACCCTGTAGTTGTAGTAACACACGTTATCAATCAGTCTACTATTTTTAAGCAGTGCTGGAAAAAATCAAAATTTCGGTTACGATTAACGGCCGATATCGGTTAAAAATCCTTGAAAAATGAAAAGCCGGAAATTTTTAACCGAGATTTTTCGAAATCCTTTTCGACGCACGTCAATCCAGCGAATTTCCTGAACCGTTTAGACGTTTTTTCCACACACTATCGGTTGACAAAAAGATTTTAGCTATAAAAGTTCTTTGGGAAGAATTTTTGGTGGACGAAATTGGTCTCAAAAAATGGATTTTTAAGATTTAAGATTCTTCTCCAAAATTCTGTTTTTGATGAAACGCCACATCGATTAAATTTTGGTCAGGAAATTCGAAGAACTCAACTTTTGAGGTTATTTACAGCTCCATATTTGTTTTTGGTGTTTCTAAAGTGCATTTCAAGTACCAAAACAGCAGTTTTTTACTTCTAATTATTAATATAATGTATAAAATTTAAGTTTAAATAACAATTTTAAGGTTCTCCAATTGGACACAATAAACATAAATACGAAACTTGAACCAACACAGGTCCTGATAAGATGGCTCATGGCTCCAGTCAACCCTCTGGATATCAATAAGATCCAAGGGGCCTATGTGCTCAAGAATGAATACCCTCAGATCGGTGGTTCTGAAGGCGTTGGGAAGATCATCAAGGTAAGGAGACACCATTAGGGGCAATTTCAGTGCAAAAAGCTGTGTTTTTGAGATCTGTTTATGAAATATTTTCTATTTTTTAGGTGGGGTCTGATGTGAATGGGTTTAAAGTTGGCGATAGGGTGATTGGAGGAGCTCCAGTGACATCTACCTGGACTGAATTTGCCGTTTCTTTCCCATATGGGTTGCATAGAATCCATCCCAACGTTGATTTGGTCTCTGCGGCCACACTAAGCATCAATCCCCCTACTGCTTATATCATGCTCAAGGAATACGAAGACTTGGCCCCAGGGGATTATGTTATCCAAAACTCGGCTAATTCCGCCGTTGGGAGATGTGTAATACAACAAGCCAAAGGTATGTGAAATGAATTTGGTGTAATCTTATCAACTCCCTGTTTTTAATCAATTTTTATATTTTAGCCTTTGGTCTGAAAACAGTAAATATTGTAAGAGAACGGCCGAATGTGGAAGAATTGAAGAAAGAATTAATCGCCTTAGGCGCTGATTTTGTTTTCACGGAAGAAGAATTTAAAAAAGATGGCCGGAAATTTGTGAAGTCCATGGATCGACCAATAAAGTTGGCGTGCAATGGAGTTGGGGGAAGGAGTGCCTTGGCCATTTCTGCTGTCCTTGGTTACGGCAGAACATGCGTAACATACGGTAAATCAAAAACGATAGCGCAAATAATAGTTTAGGTGGAATGAGCATGAAGCCATCTGAATTCTCTACTTCTTCACTTCTATTCAACGATTTGAAGGTGGTTGGAGTTGCTGTAACCAGCTTTGTTACTAGTCCCAGGAATGAAAAAAAGGTCAAAAAGATGTTTAAAGAGCTGCAGGTAAGACAGAAGGAGTTATTGAAGTCAGAATTGTTGTAGGATTTGATTCTGACTGGGCAACTGGCTCCCCCACCAGCCAAGATTCATCCTCTTTCTGAGTTCAATCAAGCCCTTCGAGATCATATAGATGGCCGGAAAGGAAAGCAAATGTTGTCGATTGGGGATGAGGAGTCTGCCAAATTATAACTTGGATTTACAATCAATTGACGAGAAGGAAAATCGAAGAAAGTAAAATAAAATTGCTTTAATGCATGTAATACAAACTTCCATATTTATATTGCGATCTTATGCTATTGTGTCAACAACCTAATTTTTATGTGTTTATATAAAGGTTTCAGTTGAGTCTTACAGGGGTAATTCGTAGGGCATTCAAATTCTATTTCATTCATACGATGTGGTTATCAAGTTCAAACTCCTGGGAATTTTTTATTTCTTAAACTCGGGGAAAGCGATCAACCAATCTCCCCTTACAATTATTAAAGAGACTTTGCCTGGAATAAATGGGTGCGTTAGAATTTGGCCATGGCTTTTTTTGATCATATTTGCAAAATAATCTATGCTAGGGTAATTTTGCATAAGGAACATTTTATAGTTTTATATGACACCTCAGGGATTACTGTAACATTGCAATTTTGCACTGTGCAAGCAAAGAATTCAAAATTTTCTCGCTATTTTTTACCAAAGGCGATGAAAGTTTATTTCCTTTTCGGAGTCTACGTAAAGATGTCATGTAGACGATATACTATGTGGCTATTTAAATGAAAAAAAACCAATCACAAAATAAATGGTAATTATAAGTACGCAGCAAAATTCTAATGTTTGTAACGGGACTATTATCAAGAAAATATCGCCATGAATGATGTAATACCCCCTCCAAGATGATGGAATATCTTCTATTGGCGAAATTTGGACGAATTAATCTCCTTTCAATTAATGTTTATTGCGTAACAGTCACATCTACATCCATATAAGGGACGCGTATCAGGCGTAGGTTTCCGTATCAGCTGATGAGATAAAAACAATTTCTTTGGCGATTGTCGGTCGGTCGATGAAGCGATCCCCCACTTCATCAACGATTAATTCGAGTTGAGTGGGGTAATTGGGTGGGTTAGTTATGGTGATAAACAAGAGACACGTGAGCGGGAAACGTCAGAAGTTCATAAAGATTCCTGTTCTAATTCAACCTTTTTCAGTCTTCAGTTGGGGTCAGTCGACGGCTGTTACAACCTGAAGGAATGACTTCTGATTGTGAGATTGCCTCTACTAATGAGATCATTGAGAAAAAAGTGGAGCTGAAAGATCCCGAGTTCGAGTGAGTTTATCTCTTGGAAATTATTCGAATTCATATAAGTAATTTGATTGTCCTTATTATCGACCAACTGGTCGATTACCAGTTTCCATGTGTCGTCCCCCGAGAAATCCACAAGTTATTACCCTTCGGGTCCCAAAGTACTATAATCCTTTTTATATCAACATTTTTAGTCCTAAAAATTATGATCATGTCTACGACTTGGCGATGACCATTCAGAAGTTGGCGAATTTGGAAGTACCTCCAACAGTCGGCATAATTTGTGGCTCTGGCCTTGGAGATCTGGCTGATCTAATCGAGAGTCCCACCATCATCCCCTACAGCAAGATCCCCGGATTCCCTATTCCAAGTGGTAGGTGTGACTGAGTCTTAGTTATTCTTATTGGTCATTCCTCGCTGATACCAATGTTTTAGTAGTCGGACACAAGGGAAATTTGGTGTTTGGAGAGCTGAGCGGGAAGCAAGTCATGTGCCTTCAGGGCCGATTCCATCCATACGAACATGATATGAATCTGGCGCTGGTGTGTGCAATATAATCCTATAATTTATCTTTTCTAGTGTACTGTCCCTGTCAGAATAATGCATATTCTTGGATGTAAGACACTGCTGGTCTCAAATGCTGCCGGAGGCATTAATTCTGCCTTTCATTACGGGGATCTGATGGTAATTAAAGATCACATTTTTATGCCCGGATTGAGTGGATTTGGCCCTTTGGTTGGTCTAAATGATCCAAGGTTTGGCCCTAGATTCGTCTCCATTCATGACGCATATGATCTTAAGCTAAGGTAGGGCTGAATAAATTAAATATTTTTTTTTAGAAAAAATGCGTTGAAGATTGCCGAAGAACAGAGTATCCGAGTTCATGAAGGAGTATATTGTATGTCAGCTGGACCCCAATATGAGACCCCATCCGAAGTTAAATTATACAAAGTAGTGGGGGCTGATGCTCTCGGAATGTCTACATGTCATGAAGTTACAGTGGCCAGGCAGTGTGGAATGAGAGTCTTTGGATTCTCTCTGATTACAAATATGTAAGTCTTCAGTATTTATTGTCACATAATTCCCTATTTATAGCGCTAATCAGGATGTGGATAACTCGGTGGAAGTGTCTCATCAAGAAGTACTGGACACGGCCCGTGCTGCCAGTGATCGGGCCTGCAAATTCGTATCTCAAATTATTGCGGACCTTTGAGAATCGACTTTTTTTCCTATGTTCTGTATGTACAATATAGTTTATTCCAAATGCATTGAACAAAGTTGAAAAAGTAAATTCAAGGTGAGAATGCTAAACCGACGGCACTCAAAACAAAGGTAACTCCGTAGAATCCGCAGATGTACCAGCATTTGAGTGCATTCTCCCAATATTTATCTTCCACGATTTTTTTCAGCTGGGCAAAGTCCTTAAATTCCTCATCGCTTTCGGGTAAGCTACTCAAAAGACCCACTGCTTGATTGTAAAAGGCCAATCCGAGTATTCCCTAAGAATAAAAATTACAGTAAGAATTACAGTAACTTTACCATAAAAATTACACCCCATAAGGAGATAAAGGCGCAGAATCCAGAAGACTTTAGACCAAAAACCATTATTAATCTAATTGAATTTGAAAATAAATCAGAACCAAAAAATGATTTGATCATTGCCCTCAGGTAGGAAACGCTAATGGTTTATTTGTTTGGAATGAACGCTTATTTCGCGGGAATTTTGAATAATTATTTTGAGACAGGTTCAAAAAAAGTCATGCAAATTTAATAGGTAAATCATACTCTTTTTGTAAGCAAATGACATAGTACTTTTGAATCGTAAAGGATACTTTTGGATCATTTATTGAGATGAGACCACAAACTACACCCTTCTCTGAATCGCAACATTGGTTATTCCGATGGAGAAGAAAGAGTGATCTTAAGTCAAGTTGCTTTTATGCCCGTCATTTGTTCTCGCTGAAAAACACGTTTCATTGATGAAAGTGCAAGGTGAACAGACAAAGTAGGGACTTGTTTGACGCTAACGCTGCGAGTTATGTCAATTCTAACCACCTCAACAAGTCAACAAACTCCCTCCACCTCTCATCCGATCTCCAGTCCCATATTTCAGGTAACAAAACTTTCGGATTCGATTATTGTAAAGACTCTGAAAGCGTTTACATTAATGTGTCCCGATTCTTTTTTCGCGCGTTTATTAAACAGGGAAAAAGGTGACAAAATTTTAATTCGATTAGGAGAATGATGAAGCGTATTATACCTGTTGTGCATTGGTGCATGTCATTGACTTGGCCAAGAGTCTGATCTTTGCCAAGATTTTCATCTTTGGATCTTTGTTGGCAGCTTCTCTGAGCACAGATATAGCCCCTCTTATTGAATTTGGTAAGGGTTTATTTAATACATGTAGAGCAATATGTTATTTCAAACTTTTAAAATTCCAAGTTCCTGATTATATTTAAGGTTTCTTCCTGGCGTTTGGCCTAGCCCTTCTAAGTTATGCAGCCCTATTTCTGGGGATGCGAAGGAAGAGATTCCATCTTTTCATTCCTTATTTCTTTGTGAGTTTTGTCCTGATTGTTATTGGTAAGTCGTCCTCAGCACTCCATAAACAATTTCAGCGGTGGTTCATCTGTTTGTCGACTTTCTGGATAGCGCAAACACTCGAGATACGATGAGTTCCGGACGGATCTCGTCCTTCATGATGCAGGTCGGTCCTTAAAAGATCGTTTCTCAAATATCCCTTCAGGGATTCTGCTCAGGGACCTAGCTAGGGGGGGGGGGGGTACCCTCCTCCCAGCCAGTCGGCAAAAAAAAATGGAAAGGGTGTAAGGGAGGAGCAAGGTAAATTTTCGCGGCGCAAGGTTTTTTACAAGTCCCTGTGGTCCAAAAACATACCCCCCCCCCCCCCCCCCCCCCCAGACCGACTCCTCAGCTACGCCCCTGATTCTGTTATTTCTTATTTGTCAATCATATTATCTCCTTTTGCAACACCTTTCTTACCTCTTTTCATCTTCAATTTCAGATTGGATTAATCGTCTTTGAGGTGTATTGTCTGCTGGTAGTTTGGCGGGTCTTTATCTACGTTTGTGACGCCAGATCTTTTGAAGAAGTCGAGGAAAAGAGACTGATCAAGCAGAAAATGTACGATAATTATGAGATTGCCTTCTAATCATATACGAATTACACATGAACAATTGATCAGGACCCAAAAAATATAAAACTTTAACATTAAAATGGCATAAGAAGTTGAACAGCTGCCGGGGTTGGGGCTGGTGTCCATTTCATTCGGCCCTCAGGGCATTTTTTCTGACTTATACCTTGAAGTCGTCCTTAAAGGTGACAATTTTTTTTTTTTTTTCTCATCGAAATTATAATAATAATTAAAAAAATTCCAGCTGGTTTGAAATCTTTTTAAATATTGGAGTGCATCTTTTGGAGCTTTTCTATGCTACCAGTGGATTTAAAGGGGATAAACGAGATTAAAGTTTGATTGACACTTTCTGTATAGGGCTCTGAAGCGGGTTTTTTTCTGTTTTTTCCACGAGGATCATACTAGCAAGGGAGTTCAGAGAAGCGTAAAACGAGATCATCATTTCTCTGAACTGTTTTCCGGCCTTTGCAAGTAGCAAGCTCTTTTTCCGAGCTCATTTCTGACCGGAAACCCTTTTTTTCGGTCTCTGAATTCACGCTTTTTTGGCCCTTCGGTGCTTTCCCCCGAGACCGGTGTATATGAAATAAAAGTGCCGTCATGTCAGCGGCCTTGACGCCTTTAAATCAAGAATGGAGTCAGTCGGGAATCCTTGGGGATTGGCGTTCATTAAAACAGACCCTTTTGTTGCCGCTCCGCTATTCATCAGGTCGATGACAAAGAGATGACATTGCTCAACCGGAATGGTAATTTCGGAGATATCCCTCGCAATAAGGGGCTGTTGTCGGAAATAATTGGGCTGCAAAAGATGGATTCGATTCCTTTTTATATCTGTTCCTTCAAATTCCACGTAATTTTCTCCTCACAAAAAATATCCAAAGCGTAGGCCAAGAGCTCTTGTTTGTCTTCTTTTTTATTTTGTATTTTGATCTTTATTATAAATTGGACGACCTAAATTCGGTACCATTGATTGTTAACTGTTTTGAAAATAGATTTAGTTGTAAAAGTTGACTTTACGATCTTGCGCATATCGTAAGAGTTCCGGAATTCCATATAACCCTTAATGGGTTCCGATTCCTGCACAACCTGATACTTAAAGCACAAATTCGGCCCATTTAAGATCATCAAGTTGACGTGAACGGTGGTTATTCAGTTTAATTGTGGGGCGTTGATGGTGGAGACAGAAGCGGCTTTGTATTCGAACCGTTGTTTTATTTTGAAAGTGTTTTGGAAGTGGTGGGGTGACCCCGAATTCCTGCAGAATTAGGGTCGGGGCCAAAAACAATCCCATTTTTATTCGAATGCAAATATTCCGCCATTTACGCAAATGAAAGCGCATCCGAAAGCATGATAAATGAATGAATTGGGAGAAGGGGACATCAGCCTTGATTGAAGTGGGCCAGCCGGCATTTTATTCGTTAAGCCCTCAGGGCTGACGGGCGCTGAATTCGGAAGCCGTGCGCGGAACTGTTCGAAAGTTAAGGCCGTTTATTGCCATCTCCGGTTCCGGAGGGCGAGGAGGCGCAATTCACGCTTTCTCTTACGTTAGCAGTCGCCCTTCTCTGCTGTTGACGCTCTCTCCCGAGCATCACCCCCACAACTAATTTGCCCACTCGAGCAAGGCCGTGTCTGAACGGCGGTTTCTTTCTTGTGGACAACCCAACCGACATGGCGGATCATCGCTTGTGCGCATTTGTCCGACCTCTCAAACGCAACAGGTCTCCTGAAATTGGTTATGAGAGGCGGGGAGGAGATCAGGGAGATGTCCATGCGGGCGTGAGTAATCCGGTGCCATGTACTCTCATCGCCGTGTTGTCCTCATTGCCCCCGAAAGGTCGGGTTTCCAGCACTTTTTATTCAAAATATTTAGCCAGGTGAAAACACTGGCAATTCGGAGAGAAAGGGGAGTATGTCCATTTTCTTGGCCCAACACTTTTTATGCCGATGACCGTATTTCGTCTATGAAGTTGAGGCGGAAACGGAAGAAAGGCGAAACAAATTCCTCTTCTCCCCCGCACAAATTGGATGAAGAGATTAGACGATCGAGTCATTAGGACGTGTTCCGTCAAGTGCAGTCACTTTCGCCGCTTTTGGAGCGAATTTGTTGGAGTGGGCCGGCTCCCAAGATGAGGCGTGAAATTGCCGGGAATCCCCTGTGGATCGCGCGATCCACTCGACCGAATGATGGCCACAGCCTCTCGACATTGGATTTGCATTTAAATTTTAATTTCCATTTACAAAAGTGTCATCGCCATTCGATGCGAGCACTTCGGGCAGGACAGTAAGTATTCTTGCTGTAGCTAGCTGTCAGAAGCGCAAAAAGAGGGGGGGGGGGCCTAATCCCGGGTCGGTTCTCCCTTTTGAGTGAATTCCATTTTTGTGCAATTGTGTGAGGGGTTTCTGACAAATTAGGTGTGGCATTTGAATCGCGCGACTTTCTCGTCTTGAGTCATCGGGAGTGTCAGCGCCATTCCCTGAACCTGCAGCCATTATATAATAGCTGAAGGCTCTCCACACTTTCCGGGTCAACTACGACTTCCTCCGTAATCACGCTGCATGTCAAACAAGGTCATTGCGTTTAAGCCGAAAAGTGTCAGAAGTTTTGAAGTGAACGACGAATCGTTGCTTTGGCTCACGTTACCTCTTTCTTTCCATGGCCGTACAGCCGTACAACCACACTTCCCAGTCATTTTATGAATTATGCCTTTCGGAACGCAGCTGCACGAGCCAGTTTCTTGAGTGTGCGGTCGGGCCGCAAAGATTTATCAAATGTTTCCTCTTTTTCCTGATTTATGGTTCTGCTGCCTTTTTGAAGCATGGATCAAGGTGACGCATAAGGCGAAAGAAGAATGACCGACTTCTCGGTCACTTTTCCGTCCACTTCGAGTGTTGTAATTGCCCACCGTTTTCACGGATTTCGCTGCCAGAAATGGCGTTTTCCATCCGCTTCCGACTGACAATGTTCATTTTTTATCTAATCTGGGAGAACTTGACCATTGGCGATGGCCAGGTTGCCTAGGGTGCGGTCCCTTTTCTTTCCAAAAAATTCCCAGCGGCTTCAAACGAAAGTCTCAGTTAATTGTGACCTAATTGTGGACAATCAGAGGTCCTTTAGGACACTGAACGAGTGGAATGTTTGCTTTGGGTCTGCGTGATACTCCTCGGGCCCTCTTTGGGGTCAACACGTTCCGGCTGGCCTCGCCTGTTTTTAATATCACGATTATAGTTTTTATGAGAGGAATTCGGTAGATTTGAAAAGAAATAGGCCCAACCAACCACACCGCCTGAAAATGTTGTGGTTAAGAGCGAAAGGGCGGCGGTCAGGATAACCATCTTATTCTTGTTTTTTTTTTTGTAAAACACCACATTCGGATGAGGAGCGCAATCTGGAAGAAAGGGAGGCGACGGTACAGGACTGTCTGGGACCCGGAGACGGCCAGAACGGGGGCAACCGGAATCGCATAGAGATATCACGAGTGTCCCCGATCGCTCAATTCCGTGGCCGAAGCGGAACTGACAGTCAACATGCCATCCCACCCAAAAAAACTCAGAGTCCGGCTTTGGTCGGAGCGCATTTAGAGGGTTCACTTTTCAATGAAACCAGGTTTTAGGGGATGCAATTAGTGCTGGCGGAGGTTGACAGCGTTTGTATGGACGGCTCTGTGACGGGGAACTTGACAATGACTCCTGGGGTGTCACGTTTCTTTACTCTTTAAGGCTAGTAACCAAGAGACAGGTCTTTTTGTATGAACAGCTTTACCCCTCTATACAATGCAACTTCTACTCGGGGGATCTGTCCTTTCGAGGATCTCACAACAATTAAGCCATGGTGAAACTTCTTTTGCCTCTTTCATTTCTGTTTTCCCTACATTTACATCCAATTTATTCTGGCAATCACTTAAAAAAAATTGTGGTTCCATTTTACACTGCATTTTCCGTGTTGCCTTCCTTCCATTACGTCGTTTCGTTCTCGGTCCGTTCAACTTATTTAGGCGATTAATGTGTTTACAATGGGCCCCTCGATGAGACCATGCGCATATTAAGAAGAAGATTTAATCAGCCGGCTAGTGATATATGAGTCCCGAACTGATGGTTCTCTTTTGCATACTGATTTATAAAATCGACATCAGTCATATCGACGGGACATGCTAGTCTGTGTTTCTTATATTAATTACTCATTAATTGTATTTCCATGTCGTCCAGTATTCTCCTATGGTTTATCTCCCGTGTTTTTAATCGCATAAAAACTTATGAAAACAAGTTATGCAAATAGGATCCTTTTTTTCCAACTTCTGGCCAGTTGCGTTATCGTATGGACAATGAATAGATGCAATAGATGCAATTGCGCCGCCTCCTTTCGCATTCCCATCCCTCTAAGTCCCCCCATACTTTCACTCCAACGCCCGTTGTTGTCGCGATTTCTCTGGTTGTTTTTCTCTGCCCCTTCCCCCACTTTCCATGATTGTTGCGTGCCGCGGTTAAAGCGTTCCTCGACGGTCACATCAATCATCATTGTCGCTCTTATCCTTTGTTGTGGTTCCCTAAATCTATATGGAACGTCTGTCTCTGGTGCCAAACCACATTCCGAAAGAAGATTCGAGGAGAAAAAGCCGCGCATCAGTTCGGGAGGGGTTTGGTAAACATTTTAATACTCATTCCCTCGATTACAAGGCCATGCTGAACTAACATTGCCGAGTTGATGTTCGGGAAAGGGGAGATCCGCCTTTTAGCCATCTGTCTATATAGATTATGCATCATGCGGCCTTTCTACAGTTCGAGTCATGTCCCCGTACAGTTTTTTAGGCTCTCTTTCTCCTTATTTATATCCATATGCCGCCAACATGGTTTTTGCTGGTGACCTCTTCCCATCTTATCTCTCAGGCCTTATAATAACGACGCTCGTCCCAATTAGACGATAAAAATGCTCCCTAACTCTGCCAATGGTTGTTTCCGGATTTATAGCCAGACTTCTACCTTTCAGTCGGTCATACCACCATTAAGAGGGCTTCGAGCCAAAGTGTTTGTGCGTGAGATTAGTTAGGATGGCCTAGCTAAATAAGAGATTGGATAAACACTTTCTGATTCTCTTTCCCCTAGACGTTAAAACTTTATTGGGTACCGTTGTTTCGCCGTCTTCAATAAAATGTTCCGGAGGTCGGGGTGAAATGACTCTCTGAATCTTCTTCTCTTCATTACTATCTCCTCTAATGGGATTTCAAGTGTTGAGGCGGAAAGAGTAGGTCGATTTAAAAGACGGGACCCTCCAAGTGACCCCATGAAAAGGAGTAGCCATATATTGTTACAGACTCAATTATGATTTACTCCCGACCCCGAGCACTTCCTGTTTTTTCCCAAAGGGCGGCGCCAGGGAACATCGCGTCCTCGTTCGCGACTTTGTGTTTCTCGCCCTTTTTGTGTGCTAATTAACGCTGCCGATCCTCATTTTTCATTGGGTTCATCTATATCTCCGATCCATCAGTTTTATTCCATTGGCGGTTCTTTACGTTTGAATTGTCGCAAATGGCCGTATCTTCCATTAAAGTGTGACCCATTAAAAGAGTTCTAGTATTGTTATTTTTAGGTCCTCCGACATGAGGTCATGGATTCCATTGCTTCTTCTTTTTGCCGGTTATGAGGCCCAAGTCATCGACGTTGCAGTGGGGCAGTTATTTACCGTGCGCTTAGAAGGAAGCGACTCAATACCCAGTGATGGCCTTCCCGGTTGGATGAGCTTTGACCCCTTACAAAGCACTCTTTACGGTGTTCCCAAATGGAATCGTCTTGAGAATGTCACTCTGAGGACATCCCAAGGAAAGTCGATTGATGTCAACACTTACATTGAACTGGATCAATGCAAAGAGACAGAGAATTATGTTTTCCTCGAACTCTATCAAGACAAACCATACGAAAATTATAAGATCGAGGACTTGAAGTAAGATCTCACTACCGCTTAAAAAATAATTATTGTTTAGACAGCTCATCAAAAACTTCGCCGGACGGTTTGATGTCAAAGAAACTCAAGTCCGAGCTTATCGAGCCGACGAAATCACTCGTTACCGCAAAGTTCAAGAATACTTAATTAATTTGGGAACCGACTATATTCAAAGAGAGAACCTTCTAGTTCTTTGGGCTAATATCTTTTGCGGCACTTCCGAACAAGCAGCTGAAGAACAACCTGAAATTATGGAAAAAGCTACGCTCATTGAGTCTGAAGGCGATCATGTCCAAGTACGTGGTCCCATTAGCAATGTTTTGTTACACCACAAGTGCTTGCACGTCATTTGTAATAACATTATAGCATATGTTTACAAATTTTTTTCAGCTCGGCCAAGCTCGAGTCAAGAAAGATGACCTTCTGGCATTGCAAACAGCCACCCCTGCTCCAATCGCACGAACAACCCGAATGGCCAAGGACAATCCACCCACTAGATACAATAACATCGACAAGTTTGAGTGTCAGAGGTAAGAGATACTTTCAGAAACTTTGTTTGCCGCTTTCTTTATTTGCATTCGAAGGTTGTAAGCAAAGCCCAGCTCTATGATCGCGGGACAAAGAGTGCTTGGGTCCTCCGTTGACATATTTGCCATGACATTCGTTGCGCAATGTGGCTAACAAAGGAAAAGCCATGTGCAGCGAGCGCCCTTCTAATCGCCCGAGAACATTAATTATGAGCTGTTTTTCAGAGGAAAATTATGTCAGAAATGGCTGTCGCCCAACACTTTCATCGACTCCGAAGACGGATATCTGCCGAATCTTCGATCAAAAGTCGTCAGTGATGACGATTCGACTAACTTCTTGACTGTTGTCCATGACAAGGACCGGGTTGCACTGGAAGGGGTACCCTTGAGCACCGGAATCTTCAGCTTCCGACTGGAAGTGCGCGATTCCTCCGACCAGGTAAGTAATCCAGCATTAAGGCGGCGATTAAAATAGCAAAAGGCAGATGTGGACCCGATTTATTCCACTTAAGTGCCCATCTAAGTAGCTAATATATATCTTTTACGACCGGCATTTTGGTTCGCGCATCTGTCCATGAGAAGGTCCATACACATAAGGAGTCGCCATTCGAGAGTGCTCCAGAAAAGTCACAAAAGATTGGAAATGTGCCTAAAAGAAGGCTCGTTTTCAATCGCGCAGCGGAAAGATCAAATTCCATCCATTCACTCATTTTAGATGGCCGCTGCTGCCTTCAATGTCGAAGTAAACGATGAACCCGAACCAAACCATGCATTCGAATTACTCCTCGACACCAGGTATAAGAAATTCAAGGATGAGCCCAAACTTTTGGTCAAATTTGGAGAAAAAATTGTAGAAAAAATTGGAGGAAACCGGGAACAAGTAATGATAAATTCAGTTGAAGAACAAGGCTCTAACACGATCATTAGATGGAGCAACAGCTCATTAAGTCGGACAACTTGCGACGAGAAACTCGTTAACGCAACGAAGACTAAGATGACCGGAAAGGGAAAGCCCGGAATCAGAGAATTTGCCAAACATATGGGGGCTGACTTCGCTGTTCGGGACGTAAGCACTTAATTGCGTATAATAATTTCTTTCCTATCAGGTGACAATAAAACTACAAGGAACTTGTGGCCCCCAAACTGTAACTCCCCAGATCATCCGAGTTCGGGCATCCACTATCGCCACTCCTTTGGAAGAAGAGGTTGGAATCTCCAATTTGGTTCTTTTGATCCTGATAATAGTTGCCATTGCCTTAATGCTGATTATTTTGTTTGTTGTTTTCTGTTGCATTAAGAGAAAACAGACCCCAAAAAAGAGTCAAGAATACACAACAAAAGGTAGGCCACAATAATGATAAACTGACTCATTTCCAGGCACTCCCATTGTTTTCCCTGACGACGTCCGTCCCGATGACGATACCAATGGGAGCACCGCGGCTGTGACCACCCCCATGCTAGTCAGTCATGAGCATCCTCCTCTCAATCCCAACACAACCACATTACACGAAAATCCCATCTACAAACCGCCTTCGGAAGTGGGTACACCTACTAGAGGTGCCATTGGACAACGTCTTCCTCCCCCATATGTAGCCTCATAATGGTGAAGGTCTGAGCTTTGAGACATCCGGTACATGCCTGTTTTTCTTCCGTCTAGAGCTTCTTATATTGTTTTGGCTATCCCAAAGAATTATTTTTTTGGTTGAAACGCTCTTTTCTTGATCTCCCATTAATCTGTAAGGAATTTTGAAAATAACCTACGTTTATAATGTCCTCTATCACTTTGGCACGTCCTGTGTCACGGGTCAAATGCTCAGGTGTAGGTCTTCTCGATCAACCAACGACCCAATTTTCGATTGTTATATTTTGTTCTTTTAACGCTTTTATTAACGATAATTGAATCACAACTGTGAACTCTTTCATTTCATATGTAAATACCAGATTGCTAACATTTTGTAGCTTCTTCGAAATAAATGATCAAAAAATTGGACGATAGAATGCAAGCAAAAAATATAAAAATGTTTGTAAAAGAGGGCGAGCTGCCTCCGGCAACAAATTCTGTCGGAGAAGGGCGGGGTCCTTTGTTTTGATAGTTATCAGGTGGGCTCAACTTCCTTCGGAAACACCGAATTCTTGGTCTTCCGATAAATGATGCGCCGTGTTGTCGAAGGAATCAAACAGATCATCAACAGCAAGGTACGGCGCCGAAAGTTTCTCTACCTTTTTCGCCACTACTTGCTGTTTCTTGTAGTCGTTTTATGCTTGTTGGGGGCATATATCCTACGAACCCGTAAGTTTTACCTTCATTTATATTATTTAAGACACCTCGACATAAAAGCACTTTTAAAATTTATGATTTCGGAGATAAACGAGATCATTTGACGCGCATACAAATATTACAATCATGCTCGCACGCGAAAGAAATATTTTTAGCGTACAAAAAATATGTCAACGATTGCATATTTTACATATTTATGTTTTTTTTGTTGCAGGTTCCACTCGTTACAGCCGAGCTGCCTTTGATGATATCAATTTTGTTCGTTCCGCCTACAGAGTTGATGATTTCACCATCAGAATTGTGTTTGTTCGATCTGTGAATAATTTGTAAGTTCACGTCTTTTTGTTCAATTTATGTTTTAGCCACAACTTGACATATGAATATGGGAAGAAGAAAGGTCGAATCCGCCTGGAATGTCATAATGAGCACTGTCCCGATCCTTTTTCCCCTCCTTGTCGGCTAAACGGTTACGTAGGGATCATTAACGACCTTACCAAACAAGATTATCAGTCTTATTTGGTAATTTTCTCGGACTTGAATATGGAAGACCCATTGTTCATCAATGTTCAGTAAGTTTGATGTATTATGTATTCTTATTTCTCCAGGAATGCCAGAAATGTTGATTATCCCAAGCACAAGCTCGGTGTTTGTGTTCAGCCCATCTATCTCCACACGGATTTCTCAGCTCTGGTCCAATTTTTCGAGTTTTGGCTTTCTGAAAATGCGACACAATTTTATGTATACCGAGAGAGTTACACCAAGGAAGTGGGAGAACTCCTTCAGTTTTATGCTTCCCAAAAAGGAGTTCAAGTGGATTTCATCGACTGGTCGTCACTGCCACTGATCGAAGAAGACTCGTCTGATTCGATCAATCCCAACAGATATTGGTTCAGACTGGAAGTTTTTATGGCCATATTTGATTGCGTTCATCGGGCCAGGTATGATTTTTTGTTTATATAATTGGGTTTAGGTTTAATGTAAACGTATTATTGTATTTCACATAGCTTATTTCTAGAGGCAATGTCAAGTATTTGGCTCAAACTGACTTAGATGAGATGATATACGTCGGTAAAGGTCGGTCGATAATCAAATTCATGGATATTATGGACAAACAAGAACCTATGATGGCGTCGGTATCTTTCAGAAGTCAGAGAGTGCAAGTAATGGTAGGGTTATCCATGATTTAGATATATTGTTAGAACAGCACGTGGGCAGTCGCTCAGAATCCATCGGAATTGTCTTTCACTAATCTCGATGAGATAATACTCGAAGATCGTGTTTTCAAGAGGCCGCTTTACTCAAAAATGATCTACAGACCAGAAAGAGTTAGATGTCTTGGAATTAGCTAACCTTTTCTTCAGGTGTTCCATGTCCACATTCATCGTCAGTTACAAACTGAGAGGATTCCAGGTACCGGTACCTTTTACAAGCATGTCAATATTGCCCCCGAAGGTGGAGTTGTTTTACATATCAGAAGATTAAAAGACATGTATCCTTGGACGAATGCTTACAATTCGTCGATCCTGATGGATACAGCCGAACGAATGGAGAAGAATTACCAAGAACGTATTTCCAATTACACGTTTGGTAGGATCAATTATATTTGCTGCATTAGACCGGATGACGTAATCTGATGATTTAGGTATATCGGAATGGAAAAATTACGGGTTTACAATCAATGAGCATATTGAGAAATGTCGTCAGAACATGAACAGGAATCGTGACCATGCCTGTCATAATCTATGGGATTGTGACAAAACCGTGACAAGTATCGATTGGGTAAGAGTCCCCAACTGCTGGCTGACCGTCTGATGATCTCGTGTGTGAAAATATCGGTGATTTATAGAGCTAATTGTTTATTTTACATACATTCCTATTTTTAAGAATTGCTGAAATATAATTTAAAATATTTATTAGTATGTAAAAAGTGAAACTTGTACTGGATTATTCGATCGCGCGGATTAAAATTCTTTTAACATTACCAAGAAATTTGTCGCAGAACTCTTTGCTCTTTTTTATTGTTTCTAGGGCTGAATTTTGCGCTGCTGGTTTGGGTTGTGCCGCCCGTCAAGTTGACGGTGTGTCAAGTTGTCAAATTGCCGTCATTTTCGTCATGTCAAATTTCTCTGTCATTTTTATTTGTCAAATTGATTTTTTTGGGGAATTTTTTAGAATTTTGCTTGTAAAAAAGCTTCGGTCCCGGTAGTACTATTGTAATACATTACTATATATGCACTATTTTTGACAGTAAACGTGAAAAAAGCTTGTAAATATGTTAGAACTTGATAAACTAAAACAACAACCCCATCAAACAATTTTCCTGGCATGAAAACAATGAATGCCAACGGTTTGGCATTATGATAAAAACCGGCCGGCAGGGGTGGTCACTAGGCCGGGCCTGACTCAAAATGGAAAATTGAAACCGGGCCGGGCCCGAAATTTCCGGGCCGCGGGCCTGTTGGCCACCCCTGATGAGAAGAGGCCGAGCGACGTGACAAACAAGATTAAAAGGTGATTGGCTAAAAACTGAGGGGGCGGAGTCAGTTGACCGCGTCAACTAGGGAAGCGTCTGGATATAGACTCTTCCCAAGACGGAAAGAGTTTCGAGTAGGGAAAACCGGGACGTGAATTAAGCCGTTTTTCCAAATTTCACGAATCCATTATTATTCCTTCACTCTTAAATCCTTTATTTGTTTTTATTTTTTCTTGGACTTGTCAAACATTTTCTTAAGGTCCTTGACAGGTCGTTGTCTTTCTGCATGCATTCCGTCGATGGGATCCCAATCCAGGCTTTCGGGAGATGACCGATCTTCTTCTTGATCCGTGACTTCATCACCGGAAACATCCTTCCAGTCGCTCATCTCCGGTTCTGTCGATTTACTCGGCGTATTTCTGGCGAAAGCCTTCTGAAGGCGCCTTTTGGCTTTGGAAATCTTTGACGGAGACTTTATTGAATCTAATGCCAACTGTAAGGGACACATTAGTTACATACGGGGTGTTCAGAGAAATTCCCCTGAAAGATTTTGTCGATTTCTTTGCGCTCAATCAAGATATTAAAAAATTTCTTCTTTCTACTGAAAGAAGATAATGGCCTTTTTAGGATAAGTAAAATGTTGTTTTTACAATTCGTAT
The DNA here is from genome assembly GCA_025436335.1 of Bursaphelenchus mucronatus. Lineage (NCBI taxonomy): Eukaryota > Metazoa > Nematoda > Chromadorea > Rhabditida > Aphelenchoididae > Bursaphelenchus > Bursaphelenchus mucronatus. The sequence continues at coordinate 6,282,865 of CM046356.1, forward strand.
CGTTAGCCATGAGATTTCCGCTAAAAGCCTTCCTCATAAAATCTAGTCGCCAATACTTTAACCGACTTGTAAAAATACAATAGGTTATGATGTTAAAAAATATGCAAAAAAGTAATAGGTATGATGTAGGGTTGTGCCGCCCGTCAAGTTGACGGTCTGTCAAGTTGTCAAGTTGCCGTCATTTTCGTCATGTCAAATCGCTCTGTCATCTTGATTTGTCAAGTTGACTTTTCGGGGAATTTTTTAGAATTTTGCAAAGAAAATTGTTTTTTGTGACAGAAAAGATGCGTTCCACCGACTGGTCGAGGGATTATTTTAATAAAATAGTAACCAAAACAACCCTTATCTACTAGAGTGCTCAAATTCAACCACACGACTCAAGGAACATTTAAAGGCATATAACCAGCGATTACATAAAGCAGAATATTTTGCAACTTGATCGCTCTATGGAATGCAAGAAACCTCCAGTTTCACTGACTCAATTCATCAATGAGAATTTGGATGATAGTGACAGCGGGAACGAAGAAGAAGACGATCCGAAATATTTATGTCCACTAAACCCCTTTTGTTGTTATAAGCTATTTTTTAAATGTGTATATGGTCTTGAACATGTTTGAAGGTATTATACTACCTTGAATAATGTTTGTTTTATCGTTAGACTGCTTCCGACCGAAAAAACGGCAATTTGACGTAATTTGACGAAAATGACAGCAATTTGACTTCAAGTTGACGTCACTTTGAAAAATTCTGTCAAAATCACAACCCTAGTATGATGGTAGAAAATATGCAAAAAAGTTTCCACCCATTACAAATTTCTCTGCCATCATGAAAATTTGTTTGACCTTAAACCGCCCATTATACTCTTTCTCCTAAAAAACCGAATTTTTTACATAGATTGTCTTGATTGTCCGTTAAAATTTTCACATGCACTCTGCATTTTCCCTTGTTTTTTTGCGGCTGTCAAATTCGGAAAATTTCTATGAACATCCTGTATAACTTGGTGGCTTACTCCTTCATCTGTCTGTGTTTCATTAGTTGAAATTTCTGGATACGGAGTCTGAATCCTCTCATTTTTGGTTTCCAATATGTCTGTTTGACTTTCGTCCTCGATTATGTCAACAACATGAGTTTGCAACTCTTGTTCACTTGTTGTTATGATCTCTGTTTGTGTCTCGCTTGACTAAAAATGTGTTTCTATGAGTAAATTGGGTTACCTCGAGTGAGTATGAATTAGTAAATGTCTCCACTTCCTTGGTCTCAATGGTTGACGTTTGCGTTTCGTCTGAATTAGAAGAAAAGTAATCTGTCTGAATTCCCTCGTCGTTTAAATTGATTTTCTTCTCGAGATCTGTCTGAACAGCTAAATTGTCCACTTGAGGTTCAGTTGTTTGTCCGACTTTGTCATCTCTGTAAGAGGTTAAATGAATTTCAAATTTAGACTTACTTTACGATGGACTCAGTTTGTGTGGAACCATCGTATGTGACCACATTCCCGAATTTGCTGGGAATACTTTGTCTCGTAGGATCAGCTTCTCTGACGATTTCGTTGACAATTATTTCATCGACTTCTACGTTGTCCTTGGCCATTTGTTCGGCCACCACTAGAATCTTGGGCATTCCAGATTTCTCATCTAGGTTTTCAAATATAGGTGGTATCTCAATGCCAGTTTCCTTCGCCTCTTCCTGGATTTTTTGCATTACATTTCGTTTAGCTTCGGAACTGATCATCGGCATTAAATATTTGGCTGCTTTGCTGTTTCCCCACATTTTCATCATTCCCATGGAAGCTCCTTTGTGATCTCCGGCTGCCAGTTTTGCCTGGTACTCCATTAGTAATTTCATCAACAATTTTTTGTAGAGATCTTCCAGCGCCGCTTGGATCACAGCGATACACATACTGACCAGGGAAAGACCGATGATTACAAATACAAAACATACGACCATTAAGCTATAGATGGAAATTTATTTAAAGCTTTAGGGAATTGTACTTACTCTTTTCGATTTACTTTTACATCTCCAAGCCCAATGGTAGACATACTGATAAACATAAAGTAACAGCTCTCTCCATAAGTCCAGTTCTCCCACATCATAAATAGCCCTGCACAGAAGAAGATCCATCCTACAGTAATCCCTACGGCTACCAGTACGGGCATTCTAGGAGGGGCTCCGGCTTGAGGTAACAATTCATCTGCGGCTGTGTATTCTCCACTGAGGGCGTCGATAGAAGTGTTTGTTTCCAGTCTAGAAAATGTGGGAGCATTGAGTTGACTGTCGATAGTAAGGCGGTCATCGAGAGATTGCATTCTTTGGATACTCTCCATATCCCCTCCCACTTCCATATCTAAGGTGAGTTCATCAGGACCTTGCTGGAGGTTGAAGCTGACGTGATTTGTTGGTTCGTTGTGTTCACTGCCCAAGCTCGGAAGTATTCCTTGTTCGAGAGTATTGAGGTCATCCTTTGGCGGTTCCTCCGTTTTTATTCTTGCTTTCAGCTTGTTTAGACATCGGTCGTAAAAAGCGAGGAAGTCCTGGATACTGTTATACAAGAACTTTCCAAGGTCGTTTAGCGTCATTAACATAGCCGGGATACCAACTATGGAGTACACCACTGTCATCAATCTTCCGGCTTCTGTTTTGCAAACAATGTCTCCAAATCCTAAAACAATGATCAATAAAATTCTGTGATTTTATAGACGCGTCTCATGTTAGGTGGGATACTCATGTATTATTTCGACTTTCTTGACGTGTGCATTAATCACTCCTTTTATTTTCAACAAGTCTAGGTGAAGTTCCAGTGGTCATTTCAAGTAAACCAATCCCTCAATCTAACAGAACAAGAGGGTCCTTTCTTAATGTCATACATCACTCCCGAATGAGTTTGTAGATAATCCCAAAAACTCTCTTCAGTTATTTAAAGACAGGTGTCGGGATTTTCTTGGCCACGTGAAGCCCTTGAAATGTTTTCACGTACCAATAGTGGTGAAAATGGTTCCGGAGAAATACATGGCCGTCGTTAGACTCCACTCTGGCTGGATCAGAGGATCGATCTCAAGTTGTTCATGGAAATGATTAATGGCTTCTTGAACAAATCGACGTTTTGCTGTCTTCGAGGATATCGACCGGTCGACTGAGATTTCGTCTAGTCTTTTCACAAACAATTCCATTTCCCGATCGAACTCTCGGCGGCTGAAAATGAGAAACTATGTAAATAAAAGAACGAACCAATTAGTCGGACTTCTCAAAGGTGACAAATTCTGAAAGGGACTACAAAGACGGCATGTTATTCACAAAATATAGTTTTTCTGGGCTGAATAACTTACCGAGTTGCGATACGATCCTTCTCGGCCCCACTTTCGAGCCAGTAAAATAGTAAAGCGCCAAGAAACATGTAGAAAATAATGAATATTAAGGGTAGCAAGTATTTGAGGTAGAATTTGCGGTAAACCTTCTTAAACTCTCGGATCCATTGCTTGGGATTCCGGAGTTTCTGTGAAAGCCTAAGGGTTGGCTGGACTGACCTTTTACGTACTCTGTCTAGAAGATTGGAACCGGCACTGGAAATACGATTGGCAGTTCCTCTGGAAAACCCTCCGGCAGATTCAGCGTGACTAAACTGACCCACGGATCCATGAGATGCGATCACACTCTTGCTGCCGTGCTTTAAGATGACCGGCATCCTCGCAATATACCACCCTCAGCCTTCAGTCTTGGACTCGTTCCGGCCCGTTTTTCCTCAGGTTTATCAGTACCAGCTGTTCTCTGTCCTCACCACCTTATCCCGCCTGGCGTTTGCCGACATCGACCTGACGTCTTTAACCTGTGCAAGAGCTCGTTTTTTCAAGTGTCAGATTTCCACGTTTTTCCGTCATAATCTCAGCTGAATTGCTTTTAATGTTTCTTTTATTGCAATCAAGATAACATCACAAAACAAGCGATATCACAAATGATAGCATACCCGTGAACTTCTTTACTTGAGATTCAAGTTGTTGCATTTGAGATAGCTGAAAAGAAGCTTATTGTCTGGGCCAATATTTAAGTTTCGGATTTGGAATATATTTTACCTGAACTAGGATCAGGCGTGATGATTAATTGTTCATTTAGCGGCGTTGTGAGAAGATTGCGAGACTGAAAAAGAACGGATTAATCACAAAGCCTGTTAAACCTCAAATCAAATAAAATTTTATACCCTCATGAAAGTTTTACGACATTTTTTGTTATTCCACGCGCGGGGTTAGACGATTGGGAGAAAAAAACGATTGGGGAAATTGAAATTTTTTTTTGCAAATACGTTGCCAAGGAATTGCGACACTTTCGGAACAGCGGAAAAGTGACAGTTCCGGAACAAAAAAAAAGCATAGTGAAGTGACTTACATTTTTTCTTAAACAGTACTGTAACGAAGTAATTTTTTGAATTTTTTTTATGAGTTAAGGATTTTCGAGGGTGTTGATTAGGCAGCAAAGATTTATAATATGACAAAGTGGGAAAAATTGTGGTCAAGGGTAAAAAAAATGCCGAAGTGGGAATTTTTTCCAAGTGGGCAAAATTAACAAAAATGGCGAAATGTTAGGAATTTTGGCCAAAAAATGTGGCCAAGTCTAAAAAAAGCTTGACAAAACATTTTTCCCATTTGGGAAAGAATTTTTCCAAATGGGAAATTTTTTACTCTTTTTTCCACTTGGTCACCCTTTCTTGCACTTGGCCAAACTGTTTTCTTGCATGGGCAAAATTTTTCCCACTTGGGCAAAATTTTTTACCCTTGGCCACAATTTTTCCACGTGACCATCCTTTGCTTGACTTGGCCAAACTTTTTCCCCGCTTTGGAATTTTTTTTTTCACTTGGGCAAATTTTTTTACCGTTGGCTACCCTCTCTCGCATTTGGACCGTTTGGCTATCTTCGGCAAGCGATTTTCTGTTGAAAGCAGCGGTTTTTTCGACCTGGAGTCATAATCCGCGTTTTGGGGTCATAATCTTGTAGCGTCGCAGGCGAAGAGGCCCGAAAAAAATACGAAGAGTACCGCTTTTTTGTTTTTGGCGATTGAAAGCGAAGAGCAGGGGTGGCCACCAGGCCCGGCGGCCCGGCCCGGCCCGATCGGGCCGGGCCTGACTCAAAAATGGAAAATTGAAACCGGGCCGGGCCCGAAATTTCCGGTCCGGGCCGCGGGCCTGGGCTTGTTGTTGTAGTTTATCAAGTTCTAACACATTTACTAACTTTTTTCACGTTTACTCTCAAAAATAGTGCATATATAGTAATGTATTACAATAGCACTACCGGGACCGAAGCTTTTTGACAAACTCTAGTTCCCAATAGGCTAATAAAAATTTATCAGTAATTCTATTTGCAATTTGTTGAAAGAAATCCAGTTAACTAAGTAAGAACAAGGACGAAGATGATCCGAAATAGGTCTATTAAAGTCCTTTTGTTGTTATAAACTGTTGTTTTAATGTTTATATGGTCTTGAGCATGTTTGAAGGCATTATACTACCTTGCATAATGTTTGTTTAATCGTTAGACAGTTTCCGACCGAAACAACGGCGGCAATTTGATGAAAATGACGGCAATTTGACGTCACTGTCAAAATCACAACCCTAGTTATAACAAAACGGCAACGATTTTTTGGCAGGTCGCGCCCTAGCCGGGCTTTCACGGGCCGGGCCGAGCTTTTGACGGACCGGGCTTCGGGCCCAAAATCGGAAAAATAGGTGCCAGTGACCACCCCTGGCGAAGAGGCCCTCCTATCTAATTTTTTCAATTTGAAGGGTGACATCTTATACGATGAAAATTTTACTTGATTTTTTCAATTTGAAGGGTGACATCTTATACGATGAAAATTTTACTTGATTTTTTCAAAATGAGGGGTGACATCTTATAAGATGAAAATATAAGGTGCGTGCGTTCTACATTTTTTCTAACCCCCTCGCATAAAAGCCGGAATTCTTGTCTCTGAGCTCTACGGACAAGGCCTGCGTGTTTTCTGTCTAAAAAACGGACAAAAATGGCAAATCGTGTCTGGGATAACAGACAAAGGGCCTGTCCGCTAGCCCGGACAAAAAATCTAACAGTTTGTCCGGTCAACAAACAGAATTTTGCAATTCTTGTCTGTTAGCCAGAGAAACTGTTAGATTTTCTGTTAGTAACTCAGACAAGAATTCTCAAACCTTGTCTGAGATACAGACGAAGCAAATCGTCTGCATCCCAGACAACTTTTGCTTACTTTTTGTCTGGCTCTGGACAAGATTCGCCGATTCTTCTCTGAACTCAAATTAGTCTGGTCAAAGAACGCGCAAATCTTGTCTGTACGGCTAACAGACAAGAATTGCGGGTTTTCTGCGAGGGGGTCAGAAAAAATTTTGAACGAACGCGCCTTATATGAAAGTGACATCTTGAAAAAATCAAGTAAAATTTTTAGCGTATGAGATGTCACCCTATATTTTAGCAAAAAATCAAAACGCGGGACTCTTCGTTTTGGCGGTACTCTTGACATAGGCGGACCTCTTCGCTTTCAATCATCTTGTAGAGTCATAATCGTGCTAGGCTCATAATCGGGGGACTCCATTCTGTCCTTTTTCGACATGAACCGAGCACCGATTTTTTTGAATTTTTTTGCATTTACACGGGTGCAGCTGCAAGACTTACAAATGAAGCTTGCAACACTTATAGAACAAACAGAGATCTTTCAAATCATGTCACTTATGACAACTGTTAAGCAAAAAAGCGAAACTTAATTTGTAATCAACGCGCAAAAAGGTTTTATTTTTTTTGTCATCTCTCTCAGTAAAGGAATATGGAGGGAAAATTAGGAAAGGGGTAAAATTATGGTCCAGAAGTGAAAAATTATAGGTCACTCCACGTTATGCCACTTACATATTTGCAGAAAAGAAAATATTTTTTGTTTCCCCAATTTTCCATTTCCCCAATCGTCTTTCTTTCAATCTCCCCAGTTCCTCCATGCTTACCCCTGTCTTTACCTGGTCCACACATAATGGAGATCTGACGGTTGAAGTTTTGGCAACAGTATGGCAAAGAGGAATCCCGCTGACGGTAGTCTTTCGCCTTAGAGGAGCTTGCTTCCTTCGGTCAGCTTGTAAGCTTAATTGTCGAGGCAGTTGGGGACGTTGAGTGACGGCCGAATGAACGGCCGATACCGTGCTTAAAGGACTGGTCGGAGAGTTGGTGGATGTCTTCTTGGGAGCACGGAAGTGAGATTTAATGGCCTTCCGGAACGAATTGGAGAAGGCATAGAAGATGAAGAGATTAATTCCGGCTGACGAAACCACCACGAGATTGCTGACGTCTACACAAATCGTGAGTTCGGAAGACCTGGTAAAAGTCTCGGGTCCTACCATGTGTTCTATCACATCCAGGACGGTCGGAAGGAGACGAGAAAGCAAAAATTTAGAGATAACGGCTATCAGAATCATCTCCGAGTCAGTCGCGCATGCACTCGACATGGTGCCTGAGGCATTCATCTTGAGTCGGGCCAACGCGGCCGAGCGGATGACAAGCCAAACCTGAAAACAAAAAATAATCCGGATTTACGAGATTACTCTTGCTGTGTTATGCACTTTCATATGCAAAGAATGTTTCGAACAAAATTGAGGGGAAAGTGGTATAAATTTAGGATTGGGGAAAGAGTAACAATCCATCAAAACAATTGTCCGTCCAGAGTTTTCAAAAGTAATAAATGACTTTTGCCAACATGGCTTCAGCCCTCATTTTGATACGCGAATCTTGATCGACTTGGGCCTAAATATGTAAATACTGGATGTTCGAAATTTTAAGTGCAAAAAGAAACGACTTCTGTAATGGAATAAGATTAAAAACTTCTGGATTGTGACGTTCCCTTGGCCTTACGGGATTTACAATTAGATTCAGACAAAAAACAGGTAATCCTAATATCATTTATATTTAGCTGATATCAATCAGCCGCTGTCCAAGTGTTTTAATTCAATATAATTAAAATCTTACCCGAAATGAAAGAACAAAAAGGATGACATAAGGAAGAAGGGAATAGAAGAGCAGCCCTCCAACTATCCGATATCCAATCATATACAACTTGTTGTGAACGAGATGAGTCTGGCTTACATAATAAGTGCCTGAGCCTTCATCCAGGACAGAATTTAATTCAAAGAAACGAGGCATCGAGAACAACAAGGCCATCAAACAAACGCCAAACAGGACTTTGTGAATTAGAGGAATGTTATTCGCCCTTACAGCAAAGGGCTTACATAAAGTACGATATCGATCAAGCATCAATGCACACATCAGCCATACCTAAAGAAAAAAGATGTGAGCATTTGCCTTGAAATGGAAAATCATATCAGAATTGTTCCAAAAAAAGTACTGTAGTCTGGGAATTTGAACTCAAAATACATACACAAAATCGAACAATTAGGTTCGAATTGAGGAAAAGCAAGGAACCCCGGCTACAAAAAACTTTTTTACTTACACTGGCTATGAGAGCTGTGTTACTCATCAGATAAAAATAGGGGAAGAAATGCACATACGGCTGATATCCGCCACTCAATAAACTCGGAATTGAGTACATTAAAAGGGCTGACAATAATAGCAAAATATCTGAAATGGCCAGCCAAACGAAGAAGGTATAAACCCTGGGTCGATTACTATGAGCCGTGAGTGAAGAGATCACAGAACTCTGACTCCGGCACGGTCTCCGACGTTGTGAGGAATGAAGTTCCACACCGGATCGGCTCCTCTCAATTGTTGAATTGGACATCCGCTTCTGTGCCTGAGGGGATGGATATGCAAACACCGATGGACGGTGGTATTTGCTGGCGGTTTGAGCCGATAAAACATATATGGTTAGCAGGTTCATAATGGAGCCAGAGATGACCATCGCCAATGTAATGGGACCATTCAAGAGCGCGGACATGACTCCAGAATCCGCGTTTGGCCTACGCGTTCGTCATGCGAATTCAGAAGTCAATTACAAAGAGCGAATCGACAATGGAATTTGGTTGGGGGATCCATGCGAGGAAACGGGAAAACGCGGCCTTTTCCCGGCTTTTTCTGTGGGTGGGGTTGGGTGGAGCTGGAAGGAATGGGAAGTGAAGTCGGCCTTCTTACATCGAAGGATCTACTGCTCGAAAATCCCCAAAAACTCCTCCCCCGTCCACTTAAGCGGCTAGTCCAGACCTTTTTTACCTGTTTAAGTCATCCACTCGAAACCCCGTATTCAATCTAGAAGCCCGCAGGGCAAGGGATTACAGCCATGGCCGCCTTTCGACTCTTGAAAACGTTTCGAACCTCGTAATCCAATTCCTTTCCTACAGTGATAGTCGACGCAAAGACCTCAATTTCAGCATGACCCCACTTCATTAAAAAAAGGGAGGAGAAAGGACAAAAAGCAAGTCGGGAAAGTACAATCACACTAGAAACGAACTTACATTAGCGTTCTTGTATAACGTGCAGAACAACGGATCCAAAACTATTCTAGTGTTCACTTTTTAGCATTATGTATTATATTATAATAGAGGAAGGGCATCCCTTTTGAGAATGGGTAATTGCCAAAATTACAAAAAATAAAAACTCTAGGGGTGGAAGTCAACGGTTTTGCCTACTTTCTATTCTAACATACGATAATGAATGCACAATCCTTCCCATATTGAGTATTCCAAATTGCAAACTTTAAAACCGTTACACTATTGTATATCAGTGAGAAAATACTAATGTCGGTTTGTCACAATAAAATGTTTCGCCTCGTCGCAATCGCGCACAACTCCCCAACTGCCGTAGAGCGATGCTGGGCGCGACGAATCCACATTACTTCCCCGACAGTGATAATGAGCACAAAGTCGCTACGCCGATCGCGTCGCTGAAGTGAAAAGCAATTTGATTCTGCCGTGACACAATGCATTTTCGATGCCCGGTGTTTTCCTAACAGACTAATAAAGAGCCAGTTAGTTTTCCCTTCATAAGCAAAGGGAAAAATATTTTCACCCAGAATTAAAAATACTTTTCCCCAGGAAAAGGATTTATTGAAAAAAGCTATTTTTCCCCAGAAAACTTATATTTTCTCACAGAAAGAAATTATTTTTTCCCAGAAAGCGTAAATTTATAAAAGTAAGGCATGGAAGTAGATAAAAATGACTAATAAGTTACTTTACTTGTAAAATCTACCAAGTAGTTATGTAAAATAGTAGTAATAGTAGGAAAATTTTTTTGAGGAATAAGAGTGAAGGAATAATAATGGATTCGTGAAATTTGGAAAAACGGCTTGATTCACATCCCGGTTTTCCCTACTTGAAACTCTTTCCGTTTTGGGAAGAGTCTATATAGGGGAGGGGATATTTATTCTCCGGCGCGAGGGCGAAAAAAATTCACGAAAAACCGTTCATTTTCAATTCTGAACTATTTTTGGCAAAAGTAGTTCACGGTTTTTCAAAAAAAGTTCAGCTGGGCGGACTTATTCACCATTCAAAATGAATTATTTCATTTCCTTTTGTGAACGGGTTTTCGTGAATTCAGTTCACGAAAAAGTGCTAAAATGAGCTAATATGAACTAATTCACCAGTTTTTATTTTTAGTTCACGAAAGCCGTGAATTAATTCAGAATTTTTTGTGAACTGTTTTTGGTGAATTCAGTTCACGAAATCCTAAAAAAAATTTTTTCTGAACCAGTTCAGAATTTTTGGTGAACGGGTTTTGGTGAATTCAGTTCACGAAATTCAAAAAAATTAAAGTTTTTACTTGTTAATTTAGTGTTTTAAATGGAAAAAAGGAGAACATTTTTAAAATATGCTTATGAATGTTTCCATCAGTTTCTAGTCCATTACTCATTTCAATTTTACGGTTTACTTTACTTTAAAGAAAAATTTCAACGATGTTTGATACCCTTATTTATATAAGGAAATTTAATCGTTTTTGACTTCAACGTCGTCTTTGGAGTCGGAAGTGGGGGACGACGGACGGCTGCTTTCCATTAGCGCATAGCAGTTGCTGTCGTTGCAATGTACCCACGGTATGTTGGATTATACTCAATGTCGTCGACTGAAAAGGAAAAGTGTAAAAAATTGTTAACCAAGACACTTACCATAAATCGCAACAATAGCAGAGTAGATTTGACAATGAACAATATTATTGCAACCGCTTAGATCTTTCGGTTTACCACGAGTTATGCAAGGGAGAGCTGTTTTTTGGGCGGACATTCCATAGTATTTGATGAGGACCTTTTCGTCGGGTTTTTGAACCACCTGTCGACAAGCAGTCTGTCAGCTGTGACATTTGCATACTGAGATCGAAGCAATTCAGAGCCGCTAATAAATTGAGAATGGAGAGGGAGAACAACATCGGAATTCTAAAAAAATTGTAATAGCAAAATAAGAATACCCTTTTTAAAACAGTGCAGGTGTTACACTTTGGCAGATTAGTTCCATGATCCATGGAAAGATCATAACCTTGATCACGCAGCCTTGCTAACAAATAATCGATAGTTCTGTTGGACAAAGATCCTGTCGGGGCATTAGAATTGGGTCTGCAGACAATGCCTCAGTAAAAAAGCGACTTTTTGTATGATGTGGAGGAACCATAAACTTTCCATTGGATGGAGAAGGTTCCAAGTGATCAAGAATGAATTTGTTGAGGACATCAAGGCGTCGACAAGTTAATGCGTGGAGTTTACGCTTCCCAATTGCGTACACTGAAATAAAAAATGGTCTATGGAAAAAAATAAACGCAAAAGTTTGAAAATATAATAAATTTATTCGAAAAGAGCCTATCCCGCAAATTTTTAGGCTTCGCGTTCGGACCCAGACGTTTGGCACAAACAAAAGGACGCACATTTGTTTATTTGTCGTAGGGACAAAAATGGCGCCAATGTTGTTTACAAATATTGGCAGGGAGGCGTGACCGCGCGGTTTTGTGAATAAAAGGTTGAAGATAATTTTTTTAGTTGGGATTTTCGTTTAAAATTTTTACACCTTAATTTGCGTTGTGATTACAGTGATAGTTTTCGAATTTTGCAGGTCCACCGTTTTCAGACAAATCAAAGCGGAAAAGAGGTTAGAAGGGATCAATCTAATTCATAACGTCCGGAAACGTTAACATTACGTAAGAAATTGCCAATCGCAGCAATTTTGGCTCGAAAAAGTAAGTCGTTTTACGTTTTTCCCGTTTTAGGTAATCATCATGTCGAAGGTGGCGAAAGTGGATTTATGGATATTTATTTGACACGTAATGCACTCGTCGGTCGTCCTTAAGACATGAACAGTAAGGTCGTTGTGATTCACCCAAAAACCCGCTCGTTTTTGCTGTTATATTAAACTTCATACCTAAAATAATATAATTCTCTGTCGTTGCCCAATTTCCTTGCTCCCTGTTTAAACTGGTGACAGAAAATAGAATTTTTGATCTATTTCACAGCTTTTTTACCAGTTGTAGCTAAAAATAATAGTTTCAGATTGTACTATAGTCTGAGATAAAAGCAATCGTCTGGAAAGATGTGACTCCAGGCCTGAAAAGATTATATGGGTTGGTGCACAACGAGACCATGAGCCTAAAGAGTGAGCGGCTGAAGAGGAGGAAGACTCCATGGAAAATACGAAAAATTCATTTCAGACCCCTTCAACTCCGTCATCCGAACCCAGAGGGAACTCAATGAACTCATAGCAGTCCCTGTTTATTGCTGAGAACGAGGAGGACTAGTCGACCAATGCTTCCATGAATTTACTGTCCTCGAAAATTTTTTTATCCTTCACTTATATTGTTTGCTAAAAATGTTATAATATTTTTCCTTACAGGTATCTGACATCATTTTTTTCATTTTCACTGACATAAAAATGTTATTTATAAAACATGTTGACAAAGGAAGGAAGTGATACTTTTCTCAATGGGTACTTAAAACATTGTGAAGAAATGTATTTTTTATAGGCTTTAAAACTCGTGGTTGGACTAGAAAGCAATTTTTTTCGTGAACTGAATTCACGAAAAACCGTTCATTTTAAGTTGTGAATTAGTTCAAGGTTTTTCGTGAACTGAATTCAGCCAAAACCGTTCACAAAAAAATATGAATTAGTTCACAGAAAAAATGTGAACTTGTTTGCAATGAAACAGTTTAAACAAAGAAACGAACTAGTTCAAGATACAGAATGAACTAGATTGAATGAATTCTGTTCACAAAAATTCACTCGGTGAACTAATCAGAAAATAAAGTGAATTAATTCACAAAATCCGTGAATTAGTTCACAACGCCGTGAACTCAACCTCGAGTTCACAAAATGAACTAGTTTTGCCAAAATCAGTTCACGATTTTTGAGAAAATTTCGTAAAAATCGTCCCGTGAACTACTTTTGCCAAAAATAGTTCAGAATTGAAAATGAACGGTTTTTCGTGAATTTTTTTCGCCCTCGCGCCGGAGAATAAATATCCCCTCCCCTATATCCAGACGCTCCCCTAGTTGACGCGGTCAACTAACTCCGCCCCCTCACTTTTCAGCAATCACCTTTTAATCTTGTTTGTCACGTCGCTCGGCCTCTTCCCATTACAATCAGCCTGACGAAGAGAAACGAGGAAGCTAAAGGATAAGAGAGGCAAAAATGCGCGCTATTTCTCGCTTTGTCTGCCTCTCAGCACATTCTTTCAATTTCGCGTTCTCTCTCATATCGGACAAACGAAAGAGATAACGAGAGATCGAAAATAAAAGATAGTGCTGGGAGGCAGAGAAGGCGAGAAATAGCGCGTGTTTCTGTCTTTCTCGCCTATTGGCCTCCCCGTTTCTTTACGTCAGGCTGATTGGAGAGGCCGAGGGACGTGAGAATAATGAAAACCTGCTGGAGTGGGCGGAGGCGGAAAATGGCGGAAAGAGCCTGGTCGCAGACGCTTGCCGCAAAAAGATCACTTTCCGTTTTTTTTAGGAGAATCGCTCCAGACGCTTCTGACAAAAAGAAAGCGAATTTTGCCGTTTTTCAAAGTTTCCTGAATCCGTTATTATTCCTTCACTCTTATATAGCTTTTCTGGGGAAAAGTAGCATTTTTTGTATAAATTAGGGTTGTGCCGCCCGTCTGTCAAATTGTCAAATTGCCGTCATTTTTGTCATGTCAAATTGCTCTGTCGTTTTGATTTGTAAAATTGATTTTTTTTGGGAATTTTTTAGAATTTTGCCAAAAAATAGAGAATTTTGACCCACAACGAAAAACTGTCCCGCCAAAAATTCTTGCAATTTACTGCAAGAAGCCTCCAGTTTCACTGACTCAATTCATCAATGAAAATTTGGATGATAGTGACAGCGGGAACGAGGAAGAAGATGATCCGAAATAGGTCTACTAAACTCCCTTTGTTGTTATAAACTGTTGTTTTAATGTTTATATAGTCTTGAACATGTTTGAAGGCATTATACTACCTTGAATAATGTTTGTTTTATCGTTAGACAGCTTTCGACTGACACAACGGTAATTTGACGCAATTTGAAAAATTCTGTCAAAATCACAACCCTACTACAAATCCTTTTTCTGGGGAAAATTATAAGTAAATCTTTTTAATCCATACATCCCCATTTTTAAATTTAAATTTTAATTATTTTAATCCTTGAAAAACTTCGTAAAGAAAATTGTCAAATTGGCTAAGGAGCATTTAAAAATGGTGACTAATTGCAACACATACCCGAGGGAATGTTACATTATCCAACAAATTAAAATTAGACGTCAAAGCAGGGGATTAGAGTATTACCTTAAAGGGTAGCCAAAACACTTTATTCATGACGATATGATTGCAGGTGAAGTGAAAGCATGGATAATATGTTATGCTCATAAATTCCATCGTATCTTGGTGGAAATTACTTGCCAATTAATTAATAATTGTAAAAAAATATATGAGAGTTGTTCTTTTTATTGTCGATATGGACAAACAGTACTTGCCTTTGTCAATTTTGGCATAAAATTGCTGCGCAAAAAAATTGCAAATCAAACGCTGTAAGTTTTTGTCAAATTGTGTCAAATAGTGCCAAATTGCCGTCCTTTCGGGTTGAAGCTATATAACAATTAAAACAACAGCTTATAACAACAAAAAGTGTTTAGTAGGCCCGTTTTCGGATCATCTTCGTCATCATTTCCGCTGTCACTATCGTCCAAATTCTCATTGAAGAATTCAGTCAGTAAACCTGGAGGCTTCTTAAAAGTAAATTGCAAAAAATTTTCGCGTGAAAATTTTTCGTTTCGCGAAAAATTCATGATTTTTAGCAAAATTCAAAAAAATTTCCCAATAAAAAATCAATTTGACAATCAAAATGACAGAGCAATTTGACATGACGAAAATGACAGCAATTTGACAACGTAACAGACCGTCAAGTTGACGGGCAGCACAACCCTAGTAGGAAAGCAGGTAAGAAAAATACATCATTAAATTATAGTAAGCAAAAGTTGACATTTAGTTACCGTGAGAAACCCGATATTTTAACCTGGTCCAATCACAGAAAACTGTTTTATTTGTATTTTTGAAATATTTATGTTTTTTGATTATCATGCGGTAAAATTAGAATTTCTGCTAAAGCATTGCATGTTTATGTTTCGAAAAGTAATTTGTGGCCCGGCTGACGTCAAATTCTATTTTTATTTATCTGTTTCGAAAGGCAGACTTTGCTTTGGAGGGGAAAGCACTGGTCATTCCCCTTCTTTCCTCAGTATCTGGGTCCAACTCTCCTTGGGAAAACACTTTTCGGTGAGGCAGCCTTTTACGTATAGCCTTTTTTGATATTATCGTCTACTTTATTTTAGGTTATGAAAACATACAATGAGCCCAAATCCAAAGTAGAACTTATTTTAGCTGCCAGGTATGTGTTTGAAAAGGTCGAGTCATATTTTTAGAAGAGGTGTTTTTGTGTAAAGATAATTATTTTTTTGTATAATATATTTTAACTAATAAAGTTGTTGTTTTAGGAACTTGGCAGATCGAGATGTTTTGTCAAAGAGTGATCCGATGTGTGTGGTTTATTGGGTGGATAACAACATAGCCCGGGAAGCGGCCCGAACCGAGATTATTTGGGACAATTTGAGTCCAAATTGGGCAACAAAGATAAAATTAGATTATTTTTTTGAGAGGCGGCAGACATTGCTCTTCAAAATGTATGTGATGTCGAATGTTATTTTCATTCTTAGATATGATATTGACTCATCCAATGCGGCCCTTAGCGAGCATGACTTCTTGGGGAGCTGTTCTACAGATCTGGCTGATATCTTGGCTGCACCCAATGGATATTTGACTTTGACTTTAGGGTAAGGAAGTGGCTACCCTTCATTTGGGGCAGACCGATTTTAAACGGTTGATATGATTAGCCTCTACGTTTTTAAAAAGCTAGACAGCTTTTAGGATTATAGAAAAGTCGTTGCGAGTCATGGCTGCCAGATGGCTTAAGGTTAATGTAGAGGGTTGGAACGGGCGCCAGACCTTCCCGGTATTTACCCAATGAGTGGGAATGACATCCACTCGGTCTATAACGTTATCTGAGAGATTAAAATGGCAGCCGAGAAACCGAGGGGTTTTGTAAAAGCTTTTGGCTAATATTCTAACTCTTTTGTTAGCGATCAAGGCTTCGTGACTGCTGTGATATCCGTTTGTCAAGCCGTCTAAGATAGTTGAGAAACAAGCAAAGCCATTTTCTAGTAATTTAAAACTTTTTAATCCTATCTCCAGAGATTCGGTCTGTCCCAAATGAACAGGGGTGGACGCCAGGCCCGGCGGCCCGGCCCGGCCCGGCCCGGCCCGATCGGGCCGGGCCTGACTCAAAAATGGAAAATTGAAACCGGGCCGGGCCGGGCCCGAAATTTTCGGTCCGGGCCGCGGTCCTGGGTTTTTTCAGGCCCGGCCCGGCCCGGTTTTTATCATAATGCCAAACCGTTGGCATTCATTGTTTTCGTGCCGGGAAAATTTTTTGATGGGGTTGTTGTTGTAGTTTATCAAGTTCTAGCACATTTACAAGCTTTTTTCACGTTTGCTCTCAAAAATAGTGCATATATAGTAATGTATTACAATAGCACTACCGGGACCGAAGCTTTTTTTACAAACTTTAGTTCCCAATAGGCTAATAAACATTTATCAGTGATTCTATTTGCAATTTGTTGAAAGAAATCCAATTAACTAAGTAAGAACAAGGACGAAGATGATCCGAAATTGGTCTATTAAAGTCCTTTCGTTGTTATAAACTGTTGTTTTAATGTTTATATGGTCTTGAGCATGTTTGAAGGCATTATACTACCTTGAATAATGTTTGTTTAATCGTTAGACAGTTTCCGACCGAAACAACGGCGGCAATTTGATGAAAATGACTTCAATTTGACGTCACTGTCAAAATCACAACCCTAGTTATAACAAAACGGCAACGATTTTTTGGCAGGTCGCGCCCTAGCCGGGCTTTCACGGGCCGGGCCGGGCCGGGCCTGGTTTTTGACGGGCCGGGCCGGGCCGAGCTTGTAAAAACCTCTATCCGGGCCGGGCCGGGCCGGCCTTTTGACGGACCGGGCTTCGGGCCCAAAATCGGAAAAATAGGTGCCAGTGACCACCCCTGCAAATGAAAGTTTGCGAAGGGAATATGTATTTCATGGTTGATCTATTGTTTAGAGGATGGAGTAGAGCTAAAGGCCATCTAATTGTGTTTGCGGAAGAGGTTACTCAAGTCCAGAATGACATTTTTCTCTTCAAAATCCAAGGGATTGACCTTCACAAAAAGTTTCATTTTATCAAACCGGATACTTACTTGGAATTCTACAGACATCTGCCTGACGGAAAGTACGTTTTTTTGTTGATTCTATTAGTTTTAGTAGACAATTGGTCCTCCGGACTGCTGATGTCAAGATGTCGTGCTTCCCAAGTTATCCGAAAGTCGAGTTAAAAATAAGGCAATTGTGTGGAAACGAGCCGACAAAGTAAGATTGTCATGGTTCTAAGCTGATAATAACATTGTTCTTCAGCGAATTCACAGTTCAATGTCACAGAGTCGAGACAAATGGAAAGTAAGTTGTACAACGAGTTATTTCACATCAATTAAGTGTCTTTATTGGAGAAGTTACAACTACATTTGACAAAATAAAAGGTGCTGGGAGTTCTGCATTCCCTATTATTAATCCCAGAAAGGTCAGACGACTTCATTACAAGGATTCTGGAGCGCTCAGGTTTTTGGAATCTGTTCATGAGAGATCACATTCGTTTCTGGAATATATCAAAGGAGGGTATGTTGCATTCACATCATGTCTTTTAAGTATAATATCTTGTTTAGGTTGCAATTGGAGTTTGCTGTTTGCATTGATTTTACTGCTTCGAATGGTCCAGTTCATTCTCAAACTTCTCTTCATTACATCGATGCCAATAATCCAAACCAATATGAGATGGCGATTGCTGCAGTTCTTGAGATTTGTCAACATTACAATCACAGCAAACAGTTTGAAGTAATGGGGTTTGGAGCTAAAATCCCTCCGGGAAATCAAGTTAGTCATCTTTTTCCTCTTGTAAGTTTTTCTACCATATATGTATATCCTTCATAGTTTTCTTCTGTCTATTTGTAGTCTGTTACAGTAGTCTAACGCTGGTTACAGAGTCAATTGCAGGATATTGAGACCCGTCGGCGAGTGATTGACGGTGTAGACAGTGTACTTGACTTGTATCGAAAGGCTTTGCTTTACATCCAGTTTTATGGCCCCACCAATTTCTCGCCTTCTATCCAAGAATTTGCCTATAAGGCTAGTCTCTTGGCCAAGGAAAAGAATCGTTATCAAATTCTGTTGATTATCACCGACGGAGAGGTCACGGATATGGCTAAGACCATAAACACTATTGTAGATGTAAGTTTGAGGAAATGCGTGTTTTTTGTATTTGTATGTCTACGTGTATTATTATTTTTTAGGCGTCGGATAAACCGTTGTCAATAATCATTGTGGGTGTTGGAGGGGCAAGCTTTGATAAAATGGAAGATCTAGATTCCGATCAGGCATTGTTGACGACAGCCAATGGAAAGAAATCCTTACGGGATATTGTTCAAGTAAGTATAACATCTACCATTTTTTGATCCCTTAGTTTGTTTCCTTCCGTGATTTCTTCCCACCCACTGGAATGCCCAGATCGGTTTTGGAGGCTGATCACATCAAACGCCGTCTCGCCGAATCTGTTCTTGAAGAAGTTCCAGAGCAAGTGACCTCTTACATGAGGATGATAGGAATATCTCCGGGTCCTCCCCTCCTCCAACTGCCTCCAGGCGAGGATCTTTTGTCTTTTATACCTCTTCCAGATGCCTCTTTTATCCAAGCTCCTACTAATCCCAGCTTTGGATTTCAGCCGCAACTTGTCAGTCATTAAGACTTAACTTAATTTTTATATTGCTATGTGTATATCATACCTCCATATGTCCCCATATATTGTATTAGCGTGCTAACTTATTTATTATGCATTGAAGTTATAAATAATGTTTTCTTCCGCCATAAGCCTTTTTGGACGCGGACCTTTTCGGACAGCGGACCTTTTCGGCCCCCAAATTTATTTTGCGTGTAAAGTTGTCTCTGGTTAATTATATTAGCACGGAGTGGTTCTTTTTTGGCGCTACTACCATGTGTAATGACGTCCTTGAGTTAGGGCATTTTCCCTTTCTAATGAGTCACTAGAACTTGCTGTCAGCTGATCTCTACCTTTATATGATAAGAACAGACTTGTCCGAGTCCCTTTCCTTTCAATCATGTTGTTATTCCCTCTTATAATCTCAGCAGTTCTTGCTGAAGAAAATAGATTCAAGGCGTTATGGAATCTGAATGCAATGGCCGAGTGCCATCTCGGATACACTGCTTTGGTATACAACAACTACGGATGCTGGTGTGGAATGGGCGGGGCCGGGGATCCTATTGATGAAATCGATACGTAAGACTTGTCAGATCAATTCATGACGTTGGTTTAGATGTTGTCGAGCACATGACAAGTGTTATGATGATGCCATAGACAATAAACTCTGCCCAGATGTCCCCATCGAATACGTTGAAGATTACAGTTGGACCTGCAACAAGATGGTTGTTGATGACCGGCCTTACAAAGAGCCCTCCTGCCGCCGTAAGGCTCGTCTACTTTGATTTAACTTGCTTTAGCGACCACAAACAAATGCAAACAAGCAATGTGTGACTGCGACAAACATGTTGTAGACTGTTGGGGACAATATCCCCGACCTGTGGCCAAGAAATCCTGCTTTCATCGATTGGACAAAGCTCTGGCCAAATCATTTTTTGAAGCGCTCTTGAATCCGACAATTCAATACTAGAACAAATTGAAATAAAAATGAAGTTGTGAGAGATTCTATAATAAGTGCTGATATTAAATCCTTAAAATTAAAAGAAAGCGTTAATGAACATTCTGCTTGCGTAATAAACTTTTAATTACCCTGAAGGTGCAATTTCCTTAATCTGAGAGTCATAAAACTTAATTAGTGATAACAAGAAAGGCGTCAAATTGGGAATCATAGCTTCATTCGCACCTACCATGACGCCAATGTTGTCGTCCGTGGTTTTGCTGAGTCTCTGTAAGTAGGTTACAAGTACAAATTCATGATTTAGCATTTACGGTAAATGGCCAGGGAGATGTGGGGATTTTCTACAGTGTGAATCCCCAGATGCCTCCAGATGACTTCCAAGGAGAGCCTCATCCAGGTCTTCGGGAATGCAATAAACATCAACTAGATTACTGTCAGGTTGGTGAAATGTATTTAGAGCATGACCATAATAATTTAGGGACAATTAGCTATTCATCTCGGAATCGACAAAGCTTTATTCAAGAAACCAGTGGAATTAATCAAAGAAATTGAAAATCTGATATTTCACGATGTAAGTTGGCTGAAAAAAACACAACCCCTCAGGGCACAAACGGTATCTTCAGTCTGTGCAAGGCCAGGACTGATTTCCACACTTGTCTAGCCTCCAATTACATTCCCTGTACCGATCTCTTCAACATCCTCAAGTTCCAAGGTCATTCTGTCCGTGATTCTTTCATCTTGGCCGACCTCTATGATAACATGGACTTTGATTGTAATGGTGGATTCTTGCGTATGTTGAATTTGAAAAGTTGTCTTGTAAAGTAATGAGATTATTGGGCAATTTCTTTTAGAAGGAATTCGCCATTGGGATTGCATCGAGAGAATGCATACGTCACAAGAATACAAACAACATACCGAAGAGTGCTTCAAACAATACAATGACACCATTCACAAGAACCCTCATCAATATTGCCAGGCTGCAGAAAGTTTCAGTTTCTGTCAAGCCATTGTTTTTGGAGGCCATGAAGGTTGTGATGCAAAAGAAGTAGGGGGAAATAAAATAGTATGTATTGTAATAAATGCATTGCAGCTGATATGGTGGGAATGTGAGAGAACTCTGAGAAGATCTCAACTCGACGGATTCTGCAGTAAAACAACTTGTAGTAAAGTGTTCACTTACGATCAGTCCGAGGTGCAGGCCACTTCTCAAAAACTTACAATGTTTAGCAAAAGTAAGTAATGAATCTGTTCAAGTTTTATCAAAGTTATTTCAGATCAAAAGAAGTATTTCAAGGAAGTGGCTACCAAGAATCGTAAGCTGTCTGCATCGCTCAATTAGAGTAGAATGGGGCCGTTATTTGATTAATAAATTTATTTGTTGTTATATGCGTCTTCTAGATTGGTATTATTCCTAAAACTACTGATGTTTCTCAATTCTAATATGTCTTTAGGCAATGGGGCTTTATACCGTAATCCTGTTGACAAGTTCCATACTTGGAGGTAAGAATTTTCAATAAGAAACTGATCAATTACAGTATCCGCTATAAATAATTGCACTGTGGATGATTTAAAGAACGCTCAGGCTGCGTTTGGAAAGAAATTGGGACTGGATTCTGGGAAAAATTGGAATCATCCGTTGGCTCTTCTAGAGGCCATCCATTGGTTCTATGCTAGAAATGGCGCCCGAGGAATTGTAGATGTTTGCAAGTAAGTTTAGAACGTCAGTTAGCAATTTTCAGTGCCATTAATGCCGAATTAGATTTTTTGAATGCAAAACAAATAGATCTGAAGACTTGCTTTGACCCGAGATTCCTCCTGGCGAACGATGACACCCCTGAACATGCTCTTCATTACATTAGCGTCGTATCTTACCTCCGATTCCAATGCGGAGCTGGGTTTTACAGTAAGCTTAATGTGAAATCTCATATTTTTCCTACATAATCATTTCAGCCGCTGCTCAGAATTGGCAATGTATTTCCGATACCTTCAGGGCATCCGCTTCCAATCTGATTCATACCGTCAGGGACGTCGTCAACAAGTTAGCCAACACTGATCTCTTCCAATTTGAGGTAAAAATTTACAGTTTTAAACCATAAATTTTGCAGAAATGCGAAGTGGTCAAACGAGGAGAAAGATCGTACTTCAAGCCCTTCCAGGACAGATGCCGAACTGGTACGGTTACCTATTTCGCCTGCGAATCTTACAACACCTTCTTCACCTCCGTCTTGCCCGATTGTAGGAGTGAATGTAAAAGTAAGCAGTACAACAAAACAACACTATGAATACTCTATTTACAGTCTCCACCTGATGAGATGATATAATCGGATTTATTACAATCATTATGAAGAATGCAGTATCACTAATAAATAATTTGAATCTTTTGAAAGTATATTCAACCGTGGAACAAAATGTTTTGCTATCTTCGATGCCAGACTACAGTAAGGCAATATATAGACCTTGATTTCATCACTTATTGGTGCCACGCCCACCGCATTCTTATCATTCATGTACTCGATAAAGGGTGTAAATGACATCGAGACCTCGGCACCAACCAAGAAGACGAGAGAATCCCTTTCCATATCCTTCAATTTATCTAAGAATACCGTCTCTCGAGGCAACCTTTGTTCGACTTTCAGCTTTATAGCACCACCCTCTTCATTTCTCATCAGATCTTGGACCATATTCTCCTTTCCGGATACTCTATGCAACCTAGAATTTGATATGAAATCATTGCGTCTCCATTCTCCACACATTACAATTGAATCAATACTTACTTTATGTTATATTCCGTTTTCTTTAAGCAAAAGAATCCCTTCCATGTGCTCGGATGCTTCTCGTTCAATACCTCATAATTGCTGATGATAGGAAATGGACTTGGGCTCTTGGTTCGGCTCTTGCTCTTCTCTTTCCTCTTCTTCTTAAAGTCATCTGGAGATCTTGACCTTGTTGAAACCCTCTTCCGAGAATCTTGTCTATCGTTGCGATCAAACTTCTTCTGTCCTACTCTTTCCCTAAACACAATAATAAACATCCGTTTCCACCTACTTTGCATAATCCACTACAATCTTATGTCTTCCATCCAAAGGATAATTCTTCAGCGCTAAGCAGGCGTCTCTAGCAGAATTGGAGTCGCTAAATCGAACATAGGCATGGTGATCTCCAGGCTTAAAGTCGACACATTCAACTACTCCATATCGGTCAAACTCCTTTATCAGCATGTCTTTACTCGCCCATGCTCCCAGTCGCCCAACCCAAAGTTTTGGAGAAATTTGTGACTTGCCGTAGCCAATCTGACATCTAGTGGATCCATTTCTGAGAGCACGGTTATGTTGGCTTTCCAATGCCTCGATTGCTGCATCTAGCGACTTAAAATAATTAATAGAGGTAATAAATAAAATACAACCCGCATATAAAAACACTCACATGAAAGACGATAAAAGCATAGGCCGCGGAGCCGTCACTGACAACCTTGATATCGATGTCCTCAACGGACCCGAAGTGACCGAATGATTTTACTAGTTCGTGGTGTCTGATATCTCCGGGCAAATTACCCACAAAAAGAGTTCTTGTGGCCAAATTTGGATCTTGGTTGAGATTGCTGAAGCTCTTATTGTTATTTTGATGGTTGTTATGATGATTATGTCTACTGTCGCCATGTCCATCTGACATCTGAGCTCTGTTGAACCTGTCCGGTATAAATTTTCCTTCTTGATCTCTCAGAACTCCAGCTGGGTCGATCAACACGCTTTCTCCAAGTCGATCTTGAAGCTTCGGAATTAGGGCCCGACGGACTGTTTTTGCACAGTTATTACGGCGGAAGTTAACGTATGCCAAGCGATCGTCCGTCTCGGGATCCCGGACTACTTTCACCTAAAACTTTTTTTTAAGAAAAAAAAACGCCTACCTCAAATGGAGCTAGTTTCTGGAGTTCTTCATCAAGGATATGCTTTATTTCCTCCTTGCTCAACTTCGGGTTCATCTTGGAAAACCTCAGATTCAAATAATCCTCCGGAGAATGGCTTCCAAACCTTTCTCGATAATACCTGGACAGACAAGACGAGCTATCTATTGGAGCACGTTCTCTATCTCTTAAATAAACGTTTCCATAATAGGATTAGTACATACCTTGATTTTCTTTCCGGTTTTGTCCCCGGCGATGAAGAACGAGACCTAATCTCCCCCTCGGAATGATCCGAAATAACACCAGCATCTTCATCTGAACTCGAAGATCGTGAGGACATGATCTATAAAAAACCGAGATATTCTCCATCTAGCCACGTAGATATTAGGAAACCTGAGATTGTGAATCTTTAGAGAATGGTTGACCCTGAGACCGAATAAAGGAGGTGGAAATAGGTAAGAGCAAATTCAATGAGGAAATAGAAGCCCAAAAAATAAAAATTGAAGGAGGTAGGCACAAAAACATAACACTAGAGTGCTGTTTACACCAGAAGGCTTGTTGGGTTTGCAGCCACAAATTTTCTGATAAAAAATCGAAGATGAAACGGAATGCCAGGGGGGTCTGCAGTTTTGTTATCGTGCGCTGTTTGTATGTTATAGGATCGCAACTCTTTGATCACCGAGTTTGCGTCTTGTCATGTTGACATATTTTTTTTTTAGGCAAAAGCTTTTTTTAAACCATCACACAATGTTTCGTCTCTGAAGTAAAGCGGAATTCTGGCCAATCAATCCTTGCCATTTTTTGTGACATTTTGTTCCAAAGAGGTGGTCTTAAAGATACAACTTTTTCATCCAATCATCCAGAATATAGTGATTCGGTAAAAGGTGAATTAGAAAGAGGAGACGTGTAGCTCCCTGTTAGAGGTTCAACAATTTGTCGGTCTTATACCATCTTTGAGATAATCGTCTTCAAAAATCGAAAAATCGTGAACTTTGCAGTCGTCTAGTGGACGACTTTTAACAACGATTTTACAAATACTTGTTCTACAACATTACAACATCCTTGTCAACCACCATACAAAGTTTAAAGATTTTTGTGTAGTCGTAACTCGACTTCTTGAGCCATCTTTCACGGCTTGCTCACATAGAACAAAAAACGACAAAAAAACGCCCGGGCCTTTGCAGTTTGCGCCCAAACCATGAAAAATTCCGGAATTATAGGGCCAAAGTTTTGATGTAAAAGATGACAAGGAGCGCAGGAAAGATAGAAAATAATGTTAAAAATGAATTCTTGCATACTTCTTCTGTCATATTAAATGATTTCCCTTCGTCCATACTGAAACTCTCACTTGCCAGAAGCTTCCGAAAATGTGTGATTTTACGGTGTTCTTTAAAGAGTCATATGCTGTTTCTTAGAGGTGATAGCGGTAATGTCAGATCTCAATTAGACGCAAGACTCTCTGAACAGTAGATATTGAAGATTTCATGCAATTTGGTGAAGTTTGAAGGATCATTTTCTGGTCCCCACTGAAGGGTCCAAAAAGCAGTCGGAAATTGATGTGTAAAACAACGTTAGGCTTAGAAAACCGTTACAACCGCTCTAGATTGGGTGTCGCTAACATTTATCAAACCAAAATACCATAAATATGGTATCAAAATCATCATGTCTTAAAGAGTCATTGGCGAAATTGCGTGATACTATCCTGATTTTGTAAAGAGGTGAGCAGGTGAACAGCATTAAGACAATCTTATGTACAATATAAAAATTGCAGAAAAATAGCAGAAATGGAATGAAAATCGAGGCTTATTACATTTCATGAAATGCATAAAAAACTTCGTATAGTTAGCCAAATTGTAGGTTAATACTTTAATAGTTTAACACAAATATCGATCTATTTGGAAGCAAGTGATCGAAGAACCAATTTGTTTCTTTTCTTCTCTTTTCGAGTACCAATTCCGGAATTTTTCATGGTTCGGGCGCGAACTGCAAAGGCCCGGGCGTTTTTTTGTCGTTTTTTGTTCTATGTGAGCAAGCCGTGTTCAAGCTCAGGGGTGGCCACCAGGCCCGGCTTGGTTTTTATCATAATGCCAAACCGTTGGCATTCATTGTTTTCGTGCCGGGAAAATTTTTTGATAGGGTTGTTGTTGTAGTTTTTCAAGTTCTAACACATTTACAAGCTTTTTTCACGTTTGCTCTCAAAAATAGTGCATATATAATAATGTATTACAATAGCACTACCGGGACCGAAGCTTTTTTTACAAACTTTAGTTCCCAATAGGCTAATAAACATTTATCAGTAATTCTATTTGCAATTTGTTGAAAGAAATCCAATTAACTAAGTAAGAACAAGGACGAAGATGATCCGAAATTGGTCTATTAAAGTCCTTTCGTTGTTATAAACTGTTGTTTTAATGTTTATATGGTCTTGAGCATGTTTGAAGGCATTATACTACCTTGAATAATGTTTGTTTAATCGTTAGACAGTTTCCGACCGAAACAACGGCGGCAATTTGATGAAAATGACTTCAATTTGACGTCACTGTCAAAATCACAACCCTAGTTATAACAAAACTGCAACGATTTTTTGGCAGGTCGCGCCCTAGCCGGGCTTTCACGGGCCGGGCCGGGCCGAGCTTGTAAAAACCTCTATCCGGGCCGGGCCGGCCTTTTGACGGACCGGGCTTCGGGTCCAAAATCGGAAAAATAGGTGCCAGTGACCACCCCTGTATAGAATGGTTAAAAACAGTTTTCCGGGTTTTTAGCAAAACGGTGAAATCCTTGACATTCCGCAACTTAAATAATTTAATTGTCAAACTTATCAAACATGGTGTTTTCGAAGGATAAAACATATCTACTAGAACAAGAAAAATTCACTGATCAGGTCTATAGCTTTTTTCTGCCAAGATTTTACTCAATACTAGGCTAAATTACAATTTTTCTGATTTCTCTCAGAAAGAAAATTTTTTTTCTTTAACAGTACGCCAAATATTTGTTTTCGTGGCGCGCACGACGAGAATTCCGTGAAAAAACGTTGTGATCAGGCTTTTCGAGATGGGTGAAAACATGGAGGACAACATCAAAAACGGCATATCCAATATTCGGAGCCAGTCATTTGAGGGCGATACCAGTCTTCATTCTTCTCCTGAGGGTTCCGACTGTGGATCTGAGATTACCAGAGTGAGCTGAGCATGGTATTTTTATAATATTGTTTTAGAAAGTGAAGGAAATGTTAAAGGACGGGCACTTCTCGTCCGATCAGTCGATTCCTGAGGCTTTTGGGGACCCTCTTTCGCCTACATCCATCAACTCGATACTTTCTTACATTGCTTCCAAGAGAACCAAAGCGTAGGTGACTTCTCTAAACTCAAAGAGAGTAATTATTTTAGCAATCCAGGATTTATTCCCATCATTAATGATTTGGTTTATACGATTAACAATTATGAATTGGATCCTCCTCACAATTTGGCCGATCAGTGTGGGTGTGCCTAAAAGAAGTATGATATAGTATTTCAGTGAATGGAAACCAATTATTACGGTACAGGATCATGTACGCGAGATGGTTGGTATATTGCAAATTCCCAAGGTCATTTCCAAATCTTCCGTTATATACTCCTTCACGAGTATTGGACCATGATTTTGTTGATGTCTTTGGGCCTATTTTCGTTGAGAAGCTTAAGCAACGAGGAACTAGGGTAAGGATTTAATTTTTTTTGCCGTTATTCGTTCTTTAGGAAAGCAGAAAGTGCGCGGATTTCTTCGAGACTTTGGCCGAATTTAATGTCCCGAGGCCCACGACTCTTAAAAGATGCAGAATCCGAAGCGGATCTGAAGGGCGGAATCTCTTCCAAGATTATGATGAAGTTACTCTGACTCCCAAAAGTAGTGTATCCAGCATGTTGGTCTCATCTGCCAGCAATGCGGATGAAGTTGGCTCCAATAATGGGATTAATATATTCAATAACTACAACTCCGTAGAAGAAACATTGGACACCATAGACGACGAAAATGACGAGACAATTGTGGCAGAAGATAATGATGCAGAGACAAAAGATGAGGCCGAAGAATTGAAGGGTGAACCAGGCACCACAACGGAGTCTTTGAATTCCCGTTTATTAAATTCCCTGACTCTGGAAGATTTGGAAGAAATGTCGCCTCAGCAGTTAAATAAAGGTGGGACAATGATTTTTATACAATTATAACATCTTTTAGAAGAAGAGGCCCTCTTCAGTATGAAGAGAAGGGACTCGGCTAAACAAGAAGAGAAAGATGGCCAGATTGCCTTTTATTTCTGTGCCAATAATTGTACGGTCTCTCAGAAACCGCAGAAGTTATTATGGCTTTTACAACTCCAGAGCGTCTTTAGTGCTCAGTTGCCGAAGATGCCGAAAAGTTATGTGACCAGAATTGTGTTCGATCCAAGGCATTGCAACCTTCTGTTAGTTAAAAGAGGTAAGAAGCGTTAAATTTCATCAGTCCCTTTCAGACATTGGAGTTATCGGTGGTATATGCTTCCGGCCGTTTTATATCGAAGGGTTCACTGAAATTGTGTTCTGTGCAATCACTGCCAGTCAACAGGTAAGTAATGTGCAACATTTTGATGTTATTGCTTTAGGTAAAAGGTTATGGGACTCTGATGATGAATCATCTCAAGGACTTCCACGTACGTGTCGCTAAAATTTATCACTTCCTTACATATGCCGATGAATTTGCTTTGGGTTACTTCAAAAAACAGGGATTTACGGATACAATTAGCCTTCCCAGAGCAAGATATCATGGCTTCATTAAAGATTACGAAGGGGCGACTTTAATGGAATGCGAATTACATGCCAAGTAAATCCATTGAAAAGATCTTTCTGCGCAGAGTTTTATAGAAATTTTTTTCTTCGTACGCTTTTCAGGATGCTTTATGTGGATTACAAAGAAGTGATGAAGAATATGAGGGAAACTTTCCAGGCCTATATCAACAAGAATTACCCTGACTTCAACAAGACTTACGGTGGGATCGAAGGGTTATTTCAAGACTTACGTAAGTTGTATGCTCTTGAATAATCGTTCCTTCAGCCAGAGGCGAGATTCTGGAATTATCGAAAATTCCTGGGATAAATCAATTGAAAGTTGAAGATACGCTGGACGCAGAGGATACCTCACCCATGAAATCGATATACAACAAAATAAAATCAAATCAGAATGCATGGCCCTTTGAAGAACCGGTTGATGCGGAGGAAGTGCCAGAATATTATGATTATATAATTTTTCCGATGGATCTTAAATTGATTGGACAACGACTCAAAGATGGCTATTATATACATGTAAGTATGCTATTGGAATAGTCTTCAAGTACCAAATTATCATTTCAGCCCCGTCTTTTCATTGCCGATTTTAAACGAATGTTTGCGAATTGTTACTCCTTCAACTCCGCCCAAACCATATATTATAATTGTGGATATCAGCTGAATGTGGCATTCAACAAGTTTTGTAAGGAGTTTTATCCCGACTCGGGTCTAAAGTGCACTCTACCAGAAAGTTCTCCAAGTTGGGACAACTGATCTCCGACCAAAACCGACTTAATTTATTTTAAAATGTACATAAAGTAGTCTTCACATAGTTATCTGGACTGGATCCATTGAGTTCCTTGCAAATTTACTTCTTTCAAACATTTTCCAGAAAACGGTTTCCCTGGTTTAAATTCGTGGTATGTTACGTTTTGTCGTTTTAGCGGGACATTTTCTGAAGACTTAGCCGTCGGGTCGATGAAACTGGTTATTCGTGTATGATCTCCGGCACCGACAGGGTGTTTCTCATTTCCAATGGCCACAAAAACGATCGAAATAGGAAGATGAGAAGAGCTGACAATCATATCCATTGACTCCCTGGAGTTTTTGATTGCTCCGTTAGTCAGAATAATAAGCACAAAATATAGCTTGGTACCGGTTTTGTTTGCCACTTTGGCCATTTTTATGATGTGATGAATCGGCGCCACATAATTCGTCGGCGCATACGGCTGAACTGACATAACAGTCCGCCGATAGGCGTTCATTATGTTGTCAGTTCCCCTCACAATGGAGTTGTTCAGATCACCAGTCAAAGAAAACAAAGGGCTGAATTCGAATCGGGGAGGTATTTTAGCTCCAAAACCCAGCAAAGACAGTCGTTGTAACCTGAATGATTAGTTATAATACCACTGAACATAACATACTTATCGATTTGACAAATCTTAGTGGACATCTCATAAAGCGCCTGGTTGTAGAAGTTTTGATAGTGAGGATGGACGAAATGGAGGGAATCGGGCTCGTTCTGACCACCGTTATTTACAGTAAAATCAATCGCGAGTGTGAAGTGAAGTTTAAGACTAAAACTTAATAATATTCTAAAAGATACTCACCCTGTTCTGATAGCTCCAACAAATGTGCTAATTCTTGGGACGCTTTCAAATTTAACTACTTCCACATATACATTTTCTCGCTTCTTTCCGTTCAGGGAATGTAACTAAATTAATATTAGTATTAAAAATAGGGCTGTTCAGCCGTCAATTTGGAGCGTCCGCACAGCGTTCTGTACTTTTGAGCTACAACCGCTCGCTCAAATTTTTTTATATTTTGCAAAGTAGGTCGCATTTAGCGGCATGGTACGGGCGGCGAGACTGTCGTATCGGCTTGAAAATTGGTAACTAGTAGAGCGGAAGTTTGGCTTTCGGAATATACAATTTTTTTAGAAAACCCCGATGAACGGGACTCTTAACAAAGCGGGAAATTATAGTTATTTTTAAATTTCAGCGTCCTGAAAATGCCCTTACAAGGGAAGTGTACAAACTGACCATCGCATCGCCAATTGGGATGAGGTATATGTCATTCGAGAGCCCTGGAAAAGTTGTTCTGGAATCTGGTTTCAAAAAATTGCCAAATGGACTTGACCGTTGAGATATTCAACGCAAAACATATTGTAGGTTTTTTTCCGTATTTATTTCCGACTCTATCGAAAGGAAATTCGGCTCACCGAAGGGGTGTGCTTCGGTGGTTGAGTGGTCAGATTACCGAACCAGCGCTTGCAGGTTCGATTCTTCTATAATTAAAAGTAGTCATATAAACTACCAACAAATTTTTTTTTCAAAAATTACCTTACAATAGACGAATAAAACCAGTTTTTACCAAAATCTCCTAAAAAAAATTTCTCATTATATTGCACATGGTTAGGGTGTCCAGATTTTTGGACCAAATTTTTCACATCGCTGTTAGATCGATTTTTGCAAACTACAGAGATATCTATTGTCAATAAAGTCGAAAAAATGGGCAGACACGCTTAAAAACCTATTAAAATCCAAAATATTTTTTTTGGTGTGTGATTTTTGGACATTCAGAGGGCAGTTTCTCGCAAGTGCTGTCCATTTGGCAATTTTTGAAAACGGATTCTTAAGCAACTTTTTATGGACTCTTGAATGATATATAACTCATCCCATTTGGCCATGGTCAGTTTGTACACTTCCCTTGTAAGCTCAACACTGACTATTCAAAATACACCAAACCGTATTAAAACTCCCCTAATATTCTAATAAGACCACTTACATCCAACAAACTCAATTGAATTCTCCAAAAGATTGATATTGGAAGGTCAAGATCAGGATGCAGAAAATGTCGAGGAAGAAGATGTATGGGTAGAACCACGGCCCTTCGGAGAAGGGCCGTGGCCCGCGTTGTTTGTTATACTAGCTACGGTCACGTATTGCTTTGCAAAAATTGGGATTTCGAGCAACAGGTTTACAAATTTGAAAGGTTCGTTTTCAGGATTTTAAATTTGGAAAAGAACGCCGATTTGACATCAGATTAAAAAAACCCGTCAAATTAACAACAACCTACCATGAATTTATTTCCAAGAGATCCGTTTAACAGTTGGAAAAATGTAATGGTAAACTTTCCAATCAAATAATCCTCCGATCTGTTATTAATAAAATGATAAACAGCAATCTCCAAAACAGAGGGTGTTAGACTTGTTAGGGCTTTAGACGGCACCACAAACTCAGCCCATTTTGGGTTGGTCGTGCTATTCATTGCCTCACTTCTGTATAACAACGTCTAAAATGATGATTAATTCAAAGCTAAGACACTTGCCGGAAATTCTTCGACGGAACTGTGTATCCTAGAGAGGGTAAAGTAAGGTGCCGCATTTATAACTTCATCGGCCTGTAGATGGCAAGCCTTTAGTTGAATCTTTGTCCCATTTAAAGCTTGTTCCGATTCCTCTACTTCAATACCTAGTAATGGACTGTCGTCAGGATCCCATTGATCACCAGTGCTATTCATTGGAAGATATATCTGCGATGAATTCATAACAAGTTCTTTAAGCCTAGTCTCCACTGACCCAATTTCTTTATCCCCCAAAAACCTAGAGGAAAAGAATGAGTAATCAAGATGCAACTTACAGCGAAAATTTGAGAACTTGATTCTTCTCGAGCACAAGAACAATGGGGACAATGTCCTTGAAATTGGGATTTCTGGAGGTGAGTAATTCGGTTTGTCCTATCTAAAAACACTTTGATTTGTGCTTGAGATTTGAAGGCCCAATAAATGGAGGGAAAGCAAAGAAACTAACACAAAAAGCGAAAGGAAAAACAAATGAAACTCAAAGGAAACGACGTCATCTGATGGGTTCACCTGTGTGAAGCGTTGATTTTCTCCGTCGATCATTGCGAAAATTCTTATTTGGATCCCCGAAGTGCATTCATCGGGTAAGTCACTTGAATCAACACTTTATTACAACGCATTTGCACTTACGAGCAAGACAATTTCAATCCAATTATGTCTTCAAATGACATTATGCTCTATTACCAAGTGAAACAATTAAACATACGTGAAGATAAAGAACATTATTTACGTAATTATAATAACCCTATATTTCGAATTTCAAACAAGTCATGAATTGCAAAGGAGCAGTATAAAAAAGAATTATAAAATGTAAGTTTTCGAATGGCAGCTTGCGCCCGAAGATTGAAATTGCGAAAGACGAGGAACTAACAGGGCTGCTCACCCGCACCTATTTTTCCGATTTTCGGCCCGAAGCCCGGTCCGTCAAAAGCCCGGAGTTTTACAAGCGCGGCGCGGCCCGTACAGGCACGATTATGCGAATTTGGGAACTAAAGTTAGTAAAAAAAGCTTCGGTCTAGGTATTACTACTGTGTTACATTACTATATATGCACTATTTTTGACAGTAAATGTGAAATAAAGCTTGTAAAATTGTTAGAACTTGGTAAACTATAACGACAACCTCATCAAATAATTTTTCCGGAACGAAAACAATGGTTTGGCATTATGATAAAAACCAGGCCATGCCGGAAAACCCCAGTTCCGTGGCCCGGACCGGAAATTTCCGGCCCGGTTTCAATTTTCCATTTTTGAGTCAGGCCCGGCCCGGCAGGGTGACGACCCTTGGGAACAAGGCCGAGAAACCCGAGTGTCATTCGTCATCTGCCGCTAAGCCTAGATTCATTGATTTCTATCTGTTTCAGATTGTATAATGGCCCACATGTACAAGATTCCACCCCTGCTACAAGATCTAGAGATCAAACCCGACATTCCTATGTATAAAATCGAATCCATCCATGGGCCTTGTCAAGCACAGGTGAATTCATCCGCTACAAAACCGGTCTCCGATCCTGTAAAAGACCTGGAGAGGAAACAACACGACTTGATCAAAAATCTGGTGGAGTTCAAAAAAATCTTGGATGAATATTTGGCTTTTGGTGTGTCCAATCTGAATATCATCGATAAAGAAAATACGAAAGTTGGTGAAAAGGAAGATAAGAAGGCTGCAAAGAAGCAGGCTCGTGCCGCCAATAAAGTAGTAGCAATGGAAAAGAAAGAACCTGCAGCTTCCAAGTCCGAGACCTTTTTAACGCTTTCACGTCCTCCAAACTCTACCTTCAACGTAAAAGCTGAGCCTGCCAATCCACATGTTAAAATCCACGATTATCGAAACCCAATCTCCAAAAACTTTGAAGGAGTTTTGGAATGCCAAGTTGTTGATATCAAATGGTTAACATCATTGATAAAATTGGGCCGGCTCAGAGGAATTCATGTTGGTCCAAAGGCCAACGGAAAGGGTTCGATCCATTTCAAAACAACAAAAAGTAAGTGGAATTCTTTCCAATATTTATGATTTTAGGAACTGTGCAACTGTCCGGGTTGACTCCCGCCCCAATTGTTGGCCGTGTATCCGTGTGGAAGACCTTGGGATTACTTTTGCAGGTCTACGATCCATTAGACGGCGTTTCGGCGCTTGAAACCCACGAATGGTTGGTGTTAGCGGACACCTTCCTCAACGACAAGATCAGCTTTGACAAATTCTATCGACCAGTTAATCGTCGATTGAGTGAGATCGATTACTTGGCCTCTAGAAGTTCCGTTCTTCTTCCCGATTTGTTGTTGAAAGATCTTGTTGGAACCCACACTGTAGCCAGTAATACTGAACTTTGGATAAACCGAGTGAGCAAAACGGTTTAGATTGTTAATTTGTTGCTTTAATAAATATTACAAATGGAATGAATCGTTTTATAAACCCGGTCTTGTTATCCTACTTCGTTGGTTAGTCCTCAGTCTTGAATCCTTCTTTGCTGACGACGGCACCTTCCGCTTTTTCATTGGTGTGGAAGAATTGGACCAGTCGTCATCGTCTTCCATTAATTCATCCTCAATATCAAATGCGGGTGAAGCGCAACCATCCACCGTTGATGACGTAGATATCCGTGTATTCACTCGAGGGGATTGAGATGCGCTTGGTGGAGCTGATGAAAGGTTTGCCAATCTCCTTCGTGCAACTCTAAGATTCAAATGCGCAGAATTATTTTACAAAAAACTATCTGTTACGCTAGCAAAAGTAATATAAACGAAACCTTGGAATACCTTGAACTGTTCCTTCCCATGCCAATGCACTTCTCCATGTGAGGCGCAAATCTAGCGGCAGCGATCATGCGGTTACAACAAAGACATTCACACTCCACCTGCATTCTCTTATTGGCCGTTTGAGCCTCTACTCCAACTGACTCTTTGGAAGATTGCGGCTTTGGCATTTCACTGTCCGGTAAGGAAACAAGATTCATGGAACTGGATAGGGAACGGTCTCGGTGATATTTTAGTACAGATTCAGTAAGAAGGTGATCCATGAAGTATGCGTAAACTTGTTTCAGAGCTAAATCCGGAACGTGCTAACAAGAAAATACACTTACCATTCTCCCGAAACTCTGCGGTCTGAGGAATTGGTTTAAACCCATTTTCCATGAAAACTATCTCCCAAAAAATATGAAGGATGTTCAAATACTAAAAACGCATGTGAATGTATTTAATTAACATTTGGTGTTATTTTTTGTAAAATCAATTATATTGTTTCGTCGCGTAGATAGAAACGAAATGTCAAAAACTTTTTTTATAATTTTTGGAAACCTGGATTTTTGCAAAGATTTATAATATTATAATCGCTATGTTGCGGAACCTAGAGCGCAGCCAGGTAGTTCTGCTGCGTTCGTCGAAGAGGTTTGCATCGGGCCATGGCCATGATAATCACCACGTGGATCCAATCAACGATAAACTTGAGAAACAAGACGCCGAATACAGGTAAAAAATAATCTTTTCTTTTGAATTATTTTGTTTAGACCAGGAGCAGATTCTTATGCTTACGAAAATCCATGGCCCAAATTGAATAAAGGAAGGCTGGATTGGTTGTTTCAGGATGGATGGAGACGTCCATTGGCTCCTGACCAAGGCGGGCAAATGGTAAACAACTTATCTTTATAATTATCTGTACACAAGCTGACTGCTTGGTTATTTCAAAAATTTGATGCTTCAGAGACGTCAATGGCTTTGGTTTGGTATGGTCAGTCACAATGAGCATGCCGATTGGAGCAATTTCCACTATTATATGTTTTTGTCCGTGACCGTTCTTTCCATATATACCTTCTTTCTGGTGATCTTTATGAAGCCTGATTGGTAAGGTACCTCTCAAGGTTTTACGGTTTGCTTTAGGCCTCATGGAAAAGAATGGGCGTTGAGGGAAGCCCACATGGAGATTGAACGTCGGCGAAAGGCGGGTCTACCCTTAATCAGCAAAGACTTCATCGACCCAGAAAGAGTCAAGTTGACATTGCCGTCAGAAGAGGAGCTACGCGACTTCCAGGTCATTATCTAGGTATTTTCTATGGATTTATTAGAGCCATAAACAACTGTCCTTTTAATCAGCTGTAAATGAGACAATAACAGAACATGTTGGTAGTGGTGACCATATATAATGTATTTTGAACACCACATGGAGCCGTAGGTGATGGGGGAGCTTGTTTTTGGGCCTGTGCATAATGTACAATGTGGTCGGTCGGCTTGTGTTTTATTGTAACCAAGAAACCAGGTTGATCTTCCAGTTTTCTTTCTTCCGGGATACCCCAATTTAGTATACTTGTGAAATGGCGGTCTTCGTCGAAGAAAGAACATAGCAACTGACCTCCAGGTTCAGCCCAAATAATGTTTACCGTGTTCTTGCTCAGTTTCGACGAGGCCGTTTGATAATTCCCAACCTGTCTTACAATACCCTAGATAAATGGATTAATAATAGTCAGTGAAGCAACACCCGTAGTTAGGCCGTGACATAGAAAAATTCGATCTCGGGTTTTTTGCGTTAATGTGACCATACCCATCTTACAAGGGAATGGTGTCAACTTACCGTGGAGTTAGAATTATGACCCCGCTATTCTAAAAGAGGATGCAAAATTTAGTGTAAACCGATTTTTTCCTGCTGCTATCTACCTTCGAGTGACGAGAAATTTCGACCGAAATTTTAATTTTCGCGTTTCACACAATTTCCGCCTTTTACCTAGTTCCAGAGAGGATCTGATGTGTTTGGTTAGTTCTGAAAGTTGTAAAATTCATCAAAAATATTATAGTTTTTTGGGATATTTTCTAACCAGTCTGACATAAAAAAATTATCGACTTTCGGTCGATATTTCTCGCCGCTCGAAAGTAGATAGCAGCGGGAAAAGGTCGATTTACACTAAATTTAACATCCTCTTTCAGAATACCGGTCTCATTAATGCTAACTCCACAGTAAGGTGACAACATTCCCTTGTTAGAACACCATCGGCAGCAAAACTTTCTTGCCTACTGCGACCGTTAACATAGTTATTTTTACAATTTATCGTTTTCACGGTGATATTCCATATGTCAGTCAGTAATGGACTCGCAGAAGTTCATGAAATATCAATAGTTGTGATTTCGCACATGTAGAATTCAAAAAAATTGTTTTTTTATTACTGTAACATAACGAAATCACAGTTCGGCCGCTAAAAATCGGCCGTATTTTTTAAATGAAAACCCACAGATGATTTTTAGATAGGTTAATCAGCATAAAATTCTGCCCTATAAACAAAAAAAAAAAGTCCAAACAGTGGTACGGCGTTTTCGGTCAGAACTATAGTAATCTGACCGTCCCGGATTCGATTCTCATTGAACGGAAATATTCGATTTTATTGTATCAATAAATTCTAAAAAGACCTCCGCCACTGCTAAAGAAACCAGGAACAGCTAGTGACCTCTGCAGCGGTCACTTGAGATTACTGTAATTAAAAATATGTTATTGTATATTTATAAAACATTCAAATATATACAGTGCGTTCCATAAATATAGGAAATTTACGTTTTTTTAACTTATTTTCACAAGTATTGATCATTTCGTGAATTTCTGCGAGTCCATTACTGATTTATGGATGATTACTGTAAAAACAACAAATTGTAAAAATAACACTATGTTAACGGCCGAAGTGGGCAAAAATGTTTTGCCGATGGTCTTCTAGGATGGGTATGTTAACATTAACACAAAAAACTCGAGATCGAATTTTTCTATGTCCACGGCTGCTACACTCACTCAGAAATCATGTTTTAAATAGACTCACCAAACATTGGAAATCCACTTTATATATCTGTAGAATCGTCCTTACTTTCCCTTGAATAGGCGGGACTGTCAACAGAAAACAATTAGTTACGGGATCGTAGCAGAAGCTGGCAATCGATACTAAAAATAACAAATCGAATTTGTATAAAATAACTTACTGTTGTCGAGCAAAGTGTATAACTGTCCATTGCGATAGACTCTGACGGAGTTTGAGGCGCATATAAACAAAACTCGATGGTTGGGATCGAAGGTTAACGACATAATAGGCTTGTCACCTTCCCCATTTGTCAAATCTTCTGGATCACGGCCGGGGGCATAAGACAAAACTCGGCCACTCTTCAATCCGACAGCAATCTGGTGAACGGAAGTCCAGCAACATGCCCATCCATGAGATGGAAGCTTATATTGAAAACGGAGTTGGTTCGCAGGCAACGAAATATCACTCACACAAAGAGTATCGTCATCAGAAGTCGACGCGACCGTATTTGTGGAGAAGGGATTAACATGAATAGCTCTAACGATCTTATCGTGCAGAGGGATCTTCTTCATACTCGTCGAATCGATCTTAAGGAAATTCTTGATCA
Source organism: Bursaphelenchus mucronatus (assembly GCA_025436335.1). Lineage (NCBI taxonomy): Eukaryota > Metazoa > Nematoda > Chromadorea > Rhabditida > Aphelenchoididae > Bursaphelenchus > Bursaphelenchus mucronatus. The sequence goes on from CM046356.1 coordinate 6,321,493, forward strand.
TTATCAGTCTGTCGGGAAAATAATGTGGATTTTGTCGCGCTTCAAATCATGCGCCATCGCTTCGCGGCGTTTAGGAATTTGATGCGCGACATCCGCGAAGCGCGAAATTTTTATGCGACAAATCCACATTATTTTCCCGGCGGACTGACACATTGTACAAACATACCTTTGCAATACCACAATTCTTTCCTGTTTTAGCTACTAATTGGCACCCACACACAACAAACTCTTCGTTATCCAAGGCACACACAACTCGCACATAATCTTCCTTAGCCAACATCGAATTGAATGGCAGCTTCTTGACTGTCAACTTGAACTCTTTAGCATTCACAGTACTAAATAAAAATTATTCATAAACTATCAGAGCTTAACTTCGGAAAAGAAGGCATAACTTACTTTAGCTCGTTATATGTGCTGATGGTCTTTAAAGCCTTCTCCAACTCTTCCTCGGTAGTTTTTAGTTTCACCAGAAGAGTTTCATTCTGTTCCAATACTTCTTTTAATTTTCCTCGAAGTTGGTTTAACTCAGGTCCATTTCCTCCCTAAACATACACATTAAGAATATAATTAACCACCTTGAAGATATGGGCAAAAATAGGGCGTATGTCTTTGAGAGTGTTTTTGGTTTTGCAAGTAGGACAATTTCCATTTCTTTCTAACTGGATCCATCGAATAATGCAACTCTTTCCAAAAATGTGGCCACATTTCAAACAAACCAAGCGATGCTGATCACTGTCATAATCCTCATAACAAATTGTACAGCCACTGTCTTGTTCCGAGTCTTGGAAGGTAGTATTCTGGCCCTTTTTTGGTGAATCAAGCCTAAACTTATAATTAGATGAAAATTTTGTACTTACTTTATTCTTTTCATTGGAATTCCAGAACTAGAACCAGGAGTTGCATCCAAGTTAGCTTGCATCGAGACGATATCATCACTTCCAATTGGAACTCCAACAGCTTGCGCTAAAAAATTTAGCTATAACCTTTGACATAATTGTAAAGAAAGCGGCCAAAATTTACCGGGAACCACTGGAGGTAAAACCACAACTGGTTGAGATGCGATGGTGGCAGCTCCTCGGCCAGTTGCACTCCTTCTTCCTCGTCCGCCTCGTGTTCCTCGAGTGGATGTCGAAGCAGGGGCCATATTGGTAACGCTGACAGTGGAAGGTCGACCTCTGGTTCCTCTTCTGGCAAATTGTCCTCGTCCTCGGGCACCACGCCTGGATACTGCTGTGATGGCCATTCGAAGCGAAGGTGAGGGAGATCTGTCGGGACTGTATTCATCTGCGTAGATATCGTCTGAATCATAATTCAGAAGATGAAGTGGATACTGAGAAGCAAGCTGGAAAATATCGCCGTCGTCCATGGTTGTGTAACAACCGCTTCAGCAACATGAAACGCAAATTTACAGGAAATTCTCCTTTTGGAAGAAAAACAATTCCTCGTTTTAAATTTGTTATTGCGTTTTTCAAACCGCCGCGCCGGAATAAATTTCTCGATTGGCATTCCGCTTCAGATGGAAGATTGTAATTTGAAATGAAAGAAAATGTTACGGAGTTGTTGTCGATCATGTGATTCTTGCTTTTTGTGCATTATAGCATTCAGCGCCTCCCAACCAAACAATGAAATCATTTTACAATGAAGTAATTACGATGTCGTATCTTTTGCGTGTTTTCTTGATGACATGCAATGAATGAAATATTTTTTTAGACTTTAAACCGTGGCTTAACATGCATCTAAACATTATACGGTCAAAACATGAGGTGGTGCTGTAAAGTAAAAAAAACATGGTCGTTGCACATTGGTATAATTTTTCTTTCTGAAATTTTCCTTTCCATAATTGGGGATAACATTTTTCCTTTCCATAATTTGAGTTTCCTTTAATTACACGAATATTTGGACAAATCCTATGAAGTCACTTCATCTAACAAGGGAATTGCACAAACTATCCATACGCTTCTTAAAAACGACTCAGATAGATTTTTTGGTATTGGAATTTAATGACAATAATCATTTTCAAATTTTGCCAACGGACCTTGGCTAGCGAGATATCGCCTGATAAATGCAAAAGAACATGTAATTATCCGTCTGCGTCCTGTCTGTCAGTTGTAAAAATCGTGGGAAAATGAAAATTTTTGCGAAAATTCAAAATCATTTTCAAAGTTTTGGTTTGCGGCGTTCTGTCCTTTTAGACGAGAGTTGGGCCCAGCCCGGCCCTTTTCAAAATTTCCAAAGCCCGGCCCCCTTGCCATGTCTGATCTTTTATCTTCGCCCTTATATTGTCAATAACTTTGTCTGTTTTCGAAATAAATACCCAAAACTTGCCAGAATTATAATATTTGATTTGAAGAATGCAATCAACGTTGTAATTTTTACATAGATGCCCGCAGGGATTAATGAAATTAATTGTACCCGTATTTTATACTCACAATGAGAGTTTTTCGATTATAAAAAACGTTTTTCAAAAGCGATTTCGATGATTTTTGGATACGTTATAGAGATTGAAAAATTCCATCGATTGGTATATAACTCGATCTTTTATCTCACTCGCGAATGTACTTTGAGGGCAAAAATGATATTTTTTCTGAATTCTTATACGACGCGGTATCGGCAGGATTTTTTAAAAAATTATATCTTTGGAAAGCTAAACTTTTACTCTTTAATCTAGCTATATTTTAACCTCCAATATCTAACGGCTAGCGAGAAATTTTTCCAAGAAGGCGGTGTACTTTGAAAAAATAAAAAATTTTAGAAATTTTCATGGAGAGCGGTTGATGGTCTAAAAGGACAGAACGCCGTGCGGAGCAGTCAGTCAGAAAAATGTGAGCGCGGGGTGCGGTTGGGTTTGTGTTGTCTGTTTTTTCTACAGTAACTTCCAGAGCGTGCTGCTAGGCTAATACAAGCTTGTGATGTCTCTTTCTTTCAAATAATGAAGTGATTTGTCACTCAATGAGAAAAATTACAGCTTTACTACACGTGAAAATATTCTCGACATCCTTGAAATTACATACAATCAATTTTGCAACACAATTTTCCAAAACTTCCTTTGTTATGGTTGGTACAAGGCTGGATACTCCGCTCCAAAACCTGAAGACTTTTTGACTCCAAAAGAAGAATGCTTTTTAAAAGATATTTTTGACTGTGACAACTCCGATTGTAAACAAGCAGCATTTTCCAGTGTTCTTACTGCTCTCAAAAATTATGCTTCAAGCATTCCTGTTTGTTTTTAGTCCAAACGGTCCGTACCCAGTGCACTCGGCTCCTAAGACACGCGCTCTACCGGCTGCACCATTCTGCCACGCTTATCTCTTTTCGAACAAATCGTTCCGAACAAAGGGGAACTATTTAAAACAGGCGCGATATCTCGCTAGGTCCTTTGACAAAATTTGAAAATGGTTATTGTCATTAAATTCCAATACCAAAAAATCTATCTGTGTCGTTTTTAAAAAGCTCATGGATAGTTTGTGCAATTCCCTTGTTAGATGAAGTGACTTCATAGGATTTGTCCAAATATTCGTGTAATTAAAGGAAACTCCTTATTAGAGAAGGGCTAATTGGGATTGGTCGGATTTGGTCTGGTTTGCTGCTTAAGGGCTTGTTTTTAGTTCGTGTAAAGATTATGTGCGCAGTTCCTGGATCAAGAATGATAGTTTTACTTCTATATTCTAAAAACCAAACATTCAGACATGGATAACCAAGAACCAAATGGTGTTTAAAGGGCATGTTATAATCCCGGTAAAGAATCATGATGTATTGTGAACCCACCCTCTTTGGATATGGGATTATATGCTCAAGAACGCGATAAATGTTCCTTAGGTATTAACAGAAGCGTGTCTAACTAAGTGGTCATGTGATTACTCGGTATAAAAACAATGTGGAGATGATGGCATTTTATGAGAGGATAATGCGTTTGTTTGAAAGGGATTAGAGCCGTGATTCTCTAATATTTATTTGGTTCAACATGCCTCTCCGACAAAACAACATCTATTTTATTAATGTCAAATCGCGCAAAAATCAACGGCCTTCACAAAGATCAGCCTCATGTCATCATCCAAAATAAACGGAGATCTTGTTTAATTTAAGAATCGAATCCCTCATTCCAATGTCTCTTTAACTTCAAATCTATACCATGAATACAATTACAGAGCGTAACGAGGTTTATATAAATGTAAAGTATCTGCAGAAGAAGGGGTCTATTTCCGACCTCGGGGATGATAGAGGGCGTCATTGTTGTTGGTATTGTATGACAGCATGCACTGAACGGGGGAGAAGAAGCAGTTCCGATCGTATTTCTTGTCTCGTTTCGCCGGCGACAGATGTCTCGGCTCTTCTGCGTAGAAGAAACGAGATAACGGGTTGAGGACGGCGCTGGGAGGGTCACTACAATTAATCATTTTTGAGTCAACATTATTTATACCTGGAGTTTAATTTAGTTATACTTGGCTAACTTATTTAAAGGTACCCAACTATTTAAAGAATTTAAAACATATTTAATTTTTAATCATTGTAATTCGCTTCCAACTCGATTACACTTACCGATAATAATATATAAAACCCGGTGCTGACTGTACTGTTCGGACGGATGCCATTGTGATGAGAAAGAACAGAAGAACGTGCTTGATTTGCATATCCAGGCCTTTCATTAAGACTGGTCAAAACCTGGAAATAATTATAAATTAAGTAATCATGCCAAAAGACTCAACTCGAATACTAAAAGAGGCATTACTGAAGTAAAATAAGGACAAACGTCATTTTATATTTCGGAATTACCGGGAGAGAGAGGATGGCGACGTTGCAACAGAGTTAAACAACCGTTAAATTGCGCCAAATTAACAAAACTATTGGCCAAATTGTACTTGACAACTTGACCTTTAAAATTAAAGTTTGAAAAAAAAACAGTAGCGAAATACGCACAAAAGAAGGCATTGATTCAAAAATGACCCTATGGCATGAATAATGGACAAGAAACTGGTTGAAGTAAACTTTCCCCAGATTACTGTAATCCGATACAAGGGGGCGGAAGACAAATAAAAGCCAATCCCGAATAAAAACAAACCAAACCCGTGTCCGAACTGTGCCGTTCTTCTCCTGTTTTTGCAATTTTTGAGGCCGCGAAATGATGACCAAAAAAGGGGCGTGGCCTCGGGGGAGGGGTGACCGCCTTAAAAGTTATTAAGTCCTGCATTTAATTGAGGTCTGCGAAATAACGAATCCAGGTTTACCGTAGACCTGTTTTGAAGCCTCGGCTGCACTTTGAATCAGGCCAAAACATATTTTGCATTCTCTCATTCCCCAAATTGAGCTTGAGAATATATGATCATGTCCGAGGACATCTTTGATTCATCGCGCTACGCAAAAGGACAATGTTGATGACAAAACATCTCAAGCAGTTTGGACGGGAGATAGGTGTAAACAAACTCCGAAAATCATTGCTGTTATCATAGGTCTTGGTATTATCAAAAGGCTAGTGAAATTCATAAATTTCGCGGAAATCATGCCAAATTAGGAATTTTAAGAGGAATTGTAAGAAGCCTATTAATTCGATGGACGTCCTATTCCCAGTAACCTAAATAGATCAAACTCGATTCGTAGGATCTTCTGTAATTGAAAAGAGAAGAGAGAGTCTGTGGAAAGCAGAGAGATCAGACAAAATTATAAATTTAAGGAAAAAACTACGCATCTATGATGTTTCCTAATCCTAAAGCTAAACTTCGAGACGAGAAAGTTAAAGGTATCAATACTATTTGCAATATTACTGTCCAATTAAAGTGTTACAAAATAATATTGCAAACATCTGTCAGAAATGATATGACATACTACGCGCTTTTTCTATGTAAGTGTAAGAAATTGTACTACCCTAATTTGTTTAAGAAAACTCAACATTTAGCAACGAATTCCGGCCTTTCCAGGGGGGGGGGGGGGGGGGGTCTGACATACGATGCTCCCCAAGGGCATCAAATTAGCCGGGAGTTCTAATGACCACTGGTACAATAAGCGGCAGACTGACGGCGCAATCTAAACCCGCATCCAATGACAATCGAGGATCTGATAATATCTTTACCATATTCTGTGAGTATTCGATAGATTAAGGATTACATTATTATGTAGATGGATGTAAACGATGACAAGAGTCCTCCTGCATTCATGTTTCTAAAATGATTAGGGTTGCAATAAATTTGAAATGCAAATGACAGGCCCACTGGAAAAGTGGCACCATTGCAGAATTATAATACATTAAATATGATACGAGGCCTCTCGATTTTTACCGCTATAGTAACATTAGATAAAAGAGTTATATTTCAAAACACATTAAACCGCTGACCCGAACATCGTACAGCAAAAAAGGTCAGGACATCGTTATCATCATGTCATACCACGCTTATGGTAGCCATTTCCGAAGAGTGAAAAAAGCGGACGGGTCGGCCAATTATGGGAGAATATAAGGGAAACAGTGGTACGACGTCACACAGTTTGCTCATATTATATGCAAGCCATGAAAATCGGAATTTATTTATTTATTACTTTTTCTCATAATTTCCGCCCTCGATTGTTTCGAAACTAATTTTACTTTGGAAAATATGCTCTAATGTCGATGTGAGTGGGCGTAAGACCTCATCAATGGCGATGTCTGCGCCGAGCTCCACAGACAACGATGTCGCCGTCTTGCCCAAAATTCCACAAGGAACAATGTGATCAAACCATTTCAGATCCACATTACAATTTAAGGCCATTCCATGACTTGTGATCCCATGCCGGACTTGCACTCCAATCGCTGCGATCTTCTTATTGTTATCAACCCACACACCTAAAAAACATTTATGGTAACTTGATAATTTATTACCTGGATCTTGTGTTCTTCCAACGTCCGTGATGTTGTAGACTCGAGAACACAAGCTGATCACAGTTTCTTCTAGACAGTCCACAAAAGTCCTTACTCCCAAACTTTTACCATTAACTTTTATAGAACGGAGGTCGACTACAGGGTAGATAACAAGTTGGCCAGGACCATGGAAGGTAATTAGACCTCCCCTTTTAATCCTGTATTCAATCGTTCATATGATTAATAATTCTTACCTCTGGAAATCGGCTCCGGTTGTTCTAAGCTTTAGCTCTTCGGATTTTCCATATGATTTATCCCTCAATCCAACAGTGTATACCGGGTCATGTTCAACCAAACAAATGTAGTTCCTAAGAGATTTATTCAGAAAAAAATTAAATCAACAAACTTTTTGCCGGGATTCTGTCGAATACTTTGAAAGAGATGTTCCTGAATTTTTAGACCGTCTTCGAAAGATCTCCGACCAAACCATAATGCTTTGAGGATCATTTTCGTTTAGGGAGAGGGGCCGAAGTTGCATATAATCTTTCTTCACGCGTTCTAAACAGAGATTAAGCTAATAAAGCACCTGTTACCTAGTCTTAAACTCTGTGGCACCACTGTGGAAGACCTCTTTTAATATCGGATCAGGAGGACCTTGTCCTCCGTATGGTAGTTGGTATCTAGCACCTCGTGACTCCCTGTCTTTCTTCAGATCCTCTGCGGTTATTGCACGAGTGACCTCGTATGGAGGCAACTCTTTCTCTGGATGCCAGAAAGCGATAGCTCCGTTTTTAAGGCCAACAACGTGCCAATCTCTAAATAAATAAATTGGTTAATATAAGAAGAGGACATACTTGTCGCTGAAAAAATCGTCCTTTAAAGAAGACAGGAACCGTCGCGAAGATGAAGATCGAAGCACAGTTAATTTGGCGAGTGACCCCATTATTGATAAAAAATATTTTTTTTCACATTTTTTGGGCTTGAAACATAACGCCAAGATAAATGTTTTCCTGGTGTGGCCTTCATTGTTCCATGGTATGCAAAATAAAGTGATTGATGATAGGTTTGTTCGTATTCGTCAGATTTAATATCTGAAATTCTTAGATGGTGTAATGTGTGTGAAGGTATTCTAGAATCAACATTAATAAAAAAAGTAAAAATAAAAAAGAGAGGAAGTAAAGCGATGAGTGTGATAAATCATTGTAAAGTCGTAGCGATTATTTTTTAACGCAAAGTAATCGGCAGAAAAGTGTAATGTTTTCCTTGTTTATTTAGAAAATACATATTGCTTATTAAGATATTAATGTACAAAAAAATCAGGTCCAGCGGCAGAAAACGTTTACAAGCAAGCCAGATTCTTCTGTCGAACAATGTTAACCAAATTTTGGAAGGTGGCGTCGCTGAAGATTTCGTTTGGATTTCCAGTAATCGCCCTCAGGTTTTCTTGATGAAGGGGCACTCCTTCGGGGGTGTGATCCTAAAAAAGATATCATCTTTTGTTTCGGAATTTTACCTCGATTCCAATGGTCAACATTCTGAAACCAGCAGCACGTGCTCTAGCGGCTTCGGGAACTGGGTCGACGCCTTTGTTGTTCCATCCATCAGTGAATAACAACATAATCTTGTTGGCCAATCCTGGACGGGCTCCTTTCTCCACATCCGCTTGTTTCACGGCTTCCTTGATCCCCTCACCTGAATGGATTTATTTTCCAATGAGTTCTCTCTTACCTATAGCAGTCAGGCCTCCAATATATTGGGCTTCTCTTACAGCTCTTATCGTATCTTCGGCAGTCTTAAAAGAATTTAGATTAAACTTTGTGTAGGTTTTCCCAACACTGCTGAAGATGATCAAAGCCACACGTGTGTGTCTGGGACTGATGTATAATTGACGTAATAAGCGTTCAGCCAACAGCTGATAAGAGTTATGGACCACAGTTGTGGTAGTTGAGAAGTCCATAACCAGCACAAGATCCTGCTCACAGCCAGTGAATGGGTTGGTGGTAGTAGTAGTAGTTGTTGTTGTTGTGGTGGTGGTAGTTGTAGTAGTTCTGCATTTCTCCTGGGTTGCTCTGAGCAATCTCCGTGTAATATCGGTGGCCAATTCACGTCCACTTTGCATAACGACATGATTAATATGGCCGGTTATGTCGAGCAACTCTTTCCTTAAAGTCTTTTAATTACCTCAAAATAAACTGACAACTCGTTGGCGGAACCAGTTTTCTTGTTTTTGATAAAAACATATATTTCTGTTCCAAAATGATCGCCTCAGGCAATAAAGCAATCCGCAATTTCCTAGCTTACTTGTCAACCAAAGCTGGATCTCCAGTTGCAGCGGCGAAGACCCAAGTTTGAGGGATACTCTGGAGCAGGCGAGCTGGTTCAACAGGATCCACGGCACTTCTGCCATCAGTAACGACCATCACTAAGGTCGGGATGGTTTTGTTTCTGGTCTCCATCAACTCCAGAGCCACTTCCAACGCTTTTTTCGTATTAGTTGTACCTCCAATAGCTCTAAGACCTTTCACAATATTGTAAAATTCTTCGTTGTTCTTGGCAAAATTCCATTTAAAAATCTCTCGTTTATAACTATTTCCAGAATAAACAATCATGGAAACCTGTAATCAAAAAGCAATCTCCTCTAACTACTAAATGTACCCACGCTGTGAGTGTGAGGACCAATATTCAATTCCTGTGAGACGTCTACAACAAAGTCTCGACTCTTGTTGAACCCTCCTTTGACGGAATCCGAGCGATCCAAAATGATCATCACATTGAGGACACAACTTACTGGAAAGAGGGTCTGTTCTCCTTGAATGTGTTGGACTAAGGACAACAAGACCAGGCATAACTAAAGAAATAATTTCATATTGATTTACACTTACTGCTGTACCTATCAGAGAGCGCAGTAGGAGATTCATAGCTGCTGACGTCCGACTGTCCCGAAAGTGTCAGGAAAGTGGGAATGCGGCTCCGAGGAATGTTTGCGTCGATGGTAGTTTTCTTATGACGGTTAACTTCTGATTACCTTCTCCTAATTTTTCTGTCGGTGGGGCCCTCCCCCAAGATCAGCTGCTCTGAACGGACGCCGAGAAACCCGTTCCCGACCTTCAAGGTGACGAAAAAGGAGGTGAGACTATCATATTGATAGGCCCATGCTTATTTACAACACTTGAAACGGCGTTTTTGAGCCGATGCTTTGCAGAAGTTTAGGAATAAAATTTTTTGATGACTAGTTCGATTTATTAAAACTTACTCAGAGAGCTCCAACCGTCGAGCGAACGGTATCTCAAAGCACATGTGTTGACCGACTTACAGACAAACAAACCAAAGACTTGTGCTTCTATTTTGGTCTGTTCGTGATGAGCGGACGATTCAGATGCCTTTTTATGGGTCTCTCATCTTTCGTCACAGAACAACATTACAACTTATTACCACACAAACAAATACTCTTATTCAATTAATTGTCAGCCGATTAAAAAAAGCTGACGTTGAAATGAAAGGAATGTCCACTCAAGAAAGGACCGAAGAGGAATGCGACCGTAATAACAATCTTGTTGTCATCAATGCAACAAGGCTAACTCGAATTGGGCCATCGATAAGCAAGAATTTAATGGCTGTGGCTGAAAAAGATAGGATGTTAGGTCGGACGGGCGAGTAATGCCTCGAAACGAGAGAGGGCATGGGATTCGATTTCCGATAAACTCAAAAAAATAATTGCAAAACAGTACTGACAAAAGGCCGGGGGACATTAACTACCATGAATACAAGATTTGACGCATCCGACGGAATATGCGCGCAACTAAATTCATGAGAATGGAGGGGCCTTCTTTTTTCTTTATGGCCAAAAACCCTCAGGCGTCCTGCTGGCCAAAGCCGGACTTCAAAACCACTCTTGGGTTTTCTTGCCGTAGGAGGAGCCAAAAACAACGCGTTTCGATTTTCTAAAGCCTCTGGAATTTTTTTTTTAGTTTTTGGGGCCGTTCTAAGTTGGCCTTAAACCTAATTCAGATCACTCTTTTATGGACATTACAGCTCGTTATAAGGACCTTCTCGTTTTGTTATTTCAGTTTAATTTTAGTAAAATGTTTGTAACATTTGCGGATTTGAACTATGTTACGTATTTTAATTGACTCATTTTTAGCGACAAAAAAGTACTACAAATTAATCATAATTGTATAATTTCAGTATTGGCAGTATAAGTTGCGCAATGTTGTAATATTTTACGAAAAGGTTGTAATGTCGTCGTGGTTTTCTTATTTTCGGTAAGTTTTCGATATACGTTTTGAGAAAAATATAAAGTTGTGAAAGAAAAATATAAAGAGTGAAACTTGAATCCAGTATAATAAATATGAGTAACATTTAAAACTTCCAGGTCAACTACACCAAACACAGATGAAGATCCGGAACCCGGGCCTTCGGATTCTCTTCAAACATTATCAGAACAAATCACCGATCTCACCCAAGCACAAAAAAAACATATCCAAGAGGTACAGTCCTTTTTTTGAGGAGATTTCCAAATTTAGGTTCTTCATCGGGCCGAACTCTCAAAACAACATGCACGGGTGGTCATGGATCAGCATAACCTGAGGGGATTGCAAGAAAGGGGATCCATTTCTGGAAGTAGTGTGGATCTGGAGGATGAAGAAGATCTACTGGAAATGGATCCACTTCCAAAAGGTAGTGCACGTTTAGCCAAGACAAAAAAGTCTATTTCTGGGCGCCCTATAGCTTAGGCTGAGCCGCAGTTTCGTTTAAGGCTTAGTCTTAGTTTGCGCTAAAGATAAGTTTTTACGACCTTTGGAACAGGTAGCCATTATTTTGTACTATAATATTTGTATTATTCTACGGCTCTTGGGAGGTCAATTTGTCGTTTTATGTGAGAGGGTGACTTTTCGGCTCTCGCTTTTTCGGCTTATGGGCTTTTTGGCTGGGAGACTTTTGGGATGATGAGTGAATAACTGTAATATCAACTACTGCTGATGACGCAATATTGTAATTATTTATTTTTTATTATTTTTAATCTGTTGGGGTTATTTGAATCAATTTTCTTTGTTTTTTGGGTTTTCGACCATGGAGAATTCCAAAATGAGGGTTATAATAGCATAATAATTTTATTAATAACTTGTTTCGCTCTCGGCCTTTTCCATCACCAACTAGGCTTTATTCTGTGTTGGCAGAAAGTTTACAATGTTGCGTCATTGGAAGTAGTGTCATTTGCATCGTCATTTTGTCGAAAAAACGCTTATTTTTGAATTTTCCATGTTCGAAAACTCCAAAAACAAAGAAAATTGATTCGAATAATCCTCAAGAGATGAAACATAAAAAAAAATTAATTACAATATTGCGTCATCAGCAGTAGTTGATATTATAGTTATTCACTCACCATCCCTAAAGTTTCCCAGCCGAAGAGCCCATAAGCCGAAAAGGCGCCAGCCGAAAAGGCGAGAGCCGAAAAGACTCCGTTTTATGTATGGGGGAGTCAAGGAGAAGGCTTAAGTAAGGGAAATAAAGAGATTGATCAGGTCCTAGAATAATGTATCACTCGTTTTTTTACATGTATTACACCAAGTAACTTCTTTATTTTTTACGTACTTCCCGTTAGGGGCATAAAATCTGGAAGCCGTTGAATGTTGGCGAAAGCCGAAAAACCACCCTCCCGTTTTAACCACCCAGTCACTGTCACTCCAAGGTAGACATGGCTGGTTTCCTTCGAAAAGAACCCCGAGTCGAAAAGAACCCCACATCGAAAAGTAGAATCTGGACGAAATTTGTTTTTTGCAGGTAATTGCTATTGCTGACTCCGAAAATCATAGTCATTTTTTCAGAATTTTACTTTTTTTTAGACAGACATCGTTTTGAAAAATTCAAAAAATTACGTTTTTACATTGCTCAGTAAAGTAAAAATGTAAAATACAGAAAAATGATTACGATTTTTGAAATCAGCACTTTCGAAAACCTCTGAATCTACCATTCACTCAAAAAAATTAAAGGTTCTATTTTTTGCCACTGCATAAGAAAAAAAGCACAATTCAAAAAAATGAGTACGATTTTCGAAATCAGCACCCTCGATTACCCGTACATAAATTTTCCCGCTGGGGGTTCTTTTCCACTCCGGGGTTCTTTTTGATGGCATTCATTTTTATTAGGTATGCCCCTAACAATAAAGAAGTCGTAAAAGTGACACATTTGGCAAAAAAAATCAAAAAATACAGTATACAAGGTTTAAAATATTAACAGGTGTCGAGGTCTGTGTAGGACAAGGTGCTTCGCGCGAAATATCGCCCTTTCCGCAGTCGGATGCAAGTCTCGACGACATAAGTCTGAGCTGTAGATCCAATACACCCTCAGTAATCATTGAAGTAACAACCGGTAAGTATATAATCATCTAAATACATCTTCGCATCAAGAAACAGAACAAGAGCCGGGCATTGTGAGAAAAGGAATGAAATTGTTAAGTCAAAAGATCGTGGAATGGGTAAAAAGTTTGGATGAGGAAGACGAATTCGGTTTAAAACCCTCAAAAAGTAAGAAAAGAATCAAAGAAACGATGATGTTCAGGTGATCTGCAAATTGTGATGGAAGAAAGGACGGACGAATTCTTCTACGATGGTTCTGTCCTTGACGACTACTGTACCAAGCTCTCTCGATGTGCCTTAATTATTGCCTTAGCTGACGTAGTAGCCATACAACGTATCAAACATGACTCTTTCGATATACACTTGGAGCAATTCTCCGAAAATATTGCAAGAAACGCGATATCAAACGCCATGTGCAACATGAAACAAAGTGTTCAAACTTCTAAAAACTCATCAAAAAAACGGGATGTTGCACAAAAAGTAGTGCAAGAATCAATACAAAATGGAGTATTAAGTTATCTGTTAAACGGCAAGTCGGCATTATGTAATAACAGAAATCAAAATTTTAGAAAAGCAAGACTGCGAATGGCCATACTATTTAATGGACGAACAATCAAGTTTTGACACAATGGGACACCATTCTTTAACAAACGACTCAAGCAGCGCGAGTAGCTTTACAAAATCCACAGATAAACACGACGAGCTCGTAACAACTACACGCTTCAAACAAAGTGAGCTTCCGTCAGAACTGAACAAACCAGATACCACTAACATCAAAGTTGAAGAATCGGAACAAAAGTCAAATATAACAGTTTCTATACCAGAGCCAATAACTGAGGAAACGTATGAACGAACAGCTTCTTCTGCAACCTCTGGGGCCGATGATGACCAAGGAAAGATCGAAGGATCGATAATTGCCAGAGATTCGTTTGAAGACCACGGCCTATTATCACCGGAATCACCTGTGAAAGAAGTAGAACGAGTAGCTCCTTCTGTACCACCTCCACCATCAATTCCTGTGAAAGAAGAGCTCACAGAAGAAGAACTTGATCATATAGCGAGAATTCAAAGGCTGGCAGAAACTATTAACATCGATGAGCCAACAGTTTCTATACCAGAGCCAATAACTGAGGAAACGTATGAACGAACAGCTTCTTCTGCAACCTCTGGGGCCGATGATGACCAAGGACAGATCGAAGGATCGATAATTGCCGGAGATTCGTCTGAAGACCACAGCCTATTATCACCGGAATCACCTGTGAAAGAAGTAGAACGAGTAGCTCCTCTGTACCACCTCCACCATCAATTCCTGTGAAGAAGAGCTCACAGAAGAAGAACTTGATCATATAGCGAGAATTCAAAGGCTGGCAGAAACTATTAACATCGATGAGCCAACAGTTTCTATACCAGAGCCAATAACTGAGGAAACGTATGAACGAACAGCTTCTTCTGCAACCTCTGGGGCCGATGATGACCAAGGAAAGATCGAAGGATCGATAATTGCCGGAGATTCGTCTGAAGACCACAGCCTATTATCACCGGAATCACCTGTGAAAGAAGTAGAACGAGTAGCTCCTTCTGTACCACCTCCACCATCAATTCCTGTGAAAGAAGAGCTCACAGAAGAAGAACTTGATCATATAACGAGAATTCAAAGGCTAGAAGAAACTTTTGACATAGTTGAGCCAACAGTTTCTATACCAGAGCCAATAACTGAGGAAACGTATGAACGAACAGCTTCTTCTGCAACCTCTGGGGCCGATGATGACCAAGGAAAGATCGAAGGATCGATAATTGCCGGAGATTCGTCTGAAGACCACAGCCTATTATCACCGGAATCACCTGTGAAAGAAGTAGAACGAGTAGCTCCTTCTGTACCACCTCCACCATCAATTCCTGTGAAAGAAGAGCTCACAGAAGAAGAACTTGATCATATAACGAGAATTCAAAGGCTAGAAGAAACTTTTGACATAGTTGAGCCAACAGTTTCTATACCAGAGCCAATAACTGAGGAAACGTATGAACGAACAGCTTCTTCTGCAACCTCTGGGGCCGATGATGACCAAGGAAAGATCGAAGGATCGATAATTGCCAGAGATTCGTTTGAAGACCACAGCCCATTATCACCGGAATCACCTGTGAAAGAAGTAGAACGAGTAGCTCCTTCTGTACCACCTCCACCATCAATTCCTGTGAAAGAAGAGCTCACAGAAGAAGAACTTGATCATATAACGAGAATTCAAAGGCTAGAAGAAACTTTTGACATAGTTGAGCCAACAGTTTCTATACCAGAGCCAATAACTGAGGAAACGTATGAACGAACAGCTTCTTCTGCAACCTCTGGGGCCGATGATGACCAAGGAAAGATCGAAGGATCGATAATTGCCAGAGATTCGTTTGAAGACCACAGCCTATTATCACCGGAATCACCTGTGAAAGAAGTAGAACGAGTAGCTCCTCCTGTACCACCTCCACCATCAATTCCTGTGAAGGAAGAGCTCACAGAGGAAGAACTTGAGCATATAGCGAGAATTCAAAGGCTGGCAGAAACTTTTGACATCGTCGAGCCAACAGTTTCTATACCAGAGCCAATAACTGAGGAAACGTATGAACGAACAGCTTCTTCTGCAACCTCTGGGGCCGATGATGACCAAGGAAAGATCGAAGGATCGATAATTGCCGGAGATTCGTTTGAAGACCACAGCCTATTATCACCGGAATCACCTGTGAAAGAAGTAGAACGAGTAGCTCCTCCTGTACCACCTCCACCGTCAATTCCTGTGAAGGAAGAGCTCACAGAGGAAGAACTTGAGCATATAGCGAGAATTCAAAGGCTGGCAGAAACTTTTGACATCGTCGAGCCAACAGTTTCTATACCAGAGCCAATAACTGAGGAAACGTATGAACGAACAGCTTCTTCTGCAACCTCTGGGCCGATGATGACCAAGGAAAGATCGAAGGATCGATAATTGCCGGAGATTCGTTTGAAGACCACAGCCTATTATCACCGGAATCACCTGTGAAAGAAGTAGAACGAGTAGCTCCTTCTGTACCACCTCCACCATCAATTCCTGTGAAGGAAGAGCTCACAGAGGAAGAACTTGAGCATATAGCGAGAATTCAAAGGCTGGCAGAAACTTTTGACATCGTTGAGCCAACAGTTTCTATACCAGAGCCAATAACTGAGGAAACGTATGAACGAACAGCTTCTTCTGCAACCTCTGGGGCCGATGATGACCAAAGAAAGATCGAAGGATCGATAATTGCCGGAGATTCGTCTGAAGACCACAGCCTATTATCACCGGAATCACCTGTGAAAGAAGTAGAACGAGTAGCTCCTCCTGTACCACCTCCACCGTCAATTCCTGTGAAAGAAGAGCTCACAGAGGAAGAACTTGAGCATATAGCGAGAATTCAAAGGCTGGCAGAAACTTTTGACATCGTTGAGCCAACAGTTTCTATACCAGAGCCAATAACTGAGGAAACGTATGAACGAACAGCTTCTTCTGCAACCTCTGGAGCCGATGATGACCAAGGAAAGATCGAAGGATCGATAATTGCCGGAGATTCGTTTGAAGACCACAGCCTATTATCACCGGAATCACCTGTGAAAGAAGTAGAACGAGTAGCTCCTCCTGTACCACCTCCACCATCAATTCCTGTGAAAGAAGAGCTCACAGAAGAAGAACTTGATCATATAGCGAGAATTCAAAGGCTGGCAGAAACTTTTGACATCGTTGAGCCAACAGTTTCTATACCAGAGCCAATAACTGAGGAAACGTATGAACGAACAGCTTCTTCTGCAACCTCTGGGGCCGATGATGACCAAGGAAAGATCGAAGGATCGATAATTGCCGGAGATTCGTTTGAAGACCACAGCCTATTATCACCGGAATCACCTGTGAAAGAAGTAGAACGAGTAGCTCCTCCTGTACCACCTCCACCGTCAATTCCTGTGAAGGAAGAGCTCACAGAGGAAGAACTTGAGCATATAGCGAGAATTCAAAGGCTGGCAGAAACTTTTGACATCGTTGAGCCAACAGTTTCTATACCAGAGCCAATAACTGAGGAAACGTATGAACGAACAGCTTCTTCTGCAACCTCTGGGGCCGATGATGACCAAGGAAAGATCGAAGGATCGATAATTGCCGGAGATTCGTTTGAAGACCACAGCCTATTATCACCGGAATCACCTGTGAAAGAAGTAGAACGAGTAGCACCTCCTGTACCACCTCCACCATCAATTCCTGTGAAGGAAGAGCTCACAGAGGAAGAACTTGAGCATATAGCGAGAATTCAAAGGCTGGCAGAAACTTTTGACATCGTTGAGCCAACAGTTTCTATACCAGAGCCAATAACTGAGGAAACGTATGAACGAACAGCTTCTTCTGCAACCTCTGGGCCGATGATGACCAAGGAAAGATCGAAGGATCGATAATTGCCGGAGATTCGTTTGAAGACCACAGCCTATTATCACCGGAATCACCTGTGAAAGAAGTAGAACGAGTAGCTCCTCCTGTACCACCTCCACCGTCAATTCCTGTGAAGGAAGAGCTCACAGAGGAAGAACTTGAGCATATAGCGAGAATTCAAAGGCTGGCAGAAACTTTTGACATCGTTGAGCCAACAGTTTCTATACCAGAGCCAATAACTGAGGAAACGTATGAACGAACAGCTTCTTCTGCAACCTCTGGGCCGATGATGACCAAGGAAAGATCGAAGGATCGATAATTGCCGGAGATTCGTTTGAAGACCACAGCCTATTATCACCGGAATCACCTGTGAAAGAAGTAGAACGAGTAGCTCCTCCTGTACCACCTCCACCGTCAATTCCTGTGAAGGAAGAGCTCACAGAGGAAGAACTTGAGCATATAGCGAGAATTCAAAGGCTGGCAGAAACTTTTGACATCGTTGAGCCAACAGTTTCTATACCAGAGCCAATAACTGAGGAAACGTATGAACGAACAGCTTCTTCTGCAACCTCTGGGCCGATGATGACCAAGGAAAGATCGAAGGATCGATAATTGCCGGAGATTCGTTTGAAGACCACAGCCTATTATCACCGGAATCACCTGTGAAAGAAGTAGAACGAGTAGCTCCTCCTGTACCACCTCCACCATCAATTCCTGTGAAGGAAGAGCTCACAGAGGAAGAACTTGAGCATATAGCGAGAATTCAAAGGCTGGCAGAAACTTTTGACATCGTTGAGCCAACAGTTTCTATACCAGAGCCAATAACTGAGGAAACGTATGAACGAACAGCTTCTTCTGCAACCTCTGGGGCCGATGATGACCAAGGAAAGATCGAAGGATCGATAATTGCCGGAGATTCGTTTGAAGACCACAGCCTATTATCACCGGAATCACCTGTGAAAGAAGTAGAACGAGTAGCACCTCCTGTACCACCAACACCATCAATTCCTGTGAAGGAAGAGCTCACAGAGGAAGAACTTGAGCATATAGCGAGAATTCAAAGGCTGGCAGAAACTTTTGACATCGTTGAGCCAACAGTTTCTATACCAGAGCCAATAACTGAGGAAACGTATGAACGAACAGCTTCTTCTGCAACCTCTGGGGCCGATGATGACCAAGGAAAGATCGAAGGATCGATAATTGCCGGAGATTCGTTTGAAGACCACAGCCTATTATCACCGGAATCACCTGTGAAAGAAGTAGAACGAGTAGCTCCTCCTGTACCACCAACACCATCAATTCCTGTGAAGGAAGAGCTCACAGAGGAAGAACTTGAGCATATAGCGAGAATTCAAAGGCTGGCAGAAACTTTTGACATCGTTGAGCCAACAGTTTCTATACCAGAGCCAATAACTGAGGAAACGTATGAACGAACAGCTTCTTCTGCAACCTCTGGAGCCGATGATGACCAAGGAAAGATCGAAGGATCGATAATTGCCGGAGATTCGTTTGAAGACCACAGCCTATTATCACCGGAATCACCTGTGAAAGAAGTAGAACGAGTAGCACCTCCTGTACCACCAACACCATCAATTCCTGTGAAGGAAGAGCTCACAGAGGAAGAACTTGAGCATATAGCGAGAATTCAAAGGCTGGCAGAAACTTTTGACATCGTTGAGCCAACAGTTTCTATACCAGAGCCAATAACTGAGGAAACGTATGAACGAACAGCTTCTTCTGCAACCTCTGGAGCCGATGATGACCAAGGAAAGATCGAAGGATCGATAATTGCCGGAGATTCGTTTGAAGACCACAGCCTATTATCACCGGAATCACCTGTGAAAGAAGTAGAACGAGTAGCACCTCCTGTACCACCAACACCATCAATTCCTGTGAAGGAAGAGCTCACAGAGGAAGAACTTGAGCATATAGCGAGAATTCAAAGGCTGGCAGAAACTTTTGACATCGTTGAGCCAACAGTTTCTATACCAGAGCCAATAACTGAGGAAACGTATGAACGAACAGCTTCTTCTGCAACCTCTGGAGCCGATGATGACCAAGGAAAGATCGAAGGATCGATAATTGCCGGAGATTCGTTTGAAGACCACAGCCTATTATCACCGGAATCACCTGTGAAAGAAGTAGAACGAGTAGCACCTCCTGTACCACCAACACCATCAATTCCTGTGAAGGAAGAGCTCACAGAGGAAGAACTTGAGCATATAGCGAGAATTCAAAGGCTGGCAGAAACTTTTGACATCGTTGAGCCAACAGTTTCTATACCAGAGCCAATAACTGAGGAAACGTATGAACGAACAGCTTCTTCTGCAACCTCTGGAGCCGATGATGACCAAGGAAAGATCGAAGGATCGATAATTGCCGGAGATTCGTTTGAAGACCACAGCCTATTATCACCGGAATCACCTGTGAAAGAAGTAGAACGAGTAGCACCTCCTGTACCACCAACACCATCAATTCCTGTGAAGGAAGAGCTCACAGAGGAAGAACTTGAGCATATAGCGAGAATTCAAAGGCTGGCAGAAACTTTTGACATCGTTGAGCCAACAGTTTCTATACCAGAGCCAATAACTGAGGAAACGTATGAACGAACAGCTTCTTCTGCAACCTCTGGAGCCGATGATGACCAAGGAAAGATCGAAGGATCGATAATTGCCGGAGATTCGTTTGAAGACCACAGCCTATTATCACGGAATCACCTGTGAAAGAAGTAGAACGAGTAGCTCCTCCTGTACCACCTCCACCATCAATTCCTGTGAAGGAAGAGCTCACAGAGGAAGAACTTGAGCATATAGCGAGAATTCAAAGGCTGGCAGAAACTTTTGACATCGTTGAGCCAACAGTTTCTATACCAGAGCCAATAACTGAGGAAACGTATGAACGAACAGCTTCTTCTGCAACCTCTGGAGCCGATGATGACCAAGGAAAGATCGAAGGATCGATAATTGCCGGAGATTCGTTTGAAGACCACAGCCTATTATCACCGGAATCACCTGTGAAAGAAGTAGAACGAGTAGCACCTCCTGTACCACCAACACCATCAATTCCTGTGAAGGAAGAGCTCACAGAGGAAGAACTTGAGCATATAGCGAGAATTCAAAGGCTGGCAGAAACTTTTGACATCGTTGAGCCAACAGTTTCTATACCAGAGCCAATAACTGAGGAAACGTATGAACGAACAGCTTCTTCTGCAACCTCTGGAGCCGATGATGACCAAGGAAAGATCGAAGGATCGATAATTGCCGGAGATTCGTTTGAAGACCACAGCCTATTATCACCGGAATCACCTGTGAAAGAAGTAGAACGAGTAGCTCCTCCTGTACCACCTCCACCATCAATTCCTGTGAAGGAAGAGCTCACAGAGGAAGAACTTGAGCATATAGCGAGAATTCAAAGGCTGGCAGAAACTTTTGACATCGTTGAGCCAACAGTTTCTATACCAGAGCCAATAACTGAGGAAACGTATGAACGAACAGCTTCTTCTGCAACCTCTGGAGCCGATGATGACCAAGGAAAGATCGAAGGATCGATAATTGCCGGAGATTCGTTTGAAGACCACAGCCTATTATCACCGGAATCACCTGTGAAAGAAGTAGAACGAGTAGCTCCTCCTGTACCACCTCCACCATCAATTCCTGTGAAGGAAGAGCTCACAGAGGAAGAACTTGAGCATATAGCGAGAATTCAAAGGCTGGCAGAAACTTTTGACATCGTTGAGCCAACAGTTTCTATACCAGAGCCAATAACTGAGGAAACGTATGAACGAACAGCTTCTTCTGCAACCTCTGGAGCCGATGATGACCAAGGAAAGATCGAAGGATCGATAATTGCCGGAGATTCGTTTGAAGACCACGGCCTTTTATCACCGGAATCACCTGTGAAAGAAGTAGAACGAGTAGCACCTCCTGTACCACCAACACCATCAATTCCTGTGAAGGAAGAGCTCACAGAGGAAGAACTTGAGCATATAGCGAGAATTCAAAGGCTGGCAGAAACTTTTGACATCGTTGAGCCAACAGTTTCTATACCAGAGCCAATAACTGAGGAAACGTATGAACGAACAGCTTCTTCTGCAACCTCTGGAGCCGATGATAACCAAGGAAAGATCGAAGGATCGATAATTGCCGGAGATTCGTTTGAAGACCACAGCCTATTATCACCGGAATCACCTGTGAAAGAAGTAGAACGAGTAGCTCCTCCTGTACCACCTCCACCATCAATTCCTGTGAAGGAAGAGCTCACAGAGGAAGAACTTGAGCATATAGCGAGAATTCAAAGGCTGGCAGAAACTTTTGACATCGTTGAGCCAACAGTTTCTATACCAGAGCCAATAACTGAGGAAACGTATGAACGAACAGCTTCTTCTGCAACCTCTGGAGCCGATGATGACCAAGGAAAGATCGAAGGATCGATAATTGCCGGAGATTCGTTTGAAGACCACAGCCTATTATCACCGGAATCACCTGTGAAAGAAGTAGAACGAGTAGCACCTCCTGTACCACCAACACCATCAATTCCTGTGAAGGAAGAGCTCACAGAGGAAGAACTTGAGCATATAGCGAGAATTCAAAGGCTGGCAGAAACTTTTGACATCGTTGAGCCAACAGTTTCTATACCAGAGCCAATAACTGAGGAAACGTATGAACGAACAGCTTCTTCTGCAACCTCTGGAGCCGATGATAACCAAGGAAAGATCGAAGGATCGATAATTGCCGGAGATTCGTTTGAAGACCATAGCCTATTATCACCGGAATCACCTGTGAAAGAAGTAGAACGAGTAGCTCCTCCTGTACCACCTCCACCATCAATTCCTGTGAAGGAAGAGCTCACAGAGGAAGAACTTGAGCATATAGCGAGAATTCAAAGGCTGGCAGAAACTTTTGACATCGTTGAGCCAACAGTTTCTATACCAGAGCCAATAACTGAGGAAACGTATGAACGAACAGCTTCTTCTGCAACCTCTGGAGCCGATGATGACCAAGGAAAGATCGAAGGATCGATAATTGCCGGAGATTCGTTTGAAGACCACGGCCTTTATCACCGGAATCACCTGTGAAAGAAGTAGAACGAGTAGCACCTCTTGTACCACCAACACCATCAATTCCTGTGAAGGAAGAGCTCACAGAGGAAGAACTTGAGCATATAGCGAGAATTCAAAGGCTGGCAGAAACTTTTGACATCGTTGAGCCAACAGTTTCTATACCAGAGCCAATAACTGAGGAAACGTATGAACGAACAGCTTCTTCTGCAACCTCTGGAGCCGATGATGACCAAGGAAAGATCGAAGGATCGATAATTGCCGGAGATTCATTTGAAGACCACGGCCTTTTATCACCGGAATCACCTGTGAAAGAAGTAGAACGAGTAGCACCTCTTGTACCACCAACACCATCAATTCCTGTGAAGGAAGAGCTCACAGAGGAAGAACTTGAGCATATAGCGAGAATTCAAAGGCTGGCAGAAACTTTTGACATCGTTGAGCCAACAGTTTCTATACCAGAGCCAATAACTGAGGAAACGTATGAACGAACAGCTTCTTCTGCAACCTCTGGAGCCGATGATAACCAAGGAAAGATCGAAGGATCGATAATTGCCGGAGATTCATTTGAAGACCACGGCCTTTTATCACCGGAATCACCTGTGAAAGAAGTAGAACGAGTGGCACCTCCTGTACCACCAACACCATCAATTCCTGTGAAGGAAGAGCTCACAGAGGAAGAACTTGAGCATATAGCGAGAATTCAAAGGCTGGCAGAAACTTTTGACATCGTTGAGCCAACAGTTTCTATACCAGAGCCAATAACTGAGGAAACGTATGAACGAACAGCTTCTTCTGCAACCTCTGGAGCCGATGATGACCAAGGAAAGATCGAAGGATCGATAATTGCCGGAGATTCGTTTGAAGACCACAGCCTATTATCACCGGAATCACCTGTGAAAGAAGTAGAACGAGTGGCACCTCCTGTACCACCAACACCATCAATTCCTGTGAAGGAAGAGCTCACAGAGGAAGAACTTGAGCATATAGCGAGAATTCAAAGACTGGCAGAAACTATTGACATGATTGAGCCAATAATTTTAACGGCTACGGTTCCGAAGCATAAATCTCAGCTGGCCTTTGGAAGACTGGAAACGCCAGCGGCAGAGATATTGCAGAGTTCCGAAAGTATGACCGGAAGGGTTCTTAATTTCAAAAGTGACAAATTCGGCGAAGGCGAGAGCCAAAGACGAGAGTCAACAATAATATCATATACAAACACGCTACGGAAAAGCGCACAATTTAAATCAATATCATTTACCGATGCTCCAAAAGAAAATAAAAAAAAAACCATTTCGAACTTCAGATCAACAAGTGTTAACGTTATATTCACAGACAAGCGGCTATCGATCGATTCAAAAGCGAATGAAATGCCTTCACAAAACCTACCCACGGTGTTTATCGATAACTACCGCTTCAACGCATTCGAAGATTGCGAACATAACGCCATTCACAGCCGAGGAGGAGCGCTCAATAATGTTGACTTCCTTGTCAAACTAAACTTTATGTGTCAGCGAATAACGGAAAGCATTGCTGAGGCCGCCGCAGAAGACCTAACTCGAATCATAAAGCTAAGATCAAACCCGAGATCATGCTACTTCGAAGACAGCTATCTCAGCGATCTTTTGGACATCGGGTTTCCCACAGTTGCTCCAAGTCCGGAAAGGTATGAAACACAAGGTGATGTCAGAACCCCGATTTTTTGGCCCAAAACAAAACCTTAGGAAATCTTTACCAGCCTGACCCATTCTTTACCATCGATGGCTCGCGCTTCCAATTTTCATGTAAAATTATTTTTAAACGCCATTTACTACACTTTGAAGTTTCGCCCAACAGAGGGCGGACGAAAAAAAACGAAAATTGGTCAACTTAATCACTATTAGGCATAAATACTAAAATACCGCTTATTTTTGGAGCAAAGTTAAGCCTTTTTTCAAAAATAAAGTTAGCTCTAAAACGGGATACATAGTAGGGCTTAGGCTTTGTTTGGACTTGTAAAAATGCCCCTTTTGCATAGAAACTGCAGAACGGTGTTGCGGAAGACCGGCGATCGGCTTAGCCTACTTAAGATGACCTGGCTATCATGAATAATATATGTCACTAGTTTGGATACGCAAAGTAAAAATTATTCAAACAACGATTTGACCCTACAGCATGTTTAGTTAGAAACGTAGATTTTAAAACCCTTTTCCATTTTTTGGTACAAATTTCGAATATTATTCATGGTGTATACAACAATCTAATTCCTCGATTTTTGAGCTGGTTTCGAGTAAACAAGGACGTTTTAACACTTATTTGAGCTTATAATCATTCCCTCTCTGTGTATCAATGACTTGTTGCTTAAAAAAGCATAAAAAATGTAATGGTGAATATTGTCATGTATCTGCTGACATTACGACAAGCTGTGAATACTCACTTTTTCCCCTTTAATTGGTACATTAGATATACACCAGCATTATTGGTGAAAAAAACCCGAAATTTTTACAACCGCTGTTGTTTTCATATTCAAAAACTCCTGTTTTAATCCAAAATTTTCAAATCGCATTAACTTTTTTTGATAAGTTGGATTTTGATAATATTTTGGATATTTACTATATGGACTCATACTAATAGAACCTCCTAATTAGAATTTTTAATTCAAGTAAAAAAATTTGTGTCTGATGTTCGTTACGTTCTCATGTGTCTTTGCCACTTACATGCAGGAAAAAATATTTTTCAGTTTCCTAAATTGTCATTTTTCTCAATTGTCTTTTTACAAAATTGACGAACCCCGTTCGAATGCTTTTAATTCCATTTCAGCGAAAAGATATCTCCGTACGACGAGCCTTTGCAATATGCTGTGGAAACTATTGAAGATGAACCTGAGAAGCCGGGATTCGATCTATTTGGTTTATTCCGTCAACGACCAATCCCGGAAAGACCCGTCTCGGCAATGGCTTTCTTGCGTCGTCAGCCATCCCCGGTTATGAATTCAAGAAAAACAAGTGCCGCCCGATCAGGAGACATCATGGAGTTGGTGCGAAGGTCCTCCATGAGTTCGGAGCCTCGAACCGATTCCTTCGCCAACATACCTGAAGAAGCGTTGGCCGGGCTTAATGTTGAGGAAAGGGAGCATATTATCAATGTGATGATGAGTGCCAACAAATCGACCACCCCTGATATGTCTCGCAGGTAAGTAGGCTCTTAGTTGAATAATAGAGGTGACTGACTTTTTGTGGATCGTCGTCAATTGGGGAAATACTGTTTTCTCCTGCATATAAATGCGAAGGCATATTAGAATGTGGAGTTACGTACTGTATGGCTACAAAACTTCAGACTATTTATTCTAATTTTTTATTACCTTTGGCCTATAATTTACTTCTGTCCAGAGCTCCACAAATCCCGAAACATAAGTTTAAGTTCAAGTTCAGAAGAATTCATAGGCCAAGTTCAAAATCAAGTTCGATAGGCTTAAAAAACGAACTTTTTTGCCTGGAAACTCGAATTTCCAATGTGCAACAACCTTTTTATTCCAAGGAAGGATATTCTGCGCTTGCGCTACAACAAATGGTTGCGAAATAACTCGCAATCATGAAATCATTCGAATATTTTTCATTCTGCAGAACTTAATAAGTTCAATGAACTTGAAATTATAAAATTTTTAAGTTCAGAGTTCAGCATGAACTTGCACTTGGATCCATGCTGAGCACAAAAGTTCATTTTTAAACTTGATGAGTTCGCGAACTTGAACTTAACAAAGGAAGTGTACCTTAAACAACTTTTTATGGGCTCTCGAATGATATATAACTCATCCCATTTGGCCATGGTCAGTTTGTACACTTCCCTTGTAAGTTCAAACGTTTCCCTGCTCCTGCCTCCTTATCTTTTGCTATAATGACGCCGTAATGTTAAAAAATGGTAGCAGTCCATAATGGGCAGATTTCGAGAACCCGTTTTAATATTATGGGTGCCCTTACATCTTTGAAAAAAGTGAATTATAATAAAAGTGTCAATTTTTAAAAAAGCGTAATTTTGAAAAAAGTGTTAATTTTTACGTTACATTGATGACAGTGTAAAAACGTAAGTGTAAAGTTTTCTAAAACCGTAATGTCGAAGAAATAGTTTTGAAGACAGAGCATCTAACAATCTGAGACTAAAATTTACGCTTAAAATTTCATTTTACGCTTACAAAAAGTTTTCCAATATAACAACTACTTCTAAATATTATTTTACATAAGTACTTAGTAGATTTTAATAGTAAAATAATTTATTAGTCATTTTTATCTACTTCTATGCCTTACTTTTAGGGTTGTGCCGCCCGTCAACTTGACCGTCTGTCACGTTGTCAAATTGCCGTCATTTTTGTCAAGTCAAATTGCTCTGTCATTCTGATTTGTCAAATTGAATTTTTTTGGGAAATTTTTTAGAATTTTGCCAAAACATCGTGAATTTTTCCAGCAACAAAAGATTTTCACGCCAAAAATTCTTGCACTTTACTGCAAGAAGCCTCCAGTTTTACTGACTCAATTCATCAATAAGAATTTGGACGATAGTGACAGCGGAAACGAAGATGATCTGAAAACGGGCCTACTAAACACTTTTTGTTGTTATAACTGTTGTTTTAATTTGCACATAGGCTTAAACATGTTTGCAGGCCCTATACTTCCTTGAACAATGTTTTTTATTATTAGACAGCTTCAACCCGAAACGACAGCAATTCGACGTCATTTTGAAAAATTCTGTCAAAATCACAATCCTTCTTACTTTACGCTTTCTGGAAAAAAGAATTTCTTTCAGGGAGAAAATAGCATTTTTTCTAAAAATCTTTTCTGGGGAAAAGCATCTTTAATTCTGGGCGAAAATATTTTTCCCATAGTATCCGGCTTTACAGTTTTTACTCATCACCCGAAAAGTTTCTTCTTCAGATCCTCCTCTGCCCAGACCAACGTGGCTGGTTTGGATGAATTAAATGAAAGCGAAAGAAGACATATTGCGACTGTCATTGAAAAGGCAGACACTGGAGATATTCCATTCGTTGTTAGTTCCTCAACACATCCAAATAGAAAGACAACAGAAGAAAAGAAACGCAATGTGATCTCTGATGAAGAACTTGCTCATATTGCAAACATAGAAATGATGATAAAGAAGATGGAGAAAGAAAGTATGATCTCTACAAGAGCACCAGAGCCAATCAAGAAAACAGTTGTCCAATCACCAATAGGAAACACTGAAAATATTATCGGAAAGCTGAGTTTTAGTACATTCAAGGGCACAATCACTCGACAAACACATAAGTTGAATGATATTGTCAATTCTAATGTCCCAAGTGCAATCTCCAAATTTTCTGTGCTACGCTCGAAAGAGACTACTCCAGTAGAGCCACTAACAGAAGAAGTTGTAACAAACCAATTGCCAATAATACATATGGAGTCTTCTTATCCGTTTGAAAATTCCGAGTTATCAATGGCTACGGAAATACCTATTTTATTGGAGGATCAATGGAAAGATGCAGAGGAGAACACCGATGGACACTGGCTGCAGAAAAACATAGCTGATCTTACCGAACGACTAGATTCCTACACATATAATGGTAGGTTACTGTATTCTAAGCTAATATTACATTCAAACCAAATAAGATTTTGGTTTATTATCCCCGCAAAATTATATCTATTATTTGTGTTTAGACATTCTGGAAGTCCGAGATCAAAGAATTGCCGAGCCAATTAAGAAGCGGGACATCGAAATGTCTAAAGACGTCAATCAAGCCGACGACAAATTTGGTTTGGCTAATAAAATGAGGGATGTCGAGTATAAGAAGCAGGAGTACACATCAGAAATTATCGATCCCGAGGAACATGCTGGCGAACAGCGCTTACCCTTCCAATCCTTCCAGTCGGTTACTTTCGAGCCAAAATGGGAAAGCGAAGGGTCTTTTGGCGGGGAAAAGAGTGTCATGCCTTCAGGACATGCTCTCTCGCCCGTTTCCACTGAAGAGCCCGGGGACCGCGTTTCGGCCGCTCAGGACTGGTCTCGCAGTGTCTCGGCTCAAAAAAGACATTTCGCGGGCTCCCCACCCTTTTATAAGGAAGAGACTGACGTTGCCGGCGAGCTGGTAACTGCATGGCCAGGTCGGGACAGTGCATCGGTTTCATCCTCCATTGGACCGATTTCCGATATTGCAGCAGCCAACGAGCCATGTGGACTGGAATCCGATCATGTTGAACCAGTTCAATCTCAGATACAGAAAGAAAAAGAGTCGACCCTCTCTTCTAGTATAACCACCCCCAGCGGTAATATGTTCTCCGGAGATCGTGGTAAGTCTCCCGGCTTCGGCGGCTTTGGCAGTTTCGGTAAATTGGCAAGTGGCGCCTTAAAATCAGCCAAGCAGGCCACCGAACAGATCTCAGCAAAGGCAACCCAAGCTGCTCAAGTGGCCCAACAAGCAGCATCAACGGGAGATCTAACACAAATTGGAGTGGCGAGCTTTGTGAGTTCCACTTTAGCTCGGATCAAAAACAAAAAATTCTAGATTCAAAAACCGGAAGTCCTTGAAAGATCGAAGTCATCAATGGAAATCAATAAGCCATCTGAACCCATATTCCCATCCTCAAAAATCTCGCAGAATATTCCACCTGAATTAGAAGACTTGTCTGAAGAAGAGAGAATGAAAATCATGGCTGTAATGGCTTGTGCTGAAATCGATGCACAACAAGATATGGGAATTTCACCGCCTAAACCCAGTGAAGTTTGCCTAAAAAAATCAGCAGAACGGCGGGACTCAGTTCAACCAATCTCGTGTGCAACAACGACATTACCACAAGAACAGCCGAAACAGACGTAAGACTTGCTCTATGATTATGATATTTCGTTTTTTAGCGAATTCCATGCGTCAATGACCACAGAAGTTTTAATGACACCAGGGTTTCATGAGGAGATGCTTCAAGGTCTTTCCGAAGAGGAGCAAGCTCAGATTTTGAGTGTGATGAAGTTGGCCGAGGAAAATGACATCGCTAAATCAACTCCTCCAATGTCCCAAAAACCTTCCATCGATTCCAATACATCCACCGAAGGCGCGGAACGGCCATCTGGTCCAGCAAAGTCGATATCGTTTACGTCGGTCACCGAAAGTGGTTACTTAACAGCACCAAGCACTAGCTATAGCACTGAACTCAACACTTACAGTCCGGAATACATTACAGAAGACTTAGTAGTACTGAAAACAACACAATTTACTAATGTAAGTAACATTTAAATAACCCATTTTTGATTGTAGGAAATAATTGGTGATGGAACAACTCAGCCAGAAGATTCTGCTAAAAACTTTGATGAGAAGGAACCCCCAATTACAATAACCGAATCATCCAAATCACCTGCAGAAGTTGATGCGGTTGAGACCGAAGAGGAATTTTGGGTAGAACCACAAGAGTATAAAGTTAGCCGTTCATCTTTTAAGACATTTTTTAATATTTTAATTCTAGTTCCATCTACCGGATTCATGGGAACCAGCCAAGACCGGTCGAATGTGGACAACTGTATTCTCAGATGATGGAGATATTGCTGCCAGTGAATACGACGGCGAAGTGTCAATCATAGAAACTGATGATAGCCATGAAAAACAGCGGCCAAAAGAAAAGGAAGAGCAACGTCCGGTAACCGAAAAAATTGTAACCACATCAATGGAGAACGACGATGGCACCCACCACCTATTTGACACCAATGAAGGGATCTTTGAAGTGCAAATGGAAGATCCTTTGTCACCGACTGTTATCGTTAGTACAGTGGCATCGAATAATGTGAAAGAAGTCACCACAGGCTTTAGTCGGATGATGGATATCCCCAAGACCCCCAAGATAAAGATCACAAGTCACGAAGAAGCTGAGAAAACTTCGGATGACGAGTCAGATGCCGAGACGCCCCCTAGCTCTGATGAAGACGACTATCCTGATCGCGTAATAGAAGTTCCTTCGGTGTCGGCATCACAATTGGTTCAAGATCAACAGAATCAATCCAAAAGTACCCAAGAAATGCTGAAACAGATACAATCATTTGGTGAGGCAGCTGATGATGAATTCGACGTTCAATGGGCTACAAATATAACAAAGAAGAAAGAAATCGCAGAACCATCCGAAACAGAAATTTTTTCTCAGGAAATCCCTAAAGAAAAGGAGAACAATCAACGAATCAATCCATTTATCGACTCCCCCGATGATGATGACAATGATGTCGTCGTGGAACAAGTAAACCTGGACTCGGATGACATTGACTATCAACAAGCAGTGAATTATTACACCAACAGACATGATGGATACCACAAACATCGACCAGGCCCTGTGTATACAATTCCAGAGGGAGACGAGAACAATAGCAACATCAGCAGTGAATCTAAATATAATCGTAAGTTAAATCTGTAAAAATACGCTGGTTTAGCTCAACTGCTTGAACGAAGACCGCTTCATGGTACTACAGTTCCGTCACTGGTGCCGAAGGATGTGAAGAGGAAAGGAAAGGAGAATGGAGACAAACCTGATACAATAAGTGGTATCCCGCAAGCCGCAAAAGAGATAGACAAGACCCCACTTACACCAATCAGAACAGCGCCTCCACCACCTGATGCAACCAATGGTCGATCAACATTCGATAATCAATCAGGAGACATAAAGACATCCACCCAACCTCTACAACGATCCCATCATTTCACAACAGATATTCATCAAGCCGAAGACGTTCATTTGCCTCCACACATTCATATTCATGGCACACAACCAAAGACAAGTGCTGGTATGTATTATAGCAATATGTAATATTATGTTCATTGTTGTACACCTTCTCCAAAATTTATCGTGCTGAGACAACGACGTGCTTAATTAACCTTGTATTTTGCAGATCTTCCTACTTGCGTGACAGATTCTGACGCCGCTTTTTTGGCGCAATTCACGACACCTGGTGCCGCAAAAGAACCGGGAACGTCCAATGGGGATTACACATCTTTAGATCTATTATTTGACGACCTGCAATCCTCAAGGTGTGTAAAACGGAAAATTAACAAGTTGGTTGTACTTTAAGATTAAAGAGATCTCCGGCGATGATTCTGACTACTGACAAAGTCCCCATTCGAGACATAGTCCAGCCTGGCGCAGTAGCCACTGTTCGGACGATTGACGTGGGTTTCGTTTGCTTATAAATGAGTACAGTGTCTCCTGTGTTATTAATCTTATAATCTCCGCTTCGCAACACTAACTTCTTCAACGCATTTTTTTACTTTTAGAGGGGAATTATGCTAATCACGCGGTTATCGGGCAATTACTTAAATAACTAAACACCCGTCTGTTCGGCCTCGCCCCCCCCCCCCCCCCCCCGTGCTACACAATCTCAGACGTTGAGCATTACGAAGGCCCAAGCCGAAAAAAGAATAAAGCGGAAACGAGGGCCGACGTACTGGTCAGCTCGTTTCCGTTTTTTGCGTCCCATTCCCCCCCCCCCCCCCCCCCCCGGTATGACCTACGGGGCACCGAAAAAGTACGCTTCAGAATGCCTCAGCACTAGGTTCAACGCTTCCTGAGAAACCAGCCTTTCTCACGCCGCACCTAAATCTGCAAAAAACCAACGCCCGCGTAGACATGCTTTCCGAGCCTCTTGGCACGACAATCCTAATCTCGGGGGACGAATTTTTGACTCAAAGGGGCTTTGCGCCCTCTGTTTTAATGTTTGGAATAGAGAATAGTATCCCCTACTCACGGCGAGGGCATGGTGTTTGTTTTGTTTTCCCCTTGTCAATAAAAGTAGGCACTGTTTACGGCCCTCTCCTTAAATTCGAATTTTATCGATGTTACGGCTTTCTTACGTGTCGCCTTCCAACACTTAACTAAACTAAAATTATAGGAGGATGCGCTATTGCAAGGCGCAAACACCGAAATGGGCCGCCGAAAACTTCCATCACTGCCGGGAAATCGTCAACCACTGCCCATTCACGCGCCTCTCTACTACAGCTCTAGCGCTCCGGAGAAAAAGGACATCGCGAGTGTAACCACCTACTATGATCAAGGAGGTCAATCCACACACTTCAATGAGTCTTACACTTATCCCGACACAGCACTACCTCGTTATGATCTCACCGCCCACTCGGTTGATCCTGGTATTATGGCTGGGGCCACCTTTAAGGCTCCACAGAAGACCAGAGCAAGGTCGGCTATCACCTCAACTGAGTCAACAAAGAAAATTAACGCAACTCCCAAGATGTCTGAAGCCATGTCTCAACTTTTGTTCAAACAAGAGCTCCGAAGAACCTTAAACAAACGGCGCCTGGAGAATGAAAATGCTGAGATCGAGGCCAACCAACGGCAATATGTCATACGGCGAATGCTGGTCAGCGGCCTCATGCCGGAACACAGAGCGGCGGAAATCGATGATATCCCGGATGTAGTCAAATGTGATTTACCAGCTGATTTAATCCGTGGCGCTCGGGTAACACCGGTGAAAAATACTCCCATAATATATTCTTCGGATATCCCACGGGTGTATAGCAAGGCATATGACCATGAACATCACCATTACGCTCCATCAACGAGCACCTCCTCAAACAAAAAAACCGTCGGCGTACAATACGACACAAAACCTCAAATACCAGCTCTAACCAGGTACTACACCGAACAGCCACCGCCTCAAACCAAGCCGCCTGCCATAAAGCTTTACAGCGGGTTCAAGCCGTCGTCATATCAGGTTGACTCTGAAACTCAAACCATGGTTTCGGCAGAAACCCAGACCGATTCATATGTGGCCCTTGACTCTCGACCTACGGGCAGAAAAATCCCTCAACATGACGTATCCACTTCTCCTCGAGGGCATTTCATCAATCACGTGTTTCCAGATCTGCTCGAAAAGACTGAGAAATATTTCGACGAGTATGATAAGAGGCTACGTGAAGGCCCGAAGCCGCAGCATTCAAAACCGAAGAACCGATTCCGGGAAATTAAAACACCTGAGGAGATGGAATGGAAACGACAAGAAGTAATGAGAGAATTGGAGAGACGAAAGGAGAAAGTCGCGTCCATGATTGACCTCAGGAATCTTAATACCTACTATCTTGATGATAACACGCTGTGGAATAGTGCGGTGAGCAAATGCGGACCTCTTCCAAGGCGGAATACTCGACACACGACGGAAGGAACAAGTTCTTATCCTGCCAATCAGTATGGCTCGCTGCCTCGGGATTTTGAGAGGGCTATTTTTGAAGATACCTCGTACTATCCTCCAAGCACAATTCCTGGACTTTATTCTCAATCAGTACAGAACCTTGGGGAATATGAATATCAATGTCCACCTGCTTCCGATTACAGAACGCAACCTGTAAATCCTTACTGCACTCTTCCTAGAAATTACAACCCGTCTTATTACCAGCAACCCTCTTATCCTAACAATTCTCCTCAGAAAAGATCAAATATCGGGAACGAGAGAATATTATCACAATACGCCAGTTACGTCAACGATCAAATCGACAACGCTGGATTTGTGGATGAGCCCGTATATCCAAAGATTCGTTCCAACATATATGAACACTGCCTTCGCCCAACTGAAGAACAGTATAATTACCATCAAGTTCCTAACCAATTTGCGGTTAGCCAACCCTTAGATGAGCCAAAACTCCAACAAACGATACCTCATTACCTCTCATCATACCAACAACAACCGGCTACTGATTATGTATACAGTAGACGCGACGCAAACTATGGATCTCGTCCGATTCAGCCAATCGGAAATTACGGTAACGTTCATTATAACCGAGTCAAACTGAACCGCCCAATCAATGACACGGCCAACGAGAACTACACTCGAGATCCTTATACATCCTCTTACATACCTGTAACGAGCAAAAAAGTGTGGCCGACGTTACCATCGTCATCATTCGTGCCCCAATCGACTTACAGGCCACCCCATATTCCCCTAAACAATAATTATAATGAGCCTTGGCCATGTCCCCAAGTCTCCCGTTCTTATCATTATAGCACCCAACCCCGCCCACAACCACAGCCCTATCAAAGTCCGGGTATGTACCACCTTGAGTGCAGTAAGCGCTCCAACTTTTAACAAAATATTGTCTCAGATCAACTTCGGTGGTTACGTATAAGTGTAGTTTTTAATTAAGAAATTTGTTTGTAACTGCGAAATTGCCGAGTTAATCGGAGACTTGATGTAAAGCAAGATTGCGACGTTATTTCACCATGTAATTGAAATGTCCAAGTTATCTTACTTTTTGATCGAATAAAGGAAAAAACAGCAAACCTGATGTTTTAAATTCATGGAAAGAAAAGGTCCGCAAGTTCGAATAAACCATCGGATAAAATCTCAAGTCCTATTTTTATGAAGAAAGGTGGAAATAACGTCATCGTCCGTGCTTAAATTTGTAAAAAAATGTTTTTTAGGATCATATTTCATTAGCCTACCGCGATATCAACGTGCCGAGGATTCAATGCCCAAAAAGGTAAAATTTTCAATATGCTAGTCCATCCGGAAACTCGCTGGAGTGATCTTTCACGTTTGCACTGTGCAAAAAGGTCATGGTGCGAGCGACAACCGGAAAAAGCCTATTGCACCGTGCAAAAAGCAAGAAATTGCACAGTGCAAGAAAAATTTTGCTTTCAGCAACTTTACGGACGGACTAGTATCAGTCTGTAGCGAAAATGATGAGCACAATGTAGTATCCACAATCGCGTCGCCCCCGAGAAAATGAATTGCGTCGCGGCAAAATCAAATTACTTTTCTCTTTTTTCGCTACGGACTGATACTAAAAAGTATGGTACGGAATAATAACAATTTTTTTGTTTAGATCAGCTCACTTACCCGGACGCGAACAAATCCTTTACCATCATATCGTCACAGTCGAAGCAGAAATGGGACTAAAATCAAGAGAATTCTTCTAACAAGGCGATATCGCCATGCCAATGTGTATCACGGTACGCCCATTCGAATTCCGGCCATTTTTTTTGGTTTCCGATATAATTTGTAACATTTTGTTACAACAAAAAAATTTCAGACCTCGGTTTTCGTGTAACGGGTGGAAAAAGACTTCATAATGGAGAATTGGCGGCATTTGTGACGGCCGTAAACAGGAGTAAGGCATATGATACATTGGGCGAAATTAAAGAAGGTTTGTTTATTTTTGTTTGGTCGTTTTGTTTTATTTTCGTATTCATTTTGTGTATATTTAGGAGATCAAGTTTTGGAATGGAATGGCGTTTTGCTGCGAGGAAAGACCTTTGAAGAGGTGGAGAGGATCATAAATGCGACAAGTGGAGAGGTGGAGATTGTAATTAAAAACTCGGATGAAGCTAAGAAAGGTCAAATGAACGAGGAGAATATATACGATTCCACCGCAGACGAAAGCCATCGTTTTGGGTACCTAAAAGAAGCGCCTCCTATTCCTGCTCACAGATCAACTTTGGAAGAAAAGAGACGCCATCATGTAAGTATTTATACCATTACTGATGTTGAGATTAAGAGATCTCGAGATGGTCTGGGTAAAATCCAATTGGCCATTGGTTATGACCAATACAACTCAGTCTTGGTTGTTACTATAATTGCGGCTCGTGGATTGACTCAGCGGGAATATGACAATAGTATTGTTCTTCCCAATCCTTTCGTAAAGATCTATTTATTGCCAGGACGGAAGTAAGTCTACAGATAATAGTCTAATTTTTTTCAGGGTTGTCAATAAACGAAGAACTAAGTATGTATCCAACACCGCCGATCCAGAGTGGTGCCAAACGGTCGATTATCTGGTCGGATACAATGAATTACCCAACAAGTATCTCGAATTTACGGTCTGGGATTACGATAAATACAATGACAATATATGCCTGGGCCAAGTTGTAGTTCCACTATCTAGTAAGTTGTTCTAATAATCGTTTTACTGTTATATAAGGCGCGTGCGTTCTACATTTTTTCTGACCCCTCGCAGAAAACCCGGAATTCTTGTCTGTTAGCCCTGCAGACAAGGTCTGCGCGTTTTCTGTCCAGACTAATTTGAGTTCAGACAAGAATCGGCGAATCTTGTCCAGAGCCAGACAAAAAGTAAGCAAAAGTTGTCTGGGATGCAGACAATTTGCTTCGTCTGTATCTCAGACAAGGTATGAGATTTCTTGTCTGAGTTACTAACAGAAAATCTAACAGTTTCTCTGGCTAACAGACAAGAATTGCAAAATTCTGTGTGTAAGCCAGACAAACTTTTAGATTTTTTGTCCGGGCCCTTTGTCTGTTATCCCAGACAATATTTGCAATTTTTGTCCGTTTTTTAGACAGAAAACACGCAGACCTTGTCTGTAGGGCTAACAGACAAGAATTTTGGGTTTTCTGCGAGGGGGTCAGAAAAAATGTAGAACGCACGCGCCTTATATGAATTTTTTATTTTCTATTTTTTTAGAGCGGAGTGTGCTTGATAACACCCCAAGATGGTATGTTTTGGAATCAGTAGAACAACCTTCATTGGAGGAAATGCTTCCAATAACATCGACAAAGTACGACAGACCTGTGAAACAAAAAATTTTTTATAATCCCTGTAAGTGTCATGTTGTTTTTAATTTTTTTTCAATTTTAGCAAATCTGGATCTCGGATATCCTGCCATATAAAAATCAGCGAAAGATGCTCAGGAACAATAGGATTAGATAATTAGGTGTTTTCGTTGTTATACTGCCACCAGATCTTGTTTGATGTTTATTTGCTATATCTAAAATGCCTTTCAAAGTTGTCTTTTCTTTATGTACAGATAGATGTTTGACAGAGTTTGTTATATTATATATTATCAATAAAACTTTAAATTTCTATTTTATGATTAAAAGTTTGGTACTATCCTCAAACCTTGTTTGAATATTTTTTTGATATAATTCATGAATAATCGCGTGATGTTTTAGTATCCACTTTATTTTTTTAAATATTTCTATTGGGTATTTTTTTAACCCACTTAAAACTAGTTTCCCAGGTCATGGCCCCGGAGAAA
Organism: Bursaphelenchus mucronatus; assembly: GCA_025436335.1. Classification (NCBI taxonomy): domain Eukaryota; kingdom Metazoa; phylum Nematoda; class Chromadorea; order Rhabditida; family Aphelenchoididae; genus Bursaphelenchus; species Bursaphelenchus mucronatus. The sequence goes on from CM046356.1 coordinate 6,359,103, forward strand.
ACGACTGGAAATAGATTGTTGGAGTCCTATGATGTTTTCCTATTTGATGCCGATGGGGTTCTTTGGCTCGGCGATAAAATTATTCCCGGTGCTGTTGATGCCATAAATAAGTTAATCGATCTGGGAAAGGAAGTACTGGTGATTACCAATAATTCCACCAAAACGTCGGACCAATTTGCACAAAAGATTTCAAAATTGGGGTTCACAAAATTGTCGGCCTCCAAAGTTATCAGCCCAGCCATGGTGGTGTCGGAATATCTGGCGTTGGATCCAAGAAGTAAAGAATTGTCGGTTTACCTGATTGGAACCAAAAACCTGGAGTCTATGATCAATGCCTCAAGTATCAAAACATTCGGTACGGGTGCTGATAATTTAGATTCGGCTGTGGTAAGCGTTATTGCATATATAGTATGGTAATACGGAATGTGTTTAGAACGGATTTGTCGAAGGCATTGATCTTAGCAGAAAAGTATTCGCCGTTGTGACCAGTTACGATCCTCACTTTAACTACGTAAAGTTGACAAAAGCCGTTAATTACATCAAGGATCCAGATGTTCATTTCATAGCTACCAATGAAGACAAGACCTTCCCCTCGAGTGTCCCGGGTCTGATTGTCCCCGGCGCAGGATCTTCATCGTTATCTGTCCGAGCGATCAGTGGTAGAACTCCGGTTGTTATGGGGAAACCTCATAGTTATATGTTCGAATACATTAATCGCAATTTCAAGATCAACGTCAAGAGAACCTTGATGGTGGGTGACAGATGTGATACGGACATCTGGTTCGGAAATTCGAATAATTTGGACACCTTGCTGGTGTTGACAGGCGTTCACGATCTCGCGTATGTGGAGTCGATCAAGATTGACAAAGATCTCGTCCCTAAGTATTACGCCGACTCCATCAACGTCTTTCTAGAGTAACGAATTGGGCTCACACGATTTAGGGATGTTCAGTTCAATAAAATATTTCTCTTTAAGCAAATCGTTTGCGAAAATAATGACGCAGCAACGTGAGATACGGGCGATTATCTCACGTTGCTATTTGTTCCCGTACTATACTACATAAATATTCCAAGATTTTTAGATAATTTATGGAAGTATCTGTTAAAAAGATCTTCCCTCTTAGTCCATCCATCAAAAATATAGTCATTTTTGTGCAGTCGTAAGTGGATTAAAATGCCGGACTTTTTGAATTGCGCATAAAGCGCTTTGCGAGCTTAAAGGGGAGAAAAGGAATTCCACCGGGTTCCCAGTGAGTCCGACCGGTCAGGTGCGAGTGCAGTTACCTGTCAATGCCGAATCCTCTTCACTCAACCGCCTGCGGCTTTAAAATTTCCTGCCTGCATATTTGATGCGGACTTGTGGATCAGATGGAAGGAGCGTAATTTTCTTGGCGTCTTTTTCTCTGAATTTGCGCAATACGTTTTTTGGGATCCTTTTTTGAAATACAAACGGCTGTTCCGAGGGCAAACGTCATGCTCAGTCAAAAAAAAGAAAACAAAAAGAGCAGATTTTGTCGACCCAGAAAATTCTGATTCAGCGGCTTCATGAAGCCACCAGATGCGCCTGTTATTGTTGTGGATGTTCTTTTCGTTTAGACGCTTTTTTGTTTATCTTCCGAACTCGTGTCGCCGCGACCCGTTCGCAGTCTCCCGGCTTCCTCGTAAGCCTCCCCCGGTTAGACCGATTGAAGGAAGGAATTTGAAGAAGTTCGGAAAGTAAATGGCCACAATTATTATTAGTGGCGCTCTTTGTTATTCATTCCGCCTTTTTTGGACTGTTCCCGGTCGCTAAAAATAAATTTTATTGGCTTTTGATCGAATGAGAAAAGGTGGGTCGAGAGAGAGTGGCGAGGCGAGGTTAAAGGATATTCGGATCAGGCCCTCCGGGATGGACGGGCGGCGGCGTTTGTTGGGTGGGTGTTGGCGGGCCCGAAGCGGCGATGGTCCGGCTTTCGGCCGCGACGATTTGGTTCCGCACTGCTCTTTTTTGCGTTTCTTTCTCTTTTAGTCCTCACGTCCGCCTCCGCAAGAAATGGCGCCGCTCTGTTTCGATTGAGCGGCTTAGTGCCTTTGGGCATTCAGAAAATTTTGACGCAAAGTCTTATTTTGATAAGACCTCAGCGATTGGCGAAGAAAATTGATCTGTCAGCGGGCGCGCAGTCAAGGCCGATCTGTTTTTCTTCATTTCAAATCAGTTCCGACCCTTATCCTCGTGGCCAAGTCGGAGCGAAGAGCTCTGAAGGACCTGCAGCTCACGGGGGTTGAAGTCAATTCGAAAAGTCTTGGAAGAGCGCGCGACTGAAGAGGTGCGGGCAGAGCAATCCGGTATTGCCACCTCGCAAAGATATTGTCCTGTTGTTTCAGTTTCATTTCAGGGTTTGGGCCCGGGCCTTTTTTCCGCCCTTTCTGAAAAAAGATGCTCTCTTTGCCCGGAGGCGATCGCGGCCAGCAATGGATCACCCACACAGGTGCATTCTCTTCCCGAAGCACGCACTTTCTGCTGATATCTTTGAAAGTTTTGATGCTCTCTTCTTTGAATCTTTTTCTCGTCCCTTGAGGGATCGATTTTACTTTATTTTTCCACTCTTGATCCATCGTTTTGTCCATCGATAATCATCCTCTTTATTTACCGCCCTATTCTTTTTAGAGGCAGTCGTGCGCGGTTGTTAATCAACACCCCAATCGAGCCGCAGAACGCGCCCGACCCGCCCCATGAACTGTTAGGGTAATCCGGCAAAAGATCGTTTAAATTATAGTATAATTTAATCATGCCGGTCTTTCACACCAAAACCATCGAGAGCATTCTCGAGCCGGTGGCCCAGCAAGTAAGTCACTTATTCTGAATAACGCTGTTTACTGTTTGCCTTTATGTTTATGTATCCATTGTGTTGCTTTATGTTTTTTATTTTCTGCAAGTCTTAAAACGTCATCAGAAATGATTTTTGCATAAAAAATGTGATTATTAATGTCATAATGGCATGTTGAATACTACATTGAAGAAAAATTACTCTTGTTCTAGTCGTGAACCTTTAAAATAAAAGAATATAGTAATACGATTATTCCGATTCAAAGTGCCAGTGTGTCTTTATTTAATATTGTGCAGAGACTCTCCAAGAGCGAAGCAGCTGCTAGAGACGCAGGTATTAAGCAAAAATCTTCTAAGAGATTGAGTTAATTACGCGCAGGGTTGAAAAAAAATTTTAAAAATTTATGTCCACGAATTCTTAATTTTATTTATCTTGCAATGCTTTCTTTGCTTATCCCATTTTAAGCTCCACCTTGCTTTATCAGTTGCACAATCTCTACAAAGCAAAGGCTCAAGTCATGGAGTGGGAGATGAGTACGATGCACATTCTCTGTCATCCCAAATGCACAAAAACAGTCTCCGAAACACACCTCAGAGTGTATACGGCACCCCCGAACATGTGAACAACAGCTGTCCCGTCTGTCGATTGCTTTTATCAGAGAGTACCGCTTTTGTATGTTCCAAATGTGCTGATATCTCTTTCTGTCCATTTCTTCACTCACTCTCCAAATATGTAACAACAATCTGATTAAAGGTCTCTCGTTTGGTCATTCTTCATGAAGAAGCCGAGGATGGAAACGCCATGCCGGACCTCACCCGTCCCGTCGGAGCAGTGGCGCGAGCCGTGGATAACTTAATCAAGGTAATCGGATTAGAGACTATTTAACGAGGATAAATACAAGAGTACTGACTACATTCCGGTTTTAGGTCGGATATGACACATGTAACTCCTCCGACGACCCCATCCTAAAGCAAGACATGCCTCCCGCCCTTCAACGGGTTGAGGTTAGCTCCAGAAGTCTAGAAGACGCCTGTCAAATGCTGAAATCGGACCCATATTCCAGTCCAGCTAGAAGGAAGTTAATTGATGGCTCTAGAGGTATTTTGCAAGGCACCTCCGCTTTGTTATTGTGCTTCGATGAATCCGAAGTCCGCAAGATTATCAGAGTGTGCAGAAAAGTCTTGGATTACTTGGCGGTGGCTGAGGTCATTGAAAGTTTTGATGACTTAACACCATTTGTTAGGGTAAGTAAACATTAATCGAATCAACGTTAATGTTGGTAGGATTTGACTCCTTGGCTTACTCGAATGTCACACCACATCGACGACCGAGAGAAAGAATTGACGCATGTCGTTCATCGTGAAATTCTGATCCGCTGTATGGATCAAGTAAAGTCATTGGCACCAATTCTGATCTGTGCCATGAAGATCTACGTTCAGATTGCCAGTGAAGGACAAGCCGGCCAACCAGAATCCGCTGAAAATAGGAATTATTTGGCTCAGCGAATGACCGACGAAGTCAACGAAATCATTCGTGTTCTTCAACTGACTACTTATGATGAAGACGAATGGGATAATGACAACGTAACCGTCATGAAGAAAGCCTTGAGTGCAGCACAGTCCCTTCTCTCTGCGGCGCTTGACTGGCTTGCCGATGCAAACGCCAAGCCAGGGCAGATTGGAGAAAAGGCTATTCGTAGAATCTTAGAATACGCAGAAAAAATTGCCTCCCGGTCCCTGCCAGAAGATCAGTTTGCGATTCGTCACCTAGCTAGCGAGATCCAAAGTTTAACTGACCAAATTTGCCAACTTAGAAATACCGGGAGATATGACAATCAAAATCTGGCCGCTCAATGCGCTCAGAAACTAAGAGATCTGGTTGGAACAAAGGAAAGTCAAGGAGCACTTCCGTACGCCCTTCTTAACAGCCAGAAGTCTGGTGGAGGTCAGCCAGCTCATACTACTGGCGGACGTCTTGATCAAGCTTTACGTTGGCTGGATGGTGCTGACGACGGTGGAGTTGGTGTGTGTTTAAGAAATTTTTTTCAAAAACAACTTTTATTCTAACGACTATGTTATAGGTCTTGCTGCTATCAGGGAATTGTGCAACGATGCCAGAAAGTTGGCTGATCAACTAAGCCCTGCTGACCGCTCCCGTCTGCATAATCTTTTAGGGGATATTGACCGCCTGGCTAATACGTTGGCTGATTTGGAGCGACGAGGCCTCGGGAATACCCCCGAAGCTCACAATATTCGTCGCCAACTCAGAGATAAACTGAAAGAGCTGGCCAGTCTAATGAGCAAGGTCCTCACAGATCGCGTTGTTGAAGATTTTGCTGACATCACAACTCCTCTCAAGCAGTTCGTTGAGGCTGTTTACACACCCCATGGTACTCCTGGAAGAGAGGAGAACTTCCATCAAAAAGCAGGTAATCTTCAACATCATGCTACCTCTTGTGCCAGCACGGGGCGTCTGGTGGCTAAATGTGGTCCTTGCAAGAACAAGAAGACAATTGAAGGCTTGATTGACGCCGCTGATAAGGTAAACTCAATGCTCAGATTAATGTAAAATTTCAAGGTGACACAATTGACTCCTCAAGTTGTGAATGCTGGTAAGATTCGTTTGAACAACGCCAGTCAAGACGTTGATCAACACTTCGACAACCTCCGCCGAGAATACGCCGATGCCCTTACACGTCTACGCGACTTTGTTGACGATGCCATTGAGACCGGCGACTTTGTCCGTGCTTCGGAAGGTGCAATGAGAAGGTACACCAGCCATTGCGAGGATGCTATTACTCAGAACCAACCGCAATCGATGGTTGACAACACCAGTCAGATCGCTCGGTTGGGTAACCGTGTTCTGATGGCAGCCAAGAATGAGGCCGACAATTCCGAAGAGCCTTTATTTGTCAACCGAGTTAATTCGGCTGCTTCTCAGCTCCACTCAGGTAAGACTTTAAGTAGAGCTCTTTTTTCTGAAAGTCATATCGGATTTCCGGATGCTGTTTAATCTAATTCCTATCTCTTAACCCGGAAAAATCGGAAAAACAAACAAGTAGGTCCCACGTAATGTGGAATGGAAGGGACTGTGATGACACTTCTGTTTTCTTGATCTGCTGTTCTCTCCCCAGACATTTAACAGTTGGGGTTGGGGAAGGACATCCGGACGGAGAGTCATGCACACTGATTACCATTATTCCCCTACCATGTATGTTACAGCCATTCCCCCTATGGTCAACCATGCCAAACAAGTGGCGCTCAACCCACGCGATCAGAACGCTGCCAACAAATGGAGAGATGTTAACGATGAGCTCTTGAATGCTGTTCGCTCAGTGGGAGACGCAATTAATGGGGTTCCAAGCGTTCAGCCATCTCAATTGAATCATAGTCAAGTCAACTCCCATCCCCCTCCACAGCAATCGTACTACGGCCAACAACAGTCTCGACAACAGACTGCAACCCCCAGCTTCCCCACGAACTCGTACAATGTTCTCCAAGATGTTCAAGCTCGAGGACCTTCTCAGGATATTGTTCACAACAGAGTTATCGTCAGAGAAGAGATCCCAGCTCCACCCAGACCCCCACCACCAGTCGAGATTAGTCCTCCTCCTCGACCTCCACCACCACCAGAAGTGGATGAGGAAGAAGAAACCCGTGCCTTCTGGGAAAGGTACCCTCTTCCAGCTGCGTCAGGCATTCTTACCGCAGCACACAATCTCCATCAAGTAAGTTTCAATAATAATTTTACCCACTTAACAGGAACTGAGACAATGGTCGTCTCAAGAGAACGAGATCGTCGCTGCAGCTAAGCGTATGGCCATTTTAATGGCGCGACTGTCCCAACTTGTTAGAGGCGAGGGAGGAACCAAGAAAGACCTCATTGACTGTGCCAAGGCCATTGCCGACTCTTCTGAAGAAGTAACCCGTTTGGCTGTCCAGCTTGCCAGACAGTGCACGGACATCAAGATGAGAGTGACCTTGCTGCAAGTCTGCGAACGAATCCCAACAATTGCCACCCAATTAAAGATCTTATCAACCGTTAAGGCTACAATGCTTGGATCCCAAGGTAAGTTCAGAGTCTATCAGGCCATCATTTCATCCCTTTTCAGTGGTTATCGGTCCCTACGGACAACCCATTGACGGTAAATTTAGATTGCAGTTATTGTTGCTTCTTATGGCCACGTTTTTAACTTTCCCAAGGGTTGAGACTAACTATTGTATTATATAACAGAATCCTGTCCGAGTGAAACTTAACTGTTCAATACCTCGAATATGTGAATCAATTTTAGGCACCGAAGAGGATGAAGAAGCCATGCAACAACTGGTTCTTAATGCTCAAAATCTTATGCAATCCGTTAAGGATACGGTCAGAGCCGCTGAGGCCGCTTCCATCAAGATCAGAACAAACTCTGGCCTCCGTCTTCGATGGATCAGAAAACCCATGTGGTCCAACTTCTAAGCTAAACATCGATCTACCAAAATGTCTATTTTCTTCCCGTATTTTATCACATTTCTGTTTCATTTTCTCTAACAGTCTGATGCCACAAATATTTTCATTTGTGTGCTTTGTTTTCTCAAAATCTGAATATCCACCAACTCGTGTATCCAGAAACATTATCAGAGTTGAGTGAGTAAGCCATTGGCCGCGCATTTCTTGTTTTGAATCTAAGCTTTTCCTCTAGTGCCTTAAACGTCTTTTTGTTTATAGTTTTCGTCGGAAATTTGCCGATGCCATGTTTATCATAACACCTTATACTAGTCTAGATTGTTTTTATTCAAATTATGAACAAGAAATAAATAAAACGTAAACTTTTGTACATGATTCTAGATCTCTTTGGCATCGTCAAAGGCTCGCCTGGCCTTTTTCAGTTCTTCGCTCATCGATAAAAGTTCACGAACCCTGGAGAATTTCTTGCGATCTCTTCTGATGAGATAGTAGATGTCATCCAATCCTAATCGATTACTTTTCCCCACTTTCAACGCCTTCTTACACAACCGCTCAATGTAGTCCATTACAATTTTTTCGAGGGATTCCAATGTAGATTCATCAGTCTCCTAAAATCACCTAGTACACAATCTTTAAACAAACCCTACCTTCACATCTCCAAATCCGTACAACATAGAACTCAATTCTTTTCTGAATACTCGCTTCCGATCCTCAGGGGTTTTCTTCTCCTCCTCTTCTTCATCATCAATATCAAAGATTTCCGAAACGTTGGTTAGCATTCTTGACAGTAAGAAAATTAGACTCAAGATTTTACTCAATACTAGGCAAAATTACAATTTCTCTGTATACTAGGCGAAATTACAATTTCTCTCACAAAGAATTTTTTTTATTTAACAGTACGCCAAATATTTGTTTTCGTGGCGTGACACGACAAGACTTCCGTGAAAAAATGTTGTGACCGTGTAGGAAATTTATGAAAAATTATAAATATTTCTAGAACACGGCGGTTTCAAGAAACGAAAAAAGTTTCCTTCGTTTTGTCTTTTTTTTAAGCCTGGCGGTAGCTCGCGGAGTGGAAAATGGTGATTTTAGCACCCTTTTAGGCCATAACTTTGTTTTTAACAATCGGATTAAAAATCGACCAGTGATTAAGAAAGAGCATTCCTACACTGATATAATGACATAAAAATTTCCAGAATTGGTTGGATTTAGAGGCATGTTTATTGTGGCCGAAAAATCCGTATTTTACAACTGGTATAACATGCGTAAATGGTGTAGTTCGGCAAAATTGATGGCGTAGTTCCAGAGATAAGCTCTTGGCAAAGCCAACAACACCGAAAACGTAAAAAACGGTGGGATATTCGAAGAGTTATGGTCTCTTGAAGAACACCAAGAAATCACGTTTTCTCTGAAACAACAGTATCTTTTTAATGAGGCGTTAAAACAAAAATCGACCAGTGATTTAAAATATTATTTGTCTTAGCTACATTTTGGTATATGACATGGCGATTTAAGTAAAAAAATAATTGGACTTCATTGTGGCCGAAAGTACCTGTCCTATGTTGAAGTAGGTCAAATTTCAATTCCAAAGTTATATCTTGAGGTGTTACGGTGCTAATACAACTCAGTAAGCAATAGTTGTTGAGAATCAGTGCCGATTTTTCATTGTGAACGGGTTTCGGTACTGTACCCACCTTCACCCTATCCGCTTCAACTATCAACGCTAAAGTTATTAAAAGACGATGTATTGCGCTTAGCATGCGCTCCTCCGTCTCTATGTATCTAGATTAGACATTTAACTTGTTATTCAGCCGCATGTAACCACGTGTTCATTGGACATTATACTATACAATATTGCTGTAAGAAGTGTATTCTTTTAAAAAAGTTTTGGTTTTCGTTGTTCTCGTAGCTTCTAAAGCTTCTTCTATTTCTTCGAACGGGTCTGCTTCCTTAATTTTATTCCGTGACGGCCTAATGGATGTTATTATATTGATTTAAGTAAGCAAATGAACTATTCCATCATTTGATGTTTTTAGAATGCATTCTGAGACAATTACTGGCCTGAAAAGGTCAAGAAGATTGTTTTTTATTCTATTAGTATCGATTACATCACACTTCTGATGATACGGTGCGATTTCTTCCTCAAAAAGTGCTATCGTATAACTTGGTCCCGCAAGTTGCGCGCGCTTTATTCGCTTTTTCCGAAAATTTTTGCGAAGGGTGCTTTTGAAACCGCCGTGAGAAACCTACGAAATGTCAAATAATGGCATAATCGATTTTTATTTTTTTGGGAAATGGAAATTGTCATTTTTTTTTCTACAGGTTTTCTACTATTTGAATGTGTATCTTCATCGCTTACAAACTGGTCAAGGCTTGAATTAGGACAGCAGCTTTTAGAGTACAAGATTTTGTCTGATCCAAATTTGTTACGGTCATGCGAAAACGACAAGTCTTGTCCTTTAAACCTCAAAAATTTTGTAAAAAGATGCCTAGGGGTCGAAAAGGATTGTCGGTTTGAAAACAGTTACTCCTCGAGCTCGGTGAAATGCTCCTTGTTGGTTGGGTAAGTTTAATATAAAGAGAATTAAAAATTTATATTATTTTAGTGACGCAGGGCGGACACTCGAGACTAAGAAGTCAGAATTTTGGAATCAGGCTGACTTTGGGCTTTTGAAGCCAATATACAGTTCTTTAGGAAGCGTTTGTAAATCTTCGAAGCAGGTAAGACAACTTTTTGGAATGAATTTTGTTCGTAGGAGCAATCAACCCTGGAATGCTCGAGCAACTTCAGGTATTGCCATGGAAAAAACGTTTTTGTGGATTTGAATAATTTGAAGAAGTCGACTTCTAAGCGGTATGTTATAAGTTTTTGTTTGTTTATGATTTTAGGTACCGAAATGATGTTATCCTAAAAGGACAGATTGGTGGAAACTGCGAGACATTTGATGAACTGGGCATTAGAAGTCGCCTAAAAGAACTTTCATATTTGCAAAGCTGGTTTGTTGATCTTGACGTTAATTTTATTCTTAGGGGCCATGAGTTTAAAAATTTTGAGACCTACCCTGAATTTGTTCTTAATTCGTCAAATTGTGATGTAGTATTTGAGAAAAAGACGATTGTAATGAAATTGGACGCAGCTGTCAACATGTACCATCATTTTTGTGATTTTGTCAATCTCTTCATATCACAATTTTTATCCGGAGATTTCTCAAGAGACGTTGATGTTATCTGGTGGGATACTGTAGGTTTATTTATTCTTATTTTTCTATGTGTAGTATTCTGGAGGTTATGTTGATAACATGTTTGGAATTATGTGGTCAGTGTTCTCAAATAGAAAACCAATAGAATTAATTGATTTGGATGACAAAAGGGTTTGTTTCCGAGATGTCACCTTCCCATTACTGGCCCGGCAGCGTTTCGGATTGTATTACAATATGCCTTTGGTATGTGCCCATTTTATTAGCAAGAGTTCGGTTTTTAGATTTCTGGTTGTTCTGGTAGCTGGGTATTCAAACTTTTTCACGAACATGTTATTTATCGGTTAAATATTGCTCAAACGGGACCGACTCAAGAGACTCGAATTACTTTTATCCAACGGAAAACTAGGTTCCGACAAATCGAGAACTGGGAAGAGGTATGCTTATTTGTATATCAACTTTGTATTGCGACTTCTCTGGTAGTCTGGACACCAACGGAATTATTGTCGGTGTTGTCGTCGTATAGATCTGGATTGCGAACTTGTTTTACTTCGATTGGGACCAGTACTGTCTAAATTTATATAGGAAACAAGTTGATTTCATTACCTGATGTCCAATCGGTCTGCTGAAGAAGTATCCTTTGAGAATCTTACCATCTCGTAAAGACGTTAGAGTCTTGAACAGAATGAATAGAATTGCAGCGCAACATACAGCTAAACATTGTTTCTTATCTTGTTATTTTTATTTACCTTGAATAGGAGTGAAGATCATGTGTAAACTATACATGGCTACTCTTGTATTTTCCACAATTTGGTTGGTGGTTTGTAAATCCGCTTGAGAAAAGTCGAATCCGCCCTTTCGTATTTTTTGGTCTTCTTCGTATATCAAATAAGCTGTCCAAAAGAAGAGAAATACGCAAATTATAAAGACGACTGTTGTTGTAAAGCAACAAGTTATCTAAAAACGTTTTGATTCTCGTGTTTTGCTTACTAAAAGGTTTCTGGAGTGGTGTTTTCTGAGGAAGTAGAAGAGTAGAAACGAGTTTAGCATGAACAGAATACTTGCTATTAATGACAAATAATAGGGAGATCCGTCAAACAGAATACAGATTATGGAGAACATTAGCTAAACTTGCGTTTTAGAAATGTTTGAAAGTTTATCTTACTAGCTGAATAGCTGCCCCAAAAGCGCATAAAATAAGGATAAGTAATGCGCGGGCATGCAGGATCAGTACTCGGTTTGTGACGATTTGTTCGACCTGAAGTGATTGATGGTTTCTGTTTTGCCCTTACTTGATATGTTGAATGATCAGTATATTGACTCTCCACGAGACGATGGTTGTTGTGATATATCGGATGGTAGATGTTCATAGTTGTGCGAACTAAATTCTTGTTTTTAAGAAATAAGATTACCTGTAGATTTGCTTGTATCCGTATTGTCAGAATCTATGGTCGTGATGGATTCACTGAAGGGATGATCGTTTATTGGCTGTAGTCCGAAGGTGTCCCTGTAGTAGACAGGTGGGGGAAACGATCCCATGCTCTTTTGGGCAGTGGCCGTGCGGAAAGGTACGGGGCCAGCCATGTCTGTTATTATTCGATGTCCCTACGTACGATTCTTTTTGTCCATGGCCTAAAGTTTTAATTAAGTACGTGTGAGTATAAGGGAAAGCGGGCTGAAAAAGAGGTCTCAGTGTGAATCCAACCCTTTGGCTATTTATTCCTTATCACTAAAACAGGTGTCTCTCCAAATTGCAGCCAGTTTTGAGAAAAGAATGTAAAGACGGCATTAGTCATTTGGGAAACTGCATAAAATCGCAAGGAGATCACCAATTATTTTGTAGATAAAAGATACCTTAAATGGATTACCTAATGTTCGCGTAAGGATCGTCAATTTCGATGGGTTTGTTTGTTCACATTTCTTAACAAGTTCATCTAATCTTTTAGAAACGTTTCGTTTCTCGACCAACTAAGGATAGTCCACAATACGGACATCTTAATGGGGATACATGGTAGTGGACTTACACATCTCCTTTTTCTTCCTGAATGGGCCGTTTTATTTGAGTTGTAAGTGTAGTTGGCTGTATATAATTTTATTAGATACAACTGTGGTGATGTTAGTTGTTACAAAGATCTCTCGAGATTACGTGGTATCTCTTACATAATAATGGACTCGAAATATTCGATCCCCCAGGGGAAGGGGGTGCATCCCCGGAATAATCAGCCACACCCGAAGTTTGATAATTACAATTTAAACCCTACCAAAACACTGGAACTAGTTGAAGGGGCTGTAAAGTATGTGAAACGTCATCCTTTATACGTACACCAACGTCGCCAAAAACGAAGAAGGGATTATTCAGAGCTATGATTATAATATAATAAAACATCATGGATACACTTGTGTCCTTTGAATGGTTATGGTGATGTGAAGCCATCAGAATACTGAAATATGTAGTGAACATTTTTAATTTTTTAAAGAATGAGTAGAGTGTCTCCCTGGCAAAGAGTCTGGAGGAACTTCTGGGCATCCATCAATAGAGAAGACGCCGCATTAAGGAAATACATTGGGAAAGACATACACGGAAACAAATTTTACGAACTGGATAGACAAGGAAAGGTGACCTCCAATGTGAATAGGTCAGTTCTTAATTACCATTGATTTTTGGAATAAGTTTTTTTTCTTTCAAACAAGAAGCAAAAGAAACCTTGTGTTCTTGGATCATATCGACTGACCAGACCCTTTTTATTATTAGATCACGTGAGTGTTCTTTCGCTATAAAAAAGTCTTTTCTCAGCTTCAGAAATAATTTCAGGGGGTTTGAACAAGGCGATCCGAACAATCCGCCTTCATTTGAATGGCAATCCTGGTTGAAAGGTACTCGTCGATTCCCTCCATCTGATGAGGAAGTCGCTTTGAATCAATCGAGAAGACAACAGATCCAGCAGGTATTAAGCGTTGTTTGGACGATACGTGTTTTTTGTTCTAGGGTGAACACAGTCAGGACGCCGAAACTGGGAAGAGAGCGCCACACGTTGCAAGTAGAGGGCAAGGAGCTGCTGATCTGGATAGGAAACATAACTTTCCTACCTATGATGACATAGAGCTGGCTCCGGGGGCCGAACGGAGAGACGACAAAGGAAAGAGGCGCGACCAGTGAACGAACTTTGAACTTGTTAGGGGTAAATAAAGTCTATTTATTTCGCATTCCCTTGATTCTTGCTGCATTATTCTGGTGCTTGACCACTCCTTGTATTATCAAAGATGACCGGACTTCGCAATCTCTTCCAAGGTGTGCTAAAATACCGCGCCACAGTCCGAGAAGACCTTGTCAAACAGTTCGAAAGAGTGAGAGATGACCCCCATCCGGCTTCTGTGCTTTTTACATGTATGGATTCTAGGTAATTTTTATTTCTTTTCTGACCGAATTCTTCAGAATCCTCCCAGCTAGGTTTACTCAAGCACAAGTCGGTCAGATGTTTGTGGTCAGGAACTCGGGAAACATGATTCCTCATGCCCAGAATTACGGTAAGGTTATTTTTTGTGTGATTACTCTGTGTTCCAGGAGGTTCTAGTTATGAAGTTTCAATAACGACAGAACCAGCGGCTTTAGAATTAGCCGTTAAAAGAGGTAATATTCATCATGTCCTGGTGATGGGCCATTCTGATTGTAAGGCAATCAACATGCTTCACAATCTCTGCCAATGCCCTCAACAGTTTGATCAAGCCAGTCCGGTGGACCATTGGCTTCGAAGAAATGGGTTTAGAAGTCACATCAAGTTGACACAGATGTTGAAGGCCGAAGAAAACGGTGATCCAGATGCCAGGAGAATTCATTTTGCCGCCGAGGAACCCAAGCTTTTGAATTTCCACGCCCAAATTGACCCAGGTCGAACGTTTGGTGTGGAGGATTGGCTGTCCCAGATCAATACGCTACAACAACTTGTTCATGTCGCTTCCCATGGATTCCTGAGGGATTATTTACTTGAAGAAAAGGTGTATTTACATGCATTGTGGTTTGATGTATACAAGGGCGACATGCACATGTTCAGTCGAAGAAAAGAACGCTTCGTAGAAATCGACGAGGATTCTGCGACTGAGCTGGAAAACGAAGTTCAAACGAATTATCAAGAGCCGATCAAGGCCGCTGCTCAAGTTTGATCGATGAACTAATTGTTTTTATGTCTAAAGAATTTTATGTTTATTAACCCTGTTTATTGGTGCTCTTAATCAAATCTGTGTCATATTTCTTATAGAAAAATGCGAACTTTTTTTTGTACAAAAATAAACATACATTTTGAACCTCCATTATCGTAATCGAATTAACGTCTGATGTCGAATAGGTATTTTTCAAAATTTAGAAAATTATTTACAGTAATTTAGGATGTTATCCCAAACTCTAAAATTAGTTGTTGGTCGCCAAATTTCATCTACGAGGTCGGTGTCTTCCAGTTTCTTCAAGCCTCGACGCTTCTATAAAGAAGTTTATGTGGATTCTAACCAAAATGGCGCGTTTGAAATTTATTTGGATAAGAGAAAATTGAAAACTCCGAAGGGAAAACATCTGGAGGTATGTTATTTTGAGTTAGACTACGGTAATCCTGTTTAATTCCATGGGTTTTGCTGATTCTAAACAGATTATATGATTAATGATAATGGTATTGTACTTTTATTGTAAAAACAAACAAATATATTGCTCCTTACCTGTACGGTCATAAATTCTTCCTCAAAACTCCATTGGGATACATAATTAAGGTGTCCTTGATGGAAATTAACCCAATTTTTAATCAAGGATTGATGACTTTCATCGGATTTAACCTTAATCTTGCCTTGGATCAACGATTTCCGTCTTCTATTCAGATATTTGTAGAGGGCGTATATGAGTAAAATAATCTAAAATGCGTTTTACAGGAATAAAAATGACTTACTATAAAAGTAGTCACAACAAAAAACAAGTACAGATACTTGTCGTGTAAACCCAGATTACGCATAGTCAATTCACATTTTCCCGGGTAGAATTTACTGGTGATTAATCTCCGGAAAGAAATAGGTTAGATTCGTTTGTTATATTACGTGAGACCAGATGCCCTTCATGTGGTGATAAAATGGTCGTTTCACCGGAAGGGAACCCTTCCACTCTGCGGCGTAAGGATAACCCTTGTGCAAAAACTTGCTTTCAAGTGTAGGGGAAGGTTACTGGGCCCTTTCTGTCCAAAAAAAATTGCCGAAGGGCTTTTCTTTGCCCATCCCTTAATTAAATGCGGCAGTGCTAGTTTTATGTTCGAAAAATTTGATGATTCAATATTATACTTCAGCTATACTCGGAGCCTCTGGCCTTAGCCATCGCCCATGAATGGGATTCCCAAAAGGAAACGATTCAGATCCCAGCCATGAGATTAACCGGCCTGGCATTCACATCCGAAGACAATCCAACGCATGAGACGAGGTAAAGTGTTTCAGAATTCGTGATCGGAAATTTAATTATAGTGAGAGTATTGTTCAGAAGTTGTTAGAATACGTCGACAATGACACCGTCCTCTACCTGAACACCAATCCAGTCGAATTAGCACAACTTCAGCAAGAAAGGTGGTTACCGATTGTCGATTGGGTAAATGAACATTTGGAACTTAAACTAAAGCCCAGTTACACCGTTACGGACTTAGCTGAGATCCCGGGCGAATCCAGAAGTCGTCTTCAGAGGCGTTTTGAAGCCATGAATTTCCATAGTTTGACTGGAATAGCTTATGGAGTTGACTCCATCAAGAGTGTTTTGTTGTTACTTGCTGCTCTTCAACATCGTGTTACTGTTCAGGAAGCTGCTGAACTTGCGAATCTGGAGCTGGATTATCAGACTAAAGTATACTCGAAGGTAAGTCTTAGGTTTTCTTCTTAACACAGATAATGTCTCCAGGTCGAAGGTCATCATGATGTTCATGCCGTTGAATTGGTGAATCGACTCTCCGCTGCTGTTTTGTATGCCCAATTAACTTCAAATTGGCATCTTGTTACAAAGGAGAAAATCTCATTGTGTAGCTCTTCTTAATTCTGTTATAGGCTTCTTATTCCTGTTGTTGTCGTTTATTATTTGAAATAAATTGTTATATATAGTTTCAGAGATATGCAATTTATCGGAGCGGTCGGTTCTTTATCCAATTCGAATGACTCGTTTTATTCCTCTTCTGGTAAGCATGCAGAATAATTTCAGGTTAATTTATAATTATCAGCCATACACAGATGTCGTCCGAGGGTTCTACCCACAACTATGACTGAAAATGCTAAAAGAAAATATGTGGGTGTTCGCACCAAGACCGAGGCCACCCACTGCCTGAATCATCGCACTGACTTCCGGCTCTATCATTTGTGGGACCAAAAGATGCAAACCAAGCTCAATGACCAACTCCCTTTGACTGTTGTTTATGAGTCGAGTCGGGGCATAGTTTTCCATTGGCCAATCAGAACTTATGGACATTTTGATGACCGTCAAAAGCAGGTTTAAAAATCTGTAATAATTTGGTTTTTTAGATTCTTGGTCGATTTCTATTTCATCGAAGACGGTGGTCCCAGCTTCAAGAATCTGACCAATCTGATCGAATGCTATGAAACCAAGCAGTACCAAGATAACGGCGAAATCGATGTTTTCAAGTGTGTGAAACCAGAGTCAGGATGAAATCTTTAATGCAATTTCGATACATACATAAGGCTTTAAGATTCGGAGATAAATACAAATCGATTCAGAAAATAGTTCTCTTTAGTTCTCGTTGACAACCACATCGGTCTTGACTTCTGGCTCGACATGTCGGAGTTTGTCATGATCGAAGGTCGATGCCTCACTCTTCACTTTCTCTCGGACGTACTCTGGAAGGAGAAGATGATGCATTATTCAAATTGGTAATATTCCGTAAACGATGATAGAAGAAACGAACCCTCGGCATCTGGAATATGAGCCTTCACCTGGGGTTCAACGTGCTTCAACTTCTTGCGGTCGAAGTCAGCAGCCAGTTGCGGTGCCTTTTCCTTCAAGATATCCTCCCCTGAGGGCAGAGCGCACTTCTCTTGGGTCTCCACCTTGTTCAAGGTAGATTCGTCGAAACTCTCGATTCCTCTCTTTAACTCGTGATGTCGACGTTCTTGTTGAATTTCTGTAAACATTATTTATGGGCTCTTTAAACATGTAGATATAAGAAATAATTGTTCACCTTCTCTGGTTGGAAGCACATTCTTCTCCACAGTCTCAACTGGTCTCAGGCTATGTTGTTTTACCACATCGGCTTTCATCTCCTCACTCAGTTTTGGAGTTTCACCAGTCATTTCAGGAGCTAGAAATTCAACTTTATGAACTGATCGCGAATTTTGTTCAAAATATAATAATCTAAAAAAAAGCTCAAAATGGACACCCCCCCCCCCCTTGAGATTACTCAGATCGACCCCCAAAACAACCCGCAACCAGTAAATGATTCATAAGCAGAGTTGTTTATAATGGAGATATACGTTGGTCGCGCATTTCCTTTCGCCTTTTCTACTGACTGACCTTCTCCTTCCCGAGCCTCCCTCTCATTTCCAAACCGATGAATAATCGGCCCCAAAAGTCTTTTTTTGGTTGTTTTCACTTTGAAACGCCCTTCAAAAAATAATAAAAAAGAATGAATGTACCAGAAGACCAGCTGAAGTCAGGTCTATTCCGTCAGGGTCTTCTCCCGGATGAGTAATATCAAATAATAGATCCCAACTTATAAGGCTGGTGAATTTAATTCCGGTTTTTATTTTTTGCAAAAATTGTTGAATTTCGCCAGCATCAAAAATTGCAGCAAAATCGTGTTTTTGCCGGCACCCCAAGCTTAGGGTGCTGGCAATAATTGAGTTTCGCCGGCACTCAACTTTTGTGAAAAATATTTTCGCCCAGAATTAAAAATACTTTTCCCCAGAAAAGACATTTATAGAAAAAATGCAATTTTCTCCCAGAAAGAAAATATTTTCTCCCAGAAAGGAAGCAATATTTACAAAATTTTCGGCGGTAATGGCTCAAGATCTTGTACTCGACACTTCGGCATTAATGTTAAATCAAGAGTTGAAATTTTTCTGCATAAATGGCAGAAAAAACGGCTTGCAGTTCCGAATAGGTTCAACCGTTCAGCCAGGCCCCGACACGAGTATCATGAAGTCCAGAGGTTTCAGTCGGCGGAAGCATTCGAAAAGTGGTGGACATCCGAAGGGATTGAAATATGGGAGTCAGAGAAGAAGCATGTGGTTATCGAAGGAATGAATATCATATACTACCAGTATGTTTAATTCATTGAAGATTTTATGTTTTAGATGTTTGTACAAAGAGTGTCCTAGTCGAGGAAAGGTGGAATTTGTTTTTTTTTGTTTTTAATAAATATTTTTACCGCCGAAAATTTTGTAAATATTGCTTCTTCGCTACACTCTTCGACCATAAATAAGTAAAACACACAAAAAATGAGTTTTGTTTTCGAAATCAGCACTAACGATTACCTCTATTTCGAGTATTTCCTCGAAATATTGCTACTACTACTATTTTACACTACTGCTTACTAAATTTTATCAGTAAAATCACTTATTAGTAATGTTTGACGACTTATATGCCTTATTTTTACAAAATTTGGCTTTCTAGGAAAAAAAATTTCTTTCTGGGAGAAAATATTTTCTTTCTGGGAGAAAATATATCTTTTCTGGGAGAAAATAGCATTTTTTCTATAAATGTCTTTTCTGGGGAAAAGTATTTTTAATTCTGGGCGAAAAATATAGACCCGTTAAAAATGAATTCCTGATCATCTAAAACAAAACGCAAACGATTCCCGGTGATATCCTGAGCTGAAGTTCGTTTTATGTGAATGATACTGTAGTTTAAAATGAATTCCTGATCATCTTGAACACAATGCAAACTGTTCCCGTGAAATTCTGAGCTGAAGATAATTTTTTGCGACTTACTGTAGTCAAAAATGAATTCCTGGTCATCTTGAACACTATCCAAACGTTTCCATGCGAAATTCTGAACTGAAGATCGTTTTTTTCCACTCTTACTGTAGTTAAAAATGAATACCTGATCATCTAAAACACTCCAAACGTTTCCCCGTGAAATTCTGACCCAAACATCAGTTTTCCGAGCAACTCAATGTTATTTTAGGCTGCAGAAAGCCAAGTTTACGTCGCGAAAAAATGGACGAAGAAATCGCGTCGCGGCATTGCCTTTTGTCGCGAAGAAATCGCGTCACGGCATCGTTTTTTTCGACCTCTTCGGTGATTGGCTCTTGAAAAGAGGAGGAGTAAACAAAAGTTGGGTGCCGGCAAAACTCGATTCTTGCCAGCAACAAAAGTTGAGTGCCGGCGAAACTCAATTCTTGCCAGCACCCTAAGCTTGGGGTGCCGGCACGTTTCCCAAAAAACGTCTTAAATTGACAGCAAAATCGAGTTTCTGCCGGCATACCCCGAAAGCCGGCAGAATTCGATGTTTTTTGCAAAAAATAAAAACCAGATTAAATTCACCAGCCTTTTATGATTATTCAAAATAAACTCTGATTATGGCCATAAAAGTACCCGCAGGACTCAAAAGACAAATGTTTTCCCTAAAATCCTCCTTATCTTGTACTTGAAAAGGGTAAAGAAAACTGTGAGCGAAACCAACGTAATGTTGATTTTGTTTTCTTGACAACCTCCACGCTTATGACAAATGAACCCGATTATCACCCCAGCCCGATTATAATGCTACTTTCCATTTACACATTGGCTAGCGAACAGTTTATAGTTTTAGCCTAGCTTTGCTCTGTTTTTATAAAAACAACCGCAATTGATTCCGAAAGAAGGGCGAAGAAGTGCTTCGGTGGCCGAGTGGGGTAAGGCGCTGCCAAAGGGAACATGTCGACCAGGTTTGAATCATTGTTTTCTATGCTATTTTTGTTGTAATAAATAGCTCTAATATTCTTATATACCATTTTTTATGGCTATTTAATGATACATTGCACCCAGAGGGCCTATCTAGCAGAAAGAAATCCACATTTATTATCATATTTTTTGGCCTCGTTGACGTAGACCTTGAAACGGCCGTTGCGGGAGGCTGTTGGCCACAGACTACCGAATGTTTCGAAAGAGCGCAGAAAGTTGGTCTAAAAAGTTGTAAATGGCTTCCTTATCCGTAGCTCGACGCATCTTGCCACCTCCAAAACTTGTTATAGTCACTTCATAAAGGCCTATGATCATCAATTAAAAAATTGGTGCAAACTTGTGATTTTTAAATATAGATTGGGGGTTTAGATGTCGTAAAGAACTATTAACTTTATATAAAGCAAATCCTGACGATCCTAGGTAGCCCTTTTCGAAAAAAGTAGGAGAGCTAAGGTGGGAATTCTAATAAATCGCCGCTAGCCAACGTGTAAATGAAAAGTAGCAGCTAATAAAAACAGTTTCTGGAGCAGTTTTCAATGCTCTTTCGATTGATATACGTTTAAAGAAAAAACCAGGATATGACCTTTTGCCGACCCCTTGTTAGCCTGCTAGTTGACAAAGAAACAATACATTCCAAAAGGACGGCGTACCGAAGTACCACTTATACGTAATCTAATTAAAGTCAAGTCTTTTGAATTAAGTTTTATATCTATGTGAAGTTTTATAAGAAAAGAAAATTCAAGTGTGAACAAGAAAGTGAATAAAGTATAAATCAAAACATTAAAACGCAACATTTCATTTGGGGCTTATCATTTGGGGCAGATTTGATTTGGGGCAGATCGGCTATTAGCCTATGAAGCCTAAAAATTGCTAGCCAAACGGTTGGAAAGGGTGTTAAGCATCTGAATGAGAGTATTCAATTGTGAAACACGTAGCATAACTATTCTCCTCAATATAATTTCTGAGTGATATAAGCCTCGGTGTATATAAATGCTCGAGCAAATAAGAAAATAATTCGCCAAAACCCGTTCATTTTACAAAATGAACGGTTTTTGGCAAAAACCGTTCAGCTTTCGGAAAAAAATTTCCTGTAACCGAGGTCCTCCAAAATTTGGACCAGTTCAACATCTGCTGTAAAAAAAAAGCGTTCACAATTCACCACATCGTGAACTTTTTTTTCATTATCGCGAACTTTTTTTTCTTATTTGCTCGAGCATTTATATACACCGAGGCTTATATTGATTTAAGTAAGCAAATGAACTATTACCTCATTTTATGTTTTTAGAATCCTTAATGTGCATTCTGAGACAATTGCTGGCCTGGAAAGGTCATTGTTTTGTTGCGCGCGTTTTATTCGCTTTTTCCGAAAATTTTTGCGAAGGGTGCTTTTGAAACCGCCGTGGCGGGCCTAAAAATTGAAGCCCGGCGTCGGGCCGAGAAATTAGTCGGCCAGGCCCGGCCCGGAAAATTTTGCAAAGCCCGGCCCGGAGTGATGGTGCACCCTGCAGGGCCCTGTGGCCCAGGGGTGGTCACTGGCACCTATTTTTCCGATTTTGGGCCCGAAGCCCGGTCCGTCAAAAGCCCGGCCCGTAAAAGTCCGGCTAGGGCGCGACCTGCCAAAAAATCGTTGCCGTTTTGTTATAACTAGGGTTGTGATTTTGACAGTCAACTTGACGTCAAATTGCCGTCATTTTCATCAAATTGCCGCCGTTGTTTCGGTCGGAAGCTGTCTAACGATAAACTAAACATTATTTAAGGTATTATAATGCCTTCAAACATGTTTAAGACCGTATACACATTAAAACAACAGTTTATAACAACAAAAGGATTTTAATAGACCTATTTCGGATCATCTTCGTCCTTGTTCTTACTTAGTTAATTGGATTTCTTTCAACAAATTGCAAATAGAATTACTGATTAATGTTTATTAGCCTATTGGGAACTAAAGTTTGTAAAAAAAGCTTCGGTCCCGGTAGTGCTATTGTAATACATTATTATATATGCACTATTTTTGAGAGTAAACGTGAAAAAAACTTGTAAATGTGTTAGAACTTGATAAACTACAACAACAACCCCTATCAAAAAAATTTTCCCGGCACGAAAACAATGAATGCCAACGGTTTGGCATTATGATAAAAACCGGGCCGGGCCTGGCCTGAAAAATATGCCTTTGCAGGGGTGGACGCCAGGCCCGGCGGCCCGGCCCGGCCTGGCCCGGCCCGGCCCGGCCCGATCGGGCCGGGCCTGACTCAAAAATGGAAATTGAAACCGGGCCGGGCCGGGCCGCGAGCCTGGTTTTCAGGCCAGGCCCGGCTTGGTTTTATCATAATGCAAACCGTTGGCATTCATTTGTTTCGTGCCGGGAAAATTTTTTGATAGGGTGTTGTTGTTAGTTTTCAAGTTCTAACACATTTACAAGCTTTTTTCACGTTTGCTCTCAAAAATAGTGCATATATATATAATGTATTACAATAGCACTACCGGACCGAAGCTTTTTTAAAACTTTAGTTTCCAATAGGCGAATAACATTTATCAGTAATTCTATTGCAATTTGTTGAAAGAAATCCAATTAACAAGTAAGAACAAGGACGAAGATGATCCGAATAGGTCTATTAAAGTCCTTTTTTTGTTATAAACTGTTGTTTTATGTTATATGGTCTTGAGCATGTTTGAAGGCATTATACTACCTTGAATATGTTTGTTTAATCGTTAGACAGTTTCCGACCGAAACAACGGCGGCAATTTGATGAAAATGACTTCAATTTGACGTCACTGTAAAATCACAACCCTAGTTATAACAAAACGGCAACGATTTTTGGCAGGTCGCGCCCCAGCCGGGCTTTCACGGGCCGGGCGGGCCTGGTTTTGACGGGCCGGCCGGGGCCGAGCTTGTAAAAACCTCTATCCGGGCCGGGCCGGCCTTTGACGGACCGGGCTTCGGCCCAAAATCGGAAAATAGGTGCCAGTGACCACCCCTGTGCCTTTGTATTAATGGAGAGACTTGACATTGTCATGTCTTTTCTTGTCTAGAAATACCTTTTTTCTAGATAATATCTAGATATCTGCAAAAAAATCTAGATTTGAAAAATCTAGATTTTTTTTCTTTCAAATCTTTGCTCTGAACTCCTGCGCATACTGTTGAGATGGCTGAAACAAGGTAAGCAAGTTTGTTCAGAATTTTTTTAAGCCTGTTTTGCCGTTAGATTGAGAAATGAGGATTTCCGAAAACTTCTTCAAACTCCTTCGGTTCGTACAACGGAAAAGGTCTTAGGTGCAACTCCGCAAATTTCATTGACAGCTTCAGGAATAGCTTCTGGATTTACTCACAAGCAGGTTCAAAATGCCGAGCTGAAGAAGAAAAAGGCCAAGAAGTTCAATGCTCCAAAGGAGAAGAAGGAGAAAACAGAAATCGATGAATTAGCAGAAGAAAGTGAACAGCGACTCAATGAAATTATGAATAAATATAGAGACAGAGCTGCTGAAAGACGGAAAGGAGAGGGCGTGGGCATGGATTTGGAAATGAAGAACAGAATTAGCGGTCTTAGGTCATCAAACGATGAAGAATTAGATGATAGAGAACGAAGGAAACAAGAGATCAGAGTAGGGGCGAAGTGCTCAAGTCTTTTTATTTTTTAGGAATCAAAATATCTTGGCGGTGACATTGAGCATACCCATTTGGTGAAAGGACTTGATTATTCTTTGTTAAACAAGACTCGGAGTGAGATAAAGGTAAGGCCTCAAGAGGAAGTTGAAGAGGAGCACTTTAAAGAAGCATTCCAAGTAAGTCTTTTGATCCAAGAAGAAAAAGTTTAGAATCCAATTACTCGCTCTTCTCTGATCAAAAAAATTGCCAAGACTAAGTTCGCTGAAGAAGTCTGTCGTGTCCTATTTGAACCTCCAGTGGTCAAACGAAATGAATTGTTCCAAAAGGGGAGAATGGCATATGTTATTGATCTAGAAGAAGAACAACAGAACGACGTCCCGGTGGCTCTTCTCAGATCGACGGTTGAAGTTGTCAGTGATAAGGCAGAACAGAATATAAATGTGAATAATATGATCATCAGCGTAAGTTAAAAATAGATAATTTTATTGTGTTATAGAAGCTAACCGATGTTCTTTCTTACTTACGAACGGATGGTAAAAAGAAGAAAAGAGAAAAAGAAGTGATGATCCCAGAAGGGCGTTCAAAACAGCCGGTAAAAGATATCAATATTTACGATGATATTGGGGAATATGTGCCTGATAGAAGTTCCAAATGCCGTAGAGATGACCGAGGGAATAGGGAATCACGTCATTCAGATAACAAATTTTCCAGAAGACGGGAAGAGAGGAGAGATTCAAGGCGAGAAAGACATCGTGACGATAAAGATTATGATAGAAAAGATGACGGGACGAGGAGGCATAGAGATCATGATCTACGAGCCCGAGAATTTGAAAAAGGGTAAATTTTATCTTTCTAATCCATTATCTTTTAGTCAAAATAGTCCCAAGCAAAAAGGAAATACAAAAGCAGTAGCTCAGAAAGAAAGAGATCCATTCCCGTCTTTATCTGGATGGAAGAATACAGTGGCTGAGCCAGTTATCCCTGAACCTCCTAAACCAAAGAAAAGCCGTCTAGATGACGATGATGCGTATGCCGAACTGTTTCCTTCGTCTGATGTGTTCTTTGGAGCTGGGGATGACAGTGATGAAGAAGACTTCTCCAAGATGGATATGGTGAGGCATTGTTTACAACTGTCTTTTTCTTTGTTTAGTTATTTTATTTATATTCTTACAGGGTAATAAGAAGGGCCCAGTCAAACGCTGGGACTTTGAAACCCAAGACGATTATGAGAAGTATCAGAATGGCCGTGAAGCTTTGCCTAAGGCTGTTTTCCAATACGGTGTCAAGACAAATGCCAATCGGAAAACACGAAAAGCCATGGCCGATAAAGAGGATAAGAAGGTTGATAAGGAGTTGGAGAAGATTGAACAGATATGGGAACAGCGCCGAAAGAGCGGGAAGATGTAAATTATGTCGTGTTTGCAGAATAAAATATTACACAATATTGAGGTCAAGTCGGTCACTTTCCCTCTTCAAAACATTCTTTTTCGATTACATAAGGATCTAAAATGGGAACATTTGCGGCTATAAAAGCGTGATGTCGTCTCCAAGATTTTTAATCCAGCCATGAAACATATTGTGGTTCTCATTACAGTAATCATTCTGTGCGATGCCTGTGGTTTTGGAATGTTGGGTGGGGGTGGAGGAGGAGGTGGTGGATGTGGAGGAGGTTGTGGTGGAGGATGTTCCCCACAAGTCGGTGGATGCGGAAGGAAAAAGAGATCAGTAAGTTGGACTACAGATTTAGCAGGGTAATCAAACCTTCAGGTCTTAGAGCCTCAAGTCAAAACTGAATTGTCATCGGAGTGTCCGCAGACTGAATGGAAGGAGATTATTGACAGAAACCTTCAAGATGATATAAGTTCGAGTAAAGTGGCCATACAAGGAGAGTTATATCGTCATTTCGAAGCGAGGTTTATGGTGATATGTACCAAAAGGGAAGCCAAGATTGATCATCAGTTTATCAGTAACGGAGAAGGTTACTGTGGTTCTGGAAATCAAAAGGTTTGGTGCATGGCTGTTCTTATGCTGGGTTAGAACCACAACAGTCGTAAATAACCCAGATGGAAGGCTGAAAAAATCATACTTATAAAATTGAAAAATAAATACTTAAAATAAGTTCTGTCTTCTTTGTAATCCTAAAAATACTCCACATAAGGTCAGATTTATGTTTGCCGAGGCAAGACTTTCTGAAACTTCAATAACAGAACCGAGCGTATGGAATAAAGGCACGTACGAATCTTGAACGGGCATAAAAGAACTTCATGAATTATAAACTGATTGCAATGTGAGTGAGGTCAACATAACGGGTCTCTCTGATGTCAGAATATCTCCTCACGAACAAGGTTGTACTTGTATTCCCGTTTTTTTCATTCGAAGGATTTATGAGTCGATTTTTTATGTCGCAATGATGAATTTTTCAGAATTTTTTCGTCGATTTTTCCGAAGCTGGAAAATTTTTGGCCATTCATTTGGGGCAGATTTCGTTCGGGACAGATTTCATTTGGGACCAGGGGTGGTCACCGGGCCGGGCCCTTTTAATTGAAAAAAATTTCCCTGGTTTTTTTCAGAGTAATCGGAAGCTTCGGCTAACCCTATGTTTAGAAGGGTTCTGACCCTTGAAAATGTTATCAGATTTCTGATATCTCTTCTGCAAAACGAGATATCGCGATTGGCGGGAAGAAAATTCAAATAAACGGGCCCGGCCCGGTGACTACCCCTGTTTGGGACAGCCCGAATTTCAGTGGTCGATATTAGTAGCATCTGTGTTCTTAATAGCCGGAAAATGCGTAGGATTGTAAAACGTCGTTATCCAAAAGGTTGAAGTTGGTTACGGACGCATTAAATCGCTGGCAAAGTCGTTGCAAGTAATGGCTGCCTGTCGGCTTAAGGTTAATGTAGAGGGCTGGAACGGTTTCCAGGCCTTCTTGGTGTCTTCCCATTAAATAGGAGTGGTAGCCAGTCGATCTATAACGCTAAACGTCTTTTGTGGCTTCGAAGAGCACAAAGATATTCGCAAATTCTTTTTGTAATATTTCTTGGGACACCCTCTAAATCGGTCACCGATTTTTTGAATTTTTTCTGGTAGTCGGCATTTACGCGGTTGTATCGATTCTATACTGTTGACGCGTGAAATTTGCAACACTTATAGAGTAAACAGAAATCTTTCAAATCATGCCACTTATGGCAACTGTTAGACAAAACTAAGTTTGTAATCGTAAAAATGGCCGGCTTTTTATTTTCGGCGCCTAAAAAGTGTCCTTATGCGGATTTTTTGGAACAAGTGGGTGATACCATCTTGTGCAGGATTTAATTCTCTACAACATATCCAAAAAATGACGCAATTCTACTGCTTTTCCGTCCAATTATTCGTCAAAAATGCCATTTTACCCTAATTTTTCCAATGTTTTTAAAATATTTGCACTGGGCATTAATAGAACAAAAATTTGGTACATAATGAAGTTTGCATGCTGACTAAGCACATTGTTAAATTTTATCTTCTCATCTCTTTCCATGGTCAAAAAACACGACTTTAAAACACATAAGTAAACTGTTTCCAGCTCTGTTTGTAAAAACTCAAATCAAGTGGTCACAAATTTTTTCAAATTTTTTTTTGTTTTCTGACATTTACGGCGATGTAGCAAGTCTATACTGTAAGATTATGGCGTGAAATTTACAGCGTTTATAGAAAAAAGACAGACATTTCGAACGATGTTATTTATGGCGACTGAATTTATAATCAACATTGAAAGATCGCCGACTTCAACTCCATATTTCTTGGCGATGGAAAGGGATGAAAAGGTAAAATTTAACAGTATGCTTAGTCAGCATGCAAAAAAAAATTTTTTATGTACCAATTTTTTTCTACTGATGCCCTTAAAGCGCAAATATTAAAAATATATTTGAAAAATAAGGATAAAAATGGCATTTTTGACGTATAATTGGAACAGCAGTGGAATGGCGTCATTTGTGGATATGTTGTAGAAATTCTGCACAAGATGGTATTACCACTTGTTCCAAAAGATCCGCCTAAGGACACTTTTGGCGCTGAAAATAAAAAGTCGGCCACTTCTACGCGTTGATTACAAATTTATTTTTGTCAAACAGTTGTCATAAGTGGCATGGTTTGTAAGATCTTTGTTTACTCTATAAGTGTTGCAAATTTCACGCGTCAACCTTACAGCATAGGCTCGCTACAACCGCGTAAATGCCGACTACCAGAAAAAAAATTTTAAATCGGGGACCGATTCATTTCACAAAAGGACAGAACGCTGTGTGTTACGTCATATTTAGTAGCAGCAGTCAGTACAATATTTTGTTCATCACCCGAGAATTCGCCCACCCCACTATTCCATCACCCGATTATTCCCCACGCGAATTTTCACCACCCGAATGGGGATCACCCGAATATTCTCGACGCCAAGCGGCCAAAGCCTAAGAAAATTGAAAGGTAACAAACATAATAACCGAAACTTCTCCATCCGACCTTTATGCGAACCAATTGACCATATTTTATTTATTTTAGTGTTTTGCGCGGCTCTTTTGACCCATCGTTATCCACTGATTCTTCCCGCGGTTCTTCCCCCCAATCCTTTCCCAAAATAATTTTAAAAAAAGGATTGGACGGCTTGGGGAAGGGTCTTTGAATGACCAAGGAACCCACTATATTTCCAGCTATCCCATGAACGGGGTACCTTTGAGGAAAGTAGCTCAGGTTGAGCCAGACTCTCATCATGTCAAGTTTAATATCGGCGAGCGGACTGACAGTACTGATAATCGGTTGGATGAGCCGGGAACAACAGGAAAATATGAGAATGACGATTTTATTGATTCGGCGAACTATATGCAACCACCTTCCAGGAGCGATTCTGTATCGTCTTTATCTGAACCTTCGCATAATTCAGAATGGTCGCTCACGTCGAAAGATCGTTGCAAGAGGGATGTATGTGTAATTTTATATTAGTTTCTCCTCATATTTGGCTTTTTTGTTTTGATACACGTCTTTACGATTTTAGGTATTAGTAGAACTTTACGATTTAAAATTGAACGATGTTTGTCTGATGGATGGAGTTTGGGAGGAGACCGCAAGATGGATAAAATACGAAGAGGACGTTGAAGGTATTGACCACAGATGGGGACAACCTCACGTGGCTTTTCTTTCATTCCACGCCCTTTTACAGTTAAGAAAATGCATTGCCAAGGGTAAGTACTTTGTAAAAGACTTTAAATAAATTTTATGCAGGAACATTGATACTGGATGTAAATATAAATGACTTCGATGATATGTGTGAGTCAATTTCGAAGGCGATAACTTCCGAAGGCCATTGTCCTGTGAGTGCTGAAAAGATCAAAGAAATGTTACTGTTACAACACAAGTAAGGCTACCCTTGGTCTGAAAAAAACAATTTTTTTAGTCGGGTTTATGATCGGAGACAGTCAAAGATCTCTGTCGCCGCTAGTTCGTTCTTTGATTCCGCTCGAAGGCCGATTCGAAGCAATTCTGCATTGCCCTTGAATCGAAAGAATTCCGACTTTCCCAGTTCCAGCAAAAATTACCGTAATTCTGCTTGTAAGAAGCAGTTTATTTCCATTGCCAAGTCAGAGAAAGTTGAAGAAGGTGGTTGCAAAGATCCTTTGCTTGTACCGTAAGTTATCGAATGCCTGACTTTAACTAAATTAAAGAAATGTATCTCCTTCCGCCTTTAACAAAAGAAAATGGTCGGCCCAGAATTCGAGAAGGAGGTCCATATCACAGATTGTGAGCTCAACGTTAAATGAGTAAGTTTATTTGGTAAAATGTTTATTGTGATCTCAGATTACGCAATTCCCATTCAAAAGACGATCCATTGCATGACTTCAAAGGAGATATTGTACTCAAAAATCTCCCAAAAAACACAGAATCTGCGCAGGTAAGTGTGCTTGCAATTCTGTCCCCTGTTTTATGTTTAATTAATTTTCCATCTTCCAGGTGTTTGTTGGTTCTGTTCCCGACTTGAAGAAGGTCCGTTGTGTGATGCTCCGACTTCTGAAGCCGACTTTTATCAAAGAGATTGTGGATCACACACTTCCAGTAAAGTTCGTGTTTGTTATTTTGGGGCCTCCATTGGTCGATTTATCATATCATGAATTAGGAAGAGCTCTCTGCACCTTGATGGCAAATAAGGTGAGTGCTTCGACATCTTGGTTAGGGATATATCGTCCATTAAAGTCGAGCTTAAAGTAAATAAATCGGGGATCTTCTTCCGGGACTCCTTTTGCAGACATTTACTTCTTCTTGTTTTAACCTCGTTTTTGCGTCCTTTTTCTTTTCATTCGTAATTAAAGTATAATTTTGGGTATACATAGTGAGTGAGTGAACTGTTTGAGATTCTTCGAGCAGAACATGGTTGCATCTTTGACAAACCCATTGTTGAGTGTAGTTATAATTAGAATTAGGAGTCCGTCAAGTGGTCACTACGCTTTTTCCTGCTCATTCTTTACAACACGGGTCCCGCACTGACCGGGACCATTCAAATCTCGCAGAGCTAACGCTGATTTTCGAAGTTTTTATCCATTTTGTCGTAACTAATTGCTTTTTGATTCTGTACTTACAGGGGAAGTACCCCAAGTGCGACGCTCAGATTTTGATGAAAATTGGCACAGATTTAGTATTATTTTTTTAAATATGTACATATGCGAGACTCCTAGGTCGCGGTTTACAGAAACGACCGAGGTTTTTAGATAAAAATTTGGAGAAAATGTGGCACTTTTTTGCGAATTTTAGCATGAAAAGTTTCATGCCTACTTCTACCTTAGAGGGTAATTTTTCCACACAAAAATAATTTTTTCCGCACGAAACTGGCGAAGTTATGTGCAAAAATTGTTTTCCTCTGTGACCGATATCCGCGTCTTCGGCTCGGCTGTACCTACAACCGAGCTGAAATTTTCAAGAATTGATATGTGCCCTATGACGGTAGGGTGACTTTTCGGCTGTCGCCTTTTCGGCTGGGAGACTTTTCGGCCTTCGCCCTTTCGGCTGGCGCCTTTTCGGCTTATTGGCTCTTCGGCTGGGAAGCTTTTCGTATGATGAGTGAAAATGGTAAAATGAACTACTACTGATGACGCGACATTGTAAATAATTTTAAAAAGTTTTTTTCATCTGATTTTCGGGTTTTCGACCACGGAGAAATGGTCGAATTCATCCGAGAGATTAATAATTATAACTTGTGTTGCCCTCGGCCTTTCCTATCAGCCGAAAAGGCGCCAGCCGAAAGGGCGAAAGCCGAAAAGTCTCCCAGCCGAAAAGGGGCAACCGTAAAGACGAGAGCCGAAAAGTCCTGACTCCGCCTATGTCTGGCGTGCGTGAAAGTTTTAAAGAATATCTGAGCGTCGCACTTGAGGTACTTCCTTTGTTGCTAAAATAAATTTCCAGGGCTTTAACTGTTTTGCCTACAGTGCGGCTTGCCGAGCTCAACTAATTCGTGCTATAGATAACTTCTTAGACGAATCGGTGGTAATCCCACCGGGCGAGGTAAGAGTGAGGCGGAATCGGGGATCGGAAAGTAGAGGCAATTAGTGTTCAGCCGCTTTTCAGGTGGATTCAAAACGCTTGTTGTCAGGAAATGAGATCAAGAAGGCCTTGAAGCGTCGCCTCCGCGAGATCGAGATGACTCGCCAGAAAGGTTTGTGCGAAAGGGGTCAGATAAATGCTTGTTTCTTGTGATGAAAGATTCTTTTAGAGGAAAATGTTGTTGAACAAACCAAAAGGATGTCTAAGACCGTTCCCGCCAAGAATTATCGCTTCTTCAATGGAATGATCAGCGATTTAACCAATCGGATTCCCAAGTACGGCTCTGATTTCTCGGATGCACTCAACTTTCAATGCTTGACCAGTGTCGTTTTTATGTTTTTTGCCAGTTTTGCACCGGCAATTACGTTTGGAGGACTTTTAGGTGAGTGTTTTCTAATCTCCAAATAAATTATAAGGTAAATACACCAATGAGAAGATCGGGATGATCGAGACTTTGTTCGCCCAATGTGTTTGTGGTGTCATCTGGGGTTTTTTTTCTGCCCAGCCTCTACTCATTATGAGTGCCACGGGTCCTGTTCTTATCTTTGAAGCTAGTTTGTATACTGTAAGTGTAATACGATGGCTAAAGCCGTTTTTTTAGTTCTGTGAGTCTTTATCCCTGGACTTTATGGTTGTTCGATTGTATGCGGGAATGTGGATTTTAGTGATATCTATTCTGATTGTGGCTTTAGATGGATCCAGACTGCTTAATTATGTTACCAGATTCACCGAGGACATCTTTGCCACGTTAATATCGGCCATTTTTATCGCCGAGAGCTTGGAATTTGTATATCATGTAAGGATTTACCGTAAAATTAGAATAATTGTTCTAGACATTCAAAGAGAACCCCGTCGAGAACTTTGATTATTACGAAAGTATACATTACCATTGCAATTTAACCATCGTCCAACTGAACAAATCAAGGGAAATTATGGCCAAAAGATCACCACCTGATGTCTACAACTTTCCATGTAAAATGGCCGAGCCTAATACGGCTTTGCTCACTGCCATCATAATGTTCAGCACTTTTGCCCTTTCGTTTTTACTCAAAAAATTAAGAGAAAGTTTTTATTTAGGGAGACATGTAAGTAAACTTATAACTCCGATGTTTTCTTTCAGCTGCGCAGAGCGATTGGTGACTTCGGAGTCCTCATTTCCATCGCAATCGTGGCCATTCTGGTCCAAGTTTCTATTCCGGATCCTTATCTCCAGGTAAATATCTTCGATCATTTGGTTTTTTTATTTGCATTTCAGAGGTTGGACATGCCCGATCACATTAATTTTACCAATCCGCAAAGTCGTGGCCACGGTCTCATTATAACGGATGAAATCACAAAAGAAAACTTCCATGGTATCTTTATCGCTTTGGTTGC
Source organism: Bursaphelenchus mucronatus (assembly GCA_025436335.1). Taxonomy (NCBI): domain Eukaryota; kingdom Metazoa; phylum Nematoda; class Chromadorea; order Rhabditida; family Aphelenchoididae; genus Bursaphelenchus; species Bursaphelenchus mucronatus. The sequence goes on from CM046356.1 coordinate 6,391,977, forward strand.
AGCTCTTCTGGTATTTATTCTCCTATTTGTAGAGACAGAAATCACGGAGTAAGTTGGGTCACTGTAAACTGACAGTATCCTAGACTACTTTTATCTCGAAAAGAAAGGGGATGTGTAAAGGGAAGTGGAATGAACTGGGATCTTATCCTGATTGGTGTTTGTGCCCTCCTCTGCTCAATATTCGGTCTTCCTTGGATGTGTGCTGCAGCAGTTCAATCCCTCGCTCATTGCTCTTCTCTTACAGTAACTAAAAAGAAAGCGCCAGGAGCTAAATTAGGTAAATTTGTCTTACAATTTTAATTGTATTTTCAGAGGTCGAAAAAGTGATCGAACAAAGAGTGACCACTATCGGAGTCTCCTTGTTAATTGGATCCATTGCCTTCGCTGGATCTTATCTTAGGCTACCAATGGCATCTCTTTTTGGTGTTTTCTTATATCTCGGCGTTATGAATATGTGTGGAGTACAACTGATTCAGAGAGTTGTGTTATTCTTCATCCCCGAGAAGTATCTGCCAGTCACTCCATACACAGAGCAGGTCGGAATCTGGCGGATGCATATGTTTACATGGATCCAAATCGTGTGCCTAATCTTTGTATATATGGTAAAGCATTATAAGAAGACGGCCCTGGCTTTCCCTTTTGTCCTCATGTTATTCATCACCTTCAGAGAGTTAGTTTTACCAAAAATATTCTCAGACAAGGAGCTCAAAGCGGTAAGTGAAAGTTGAATACGAACATTATTACCCCAATTTAGTTGGATGGAGAAGAAGACGAGGACGAAGAATGGATGGACAAGGACTTCTACGAAAACGCTCCCATCCCGGTCTAATCAACTATCATTTTCTATACGAGTGACAAATTTTTATATATTACACAATGTATAATATATATTAACCTTACTTTTTTGTACATAATTACACAGACAATAAACTATTTATTTCATAAAGTTAATGCTTTACGGATTCGGATTTGGAGACACCAGCAGAACTTGGAGGAGCATAGACGCCAGCATCAGGCAGATAAAACAGACGGTAGATTTCAGATGAGAGAAGACAGAGCACGACGAATTGTAACATGCCGAACGAGACAGACCAAAAACGAGTCAAATGTTTCCCGAAAGAATCACAACGACACAGAAATTTGGATGCACAAAAAAATTTTTTATTCAAGATTTCCATAAAAACGCAGAATTTTTATTTTGCTTTAATTTTTTTATTTTGTCGCCTTGAGAAAGTTGTGAACAAGAACGAGGAAAAGGATTTTGCAGGTCAGGAGGTCGGAATTGGAGAAAATGCAGCGGAAAACCGAACTGCGCGTCTTTTTTGTAGGTGGGGAGAGCAGAGAAGACTTCCACGTCAAGCCCGCTCCTTCAGAAGTCTCCAGAATCGGATTCTATCGATGAATCTGACCGAAAGAGGGGATTATTTTATTTGCCCAGCCTTCCTGAAAATATTCCATTATTCTTCCTAACAGTTCTCTTACGTTTCATGTGGCTTTGTGTTTGAAATACGTGGCCAGCAGTTGGTCCGAGATTATATATTTTTTCAGATCATGTCTTATCGGCTCTTTTTGTGGTTATCAACTTTATCATGGCTGCTGATACTTGTTCATGGCAAGGCGGTTACCCAATTGACTATGGAAAATCTGGATTCAACTCTTAAATCTGCGCAGGTAATTAATTTGAAATTATCAGAATTTAGGTACCTAAAATAATATTTCATGGAATTTGTAATTCCTTATTTTTAGGTTGTGTTCGTTGCTTTTTGCGCAGATTGGTGTCCCTTTAGTCGACGCCTCAAGCCAATTTTCGAAGAATCTGCGACCGCTTGGTACCGAGATAATCCACAATCAAGTGTGATATGGGCTCTGGTGGATAGTGTTGCCCAGGCTAATGTGGCAGACAAGTACGCTGTCACCAAATATCCTACAATGAAGATTTTTGTTAATGGAGAACTTATTCTACGAGAATATAGGTAATGATGTTTGCAAACTATATATAACATCCGAAATTGCAGAGGTTCGAGATCAGTGGAAGCTTTGACCGCATTTGTAAAACAGCATTTACAAACTAGTATCCAAGAGTTCGTCTCGATTGAGCAATTGAATTCCGGTCTCGATAACAGTAAGCGCAATGTGATCGGTTACTTCCACTGCCGAGATTGTCCTGAATATCGTAATTTCCAAGTAAGTGATTTACTTATTTTGACTTTGCGTATTTAGAAAGCAGCTGCCTTATACCGTGAAGATTGTGCTTTCTGGTCTGGAACCAACGAAGCCATTAAAGCCATGCAAGGAAATATGTTGGTGTTCAAGGATCCCTCAACGGAAAGTGATATCCAATTCAGCGGAAATTTTGCTGATTTTGAGTTTGTAAAGGAATGGATCCAAGACAAATGTATTCCACTTGTTAGGGAGGTTACTTTTGAAAATGTAGAAGAGCTCACTGAGGAGGGATTGCCTTTCTTGATCTTCTTTAGAGATCCTGCAAACAAGAATGATGACAAGTTCTTCACAGATCTTGTAAGTTTAATGCCTTTCAATGATGTATTTCTGTTTTCAATTCTTTTAATTTGTTTTTTTCAGGTTATGAGAGAGATTCCAGATCAGAGAATTGCCATTAATGCTCTTCTTGCCGACGGTCACAAGTTTGCCCATCCTTTGAAACATCTCGGCAAGACGGCCAAGGACCTGCCGGTCTTAGCTATCGACTCCTTCCAGCACATGTTCCTTTTCCCCAACATGTCCGAACTTAATCTTCCGGGAAAACTTCGACAAGTAGGTCTAATACCATCTTCGCACGCAATGATATTCGATTAGGGCTCTTTGTGATCCTTTATGGGCGGATTAAATCTAGAAAATGGTATCCGTTTATATTCGAATTTTTGATGCCATTGAGTTTTTAGTTTGTCCAAGACTTACAAACCGGGAAATTACACAAAGAATTCCACGAAACCCTTGATCAGCGAGTAGCCGAACTTCAGAGGACTTTAGAACAGCAACAAATTGAAGGAGAACCCAGACCCCCTGGACAAATTCCAATGGACACAACTCTAAAACCGTCCATCTTCAAGGAACTCAAACCTTCCGAGAAGAGGTATTCGATACTCCAGAAGACCGAGTTGTAGATCAATCCATATCAATTCAGAATACGAGTATATTTCTATTTATTCATTTACAGTAGGTCTTTTGTTTGTGATATGAGTTGGTTATCGATGATTAAATTTTTGGTTATACCTCCAATGTCTCAGATCTTTTGATGGAAAACGTCGCCTCTATGTGAGAGCAATAATAATTTTGTGCATCTTTAGTTACATAATATTTTCCAAATAAATGTATGAAACAGGATTAGACTCCGTGTATTTTACAATTTCGCATTCAAAATGATTGCGTGGAATGGTTTATTAAGTGTGAAAATGGGTATTACGGATTCCTGTAAAACTTTTGACGTCTTATACAGCCTCCTTGGGTCCTTAGGGTTTGTCCATTTCATTCCACAGACCCGAATACACCAGTAATGGTAGGTCTCCTAGATGTAATATTATTTTTCTCATAATTTTTTTAGTTGGGATTCCTCCATGCGTGTCTTGAATCCATGGTTATTCGATATAACGGGCCGGATGTATACAAACAAGTACTGTAAGTCTGATTATAAAAAAGTTTTAATCAGTGTAATATCAGTAGAACAGCTGGATACGAAGATGAGATCGAATGGGACACCCGGCTAGTGTATCCAGATAATGAGACTTATCGATTGTTCCGAGCTCTGGGAACCGTCTTGGGGCAGAGCTCTGAAGAAGTCTGGGAAAACTTTGGAGTATGGATGTGTATTTATGTGGTAGAGAATGGATGGGAGAAGTTCCTTAATTGCATTGCCAACGATCTCCATGAATTTTTGGACAATCTCTCTTCGATGCATTTCTTCATTGATCAGATCGCATTTCAGGCCGAAATGAGAGGACCAAGTTTCAAATGCGAGGCCAAAGCTGATGGGTCTCTTAGGTATTACAATTATATATGAGTCATAGACCCTTCTTGCAGACTGCATTACTACTCAGTACGAAAAGGCCTGTTTCCCTTGGCAAAAGGAATGGTTAAACAAGCTGCTAGGACTCTTTTTGGGATCGAAATTACAATTGTGGTCTCGGAGAGATCTCAAGAAAGACGGAACGATGTCCTCACCGAGCATGTCATCTTTACCTTGGAGTCGGCTGATGATGGAATGCCTTTGGCCAAACCGAACTCGTACCGAAATACATTGATGTCCAAGGATTCAATCCCAAAACAACTCTCGATGAGTGTTGCTTGTTTCTGTCGGATATTCCCCACTCATATCTGCTTTAACAAAGCCTTGATCATAGAACATTGTGGAGATTTTATTCTTAAAGAGTTTTCAGTAGCAAAGAGGAGGATGACTAAAATCACCGATCTCCTTACTTTAATCCAACCCGATGACATTCCGATGACTTTCAAGGCCATTCTTACATATCTCAATTCTCTTTTTATCTTCCAATTTAAAGAAAGTATGGCTAGAAATGAGTACAGTAAGACAGGAAAAAAAACTTTCTTTTCTTTGAAAGGTAGGATATTATTCATGACACCAAAAGGGATGTTTAGGGCAAATGATTCTTGTGAACAATGGGAACAGTCTTCTTTACATAAACTCCCCTCATATCATCAATCCAAAGGCTTTGCTGGACTCGAATTTGTATCTGAATGATATGCAAAGACATGATGCCACCAGAGATTTAATAATGCTCAACCAAACCAGGATATCTCAACAAGAAATAAAGTATTACATAACCATAAATAACATGTTTTATTTTAGTAAGAAGTTGGAAGAGAGTGCAAAAAGACTTCGGAGATTACATGAAGAATTGGACAGTAAAAAGAAGCAAATCGACACATTATTATACGAATGCATCCCCACATCTGTAGCTACTTCATTAAGGAATTCGGAGAAAGTGCAAGCAGGTATGCTAGTGTAATGTTACATTTAATCTGTTCTTTAGAGGAGTTTATTGATGTTTCTTGCCTTTGTTCTGACATGCCCTTCTTCTCAGCCATGTCTGTGCACTGTAATTCCGATGATACAGTATCTATAATGACCGAAATATTTGCTCGATTTGATAGATTGGTGGATCTTTTGGATGTGAGAATTTAACTAATATATTATAATATTATGACTAATTTGTGATATATTTTTAGTGTTTTAAAGTTTACACAATCATGGATAATTATATGGTGATAGGAGGAGCTCCAGAAAAGCAGTCAGATCACGTTGAGAGGATTATGAATCTGGCGATTGGGATGGTGATCGAAGCAAAACAAGTGACCGCGACTGACAAGAAACTGCCTTTGATCCTCAGAATCGGGATTCACACGGGATCTGTCGTCGGAGGGATCATTGGACATCCAAAGATGAGATATTGTGTCTTCTCGGAGACCGTAAATGTCTGTAAAAAGTTGACTCAACACACTGAACCTGGCCGTATATTGGTGACAAATGCCGCCAAATTGTTGGCCTCAAAATCCACTCACAACAATTTTGTCTTCACTAATCGAGGGTATCTGGGAATCGGGAATAACCAAGCAACTTGCACCTTTTTCTTGGAGAAAAACACAAAGAAAACTGTATGGGAAATTATTCAGAAAACTCGACGTAAGTATAATAATTTGTAATCACAGCAATGCCATTTTAGCCGAAAACGCTTCAAACAATGGCCAAGCAGAGTTTGAAAACAACGATAGTATAAGCGTTTGGAAAACAATTGATGGAAATACGACTAGAACAAAGCCAGTGATCATCCCCAATCCACACAAACATAAAGATAAAATGGATCTGGTAAGGAGATTGGTCCTTTGGAAGGATGGAGTTGAGTACACCAAGTTGGAGAAAGAGCACTCCAGTGCTTGTTCTATTCTTTGATTCAGTTATTCGTACAATAAATAACAATTTTTAATTTAATGAACGAACAGGTCACTAAATTGGAAAATGTTTTTTGCATTCCTAACAAGGGGTCGTCAAAAGCTCGTGTTCAAGTCCAGCCTCGAGACATATACCATTCGAAAGAGCGTTAAAGACCGATCTAGAGACAACTTTTTTAGCTGCTATTTAAGCTTTACACGCTGGCTAGCGAACGTTTTTTACAGATTATAGCCTTACGATTTCACCGTTTTTATCGCCAAGGGGAAATTATCCAAAACAATAATTTCCTGTTAGATGAATAGTCTTCTGTGACACCCCTGGCGTCCACCCAGAGCAAAAAAATTAAAATTTTTTCCGACTTCCAAATCTTAAGGCCATAACCTTCAATATACGATTATTATGGAAAGTTTCAGGTCCTGTAACCTGGGACAAAGTAAAGATATCTAGAACATGAAAGCGGTTTTTAAAGTAGTTTTAATGCTTTTTAGAATAGCTAGCATTCCCGCTGAAAGAAATTTTGAATTTGTGACTTACAATTTAGAACATCCTGTTCAAGGCCAATTTCAGAATTAAAAAAATTTCAATTATTTGCAATTATACGTATGTATATCCGAAAGAGATGACCATTGAGTACAAGAGGACTAGCTAGGGCTAAAAAAGTGGTTTCTGTATTTTTTTGGCTCACGAAAACAAAAAAAAGAATAAAGCTCAAAAGAGGATGCTCCGCAGGTCGCCTTTTGGCAGCGCCTTACCCCACTCGGCTGTGCTTCGCTGCCCGTTCAAATTCGATTGCAGTTGTTTTTGCCGTATTAATGTGAGCAGACATGGCAAAACGGGCCCGGCCCGGCTCGCCCCGGCCCCGGCCCTTTTTTTGTTTAAAGTTTAAAATTCTTGTTACGTGTATTTTCCGATAAAAGCCTCTAAAGACGGAAATAAATCCTCCATCAGGGGGATTTAAATTTAAAATTGGAAGAGTTAATAGAATGGAACAACAAAGACGGGGTGATGTGAGTAGTTGACAGCATTTAGTCATTCCACGGCATCTTAATAGGCCCTAGTCATCATTTCAGTCATTAAAGGTGAGATCCCGGAAGATGGTAAGCAAAAGAGTAGTAAAATTATGTTATTTTACAGCTTGGATTCATACATATATGTCTCGAAACGATGGTAGTCAAAGAAAGAGGGCTTGAGACCTACAAAGAGTTACTGTAAGTTTATTATTTTTTATGAAAAATAATGTTTTTTAAGGAAAAAAGCAGGTGTTGAGGAGTGTGTTGAATGGAAATTGAAGCAGTCATATCCGGATGAACTGACGTTCCGTCTCTTCCATGCTATGTCTAATATCCTCAGACTGTCAACGGAGAATGGATTGGAAACATTCGGTGAATGGATGCTGGATTATGTAATGAATAACAAATGGGACACTCTTCTCAATTGTTTGGCTGACAATCTTCATGATTTCCTTGATAACTTGAGTCCCATGCATTATTTTATTGACAATGTCGCCTTCCAACATGATCTTGAGGGTCCAAGTTTTCGATGTGAAGCAAATTCAGATGGATCTCTGCGATTACATTACTATTCGGAAAGAAAATCCATGTTCCCTATGGTTAAGGGACTGATTAGAAGAGCAGCCAAAAAATTATTCAACCTTCAAGTAGACATTGTTGTTGTAGAAAGACTGCAAGAGAAGAAAGGCAATGTAATCACAGAACATATAATTTTTAACATTAATTCTGACGTCTCTCTGGTTAAACCAATTACTCCAGCTCTGTTAGTTTTGAGTAGAAGACCTAAGGAACTGGTAAGATTTGTCAAGAATAAGACAATCTTTCAGAAAAGTCTTATATCAATGAGTGATTTGTGCACTCTGTATCCATATCATGTCTGCTTTACCAAACAAATGATCATCGAGCACTGTGGGAATTTTATTTATCAAGAATTCCAGTTGGCCAATAAGAGGATGATGAAATTAACCGATTTATTCGCATTAATGTCGCCGGAGGATCTTAGCGTGAGTTTATTATATATTACTTCAACAATGCTACTAATAAGACGTTAAACTTTTCAGCTGAGTTTTAAAAATATAATCAATTATCTGAACACTCCGTTTATCTTCCGGGCCAAACAAACTCTTCGGAGAAATCAGAATCAAACCAAACCATTGATTGTGAAAGGACAAATGATTACTGTAGGAAATAATGGGGAGCACATGTTATTCATGGGATCCCCGTATTTCTCGACAATTAATGAGTTGGCAGAGAGTAATATGTTTATCAGTGATTACCCTCGGCATGATACCACCAGAGACCTGATCATGCTTAACCAGACTCGGCTTTCTCAACAAGAAGTCAAGTAAGAGAACAAGAACAAACATCATTTAAACCATATTTAAGTCGGAGATTGGAAGAACAAGCTGAAAATCTCCGGAAAATGGCCTCAGAATTGGACGAAAAACGAAAAAAAACGGATCATCTTCTGTTTGAATGTCTTCCCCCTACTGTGGCTGAACAACTCCGTCAAAGTCATCATGTGGAACCTGAAGTGTTCAATGATGCGAGCTGTTTACAATGTGATCTTCCGTACTTTGACCTGATTATAAGACGATTGAAGCCTAGAGAATTGGTGGATCTGGTCAATGAAGTCTTTCATACCTACGAAGCTCTGATAGATCTCCATGGATGTGTGAAAGTGTTATCTATGATGGATTCGTATTTCATGGTGTCCGGAGTCCCCGTTCCCCAGTCAGATCATGTTGACCGAATTCTTAACTTAGCCTTAGGCATGATGCACGATGTGAAAAAAATCATTGTTCCTTGCTTCGATCAACCTGTTTTGGTAAACAAAACGTGTACTTGTACATGCAATATTGTTATTCCAGATCAGAATTGGAGTACATTCAGGACCCGTAGTCGGAGGAATTATGGGAATTACAAAAATCAGATATGCAGTGCTTTCGGAGACTGTAAATATTAGTAAAAGACTTGCCCAATACAGTTCTCCAGGCAAGATTTTGGTTACAAATGCCGCTAAAACGTGAGTTGAAGACCATCATTCAAGTAGAATGGTCATGATTTAAAAATACATATTTTGAAGCTTGTGCTCGATTAAATTCATGATTTTAAAACTTCAGAATCGCCTCCAAATCGAAGACAAATAAGTTCGTTTTCTCTCCCAATTCCTATTTCCAAATTGGAGGTAATCAAGCGACGCTGACGTATTTCTTGGAGAGGAACAGCGGGTTAGCTGTAAAGGACTTAACTGGGCATGCAGACGGTAAACCTCAAACCCTCGTCCAAACTACCAAACGAACTATTTAGATCGGAGAACTGAGGTTTCGCATACCGAGAAAAAGAATGTGGATGTAGCCAAGGTCTGGGCACAACTCCAAAAAGAGGAATCAACGGCAGGAAAGTGGGGTAAAAGCCGGGCTTGGCGATTGGGACATCTGAAACTGGAGGGGAGCGTTGATTCGGGAATCAGTCGCTCTTCGGCCGCTTCCACGATCTGCTCACTCCAGTGAGTGATCTGCATTTGTAATCAGTTCGGAGTTTTAATCGAAAATAAATACTTAAAAACGTCGGAATTAAATTTTATACGATTGTGTTTGGAAGATGAATGGGAGACATGAGGTCGATGGAGGATTCTTCCGCAGCGATATGTTCCGTTACTTTATCCTATTGCTCGGATTCCTATGTCTGACGGCAGTACAGTCTAATATGGTGGCTTTTAATTTCACTTTGATTTGTATGACATCAGAAAATAATGTGACTGTAGGTACGCGAGGGATAACTTAGATTGGAATAGACCGAAAATGGATTTCCGACCCATGATTACACAAATATTGAGCAGGGATATCTGATGTGGTCTGTTGCCATTGGGAGTATGGTGGGCACCTTCCCTTTCAGTTGGCTCTACACAAATTATGGGGCCAGATTTGTATTCTTTGGAGCTGGAGTGCTGTCTGCCTTGTCGACGGCTCTAATTCCGTTTGCGGCATCCCTGGATTTTGTGTTTTTTGTAGCCCTCAGATTTACACAAGTAAGCCATCTATAATATAAAGTCATGTTGCCTTTAGGGGTTTGCTTATGCCGCCGATTTTGCGGCCATAGGTGTTTTATGTTCAAGATGGGCCTCCCTTAAGCAAAATGCTCTTTTTCTCTCTGTATTAACGTGTTATTCAGCTTTGGCCACCTCTTTTACAAATCCTATGGCTGGACTTGTAAGTTTAATTACTACTATGCGATTATTATCAGTTCTGTGAATCTTCTTTCTTTGGATGGCCATCAATCTATTATTTTAATTCCATAGTCAGTATTATTCTTTTCGGGGCATGGCTTCACTTTTATGATGACTTTCCTGAAAAAAGTAATTACGTATCAAAAGTGGAACTGGAGAAGATTCATCGAAACAAAACGAAAGCTCACATTGAGATGGACAGTTACATTCCTTATAAGGTGAGCATTTGAATAAATAAACGTATTATACATATTGTTCAGCAAATTTTAACACACACAGTGGTTTTATCTTGCTGGCTGAATGCCTTTGCTGATCTCTTTACTGCTGTTTTCATGCACACATATCTGCCCCAGTACATTAGATATGCTCTTGGATATTCTGTAGCAGAAACTGGAGTGATATCAGCGATTCCGACGATTTTATACATACCTATGAAGGTGGTCTTTGGATATTCAAGTGATAAATTCAAATGCATCAGTGAAAGGTCCAAGTTGCTAATATTTAATGGCATTGCTGTGGGTCTTCCTAGTGTTCTATATGTTTTTGTGGCCTTTGTTAAGGAAAGAAATATCAATGTGGTCATTGTAATCATAATCCACATATTCTACGGAGCTGCCGGAGGAGCTTTCTATAAATGCGCTACTCTGACTTCAAGGTGAGAAGGAAACGATCTTCAAGTCTGAGTGTTCACTTGTTTGTTTTTCAGGCAGTACAGTCATTTTGTAATCGCCAGCATCCAATTTATAAAATGTGTGACCCTCTTCTTGGCCCCCACATTGATGACTTTCATTGTAAATGACACCAATGACTTCTATAAATGGAGAATTATTTACTTGATCTTTGCTGTAATCTTGTTTGTTGTAAGTTTAATCATTTCAGATTCTAGCTTTTTCAGTCCAACATCGTCTTCCAAGTTTACGCCACCGATGAACCGGCCTCCTTCACACAATTGTCACGTTCGCGAAAAAATTCTTTTGCTGTTGCAACGTCCTCCGCTCTTGTAAAGACGTAAAAATAAGTTTTGAAATTGTAAAAATAAATAATAAATAAAGAAAGGGATCCTCCACATTAATACTGTTGATCCGCCCCATCCAAGGATAACTTGGAAGTTTTGGAATTAATTGAAGAAGAACTCTGGTAAACCTCGGAAGGATGTCATGATCGATTTCAAAAGCCCAAAGAACATCTCCCGCTTCCATGTTGTAATAATTCCTAAAGCAGTTGGCATCATGGAAAAGGTAACTCCACATCAGAAGCCAGCGATAAATGTGTAACCCCAAAACTGCACTCTTCCCCCCCCCCCCTTTTTTTTTTGCGGGCCGCATGAAAGAAAAATTGGTAAACCTATTTAAACCAGCGAAGGAGTAAACAGTCCACAATCTTTCATCGTCTTCACTTCTCGACACGATGATCGAACAGGTAAGAGAGGAAGAGATTATAACAAGAGAAGAGGGGCATTGTGGATGTCTCCCTCACAAATTCCGCTACATTCTTTTAATTGTCACCCTCTTATGTCTGACCTCCATCTCATCCAACATGTTCACCCTCAACTTTACCCTCATTTGTATGGCCCCTACGAGCAACGTTTCGGTAAGTATATAACAGAAATAGCAAATAAACTTTGGCTTCAGCAAGAAATCTCTCAACTCCATCAGAAGACTTACAACTACGATCACACTGAGAAGTCATGGTTGATGTGGGCTGTGGCTATTGGCAGTTTGGTGGGCACATTTCCCTTCAGTTGGGCCTATGGCCATTTTGGAGCTCGCTGGGTATTCTTTGTGGCAGGAATCCTCTCGGCTCTGGCTACCGGAATTATTCCGCTTGCTGCTGATTGGGGAATCTGGCCATTCACAATTGCTCGTTTCATCCAGGTAAATAAAATTTCTGCATTTTTTTCAATTACGCTTCCTCTGTCATTTGAGTATAACAAATATTTAAAGGGTGTTGCTTATGCTGCTGACTTTGCGGCCATCGGTGTGCTCACATCCCACTGGGCTTCCCTCAAGCAACATGCCTTCTTCATCTCGGTCCTCACTTGTTACTCTCCTTTGTCCTTGACAATCACCAACCCTATCGCTGGATGGTTATGTAACACGACCTGGTTGGGATGGCCAGTCGTCTATTACGGTCATGCCATCGCTGGAATTATTCTTTTTATTATCTGGGTATCCATCTATGGAGATTTCCCTGATATGCATCGCCGCGTATCGATCGTTGAGTTAGAGAAGATCCATCGCAACAAGACCAGATCTCACATTGAGCCCGGAGGAACCGTTCCTTATGCAGCCATCTGCAAAGATTTCAATATCATCGCTTCATGGTTGTCCGCCTTCTCGACGTTATTATCAGCCATCTTTATGCACTTGTACCTTCCCATTTATATCCACAGAGTTCTCCACTTTAGCATTGTCGAGACAGGTCTCTTGGCTGCTATTCCCACCTTTTCTTACATTCCTCTGAAGTTGATCTTTGGTACTTTGAGTGACAAAGTCAAGTAAGTCAACTGGATACCAGTATTTTATTTGCAGGGGTATTGATGAGACTACAAAGGTTTGTATCTTCAACACCATCGCTTTGGTTGGTCCAGCTCTTTGTTATATTTCTCTGGCCTTTGTTCCTCAAAGTCATCCATGGTGGGGATTGGCCCTTCTCATCTTGATTCATATGCTCTATGCTGCTAGTGGAGGCGGTTTCTATAAGTGTTTGACTCTGGCATCCCGGTATGTTTGGAGTATATAACCTTGTTTACGTTTTGTATAATATTTTAGCCAGTACTCCCACTTTGTCATCGCAACGGTCCAATTCTTCAAGTGTGTTAGTTTATTCTTGGCCCCAGCTCTCGTCTGGTTCTTTGTGGACATTGAGGAATCGAGAACAGAATGGAGAACTATCTTCTTCATCCTCGCCTTCTTCTTGATTGTGGTATGTTTTCTTATTCTTGATAATCATATAATCGTATTACGTCTAATTAATTTGTTTTTAGTCCGCTGCCATTTTCTGGAAAGCCGCCGACACTCAGCCCGCGCACTTCACCAAGGTGGCCCCCAAGAGATCCTCAGTGTCCGTGGTACCGCGCAAAGACAGCAGGTACTAAATCTGTATATGTTTCTTTAAATACCAGCTGATTCCCTTTCCAAATAAACCAAAACTCCTCAAAAGGATTCGGTTGTGAAATCGCTGTGTAAAGAGAAAATACGCGCAAATTAAAACAATCACTTATATTCGTAAGGAAATAAAAAGACCTAATGTAGCGTTGTAAAGATGGGGAAAGAGGCAAGTAAACATCAGCCTTTAAAATAGTAACGGTTCAATCAGAAATAAAGGGTAACCAAAATTAGAAGTAATCGAATCACAATAATAAGTATCAATAAATGTGGTAATATTACGATAGATATTTCAACATTCATACTTTTCGTTGACGTCGATTACAAATAAATATAATAAATGTACATAAGGTTAAAACAAATGTCAAAATAAATTTGACATTTATCATTCATTATACGTACATACCTAATGCGCAGTAATAAGGAAATCCAACGTTGGTTGCAAAAAATGATCGCTTTTTATTGTAAACATCTTCAATCACGTATCCGTCTCACGTACGTTACAAGAATTCCCCATATTTTGTAAATATTGGAGCGGTAAGATATATACTTGTGTACGTCGTCATTGGTATTAGTAGTCATCAGAAACGGAACGTCCTTAATTGGGGAAAACACGATTAGAGGAAACTAAAAAATATCTTTTTCCTGCATAAAAGTGGCTACGGCATGTCAGTAAAGTTACGGTATTGTATTGGAGACAAAACGTCCAACTATTCTAAATGGAATATGCATTCATAATTATACGTGTTCTACCAAAACACATATAACTCCAAAAAAATCTGCTTAACCAAGTGACGAAACTTTGCACAAAAAATTTGCGTTGCAGGCGAACATTCCCCCTCTTCCGAACATTCCTCCTTTTCGAACACTCCCCCTGCCGAACATTCCCCGAAAAAAGCGTGACAAGTTACACGATAATTTTTTTATTTAATTTTATCCTACAAAAAAATCAAAAAAAAAAAGGAAAATGTTCTGCAAAATAATACAAGTAAACTTCTTCCGTGTTTTGTCGTATACTTCTTCCGTGTTTTGTTTTTGCTAGATCTCCTTAGCACGGGCGCTGTTTGTGCGACCTCGAAATCTGCAACGACCCGTCAAAATCCGAGCCGTGGTGGGTGATATGGGCGGAAATTGTGCCAACGGCATGAAATCCATGGATTTCGTGGATTAAGGAGTAAAAATTCTATCGCCGCGACAATTTCGATTCCGTCGTGCTTTTCGTTGGCTCGGTAGCGCTTTGGCGATGCATGTTTTGGCGTTCCAGCAGAACTCCGCCGCGGCTCACAAGCCAAAAAAGACTCAAGGCCAGTAATGGGACCGATTTTCCCTACTTCACCCCGTCTGTGAAATGACCGACTTCTCGCCGGGAATAAATCCAATGGACTATATTTTTTCAAACGGAGGTCAGGACCTTTACTATGCGCCACAAAAGTTTGGAGTCGCTAAGTAATCGCTGCGCCAAGAACGGGACCGATTGTCCCAAAAAAAGCTGCGGCCCATCGCCCAAAATATACGATCAGAGAACCTTTGAAGTTGAGGGAACAAGCAAAACATCGGAAAAACAGAAAGTCAAGGTAAATAAAAAACGGTTTTTGTTTAAAGTACAGAGTGGCCGGAAAAAGTGCAACTTTTTATTTAGCTATATTTTATTTAACAACCGCGATTCAACAAAAATAACAATCCCCCTTATTAATGCAAAAGAATGTGTATTTTTCGTCGTGAGTCCTGTCTGTCAGTTCGCTCTGAGTGAAGCCAAACAATTCTCATTTTGAAAAATTCGAAGCGAAAAAGCGGTCAAAATCGTGGGAAAAGTGGGAAATTTTGCAAAAATTCAAAATCATTTTCAAAGTTTTGGTTTGCGGAGCAGTCAGTTGCAAAAGTGTGAGTGCGCGGTGCGGTTGGGTGCAAGTGCAGGTGAGTTGTGCAAAGTCGAGTATTTTTTGCATACTTTGAGTTCAGTACGTGGTTCTATGATAGAAAGTTTAGGATTTTTTTGGAGAAACTGATCAATTTGCTACAACAGTGATCGAAACTATCCGAATTTTATTTTTTTATGGAAAGTTCAAAAGT
The DNA here is from genome assembly GCA_025436335.1 of Bursaphelenchus mucronatus. NCBI lineage: Eukaryota > Metazoa > Nematoda > Chromadorea > Rhabditida > Aphelenchoididae > Bursaphelenchus > Bursaphelenchus mucronatus. The sequence continues at coordinate 6,407,319 of CM046356.1, forward strand.
TGGGACAGGGTTTTGATGAAAGGTTAGTGACTTTAGTCGCAGAAGTGTGAGTCCGGGGTGCGGTCGGATACGAGTAAAGGTGGGTAGTGCGGAGTGTGGTACCTTTGTGGGAAAATCGTGGGAAAATTGAAATTTTTGCGAAAATTCAAAATCATTTTCAAAGTTTTGGTTTGCGGAGCAGTCATTCGAAAAATGTGAGTGCGGGGGCGGTTGGGTGCGAGTGCAGATGAGTGGTGCTAAGTCGAGTATTTTTTGCGAATTTTGAGTGTAGTACGTGGTGCTATGATAGGCTGATCAATTTGCTAAAACAAAGATTTAAAATATGCGAAGTTTGTTTTTTAGGGAAAGTTCAAACGTTGGGACAGGGTTCTGATGAAAACTTAGTGACCTTAAAAACATTTTAGTAGCAGAAATGTGAGTCCGGTGTGCGGTCGGATACGAGTGAAGGTGAGTAGCGCGGAGTGTGGTACCTTTGCATATTTAGGGTTCAGCACGTGGTACTATGATAGAAATTTTAGGCATTTTGCTTTTTGGAAGAAGTGCAGAAGCTGGGATCGGTTTTTGACGAAAAATTTGGATTTTTATTTCATATGCGAGGGGGCCCGAGCCTTCCATTCAAAAAGTTTATAGCATGAGCTTTTTCAATCGAATCGTGGCACCGCATGCGAGGGGCCGCAGGCTCCGAGCCTTTCTGTAAATTTTTGAAAAAATTCAAAAGCAAGAGGGAAAAGTACAAGTAAAAGCACCAGAAATACGGGGACCCGAAGGGAAAAATAGCGGCCAAAATCGTGAGAAAATGAAATTTTTTGCTAAAATCAAAATCATTTTCAAAGTTTTGGTTTGCGGAGCAGTCAGTCAGAAAATTGTGAGCGGGGTGCGGTTGGGTTTGAGTGCAGGTGAGTGGTGCAGAGCCTTTGCATATTTTGGGTTTGGTACGTGGTGTTATGATGGAATATTTGGAATTGTTTTTTTGGAGGATGTAATGAAATTGGGTAGGGTTTGAGTGAAATTTAGAATATTGAGTGCGGTTTGAGTGCAGATGAGTGTTGCAGAGCCTTTGCATATTTTGGGTTTAGTAAGTTTCCAGCATGAGACATGGCACCAATTTAAATTCAAAAGCAAAAGTAAAAGGTACAAGTAAAAAGTGGCAGATTCGGAGCAAAAAAGCGGTGAAAATCGTGGGAAAATGAATTTTTTGCTAAAATTCAAAATCATTTTCAAAGTTTTGGTTTGCGGAGCAGTCAGAAAAAATGTGCGCGCGGGGTGCGGTTGGGTTTGAGGCAAGTCGGTGGTGCAAAGTGGAACATTTTTGCATATTTTGAGTTGAATACTTGATGAAAAATTAAGAATTTGGGAGACATGCAGTTTTTGCCACATGCGAGGGGCCCGCAGGCCCCCGAGCCTTTCAGTAAACAGTTTATAGATTCATTTTTAGTTAAGGAGTTGGCATGAATACAAAACCCAATTCGAGGGGCGCAGGTCCCGAGCCTTGAAAAAATTTAACACCGTGATGAAGGAGGTTCTGAATTGAAGTGTACACGTGCCAGAAATTGGGGGGCCCGCAGGGACCCCCTAATTTCTGGTCCCCCTTATTAATGCAAAAGAATGTGTATTTTTCGTCGTGAGTCCTGTCTGTCAGTTCGCTCTGAGTGAAGCCAAACAATTCTCATTTTGAAAAATTCGAAGCGAAAAAGCGGTCAAAATCGTGGGAAAAGTGGGAAATTTTGCAAAAATTCAAAATCATTTTCAAAGTTTTGGTTTGCGGAGCAGTCAGTTGCAAAAGTGTGAGTGCGCGGTGCGGTTGGGTGCAAGTGCAGGTGAGTTGTGCAAAGTCGAGTATTTTTTGCATACTTTGAGTTCAGTACGTGGTTCTATGATAGAAAGTTTAGGATTTTTTTGGAGAAACTGATCAATTTGCTACAACAGTGATCGAAACTATCCGAATTTTATTTTTTTATGGAAAGTTCAAAAGTTGGGACAGGGTTTTGATGAAAGGTTAGTGACTTTAGTCGCAGAAGTGCGAGTCCGGGGTGCGGTTGGATACGAGTGAAGGTGAGTAGTGCGGAGTGTGGTACCTTCGCATATTTTGGGTTCAGCACGTGGTACTATGATAGAAATTTTAGGCATTTTGCTTTTTGGAAGAAGTGCAGAAGCTGGGATCGGTTTTTGATGAAAAATTGGGATTTCTGTTTCATATGCGAATGTGCCCGAGCCTTTCAGTTTTACAGTTTATAGATTCATTCTTAGTTAAGGAGTTGGTTTGAATACGAAACCCAATGCGAGGGGCCGCAGGCCCGAGCCTTTTTGTAAAATTTAGAAAAAGTACGTGGTACTAGATAGAAATTTTAGGATTTTTTTGGAGAAACTGATAAATTTGCTAAAACTGATTTAAAATATGCGGTTATATTTTTAGGGAAAGTTCAAAATTTTGGAACAGGGTTCTGATGAAAAGTTAGTGACTTTAGAAACACTTTAGTAGCAGAAATGTGGGTGCGGTCGGATACGAGTAAAGGTGAGTAGTGCGGAGTGTGGTACCTTTGTGGGAAAATCGTGGGAAAATTGAAATTTTTGCGAAAATTCAAAATCATTTTCAAAGTTTTGGTTTGCGGAGCAGTCATTCGAAAAATGTGAGTGCGGGGGCGGTTGGGTGCGAGTGCAGATGAGTGGTGCTAAGTCGAGTATTTTTTGCGAATTTTGAGTGTAGTACGTGGTGCTATGATAGGCTGATCAATTTGCTAAAACAAAGATTTAAAATATGCGAAGTTTGTTTTTTAGGGAAAGTTCAAACGTTGGGACAGGGTTCTGATGAAAACTTAGTGACCTTAAAAACATTTTAGTAGCAGAAATGTGAGTCCGGTGTGCGGTCGGATACGAGTGAAGGTGAGTAGCGCGGAGTGTGGTACCTTTGCATATTTAGGGTTCAGCACGTGGTACTATGATAGAAATTTTAGGCATTTTGCTTTTTGGAAGAAGTGCAGAAGCTGGGATCGGTTTTTGACGAAAAATTTGGATTTTTATTTCATATGCGAGGGGGCCCGAGCCTTCCATTCAAAAAGTTTATAGCATGAGCTTTTCAATCGAATCGTGGCACCGCATGCGAGGGGCCGCAGGCTCCGAGCCTTTCTGTAAATTTTGAAAAAATTCAAAAGCAAGAGGGAAAAGTACAAGTAAAAGCACCAGAAATAAGGGGACCCGAAGGGAAAAAATAGCGGCCAAAATCGTGAGAAAATGAAATTTTTTGCTAAAATTCAAAATCATTTTCAAAGTTTTGGTTTGCGGAGCAGTCATTCAGAAAAGTGTGAGCGGGGTGCGGTTGGGTTTGAGTGCAGGTGAGTGGTGCAGAGCCTTTGCATATTTTGGGTTTGGTACGTGGTGTTATGATGGGAATATTTGGAATTGTTTTTTGGAGGATGTAATGAAATTGGGTTAGGGTTTGAGTGAAAAATTTAGAATATTGAGTGCGGTTGAGTGCAGATGAGTGTTGCAGAGCCTTTGCATATTTTGGGTTTAGTAAGTTTCCAGCATGAGACATGGCACCATTTAAAATTCAAAAGCAAAAGTAAAAGGTACAAGTAAAAGTGGCAGATTCGGAGCAAAAAAGCGGTGAAAATCGTGGGAAAATGAATTTTTTGCTAAAATTCAAAATCATTTTCAAAGTTTTGGTTTGCGGAGCAGGTCAGAAAAATGTGCGCGCGGGGTGCGGTTGGGTTTGAGGGCAAGTCGGTGTGCAAAGTGGGACACTTTTGCATATTTTGAGTTGAATACTTGATGAAAAGTTAAGAATTTGGGAAACATGCAGTTTTTGCCACATGCGAGGGGCCCGCAGGCCCCCGAGCCTTTCAGTAAACAGTTTATAGATTCATTTTTAGTTAAGGAGTTGGCATGAATACAAAACCCAATTCGAGGGCGCAGGTCCCGAGCCTTGCAAAAAATTTAACACCGTGATGAAGGAGGTTTCTGAATTGAAGTGTACACGTGCCAGAAATTGGGGGGCCCGCAGGGACCCCCAAATAACAATCAATATAACTAACGTAGAAGGTCTAGTTATTATATGTTCAGCCAGTTTCAAAGTGGCTTCCTTTGGCGGCGATGCAGAGGTCCAAACGTGACTTAAAATTTTGGGCGATGAGCCGCAGGTCTCGCACCGATAAACGCTTCCATACCCGTTGCAGCGCCTTCTTCAGGGACTCCAAATTTTGGTGGCGAGTAGTACAGACTCTGGACTTCAGAAGTGACCACACGCTATAGTCCAAAGGATTCAAGTCCGGCGAGTAAGGCGGCCATTCCGAAGTCTTGATGAAATCCGGCAAATGGGCTGCGCACCAATTTTGCGTCGTTTTTGCCTTGTGGGCGGGTGCAGAATCTTGCTGGAACGTCCAATGTGAATCCCCAAAGTGTTTCTGGACCCATGGGAGTAGAACAGACTCCAAAATGTCCCGGAGGTAGACGTCTTTGTTGATTCTCACCCCGTTATCGACAAAAACGAAGGGGGTTCTGCCACTGGCGCAAATTCCGCCCCATACCATTATCGAGGCCGGGTTTTGACGGTGTTCAACGATGGCCAAATCACGAGGAGACTCGGTTGTCCAAATCCTGTCGTTCTGGTGATTGTGCGTCTGCTCAATACTGAACACCTCATTCCAAAGGTCTCCCAACCTCGACCTGCGGCCCGGAATTAATCGATATGGACATGAAAAAGAAAGTACCAGGACAGAAAAACACGGAGAATTCAATGGTATAAAAATCACTAGGCTGCACCTGAAAATTTTCGCGCCAGGACCCATGAAAAAAAGTTGCATTTTTTCCGGGGTTTTCGAGGGTGCTGATTTCAAAAATCTTATCCATTTTGCCTGAATTTTACTTTTTGCTTAAGTAGTAGTGTAAAGTAGTCATTTTTGGAATTTTTGGTTCGCGAGAAAGTCGAGCAACCTAAAAATAGGTGTGGCACATTTTTACCAAGCTGGTCCTACAGGGCTGAAATTCAGCACACTTAGTACACTAACAAAATAAATATTTTTGGCGTTTTTTTTGAGCGGACCTTTTCGTCCCCAATCCTTCGCGGCAGGTCCATCGGTACCACCACGAAAACTCCTTTGGCTTTCCGCAAGAGCAAGAATTTACGAAATATTTTCACAGCTAGCTTCGCAGGCGCTTGTTTGATCGAACAGAAAGAACGTTCTTCCTTTCAGATCTTTAAAAGTTTATCGTGCGATTGTTTATTTATTTTTTGGTTAATATTGCCTTTTAGATGGATGGTGTGGTGGAATGTGAAGATCGACGTCGGAGACTCTCAGGTGATGGAGATGTAACCGAGCCCAAGAGACCGCGCAAAGAGGATGAATGGGTTGAGAAGGAGAACAGGAAGAGGGTAGAACCGGATTCAAAGTTAGCTCTTTTGGGAAAGGCTGGAGGCGCCTATATTCCCCCAGCCAAGTTGAAATTGCTGCAACAACAATTAGCCTGTGACAAGAGCTCGGAAGAGTATCAAAGAATAAACTTCCAAAGACTTAAGAAAAAGATTAATGGATGTGTAAACAAGGTTAATATATCTAATATAGCCAATGTCGTGACTGAATTGCTTCAAGAGAATGTAGTGCGAGGAAGGTAAGCCATTTATTCAAATTTCTGTTTTTAGGTATGTTCCTTTTGAAAATTTTTTATCTGTTATTTTTAGTGGTGTTCTGGCTCAAGCCATTATCCAAGCCCAAACTTTTTCTCCGACTTTCTCCAATGTTTATGCAGCATTAGTGGCCATCATAAATTCAAAGTTTCCGAGTATTGGTCAACTAATCTTAAAGAGACTTGTCATTCAATTCAAGAGGGGGTTTAGACTCAACAACAAAGGGCTATGTCTGACAGTCATCAAATTTATTGCTCATCTGACAAACCAGAGAGTCGCACACGAGATCTTGGTGTTAGAGATCTTATTCTTGTTGATGGAACAACCCACCGATGATTCTATTGAACTGACAATTACGTTACTGAAAGAATGTGGTGAATTCTTAACGAAGGCTTCACCGAAGGGCACCTATTGTAAGTTGAAGCTTATTACTACAAGTAAATCCGGTTTGTCTTATCTAACTTGTTCTTTGTTATCAGCTGTCTTTGAACGTTTGAGGAATATTCTGGAAGATGCTGACACAATTAGCACAAGGACCCAGTACATGATTGAAAGATTGATGTTGGTTCGGAAAGAACAATTTAAAGCTTACCCGGCCGTGATAGAAGAACTAGACCTGATTGAAGAAGAAGACCAGATTTCACACATGGTCGAACTGATTACAGAAGAAAAGAAAGCTTTGGATCCAGAAACAGGCCTCAATTACTTCAAATACGATCCTGAATTCGAAAAGAACGAGGAGGCTTATGAAGAGATTCGAAAGAAAATTATTGGTGATGGAGATGACTCAAGCGATGAAGAAGAAGACGAGGAGGAAGGAGAACAGGCCCAAGAAGAGCCTGCTCAACAGAAGATTGTAGACATGACCGACAGTGATATTGTGGCCTTCAGAAGGAGCGTTTATCTCTGCATTCAGTCATCTCTGGATTATCAGGAAGCTGCTCACAAATTAATCAAGTTCCATTTGAAGCCAGGATTGGACGAGGAGATGTGCAATATGATTGTTGATTGTTGTGCACAGCAGAGGACATATGAGAAATTCTATGGCCTATTGTCTGAAAGATTCTGTCGGTTAAGGTTGGAATTTCAACGAGCATTCGAAAAGATAGCCAGGGATACCTACAAAATTATCCACCGGTTTGAAGTGAAGAAGATCAGAATTATGGCCCAGTTGGTTTCTCATTTACTGGCCACAGATGCCATTGAATGGTCAGTCCTTAGCGATGTCAAGATGAATGATACGGACACCACATCGGCTGGAAGAGTCTACATCAAAGTCATGTTTCAGGAGTTGGCTGAGGCAATGGGACATATCAATTTATACAAGAAGTTATATGATCCGTGAGTAATTATGATTAATTTCATATCTAAAGTTTTGTTAAATTTGCTATTCTACTTTATGTCAGGTCTTAAATAACCGTGTTATTTTAGGACGCTCGTGCATTATTTCGAAGGACTCTTTCCGTTGGACCACCCCAAAAATACCCGATTTGCAATAAATTTCTTTACTCTCTCTGGTCTTGGTGGTCTTACAATCAGATTAAGAGAGCAGTATGAAAAGATGCAAAAGAAATTAAAGAAGAAAGAGGAAGGAAGTAACAGCGAAGCCTCATCCTCCGATTCTTCGTCTTCAGATTTATCATCAGATTCAAGCAGTGATTCTGATTCCTCGGAATCTGATTCTTCGTCAAGTTCAGATTCATCAAGTGATTCTGAAAACGACAAAATGAAAAAGAAGGTAGGTAAATATTTAACCCTTTCCGTACGTGTCGGAAGGCACGCACTTAAACAAACGGGTGTTCTTTACTCTAGATTTTTATAACTTAATCCATGTCAATTAAATTTATTTTTAGAATAAAAAACATGATGAATCGAAATCTCAAAAACAAAGTGAAGTAAAGAAGGAAATAAAAGAGGAGCCATTTGATGAAGATGATATTAGAGAGATGAATAAACGACGCGAAATACAGACAGGAGATAGGCGAGCACCTGATGAAGGAAGAAGAAGAGATGCCGACGAGAATATTAGGAGGCGAGATAAGGAGGATAACAGGAGAAGAGATGAAGACCGATCGAGAAGAGAACGCGAAGAACGGAGAAGAAGAAGGGACCGAAGCAGATCCCAAGAAAAACAGCGAAAAAGAAGATCCCGGTCTTCCGAATGATTGTCAGTTTATTTAATATTATAAATTAATTTTTATGATCATTAGGCCAGTTTTGATATAGCCAGAAGAGGATCCTTAACATAATTGTGGATGTGCTTAATTTGAGTGCTAAACCAATCCAATAAAACCTTGATTGGAGGCACCGTCTTTTCTAATTCTGTCTTGGTTGTCTGGTCTAGATTCAAATACATTTCAGCGATATCGTTTAGGTGGGTCTCAATAGACACTGGGTCAAAAGACATCGTATTTGATGGCGGAAGGAATCGGGTTAATTCCATTAATATCTGAAAATATTATGGCAATGGGACGGGGATTACACTGTCACTGAAATCCTTGGCTTGTTCGGAAATAGCCACCATCTCCAGATCAAGTCCTTCTTTGAGACCGGATATCCTTTTGAAAAAATTCGGATCTGCACTCTCCAATTTCTGTTTTAAATCAAAGAAATTTTTTGATTTAAAGGTAATTTTGATGGCGTTTATCACATTCAGGAGGTCCTGGATTGTAGTATTCAGAAGAATGGAGATAAAAAATGGCTGTGCTTCACTGGAATTGCCTTAATTTGTTCATTACCCATCATTCTAGTCACTTACTCTCCACCAGGAAACATAATATCACCAACAACAATATCAAAGAGCTCCTCATTATAATCGTTGATATTCGGTAATATGTAAAACATTGCTTTTATGCAAGAAAAATAGATCGTATGCAAATTTGGACCTTATTTTTTGTTGTCACTCCTCTTTAAGGGTTTTTAATTGTTTAATTACAATTACAGTAGGCGTTTCGATGACATGTATCTTTTCCTTTATTTTCCAAGCAGTTTTATACAACCAGACTTCTTACGGCCGACTTCACTTCACCTGTTCGGATGTTTGAAGCATGAATGATACTCGTATTCGTATTGCACGAAACTTATGTAGAAATAATATAATAGCATATATCACAGGAAACAAATCACAACTTTCTAGTAGTCGGAAAGGCATGTATATAAACAAACTGAAGGCATATCTCGGTTATGAAAAACGGCCCCAAGAAGTCCTTCACCGTGCTTTTCCACGACTTTTGTATCTGCAGGATCAGTTTTTCGCAAGTATTATATAATTGAAAGAAAGTACATGTGACATAAAACAATTTTCAGCCATTGTGACGGCGGCCTAATGAAATAGGATTACCCATCTTAATTAATGCGAATTTGGGGGGGGGGGTGTTTGGGCATCTGAATCTCATTTTTGACATTTTGACATCGTGGTCTTCAGCAGTCCAATCAGCAGCCTCGGGGGGAATCGGGGGTGGGAATCCCATTATGCCCGGCACTCCGCCCTTCGTCTTCTTGGCCTCGAACTTTGATGTCACTTAATCACCTGCCGTCTCATTATTGCCGCGCTTATGACTAATTAAGTGTTATTCGCGAGCTGCTATTTTGAGGCCGGCTTCAGATTTCTCGGCCACAGAACGAACGGCCGCTTTCCGGGGAGGGAAAGGGAGCCAAGGAAATTAAAGGTTTCCTTTTATTGTCCCCGTCATGGTCGAAAGTTTCAATTCGCGTTTCTTCTTTGCATTCACCGTTAATTCCATGTCGTTTCCATCGTGCTAATCGGTTTTTGCGAATAAATTAGATTAGAAGTTGCCCGCTAATGGCTTCAGTTTCAGAAAAAAGAATCATGGCGTCGAGTTTGTTAGCCATCTGTGTCAGCACAATGTTCATAATGCTAACCGTGAGCACGGAGAACGAGTCGTCCAACCTCAGAAAGATCCTCTACCCCACTTATTCTCGGGAACCTTATGAATTGGAGAAGTGGAGTTTCTACAGTGGGATGGATGTCCCTCAAAAAGGGTCCAGCTACGGCCTTTGGGCTCCTATTTCTCGATACTCCGACTTGTTTGACCGTAATTTAAGATCCGTTAAATACGGTGAGTGCGAGAATAATGCCCAAAGGGCTCATTAACCAGTGCATTACTCCTTCAAGGGTCACTTTGTTTTGGCAAACGTTTTCTTGACAAGAACATTTATTTTCTTTTCCAGTGGCAGATGGCGAATTGGACGGTGAATTCTCAAAGGTGGAGTCAGGGCCTCAGTTCGTTCCGTTCTACTCAGGTCGAGGTCGTTAATCGACTTGATTCAGTTTCTGTTTCTTATCGAGTAAAATAATTATTGGGTAATTCGTATTTTAAAACAACGAAAACCATACAAACAGATTGCGCTAAGCCTTTATTTTGTGAAGCAAGTAATGTGCGATGGTTAATTCAATCATTTTATTTCGGGGCCATTTATCCATAACTAACTGGTTAGAGATCATTCCTTTTTTATCTTAAAACGAGTCCATTTGATGAGGGTTGCTGGAGATCGGAAGAGGAAGATAATCTTTGCGAACAGTTCCTAAAATTTAAATAAATGAGACATACGACCACCCACCTCTTCGAGTAAGAAATCCTGGGCCTCTCGAACCAAATAAACGTCCAGCAAGATCTTGAGAACAGGGTCCGGATTCGGCATTTCTTTGATTATGGCTCTCAAAGGGTCGGCGAATATAAAGGCACGGATGAACTTAAATGCAACAACTACCACGGCCAAGTACATCGGAAGAATACTAAAGAAATAAAAGCGATCCGATTATTTACATATATACCTCGCAGCGGAAAAATAGCTGAGCCAAGTGGGAAACATTCTATCCATAAATATAATCATATCACAGTCAGGTTCAGGCAAAGTCACGTGCGATATACTATCAGCTCTGAATACTTGTAACCTCCAATAAAATCCTCCTTGGTCCTGGAATTTATAAGGTTATCAAATACGTACACATAACAGTTTCCTTTCTTACAATTCCTCCAGACAAAGTCAGATTCAGCCGACCAAAGGTATCCTGGAACTCGTTTTCCGAATCCGTCACATTCGAGACCACTTTTAGCATTGAATCGGCTACTTCAATCTTATCTGTTGAAGGCAAAAGAATATAATAAGGAATAGCAAAAGGAATCATCATGTTTTCTTCCACTTTAACATTGGGGATAAAGGTTTTGTTCACAAGTGACGTCAAGCTGGACAGAACTTCCCCTTCAAGGCTGATTTTATACTCTATAACATGAGTTTTGATGTCTATGTCGGAGTTTTTATAACTTCCTCTTTCTAATACCACCTTCACATTCATCTCAGATCTATTTCCAAGCAGGAGACTTTGATACAAGACACGTAAAGCTCCCGGTGAGACATCCCAAGCCGAAACAGAAAATTCGTTGAAGGAGATCTTCTGAAAAACGCAAACAAATGAGGTTGTTACCGTCAATTTGACGTGTCAGTCATGTTGTCAAATTCAACATTTTTGAAAAATTTTCCCAAAAAGTTGTATATACAATCAGGATTCACAATTTTTGGTAACTAAATTATTCCTCAACCGATTAAATCAGAAGTAGATAAATGTAGTTGCAAATTATATTAACCGTTTTCATCATAGTATATGTTAAAGGGACAGTACAGCTACTTTGGAATTGCGCTTTTTACGGTGTGGAAACGAAATGTCCAAAAAGTTTTCTCGTCTACTGTAATAATAACAACAAAAAAAATAATGGTGACATTCGACGTTCTTATTAATAATTATTTTACTGTTTGCAACTCTGTCGTCTTTGTTTTTGCTGCAGGACATAGAAAAACTTCTTTGACACTTCGTTCCACACGCCTTAAAAAACCAAACATTTCGTTCCACACGCCTTAAAAAGCGCGATTCAAAAATAGTCGTCCAGGCCCTTTAAAAGAGTTTTTTTACAACGTGAAGGAAGGCCCGGATATTTCCAAAAAACGACAATCTCAGAATCTCTTGATAATTTGCAGAATTGTTGTACTAGGACAGTTAAACATTATTGCAAATTTTAGTTACGGAAATTGCCATATACCAATGTTACGGTAGATACAATTTTCAGAAAGATAGGGGTACTGTGTAAAAACCAAAAGAGCTAGAAGGCCAAAACCTCGCTATTTTACGTTTTCGACCATGGCGAACATTTTCGTAATTGAAACTTTTGTTATACAACGTACACTTCGTCAACTTTGAAAAATACCAAGGTACCATGTTGAATATAACTTTTCGGCATTTAACTTGTCTCAATTTTTGAAACTTTTTAAAAGTACTCTGACATGGTTGTAACAACATATCAAAAATGCAGCAAAATAAAAGGGAGTGGGGGGGGGGGGGGGGGGTGGAGTTATGGTAACTTTAATGTTGCCCGTACTATAGAAGAGCACACATGACTCGAAACTGAGGTCCTCATTTCAAAACAATCAAGAAAAATGCTAACCTTTAGGTTTCTGTAACCAATTATATGCACTCCCGGTTTTAAATATTTTACTGTATACTTGGGCTTTAATTTTCTGAATCTCCGAGTAAAGTAGTTAGCTCTGGACAACCTACACAAAGCAGTTTACCATTTAAAATTAACCTACATGAGATTTAGCCGAGATAAAGTCGGGGTGTACTGTATGATCAACATTGAAAGTACCATAACTCCAAAACCTTTCCGCTACTGCATTACAGTAAAGTAAAAATGCCGAATTAGGCGGAATTATCAACGCAAAAAACTAATCCTCAAAAATCTAAATAAACGCGTGACAGTTCGCTCGTAGAACGACGAAATTCCAAAAAATCGAATTTCTTACATAAATGTCTTGGTCGAAAAATTCGTTGAGGAAAGTGAGAGCGAGACGAGCCTTCTTCCCATCGTAGTGTTTGTCATTTTCGAGTCTGACATAAGATTGTGTGAGGGTAGTCCTGTCTTCCATCAATATATGTTCAAACTTTTCGACCACCGATTCGTAGAACGGCTAAAAAATATAAAATTGGTTCGGGAGACTTACGGGAAGAGTTTCGAAGGAAAGTTCAATTTTCATTTTCAGGGGAGAGTAAGATTGACCGATTGAATTGAGCAAAGAGAACACTAAGATGGGAGACAGGATGACAATAACCAAAAACAAGATGACCGGGACCCCCACTGCATGCTTGACCGTCATCGCCTTCTTTTGACCTCGGGGTGTTGGGAAGTTCTAAATTGGTATAATTGATTATATTTATAATCCATTCTAGTTTTTACTTGTTCCATTTGACGAGCACATTTGACCATATAGACGTTGGAGAAGAAGATCTCGAACTTGATGAAATCGAAAAGTCCCATGGCTGTGTCAGTCCATGTCCAATCGATAGCCGACCGAAGTTCAAAGGCGAACGGTAAGTTCATAAAGCCCTGGTATAAGATAGAACTTATTAATCCAAAGTTCTGGGTGAGTAGACCACCAGTACACAAAGGCGGGTACCCATTCTTGATTTGCCACCCGGAAAGAAGAAGGTTTGTGCATTTGGCCATATAAAACACTTGGGCCAAAATATTCTCAGGTAGACTCCTTAATAAATTGAATTTCTTTTATTTAAATGTTTTCACATACGTTCTTGTTGTATAAGGAATCACAAAAAAAATCCAGATATGAAGAGCGATGACCACAATCATATGATAGATAAGTTTGAGTAATACCAATTTCCTCAGATATAATGCCCGATCGATGATTATGAGGAAGATAAAGACTATTACAGTAATGCCTAGTGAAAGGGGGATACGAGATGTCTATGGAGATAGATGCTAAGAACGATCAACTTACATGGAAAAGAGGAATACCATCAGTACTGGTATCAGCAAATGAAGAATATCCGAATAAAACAATCGAAACACAAAGCAAATCCAGTAAAAAACAAACCGAGTACATGTCGCCGATGAAACGCTTCTTGGGGTTGATAACGTTTTGGAAGAATTGGATGCAACAATTATATTCTTCGTCATCCATGGACTGAAAATAGGGAAATTAAATTCTGTAAGGTAAGAAAAGATGTCCTGAGGGCTCGTTTACCTCGCTTTTGTTGACAATCTTGCTTAATGAATTCTTCCACAACCCCAGCCGTTGTAACATGTATCTGTGGAAGAAAAGGAAGAGTAATAAAGCCATGTCGCACATAGCAAAACTTTTTTCATTTTGGAGTCCAAGATACGAGCGAACGTCGTCTTTCGTGAACTTCCGATCGAACAAATTGAAGGAAAACAAATCGAATTCAGCAATCTGAGCACAGCATTTTATGACAATGATGAGCTGAGTGTATATCATCATACAAATCCAAAATGTCTTCTCTGCGCGGGGATTGGATAATGCTCCCCAGAAGAAGACCATAATCGGTAAGGGCATAGTGATAACACCTCCTCCAAGAGTATGAGTGAAGGTAGCCAAGATGAAACACATGTTGTCTGTGTTGGCAGTAATATAGTTGTAAACGGCTAAAAGGAAGCGACAGAACGGAGGGACCAAATCCTCGGCTTCTCGGGCTTCTCTTTGGACTTGTTCTACATCGTTTACAGCGAATATAACGGGATAGCTAGGTGTTGTCGTAATCTCTCCAATCTCCCTAAGCTGTAATCTTTGTTAGACAAAAGGGTTATTATATACTGTAGTTTCCAATTTTAATTTTACCTCTTCTAAGATTCTTGACTTGAGTTTAATCTTCTCTTTCCCCAAAACAAATGTCACATATCGCTGTTGGCGGGAGTGTTTCCTCAGAAAACACGAAAGGTGATGGAAAATAGCACTAAATAGTTTGGAGATAAACTTTCCCGTCCAATTCAACGTTTCTGAAAGTAGTATATGTATGTTTCGTTTTGTCATACCGTTATATGTCTTGTTGTGTTTCGCCGTTTGTTCTGATGCATATTCATCCCATAATTGTCTCCTTCTCTGTTTGAAAGATTCCATCGAATCAGAGGACTTCAATTCGTCACTGTTTTCTTTGGGCTCTTTTTTTACAGCTTCCAACATACGAAGTTCTTCATCATGTATATTTTCCGCATTCTGTATGGCCTTCAGAGTCTCTTCAAAGTCAAGTCCTTGCGCCAGGAAAGCAAATATAACCTGGATGGGGGTTAGCTTGGCTTTGTCTTCTGGGGTGTCTCCACCATCAAGTCTAATAAAAAGGTCTTTATCTTCGTTGAGGTCGTCTTGATAAGGTTCGTAAGCAAACATATAGTAGTCTCCGGAATGTATTGCTAAAAACGGTAATATAGCTATTTTCTTCTCACCTTGAGGGTATGTTTGTGGCTTAAAGTTGTATCCACTGTCGTTATTGTTCTTTAATTCGGCCGCTCTTTTTGCAATCTGTTTTAGAGTACGAACTTGTTTCTCATATTGGTCATGGACTTCTTTACTAATTAGCTGATTGATTAGGATGGCGCCACTGAAATAGTCAATGGATACATTAATTTTAATCTCCAAGATACCTGTTCGCTTGGATTTCTTCGCAGTAAATCTCGAGAATCCGCCACTTGAAGGTCTTGGAGTTGAGAAGTCGAAGATTCAATAGAAGCAAAATAAAAGCGAGCACATCCACCGGCAATTCATTGTGAAGATTTCTGAGAGAGCATGTGTCTGGCCCTCCCACGGTATTTCTCCATCTCTCGGTTCTGCTGATTGATTCAGTTGAAGAACAGATGACATTCATCCATTGGCGCAGATTACAATTGTCTTGGATATGGAAAAAGTATGCACATGCCAATATTTGAATGGAAATCTTCATAAACATGGTGATTAAGTTGAAACCGAGCATCAATTTCCATTGGATAACGGTCCTTTTCAAGGTCGTTACTCTGTAGATTGAATTGCCTTGCCATAAAACAATAAAAGCACCGATTAGATATCCAATATTAAAGATGGATCTTCCACCAAGACCGGCTATAAGAAAGGATACCAAAGCAATCCAATGGAGGGCTGTAACCACAAAGATCTTCATATAATCAAAGGAGCTTCTAAAAGTTTGGCATAGTTTATAACGCAACCTACTTAGGATAAGAAATGTAGTTATCTTCTGGAGCCGAATGAACTATTCCTTCGAGAGTGTAATAGTCATCAGAATCATTATCCCCAGCAGGATGATCTGATGATTCACAATCGAAACAGTACGCCTAAAGATATCTTTATTATCTATTTTTGATTACCTGGCTTGCCATTAACATCATAGTAATTGCGTCGATGGACATACGGAAAAAGATCGGAGTTCTGTGGTATCTCCCAGAACTGGGGAGCGACAAGAAATCAACCAGATTTTCGTTGAATTCTTTGATTTTTATAATGTGGTCCCATGGATATGCTAAAATTTTTTATCTTCAATTGATCTGACCCACTGTAACAATCTCTTTCTGGCATTCCGATAATAAAAGCATACTGTAGAAACATTAAAATCCCGAAAGTTATGACGAAAAAGGGCCAAAGGATCCTTGCCGTTTTTCGATTAAAGAGGGCACTCGGAATTATCATTACCAAATATATACATCCTAACAGGTCCATTCGTAGCATTGCATTCAAACTCATCATTGATAGAGTTAATTCCAGTCCGATCTTGTAGAACCAGTAATTCCATCCGAATTTGGTTGCCAGAAAAAACCCTTGATGAAGAACGTCAGTTGAATCTGCATCTGGGAAAAGAAGATGAGGGGGTTCAAGAAACTTTGAGGACCGTCGACGTTTCTGTCTGATCATGATGATTAACTGGGTCAGGATGAGGGTTGTGGATAGGCAGATGATGATAATATTTAGACGGACACTCCCTGTACTTGTGCCAAGCCAGCTGTAGAGATAGGTGAAGCTGGTCCTCGATGATAATGCTTTGCATTCATCATGGATTGGATCTTCTTCTAATGGATTAAAGTTGAAAAAGAGAGATGTACTGGCAATCAGAATCTAGGATGTACGATATTAACAAGGAAGAAATATGTTATCTAAGTGACTTAATTGATTTACTTGAAGCAAAGAAGAGGCGTATACGGTGTAAGGGCCGAGGATTGGAAGACAAACACCGACTTCGAAGAGGACCATCGTTATCAGATTCAACGCACAGATTTTGAAACACATAAGAATCTGACAGATCTGGCCCAACTTGACGATGTACAGCTCTGCGAAGCGCCATAAGAATTCGGTGAATCCTTTAGCGGATATTTTTTGAACACTGCCATTCATGATTTGGGGAATGATCAAAAATGAAGTTGACTTCGGCTTATTTCACGATTTCGATATTTCGTATTTTTTATGTAAATTGTTTGAAACAAGTGAAAGCAAACTTTTTTGGTGGAAGTGTAGGTTAAATTTTTTTTGTTTCAATCGTTGCAAAGTCAAGTTTTTTTTGATCTCTCCTATTGGACAAATTGGCCTTTGTGGGAAGCTTTTACAAGGATGCCACTGTGTCTCGGAACGTGACTTTTGCTGTCCAGGATCTTCGCGAAATAAAAAGCGGCAAGTGCCTCCGGACAAAAAAAAACATTTTCTCGGCATGTTTTTTTTGTGTTTGGCGTGGTTTCCTTCAGGTGGCTTTAATCGGGGCAGAAATCATAATGAATGAATTAAACCGGACAGTTTTTCCTTTTCTGGTTCCCCAATTAGTGTTCACGTGCGAGATAAATAAAAGCTTTTGATTGTTTTTGCTAAAACGCTTTCCTCCGGTCCCTTTTTTTAGTCCCAGCCAGCTGTTCTTTTGTCAATTTTTATTGTTTTTAGGATTTCCACCCTTCGTGGAGTTATGGACCGATCCGAAGGCCTTTGTGGTTGCACTCAGAAGTTATCGACCTCTATGGCACATCCGCCTGATCTTCCAGTGACCGGAACACCAATATCTTCACTCACAAATGCCAATGCATTGGCTGATTCTTTGGGAGTTTCTCCGATGTATCGACAGGTTGAGTAAGTTGATATTATTCTTGGTGTAGTTTTTAGTTCAGCCCGATGGCAGGTTGCTGCTCAACTTTATCAATCCAGCCGAGCACAATCTCCCACTCCTGGAGGAGTAAAATTGCATGTTCCGAGTAGTTATGGTAGTGTCACTGGGTATGCTGACTGATCTTTTTGGCTATTGTTTATTTAGAACTCCTTTGGCATCAGAAGATATTGCGTTTATGAATCGAAAACGGTTTCATGAGTCCATGGGGGCGGCTGAGAACGGAGGACACCTTGAACTCGAGGCGATTGCTGCGGTTCATGAACTTTCAAATAATGTATTGAGCATTTATGTCTCTGAGATTCTTCCAAGGACGGCTGATCTGATTTTTGTGAACGTCAAAACAGTTGAAGGTAAGGATTTTATGCACGAGCAAGGGATTAAAGTTGTCTCTTTGATTATAAACCACGTTTTCGAATGCAAAAATCCTTCATTGTCAGGAGTTTAATCCCACCATATATAAATATATATAATATGGCAGAACCAAAGATTTACTTTATTACCTAATCAAATTCAGATCATGCGTTTACTTTGGAATTGACAATGAAGGGCTGGAGAGTAGCATCCACTCACACAGACAGTATGAACGGAGACTACATGAATGTGGGCGTTATATTACACTTGAATTGATGTTTAGGTCGCACTTCATACTAAATATTTCAATAATATCAGAGAGGTGATGAATGAAATCAGTCCGGGACATAGCAAAAAGTTTGAAGAATGCTTGTGCCGACGATTGGAACTACTGCAAAAGAAAAAAAGTATGGAAGAGGTAGGGTTATTGTACCTTATAACGGTGTTTTAGTCCGAACAACAAATCCAAATTCAATAAAATACGGGAAAGAAAATACTTTTAATCGAAGAAATGGGTATAATCGTTACAGCCAAGTGTCATATTCGGTTTACTAATTCTTATAATCAGCAATAAAAATTTTATTCTGTAGCTTCGGCATTGTCATCATCTACATGGTTACTTTGACGGAATCTTATTGTAGTGGTGTCTTCTTCGTTCTTTTCGTCAGCAGAATTTTCATCAATGGAAGCTGATTCCTGTGCTTCTATTTCTGTCTGATCTTTTTCCTTTGATTCCTTTTCTTCTTTGTTTTCTTTTTCTTCTTTAGCTTCAGATTTATCGGCCTCTTGTTTATCTTCTCCAAGTTCTGCTGTCGCTGATAGGTTTGTTTCGCGCTAAAGAATTTGTTTATCACTGAATTTCCTTTAAAATTATTCTTTGTTAGTCTAAAATACCATACCTTGACTATAAATCGACCATGCACTTGGTAGGAGACCAGACCCCACAGCAACACCACAGCCCAGATGGATCGCATTTTACTCTCTGACTGCCCGAGTGAGTAGATTGCTACTCTCAGATGATTATTTCGGTTCGAATGCTTCTGCCACTCAGCCGCACTCCCAAATCCCGAAGCAAGCCAGTGTAAAATAATTTTTTTATTAGGTATAAATAGGCGGGCAATGTACAGATATCCGATATTTACAAACAAGGAATTTTACAGTAACCGTAATTATGGTTTTCGTCTAGTGATGTGCGGAGAGGACTACAAGGACGTGTACACGGAACTCAGAATTCTTTGATATGGTCGACAGAGATGACTGGTCGTCGACTTCAGTCCATTGGAGAGATAAACAACGATTAAATTGTGATGAGGATCTATGTGGATGGATTGACAGCCATAACCGGGATGGCCGAAGACGTATTTTCCCTAAAAAACATGCTTTTTGATATTGAGAGAAACCATTTATTTTGAAAGAACCGAATCATCTGTTCCGATAATAACCCGCGTTGTTTTTGCTTACATTTTCTTGAGGATGATAGTCATAAAAGAAGCCATATCCCTTCATGATGGGATATAGGATCGTCTTTTCCCAATGCCAGTCATCCAAAGTTGGCCGAGTCATCTGTTCCACTAGCTGGGGGCTGATCAATGAGCCATTCAGGAAGAGAGAGAACAGCTCAGCGACATCTCGGGCTGTTCCAAGGCCATTCGACGCCCCTAATCCCAATCGTTGTATCTCGATCTGATTTATGGTCAGATCTTCCATGTTCAGCCAATCCTGATTTTTTTCCACTTTTCCCAAAATTGATTCAGATCCTTGACTGTAATATCCAGCAATCATTACCAACATTCTTGGATCCACAATCGTATCTCTGATGTAATCAATGATGTCGGCTTGCTGTAATACAGCGCTTCTTTCGAAGTCGGCGTCATGTCGAAGGCCGATTGATACATCCAAACCAAATTTTCTGGAAATTTGATCGTCGAAAAACGTGGCGAGATCTCTGTGAAGAGGGTCTACCCGTTGAACAATCCCCTCAACCAGCCATCCGTAAGTTAGAGCATGATATCCTGAGGCTGTCCCCGGAATCCAAACAGGAGTGGCTTCTTCGATCAATTTGAATATCTTAGTCCGAGATATCACATCCGCTAGATCGATTTGATTCTCGAGATATGGGAGGCCAGCTTGGTGAGTAAGGACATGTTGGATGGTGGTATTTTCCTTTCCGTTTTGTCCGTATTCAGGCCAATACTGAACGATTCTATCAGTCCATTTAAGAAGGCCTTTGTCCACCAAAATAGCCAAACATAATGCGGATAAAGGTTTAGATGCTGAGAAGAGTAATGTTCTGGTATCCTGAGTCCATAACTTATTCTTTTTGAAGTCAGCGTGTCCTCCCCAAATATTCATTACATTAACCCCATTATGGAAGATAGCCATAGCAGCACCTCCTTTCTCATATCCATCTTTAAAATTCTGTCTAAATTTAGGATAAATGACCAGTCGAATACATCTTACTCAAATAAATTTTTGGCAGTTTCGAATCTCCGTTCATAATAACCATGAAAAACAATGTGATTCCTACCTCTTATCAAGGGAACAATGAAATAAGCGAATATTTGACAAAGGAATACAAGAAAAAAAACTGTTAGGGCTGAATTTGAAATTGGTTTAGGAACCACCTTGAAGAAAAACATTTTATAAGGTTTCTCTTCTGATGGCCAGAGCTCCTTTTAAGGACCGACGGTCGATGCAACCGGAGACTTTGAATGGTCGGGACGCCCATCTCTTATCACCTGTTATCAGTGAGTCGACGAAGAAACCGAGTTTCGTGATTATTATTCTTTATATAATTCTGTCCAGCTAGGATGTGCAATTTAACCACGTGAAGAGATATTAACAACAATATGAAAGTTATTGGGGAAGGCAGCAGCGGCTCGAGAAGAAAGAAAAAGCTTAAAATTACTGGAATTTGAGCAGCTAAAACAAAATGCGGCAATGGACGAAACTTTAAGGATTGGCAGTGGAATTACATTACGATTATTAGAAGAGAGAGATCCAGCCGGAGGGCCTCAACCCTCCATCAACTTTGTACAAACAACAGGGCCAGACAAAGAATAGAACCTACAAATGGAAATAAATTGCCTGAGGGTCATTGTGCGGCCACAATGATTGGCTGTATTACTTTACATTTAGACTGTAAATGCGAGATAGAGCGCTTGGTATGTTTGTTATGTCGTTGCAAAGCATTCAAAGCCTGTTAAAAGATGAGAAAGTTATGCAAAAAAAACACCGGGGGAAAACAACGGGACTAAAGGACGGGTCTGTGTAAATCTATTTATACATTGCCTAAGGCTGTGTCGTCACCACCAGCGTCTTATTGGGGCCATATTGCCCGATGAAAGAGCCGTCTTCGGTGAATCTCCCGGGATCTCCGTCTCCATATTCAGCCATCGAATCCGTCTCAGATTCGCCTGTCCTTGAACCCGTCAACGACCTTTGTTCTTCGTCATCACTGTAATTATGTAGATAGAAAGTAATGTTCATATCGACAACCTTATTAGCATTTGTTTCAATATTTTTGATCGAATTAGAAAAAAATAGCACATGTTTGTAAATCTTTCTTACATTTTTCCATAATCAGGAAATCCTCGATCTTTGGGAGTAATTAATTCTCGGCCTTGGAGGCGTTCCTTCTTTGATACCGGATATTTCTGACCCCGTTTTCTGCAGCAATAACAGATCAGACAGCAGAGGAAAAGGAGGATCAGCAAGATCAATAGTATTAATATGATCCAATATATCCTTGCATTATATGGAGCTGAAAATAAACAAAATTGTAAATGTAGTTGCTTACAGATACCCGTTGTAACAATTCTGTGGATTCTGGATTCCGTTTCCCGGACAGTTCCTTTTGGGTCGGTCTGGACTGAGACCGCTTCCACATCATACTTAGTACCTGGAGTCAGCCCCTCTACCTTAGCGGTTAAAGCTGTGCCAACTGGTTTCTGCTCCTTAAAAAGGGTCTTTGACCAAAATAATCCACTTACATTCCATTCAGTTTGACCCTCCTCTCTATACTTGACATAAAAGGTCTGTCCGACTGGTCGTTGCTCATCCTCATCAAATTCCCCGGGGACGAAACTGATGTTAAAATGATCATCAGCAATGCCTTCTTCGATTAAGGACGGTCGTGCCGGTTCCACTGAAATGTTGGTAGTGGCATTAGAAGGAGCAGCCAGTCCACACCAGACGGACAAACTAAGTACTAGTAGAGGAAGGAAGATCATCTCAAAGAAGCCAGTTCGTATCAGTTTAGAGTATTCAGAGACGCGTCATAACCGGGGAAAGGAAACAGTTTTCTCCTGAATTCAAATCGGCTCTTTCAAACGGCAGTTGTCCGGCTCTAAGTTCCAATGCAACTCTAGCCAGACCGGCCCGATAACCGAGAGGGACGGCCAAGAACAGAGAAGAAAACCCCGTTCGAATGTCCAAATTTAAGAAAAGAACGAGTTCTGTTTAAGGAGAGAGAGGAAGTAAATATCCTTTAAACGAAAAGAATGGAACCATTAGGGACGGCCTCAGGGCCGGGCCTTTTCTTTTGATCCAGAATACGATTACAGCCCCACTCAAACGAAACCGGGTCCATTTATTTCGTAATAGAGCAAATCAAAGCCAGCTGAGCCTTTTCTCTGGCCCTCAACCCCACCCAAATGCGCATTTTATTCCGTGTCGGATCTACATTGCTTGGATATTTTTTACAGTGGGTTAAATCAAGATAGGTCGGTAAACAAAACTGCGAGCGCAATCCTTGTGTCATTACTCCCAAGGTAAGTCTCCGCCTAAAAAACACACCAAAAAGGTATAAATTTTTATGCACCTGCGAGAAATTTGAGTATTAAGGTGAGGGAAATGGGATGACCTTGGACTGGTCAGAGGCCCGCACCCGGAGGCAGGAGAGACCAACAAAAGAGAAGGAGAGTAGTTGTCAACTCATGTCAATTGAAATAAAATTTTTCGACATGAGAGGGGGGGGGGGGGGGGGGGGGGAGTGCAAGAGACTCGAAAACAACTCTAGATTCTAGGAGCGCCCCAGACATGGCAAAACGGGCCGGGCCCGGTGCCCCTCGGGCGCCCGGCCCGTTTAAAGTTGGGCCCGGCCCTTTACAAAATTTCCAAAGCCCGGCCCGGCCCTTTTTTTTGTTTAAAGTTTTTACTTTAAACTAACATTATGACGTTGTTCGCAGTACTCAAATTAGTCCAAAAACGTTTTAAAATTTAAAAATCGATCAACCTATACCCAAGATATTGTTGATTTTTTTTTTGATATTATCCATGATTTGTCTTTCAGCGAAAAAGATGTTCAGATATTGGAATATATGCAAAAAAAGCTGAAAAACATCAAAAATTTGAAGATTCGGAAATGATAATCAGAACCTGAAATTTTTTGTCCCAAATTTTGATGTTTATTTGATTTTTTTAAAGGTCGAAAAATCGAACCACAGGTATTGTCATAAGAGTGAATAAAATACTTCAGATGGGCTGCTCGATTGTCAAATCCATCGTCGAAATCCTAGAGAAAGAAAGAGAAACTTTAAACAACCGTAGTCAAAAAATTTTTTTGCGAAAAAATTACAACAAAATGCCAAAAAAAACTTGGCACCTAAATTTTTCGTTGCAAGACAATTTTTTTTTGAAAAAGGGGCCGGGCCGAGGGGGCCAAAAAACGATAGTTTAGAGTTGGGCCCGGCCCTTTTCAAAATTTCCAAAGCCCGGCCCCCTTGCCATGTCTGGAGCGCCCTAATTGAAAATATGATGTAGTCTCTCTCTAGCTGTGATCGAAACAAATTTATGGGAAGAAAACTTACATTGGAACCTTAGCGCCTCGGGCAATGTTTTGGCGTCTGCAGAATTGGGAGCTCCCTGGCCAGAGGAAGTGTGGCCGAACACCTTGAATCTGTAGTTGGATTCAAACTCCAGTTCCGCTAATCTCAATTCGGTGGTGTTTCCTAAGACCTCGATGGGCGGGGCTTGGCAAGCAACTTGCTCATCGTTTACTCCATGGGTTCGACATTGGAGGATGGAGTAGTGGGTCAGACGGCCATTATTGGCACGAGGCGGTTCCCATTTCAGGACGACAATTCCCTTTTCCAGAGGCGAGAGGTTGTTCATGGGGAATGCGCTGAGATCACGAACTGGGGTAGGCACTAAGATATTGATAATCAGAAAGTTAAATCATTGTTTTACTCTTACCTCCTTCACGTGTTCTAAACGTCAATACTTCACTTTTAGGACCTTCATGCTGTGAAGTCACCACTTGGACTACTGCATAATTCTGGGCGTTGGGTTTGAGTCCATGAACTGTTACACTCGTTGCGTTGGGGGCTACCGCTACAGACTTTAACCGACGACTTTCGGGAATCTGACGTCGCTTTCTGAGCCTCTTAATCTCCTCTGATCCAGTCAAATCTTCATCCTCATGCCAGAAAGTGACCTTGTATCCAGTGAAATTTCCTTGGATCTGGCCAGGATCAACAGGATCCCAATAGAAAGTAGCCGATGTCGAAGTTACCCCTTCTACCCTAAAGTTTTCTGGACGGACGTCTGGAACGGCTTCTCCAGTGGTTCCTTCAATGGTCTGAGGTTCCACTAATGAAGGACCATGTCGATTCTTAGACTTGACTTGGACCTCATAGGATTTCATCGGCTGGGGATTCTCAAATTCGATCGTGGCTGTATCACTGAAAGGATCGCTAACTTCCATTGTTTTCCATTGACCTCCCTCTTCCTTCTGAAAAAGATATATTGCGATGACAATTTAAGAGTAAGTCCTAACTGTTTTTAAAACTTACCGGCCGATAAAGGACTACGTATCCGAAGTCTTGTCCGTTCCATTCATCTCGAGGCATCGGATCCCAGGCCACTGTTAGCTGCCCTGGGCTGGTACTCAAGGTCCTAACGTCGGCTGGATTTCTGTACGGTTGTTTTTCATCAGTATCACATTGTCCTTTGACCTTAGTTGGAGAGCTGTCGCCGACTGTGTTCCTTGCAATCACTTGGAAAACATAACGACCATAAGGCTTAAGTGCAATAGTTGCATTCGCCTTGACGTGCCTTGCTGATGAGACGGCCTCATTGTCAATGGCACTGATTGGGACTGGATGAACCTTCCATTGAGATAACTCAACACTCGGATCAGCCATATATCGAATCCTAAAGTCGGAATGATCATCAATTTCAAAAATTCCTACCAAAACTCCTTGACCGGAACTACCGTATTCTTGGACTCCAAATGCTCAAAGTAGATGGTTGCAGTGGCTGTTTTACCATCGCACTTATCGATTCGAGCAGCATGTGGAGGGCCAGGCACATCTTGAACACTTATCTTTACAGTTTTGGAGACTTCATCCAGTTTGGTTGCAGCTAGACATTGATATTCTCCAGAATCGAACTGAGTTGGGTTCTCAATCGTAAGAGTATTATCATTATCAATCAAAAATTGACCGCTCTCAAGTTTGGACTGGTCCAATGGAAGACCGTCGACCTTCCAGGTATACGAAACATCAAGATCATCGTCATGGTCGGCGTTACACGGCAATTTCAAAGCTCTTCCGGCTTGTACTACTTGAACGGGCTCAGAAAATGGTTTCAGAATGGTAGGTTCTAAAGGAGAATAAAAAAAGGTTACATGCTTACTTCTGACAGCTAACTTAATTGTTCCTTTGGCTGTTCCATACTTATTTTTGGCTATGCAGTCGTATTCTCCTTCATGGTCTTCAGTTACTTCTAAAATAATATATATAAGAAGACAAAATGTATATTCCTTACTTTCAATTGTAAGATGAGCAACTCCTTGAGAATCCACTTCAGTTCTGTAATCGTCTCCAAGCAGTGAAGGATTCTCCCAGGATACATTGGGTAACGGGGAGGCAAAGAATTTACATTCCATATTAAACTGCTTTCCCTCCACCGCCTCGACTTCTCCCGGCTCTTCTAATAGCCTCGGACCAAATGCCAATAGATTAAGGTAGAAATTAGTCCACAGATATCCATGTTTGTTTTCGGCTTTGCATTGATATACCGCATTATCTCCCATCCCATTAACTCCCTTTCTGACATTGTTTAAGATCAATTTGGTCTTGTCGATCTCCCAATTCCCGGGGGTATTTTCCTTGGTCATCTCTGCAGATAGCATTGAAATCAGAAGTAATGCAATATAATAGAGTATGAATAACACGTTCGTATAACATACCAACTCCATTCTTGTAGAACGTCACGGTGGGAACGGGCTTCCCGATCGTTCTACAATCGAAGACAACGGTCTCCCCTTCACTTGTATTTGTGTTCGGAGGAGGCCCCCCAGGCCAATATGGAGCCGCTGAAAAGAAATGATTCATGAGACCGGGAAGAACACCTTACTTACCATCAACAACCACATCAAAGACCCGGTCGATGTCATTGTGATTCGGGAATTTACAATCATATTTGCCGGCCTTCTCCGGAGTCGCATTAAAGGCAAGAGTCTTTCCGTAAGCTTCGAAAAAGAAGCCCTCGGTGTTATCTTGGCTGATCTCCACCCCGTCCTTGTACCAAGTTGGAATTGGCTCGGGACTAAAAATAAATGTTATGATTCGATAGATTTTATTGACAACGTACTAGCCGGAGAAGAGACAATGGAGCTTGTAAGTCTGGCCAACCAGCGCAATGGGACTCGACCGATTCACATATTGCTCCGCCGGGGGAATCAGAGCCGAATCCTCCACTGAAAAGTCATCAAAGATAAGTGATGAGGCATCTGGGCCCGATTAAAGAGGAAGGAATTTTTTTTACGAACAGCATGACAACTTAAAACCACTTACAACTTCGTCTTCGATTGGTGGTGATATTTAACTTGAATTGGCTGCCAAATTTATAATCCTTGATTTTGGTATTCTCGGCCGTACAAGTGTAAAACCGATCAATCTTGAAATCGGATTGTTTAACATGATGGAAGAAAATAGTACCCTAAAAGAAAATACAACTAACCGTGAGAATGGCAAACAGCACAGCTAAAACAAACTGGCTGGGCGGCCGAAGGGGTGGCGCGGTCGCTGAAAGCCGGGCGCCGCGCCGACTCAGCATGACTGGACTGGATGATGGGCAGGTCCGGCCGCTAGGCGTCCCGTGTAGGCTAGACAAACGGTTATTCCGACTATTAACTAGGGCTCGAAGTGCGCGAAACAATATTTACTGGGGGGACTGGTGTAATGGCCGCGAGGGTCGAGATGAGGGCGTTCTTCGTGAAATTGGGGCAAAAGACCGGACCCGCGGAAAGATCGGATCGCAAACAAAAAGTCGAGAGCGCGGGTTAAAAAGCGTAACACAAAGACACTCATGCTTGCTGCTCTGGACACATCCGGTGTCCAAGGCCCCAAGCCAAGGAACGTTGCTCATTTTGGTTATAAACGGCAATTCAAAGAAACAATCGTATATTGCAGATATTCACGAATTCCCGAGACGAAATGAGGTCACAGCTTGAGTAAACACTTCGTTTTGTTGTAGTCACAAACGCACATACATATAACTTTAAAATCTGTAATACGGCATGAATTCCTATTGTGATTACCCAATCAGCCCAAAAACGAAGAATAAACAAGACATTGGGGAGAGGAGGCGAAGGAAGCTAAAATCGGTCATAATCTTAAAATGCCCAAAAAAGGAAAACGTAAATAAAAGGCGGTAATCTTTGGGCGTCAATCTTCTGGGTGTGAGAACATCCAAGCTGGGAATCTTCGGAGGTCGGGGCCAAGTGAAACAACAACTACTCCATCTCCTCTTTCGACTCCTCTTTCTTCCCTGCCTGAAGCCATTTTTGGCAAAGTGAGGGACCGAGGGAAGAGACATTGGGGAGTGGGAGTTGCAAGAAGACGGGGAGGACTTAGACGCGTTTCAGCGTCTCCATGCCTTGAAGGAGTGCGCAAAGTTTTTGTCCAATTGGACGGCCAGAGATGAACGACGCCGCTGCCCAAACCGTCCCGAAAACCCAGTCCATTTTTAAAATTTTTGGCAGCTCAAAGATAAATCCGTAAGGGACAAAAGCAGAAGGGCGGTCAACAAGGGGAAGCCCGAGTCATATTCAGCTGAGAAAATAAAACAACACGCACCTTCGACCCAAAAAGCCCTCAGGGCAGGTGGCTTCAAACTCCACTAAACTGGTTTGTATTTTGGAAGCTGAATAATGCCCTCGGGGCATTATTTGTCCATGGTTCTCAACATAATGTTTTAATTGGCCAATGCAAATATTTATGGCCTTAAAGATCCTCAAACTTACCCCAGAAGGGCAAACTCCTCCCTTCCGAATGCCAAATTTTTGTTCAGAAAAATAAAAGTATACATCCCATTTAAAGGAACACAAATTTGATGACATTTCGGATTATTCCCTGGCTTTTGTGTAATACTAATACAACCATTAAAAAGTGGTATTACGACACTTGTGGCGCTGCTCTGAGGCCTCAAAAAGTATTTTTAGTACCGTTTCCCTCTTCTTACCCCAAAGAAAGGTGTTCGGCCACAATAAAAAGCAAGAAAAAGGAAATAGAATAGGGTAATTTATTTGATCGGCGGAAAAATAGCTCGGCGGTATGAGATCAAACAACCTCACTACCAAAACTTGTAACAACTGATGTCAACGCAGCCCTTAGGGCATGTTAACAGCTGGACAGATGACAAAGTGGGCATGAGTGGACATTGGGGATGTTATCCGATACAAAGAAACGAATAAAATCATCGAGGTCTGATCGAGTCGGAGAGAGTAAAAGTTGAATTAGAGACAAGTCAGAAAAGTTAAACTCCCCTGACAATAAGGTGGCAGCTCAGCTCAAGTAAGAGCGGGGAAAAGACTCAAGTCAGAGCCCGGAACCCTGAGCAATTTATCCAGAGCAACCATCGGAAATGGATATATGTACAGTAAAGCGATTCCATTCCAATCAAAGTAAAAAAACCAGCCGATTAAAAAAAGGACTGGGAACGATGACTGGCCACAATCTCACGCATCCCCTCACCTCTAACCCCGTCAGTCATAATCAGCTGTTCCGAACGACCTGGAGAGAGACATGAAGGAGGTTGTTTCAAATATTAAAAAAAGGAAAGGGGGCGTCAAACAACGGCCACACCTGCCCTCTAATTAGAGACCGAACGACAATCCACACATTGTCGGTAATTTGAAAGACAATTTGAGGGATTTGAGGACAAGGAAGTGGGAAATAGACAAGTAAAAGGACTAGCAAAAAGTGAGAAAAATTATGTGAATAAGTAAACAAGAGGAGGAGAACGACGTGTCCTCACCTTTCGCAACAGATTGTGGACTTCTACTCTCCGTTTATGAAAATAAATATACATACATCCATCTTGGCAATAATTATCCCGTAATCTTGGGAATTGCGAGAAAACAATGAACCAAATGAGGTAAAATTCATGCTGTAAGTGTTCTCGCTTCAGTCAGTGGATCAAATCCGCGGTTCTCGCGCTCTCGACTCCCCTTCCCTGCCCTGCCACACCGCCACCGGTTGGTAGGGCTCCAGGATGTAGTCAAGGCCGATTCCCGATTCTTGCGCGGCGTTTTCTCGCTCAAAAAGCTCATGCAAATTTTAGTATTTTCCTCAGAAAAAATAAATTAATGAGAACGAAAAACGGGAAAAACATATTCGGCGTGCATATGCAGCAAGTTCTCCAATTATAGCAGCCAATTATAACATCGGGCTTTCCAAAGTTCAGGAGGCGACGACCAGAAAAAGAAGGAATCTCATAAAACTCTCTGGGAACTCGCAAACAAACAAAATCAATTCTTGAATGCTTCAGCATTTACGTATTAGGTAGTATTCGAATATCTTAACCCCATGTTCAGGCTGTCTGTTATGTGGGCAGGTATTCTAATTTAAAAAAAGGGAAGGTGCGCGAAAGAAAAAGGGAGCCAATTTCGGGATGACACAAATCCCAGCCGCCCAAACAGAGTTCTAATTAAGTTAATTAGACGGACCTGATCGTTAGTCGAGATGTGAGAAGAGTTGATTGTGCCGAAAGAGCCGGGCTCACTCCCCATCAAGATCCAATAAACTCGGGCCGTCGGATTCGAAGCCGGTGGAGTGCAATTTCTTTGATAGGCATCCCCCAATTCTACCTGCACAATTTCGGGTTGTTCTTCGTCAAATAATTGGATGACTAAAAATATGATTTATAAGATCTATCCATAGGCGAAACTGTGGTATACCCATAATGCAAATACTCACAAGCAGCCTCAAACTTGACGCTTTCCGAAACGGCCGTTCCGTTTTCGTTGATTGCAAGACATTCATATAAACCCTGGTCTTCGATGGTTAATTGTGATAATGTGAACGTTCCTTCGCCTTTTGTCTGCTCGATTCGTTGTTGATAAACTTCTAATGGGAAGGGAACTCCATCTTTCCGCCATTCGTATCTAAATTTAAATCCTATTAAGAAATTTTCTTCAATAAAATTCGCATTCAAATCATATTGGAGACACAAACTCATCAAAACTTATAACATGTAATTAATTATCATAAAAACACCTTTTAGAAAATTGGAAAGCTTCCTTCGGGTGTTAGGGTCGTGGAGCATAAAAATCAAACAAAAATTAATTTGACAGCAATTGAAAAGTAATCAAAATGTCAACAAAAAAATTTCAAGTGCATCCTAAAAAAATAAAAGTTGTGTAATCGAAAATAAAAATCAGAAAGCGAACAAAATAATTGTGCCAGCAGAGATTCCAAATAAATTATTCATTACTTTCCAAAATAAGGAGCTGCAATTCAACCCAGTGAGTCAAAACCTATTTCCGGCACAAAACTTAGCTCTCAGATCAGAATGAAACAAGTGTTTTAAATTTTCCTAATTTTTTGAGACTAATTTTGAAAGGGGAAATTGGATTACTAGTAATTTTATTCAGGAAGGTACATTATACGTAATCATTTGGGGAAAAATAACAGTTTACAAAGGCCGACTCGGTCTTGAAAAAGTATTCAAAAATTAAATTATTTCTTACCGAGGCTCAGGTACTCCAGCGGCTTTGCAATTAAATGTGCGGGCCTTCAGATGATCGAGATTGTCTCTATCCGGGGTATTCTCGAGGATATAATACATGACGGCGGGATTCAATTCGTGGATGAATCGAGGCGGTGTTGGTAACAAAGCCAGGTCTCGGTCTTCGAGATACCCGAAAGATAGTACTGGAATTGAAATAAAATTACATTTTGTCATCATTAATTCTTTTACGTTTTTCAAATTTCTTTGTTTTTTTTAACAAAAGTAAATATAGTTTCTGGAGAAAGGATAATTGCTCTGAGGCATAATAATAAAGAAGCCCTTTCACCAAAAAAAATAAACGGAGGGATCATCCAAAAATGGAAACTTATCAAAAATATAAAATTCAGGGCCACAAAAGACTCACCTGCTGAACACAAAATCCATGTTAATGCGCAGAGAAGCGGGCTTTGGCCGCCGCCGGCCATAATTCTGACCAGCCGGTCAATCAATCTGAAGAGAATCAAGTTGAAAATTGTTATAGAGATGCGCAACCAATTTTATATTGTATTGTTAACCACGACCGGCTCCGGATGAATTTGAACAAAAAAAAAGAAAACTATGTAAAGGGCAGAGTGAAAACAAATTATTACTGAAATAAATAGATAAATGACTTTGCTTCTTCAAGGTTGGAGAGTGCGCGGTCATGGTTCTTTGATAAGGGGATACGACTTTCGGATCCAATAAAAACATGACCGGAAATGGGAAAAGGCCGAGAATGCAGGTCAGCGCTTATAACAACAAAAAATGAGATGTTCTCTGGGATGGGATGTTTGGAACGGTCAGAAAAAAAGAAGGTTGGGAAAGGCAAGGCCTCCTCCATCCGAGGGTCATTTGGCGCAATCCTCAGCGCCTTTACAGTCTGATGCCGGGCTCGACAAAAGGACGAGTTTGCACAAAAACAATAAGCAGCCGGACACCTGCGTGAAGCAAAGAAACAAGCAATTAGAGGAAATGTCACGCTCTCCATCCCTCCCCCGATCCGTCGTATGCCCATCAATCACCCGTCTACACCTCCATGCCACAAGACTGCGGTTTCTGTGTTTGGCTGACTCAGAAAACGGCCCTTCTGAATGAGCGGAATGACCATTTCTCTCTTCTGATTTTAAGTTAACGCCTGAAGACCGAAGCGAAGACGAAAGGACAGGTCAA
Source organism: Bursaphelenchus mucronatus (assembly GCA_025436335.1). NCBI lineage: Eukaryota > Metazoa > Nematoda > Chromadorea > Rhabditida > Aphelenchoididae > Bursaphelenchus > Bursaphelenchus mucronatus. The sequence goes on from CM046356.1 coordinate 6,439,409, forward strand.
TGTAATAATCACGTAAAACAAATTAGTCATTCGAAAACGGGCTAATAAATGGCTTAAAGGGCTACTTGAGCAGAGTGTTTGTTCTCGAGAGATCGAAATTTGTTTTAGGATTAGATTACTTGATATGGATTAGATCAAAACTTCAGTCAAATTATGGAAAGAATATCTTGGATTAAGTGATGAGAAAAAGAAGTATTAGGCAGACGACCAACTCAAAACGAGATAAACGGACTAAAAAACTCTTCTTTTTGCATCCATAAGAATGAAACCATGCCCTCAGGGGCCAACGAATCTGAAGACGTTATCCAAAATCCAAAAAAAGGAGAAAACAACGAAAACATAAATAAATCTTGACATTATTACGTCTACATTCAGATATCCGGGTTCGGATCTCTTCCGTTTCTGCTAATTGGAGGAGGTGGGGCCAGTGAATAAATTACATTAAGGCCGACCAATCTCGAGTAAACGACTTCGGGAGACGATTGACTTGAGAAAATAAAAAACGGTGGCCAAAGTGTGGCCGCCCCATCCAAAATCGAGGCCAATTCAGTCTCATAGCGGTCATTTATGCCATATTTATTTACAGCGCATGCTAACTGGCTCGCTAACGGCCCGCTAGTCCTCCATTCACACCAAGCCGGTCCCATGGGCGCTAATTAGCTAATTAGGCAGGTTGCGCAATCGAACCCAAGATTTGCCGCCTCAACGGACTCAAAACCCCTCACTTGTGTAAGGCAATAGCCTCAGGGGATTCGCAGAAACATTGTTTGGCCGCTCGGCCGACGAGAGGTTTGGGAAGATAACATCTTCGACTATAATATCGGCCGGCTCCACAACATATTATGGCCCAAAAGTCATAAACGCCTGTCCGGCGGCCTCAGCTCCAGGAATCCGCCTCCAGGCCATAATCTAATCAAGCTGACCCTTTGAAAAGTTCGAAATCAATTTAAGAATCTTCCGAAAATCCCTCAGTGCGCAACCGACGGAATCAGCGCGTCGCGGGGCCAAGGACAAAAAAGGAAATTAAAAGAAACTTTAATGCCTTTCGCTGTACGAGATCCAATACGATTCTCTAATGAGAATGTAAACAAAGGAATTAATCCCCTGAAGGCGACAAAGCGAATGAAACTTTATAAGGAAGGGAAAAGGAGGTCGAGACAACAGCAGCTCGTTATGCTCATAAGCAGATGGGGGTCTTTCATTGTGAAGATTTTTGGCGCGTTCGCTTAATAGGCCCAGAGTCGAGAACGGGTCGAAAGCAAAAAACGGAGAGCAAGTATTATAACATAAGAAGGGGGGTCGCGCAGACCTACTGACCGCGTATTCTTTCGCCCGGTATGGCCCGGTTGCGAGATGAAGCCAAGAACGGAAACTCGGCTCTGATTCAAGTGCAAACAATACAAAGTTGGCGCCACAAAAAGAGCTGTCTCGACCGACAAGGTCAAAGAGTCGAGCATTTTATGAATCTGGCAGCCTGTTTCCACCGGTATGACTGACATTAACTCTCTCAATACGCCCAATCGGACACTTGATTTATGCGAGGGAATGCCCCCGTTGCGCGTGATGGATATTCATTTAAATGGCTTCGCATATGAGATTTGCATGGATACATTGGATCCACAGAATAATTTGTCAAATCATTTCAACAAGAATGTCAGACTATGATATGGAGAATATGGTGGAAATCAGTTCTGACAAAGACAGGGGTTCTCCAGGTTCAACGAAATTACTAGAAATAAGAATGAAAAAAATATACATAATTGGGATTTGAAAGATAGTAACCAGTCTGATGTGAGAAAAGAATCCAGGAAACATTTTCCAAAAACGGCGCATTCAAAGAAAGACTTTTCCACGCTTATGTTACTGTTGATATAATTACCACGCCCGCAGAACCCTCCCCAAAAATTAAACTGCGGCAACTTGAAAGCTTCCACTTGAAGCATAATGCACATGACCGGCTAATTGATCCCTCAAAGGCAACTGATCCCGCCTTGGCCAAATAAAGAGTACATATACACCATCTTGGCGACCGCATCGGCGCCCTTTGTTATGGAAATTAAGTACCAAAACGGGAAAACGGCGATTTCCACCACTTTTGATGGGGAATTCAGACCTTATATTATATATGCATGAAGTCAAAATGTTCTTTCTTTTTCACATTCACAACATAACAAGAGTCATTAAAAGTTCTGAGCGTCAATTGCAGTCTGCGTCATCTGGACTAAAACCCAAGATTAAAAAATCCCTTTTAAATCTCCAATTTCAGCAAAAGCGAGGGCGCAGTTTGCTTGACGATTCCGCTTATCAAATTATACGAAAAAACAAAAAATGAGAAGGAAGTAAAGATAATTAATGGTCGGCTAAAAAGAGAGCCTCTACAGTGATGCGCAGAGATAAGAACCGCAACCAGATTAAACAGACATTACACATCCTCCTCGGCCTCAGGAACCTTCTTTATTACTGTTTTTTGGCGTAAATTCTTGAAAGTAGAGTTATAAAATTTAGAATGTTTTCGTCAATAATCTTTTCTCTCTTCTTTCTCTGAATGCTTTTACATTAAATAATAATAGCAGCCTACTTCTGCCTTATTCGTTGCCATATGTTTTATTTTTCCTCTTTACTTTGTAATTTAGATAATAAAATCACAAAAGTGGAGGTCTTATAACTGCAATATTACTATTGTGAAAGGGAAGAAAAGGTTTGAATTTGGAGAATATCCGTTTGTAGGGGAGGTTGTAGTGATAATATGAAGCAAAGTAATGTTTTTTGTAACCGTGCCTCGACTGTCTGAAGTGGGTCGATAACCAGTATAATGCATATTCTTACCATTAGTCATCTAATGACCGTGGTCTTTTTCAATTTCTGTTTTACAAATAGTCTTTTTGAATACCGTTTAATTCGTTCAAAATCACTCTGAATCGTGATTTTTGTTTTTTGAAATTGATTCGAACCACGATTCCCATCCAAGCCCAGCCAGTAACTATTCCCTTCTTAAACAACGCCTCAGGGCGTTTACTTGAATTTTTTTAAACGAATTTCCCTTCCTAGATCTATTTACCGTTATATTTATTCGCCTTGATTATGCATTGTAAGGACGTTCTGGGAGGTGAGTGTAGGCGTTAAATTCGAGGGATTTCTTGCCAGTTTCTGTTTCCGTAACCCTATTCCCAATAGATTGTTCCAAAAGATAGTTACAGCTTGCAGCGAGGAAGACCGTCGAGGCCCTCGGCCCCTTTCAGATAAGCATCGATATCACCAACAACGCCGTTCCACCGTGCATTCGCTGTTCCCAGTGCATTCTCTTTGTGACATCCCTCTTATTCTCAGTCATCGAGACCATTCGGCCGATCCAAATCCCTCGGAAGAAAGTCGTTTTCTAGATATGCTGTAAGTCTGTTCTTTTGATCTCCGATTCTTCAGAGATTTTATCCATACAGTTGATCTCTTTTATCAACATTCTTAGATATGTGGCCCCATCTTCCCCAGATTCTGGGCATGTGGATGTAGATGGAAGTGAATCAGTTTCCTCTGCGGATATGTCGGTAATCTCAAATTATCGATGGAAAAACACAAAAAATTCCATCGACGAACTCTGGACTGAGTTTGTTGATGGTTTAAAGGACAATCGGGTCCATCATCAGGAGAATTCAGAGGCCGCTCACAGACTGAGTGCTTCCATTTTGAGCCGAGATGTTCAACGATGTTGTAAGTGTCTTCAGAAGGACTTGAAAATAATTGTTTGATTCATTGTAGTAATCGAAAGTCATTTCTATCTTGAATTTGGTGCCGGAATATGGGATTTTTGCATATGGAAGGCGCCTCTGGCGTCTCTTTGTTTATTCATGGTGTACATGAATGCTGTGTGGAACGAGATCCTCATCCCCTTGGCGTATCTTCTTTTTCTTTTACAATTAGGAATTAATTATTTGAAAACTCAAAAGTAAGTAATCGTGAGAATGCTTTTTAGGACCTTTAAAGAGTAGAGTTTTGTAATCGGTAAGATATTTTAAACTTCTAGAAAGTGCTGAAACAAAAATAACGGGTAGTTAAACAATGCTTATCAATTATAATATCTGATCTCCGATTCTTTAGGAATATTGATATCGGTCTCAATTTCCTGCCTCGAAGGAAGGTCCCTTGCCCTAAATTTGATTTAAATGGAGCCCAATTAATATTTTATGTGGCCAAGAAAGCCCAAATGTTGTTAACTTTCAGTGCTGACACCTTGGAGAAGTTGAGAGCGTATGTTGCAGTATCCCTTTTGAAATAAATCTAAATTTTCTTCAGACTTTTTATATGGCGGAAGCCCGAGGTTACCTTGAAGTTCGTCTTGATCTTATCTCTCTTCTTCTGGCTCCACGTTTTGACCTCCCTGAATACTTTTTTGATTGTAATCGGTAAACAAATGTTTTTTATTTCACTGACTTTAAACTGACTGACTGTTTGTAATTCAGTTCTAATGTGATCTACATTGCAGGACTGTTATGTGGCGGCAAGGCGTTCATCATGACGTATCTTTATTACCGCTTTCCCCGCCTCAGGCAGCTGTTTGACATCGCATTTTTCTTTTATCGTCATCTCCCCAAATCACCGCATAAATTAGAGAAAATGGAGAAAAATCCGACCACATTAAGACGCCGGAGTGACACAAATTCATCGGAATTGTCACAAAAGGTGAGTCATCTTACAATTAGAAGGTCTGCTGTACATATTAAACTAGGTCATTTTATTTTTACAAAAATTTAAAAGTTGTAGATTTTTGATAAAATCTGGCAGAAATTTACGAAGGGAGACTGAATAGGAACTGACTGAGTATGAGCGACCGAATATGAACGACTGAATATGAACTGGGATGCTGACTGAATATGAAAGACCGAATACGCACTGACTGAATATGAAAATTTCCTTTTAAGAGGGGATTAGCATAATCAATGGTGCTTACCTCAAGTATCCATTTTTTACCTTTACTTGTTTTTATTAAGCGGTAGTGTAAAGTAGTAACTTTGCTTAGTTTAGGCTTAGTTCAGGCCTAGCTCAGGCTTAGGCTTAGTTTAGGTCTGAGCCTAACCCTGAGACTAAAAACCCCGGGGCGCAGGCTGCAAAACCGGGGCCAGGCTTAATTTTTTATCCCGAAATGTTACGGAAGAAATTTGCCAGATTTCATATTCAGTCAGCATCCCGTTTCATATTCAGTCATTTCATATTCAGTCAGGCACCCGACAGAATTACATCAAAAAAGGAACGAAATTTTTTTTTTCGTTAAGCGGGGCGTGGATTTCAAAATCACACATTTTTTTCTGAATTTTACATTTTTGTTTTAAAGAGTAGTGTAAAAATGCCACTTTTCGAACTTTCAAAGAATAATCCGCAAAGATAAAATATAAGAGCGAAGATAAAAGGTTTTCAAAAAAAAGTCGAAATTTTTCAGTTTTTTGTTTTTTTTGCAAAAGAGAGCAAAAACAAAAAAAAATCGAAGATTTTCGGGGACGGAGAGCTAGAACGGTTTCTTGCTCGCCATTTTGGGCTTCGGCAAGTTGAAACAAGGTCTGATTTCCCGATTTGGTGGTGGCGAGTTGAAAGCCGTTTTGACCTCCCGGTCTAGACTTATTCGTTCCGCTCATCGGGGGGACACTTGACCCAGGATCTCATACACGAGACGAATTTATTTTTCGAGCATGTTCGAAATGTATTTTATGAATGAGAACAGCAAGTACATTGCTCAAAAAAGGATTTTTTACCAAGAGAAAACTTTTGACGGGCCTGACTTCGGGCCAAAAATCGGAAAAATAGGTGCCAGTGACCACCCCTGTTCTCGGGTAGGAAATCCTGGGTCAAGTGTTCCTGCGATGGGAGAATGAGAAAGTCAAAACTAGTTTTGCCTCACTGACCCCCGGAGCGGCAAGCTAAAACGAAGTCTGACATTCTTTCCCCTTCTCCGGCGAGCAAACTCGAGGTTTGGTCGCTTTATAAAAAGAAAGCAAAAACTGAAAAATTTCGACTTTTTTTTGAAAATCTTTTATCTTCGCTCTTATATTGTCAAAATGGCGGGAAAGTTTTTTATGAAAGGGTTTTGGCGGTTCCAAGATTCTAATATTAAAGTTCGAGAATTTTCGAAATCAGCAAATCAGCACCATCGAGAAAACCAATAAAATCACTATTTTTAGAAAAAGCTTGAAAATTACTTTTTACATTACTCTGTAACACAAAAACGTAAAATTCAAGAAAAAGAAGTTAATGTGCTGTTTGAAATCCACGCCATCGATTACCTTGAACCCCCTGTTTCGGAAAAAAAAATTCCCTGCGTACGTGAGAAAATATCGTTTTAACGTTATTGGTCTTACGGTAATGCCAAATTCAAAACCACTCCATGTATCCAACCAACTTTTTGAATTTTAAATATTTTGAAATGACTTTCCAGTTGAAAACAAAACTGTTACGCAACGATTCCACGGCCACGAATTGTACAGTAAAAACCTGCGACACCAGCCGACGAGGGTCGGCGGATCTGAGTTTCTCGGATTCATGTTGCTCTTCCTCGATTTCGATCGAGAAAACAAACCAAAACTTGTTATTCGAAATCCGTGAGTGTTATATTTTCTAAAGTAAACCCGTGCTTGGTCCGGATTTACTTTTTTTTATTCTTAGGTCGTCCTTGTTCCCTGATCGACAAAAATCAGTCATTCACTAAGGGCCTGACCCAAGGGGACCTTATTTTGAACGATTCGTGAGTTTTACTACAACTTTTATAGTTCAGAGACTTTTTTTTTATTTTTGTGGTTGATACAAAGGTGGTCATATAAGAATTCGAAAAATTTTTTTCCAAAAGCGCAAAAACAGTTGCACAAAAAAGCCGACGCCAAAATTGAAAAATCGGCGTTGAGTTATTTTGCAATTTTTAAGTCGGCGCCCGATTTTTGGACTCAGTGCATATTTTTTAAGTCGACGACAAATTTTTAAAACCGGTTTTTTAAGTCAGATTCGCGAAACGGTACGAGGTTGGGTTGTGATTTTGACAGAATTTTTCAAAATGACGTCACATTGACGTCGAATTGCTGTCATTTCTGTCAAACGGTGTCAAATTGCCCTTTTTTTAGTTTTTGTCCAATCATACAAAACATTATTCAAGGTAGTATAATGCCTTCAAACATGTTTAAGACCATATAAACATTAAAACAACAGTTTATAACAACAAAAGGAGTTTAGTAGACCTATTTCGGATCAACTTCTTCCCCGTTCCCGCTGTCACTGTCATCCAAATTTTCATTGATAAATTGAGTCAGTGAAACTGGAGGTTTCTTGCAGTAAATTGCAAGAATTTTTGGCGGGACAGTTTTTCGTTGTGAGTCAAAATTCTCGATTTTTTGGCAAAATTCTAAAAAACTCCCCGAAAACAATCAATTTGACAAGTCAAAAAGATTTGTCATGACGAAAATGACGGCAATTTGACAACTTGACAGACCGTCAACTTGACGGGCGGCACAACCCTAGTATGTAAATATATATGACAACCTTTATACCTTCTATCTTAATTGTCTTAATTTGCATGTATAAATCTTTTGCAGAATGTTAATGTTTTCATACAAAAATGCAAAAAGTGATCTAACGGAGACAATCGAGATCCCCTTCGATCAGCTGGTCATGTTCAAGAAAGTAATATTCTTGTTTCAGATTTCTAATAATAGTAAATACAAGTTACATTACTTCATTTAGGTCCGTCTTCTCAAAGCGATTGGTCGTTTAATCCCCGGGGGCAGTAAAGGAATCGAATTGCAATTAAAATCGAAGCCGAAGCCACTGAGATTCATCCGAATCCGGCAATGTGACGACTTCTACAGATGCCTTCAGGAAACAACCAATCTTTTAGATTTATGTATTCAAAATGATACATTACATTAAAAGATAATGTAATTGTATGTTTGTTTGTATATATCCAGAAAGTGTTTAAATTGTTGTCGTTTTGAGCTTAAACGATATTATCGGATATTTATTTGTATATACAGTTGTTAGCTGTTGATCCGTTGTAATAAAAGTAACCAAATGTTTGACAAGTCTTATATTTAATGACAAATAACAACAATAAACGGAAAGAAAATTTGGTAGGAGACAAAAATAAATGTACAATAAACGATAACTGATATCATGTCAGACACTGGACATGGCCGCATCCATGTTTTTGGCTTCGTTGTCGTAATGCCGGGAGTTATTCTGATGCAAAACTAGATTCTCTTCCAGATTAGATGATTCACTCATCGTGGTTTGTCGATGAATCCGTCCTTTGGAGCTTCCATCATCATTCTCATTCTTCTGTTGTCCTCTAACACAACAACCAGTCAGATTAATGATTCTCGATCCATCTCTTGACTTTTTCCCTTGAGATCTGACAGAAGCCAGAGAGGTGAATGGAGGGGGAGTACTTTGTTGGCCATATTCATAGTCAATCTCCGTCTCGTTGTATTCCCGTTCCTAAGCAACACAAACATTAAACTTGTAAGGAAAGCATTGTAATTCCTAGCGTCATTCTGCCTTGTCAAAGAACCCGATGCCTTTAATCTGAGCTTTTTAGAATGAGCATGGACTCTCTAATGTATATGGAATATGATACAGTATTCCCAAAACGACTTACAGTCGCCCTTTCCAGACATTGCAATAGATGATGATGTTGGATCTCAAAAATATCTTCATCTTTGAGCGCTTCCAACGGAAGGGCTCCTTGTTCGAAGGCCTGCATTCTGGCTTCGTGAGCCTTTTTCTTGGAGAATAAGGCCTGGCCACTCGCATTCTTGACAACACGAATTCTGGCTAAACGAGCTTTCTGAAACAAAAGCATTAATTGTTGTTTTATGATAAAAGTATTCGATAATCGAAAGTCCTGCCTTTTGTGCCTTCCGCTTATCGGCCCGTTGATTCTGATGGTAGATTCTGGAGAAGTTGCTGACGATAACTGGGACTGGCAGAGCGATTACCAAGACTCCACTGAGAGAGCAGATTCCGCCAACAATCTTGCCAGTTATTGTCTGAGGTGTTACATCACCATATCCAAGCGTAGTAAGCGTTACAATAGTATACCAGAAAGCGGCGGGAATTGAGGTAAATTTGGTATTTGGCACCTTCTTCTCGGCGTAATACATGATGGTGGCGAAGATGATGATGGCCATGGCTAGCGAGAAAACTAGGAATCCCAGCTCAGAGGCACAGGATTTGAGCGTGTAACCCAAAATACGAAGTCCTTGAGAATGGCGAGAGAATTTAAAAATACGAAATACCCGCTGGAATCAAATGATTACTGTACTCTAAATAAACATGTGGTTACTGGACAAACAAAATGCTTACAAAAACTCTAAGTGTCACAAATGCACCGCTTATATCTTTGTTGTCCTGCAGTCCCAGCCCGACATAATATGGGAGAATGGCCACTACATCTATCACTGACATTATGGACCTGCAAATAAAATATATAAAAAATTATTTTGGGCAAGTTATAATATATAAACAGACCAAGTCATAAATAAAAACCTTATTTGTCAGACACCCACCTCATAAATTTACATCTATCTGGGGCCGCAAATAGTCGTAACAAATACTCGACCGTGAAGATGATGACGCAAGCCGTGTCCAAAACAAAGAACTGCCTCTCGTACATATCACCGCAGGTGACGGACTCCTCGTTGTCAATGTACTGACAGGGAATTGTCTCGATTATATTGCACAACACAGATACCGCAATAAAGAAACCCGTTACGTAATAGAAAACCAGTGCTACGGAAGAAGTCTGAGGATTTTCAAAGGCCGACCACATCTGTTGTTGGAATGTCTGTTTACCCTTGGCCTTCTCCGGTGCCTCCAAAGTTTCTTCCATCAATCTTTCTTGGTTTTCCCGCTTCTTGTCTTTGTAATCTTCGTAACAGCAATCACTGATCAGATCGGGCATTATCCCGAAAAAGGAGAGCTCTTCATCGTAAGCCATCAGACATTCGTGCTTGGGGTACTATAAAATAATTGAAAAGGATCAGAGATCAGCACTTACATGAAGTTTCCCCGTTCGATAAAAAGTGAGGACATGTCGGAAGAGATCTAAAATTATGGAATAAAGATTGACTACTGAACTTACCGGGATCCCGATCGAAGAAATATTCCCCGGTATCCTCGTCATAGAAAAATTCCTTCTCGTTGGAGCCGAGCAAAGTCTCCGGGAACTTCTCCAATGTGTTTCTCCAGGTCTCAAATCGTCTGCCAGATATGTTGATAATCAGTTTTTCATCGGACACATGATCGACCGCCAGATCCTTCGCCTGAATCGCTAGCGGGGGCTTAGGCATGGGCTGGCGGGCGATGGGAACCCACCCGATGGCGGCGGCTCGGGCAAACGGCAGCCAAGCCGCCACCGACGCCATGCCGCCTAACTCTCAGCAACTCGGGGGCTATGATCACCAAAGTTTAAGGCTCACTTAAACTATTGTTTAATTATATCATAATTGAACAGTAAATTAAATCAGACAATAAATAAGGAAAATAAACGCAAGGGGTCCGTTTATATTAAAATACGGTAATTCTGCAACTGCTCCCCAAAATAGAAAGCGAGTAGAAGAAGATATTCAAAAATAAAAAATGTCCGGCTTTCTGACGTCACTGTCGCGGCGGCAAAGACCTTATTAAGTGATCGTTTTAGTCCGAGAAAGCTCCCTTTGGCCGTGACATGTTCTACTTGAGTTTGATTCGAAGAACAACGACGCGCTTTAAGAACCTTCTTTTCACCCAATATAATCCATTTCATAAAAAAGGAGGCGAGTTACGGGGTCGAGCCGAAAAGAAAATGGCTTCTATGTAAAAGTGCCAGAGGGCTTGCTTTCCTAACAGGCCTTATAGATATATTCACCTTGAGACAGCGACTCTATTATTCCTCAATTTCTCAAAACAAAACACAGGAACATCGGTGCGCAACGTGTCACCTCCCTCAGGGAATTACAACCACGCGCAATCGTCGTTTCAAGCTGCAGGAAAAAGCATCTGACTTTTGGCATCGATCCTGGGACTTGGGCAAAAACACTAATTCCGTTCGTCCAGCCTCATCCATCACCTTCAGAGCAAAAGAATCAGTGAGAACGAGAAATCATGGTAAATGCCAAAATAAATAAAATACTTTAAGGAAACATGATTATGGAGATCAGGAAAGCGGGGGACGTCACTCTTTTCCTTTCTTCATTGTATTTATAAACCAACCAGTACGAAACAAATTAAAGGAAAAAACAATGAAAGTATAAGAAATTAAAGTTTCTTTACCCAGTTACATTAGTAGGGCTGCATACTGGCAATTGCGAACTGAAACTGACTCTCATTTAAACATCGGATGTAAAGATTATTGAGAAGAGTGGCAGCCCAAAGTTTATTTTTCTTTTACTTTTTTCGGGGACACTAATTTTTTAAGACTTCTTCTACAAAGAAACCAGTCCGAGAAGGGAAAAACCAGGTCCCAGAAAACAGTGCCACTTCTTCTTTTTTCCATGACGGCAGGGGAATGAGCCTAGCTCTCTGGAAGCAGAAAGCGGACGACTTGCTGCTCTCTAGCCGGCCATGATAGCCCTTGCTCAACCCTTAAGTCCCCCGTCTCTTTTCGGCCCAAATCCTTAGGAAAAGGAAAAGGAGAAGGAGAAGGGCACGCGTCCTTTAATACGACCTGTTGCTCATTGCCCCTAATTGGGTCTAACTATTCTTAGTGAATGGGAAAAAAGTTAATTCCACTGATACACTAAATGCCTCAGGGCTGTCAATTTTTATCAGCCGTAGGTGGTCCTTGGGTGATAAACTTATGATTTCCGATATTAATCCAGGAGGTAACATTTATCTCCTCAACGGTTACGACAAAAAAAATAATAGAATAATCTTTTTTGAAAATAAGGTTTAAATTTGAATTAGAATTAGAATAAGGTACCTGGTGGGCCATGAGAGAAGATTCTGATATCCCTCACTCTCTTCTGGCCGTTTTGGCAAACAAGAAAAGGTTTAAATGTCTCCAACATCTCCTCAAACACTGGCTTTATCTTGGGGTCTGTAACCTCGTCCCCTTTCCCTCTTCAGCCTTTCAATCCAATTTCGGCGTTTGACAACTTCAAGCCGAAGAGACACGTGTTTTCGTGGCCTAGTTGATTAAAATTCAGGAAAACCGTCTCGAAAGTAAAAGAAAGATAGCCGCCTTGAGGGTAATCGAAACTTTACTCCGTTTACATTCACAAAATAGTTCTAAAAGTTTTGATTAAAACCCCTAAAGTTCAGAAAAGCATAAAATTCGTAATAAAAGAACATCTTTAAGACCGATTTGTAACAACAGTGCCTCAGGCCTGATCCCTTGGCCAGCCAAGAATAATATGAAAACAGCTGCGAATTAAATTTTATTTGATAAAGTGACAAAAAAGAACAAATGAATACCCGTGACATGACAAGCCCGAATTTGGTGAGGTCAATGAAAAACAAAACAATTAGGACCGGGAGTTTGAACTTCTTAAGGAGTCTGAGATGCCTTCGGGGGACAAATTTAATTTGTTAACCAACTCGTGACAAGCTGGCGCAGAGAGACTGGCTCTAGGTAGGGGATCATTCTGAAGGGGATCACGTTAGAATAATTACAACAATCAAAAAAATGTTAAAACACGATTTCTGAGTCACTGAATCGGTTGCCAGGCAGGCCTGGACGTAGGAACAAACCGATTTTAAGTTTTTGATCTTAAAATGACTGCAGGCATCCAATAAACACACGGCTGAAATATTTTTGTCTGATTCTCGCAATAACTGTAATTTACTGTAATTTACTGTAATTTACAATTTAATGTAAATTACAGTAAACTGTAATTTACCTACTGTAATTTACAATTTAATGTTTTTACAGTAGTCGACCATAACAACATAACTACTTGTCATAAATGGATAAAATTGAGAACACTTATATCTAAGGGCATGCCCGTCATAGTGAACATAGAAATTCGGCAGTCGAGTTACTGTAACATATCGCAATGTGGGTTCGGCCACACAAAATCGTTCATAAAATTTTTTTCTGGAATGCCGCGGCTGATTTTTAGATATGTTAATTGGTTTAAAATTCTGGCGTATAAACATTTGTATCCATTGATGAAACTTTCCTTTAAAATATTTTTGGCTAATTCTATCGGTAATGTAGCTTTATATACAATTTTCAATTTTGAAAGTAAGTCACCACAGAAAAAAATGTCGAACGAAAAAATCGCTCTTTAAGTGAAAATACCGTGGAATTTCACAGCGATTCCAAAAACCAAAAAATTAACCGCGTGTTTTTAGAGCCAACAGTTTTACAGCCGATTTTAGCGGCCGAAATCCGTTTTGTCCATGTTACAGTAATCGAAGGGCAAAAAAATTTGCTTCGTCGAATTCAGAAAGCTAGAAAACCTACATACTGCCACTTTTAGTCATTTTCTAGTCTAAATTTGCACCATAATCAACGGAACTCAAAATCATGATGTCATCTTCAAAAAAATGCTTTCAAATCTGCAAATCATCTTTGATACGACTATTAATATATAATATTTGACCAAAATCCATTACACCACAAAAAAGGGGTGATGACTTTTTAAACTTTTTAAAAATGTTTCTAGAGTAGAATTTTACGCTGATTAGCGTATCTAAAAGCAGCTGCGTCAGAAATCGTGTTTTAATGGGATACGAAAACGACAAGACTTACTTCCGAGAACTCTGGTGGTGGAGAATGTGCACGGCCAGTTGGTGATCGAACATCCAACGTTGTTGCACTGACTGGAATAGCCAAAGACGTCGACTGGACTGTCTCTTCGTAGCTGGGAGGACGGAAATCATACTTGGAATTGACGGCAAAGATATTCGGATCTATTGAAGGTAGAGTCGGAAGCCGAGGATTATGATCCAATGTGGAGAATCTGGGTGGGGGAAGGGGCACTCGAATTGGAGATATTATTCTTCGGAAATTCTAAAATAAAATCAAAAAGTGTACACTAACAACTTACATCAATTTGATTCTCTGCTCGCTCCCTGCGTTTTGCAATAGCCAGGAAGCATATGATAAGTGTAAAAGCACTGAACAATCCAATCGCGGCCACAATCAAAATAACTGCACCATCAGAAGAGGACGAGTCATTGTGATATTCCATCTAGAGTCAGGTGTGATGAAAGAGATGACTCTGAAAGAAAAGGGGCTGTATTATATCAGAGCGTTTATTTAATACAAATATCATAAAATAGGTGTCAAGGGAGTGCCGGGGTCGTGTTGGGGAGGTGTTCCTTTCTCTAATCCTGAACTTTTGATCGGCTCATTTTCAACCAACTACATCGTTTTCTTTCTCCCGAGGTCGCTTCCGATTGTTTGCCCAATCTCTCGCAAAGTCAACTCAAAGACTCGTGCTCTCACCTTCACTGTCACTCAAGATGAAGGTGTTCTTCCCGGGGATTGTTTGTATTTGTTCCGTCTGAATCCAGAATTAATCATTTTTGGGCCATCAAAAGTTTTGTTTGTTTCCTTTGTTCAGAGTTACGCTATGAAAATTTTGGAAATTGCTCAAAATTGCAGGCTTTCGAAACGATTAATTCGTACAGAATAGCACAAATGAGAGTGAAAACAGAAACCCTTTAATAATCATTGATACAGATGTCCATGTTTTTTTAGTAAAAACATATTGCCGTGATGCCTTGAAGACGACAGTGCTGTGCTGATCGGAATTTGGAGCCTTCAGGAATAGTGACACTTCCGGATCCGGGAAAAAGACAAAAGATAAGCTCAGCAGTACCATCTGAAGGAATTTGCTGTTGTTAATCTCAAAAATGTTTCCCTTTTTTGCTGATTTTTACATTACTTTACAGAATAAAGTAAAAACTTAACTTTTTGAATTTCTCTACAAATGCAGTTTCCAACGGTGCTGATGACGGCGCTACGGCATCTTGTGACGGCTCGGGTCAGCATTCATGAAATCTTCAACCAATACTTTTATTACAAGCTCAATAAGTTATAACTTCAAACAATCGCTGATATATGAATGTATTACATTAGCATGGTCTACTCTTCCTCTCCTTCTTGGAGTTCAGCTTCATATTCTCCTTCATCCTCGGCAGTGGCGTCTTGGTATTGTTGATATTCAGAGATGAGATCATTCATGTTAGATTCGGCTTCAGTGAACTCCATCTCATCCATACCTTCTCCAGTATACCAATGGAGGAAGGCCTTACGACGGAACATAGCTGAAAAGACAAATATATAATGATAAATAGACGTTTCCCTAATTAATAAATATGGAACGACATTACCTATACAAATAAAAAAGCCGTTAAAATGACTTACAAGAGAATTGTTCGGAGATTCTCTTGAAGAGTTCCTGAATAGCGGTGGTGTTGCCAATGAAAGTGGCCGACATCTTCAGTCCTCGAGGGGGAATATCACAAACGGCAGTCTTCACATTATTGGGGATCCATTCAACAAAGTAAGAAGAATTCTTGTTCTGGACACTGCTCATCTGATCATCAACCTCACGCATGGACATGCGTCCACGGAAGATAGCAGCGACGGTAAGGTAACGTCCGTGACGGGGATCACAAGCGGCCATCATATTCTTGGCATCAAACATTTGTTGAGTCAGTTCAGCCACCGATGAAGCACGATAAGCGGCAGATTCTTTGGCCGAAAGGGGAGCGAATCCTGGCATAAAAAAGTGGAGTCGAGGGAACGGCACCATGTTCACAGCCAATTTTCGAAGATCAGCATTCAATTGACCAGGGAAACGAAGACAAGTGGTCACGCCGGACATGGTCATCGACACAAGATGGTTCAGATCTCCGTAGTTGGGGTTGGCCAACTTCAAGGTGCGGAAACAAATGTCATAAAGAGCTTCATTGTCAATGCAGTAAGTCTCATCCGTGTTTTCAACCAGCTGATGAACGGAAAGAGTGGCATTGTAAGGCTCCACAACGGTATCCGACACTTTTGGAGATGGGACAACGGAGAACGAAGACATGATTCTGTCGGGGTACTCCTCACGGATCTTCGAGATAAGGAGAGTTCCCATTCCAGAGCCAGTTCCGCCACCAAGAGAGTGGGTCAATTGGAAACCTAAAACACAATTCAGATAAGATTTTTATCCCATAAGATTTGTACAAAAGGAATTATATATACAAACCTTGTAAGCAATCACACCCCTCAGCCTCCTTTCGAACGACATCAAGAACATTGTCTACGAGCTCGGCTCCTTCGGTGTAATGACCTTTGGCCCAGTTGTTTCCGGCTCCAGATTGACCAAACACAAAGTTATCGGGGCGGAAGAGACCTCCGTATTGTGAAGATCTGATCGAATCCATAGTTCCTGGCTCCAAGTCAACAAGAACGGCACGGGGAACAAACCTCTTGTTGCCAATCTCATTGTAGTAGACGTTCAGTCTCTCGAGTTGAAGATCGGATTCACCAGCATACGTTCCATCAGGCTGAATTCCGTGTTCATCCGAGATCACTTCCCAGAACTGAATCAATACAAAAGTATAATACAATTACCTTACCTTATTACCGATCTGGTTTCCGCACTGACCAGCTTGTACGTGAACGATCTCGCGCATTTTTATTCCAATATATAAACCTAAAAGAATAATTTTTTTAAATAAAAAAAATACTTTAGATGTTACGAATAAATGTGTGAACTACAAATGATTTTAGTCATAGACGTAGATAAACTAGGTTTGAAGGCTAACTCAGGGAGGGCGGAAAGCCGGACTGGATAAGAAATGAGAACGAAGAAAACTGTTTCCGACTCGGAAAGAGCGCGTTCTTTACCCTCAAAAAATGCATAAAAACCGAATCGCGCGCAGTACCCTCCAAAACCTCGATCGATGCCCTAAAAAAACGATTCCAAATTAAATTGCGCGCGCGATGTTTGGAGCGCCAAACAGGGTTCTGAAACAACCTAAAAATGTAAAACTGCAGAAAATAATATTATAATTTAACATCGGTAAATTACATTACTTTAGCTTTCGATAATAAAAAAATCGTAAACCAAGAAAAATATGAGCGAAATATAGAAAGGAAAAATTATGACCAGCGACCACAACAGACAGCGGACGGAACCGCTTGGAACGGGATGGGATGGAACGCTCTCTTTCTCCGCTTTCCTTCTCCACTCTTTCTTTCATACACACATTCGGCGTTCGTAATCCATCTTAGAGACCTCTTTTTTATCTACACGGTACACGTAGCTTGTACATATTCCTTTGTATATCAAACAGACTTTACTGCAATTTAATTCCCATAACGAACGATAATCTTCAAACAAAACCTTAAAAATACATCACATGTCGAATAGAGAAGAAAACTCTTCAAGTTGGTCAGATTTTCCGGTCAAAACAAGTCTCAAAAAATTCAGAGAGCTTGAAAATGGCCAACTTTTGCCAAAAAAGACCTGGGTTCAACCAAATTGGACAAGATAAAAACTTTATAACAAGTCATTTACAGGCGTTTTATTATTATCTACAAAAGTTTCATCTTTACAAGGGCTTGATAAACGTAGTTTTTGGCCATCTGGAAGAAACAACATGTGCAGAACTGGCTTCGGAGTTGACGAGGAGCGACGGTTCAACTTGTAGGCCATACAGGTCTTCATAAAAACCAGATCTGTGGTGATTGTCGGAGTTGCTATTGCAGGCGTTGTCGTGGCCGTCACCCGCAAGCTGAAAAATCCAATAGTTCAGTAAATAAATGGATATTATCTTGATAATTTAAAATCGAATATGGCAGAGATATTCTTTTACAGCTTCTTTAGACTATAAAATACCCAAAAATCATGGATAAGATAATTCTTTACAGGAACAACGGAAAAGCAAACAAAGTGAAAATAAGATAAAACAACTTACTGACAAGTAGGGTTGTGCCACTCGTCAACTTGACGGTCTGTCAAGTTGTCACATTGCCGTCATTTTCGTCATGACAAGTTGCTCTGTCATTTTGATTTTTCAAATTGGTTTTTTTGGGGAACACGGTGGTTTCAAGCAACTAGAGTTTGTCAAAAAGTTTCGGTCCCGGTAGTGCTATTGTAATACATTATTATATATGCACTATTTTTGAGAGTAAACGTGAAAAAAGTTAGTAAATGTGTTAGAACTTGATGAACTACAACAACAACCCCATCAAAAAATTTTCCCGGCACGAAAACAATGAATGCCAACGGTTTGGTATTATGATAAAAACCGGGCCGGGCCTGAAAAACCCCAGACCCGCGGCCCGGACCGGAAATTTCTGGCCCGGTTTTTAAGCCTGGCGGCAGCTCGCGGGGTGGGAAATGGTGATTTTAGCACCATTTTTAGCCATAACTTCGTTATTTACAATCGGATCAAAAATCGACCAGAGATTAAGAAAGAGCATTGCTATACTGATATAGTGACATAAAAATTTCCAGAATTGGTTGAATTTAGAGGCATGTTCATTGTGACCGAAAAATCCGTATTTTACAACTGGTATAACATGCGTGAATGGTGTAGCTCGGCAAAATTGACAGCGTAGTTCTAGAGATACGCTCTTGGCGAAGCCAACAACACCCAAAATGTAAAAAACGGTTCGATGTTCGAAGAGTTATGGTGTCTTGAAAAACACCAAAAAATCACGTTTTCACTAAAACTACAGTATCTTTTCAATAAAGCGATAAAACAAAAATCGACCGGAGATTTAAAATATACTTTGTCTTAGCTACATTTTGTTATATGACACGGCGATTTAAGTGAAAAAATAAATGGGCCGAAAGTATCTGTCCTATGTTGTAGTAGGTCAAATTTCATCGTGTATCAATTCCAAAGTTATATCTTGAGGTGTTACGGTGCTAATACAACTCGGTAAGCAATAGTTGTTGAGAATCAGTGCCGATTTTTCATTGTGAACGGGTTTCGGTACAGTACCCACCTTCACCTTATCCACTTTAACTATCAACACTAAAGTTATTAAAAGACGATGTATTGCGCTTAGCATGCGTTCCTCCGTCTCTATGTATCTAGATTAGACATTTAACTTGTACTCGTAGCTTCTAAAGCTTCTTCTATTTCTTCGAACGGGTCTGCTTCCTTAATTTTATTACGTGACGGCTAATGTATGTTATTATATTGATTTAAATAAGCAAATGAACTTCAGCGATTACATAAAACAGAATATTTCGCAACTTGATCGCTCTATGGAATGCAAGAAACCTCCAGTTTCACTGACTCAATTTATCAATGAAAATTTGGATGACAGTGACAGCGGGAACGGGGAAGAAGTTGATCCGAAATAGGTCTACTAAACTCCTTTTGTTGTTATAAACTGTTGTTGTAATGTTTATATGGTCTTGAACATGTTTGAAGGCATTATACTATCTTGAATAATGTTTGTTTAATCATTAGACAGCTCCCGACCGACACAACATCAATTTGACGTAATTTGACGCAATTTAACAAAAATGACAGCAATTTGACGTTAATTTGAAAAATTCTGTCAAAATCACAACCCTAATACATATATATAAAAACTCGATTTTTTTTCAAAAGGGGAAGATCCGGTGCACAAAAAAAGCCCTCGGAAATGAAATGGGTCCAGTTCATGGGCGAGAGAGTACGTTTTTCCTGTTTTCCGCCCTTTCTAACGGCTGCACACATTGGGTTAGCAATCGTATTTTTAGCTTGTTTTACAATTTTCTCTTCGGATTTGGTAAAGAAAATGGTCGACCAGAAATCAGGATCGACTAGGACAATGGCCTGACACCTATGTAATCATACGGTAAGGGCATCCCTACCTCACCATTAAACTTATGTCTATTCTAAATAAAGTTCAAAAGCGCAAAAGAGAATGTCTTAGAATGCCTCTCAAGTGTCTTAGACCGCTTGACAAACGGTTATAACAGTAATCAATTAGCATGGATTGCTAGAAAAGGAGTTGGAATAGCAGCCCAAAACGTTACAGAACTTCTACGAGTCCTGACTGCTGTTTTATTTCGCAAATAGCGTTATATACTGAATGGCTGCCATTTCTACTCATTTTGGAGCCGCTAAGACGGCTTGGCAACCGTTTTAGCAGTCTACCTAAACTTAAAGCCGTCTGGCAGCCTTTGCATGCAACGACTGCGCTAGCGATTCGAGGCGTCCGTAGCCAACTTTGACTTTTTGGATAACGAAGTTTTACAATCCTAAGCACTTTCTGGCTATTAAGAAGATTCTACCCATATTGACCACTGAAAATTGGTCTGCCTCAAATGAAATCTGCCCCAAATGAAGGGTAGTCCAAAAAGTTTTTAAAAAAATTACTTAAATATGGAGTTTGGCCATAAAGTCCACAAAATAATGATAAAAATTTGTAATACCTAGGTTTCATAGCATATAGGAGAAGAAATGCAAAGCGAATCGCTAGGATTGTATTCCTACCATGGAAGTGGTGTCACTACTACCTACTGGGCCAACCGAACGCAAGTTGGCTGAACTTTTAAGAGCTTATAAAGTGGGGTCAGAAATTAAGTTAAAACTTGTATTTGGGATATAACTTCGCCCTAAGGCACATTGGGCAGCTATTTTTTTTGTTGGAAGCCATTGTTTATGCTCTTTCAAATGATATAGATTTCGTTAAGAAACCTGGTGGCAGTTTAATATTTTGCCGATCCCTTGTTAGCGAAGAACTCTGTTCAAAACAAAAAAATTTGAGTCAACAAAACAACTAACGAAAACAATGACTTTTTGCATGTTTCTTTTGTTTAAAACTAAATTTTACTACAACGGTTATGAAATCCAGCAATTCCATAACTCTGATTAGTTTTGTTTGTTCAAATTTACTGGGTACCCTCCATTGGGGCAGATCGGCCGTGGGTTTAGCCAGTGTGTTTAGCCAATATTGCAAAATTATTTGACTAGCTGATAAAAAAAAATTTTGGCTATACATATTAGGTCAATAGCCGATCTGCCCTAAAGGAAAGGTTGCGAATTTACTCGACTGTATTAACCGCTTTGAGAAGTGTAATTCATCTTGATGTCAGTGCATTGAAGAGAAAACATGGGAGATTTAGGTCGTTTTGACAAACAACGTCAACTTCGTTTATCGCGCCTCACTCTCAATCTTGATCATGCGAATACTATTACTTTCTTTTCTGTCTGTTTCGCTCCATTATTCACATGGATTAGATAAAGGTAATGGATTTACTGCCAGGTTACTTTTTCAGAATGAACCCGTGTATAACCCAATGCCGATTATGACCCAAAAACACCGATTATGAGCCAATGTCGAAAAAATTCTTCCCTTTCAACAGAAAATGGCTAGCCAAATACCTGTACTAGTTGTCAAACCAGTACCAATGGCTAGCCAAACACCTCGGCCGTTTTCTATTTTATTATTTTTGTCAAAAAAGTTTGACCATTTTTTGCTTAACTTTTAGGTCAACTATTTTTTTGCGCTGGCATCCCGTTATTCCACGATACCTTCTGGCTTATAAATAGAAGGTCTGCCGCAGTTTCATTCAGATTGGATTGCAAACCCCTATGATGCAGCAGGGATTTTATATTGCTAAAAACTCGGAACTTCTCCGATTTTGGTAGGGTACAAAACAATTAAACCCGTTGTCTTGCCGGCCGCTCCTGGTCTCCGATTGGCGTTGTTGCAGCACACACGAGTTGCAGAATACGCTGACAAAACATTATTACTTAGCATAGTTTACAACTGTTTTGCTAAAAGCTGCCAATACGTCCGGCTGAAGAAACATCCAGAACCCCTAGTGCCCGAGTTTTTCACGATCTATTAGTGTATTAGTTCAAATGTTTATTGCCTCACCTGTGTCGTTATCGAATATACAGTTTTGGAAATCCCATAGGGAATCTAAGCGTCTCAAGCCATAAGATCACAGGGTTTTCGAGAGTGCTGATTTGGAAAATAATATACATCTTTTCAGATTTTTTATTTTTTTACAGTTTGGCTAGCCATTTAGACGGTTTGGCTACCAATCCAGGTGTTTGGCTAACCATTTTTTGTTGAAAGGGACAAATTTTTTCAACCGTGGGTCATAATCGGGGTGATTCAATTTTCAGGTCTTCGTATTTACACTTGCCTCCAGAAGGATGTTGAAGAACCGACCGAATGTAATCTCTTTTTTATGTCCGAGAACGACGAACATGTCACAATTACTGACAACGGGTGCTTTGTGGTGCGAAACTTTATTAAGATTATTCTTTTGACTATTCGAAAGCTGTAGATTTTGTTGGTTTAGGAAAGATCAAGCAATGGGCAGCTCAGGAACTACTGCCCTCTTCAATGTCTGACGTCGGAAATTGTAAATATAATACAACAACAACCTGAACTGACAAAAGATGTCTGTATTTTGGGAGAATCGATGGGAATCATCAGAAGAAGACGAGATTGGTTCTTCTGGAGATCTCTGGAATGTGCATTAGTCGAATCTCAATTCGAAATTCATTGTGACGACGTTATGACAAACGAACCCTTTAATGTAATCGAGCCCGAAATTGAAGGAAGTGGTCAATAGGTCTCTAAAATACGTTTGGTTCGAATAAATCTATTATTTATATATACGACCTTCGGACGTCTGGCCGCGATTCATTTTTAGATGTGATATTGAATTTCGAAGACATTTTTGGAGATGCCAAAAAATAATTTAAATGCCCGTTAGGCGACAAAGAAAAAATGCGGGGAATTCATTCGTAAAGAAAAGAAAAATGATCATGACCGAGTGCCAGAAGGGAGGATTAAAGGAATACAGTAATCCCCGAGCCAATAGGGCTCTTCAAAGAGTCAGCGAAAGGCCAGAACAAGCGTGGAGTGTCAGTCTTCTAAACAAAAAAGGCCGAGAGCGGGTCGGTCCAATTTCAAGTCGAGGTATCTTACATTGTGCTGACCATCTGCGGACATTACACTTGCCATATTAGGATAGGACCCCGATTGTTGTCTAATCTCCTATTGGAACCTTCAACAACCTCCTCCGTGAGAGGAGCTTATGACTCCAAGGCTTTTAAGCTCCTTAATTCCGTTTGATCCAATGGACTTAGTGGGCCAGGGCGGAGCGGTCGAGGCAAATGGCCTGGAGCTTATTAATAACACTCCTCAGCATCATTCCACAATTGGCTTTGGTTTCGGGAATGCCGCTCCGTACTATCAGACTGGTCCTTTTGTGCTCGATTCAGCGTTCTATGACCCTCAAGGTGCCGTGAATTGTTTTAGTTCCATGGGATTCACATCGATTTGTAAGGTTTTATAATTACTATTATTTTTGATGATTTTGTCATTACCATAACGTTTCAGCTAATGCCTCACCCTTTGCCCAGATCCCTTCCTTGGATTCAACTTCATCATCTCAGTCCTTTCAACTCCCAAATCCATCACTTCCCAATCCGTACCTCACTCCAATCGAGATCTCTACAAATACAATTAATTCAATGAATGCCTTGAGTAATATGACGGTTCCTTCTATTTCTCCAGCTCCTGCAAATATAGTAGTAAAGCCCTTACCAAATGTAAAGCCAATAAAAATCAAGGAGACGAAAGGTAATTTATTCATTATATTACACTTCCATTCTGACATTGCAGTTGTAAGCAAAAAAGCAGATAGAAGCAAAGCGGAGAAGAATACAATAATCCAAACACAAAAACCGAGAAGACAGCGGACTCATTTTACAAGCCATCAAGTATGTTGATCTGACTATCCTTTAATCTAATCTGCGAAACACATTTTAATAATTTCAGTTGGGAGAATTAGAAGAGCATTTCAAACGGAACCGTTATCCGGATATGAGTACCCGAGAAGAGATAGCTGCCTGGATCAGTCTTTCGGAGCCCAGAGTCAGAGTAAGTATTAGTAATTTGACCAGGACTTTCTTGTTTTTCCATTTAATTAGCATCTCATTCCGTCGTATGTCTCCAAGGAATCAAAGATGTGGGAAATAATTGCGCGAAAATGGGGATAAAAATTTGAAATGGGGTGTCAAACACATAAAAGGGTTGCGCAATCTGGGAGACATATGGAGGACATCACGGGTCGAGATGAATTAAGGACCGACTTTTTTTGATTTTTAGGTCTGGTTTAAAAACAGACGAGCCAAATGGAGAAAGAGAGAACGACATACAGTAGTCGATCAAAATGTGAAGAACTATCCAGCTGGAACGGTAATATTAAGACTAAATTATCTTATGATATTGTCATTTAAGGATGCTCTCTTCTACAACAACCAGTCTTGGCAGCCTTATCCATCGGGCCAATCTTCCAACTGGACTTTCAAATCAGCTCCATTACCAAAATCAGCTGCTGATCAAAAATCCGAGACCAAATCGGATTCAAATTTCGAATCCCAGCCGGAGAAAGAGAAGTCCCAAGCCCCATTACAGTACCCCTATCCTCAAGAGTATTTTAATTCAAACTATCCAGTTGCTTATCCTTATCAGTCCAGTTTTTCGTAGGCATATTTTTCGGTGATTTATCGATGTGTTGATAAGTAATAATTGATAAAATAATGCCAATAATTTACTCATACATCTTGGTTAAACTCTGTGACATTTTGAGGGAAATCTTCGACTAACGAATAGGAGAAATGAATCGCCTCTCCCACGGCGATCATGGCAGCAGTAACCAGTAATACCAAGCCCGAAAACACGATCAAAAGAACTCGATCCAAGACTGAAGCCAAGAATTCCCATTCATGAGCATAACGGCGTCTCAGTTTGGCTTCTAATAAGAAGGCGTCTGCTGCACTACCTGAAGCTGGACCTCCTCCTTGTTGCATATACAGTAACTGTAATGCGGGCAACATAGATTGAGGTCGGCTGATGATCGAAGCTTTATGTCTGGCTGAATTTATCGCTGGATTTTCGTAGCCTGTACTCGGCGCCAACGAAGCGCCATCGGCAAAAGGAATATCGTTGTTCTTATTCTGTTCTTCTTTCCCTAAAATTTCTTTTTGTATATAATTTTAGGACCTTAATAGCTATCTCTTGTTACCCTTACGTTTTGCATTTGCTCTGGCGGCCAGACGTTTCCAATTATTTCTTGCTTTTTGTGCCGTTTTTGGAGTATTTGGACTCGGTCTCCGATGCTCCAAGTCAGAATCTATTTGAGAACTTTTAAACACTTCAGACGAACCGAGTAGATTCTGGAGAAGAAAAGAATTCAACTGCAAAGAAGTAAGGAACCTACATTGCAAATCCTGTCATCGCCCCCATTTTGTCCATTCAAATATTTAAAATCCTTTTCTTTCCTGGGTGCCGGAGGACCTAGACTCCGTTTATTGGATGATAATCTCATCGGGAACCTGGGATCGGCTTCCTTTAGTCCTTTTATCCTAACACCAGTCTCCATCCACAATTCTAATAGAGCAGTTGGAGGTCTTAAACTTAGAAAAGGAGCAACTTTGTGGAAGAAGATGAAGCTAACCAGTGGCGGGATTGGCTTGTTCCGGGTCTTCTGGAGATGAACATTCAAAATAAACGCTGAGAATAATGTCCCCGCAAAAATGATGACAATAATTGCCAAATAGAAAATCCCGAAAAGAGGAACGTAATCACTGATTGTGGGCATTTGCTCTAAAGACCCAAAGATTAAAAAAAATTAAATTAAAGAATTTTTATGTAATAAAGAGAAAAAATGTTCACTTGCCAGCAATCATGGTGAGTAAAATGCTCATCGCCAAAAGGGAATCGATGCCAAGACTCAACTTCTCCCGCCGTTCATTACTGGTAGAGGCCGGAGTAAAAAAACCCGTGACAGCAACAAGAGTAATAACTGAAGTGGGGACAACAAGATTAACGATGTAATAAAGAGGCTTTCGACGAACAACCAGGGAGGCTTCGAGGAGAACCCAGGGTTCTGGACAACAGACAAACTTTTCCTGAAAGTTTTAAAAATAAATTAAAACGCCCCTTTAGACTAAAAAATTGACATGCAAGGTGTTTTGATGGCCTTTTTAAAATGTATGTCATTTCTTTTTACTGGTTTTGTCTCAAAATTTGAATTGAAAGAAACGATGAGTTTTATTATATGATACTGCATTTACGCAATGATCCCCAGGCTAACCTCCTTTCTCCTCATATGAAAACTGACTACCACCCATTCCTCGTTCGGAATAAAGTTCTCCAGGTTTACAGTATCAAATTCGGGAACATAATCAATAGAACTTTTATCACTGGTCCAAGAACTGATGATTAATGTGCAATTCTGCAGATCGTAAGGAAAGAAACGAATGTGGATCCGACAGCTTGTTCTAAACAAAAGATACTTGTAGTATTTTAATATTTACCGATATAAAGCCGGATACATAAACATTATCTGTGCTCCCCGTTCCTTCTTCCAATAGTTGGTAGTTACCACTGCATTTATATAACGCTCTGTTTCTTCCCGGTTCATAACGACGCTGGAATGTAATTGTGTGCAGAGAAGCGGAAGATAAAAAAATTTCTGAATGAAAACAAATCTGTTATACCTGTTGTAAATGTAGGTGTCAGGCAGCCAGATTCTCTGATATGGAAGAATGGTACTGTTGATGAGACCATATTTGTGAGGAGACCATCCCAAGAACTCGTCTCTCCATTTCTGTATGACCCACACATTCAAGTCAATGTTCTGCATTTTCTCATTCTGAAAGGACCAAGAGGTCATAACGAATAGCCAGAGCAATTAAATTCCTAGGCCACAAACTTGGAACCATAAAAAGAAAGGACTTTACGAGTTCAACATCCAATGCAACTCATAATAACAAAGGCAGAAAAAGATCACGGATAAAACACAGTCCTATATTTTGACGACGATAGATAAGATATTCTACACATAGAGATGTCATTTTGTTGTAGCAACTTACAATTGCAAGAATTTGATACAAACTCATGCTGACAACAATCTTGGTGCGCTGTGTGAAGTTCATGACCGGCCGAATCCGACTGTCATACCTCCGTGGATCCATGAGATCTTTGGCCAAACGAACATGGGGCAGAAAATCTCCATCGTTATTGAGGAGAGCTCTCTCTGAAGGAACTTGTTCATGGCCAGAAAACCTACTTTTGGCCACAATCACTTCCACCAGCAAGATTACTGTGCAGATACGAAGCCCCAACATTCTGAATGAACCCGTTCCGTGCAATCTCACAACTCCTGACAACAAAAGAGGCCCGAGGAGATGAGTGGGGGGAAATTAACGGGCTGCCAAATCGAGCATGGCCATGGGCGAGGGATGACTTTTGGGAAGTGTCCCGACTCACTTATACAGCTGAAAACCGAGGGCACGCGTGAACAATCACACAAATGAATGAGGATACCACGTTTCGTGGTCTCGCTCGTATCTTGACCCCAACAAATTACCATATAAGGGGTTCTAAAGAAATAGTCATGGCTTGACGCCTGGGAGGCAACTATGGAAAGGGGGAGGGATAACCAAACCCAAAAAACGACTGACCCTAAAACAAAACAATTTAATATTTCGGCACCCCAAGTTGAGGACTAATATGCTCGATTCTCTTAATGTGACATATAAAAGAAAGGGTGGTCTCTCGCTTAGTTTGAGCTGCCGCATAAATTATCTGCCGCGTGATTAGGGATAAGAAAAGTAATCGGACGAATACTTTAGACAGATCGCTAACACAATGACCTTAGCCATTGAGGAGCTTGTTGTCCTGTCGTTCCCTCCCAATGTTATCCATCTTCTAGGCTTAATAATAAACAAAAACCGGCTGGGATCTGGGAAATCCGGCCCAATTTGAGCGAATTGCTTTTGGACGCCACCTTTGGCCGTCTCCAAAACAAATTCTGAGGGTTCCGAAAATCACCGGAAACGGACGGCACAATGCCCCGTATTGTCGCTAGCGATGGACCGGGCCCTGTGCGTGGCCGTGCCCTCAGGGGGTTATTTTCTTCACCTTTTTCCCTGAAGACGGACCCGGTTGTTTATTAAAGCCGCTCGTTTTGGCTGTCTTCTCGAGGATGTCCTTGTTCTCGGGCATTGTCTTCGGACATTACATCCCTTATTATGCATGACTGTGTCACTCCAACTGGACGACCTGCTCTTTTGAGACCACCACGTGACCTTTGGGATCGGAATTTAAAAAGTAGATATCATCTTATAATGAAATCTCAAGATCTCTTGTGTGTTGGAACGATCATATAAATGAATTTGCGTCCAAGAGAATAATGATCAATGTCTAAAAACCCTGATGTCGAACGCAATAAATTGCCCCATTCCATCGTCGCATCTGGTTCTTCCGAAGATTACTGATTTAGTAAGCTTACAATTCAAAAATAAAAATTACAATAATTGTCCGTAAATAATGCCAAACGACATCAGACAGTACAAAGTTATCATCAAACAAATGTTGTAAGAACTAATGAAATTGTTGTATCAATCGTTGTAAATTACCTTCAAAGATCTGAGAACAGTTAACTGCGGAAGACGAAGGAATCGAATGCTCGCTTTCTGATGATGAACGACTCCAATAAAGGGAATTAGTCGAGAATTCGGGTCGGTTTCCATCGACGAAATCGTCGCTGAAATGTCTGTCCCTTTTTCCGATCAATTTCTGCTTTCCCTGCTCTGAGAAATATGTTAAGATGACATATTTTTTGAGTGTAAATATAACTGTTTTTTGGTTACTCTTGTTTTAGATTATCGATTTCAGTTTAATTTGTTTCTTAATATCAATCGCCAATTTACACTCCACCTTTCCGACATTCCGTTCTTTTGTTTTTGTGCTGAGTGTGTTTTACTTACGTTAGAGTATAAATTAATATCTTTCTTCAGGCCCCTTACATTTGATGACTAATGTTCTTAAACTCTTAATTTCCTTATTTTGCGCAAATTATATCCTTCATAATTACATCCATTGCAAAACAAGCGACAAACTTTACAGCAAACTTTACAACTTTTGGTAATTTATGCTTCCATTTTGCATTACTACCGTTTAATCGAGTAACTCTTTCCGATTTTAGATTAGTCGGAGCCATCAACCGCTAATCTGACTGTGAGTTCAAAAAATTATTAACAGTATTAAGTTATACTATGCAGGATGTCCCAAGCTTTTTGGGACTTATATTTTAGCTTGTAGCTTTTGAACCAGAAAAGATTGGGACATGAAATTTTAGGGAGTTGTTGCCCTTGGAGGCAAGAAAATATTGGTATGCAACTTGAATGATACGTGCATATGCACATAAAAAGTGCAAAAAATCAAAACATGAAAAATAAACAACCCAGTGTCTTCTGGAGACTATTATGAATTTTTCTGGTGCAGATCTTCAAAACAAGTTCAAAAAGTCGCACTTCCCGAGGAAAAAGTGAGTGAGAATTTTGAAAAGCACGGGGACAACTGCCGTTGCTGTAGTAAGAAGAAAATGAAAAATTGATTACTGATGCTGGTCTTCCATTAAAACAGTACGAAATATAATTTCACTAATTTTACGACTTTTTGCACTTGTTTTGAACATCTGCACTCGCAAAATTCATAATTGCCTGCAGAATACACCGTGTTGTTTTTTCTCCTTTTTGTAGTTTTTACACTTTTTAGGTGCATATGCGCTTAAGTGCTTTTAAGTTGAATACCAATATTTTCTTGCCTCCAAGGGCAACAACTTCCGAAAATTTCATGTCCCAATCTTTTCTGGTACAAGCGCTATAAGTCAAAATATAGGTCCCAAAAATCTTGGAACACCCTGTATATCAAAAGGCCTTACTTAATGTTGATCTGCCACCGGAATATACTCTCTGATAGCGCTCATAAATCGACTTCCGTTGCCCATTACTGTTATCCATTATCCTCCTTCTCTTTGCCGCTTTCATCATTCCCTTTCCATGTTTTTTCCACGTTATGACCTCAACTTTGTTCCTGACGTGTACCCACCCATTAATCTCGCATCTCCTAGAACACTCGATCTCAGCACGTTGTCCCCATCTAACGGTGCGTTTTCCTTCTGGGCTTT
The DNA here is from genome assembly GCA_025436335.1 of Bursaphelenchus mucronatus. NCBI lineage: Eukaryota > Metazoa > Nematoda > Chromadorea > Rhabditida > Aphelenchoididae > Bursaphelenchus > Bursaphelenchus mucronatus. The sequence continues at coordinate 6,469,324 of CM046356.1, forward strand.
CTGTTGACCCCATTTTTCCCTTCTCTTATCCTGCCCCCCCCCCCCTTTTTTTTATTTCTTCATTCTCTCCGTTTCTTTGGGTGTTTTCTCTTCGGATAATCGGGGGAAAGCGAAGGAACATCGGGGAAATTTCGAGAAAAGGGGTGGACCGGGGAATGGCCAGGCTCTGCATGGCCACTGGGCATTCGAACGTGAGGAAGAACGCTGATGTTTTTCAGATTAATTTCATTCTGCTTTCCGTTCCTTTGGGTTTCGATCGAAATCGGGGCTACCGTAATCTGAGGGAGTCTTCTTTACTTTTTCTGGGCATAGTTATAAAATAAAATTTACAAATTGGAACCTGGGATACCTTTTATTTTCGGTCTTTTTACTTTAATTAATTTCAGCGAACATCTAGAATAGACATAACAACATAAACATGACTTAAACATTACAATCAACCTTCAATTAAAAGGGTGGATTCATCATATGTACAAAAAAACCGTTGTTCAATGACGATTGGGGTTTCCTTATCACATTATAACATTTGTCATCGTAAGCATTACAAGAATCATGAAGATGATTGTTACACTTATTACAATAGAGGTTTTTACAGTATAAAATTTTATAAAAACGGTGACCTTACTCTCCTCAATTTTAGTCACAACGTCACTTACTTTGAGTATAATCGAATCATCTTCTTTTTTTGTTCCCTGGCCACATCTCCAGAGAATGCGTATTCTTTTCACCTTCGTAATTCCAAGAATTGTTATGAAACTCCAAAAAACGTTATGCTACTTCTTGTTTACTTCGTTCTGTTTGCAAAGAAAAACAAAAAAGGCTTGTCCCCATGGTCCTTAATCTCTTGTGAAAACCTGAGGGTATTTCTAACTGATCATTGCGATCGTGTTCATTATGAGATCGACGTGTCTTCCTTATCACTAATCTTCAGATTTCATTCTTAATTTTTGCAGAAAAGACGACAAATTTGGCCTGGAGGCATTTTGAATTCAACTGAACGGGTACCCGCAAACATGTCACAACTGGATCTCAATGCGACGGAGTTGGTTTTCGAGTAAGTAAATAAGCTTATTTATACTACTGGAACACGGAGAGAGAGAACACATATAATTGAATGATTGAAAAAACCACGGCCAATTTGTGAAGGAAATGCAGGCCGCGAAGATTCGGCCGATTCCTTGGACCGTGAAAAAACGGGATTAGATAAAAGGGCGACGGAACAGAGATCAATCAACCAAAAGTTACTGTTTTATTGAGGATTCTGGGTTTTGTCTTAAGGTTACAGCGTTTTCGTGGATGATTTTTCTTTTGAGTTTAGTCATTTTGGTCATCATTTTGGGTATTGATTATGTAAATATTTTCAACAGTTTTATAAACTTTGAAAAAACGTTTATTTGTGATAAATAATCTCTAATACAATAATGACACTTACTTTTATATTTTTAGGATGGCGGGGGAATCTTTTTCTTTGTTGTCAGTACTCTCAGTCTCCGCCATTATCACTACAATATCCTTATTCTTCTGTGGAATGTAAGTGCCTTCTTCAACTTTTAGTATTCAAATATCTTCAGTCCAATTTGTATCGAAATAAAACGACGAAAGAGTACGAATGAGATCTCCGGATTTCCTTTTATCATGGGATTTTTGGGGTAAGCATATGTAGTACAGCAATTCCATTGTTGAAGTGACATTATATGTTAATTCTCTATTTTCAGAGGAAGTTTTTGGTTACGATACGGGGGTCTGAGGGAGGACATGACCATGATTACTGTAAACTGTGTGGGAGTTACGATGATGTTTCTATATATCTTATTTTTCATTTTTTATTCCGAAGCTAAAGTAAGCGTCCCTTTGATAACTCTAAAACTGTTTAGTTGGGTATTTCGATCCAATTGGGTCTTGTGACATCAGCCATTGGCGCCATGCTGATCTTGGTGGAGATATTTGGAATGGAATGCATCGATTTTCTGGGCCTTGTTTGTATGACTTTCAACATTGTCAACTTTGGAGCACCTTTGGCAGGCATGGTATGTATATTTTTTCAAGATAATTTTTCTACATAATTTTTTAATTAATTAATTTGATTTAGAAAGTAGTCTTTTCCAAGAAATGCTGTGATTCGATGCCTCTTCCATTGTGCACAGCTAACCTGCTAGTCTCTTCCCAATGGTGTCTTTATGGAGTTTTGGTCAAAGATATCTACATCATCATCCCCAATGGAGCCGGTGTTGTCTTGGCTCTTCTTCAGATCTCCCTGTTCCTCATTTTCCCCAGAACACCTGAGGGAAAAGCACTCTTATCTTCTTGTGTTACTTTCGTCAACGATCTGGAAATTATGGAAGCTCAAGGTAAGATTCTTTCGCGGTAAATTTGACTGACACAACTTTTTTTCACCCGATTTCTAAAAAATATTTTTTTGCCAAAATATCGTCGAAATTTGAGAACATCATTGGTTTCTATGGGGATTTGAACCATCTACGAAAATGTCCCAACCATTCGGCCAGGGACATTTCGGGTCAACGATATAAATATTTGCCTAAAAAACATATCCCTAACCTGAAACGTCGGTGACCCAAAATGTTTCCCACCCGAGCTGCCCTGACCCAAATTGATGTAGTGGCGAAAAGAGTCAGGCCCCGAGGGAAAATAAAAAACATCTGCCAAATTTACGTTGACTAACTTCTACCACTAACTTCTCAGTTATTGTTAATTTTATTATTTCATGGCTTTAATTAATTTTATTTTATTTTCGCAGTGGAGAAAAACTTTTCCTTGGACGAAAGTTTCCTCACCAACTCTGACGCAAAGCTTATCGTTTAAGTTGATATAACATCAGCCACCAGGTAAATCTGGAAATGACGTCATTCCAGAATCTAATATTATATTACAGATGCAAAGACTTCATCACCGAACATCTGGCTAACCCGAGGCTCTCTTAAACAGTCTAGTTTACCAACTTCAATGTGGGTTCTGATTAATTTTTATGAATATTACTATTGAATGTCTCATTAATCTTATTTTTGCAGCAGGAACCCTTTATCCACCCAAAACTCTGCTCAAATCCAAGATGGTTCATTCGCAGACTCAGGGTCGACGTTCACAACTACGGCTCCTACCTTGTCCATCATATCAACCAGACCCTACGACCGACCCCCATTCCATTTTGACCGAATTCGGGAAATCGATTTTTTAGACAACCGCTGGTCGGTAAATGAGTTGAAGAGATCTAATAGTGCCCCTTCCATCCACAATATCTAGCTTTTCCAAACATAAGTGATACGGTTTATTACAAGGTTACTGTGTCTGACATTGCGGTTTTCGTAAAAGGAATTTGTAATCCCCATGAAAAAGACGTCTTGTCAAGAGAAATTACAGTAACCTTGTCCCTCACTTACTGTTAAAGATCCTCAGTTGTTATCACTTATAATTAGAAATCACAAAATCTCTTGCCTTAAATCAATGATTGTATCATCAAGGAGTAACTATATGTACATATGTATAGAGTAAGTTAATCAGTAAAAGGATGTTTATTTCGAATGCCAGTATTGATTTTTGATAATTTTCTGGAAGTTGTTGGCATCGTGATTATAACGATAATGGAGATCGCTGAGCTGTTCAACGGTGCCTCTGAGAGAGTTCTAGAACAATATTATAAGACTACAGTAATGCTTACAACAACTCCATCGAAGAAATCTTGTTCAGATCTCGGACCCACTTGACGAAGAGTTTCCATACTTTGGATGGTGTAAGAAAGACTTCTCAAAGTCTCCGCCATACATTCTCGGACCTCCCAAGTACCGTAAACGTTTGGCTTGGGGTTTCTGCTCTCCATGACACTATTTTCTGTATATCTCTGGAAGCAAGCAACCGTCGGAGAGACATCAACTTCTACATCGTCATACAAATCAATTTCCTTTTTACATTCAACTTCTGCCTTTGTTTCCAATGACTGAATTGATGTAAAACTTGAAGCATGGAAAGCGCAACGGCTGGAAGAGTTGGAGATAATATCAGCAGAACCTCCGATTCTGGTGGATTGCTTAATTCGGTGACTCTTCCGATGAATCTTCTGTGATTTAAAATCATTTAATATCATAAAATTACTGACCCTGCCATCGTTGGGGACCCGCTTGCTCACTTTATACTTCTGTTCCGAATCCTTGATTGGTCCTCTTTTTATTTTTTGTACACTCTTCATCTTCTCCTGATCATTGATGACTTCTTCTTGATCCTTCTCGGTCTTATTCTCATATAGATAAACGGCAGCATCGCCTTCATACCTCTTGCGCATCGTGTCTCTTTGTCCAATGTCCTCTCTTTTCATTTTATCCTTGGGACTCTTGGATCCTTCCACTTTGGCATAAAACAATTCTTTTTCCAGATTCCGAAGTTCGGAAAGAAAATCGACGTCATTCTGCTGGGGATATTTTCGAGGCATGTTAACAGAATAGCATTCAAAACATGCTGGCATCACCCTCGCACCATACATCACCGCCAATGCCCCCAAAGAACAGAAATGAAAGTTTAGAAATCTATTTAATGACAGAAATTAGATTCGATTATTCCTAAGTCATTTTAATATCAGTGATTTTACTGTAACCCGAGTTGCTTCCGCCATTCGCTGAGGACCTTTAACGATTCTTCAGGGCGTTCGTAGCTCTTTTCGACCTTCACCCTCGCTCCATCATCCACTACTTTCCCCTCTTTATCCACCATCTTTAATGTTGGTATAGTTTTGATTTCGAAGAGTTTCAAGAAGCCTCTAAAATGAAAAACTTTTAGTGAAAAAATGAACTGCTGTCACAACTAAACAAATACCTAATGTCTTTGGTCCCGAAGGGAACATAAGGCCATGGAGGGAGTTGTTTTTCATAATACTCCAGTTGGTCGTCAGCAGATCTGTCTCTGGATACCCACACAACATCGAGGCCATGATCCTTAGTGTTTTCGTAGAATTTCTAAAAAAGATAAACAAATGAATAACCAAGGATTACCCTGATCATCGGGGTTAGTTCCTTGCAAGTTGAACACCATCCGGCAGAGAAATAAACAAGAACAGCCTAAAAATAAACTTGTCACGCATATGTTTAATTAAAATACATAATCATAATGTCAGAAACATGTTTCTAGAAACCTCCATACCTCATTTCTGAATTTCTCTTTGTTAACCTCTCCATTCCGACATTTTAGGTTCACGTATTCAAGGAAATGGCTACCTGGATCTGCCGAGAATGCTCTTTTGCAATTTCTCGTCACAAGATGTGCTACAAGCATTACTTGCTCCAGCCTGCCCAAAACGACAAAAAAACGCCCGAAACGACGTTTTTGTTTTTATTTTTTTTTGCGAAAACCATTTTATACGATCAAAGTTTTTATATAGGTTACCAAACAACAAAAGCTCTTTCAAAAATTCGTTCGCTAAATTTAAAAACTATTTTTTATAAAAAACAGTTTTTTTTATTTGGTGCAGAAGGCCAAACATTTTGGCGTTGGCTGGTCAGAGCTCTAAATTTCGATTGATTCTTCCACGACTACATGTATTTGTAAGGGATTTGTAGTCTTCCAAAGTGAATTTAGCCTTTATTTATTTCGAGTGTTATAAAAAATAGAATAAATAGGAGTAGAAAATGTTTTATGGGAACATTCCTAACATTCCTGGGAACATTCTTTGTTGGCCCATGGGTGATGCAATCATATTCCCTCCGGGCATGAATGGCATCTGACCTCCCATGGGACCCATTCTGCTGGATTCTCCACTGCCAAAGGGGAAGTTATTGAAAGGAGCCGAGGAGCCGGAGCAATTGCAGTCGAGTCCATCAGCCATCGATAAGATTTGAGCTGAAAAGTTGATAAATATGTCAAAACCAAGAATGTTATTCCCGGCACGTCATGTTATGGATGATGCATAACAAACAAATGGTCTCACCGAACTGCTCGAAAGTGCTTTGTCCTTGTTGTGTTCTTCTCAATTGGTCATTCAGTCGACGGATTTGTTCATTTAGCTGATTAATCTGTTGCTGTGCAGCTTGGTTTGCATCAGTGGGCACTTGCATGTTTTTCGGCAAATTGGACTTGGCTTGGCACTTGCAATTGAAGTCGAAACTAACTGCTAAGAGGTCATCACATTAGCCTAAGTACTTACCAGCATCCCCCATGCCCATCCCTCCCATTCCATATCCATTCCCCATTCGGCCCATGCCCTGGAAAAAAATTAATGTAAAAGATGCGATGTTAATTATTATTGTCAAGTCGATGAGCTCTGCAAAAAGTAACAATAATGAAATACAGTTTAATAAGGCCGTAGAAAGAAATGTCTCAGTGATCCTAAAATATAAATTTACGCACGTTGAAGGGGAAGTCATGTTGTGCTGCCGTCTCCATGACTTTCTCGACGTCTTCTGTTGTGGATGAATCTTCTTTGGCAGGGTCCTGGAATCGAAAGAACAATTACTTATTCATTAAATTGGTCTATCTCTCACCGGAAACGCAAAAGTTGGGCTAATTATGAACAGGAAGAGCAGCAAGACTGTAGACAACATGATGACACACTTAAACTGGGATGGAATGGTCAGAGAATAGAAGACCCTATCTATAAATGTCGCTGCAAACTCGGGATTAACCTGGATCTGGGATGAAGAGAAAAAAGGACAGGTTTCCAGCGGAGCCGAAGCCTCTCCAGAAGCGGATTCTGGATCCTCAATTTTGATAAAAGTGTTCAAACCAGCTGACCGAATAAAGGATGGGATTAACTTCGCTTCGAAACACGGTCGTCTCCAGTCCGATGGCTTCGTGAACCAGCTACTGAATCCGATGGGTCGGCCTTGGGGGCGGAGTCGGCATTATGGCCAAGCGTAGTCTCTTTTTTGTGAGGCCATTTCCACGGTTGTCAGAAAACAGAAAGAGAAAGTGTTGTTAGACTGCAGATTTCCCCCATCATAAATGTCGCGAGGTTTCATTTTACCCACATTTTGTAAGTTTTTTTACAGTTAGTGACATTTAGTTTCTTTTGACATTAAGTCTACGTCATCGTTATTAGGTGTGTATTTCCAAGAAGAAAGATAATGCGATTTTTGTAATGCAAAACTCGGAAAACTTTCTTTGTAATCCGGCTTTGTATCGGCAATTTTTCGATAACAAATGCATGATATAAAGTGCTTCTTATGTTAATGAATTCCAAAAACCTCGGACTTCCGCTTCTGTTGCAAAGATTATATTTGTGATGATAATCGTTCGACTGCCTATATTTTGTAGTTATGACAGTAAAAAAATCCCACAGTTTGGTTAATTTGCAACAAACGCCAACAAAGGTTCTAAAAACAGTTGCAAGAAATCAATCTCTGATTGAATCTATACGTTTTAGGTATCGTATTGTCGTTGACAATAGCATCGGCGTCAATTCGGCCACCAGAAAAACGTCTAAATTTCAATTTTATGCGAACATGGCAGCCGTTTAATGGAGCCCCCATTCCCCCGGAAGATGGCTTCACAGAAAGGCAGATAGTCCAGAGAGCCATCGATTCTCCCCGTCGACGGATTCACAACCGGCTTCTCTGCATGGCAGCATTGGCAAATCCGATTGCTTGCGCCGGTATATGATCTTGTTTTCCTTTTCATTTCTGTTTGAATTCGAATAATAAAAGCCTTCACAGTCCACTCCAGAAGCCTCTGGAAGAATATTTTCGGTTGTTGGGATTAATCGAAGTGACAGTTGTGGAAACAACCGATTGCAGAGATACAAATCGATTGTAAAATCTATTTATATTCGTTATTAACGACGATTCACAAAGATAAAACCATTGAGAAACCTTTAAAGGCTATTGATAAGAATTCAATGAAAGAACGACGGGTCTTCGATTCAGAGAAAGATCACCGGAAAGAGTGCGAGAGAGATGGAGACCGCTACACAGCGAAGCCTTTAACGGGAAAAGAGAAAAGTCGCGTTGTCGGGGGTCTCGCCTGGGGGTGCAACACAAGGGCTGGGTGCAAGTGAGGTGCGCGCGCACTCTAGCCTTGCTCTCTTTCCTTTTTATATACCGATCTCGATGTGTTGGTTTTTTGATAATCATGATGAGACGGACGGCTGGCTGGCGGTGCCCCATCGAGGTGTTATGCCTGTGGTGGTGTCCTTCTCTTTCCAATGTAAATGACATTGTGTTCTCAAGTCACACGGTCCGCCCTTTCCTCTATCGCACAAAGATCGAATTCGACTTTTAAAAGTGGATGATAGATGTCACTTCTTTAAAGGTTGGAACTCTTCCTTCTACTGGCAGAAAAGGTTTTTTAGTGTTATCAAAGCCCATATTCCAAGGCCTTGCACCCGCCGGTGAATGAGTAGGGAAATCTGGGTTTGTAGTCAGTCTTTTGCACCTTTGCTCCCTCTTGATTGCTGGGGTTGTCGGGAGTTGTCCGCGGTGTTTAGTGATGCGATCGGGAACCCCCTCTTCCTCCCGGTCTCTCAATGGAAAATTCCCAGTTTAGCGCCGGCTTCTGAATGCACGGCGCTGACACTCCGACCCTTAAATGTTCGCACTTTTATGCGGATTTCTCGAAGATACCGTTGTATAGAGCGGACAGTTCCTCACTCATCTTTTACACTTACATTTGGGGGTTGCCGTTCGAGAGTCTTCTATCATATTCCTTTTCCGTTTAATGATAAACTGACAATTTAATTCCTTTGAAGGGTTTTAAAGCGGTCGACGTTGAATTTCTTATTTAGCGATGCGCGACAATTTATCTTTATCGTTTTCTGTGTTCTTTTAAGGTTTGTTGTCTTCGGTTCATTCCCTATTCGCTTTTACCTTGTTATTATTATAGCTTAGCCACTCGCTTACGTGTCGAAGCCATAGCATGACCTTGATTTCATAACATCAATGTCAACTGATCAAGAAATCAGGATGAGGTAAGCGTTTTTCCTTCCTTTTTCTTTACAAAGAGAAAAATGGGAAAAGTCACGTCGACTCGACGGCGCCCTCAATTAATTTGAAACAGCGAAAATTCACTAGGTCGGGCGACACACGTCAATCCAGCGTAGTTGAAGCTATTTCCTGACCAAGATTTAATCGATTTGGCGTTTCGTCACAAACAGAATTTTGTGGAAGAATCTTTCGCTGTTTCTCTTGGCTAGCTCGGACAAAACCTTTCACTCTGCCAGACGAATATTTTTGAGACCGATTTCGTCTACCAAAAATTCTTCCCAAAGGACTTTTATATCTAAAATCTTTTTTTCAACCGATAGTGTGTGGACGAAATGTCTAAACGATCCAGGAAATGCGCTGGATTGACGTGCGACACTACGAGTCGCACGTTTGCTAAAGCCGCAGTAACATCTTGAACTTTTAATCGTTTGCTTTTTTTTCTCTCGTGACGAAAGTACGATGAGAAATCCGCCCATCAGAACGAACAACCCAAAACCTCAAATCACTTGTTGACGAGTGTCTGACCCGGCATTTTTAAATAAAAAGCATAAAGATCGTAAGCACGAAAAGAAATGTGTAAAAAACAGAAAAAGAAACAAAAAAAGTTCTTTGAAAATAGTCAGTTCTCTTGACTGCATAGCAGACTTTGAACGGTCTAAAAATGAACAGACAGCAGTGATTGATCGAAGCCATGCCGAAGAACGCCCAAGAGTGGGGACAGACGAAGACAACATGTCCCTGACATTTTGTCGCCAGCAGGTGTGTGGGGCATGAACGAGGAAAGGAAGAAACATGTCTCACAAAATCTGGCCGCTTTTTAAGCGTGTTGAAGTTATTAATTATGTCACTTGCAGCGACACTTTACCCAGCCCTGATCTCCCTGCAGGGATCCCCGTTGAGTTGCCAGCTGGTACTCAAATCGTGGTAGAAGCTCAAGTTCTCACTTCAGACGTAGATCGAACAATTGCCGAAGAACAAGCTGAACAACAACAAGTAAGTCCACTTGTTTTCTGCGTTTAACGTCATCTAGCTATCTAAAATTACCTTTTGATTACGTTTCCGCATAATTGAAACAGCCTATCATCCAAATTGACACACACTTTACTATCTACCCTATTCCAGCAGCCATTTGAGCAATTACAAATTCAACCGGGTCAAGCAGCAGGAGGAGGTAAAGTTATGACCGCCCCTCGAGGTCCTAAAGGACCTGTGCGAACACTCTTTTGCCGTAAATGTGAAGGGCATGGGCAACAAGTAGTACTCAAGGGTCACGCTTCAAGTTGTCCCTACAACACTTGCACATGCAAGACCTGTGCAAATGTAATGTCAATGAGAGCAAACGCGATTATCAGAAGGTACAGGACAAGGACATCTGAATGTGGATTAGTCCTTAAACCAGTTCATTTCAAGAATGGAAACACCCGACTAAGAGTATTTCCAAAATTCATAAGTGGTAAGTACACACACAAATACAATTACCTTGTAGAAGAAGAATGCCTTCCAATTCCTTACGAACAGCGTCAACGCGAACAAGAACTGCAAGAGCAAAATGCCTCGGCTCAAAAGTTAGCCATGCTTAATTCAAATGGAATCGAAATACCGACCAAGAGCAATAAGGCCATATATAAGACTACCAGTATGAGAAGTTTAGACCATTACATGATGAATGAAGATATGCCAAAAAGAGCACAATCACACTCACCTCAACAAGAAAAGATGGAACAAAGCCCTGAACTCAAACAAGAGATTAACAACTCGAGCTCTGCAGCTTCCTTGTATTCTCAACAGAATGATTCTGGTTTAGTCGAACAAGTCAACGAACAGGCAGCACCTCAGAATGAAGCTCTAGTCTCTGCTCTCCTTCAGATGGTTCAACAGCAAGGTCTCTCTGTAGACAACTACATTTATCAACTGCCAACAACTTCCTCATCCAATATGAATATGAGTAATCTTCTGCAGAAAATGCAGCATCAGTTAACAACAACAACAGCTGCCGAATTTACACAAAACTTCACCCAGCCCATTTCAACAAATTCACAACTTTCCGGTTATTACGCATCGGTAGGAAATAAGAACATCAGCTCAAATGGTATGTTAATACATTAAATCAATTTTGATAATCTTATCGAAATTACGTAATTTTACTTTAGGTTATGTACAACCAGAAGAGTATCTGGCATTAACGGAAACTTTGAGTCTAAATGCGGAGGGGAAGAAAAGACTGACCAATCCTCGCTACCAACGATTCCTAGCTACAGTGGTCGAATTGGAACGGCAAGTCGTAGCCGAAGAATCAACTCTGGCAGGCTACTGATCTCAAGGACATCGAACATCATTATTTCTTCCACATTTTCACTTTAACAAATGTTTCCTAAATATATTATTGTTAGAGTAGTGTTATCAGTATAAGCTATACGAGTTCGTTAGGTATGAAAAGGTCCGCTGGTCAAAAAAGTCCAAAAACAATTTTTCTCAGCCCAGTGAGATCTGGAGTGGTGTAGGGTAATCGACCATGCTGATTCAGAGAATCCAAGCCATTTTTTCTAACGTGTACCTTATCTTAGGTAGTACTGTAAATTATAATAGTTTTTTCTGTGAGCAGTGCTTTCTTAGGTAAAAATTACTACTTTAAAGTACTATTTAAGAAAAACGAGTCAAGATCAGAATAAATGGATTAGATTTTTGAATGCCATCGGTTACTCTAAGCCATTTGGAATCCACTGGGGTGAGAAAAAAATTTTGCGAACCTTTTTGGCACTTGCGTTACAAGTTAGCAAGGAAAACTTCTATGTATGTGAGTTAAAAAAATATGGGTATTTTATCAATAAATGTGAACATTACTATTATACTTAAAACAATCCAAACTGCAATTTCGCAAAAAGTGTTCTTACATCGGTATAACTTTACTAGGTTCGGAATTTTACATTTATCGAAGACAGAAATGATTTTATCGACGAAATCTTCCTCTGTAATTGTAAACACGAGTCTTGCCAAGGTGTTAGAACCCGCTTTGAAATTCAGCGACCAATTCTTTTTTCGAAACGTTGGCGCCAATGACGTCCATTTTGGGCTAAATTTGACGATTTTTGCATTTTTTGGCTCCATCTTTTTTCAGGCATGCTTTCTCGACCCAATCATTATCTGTAATCGTAGGCTGAAGATGCGTGAGATCGGGTTCGAACTTGGTTGGGCCTGGATCAGCCAGTTTCAAGAGTAATGCCCTAAGGCAACTTTTTAACCGGACTTTTGCCACATCTCTTATGTCATCCTAGTTGGTACAGAAATTACTTATCTGGAGGTTTTCAAGCATGCTGATCAATTTTGTAATTGATTGGGCTTAAACGAAGTACCGCACTGAGGAGTTACTATGGTACCCTACAGTAAACGCCATACTGCCTCTCATAATCAACAAATTTAGCCCAAAATGGACGTCATTGGCGCCAACCTTTCGAAAAAGGTACATATTGTATCTTTTGAATCTTTTTCCGCCCATTTTCATTACACACACAACGATTTACAACCTCATTTGTGAAAAAAACACTTCGCCGAATTCAAGGCGGACCAGAAATAAGGGGGGCCCGCAGGGCCCCCCTAATGTCTGGCACGTGTACACATCAATTCAGAAACTTCCTTCATCACGGTGTTAAAATTTTTGCAAGACTCGGGGCCTACGGCCCGTCGCATTGGGTTTCGTATTCAAATCAAATCCTTAACTAAGAATGAAGCTATAAACTGTCTACAGAAAGGGTCGGGGCCTGCGGCCACCTCGCATGTAGCAAAAACTGCATGTTCCCCAAATTCTTAACTTTTCATCAAGTATTCAACCCAAAATATAAGGCGCGTGCGTTCTACATTTGTTCTGACCCCCTCGCAGAAAACCCGCATTTCTTGTCTGTTAGCCCTACAGACAAGGTCTGCGCGTTTTCTGTCCAGACTAATTTGAGTTCAGACAAGAATCGGCGAATCTTGTCCAGAGCCAGACAAAAAGTAAGCAAAAGTTGTCTGGGATGCAGACAATTTGCTTCGTCTGTATCTCAGACAAGGTTTGAGAATTCTTGTCTGAGTTACTAACAGAAAATCTAACAGTTTCTCTGGCTAACAGACAAGAATTGCAAAATTCTGTGTGTAAGCCAGACAAACTTTTAGATTTTTTGTCCGGGCTAACGGACAGGCCCTTTGTCTGTTATCCCAGACAAGATTTGCAATTTTTGACTGTTTTTTAGACAGAAAACACGCAGACCTTGTCTCTAGGGCTAACAGACAAGAATTTTGGGTTTTCTGCGAGGGGGTCAGAAAAAATGTAGAACGCACGCGGCTTATATGCAAAAGCATCCCACTTTGCACCACCGACCTCAAAGCCAGCCGCACCCCGCGCTCACATTTTTCTGACTGACTGCTCCGCAAACCAAAACTTTGAAAATGATTTTGAATTTTCGCAAAAATTTTTATTTTCCCACGATTTTCACCGCTTTTTCAGGGGTGGTCACCAGGGGCCTGACTCAAAAATGGAAAATTGAAACCGGGCCGGGCCGGGCCCGAAATTTCCGGTCCGGGCCGCGGGCCTGGGGTTTTTCAGGCCCGGCCCGGTTTTTATCATAATGCCAAACCATTGGCATTTATTGTTTTCGTGCCGGGAAATTTTTTTGATGGGGTTGTTGTTGTAGTTTCTCAAGTTCTAACACATTTACAAGCTTTTTTTCACGTTTACTTTCAAAAATAGTGCATATATAGTAATGTATTACAATAGTACTACCGCGACGAAGCTTTTTTTGCAAACTTTAGTTCCCAATAGGCTAATAAATATTTATCAGTAATTCTATTTGCAATTTGTTGAAAGAAATCCAATTAACTAAAAAGATGGTCTGAAATAGGTCTACTAAACTCCTTTTGTTGTTATAAACTGTTGTTTTAATGTGTATATGGTCTTAAACATGTTTGGAGGCATTATACTACCTTGAATAATGTTTGTTTAATCATTAGACAGCTTCCGACCGACACAACATCAATTTAACGTAATTTGACGCAATTTAACAAAAATGACAGCAATTTGACGTTAATTTGAAAAATTCTGTCAAAATCACAACCCTAATACATATATATAAAAACTCGATTTTTTTTCCAAAAGCGCAAGATCCGGTGCACAAAAAAAGCCCTCGGAAATGAAATGGGTCCAGTTCATGGGCGAGAGAGTACGTTTTTCCTGTTTTCCGGCCTTTCTAACGGCTGCACACATTGGGTCAGCAATCGTATTTTTGGCTTGTTTTACAATTTTCTCTTCAGATTTGGTAAAGAAAATGGTCGACCAGAAATCAGAATCGACTAGGACAATCGCCTGACACCTGTGTAAGCATACGGTAAGACGAAGATGATCCGCAATAGGTCTATTAAAGTCCTTTTGTTGTTTGTTTAATCGTTAGACAGCTTCCGACCGAAACAACGGCGGCAATTTCATGAAAATGAGGGCAATTTGCCGTCAAGTTGACGTCACTGTCAAAATCACAACCCTAGTTATAACAAAACGGCAACGATTTTTTTTGGCAGATCGCGCCCTAGCCGGGCTTTCACGGGCCGGGCAGGGCCATGCCTGGCTTTCGACTGGCCGGGCCGAGCTTGTAAAAACCTCTACCCGGGCCGGGCCGGGCTTCGGCCCAAAATCGGAAAATAGGTGCCAGTGACCACCCCTGCGCCCGAATTTTTCAAAATGAGAATTGTTTGGCTTCAGATAACAGACTGACAGGACGCAAACGGATAATTGTATGTTCTTTTGCATTTAGGGGGAACCAGAAATTAGGGGGTCCCTGCGGGCCCCCCATATTTCTGGCACATCGACATTTTTATTCAGAAACTCTAAAACTCTGATCCTTTAAAGAAGATCATAGTATATACTTAAACCAAATATTAAAAATCTTAAAACATTTTATTTTCCAAAACCCTACAGATTAAATTTAATAAATATCTGCTTCTAATCATCATGGTGTCTCTTTGACGGTGGTCTCATATTTCCGAGGTATGGGTGATCTTCTCCAATTTCGCCATCAAGTATCCGAACAGATGTCGCTTCAAAAACATTGTTTCGATATTTTCCTTTGAGTTGTACGTGAGTACCGGACGCAAGGGCTTCATTTAATACTGCGAATCTGACTCTCATTCTATATGAAGAATCTACCACAGTGTATAGGTATCCAGAACCTTCAACTACTGGCGCAACTTGGATATAAGACTCCACCTCTGAAACAAAGTTTAAACAATATATTCGCTTACGAATTACACCTGAATTGAGAGAAACATCGTGGAATCCGCCAATCAAAACTTTGACATCTTCTTCAGCAGAATTGCATGTTGCAATTGCATGTTCTTTTGCATTTAGAGAGGGAATACGGACGTCTCCGCCGATAAAAGAAAAAAATTCTAGTGTTTTATTTTGACGCGGAAGAAGCCCAGTTAAAAATTTGCCTTATGCCATAACTCTCGAAACCGGCCGATACAGGCCAAGTTAGGTTCGATTTTTTATCTTATGGATCTTCAGCCTACAATTGCAGAGTATAAGTTGTTTAATTAAGCATGCTTAGAAAAAGATGGAGACAAAAAATGCAAAAATCATCAAATTCAGCCCAAAGTTGACGTCATTGGCGCCAACGTTTCTCAAAGGGGGGATAT
This sequence comes from Bursaphelenchus mucronatus, assembly GCA_025436335.1. Lineage (NCBI taxonomy): Eukaryota > Metazoa > Nematoda > Chromadorea > Rhabditida > Aphelenchoididae > Bursaphelenchus > Bursaphelenchus mucronatus. The sequence goes on from CM046356.1 coordinate 6,484,896, forward strand.
CATTGAGGTTTGGCTAGGTATCAAAACGTTCAACAACAAGTCTTTGAATTACAGAGAGCGATATTTGGAGTAATTATCGTACTTCTACAACTGCAAGCCAAAAAGGTGTCAAAAAATGGGGACAAAAACAGGTCCAAAACTAGGCGAAACCTGATATTTAGTAAAAGTCGAAGATAGATGGCGGGAGAAATATGGTGCATATCTACACAAAAACAATATTCTGTATCCCAATTTTTAGAACCATGAGGCCAGACATGGCAAAACGGGCCGGGCCCGTTTAAAGTTGGGCCCGGCCCTTTTCAAAATTTCCAAAGCCCGGCCCGGCCCTGGGGTACCTTGGGCCCGGCCCGGCCCTTTTTTTTGTTTAAAGTTTTTACTTTAAACTAACATCATGACGTTGTTCGCAGTACTCAAATTAGTCCATAAACGTTTTAAAATTTAAAAATCGATCAACCTATACCCAAGATATTGTTGATTTTTTTTTTGATATTATCCATGATTTGTCTTTCGGCGAAAAAGATGTTCAGATATTGGAAATATATGCAAAAAAGCTGAAAAACATCAAAAATTTGAAGATTCGGAAATGATAATCAGAACCTGAAATTTTTTGTCCCAAATTTTGATGTTTATTTGATTTTTTTAAAGGTCGAAAAATCGAACCACAGGTATTGTCATAAGAGTGAATAAAATACTTCAGATGGGCTGCTCGATTGTCAAATCCATCGTCGAAATCCTAGAGAAAGAAAGAGAAACTTTAAACAACCGTAGTCAAAAAATTTTTTTGCGAAAAAATTACAACAAAATGCCAAAAAAACTTGGCACCTAAATTTTTCGTTGCAAGACAAAATTTTTTTTTTTGAAAAAAGGGGCCGGGCCGAGGGGGCCCAAAAAAACGATAGGCCCTCGGCCCGGCCCGTTTAGAGTTGGGCCCGGCCCGGCCCTTTTCAAAATTTCCAAAGCCCGGCCCCTTTGCCATGTCTGCATGAGGCAATAGTTGCAAAATTTGGTCGTCGGTCGTATAAGATGTCAACCGCAAATTCCAAACTCCGGGCGCAGCTCGGGAGCCCATCTCAACCGTGGCTTGGACCGAACGTGACATTTTACTAAAAAATCACAATGTTTAAAAAATGACTTCGTATTTTAATCGTGCTTTGTCAAAGGACGATGTGGAGCGTTTTAGTCGACAACTTCTGTTAAAGAATTTTGGAGTCGATGGTAGATTTTTTTTTTAATTTCTTACTGTTCCTAGGACAAATTTCCTTGAAGAACACATCGGCCTTAGTGATTGGGGCTGGTGGATTAGGATGCCCTGTTTCCTCTTACCTGGCTGCCAGTGGCGTTGGCCGTTTAGGAATTGTTGATCATGATAAAGTCTCTTTGGATAATCTTCATCGACAAGTTTTGCACACCGAGGAACGAGTAGGAGAATATAAAGTAGAATCTATCAAGAGAGCCTTGAGGCAGTAAGTCGATATTATAACTATTTGAGGTTTAGATTGAACTCAAATCTCCAGGTTGATGTTTATCCTGTTCTAATTAATAGTTCGAATGCGATGACGATAGCAGATCCTTATAATATTATTGTTGATTGTTCGGATAACGTTCCCACTAGGTAAAAATTCTTGTCATTGTCTATGCAATGCCAACAGATATTTAGTAAACGATTTATGTGTGCTAACCGGAAAACCTTTGGTGTCTGGAAGTGCTGTGGGATGGGAAGGACAACTTACAGTTTACAATAATGGAGAGGTGAGTGCTTCTATTTATGTTTTATATGTCGCTAGGAGTGTCCTTGCTATCGATGCATTTTCCCTGATCCTCCGCCTCCCGAAACAGTTACAAATTGTTCTGAAGGTGGTGTTTTGGGACCCGTAACTGGAATAATTGGATCATTACAAGCGCTTGAAGTTATAAAAGTAGTCGTTATTGGAAATTGTAGGTTTTTAGGACATACCTATTACCTGTTCAGCAACTTATTCGGGTAAATTATTCTTGTTTGATGGGATTAATGGCAGAGTAAGGACGATATTATTGAGGAAGAGGAAGACTGATTGTGTTGTTTGTGGCCAGAACCCAAAAATAAAGGAACTGATAGATTATGAGCAATTCTGTCATATGAGTGCCACTGATAAAGTAAGACGGTGTCTTTTTCTCTTGCACTTTTGTTTTAAGGTCAAGACACTGGATATCCTTCAACCCGAAGATCGAATTCATGTTAGGGATTTTGTATTGAAGCATTGGCAAAACGATCGACCTCTTCTTATTGATGTCAGACCTTCAAATGAATTCGATATTTGTCATCTTCCGCATAGTACAAGTGAGATAATAACTTTTCCCTCCTCTGAATGCGGAACTGTGTCACATTATCTGTCTGTCTGTCGTTCTGTCCGCTCTGTAGTGATGAAGGCCATCTATTGTCATTTCGAAAAATTCGAACTCAAAAAATCGGTCGATTTCGGAAATTCGTGGGAAAATTCAAATTCATTTCTCATTTTTGGAATAAAAAATCAGTCTCTAAAAAAATGAGTGTGGTGTACGGTCGATTTCTGTCTGTGCGTGTGCAATGTGCAAAAAATAATTTTTCAAGCTTATTTATGAAAGCGTTGCATGCGTTGGTAGATTTTATGAGAAATATATGAACGGATTACAAATTCAAAGGTTAATGCTAACCTGTATGATTTTGTTTTAGCGAGAGTGTTGTTGTATTTTGTACATTATAAACATGCGTGAGGGGGTCCGCAGGGCCCCCGAGTGTCCCTGTAAATTTTTATGGACGTCAGACTCAAGAAAAGGTGCCGCAAGCGCCCGACTCAAAATTAGAAGGTTATCAAATAGTATTCTGATTCAAGGAGTTCGAAAAGTGCCAGAATGGAGGAGTCCCGCAGAGGGACCCCCGACATTCTGGTTCCCAGTTTAAATTTAAAAGAATGAACTATTTAAATTTAAAAGAATGAACTAATTTTGAAGCCCATCTATTGTCATTTTGAAAAATTTGAGCTCAAAACATCGGCCGATTTCGAAAATTCGTGGGAAAATTCAAATTCATTTCTTATTTTTGGAATCAAAAATAAGTCTATGAGAAAATAAGTGTGGTGTGCGGTTGGTTCCTTTTAATGCGTGTGTAATGTGCAATCTTTGTTGCAGTGTCTGCGAAAAGGATCTGACTGTGTGAACTGGAAGAAACCTATATGCGACGTTCACATAATTTGGGTTCAGTACGTGGTATATACGATATAAATTTTAGGAGTTTTGTTTTTTGGAGAAGGTGCAAAATCTGGAATAGGTTTTTGATGAAAGGTTTCCGACTATGCGAACTGGAGGGAAGTCATATCAGCGTAAAGTCAACTATAGTTTCTGCGTTGTACTGCGCCGGGAAGGGTGCCGCAGGCGCCAAAATGGGTCTAAAATTTTCAAAAAAAAATTTGAATAAAGGTTTTTTGAACCTGTCAGAATGGAGTGGTCCCGCAGGGACCCCCGACATTCTGGTTATTTGTCTTATTTCAGATATCCCATTGCTAAAGCTTCAAAAAATGGATTTGACCGAAGTAAAAGACTTGATTAGAACATCGCAGGACACGGTATTCTTGCTGTGCCATAGAGGAAATGACTCTCAACTAGCGGTGAAATTCTTAAATCAGATTACAAAAGAAAAAAAATTCAAGGATATAATTGGAGGATTACAAAGCTGGACAGATCAGATTGATAAGAGTTTTCCAACTTATTAATTAATGTTGTTATTCTTAATTAATTGATCATAAATTGTTGAACTTCATAATAACTCTAAATCATAAAAGTTCTAACATTCAGCATATATATATCCTTGCAATTCTAAGATTAAAAATAATTTTTTATATGTAATTAGGATGGCGGTTGAAGAGTCCTTTGGATTTGCGGTTTATCCTTTATCAGGATGTCCCCATGATGATACAGTAAAACCAATGCCTGAGGGATTTGATCCAAAGGGACCTTGTGAAAACTGTGCTGATTTCGAGGAGAATTGGATTTGTTTGATTTGTTACAAGGTAAGTGTTTTTTTTAAATTGGTATAAAAGTTTCCTAGATATTTTGTGGCCGTCATCGACTAGGACATGGCGTAGAACATTTCGAGATTTCCAACCATTCCTTGGCTCTCAGCTACTCAGATCTCTCGATTTGGTGTCATTCTTGTGATTCTTATGTCAGTAACTCTAAATTTGATGACGCAAGGAACTTTGTGGAGAATATCAAGTTCTCTCAATCTACATAAAGTCTGATTGAGCTCTAAACTTATGTTTTATTTTTTGTCCGAGAAGAATACTCTGCGCATGAGTTCTCTGTTCTCAGATAAAGTTTTGCATGTGGCGTTGGTTGAGTCATAAGGGGACGGGTTTCCCTTCAGGCTAGCCTTTCAATATTGTTGTTTGGATAAGCTATCGCTTGAGGTAACGCAGATGTAACGTTGTGAAATTGGCTTGATTTTGAGGTCAACTTGCTTTGACAGATGAAATAATATCTTGATATTGAGGGCCTTAAAGCTGATAATACAACCCAAAAATTTAGTGATTTTGCTTTATTATTTCAAATTCAACAGTATTCAAAAATATAATACAAAATATATATATATATATATATATATATATATAGTAACAATCTATGACTTGAGGTGATTGCGAAATGAATGTAGGTCATTCATTCAAATCCCAGCATGTCTTTACCCCAAGTTTGATAAAAAGCCGCCCTCTTAAAGATTACGTTGTCCATGCCCGGATCAATGTCCAAGCCCAAGTGGAGTTAAGAGTCTTTTGTTCGAAATTTATTACGCAAATGAATGTTTACAAAAGTATTTTATCGATATTGTGCGCCGTTCTAATGAGAAATCTAAAGACATGGGTCTGGTTAAAGTGCTGAGAGTTTGGTTGGGGTAGAATAATATTTGAAAGAGAATAATAAGACGGAGGTTTCTAAACAATAAAGCTTCCGTTAACAGACGATATCAATTGAAAGACATCTACAATATGATGGACGGTCCACTCGTAATTAAAGCCACATAAATATACATCGCTCTGTCCAAATTGAGTAAGGCGATCGTCCAATAAGTTTGCTCAAATACCAAATACATCTAGAAGTCTTGACTTTACAATAACAAGTTAAAGTGAATGCGCAACTGAGTATGAGTCGACTGACGAGCTGGCATCGTCTTCCTTCTTGAGGGGGATGCTGAGGAAAGACATGTTCAGCGATCGGTTCTGGGCAGCTATACAGGGCCCTTCTGAGGTGTTCTCAAACTCTTCGAAGCCACTTTCGACTGTTGTGGAGGGTGAGATCGGCCAATTAGTTTGACTGAAAGAAAACTTTTAGCGGTTTTAATATTGAACAGTCACTTCGATGATTAACTTAGACTTACTTATTTTCGATGAACTTTTGCATGTAGTTCCTGACTTGTGGAATAATTTTGTCCCTGAATTCGGATAGAGATGGAAAGTTATACTCTGGCTTCAAGAATCGCATCAATAACTTGAATCCAGCATTTTCAACAATTTCCTCAGGCAACTTTCCAAACACGACCATCATTGCAATCTACAATAACATGATTAACTTTCATACAAATCAGCAGAATTAATAAAAAAATATCAACTTTTAAACCTACATGATGACTGAGAGATTTGTGTTCCTTTGTTTTGTTATCATCCTTTTCCTCGGTGTCCTCTGGTTTTTGTTCATTCTCGAGTTCTTCATCTTTTACTTCTGCTCCAAACAAAGCCTTAGCATTGTCCTCATTCCTCTTCAAGACATTCTTATATTCGCCGACATTGAAGTTAAAAAGGTCAGAGTTGGCACTTGAGGCACAAACAGATATCTGATCATCTGCCCGGGCAAAGTTTTCATTGTAACTGTCGATTCCCGAAGAGTCGGCTGAATTGGTGGCATCTTTACTAAAGCAAGTCGAACTAGCGACTGTGGCATTGGCACTAGAAGCAGTGGAGCTTGGCGAGAAAGACTCTGGCTGGACGGGAAGATTCGTCTTCAGGAGATCTTGTAGTTTCTTGGTGCACTCATCTGATTGGCCTACTAAAACAGACCTAATTCTTTCCTTATAAGACTTACGGCTGTTAATCGACTTGAGGAGAGTTTGTTTTCCTCGGGCATGTTCAAGAACGGCATATTCTGGTGGATGACAACTCTTCAGATGTCTGATCATACCCGTTGTGCTGAAAAGTTAATTATTAGATGATTCATCAACACATGAGCGCCTGAAGTAGTAGAGTAAGTGTGACCTACCTGCTGTTAGTCGCCTTGATCTCCTTTCCACATTTATTGCACGTCGCCGCCTGTCGGTCTGGCTCCGTGACCTGAGTAAAAAACCTCCAGACTTCAGCCGTTTTGTTCGCTGGACCCGTATTTCTGACCCGTCGTTTGATTCTTTGAGGTCCAACAGTTGAGATCGGAGTAGCTGGAGAAGATGAGACCGAAGAGTTCAACAAGTAAGGATGGAATTTGGTTAGGGGAGTTGAGGCTTGCTTAAAGTCGAACGAGAGATTTCCTTCATCGTTGAAATTCTTTGTGGCCAAAGGGCTGGTCATATTGAGAACTCGGGCCATAAAAAGATTCATACTTATATTGTTCAGCAGACCAGGTGGGATCTGGAGTTGGCCCAAGCTGCTTTGATCCATGATGCTGAAAGGGAAAGATTATAAAAGTAATTATTATAATCAGCAAAGAACGCGGTTACCTACACGACTGACAAAGGTAATATAGACAAAAAACAACTTATCCTTCACGTCACCGATTAAATTAACAATCCCAAAGATCAGACGGTAACCGTGCAGGATTGTTTACAATGACATAATGAACCTTTAACTCGGGCGGATGACCGTTCTCCGCTTGCCCCTTAACTCAAGAGGTCCCATCACAGAATGGTCTCTGAAGCCGCGTTACCGGGGGACCGCCTCCAAGTTGTTCCCTCATCCCTCCACCAAGTTACCCGAGGCGTCTGAGCCCTTTTTCTCTTTGTTGGATCTGGATGAAAGCCGTCATTCCTGAGAGAAATGTTTTTTCTGCGAATGTCCGATTCTGCTTTCGGACACTCGACATCAAGTTACAGTAGGATCTGGGTCAGTATTACAATCTATCAGATGCGCGAAAATGAGAGAAAAAGGCATAAGAGACTGTTACGTAACTTTTTTAAGCAAATAAAAAATCGCGCGTTGAAAAGGGGAGGCTAAAAATAAGGCAGAAATCCCGTCAAATAAACAACAAAAGAGTGCCTTGGCAAAACATAATTTATTTAGAATGATAGTAACTTTTAAAAACAGGAAAATACAAAGCAGTGATCCGCGCGGAATAAATAATAAACACGTTCAATTAATCTTGAAGGTACAGTAATCAATTAGAAAGAGAGATCTGAGTGGTGGAGGGATAAGGATAACTGATGACGGAGCGAGGCCCGGAGGTCGACCTGCTTCCGTGCTCCACTTTTGCCAACAGGTTTTCGTATCTCTAACGAGGTCTGGAGATGTTTGTTGCGGATACCTCGGGATGAATCGAGGATCCGCCCTCAGGTGATTTCCCTTCCGAACAAGTCTGGACAACAGCGTGAAGCCCATCCACACCTTGAGTATGCAATAAAATCGTGGGCTGCTACAAAATCTCGGACGAGGGGCACTCACCTCGCCCCTTTCCATCAACGACAACTTTCGCATAAAAAAGAAAGAACACCGAAGCATCAACCAAAAACTGGTTGTTGAATGCCCGGATCGCGCAATCACCAGCCAAAAACGAGATCCACCCTCCGGGCGTTGCGCAACAACTAAGATGAAACGAGGGAAGGAGGCTATTCCTTCACCTCCTTCCTCCATCACCCACTTTCCGACGTTCGTCGTCGATCCACTGTCCTACTGAGCTCTCTTCATCGAACTCTTAACATACACCTGAGAGAAGAAGATCCCAAGAGAACTGGTTGACGGGATGAACACCTGTACAATTATAAAGGCCATGTTGATTAAAATTAATTAAATTAGAAATAAATAGCAATACATAAAGAAAACATAAGTCATTGAATACTATCCGTAAAGAGCAACAAAAATAATATATTATAATACTCAACATTTCGCACCGTAAAATCAAGACAAAGTAAATGAAAATCAAGACCACAAAAAATCGTGAAGACTTTGACCAGAAAACTAACTCATAGTTTCTACCTGAATTTCATAAAATATTTTTCGTGGTTTATCAGAACGCCAAGACCACTAAGCAAAGAAAACTTTACAAGAATTTCCCGCGAAAAGAATTTTTAATTTTTTTTCAAAACAAATTTCTTTTGGCCGTTCGCGCAGGAAAATTGCGGTGAGATGGCTGACTTCTACTCTCGAGGTCGACGGCACTCCCGACCGTCGTCGAGGCGATGAGCGATTGTAAGACGGCGAAACAAGTGGAATATTTGAGGTCACTGAGTCAGAAACACTAGAAACTGACAGAACAATGTCCACTTGAAGATGTGGTTGACTCCCTGGATGTCCCACAGGGCGCCCCCAAATATAGCAGCTCATTAACACCTTGGAATAGGCACCTAAAGATGGGCGGCTCCTAGGACAGAGGCGTCACCTCTCTACCGTACTCTTCCTGATTTCAAATTCGAGGGTCTCGAGGGTGCGGGAGGACGACGCAGATGTTGCCAGCTGCGAACGGGGTGGGGCTCTGCCGGAATTTGGGCCCGGACCTGCCGAGATCCCCACCGTGCACCCAGGTGGCATCTATCAGCTGCCTAGAAATTCTTCTCGAAGTGAGTCGCGCGCCTTGACAAACGGCCTGGAACTCGGACACCAGCGGCCCTTTGTTCGCGGAAAAGAGGCGGCGGGTCGCTTGGAATAGCAAAGTAAATGGGGAGGTGACTGGGGTCGCGAAATGTCTCCCAAGATTCCCCTCCAGAAGATTTTGGCGCCAAGCCTCGAAAACAACACTTCTGGCCGGCCTACGGTGCGGGAACGGAACGACGTCGCAAGCCGCATTCCAACAACTTCCGAACCCCAAATTGCCGTTTTCCTCGAATTTGGCGCCTTTTCCTTTTTTTCACACATTGATCACAATCTCGGGTGAGGGCAAAAAAAGTGTCGGAGTCGGTAACAGTGGACTCGTTTTCCCCGATCAAGGGCCGTGAGACAACGTCACAGCCTGGCCGACCGGTCCCCAAAAAGGACACAAAAAATGAGCTTAAACATAGTGCGGGAGAAGGTTCTGTAAGTGCCGAGCGACTGGGACCGATTGCGTCAATCGACGTGCCGGAATGAATCACGCCAGGGCCAGAGCAACACAACAAAAGTGTAAAGCGAACAAAATGCGGCACTCTCTCGCGCTAAGTAAACCGATAAGAGAAAGGGACCAATCAGAATGGGGAAGGTTTGGGAAGAAAAGAAAAATGACCTCAAGAAATCAGCCGAAATTATTATCAACAAGCCTACGGTAACATAAATTGCGAAGCCAGTAGTCAGAGGAAACTGTTCAAGAAGAAGAAGACGTCCCTCGAGAGGGCTCTCTGGTCAGCGGTTTGGAAAGTTGTCGAGAAGCGTTGAGGCAAAGACTCCCTACGGCGAATGTAAACGAAACAACAGTTTAAATCGAGAGAATTGAGGCGATAGAAAGGTGGAAGCCGTGGATGACCAGAATACCGAAGAAAGTCAGCGCTTACGGGAAACGAAAAAACAACCACCGGAGGCAAATTTTGAAAGGGCGGGAAGCGGATCGGGATAATGGCGTTCATCTACAGTCCGTCTCGCCTCGTTTTCTTCCCGATCGCCGAGATTTCAATTTCGCTTTTCTTAGGGGTTAGAGCTTCGGCCCCCGTGAAGCCGTCGGATGCGCTTGCGTCAGGTCAAACCGGCGGTATCTCTGGATTTTGGAACTTGATCAAGTCACTTCTTAACGGCCTCGGATCAAAAACCAACTCCGAAAGTAATCGAATTCGAATTCCGGGACAGCAAAAAAACTTTCGGCTCTCGATCGGGGGCAACACGACTAAGAGATGGCCAAGTTGATAAAATGACGACAAATAGGTCCCCGAACCCCACTTGTCCCGATCGACTCGGGTCGAGGCCCACAGTACAGTAACCCTTAATGATGTTCCCCGGAACCCCGCAAGGCCAAGGGTTCGAATCCCAGAAGTGGCCAATAGGCGGAGAATAAACTTCTTGAGGATAAAATAAAACAGGAAGCGGCGGAATCAATAGAAAACAGTCTTACAAATATAGGTACAGTGCTAGAAACTATTCGCGAAGACATGAAAAACTGTAATACGCGGGCCCGATTGTCCTGCTCACCCACACAAACATATCAAGGCAGGTGGATGAGTTTAATGGCGGCGAGCAAAACAACCACGAGAGTGGTTGTTCTTGTCGCGCCGAAGACGGGAAATGGCGATGAGATCACATTGACCACGAAAATGAGTCTCCGTCCCCCAAATGGGTCTTTGTTAGCGGGTTGGGCCCCGTTTCTCGCGCCATCGATCCTCGACGCCTTCCGGGCTTCGATCCCATTTCCCATCAATTTCGGAAAACAAGTGTTTTAGAAAAGTCGCGCGCCAAACTCGATCCGGCAAGAATTTTTGAAATCGCATCGACACACTTTTTTACTATAATGGCATGACCGTACACGATCAATTTGTCGCCGCCCATCATTTCTGGAAGAACGCTTAGGAACGGTGAACTTGGCCAGATCTTTTGACTTATGGGGCCGGAAGGGACAAAGAGAATACGACAAAAAATTTGAATTTCCGACAAAGATAATAAGGATAGCTGGAGAAGTTTATAAGAAGATTTTCTCATCTTGTAATTCGAAGATCCTACCGTATTTAAAAAAGAAGTTCGAAATTTGAAATCAGCAAAATAAGACCTAAAGAGAGAGGGGAGGACACGTGAGGACACATTGCGCCCTTTTATCGGCCGCCCATTATTCCAAGATACCATCGAAGACCGCGTTTCCTTATGTCGCCGTTTATGTCCTCAAGATGGCGCGACCCCGTTTCTGTCGCCATCGGCATCGTGTTGCAGAGAGCGGGATCATAAATGGCCGATTCCTTTGTTCGGCCGCCGCATCTCGACCAGTCCAGTCTAAACAATCGTCCATTTGCATAAAATTAACCAAAAAACAGTTTGAAATTCATGGCCCTTTTGTGGCGGATCCAAATCCTTGGGAAAGTTGTCGTCCGTTGTTCCCTGCCACTTGTCTCCTGGATCCTTCGTGGCCTCATTTCAAATGTCGCGGGATCCGACTTTGCCTTCTGTGGACAAAGGACCCCGATCGGGCTGTTGTTGACACCCGAACTGACCTGGACAGCAGTTCGGGATGGGGTTAGGGATACTGTAGTCATAGAAAGAGGAAGGCAAAGCAGATCACGGAGGGTTTCGAAGAGCCAACTCGACGGAATAAGTCCGACGACGAGTTGAGGAGCCGTTGACGTCAATTAAGCCTTAATGCCACACCTCCCACTCCACTCGTACCTATAATTATAGCACGGCACCGGTTTCGGAGACTCGATTACTGTTCCGAGAGTTACAAAAGTCAGCGCTTGAGGGGATATTATTTATACCGGCGCAAAACTTTCCGTTTCGAATACTTTACGCCGTTTCTTTGACTGCACGGGGCATTGCCGGATTCCTTTTCGACGGCTCTATTGTGTCCGAGAATAATCTCCTTTTCCTTTCAGTTTCAACCGGTTCATTCTTTGAACAGGTCTCTTACAGCGTCTCGGTTACTTCAACCTTCAAGTCAACAACTTTACTTAACGGAACAAATTAACACACTCGCAGAAATTAAATGAAAGAAATACTACTGTAGACTAGACCGATACCGGATCGAAGTGCATCAATTTAAATCCAAAATTCAAGTATTAAAATTAAACAACAATTATAGACATATCACAAGGCATAGATATCTGTAATCTAATCATAACTTATAAATCACATTGGAATTGCATTTCGTTTCTCCATCCACGTCTTGTCGAGGTACTTCCATTCCCACTTCTGCGTTCGTTTAACCTTCAGACATTTACTCATAAATATCTCATCTGTTTTTGGATCAGCATCAAGACAGAGATTGGAGACTGGATGTAAAATCTGCTTGGTCTCTATTAAATATCGGAATAATTGATTCCCCTTGGTCCCATGACATCCGAAAAGAAGTACTGGCGCTCCCTCCTGATACTGGGAAACGTCGAAACAAAGATTCTTGTCATTCTTTCCTCTGATATCTAATTGGAATCCCATACGAAGTTCCTGGAAGAAACATTAATTGTAATCGTTTAATGTAAATCAAAAAAGTACCTGTTCTCCCGTGTTGAATGTATTCTCTGATAAGCATGGTTTAAGACCAAATACTTCACCGTTCCTTTTGAACTGCGTGTCAACACATTTCTGGACTTCTGAATTCTTCAACTCACCTAAAACAGAATTACATAAGACGTCATTAGAAACAATTTGACTAATCATACCACTCGCACTGTCTGGTGGTTCCACATTGGGATAAAAAAGATCCTGATCAAAGGCGACATTCTTCATAAACCAATCGAAGGAATTACATTTTAATTTCGCCCTGACCGCAAGTTGTTTGGTCAGATTTCCGGGGCTGACGTTCTTCATTTCGGGCCTTCTTTTGTAAAGAAACTCTTTGTATTCATCCATCCAGACCTCGGCTACTCTTTTGTAATTCCTAGAGATAAAATCGCCAACTCCAGGATTGGGGAATGGAATATATTTACATCGATAGATATGCCCCACTCGGGAACAAGGCGCATCCACCATCTTTCCGTGGCATTGCCAGGTCTGAAGATTTACACCATTAGATGTGAAACGTCGTTGATTTGGTAAAAGAACAATTGAGGAAAGCCAAACGTATTATGTTAGGGTGCATCGCCATGACAAATGGCTAGACAAGTGTAGGGTGAACCTAACGCTTTCCTAAACGGATAGCCAAAAATCTGGACGGACAGCAAAATCATCCAAATGGCTGACGGAAGCTCACTCCAACGCGGAGAATTATCTAGGTGATTTTATGCTTGATCTGACAGTTTGGCAACCAATCCAATTTATTTAGGCACTTATAAGAGTCTATAATAATCCAAAATTTGTCTATCCCAACTATCATAATTATTGTTTCCGGGTTATAATCGCCCGCCTTTTTCCTTGTCATACACAGAGAAAGTTCAAAAATAAACCTTGTGGCAGTGCAATCTAATACAACAATACTTTTGACTTTTCACAATTGTCGTCATCCCGAATCGTCTAGGTCGGATTAGGTATGCAGGCAGAACCAACCTTAAAACTGAGTTCGTACTGCTCTCCTCCCCATATGTCCAGACCTTCGTCATACCCTCCCAGTTCCCAAAACCATTTGGCACTGATCGCAAAATATCCACCAGCCATGACCGGGCTCTTGAAAGGTTTGATGGGGTTAATCTGATCCTCTTTTGTTAAAGGTATGCGCTTGTAATTGAAACTCCAATCGAATGACCCTAAAATAATTATTGAATCTCCCTAAATCTATGAACCAAACTTACCTCTGGCTCCCTCATCCTGGCTTTTGTATTCATACGTATTACAATCGACAATATCCACAAATGGACATACGATTGTTCGGTAATCTAATGTAATCGGCTCCACAAGAGGAGGCAACCAGTTGTAATTCGCCTCTGAATGAGCATCCAAGAACACCAGGATCTCCTTTGTTGCTGCTTTTGCCCCGATCTGTCGTGCTCGGATAAGGCCTTCTCGTTTCCTGAAAGACAAATTGAATGTGTAATACAACTCCTACTGAGTTCTAACAATCTTCACAACTCCATTTAGGTCATGCTCATTTAGATAATCTTGTAATGGTTGCTTTAGTTCTTCTTTTGCACTTGCATCATCCACCAAAACTATTTCTTGTAGAACCCCCTTAGGGCTTCTATTTAATATTGAATAAACACTCCGTAATAATGCTGATTTGTGCTAAAATATTGATGCTGATTTATGCATTATATATGAAGGTGATACCTCATTATGGAAAGGGAAGATGACAGTGACTGCAGGCAGTTTCGCCACATAATTAATCCGCTTACATCCGGGATGTCTGATATCCTTGACGGCCCGATCCAAAGCAATCATGTCACTGGCATACCCATCGTACCCATTCACCTTGTAAAGTCTTTCCTAGGGCATATATAGACTACAGTTGTCCATCCTTACTCTTTCCTTGGCCATGTCATCCGTGTCCTTAGGCGTCTCTAAGGGCTTTCCTTGTTCACCAGGCCCTTTTCGGCGTCGATCCTTCTCCATTGCTTCATAGTCATGCCAATCTTTCTTTTCCAACTTCCGATACTTAAAGAAAGGATCAAGTCCATCTAAAAGTTTTCATCTTCAATGAATTCGCTGTTACCATACCGTATAACGTAAAAGCATCTGCAACTTCGCTTTGGTCGCTACTCTCATCTTGGCCAATTATATTGTAAAGAATTATAAGGCCAATCAAAGCAAAGAAATACAGTCCAAAAATAAAGTATCGCTTCGGCACATACCGGCCTACACTGTATCTAATCATTTTAATTACCAGTTATTATGCGGATTTTTGATGAAAAGCGGAGTAAATAGATATTTTTAGAGAGGCAATATGCAAAAAACAATATTTCTAATAAAAACAATATCGGAGAAGCGAGAATATGACCATTACCACCACAAACCCTCTTTAGTGACCCTGTTTCGCATTTTTAAAACGTCAGAAGGGAAATCGACGAATGTAACTGTCTCGGCACGAAAACAAACAAAGTCAACGGGATTTCTTACGGTAATGTTCCATCTCTATTTTACAAAATTATTTCTCTCCTTATAATTTTTGGCAAAGTTGAAAGGTTTTTCGTGTATGTTTACATATTTTTCACTTTATTTGTAACTCTTTCGTGAATCACAATATTTTTTGTAGTTTTTAACCGTTTTCGTCGTTTGTATTAATTTTTCAGAGGGTAAACCGGCCAAAATGCCGCGTCTTTTGACCCACTATTCCAAGGTTTATGATGTCCCCCGTCGTCCATTCGAAAAGGAACGTCTCGACCAAGTGAGTTACTTTTTTTATTTATCCATCTTCTGTTTAGGAGTTGAAATTGATTGGAGAATTCGGTCTTCGTAACAAGCGTGAGGTCTGGAGAGTGAAACTTACTTTGGCCAAGATCCGAAAGGTCGCCCGTCAATTGCTTATGTTAGACGACAAAGATCCCAAGCGTCTTTTTGAGGGTAACGTCTTGCTCCGTCGTCTGGTCCTTATGGGAGTTTTACCCGAAGACAAGATGAAACTCGATTACGTTTTGGGTCTTCGTGTCGAAGATTTCTTGGAACGTCGTCTTCAGACCCAGGTTTTGAAGCTTGGTCTGGCCAAGTCCATCCACCATGCCCGTTGTTTGATCCGCCAAAGACATATTCGGTAAGGTTTGAAAACGGTATTTTTTGAATGCTTTGTGTGCGTTTTCCCCAACATTTTTTGTCGGTTTTAGTGTCCGTCGTCAGTTGGTTAACATCCCATCATTCTTGGTACGTTTGGAGTCTCAGAAACACATCGATTTCTCTGAGAAGTCGCCCTACGCTGGCGGCAGACCTGGACGTGTAAAGAGAAGAAACCTGAAGAAGGGAGGTGGAAACGCTTCTGGAGGTGAAGATGACGAGTAGATTCTATCCTCTTTGAATACTCGTTAAACTGTTTTTTAAATTTGTTCTGTTGTTAAAATAAAACAATTCTCTTGAACCCATTTTGACATTTTAATTGCATACGGGGTAACTTCTATGTTGTGGTCTCTATTGTTAGTTTAGGGGTGTAAAATTCTAAATGACGTAGGCTCACGCCTACGTCATAAATCCATTAACGTAACATTTCATTATACAAAATTTTTTGGACTGACAAGGGACTTGCACAAACTATCCATGGCCAAATGACATGTGTTATATGCCATTCGAGAGCCCTTGAAAAGTAGGAACCGGTTTCAAAAATTGCCAACGGAATTTCACCACGGAGATCTACAGCTTTAATTTTATTTTAGGCTTATTCCTCTGATTTGTTTTCGACTCAGTGCCGACAAACTTGAGCACATCCAAGGGTTGTGCTGCGGTGGCCTAGCGGTAGCAGGTTCGGCTCTCGTTTTTGCAGTTTTTTGAAAATCTGGGTAATACGGTTATAAGAGATGTGTGAAGAAATTTTTTAAATAAATTAGCTATCTTGCATAGACTTCATTTTACCAAAATTTTTATCCAGCTCTATATTGTACATGGTTAGGTGGTCATCCTTCAGGGGAAAAAATTTCTTGGCGGCATTATATAGTTTTATGCAAAGAATATGGGTAGTTATTTACTAACATCTTAAGAGTCCACCAAATCCGAAATAATGTTTTGGCCTATGATTTTTGGGCTTTCAGTGGTCGATTTCTCTAAATCACTAATCCGTTGGCAATTTTGGAAACCGGTTTCTATAATAAATTTTCAAGAGCTCTTGGATGGTATATAGCACATTTCATTTGGACATAGATAGTTTGTGCAAGTTCCTTGTGAGAAATATATCGCCAATTTTTATACCATTTTTTCCAAAATTAGATTCAAAACCCGTTGTTGCTGTTCACTTTTGGCGCATTTGGCATTGCGATTCAACCCAAAAATTGTGAATCATAAAAAGTCTTGCCGAATTCGCGAATCAAAGCCTTTTTTTTGGATCCACATCTGAAATGATTCTACTAGAAGAAGAGAACCGAATAATCAGGGAGCTGCTGGAGTATAAATTTGCCTCTGCCAAAGAAGGGTAAGTAATGTTTTCCAGCAATATTTTATTCTTTTTTAGACATAAGATTGAGAGTGTAAACATTCAATTTGCCGATTTTGATGGAGTTCTTTACAATATTTCGAACCCAAACAAGGAGAAGAACAAGTTGTTGGTAAAGTAGTCTTTCTTGGTGTAGTTTTATGTTTTAGATTAGCATTTCTCTCAAGTTCTACAAGCAATTACGGGCTCACGGGGCAGATGAAGTAAGTCTTTAATTTCTTCCGCAATTTTTCTTTAGTATTTGAAACGTGTGTACGGATGTTATCTTCAAGCCGCCCCAGAGGATGGGTATGATGCATCGTTGCTCTTTGATTTGGCATCTTTACCGGCTAACTCAAACGAACTTATTGATAAAGCAACCAGACTCAAGAGAAATTGTTTTGCATCAGTATTCGAAAAGTATTTCCTTTTCCAAGAACAAGGTCAGGAAGGTCAAGAGAGGGCGGTTATCAATTACAGAGAGGATGAAACCATGTTTATTGAAGCAAAGGCTGATCGGGTTACTGTAATCTTCAGTACATTATTCAAAGATCCTGATGATGTCGTAATTGGGAAGTTGTTTCTGCAAGTAAGAGCTTTCATATGTTCTCCATCTTTGTTTAGGAATTCCGAGAAGGGCGAAAAGCGAGCCAGACAGCGCCTCAGGTCTTATACTCGGTGGGGGAACCGCCTCTTGAATTAAGAGGATTTCCGGGAGCAAAGACCGGGGAAAATGTTGGTTATATTACTTTTGGTAAGTCACGTCGATTGCTATTGACTCTTGTTTAGTGTTATTCCCAAGACATACCAAAGGTGCAGCTCGAGAGAATACCATCAATCTCATCCATTCATTCCGGGATTATCTTCATTATCACATTAAGTGCTCAAAGGTAGGATCAAAAATAAATTGAGGTAGAATCTTAGGCATACCTCCATTCACGGATGCGCAAGAAGACTTCAGATTTCCTAAAGGTCTTGAATCGTGCTAGACCTGAGATAAAGACAGAAAGGAAAACGATCAGGTAAGTGATAATAAATTATATCCAATTTTTCTCTTCCAGTGGTCGCACCTTTGTCCAACAATAAGAACTCAAAGATTAATTTAATTTTTTTCGATAAACTTGTACTATTATCATAGTTGTAAACAAATAAATGTTTTTTCGTATCTTTTGAACAAAAATTTTATACCTGCTTGGGCAAGGCGTGCGTCGCACGGCGTTCCGTACTTTGAGGACACAACCGGTCTCCGCATTTTTTTCCAATTTTTTCAAAATGGATTTCCTTCTTTAATATATTTCTCGCTAGCCAGTGGAGCTACAGACATAAAAATTGGCATGGTTATAGAGTAAATGCTCCTCTTTCAGAATATATAAATATTGTAATGAACCCACCACAATATTTCATTTTTAAATTTTTTTCGATTTAAAAGGGCATCTTACAAGATCAAAATTACAAATTTTAAAACTTCAGCGTGTAGAGAATTTGTTTTTCTATCAACCGGTTAATTTGCATAAAGGTTCAAACGTTATGAACTGTTTTACGAACGAAAAACAGCTCTGTACTGTTTTTTTTGAATTTTTGAATAAATGTGCCCTCAGGGCATCAATAAAAAAATGCCGTATACTTACTATTACCAACGATGTCGTATATGGCAACGCCAAGATTCACTGTTATTTGTATTTTCACTTTTTATCAGAAAACCAGGTGTAATATTGATGACTAAAGGAATGCTGCACATCCCCCAAGCTAATCACTGCAGTCGAACGAATATTTCCCAGTGCCAGAGGAAAACCTAAACTCCATTTCATTCCAAAACACATCCGACAATTTATCGAAACTCATGACTTCTACGGCGCAGCATCAGAAGAAGGATTGGAAAGTTTTCATTGTGAATTTCTCCCTCAATCAGCATCTGTTGGACGCGGGGAACTGGAGAAGGCCCTCATTACTTCGAGTTTACATGGTGTTAGAGTACTTCTGGATGACTATCAATTGCTCAAACGGCAATACATTTAAAAACAGTTGTGAATTAAACATGGTTTTCTGATAAAAAGTGAAATTCAAATAACTCCCTTGGGTTTCAAGACATGACATTGAATTTTGGCATTGCCATTCACGACGTCGTTGGCAATAGTAATTAAACGGCATTTTTTATTGATGCCCTGAGGGAAAATTTATTCCAAAAATTCGAAAAAAGAACACTACAGAGCTCAGTTTTTCGTTCGTAAAACAGTCCATGACGTTTGAAACTTTATGGCTGATAGAGAAAAAATTCTCTACAGTTTTAAAATTTGTAATTTCGATCTTGTAAGATGCCCTTTTAAATCAAAAAAATTGAAATGAAATATTTTGGTATGTTATTGCGGAGTTTTAACTGCGGGGTTCATTACAATATTTGTATATTCTGAAAGAGGACACATTATTCTATATCCATGCGAATTTAGCGTAGCCCCACTGGCTAGCGAGAAATATATTAAAGAAGGCAGTCCATTTTCGGCCCGGCCCGTACAGGCCCGGTTTTCCGAATTTGGGAACTAAAGTCTATTTTTGACAGTAAACGTGAAAAAAAAGTTAGTAAATGTGTTAGAACTTGATAAACTACAACAACAACTCCATCAAATAATTTTCCCGGCACGAAAACAATGAATGCCAACGGGTTGGCATTATGATAAAAACCGGGCCGGAAAACGAGGCCCGCCCAGAAATTTCTGGCCCGGCCCTGCCCGGTTTCAATTTTCTATTTTTGAGTCAGCCCCGGCCGGCCCTGCCGTCCAGGGGTGGTAGCCAGGCCCAGCCCGGCCCGGGAAATTTTTTTGATGGGGGTTGTTGTTGTAGTTTATCAAGTTCTAACACATTTACAAGCGTTTTTCACGTTTACTCTCAAAAGTAGTGCATATATAATAATGTATTACAATAGCACTACCGGGACCGAAGCTTTTTTTACAAACTTTAGTTCCCAATAGGCTAATAAACATTTATCAGTAATTCTATTTGCAATTTGTTGAAAGAAATCCAATTAACTAAGTAAGAACAAGGACGAAGATGATCCGCAATAGGTCTATTAAAGTCTTTTTGTTGTTATAAACTGTTGTTTTGATGTTTATATGGTCTTGAGCATGTTTGAAGCCATTATACTACCTTGAATAATGTTTGTCTAATCGTTAGACAGTTTCCGACCGAAACAACGGCGGCAATTTGATGAAAATGACGGGAATTTGGCGTCAAGTTGACGTCACTGTCAAAATCACAACCCTATTTATAACAAAACGGCAACGATTTTTTGGCAGGTCGCGCTCTAGCCGGGCTTTTGACGGGCCGGGCTTCGGGCCCAAAATCGGAAAAATAGGTGCCAGTGACTACCCCTGCTGCCGTCAAGCCGTAATTTAAGCTCCGTCCTTCTAGTTGTTTTTTATACGATGAAAGGTTTGTGGGTCCCGACTGGACCTTCGGAAAGAAGTGGTTAATTCCAGTGAATCAAGCAAGAATATGGATTTCCTGCTGAGGGATAGTAGAATAGGCTCTCCGTGACTCAGTAGACAGCAAACCATTTCATTTACACATTATTAGCCAGAAAAAAGTGCCGATTTTACACCGTTCTTCAAAGTCATTTATTTTTATTTTTATTTTTTTGTTGACAAAATAAAAATCTGTTGAGTTAAAGTATGCACAGAAACTCTACATTTTCACAGAGGGATTTTGGAATTCTATGAAAAAAATCGAACAAGTGTCAAGGCTCAATAAAAATTTTCCGACATTTACTAAAATAAAGGTTTTTTGTAACTTTTTTCTTTGACGCCCGCAGTCAGTTGTTTTTATTTTTCTAGTGTCAAGAAAAAAGTATGCACCATACGACAATAAGAAATTTTCACTTTCTGAAGAAAGTGAAATTCTTCATTTTTTACCCTAGTTTGAGCTGGGGCCATAGAAACACCAGAAAGCGTCATAAAAATATGGTATCTACTGGAAAAAGCTTCTGAGATGCCGGTAATCTTAGCAGTGTTTTTTAGTGTATCACCTTAGGGCCCAATAGGTTCACAACGATAAATAATTTTTGCCAAATTTGTGGCGTTCTGTCCTTTTGAAACTCCTTAATGGACACCTATGAACCTCTGCACTCAACCACGAAAACAATTATGAGCTAAAATTTCTTGACATTCTGCCCACTGACGCCTCGACTGACAAACGAACCGTACACAACGTTTTATCTCTGAAGAAAAGCGGAATTTTGACCAATCCTCGCCATTATTGATTGAAATTTTTTGACACTTCGTTCCATAAAGGTGGTCTTAAAGATACGACTTTTTCATCTAATCATCCAGAATATAGCGATTCGGTAAAAGGTGAATTAGAAAGAGGAGACATGTAGCTCTCTGTTAGAGGTTCAACGATTTGTCGGTTTTCAACCATCTTTGAGATATTCGTCTTTAAGAATCGAAAAATCGTGAACTTTGCAGTCTAGCGGACGACTTTAAACGACGATTTCACAAATACTTGTCCTACAACATTACAACATCCTTGTCAATCACCATACAAAGTTTAAAGATTTTTGTATACTTGTAAGTCGACTTCTTGAGCCAAGCCTATAGAATGGTTAAAAACAGTTTCCCGGGTTTTTAGTAAAACGGTGAAATCCTTGGCATTCCGCAACTAAAATAATTTAATTGTCAAACTTATCAAATATGGTGTTTTCGAAGGATAAAACATATCTGCTATAACAAGAAAAAATCACTGATCAGGTCTATAGCTTTTTTCTGCCAAGATTTTACTCAATACTAGGCTAAATTACAATTTTTCTGGTTTCTTTCACAAAGAAATTTTTTTCTATTTAACAGTACGCCAGTTTGTTTTCGTGGCGTTACACGACGAGAATTCCGTGAAAAAACGTTATGGTACGTGGCGCCACCCCTGGCATTGAACCTGTTTGGCAAATGCTTCGGTCTCAAAGCGAAAACAATTAAAGCCAATGCTTTTTGAGGGCGAAAAAGTCGGGAAAACGCGGTCTTTCGCAATAACTTTGGTCATTTTTGTGATTTCCATCTTGTTGTTGATAAATACCGTTCAATATGGGATATGAAGGCGGTGGAGGTAAGCCTTATTTTGTGTTCCACGTATTGATATAGGTAATGTTAAAGGTGGCTGGAACAGTCCTGGACGTGGACGAGGAGGAGGTGGATTCAGAGGAGGAAATCGCGGTAGTAGCCCCGGATTTAGAGGTGGTGGCGGTGGATTTAGAGGGGGAAGCCGAGGAAGTGGTGAAGGTCGAGGAGGCTTCAGAGGAAACAGTTTCAATCGAGATGGTGGCAACCGATCACTTGGAAGAGGAGGGCAGAATAGGTCTTTCGGAGGAGATAGACCCAACAGATCCTTTGGTGGCGGCGATGGCGGAAACCGATCCTTTGGCGGAGGCGATAGTGGCAACAGGTCTTTCGGTAGACATGGCGGAAGTTTTCGAGGTGGCCGGGGAGGAAACTTCCGTGGAGGAAGAGGCGGAAACTTTAACCGAAATGATTCATTCAGCCAAAGTAAGGCGACAGACCGTTTCCTTGCTTCATGTCTTCAAGTACTGATTTAAATTAATTTTTAGATGGCACTCCTCAAAACAGAAAAAGAAAGTTTGGCGAGGATAACGATGATGAGAGGCCTGACTTCAAGAAAAGCAACAAAGATACTCCTTTCTTCAGCTCGGGGGACAAAGAAGATTTCATCAAGAAAACTCCAAGCATTTTGAAGAAGGATGGACTCCAAAGTGAAAAGAAGAATGTAAAGGTCTTTAGCGATAAGAAATCTCCTGTTGGGGTAAGTCTTACTGCTGCTGTTGGTGTATTTTTAGGCAAAGACTCCTGCAACTCCTCATCCTTCCAAGTCACAAAAGGGAAAGTTCCAACCAAGGAAAATTGTCGAAAGCGATTCTGGAGAAGATGAAGAAGAATCTGCAGAAGATTCCGATGGTATTGAACTGGATGACTTGAAAGTGAATGGAAAGAAACCAACTGACGATAAGGAGGAGGACGATGAAGCTGAAGACGAAGACGTGGAAATTGAAGATGAAGAAGAATCCGATGAAGAAGAGCAGGAAGTTGAAGTTACTTCTATCCCAAAGGCCACAGCAAAGCCCGGGAAGCCAGAGAAGGTGAAAAAATTTTAATTTTTTTATTGAGTTTTCTGGAAAATGTTATGTTAGAATATTCTAGGTTAAGTTTTCGTTAGATGCCGTCAGCCATGAAAGATCACGCCGACAAGAAATTCTTTCGTCTAGTCTTTTTGCTCCATCTGATAAGAAACTGAACAACGTTCAAGTGTTCAAAAAGGTGCATCCATTTGTAGTTGATGTATGGACTGTTTCCACTGGAACTCTGATCTTGTTTGACTCTGCGAATTCGAGGAATATCGCCCATAAATTCTTGAAAGACGACAAGAAATTTAAATTCTCCCTAGCACAAGATGTTACGGGTCTATTAGAAGAACGTAAGTAAATGTTTGTATCAGTTACATTTATTTTGTTTTTAGCCGTTATTAACGTTGACCCTTTGAAGTTAAAACTTTCCCATGTGCCAAGTGGATGTTCACAAAATGATCTCAAGATTATCTTCCCAGATGCAAGTAACGTAAAGTTGAATGGGGACTGGGCTACGTTGTCTTTCAACTCTCATTCAGAAGCCGTAAATGCTATTGCGGCTCTGAAGAACATTAAGATTTATGGCAAGCCAGTGCTTGTGGCCTTCCAAAGAGGTAATACTTTTTTGTCGAGATTGCTTAATTATTTCCAGATTTGAAGTCGGGTGAACCTAAATCTAATGGCGTCGAAAAAAAGGAAATTGTTAAGGAGAAGGCCGTGTCCAAGAAAAAAGCTTTAATCGAGAGTTCCGGAGATGAAGAGGACTCTGGAAATGAAGCCGAGGACGAGGAATTAGCCGAGGATTTGGAGATCGAAGATCTTGATGACGAGGAACTAGAAATTGAAGATGAAGACGAGGAAGAAGACGAAGAAGGAGGTCAAGGTAATGGACTTATTGATACCATGGCTAATGAAGGGGAAGAATCCGACGACATTCCCTCGTCTGAGGAAGGAATTGAGGAAGTTAGTGATGATGAAGACAATTAAAAGGAGTTTGTTCATTACCTGTTGTTGATTTCATTGTTGGCATTATTGTTGATTTTCTGACTTTCAAGAAATATTCTCATAAATATAATCCTGATTTATGTGCCGTAATCTTGTAATAAAGTGGTGATGTCTGATGGAAGGTCTCCGTCTGCCTGCGGGTAAATGGTCAGATTTGGAGGCATAGTCGGCTTTCCCGGGATGTGTGACGTAATCGGACCTCAAGCCGAGAATGAGGTGGGTTAACTTGGAGAGGAGGATTGGGCTGGCCAAACACTTGTCCGTCTTAACCCGCCCTTCTTGTTTGGCTCTGCTGCCGCCATATCTTAAGCACCTGTTACACCCTCCTCTTACTCTAACTGCCTCTAGCTTCCGATCAATTTCTTTTTTGAATTAACTTTGAATTTGGAAGTCTTGTCCAGGCGCATAACTTAGGCGATGATGAGGGTGGAGAAGAGGCGTCCTCAATATCTATGCATATAACTTGTGGACTCACGCGTTGATTATCTTGCCTCTTTGTAATGATGAGATATATATCACCGCTCTCCGTGATGAATGGCCTCAAGGGCTGCTTATTTCTTAGACCCCTACTAACTGAGTTTCCATTACTTTTTGTGGTAAGTATATACCGTAGAAAGGGAAAGCATTAAGTATAATAAATTTAAAGCGAACCTGGAGTTGTGGATTATGGTGTATTAAGACTTAGTGGACACAGGTGCGTTTTTATAGATTCAATTTATATTATTTTAGTCTTGTCGTAAAACTTTAGCAGGCGAATTCCATTTTGATTAATTTTATGGTTATCTTAATTGGCCGGTCCTCCAGTAATTTTCCGCGGAATATTAACCATCGCTTTGAGTCGGCGAAGGTTTTACAGACCTAATTTCAAAGGCGAAGAATTAGTAGAGGAATAGTGTAACGGGGAGGGGGAGTGTGGCAACTCCGAATGAAAGCATTTCCAGCCATGCAGGCCAATGCAAAAACATAGTCGACGGCCAGGCAAGGGTAAAAAACAGACTGCCGCCTTCACTCTCTCGGGTCGCGTGCCCGCAAGGCATTCCGGATCTGGGGCCAAAAAGGGTGCGCATAGAACAGAACGAGAGCTACTTTTTCTCTGTCGTGTCTCCTTAGAACTCTCTCTGTGTTCGTCCTGGAATAATTTACTTTATGTTTTGCGTTACTTTTTCCTCGTTCTGTTTCACTGTTTCCAATATATTTTATAATCAAGTCGTGGATGTCTAAGGTCGAATTGCCAACAGCCGGTCTCAGTAATGTCATTTCAATGGGTAATTACTTCGAATAATCATTACGTACATTTTAAAATACAAAACAACAATCGGGGGATCAGTTTTTTTTGGTAATCTTACTTTTAAGGCATCTAGAGGAAGGGCAAAACCAGAATAATTTCCTCATAGCACTTTCTCGCATGGGTATGATGTATCGTCACCTCTAAACGTTATGTTCATTCAGACTAAAATTTAAAAGTTTAGACCTTTGAGAGTCTTAAACCAACTCTGTTCTTCATTAAACTTTTGTAGAACCCAATCGCTGAATCATATTTTTTGCATTCATCGACAGCGCCGCCTAAGGCTTAATAAATTTTTGATAAGGCAGAAGGGGCATTAAGTTCTCATCCTCCCCCACCGTGGCATCTTCGTACTGCGGGAGCACGTGTAGTCAGGGGAGGGGAGCGCGGACGACGGGGAATCTGGCGATAAAAGAGAGGGCCGGTCGCCGAAGGGGAGATGTCCCCCACTACACCCCCACTCCACTCCGTAAACTGATAGCAATGTCTCTGCCTCTCCACTCTCTCGGCTCGCCGGTTTCGACTCTTCCCTTTTTCCATCCGAAAGGGAATGTGCAACAACGGGGACTTATACCATGGAAACGGGCTCTGGCCTTGTTGGGGCCGGCTCCAAATCTGCTTCTGGGACGGCTTTGTCTTGATCCTTAACTGACCTACAAGTAGTAGTGTGTTTTCCTCCAGCAATTTTTATGAAGTCAAAAGCGGTTAGAAGTCAAAAATGCGATTGAATTCCTTGAGTTTCTTTGTGTTACGCTACATCCTTTGACAGTATGGCATTTTTGCATATTTCCACCCATTTTTGGGTGTTATAAAGCACTGAGGTACACCCGATTTTTGCTCAGAATATAAGTTTATTATCGGGGTTTGCGCTAATTGCTCCAAAACCGGAGTTACTGCCTTCATTCGAAGTATACTGCTTGTTGATTGCGTAATAATTTTAAATGAGTCCCACAGAATGTAATCTCTGTGACCCGAGAATGCATTTTTGGATTGTCTTATCTCAAAAGTATAATATTTTGATGGGTCATGTGTTTTTTAATCTTTAAAGGGTCTCTCCTGCAGTAATTGAAAGTTGCTTCGGATTTTATCTTTTTTATCTTATTTAGAATGACATAATTTTTGTCATTATGACATGTTTTTGAACAATGTAATTATTCCTACCCAGCGGTGTTGTTGTCCATGAAAGGGCAGACTGATATTCTGATGAAATTCGGTTGTACTTTTATTTATCTAAATGTAATGTCGGGAAGATTGGGTGACTGCTGACACTTACATTGAGGCTTTGGCGCTGAAAGCGGCTTACAGAGTCCGTTGAGATACCCCCATGTATAAAGTTTTCTTACTGTCTCATGAGGCCTCACCACCCCCTGTAAACCGCTTCTGTGAAAATTAATCCTCCATCTAGGTCTTTGTTTTCTTGGCCATAGTAAGGGCCACGACACGATCCCGGCAATCGGATGAAAATATTTCCATTACGGATAATTAATGGCCAAAGGATATTTTTCATAATTTATTATTTGCATGGCTTGCAAGGCGTTTTAATTCAAACAAAGCCTGTCCATCTCAAGGGAAAGAGAGCAAATTTATGTTCCCGTCTGGCCTGGAGGCACTTGACTTGTGCCTTGTTTTCCCTCAAATGTTTTGCATTGTATCCGAAACCTTGTCTCCCTTTACGTTGGTATGTATTGTTGTTGCGTTGATGAACACTTAGTTTTAAAGTTTTGGCTCGGGCCGTCTCGGATTTGCAGAAATAGAGGACTTTGGCGGCCAAACTGGACCTATTGGCCAGGAGAGAGAGAGAGAGGGAGAGAAGAGCACTGACGGCCAGAAAAAGCAGGGAATAATGCCGGAATTCCAGAAAAAAGGTTCTCTGCCGGCAAGCCAGTCCGTCGTTTGCCCCTTCTTTTCTTTTTCTTTTCTCGCTCGTCACCCATTCTCCGGGACATTAGACTGTGACCGGGTGGCTATCGGTCGCATGAGAAAACGGATAAGGCAAAGGCCCGTTTATCTCCTCGCGTCCCAATTCCCCCGACACCTTTTCCATGATGATGAGGGCTAATTCCGCAGACTTTTCGTTATTTGGACTTTCCGAACAGCCGGGGTTTTCACCTTGCCCGTTATGATGCGATTTATTACAAGTCCTCTTCTTATTAATTTCACCAATATTGAGAGAAGGTCTTTTTGTCACTTGAAGACAATTCTTATTTCCTCTTGCCATAAAAGCCGAGCTTAAGTCACCAATTTTAAGCGGGTTCTTAAACTGGCGCTCTAAATTTTTTTCCTTCTCTTTTTCATAATTGATGGTTTGTATTTTTCGGGGCATAAAAATGCGAGGCGTTTATTGTAGCCGCCATACGGCTGGAGTTCTAAATGTCGTTCTGTTTTGAACTTTTCGGAATTATTTTCTTTGTCATAAAGTTCAAAGAAGAACGGCTGGTACAGCGGATTTGGGATCCTCTTCTTCAGGTTACCGTATCATATCCATCTCTCATGATTGCGTGTCCATTTGAGTCCGAGTAGTTGAGAAGACTTTGAAGCAAATTGTAGACGAACAAACAACTTCAAGTGTGGCAGGCAGCTAGAGGAAGGGGGACAAGGCCCGTATTACACTCAGAGGCCTTATTAAGAGGCCAGGTGCTCTCTCGCTTACTTTATGATGGCGTGTACATGTACGGCGATGCATGTAGATGTCGATGAGGGTTACGAAGGAGGGCGACAAGAGAGGGAAAGTTTGGGCACTCTCCTCTCTTCCGTGGGGCCGGCGCGGCACGTCGTTCACACCGCATTAGCATTTGTGAATGGCTTTCTGTTTCCTCGTCTGCGGCGCTTTTGTTGTGTTAACCTGGCACCTCACGTGCCACTTCTGTGTTGGTTTGGGCGGCCGAAAAAGATCCGTCGCGCAATCCGATACCTGGTTTCCCATCTGGTTGCGCCCCCCCCCCCCTGGCTGGGTCCTAACCTCGTGGCCAAACACTTGAGGAGGGGGCGAAACGAGAGAAGACACTCGGGAAAAATAGATGCTATCGAAAAAAATAACTGAGGATTTTACTGTTGAACCAAATGATATATGTTTAAGTGTTTGGTTTATAGGGTCGTCGTAAGCCGCTTAAGCCGTCATTATCATCGCCTCCGGGCAGGTGCTGTTAAGGTGATGTTGCTCTTTTTGCCACAAAACAAGGCTCTGAATCTCCTTGATTCTTTTTTTGTGACCCCTTTCGGCTTTTATTATTCGAATACTCTTTTTATTTCACTTTCCTTTATGTACATCGTATGATTAAAGGCTGAAATGAATATTTTTTTCGATTATCGGTTTTTTCGCGAAATCTTGTTGTTTTTATTGTAACACATTATTTTTTCTTAAAAAAAGAGTGGTATGTAGGAGGCCTTAACCTCCAATTTACTAAAGTATGCAATAATTTTTCTTTTATGATGGGGTTAATTTAAATCTGAGAAAAAAAGTTAATGTGTTTATGCGACGTCGGAGATGCATATCATCTATTTTTGTTATTGTAATGACGATTGCGGGATGATGGGTTAATTAGGGAAGCCACTGATTGAAGAGAATTGGGTGGCGAGCGACGAGATCGAGAGTCTCCAGGCACCCGAACTGTTTCTCGCCCCTTTTCGTCCTTTTTCTCCCGGGGTGCGTGTTTAACTGTTTTAAGAAGTGTTCCCGCAAAAATAAATAACTGTTTTGGAGGGGATCTGCTACCTCTTTCATTGTTCTCGTGACTTCTGACTCAACAAGGCTTTAATTTATTCGTTTTTACGTATCATGAGTCAATCGGCTGATTCGATTTCTAGACATTCTTTTTTTTGTTTTCTTACACAACATGTCATGTTTCTTTCAGAAGTCAAAGCTGGAGATAAACATCCGGGACACGACTTAACTTGACAGTTGCGGGTATTTGAATCCATCACCAACCGGTCGATCTCTCTCCTCTCCCCCTCATGGAAGCAGTCCGTTGATCACGAGAATCCCTTAGTCAACTCGTCCTAGTCCACAAAAGAAGACAAGAATCAGTCCAGTCCCATTGGTACCTCTAGCTAGCCATCTCCAAATCCATGGCATCTTCCTCGAATGGAAACGCCGATGGGTCCGGCACCCCCAACTCGACCAGTGCTCGACCGTCCAACTCGGCGCCCTCGAGGAGCACCACCGACCGAGTCATCAAAAGTGAGTTTGACGGGTAATTCCCGGTCCCTGTGGTCGTATTAAAAACTACTTTTTTCTGTTATATAATATTTGCCTTATGACGCAATAATGATCCAATAAACCACAAATGTGTAGTCCTTAAATATTACGTTCTTCCTTAAAAAGTACATTGGTTACAATTCGCACCCGCATGAAAGGGAAGATGTATAAGTAGTAATTGTATCGAAAACACATTTTAGGTGTCCAATTTCCCATCAGCGAACGTCTGAAGCCGGATGATGTATATGAGAGAAGAACGGGTAAACCTCGCTGTGAGGTCCTCAAAGAACATTTCATTAAGGAAGGACGGATCGATGAGGAAGCTGCTCTTCGAATCATTAATGAATGCACGGCACTATTCCGACAAGAGAAGACGATGCTTGATATAGAAGCCCCGGTTACAGTATGTGGCGATATTCATGGACAGGTAAGTACATAAGAAAATGACTTCATAAACACTACTTATGTATCGTTACTGTAATTTTTTTCATTACTATTTTATTCCAGTTCTACGATCTGATGAAGCTGTTCGAAGTCGGAGGTTCCCCTGCCAATACGAAATATCTATTTCTCGGTGATTATGTGGACCGTGGTTACTTCAGTATAGAGTGCGTACTTTATCTGTGGGCCCTCAAGATTTGTTATCCTAATACTTTGTTTTTGTTGCGTGGCAATCACGAATGTCGCCATCTGACTGAATACTTCACTTTCAAACAGGAGTGTAAGTGCGTTTCAATTTTTCTGATCGTATTTAGGTAAAATCAAATATTCGGAGCGGGTATACGATGCTTGTATGGACTCGTTTGACGCTCTCCCCTTGGCCGCTCTCATGAATCAGCAATTTCTGTGTGTTCATGGAGGTCTTTCACCCGAGATCCACACACTCGAAGACATCAAGAAGGTGAGCTTGTCTTCTTTTTCTTATCCTTTCGGTTTAGTTGGATCGTTTCAAAGAACCACCAGCTTATGGCCCGATGTGTGATCTTCTATGGTCGGACCCCTTGGAAGATTTCGGCTCTGACCGGCATACCGAGCAATTTTCCCATAATTCAGTCAGAGGCTGCTCCTACTTTTACAGGTAAATCCTGCGGGCATTTATGACCTTGTTTTAGTTATGGCGCTTGTTGTGATTTTTTGCAACATAACAATCTGCTGTCCATAATCCGTGCCCACGAGGCTCAAGATGCTGGCTACAGGATGTACAAAAAGTCGCAGACAACTGGATTTCCGTCCCTGATTACTATATTCAGTGCACCAAATTACTTGGATGTATATAATAATAAAGCAGCTATTCTCAAATACGAAAACAACGTCATGAATATAAGGCAGTTCAATTGCTCACCTCACCCTTACTGGCTGCCCAACTTCATGGATGTGTTCACCTGGTCGCTGCCATTTGTCGGAGAGAAAGGTTTGTTATTTTAAATCTGATATAAAACGTTTTAGTGACCGAAATGCTAGTCCATATCTTGAACATTTGCTCGGACGACGAGTTGATGGCCGAGGCCGATGATACATTCGAAGGTAGGTGGGGTAACGGTGTTTAGTCGATCCATACATTTATTCCTGTAGTAGTCCTGGCTCGGGTATACGGTATTCCCAGCACTTTCTGTACCATTTTTGAGTTCTGTTTCCGCACACAGCGCCAAAAAAGTTCCCATCCCCTCAATCGATCACTATTTATCTTTGAGTCGCCTGTGCACGTGCTGGGTCTATTTCGGACAGTATTATCGACATTATCATCCCAAAGTGCGTGGACAGGTGGCTGGGCGCGAGGCATCTGTGGTCTCCCGTATTTCGGACGTCCGTGCCTCTCTTTCTCTATATTTTCTATGGTTCAGGTACAGGTACTCTGACATTCCCTTTCTCAGGTATTTTATAATTTCTGGCACCAGATCTTTTACGTCTAGTAGTGCCAAGGCAGGGAGGAGCGGAAGGGAGTACTGTAATTGTCGATGTAGTTAGAAGTCGTATGTGGGTGAGTGTCGTGTCGTGACCACTATTTTTATGTTTTTACCACTGAATATGTAGTGGTCACATGTCTTCATGACATTGCGTGTAAACATCCTAGTCTAAGGTTAAGTTTAAACTGACTTAGTTGAGTGGTTAGACGGTTGTTAGTCCAGTAAATTGAGAGGGAGGCCGGTCTTGGCTAACTTTCGCCTTGTTAAATGGCTGAATTTTAAATGAACTGTTGCTTAGTCGGCCAGCCAATTATAACAGCGGCTAGCCAATCGCCGATCCAAATCTTATTTGACGGTCTTGGTAGGTTTTGTTTTAACCATGCGAGGTCTGCTGTATCGTACTGTAACTGTGGGTTCCAACCGCTACTTTCTGCCTGTGCCGGTCCATTTATTTAGACCGCTTTGCATGGTTTGATAGACTAGTTGCGCTAAGGGGGTGTGCCTTTTAATTATTTAGCCGGAGTTCTGGATCAGTTTGAAGTGCCTTGAACCTTTTTTTAACTTGGAATAAATCTGGACCCTGGGAGAGGATACAATGAGGTCGATTTTTTATTGTATAACAGTCTGCCGTTAGGGCCATACATTGGTCGATTAGAAGAGGGGATGGGGACAGGACTGTAGTTGACCCTGGGGGTAATTTTTTATTTCTTTTTTAATAATACCATCCTTTTCATGTCCATCTCAGGATCCGAAGGTAAGTTGACTGGCCCGACCACTGTAACCAGTCATTTCTTTTGTTTACCCGATTTTTTTGCCTGGTTTTAATACTGGCTGTGCCGTGCCGTTCCTTTTTTCATTTCTGTATATGTCGTTGTGTTGTCGCTTCGATATTCCGGAGGCAAAGACGGGCTTTTTTGAGAGAGAAGAGGCTAGCCGAGTCCGTCTTTGCCTGTCGAACCTTCCATTCCGTTCCCTTCTTCGACTTTCGCCTTTATTTTCGAAATTCTCTTTGGTTTCACACACATTTGAGCCGATCTCTTATCATCACTGTGTGTCCTTTTTTTGGCTCCCTGATTCCCTGTTGATTATTTGCATTTCATTCCAGGAGGTATTCCGTCGGCTCGCAAGGAGGTCATCCGGCACAAGATCCGCGCCATTGGAAAGATGGCCCGGACGTTCTCAGTTCTCAGGTGGGTCTGGGACCGGGGTTTAAGCTGGATGCTAATCATTGAAGTGTCCCTGGGTCTAACTGTGTGATTTTCGAGAGTTTCAGGGAAGAAAGCGAATCTGTATTACAACTTAAAGGGCTCACCCCGACTGGAACACTGCCTCTGGGCACGTTGGCTGAAGGACGGCGAGGTATTCAAGATGGTAAGTTCTTGGGGTAATGTAACAGGAATAACAGAAAAGTAATAGTTGCGCCTGAAGAGTACTGTAACATTTACTTGGTTTGCCGTTTGAAAACCCCTTTTTTGAACTAAAATAAGACCGACGTCGCTTATAATTCCCAATTTAAGACACGAAAGCGAAGCTGTTGTCCAACTCAAGGGGCTCAATCCCGCAGGAAAATTGCCACAGGGCGTTTTGTCAGGCGGTAAACCAGCTCTTCAGGAGTGTAAGTGGATCTAGGTCGAGTATAAGATTGTTGATGGTCTTATACAATAGATAAAATTCCTTTAGTATTAGATATATTTGTTTTTACAGCCTTGCAAGGTGTAGAACCGGGCCATAAGATCGAATCTTTCGACGAGGCCAAGATGCTGGACAGGATCAACGAACGAATGCCCCCGCCCAAGGGGAGCACCCCCCATTCCCAAAGTCCTTCCGCATCCCCGGGTCCTTCCCGTCATCCCTCCGCTTCCAATCACACCAACCAGGTCAACAACACCAATGCCGACACAAACCGAAGTCCCAAGCCGTAGCACCCCTTCTCTACTCTAATTATTATATTATAATTAACATTTCGCCGCTTTTCCTTAAGTTCTGGGTCGGTTTCGGCCGAGAAACTTCACTTTGTCTTTAGGACGGCCAAAAGACTGACTTCAAAGGGTCTGGACTGGGCAGGATCTCTCAAAATTATGTAAGAAAATTTGAATCAACGTAAGTTTATGTCCGCTCTTTTCCGTATTTCTTGCCTTAAAGACATACTTTTATGTTTTTCGCGAAAGTGAGGGACCATGCTCTCTTCATTCCCTTTCCTTAATCACATTTCGTGTACCATTAGGTCCACATTTATATTTTATTGGTTGTCATGGATGCCGAGAGAAACACTTGACTCAGTTTAAACACGTGTTAGCAATAGTCATCAACACGAACAAGTAGTGCAGTCAGTATTTAGAAGTCAGTTAACAGCGAAAACCCTGCGTAGAAACGCTAAGAACCGTCCAGTCCAGAGCCATTTGTCGGCGTTGTTGTAGCCGTAGTTACTAGAGTTGTTATCATGATAGCGATTTTTACATTTCTATATATAGAGTTGCGTCTATTTTTTCTTTTCCCTATCCCCCCCCCCCTCCCAGCTTTTCTCAGCCATCTCAGCCCGTCCACTACAGGCCAGCCATCTCCGGTGAATGTGTCCAAAAAAGTCACGCTGAGAGTTCGGACTAATTAAAGGAAATAATTATGTCTCCTTGTGATTTCTAATATTTTCTTTCATTTCCCGCCCTTTTGTTCCTCGATCTTTTTTTTATAAATATTTCCCGTTATCAGAATTAATTGGAATGTGTTAATCAGTTCATGATTTTAATAATGAAAAAGGTTATGTAAAACAAGCTCTGAAAAACGTCTGCCCAAAGGTAAAAAGTTGTGTCATAAGGTTGGCAAAACGGTTGCATGGAAATTTGGCGGAGTGATATTGGGCTCATTTTTTAAACCGCGAACAATCGCTCGCCGTTGATTGCAGTAAAAGAAGGGCCGAATTTTTTGAGCCTAATTTCACTAGGCCCAATTTCCACGCAGCCGGGCTAACCCTAGGTTTATTATGGGTGCTGACCCTTCAAAATGTTAACAGATTTTTGATATCTCTTCTCCAAAAGGAGATATCGCGATTGGCGGGAAAAAATTCAAATAAACGAGCCCGGTGCAGCCCGGCCCGGTGACCACCCCTGTGCCCGGTGACCACCCCTGTCCAAAACGGTTTGAAACGTGCTTTGATTGAAAAGAAAAGCGAGTATTTCTTATTATTTGCCATATTTTCAATACACGTCAATCCAGCGCATTTCCTGAACCGACGAAAATGACAGAAATTTGACGTCACATTGAAGAATTCTGTCAAAATCACAACCCTAGTTTCAACTATGCTGGATCGACGTGCAATAAAATTTTGTGGCATTTCGTCAAATCTTTTCAGAAGGCACTAAAAGTACTTTTAATGGCTTTTGTTTTTATTAATTTGAATAAAAACGTAAATAGAGCAGTAATATGGGGATAATTATATTACACGTATTGACAAACCTATCTCTGAAAAAGATCAGCAGTTGATTAAGAAATGCATTATGAATATTAAAAAACAGAATTCGCATTAGTCATAAGTCGAACCCGAGATTCGGACGAAGGCTTTGTTTATTACAATCTTATTACGCAACCGGGAGAATGTTTGACTTTAGAAATGCTTAACGCTCTTACAACGCTTTCTGTGGAAGGTCAAGTGTTCCCCCGCATCTCCACCATCTCATCCAATGATCTGTTTATGGCGCGTCGCGAGATGCATATCAGAGGAACATCACCCTAGGCATGACCTCTTTGCCCTACGAGGATTGTGGCCAATTTCTTTTGGCCCGGGAATCGCCCTTCCCTCTCTTTTCTTTCATTTCCTTGCACTTAAGAGATGATTCATACTTCTCTACTGCCCATCGCACCCGATTCCGAAGAAGGGTTTCCATTGTTATCGCGCTTAAAAAGTATTTCTAGTTATAATAATATTATTCATTTTCTGTCGTAATGGAATTTGACTTTAATTTCCAAGCTTTTGGAAATACATGTTTTGTGGTGAATATTATGCAAATTAGGCTTTTTTATGTCCTATGAATGTGTAATAAAAGCAGGTAGCTTGACAAATATTGTTTGAATACGCTTCCGAAGGTTATTTGGGCATAAATCTAATGTTTGAATTGAATGGAGATCTTCTTACTTATCCCTTTAATATTCTATTAAGTTCTTTAATATTTTTACAAATATTACTCGCGATTCTCAAAATTTATGTTTTAATATTTAAATTTTCTACTTGTAGACGGGTATGTCGACTACAAGGGAGAAATCCCGAGTTCGAATCCGCTCTCTCTTGGGCAAGATCTTCAACTCATCCCATTCCAGTCTGGAACCCGAATCCATCTCCGAAATCGGGGCTCCTTATGATGCCATGCACAATGTTCATGTTGGATACGATGGGCACACATTCACAGGACTTCCACAAACATGGATGGAGATTCTACGACGAGATTTAAGGTAGCTTAATTTACATATTCAAATTTCTAAATTTAGTGAGGCCGAACAAAAACAAAATCCAGATGCCGCCGTCAGAGCTATTAAATTCTATGCTTCGGCTATGAAGGATAATAATGTGGACAAGTTCATGATGAGAAAATCGGTCTATTCGTCTGATGATGACAAAGAATTAGACATCAGCAAGATCAAAAAAGAAGGTAAAGATATAGTCTGAATTGAAGAGAAACAAACATCCGTAATGTGTATTTTAGATGTTCTGGACAAATCAGAACAAGAAAAGGAAATCTCCGCTGTCCCCACACCTCCTCCTCGATCTCTCCCCAAGAATAATCTAGAGATTCCCCCTGTCCCCATCCCAAGAACTACATCTATGGAGAAGAATTCGCCCAAGGTCCCGCCACCTCTTCCTCCAAAACCTACTGTAAGTATTTTTTGTTCATGGTGATCTGACTCCTCACCCCGGGATCTCATTTCCGTGTATAAAAATAGATGGATATCGCCTTCTGTTGTCATGACGCGGTGATTACCAAACGAACGTGGAATGCGGAGAAAATTTACATGATTTGTGGGGTTCTTCCGTCGTCTTTAGACCAAAACGTCGGTGATCTTCTGATTGATTTCGTTGGAGTCTTGACTCTCGGCTGATTACTCGATGAATGTGATCAAGTTGTTGGAGCGGAGACTAATCTGGTTAGAGGTGGTCTGGATCCGCCGTTCCTCCCGTCGTTCCAGGACGGGCAGCGAACTAGGATTTTCCGGAAGAGCCGTTTGATTTGTTTAAGCTCCACAACCTAATGACTATAATTAGAGCCGCAATTAAATTACGTTCTTGCGTATAATGTCGTGTTGTTGTTATCTGCGAGGTTACTCCGACTTTTTTAAACCAGTCCGCACGGTAAGAGAGGACGCGCTACAACGCCACTATTCGTTTACTGCGAGAGGAAGGTGGTCTCATCATCTACTCTACTATTTCCGAAGGAAAGGGAAAGCAACGTCCGCCTGGGGTTCCGCCCCCAAAAAGGGAATCAGAATTGGAGGTAATTACATTCCCCTTCACGCGCGGCTTTTGTATTCTGATCGCAAATTGAGGGCATTTAAATTATTTTAATCTCGTCACATTGTGAGTCTCGACATGCAAAGTCATTTCGAAAAGTCATCATGGTGTTACTCCACATTCGTTTATTTGTCATTTGTGCCATTAAACCTTTTAGCGTTCTTTTTAAACTTGTAATAATATGGCTACTTTAACTTTGGTTTGGATTTCTTTAAAGAGGTGTTTTCATTACTTTGATGACATTTCTCTGAGATTCCATGAGAATTTCATCGAAATTCATAGAATGGAAGGGATCCTTTTCCTCGATCGTAATGACTCGTCGGAATCTTTCTTTTTGAATTTACGACAGATATTTTCGTCTGTTTTTTCGTATTCTTCCGTACGTAAAAACCCGCTTCGCGCGAATTTTAATTATTGGAATCGATTAAATCACGGTCGTCCTCAGCGTTCCTCCTGATTGTATGGTTGAGTTGAACTGATTCGATTTCGAGATCGCGGCCTCTTCAGTCCAGTCCACCATTGCACCCCAGTCCAGTCCTTTCTGCGGGGATTTGGGCCCGGGGCGTTTGTCGTTTCTGGCTAGCCACGGATCCCGGATCTGTGGCTTCGAATCCGGCAAAATTTTTGACTCCACTCCATCACCGTTCCGTGTCAGCGTCCAGTCCCCGTTCGCCGCTTACATCGAGCACATCACCTGGGTGAGGAGACGGGGCAAACGTTCGCCTGATTAGGCTAATTATCCATTACACTTGACGCACTTCTTCTTTCAGCATCTCAGGAATGCGAACGGGGCTGGTTCGACGCCCTCTTCGTCTACTCGAACCCTCAGCCGGAATGAACATAGTCTCGGCTCAACGGCCTCATCAAAACATTCCAGTGATGAGGAGTTGTCAAAACCAGTAAGTAAATTAACGTTCTTTACAATCTTTGAATGGTCTTAAGTAGTCAACAAACCACATTAGGTCCTGTTTTTTATCAAAAAATATAGGTCAAATCAGTCACATTAAGGGTTGATGAGAAAGGGAAAGTCGACGACAGACAAGGATATTTTTTTTATAGATCTCTCAGGTGAACCACAAACCAGAGTCGGTGAATCACGAATACGAAGAGCCCCTGATCACCAAACCATCGTTTGCGGGAGTCCCAATTCGAAGACGAACTCCAAATGCCGAGATAACCGAAGAAAAGTCAGAAGATGTCAGACATCGGCATCGGAATAAGCTAACAGACACTCAGGTAAGTCTATTGTTGAGTTAAACATATTATTTATATATTTAACTGTTTTCTCTTCCTTTCTTTGAACTCGCGGCGACACGCGAAGAATCCTTTCTTTTTGCAAAGATTTCGGGATTTTTGGGTTCTGAAAAAAGTCTGCAAGAATCCGTTAAGCACGGTGATTAATCAACGTCATCATCCAAACTGATAAGAAAGATTATTTTCTTCCTTTTCTGTCCTGACTTTTCCTTAGAACATTCCAAAAAAAATCAAAAGTGTAATGCAATTGTAGCCCGTTATTTTTATTGCCGGAAGGCAAAGGAATCACATCACCTTAACTTAAATCGTGACAAATGTAGATTCTAACACATTACGAGAGTCTCAATGTAATGCAGAAAATAAAAAAAGTCAACGAAGTAAATAATATCCTCATGACGTCGTAAATGGTATTAATCTTTCAGGTATTGGATGAACTCAGAAGAATAGTCTCGCCTGGAGATCCTTATGCCAAATACAAATTGGCTGAAAAGATTGGAGCTGGAGCCACGGGATCAGTCTGGACTGCCCATAATTTAGTTACACATCAAGTTGTGGCTGTTAAGAGAATGGCCTTTAGAAGTCAACCCAAGAAAGAGATGTTACTCACCGAGATCAAGGTCATGCAGCATTACAAACACAAAGTAAGTGACTGAAATTAAATTTCACTTAATGGATTTAGAATCTTGTAAATTACATCGACAGTTATTTGGTGGGGGATGACGATCTCTGGGTGGTCATGGATTATCTGGAAGGAGGGAATCTGACGGATGTGGTTACCAGAACAGAACTGGATGAAGGTCAGATGGCTGCGGTCATCCGGGAATGTCTTTTGGCTTTAAATTTCCTGCACAAACAAAGCATCATCCACCGGGATATCAAGAGTGATAATGTCCTTCTCGGCATGGATGGGGCCGTCAAATTGACGGACTTTGGATTCTGCGCTCAATTACAGCCCGGAGCTAAACGGTAAGGACTTTAACTTGAATTGAATATTTTATCTCCTCGATTCAGAACAACGGTAATCGGCACTCCATATTGGATGGCGCCCGAGATTGTGAACAAAACCAAATACAACTTCAAAGTCGACATCTGGTCATTGGGGATCATGTGTTTGGAGATGATTGATGGGGAACCGCCCTATCTGCATGAGACACAGTTAAAAGTAAGTGTAAAGTAACGATAGAAGAGGACAGTTACTACAGTGGTCTCAATTATAAAAATAAGCTATCAAGGGAATTGCACAAACTATCCATGACTAAATGATATATGTTATATATGTCCGATTTGAAAAGTTGTCCTACGAACTGGTTTCAAAAATTGCCAACGGAATATTGGTTTAGAGTTTGCAATGCGGACCTGATCGGATGAGACGCTACGTCACCGGAGTATAACACATATGGATTGTTTGGCCTTGGATTGTTTGTGCAATTCTCTTGTAACGAGGGATCGGCAAATACTTGCCACCAGGTTTCTTAACGAAACATACATCATTTGGAAGAGCGTGAAAAATAGCGTATAAAGAAAAAAATTAGCTGCCCAATTGGCTTTAGGGCACAGACATGACTCTTTTTAAAAAGAGGCGATTTGTGGCCGAAATGCCAGTTGGCTTTGTTACAGTAATCCAAGCGGCTTGAAATTGTGTCAATTGAAGCCCTGTTAACCAAACACGTATACGGTAGTCGTTTTACGGCTTTGCAAATACTCGTTTTTGAGTTATTTGACATTACTGTTAATTACTAAAATTGTAAATAAAACTAGGTCAGTAAGAAAATTGGACCAAAAGGCTTTGGGAATATATTTATATCATGGATGGGGTCATCCACATACAAAAATCCCAAAATCTATAATTGCCTGTTTTCCGGCCTTACTAACGACTGTTCACTGGGTCAGAAATTCTGTTTTTGGCTTACTTTACAATTTTCTCTTGGGATTTCTTCAGAAAAATGCATACTATAGGCTTTGGTAAAGTAAATCATCGACCACTAATCAGAATTGGTCAGAATACTGGCGTGATACCCGTGTAATCGTATGGTAAGGGTATGCCTACTTATCAATACCATCAAATTTATGGCTGTTTCAAAAAAGGCCCTACCACCTTTTGAGCCGGAAGTCGTATCACTACCACTGGGCCAACCAAACACAGCTTTCTAAAGCTCCAAGAGCTTATAAAGAAGGGTCGCAAATTAAGCCAAAACATGTATTTAGGCCATAACTTTGTCCAAACACCAATTGGGCAGCTAACTTTTTTTGCTTTGCACACCATTTTTTATGCTCTTTCATAAACCTGGAGGCAAGTATTTGCCGATCCCTTGTAAGGCAAAAAATGTCAGAAGTAGAGAATAACGCCATCGGAGAAACATACCACTTTAGTGGTTGATTTAACACTAAACTGGTATTGTGTGACGCCATAATTGATGACCTCATAAAAAGCTTTATCATCCTCAGACATGGCAAGGGCGCCGGGCTTTGGAAATTTTGAAAAGGGCCGGGCCCAACTCTAAACGGGCCGAGGGCCTAACGTTCTTTTGCGCCCTCTCGGCCCGGCCGTTTTTTCAAAAAAAAAATTTATAGTGCTACGAAAAATTTAGGTGCCAAATTTTTTTGGCATTTTGTCATTTTTTCGCAAAGAAAATTTTTTGACTAGGGTTGTTTAAAGTTTCAAAACCGACAATAAGATTCCCGTAAAGCACCACATATCTTTTCAAAAAATTCATTATTACGGCCTGGCCCCTTTTGTCATGTCTGATCATCCTTTCACATCCCCCATTACAGGCCATTTATCTGATCGCTCAAAATGGAAAGCCCGAGATAAAAAAGCGCAACGAATTATCGACGGAATTCGTGGATTTCATTGACCGATGTCTCTGCGTGAAGCCAGAAGAGCGTGCAGACACCACGGAATTGCTTGAGCACCCATTTCTGCAACGGGCCAAGCCCTTGAGTGCTCTGATCCCATATATAAAAGCTGTCAAGGACTTGAGGAATCAACAGTAATTCTACTGAAACATGTTCGTATCCGGGTCTCCCCCTTTTCACATTCTCTCGTGCTTTCTTTGTCCATGGCATTTCTTTTCTGGGACCTTTACAACTGCGGTTGTAATCTCGGGAACCACCTTTTCTTGTTTTTTGGGCGATGCCCAAACTCTTGCTCAGTTATTTAGTCATTCGAGGATGACTGATCGCATTTGGTGTTACTCTGATTGACTCTATGATGGTGATTATTGATCATAGAGGTTCAATATGGTTAAATATTATTGTTTGTACAAATAAACCCAAGATTTTGTAGAGTCGAATATAACTTTATGTCTAAAAAAATCTCTGAAGCATTGGCAAGATCTAGATCACCAAGGAATCTAGGAAGTAGCGTCTCCAGCCCGGGCCAGTTCCAAAACAGTTTTGAAGCTGAACGGAGTGAAAGAATAACCCTCACCGAGATAGAATTTGCTCTGGAACTCAACCCAATGCAATCGAAGAGCGTGCAGAAAAGCGGAAAGACCTTCCATCAACACCAAGATGGAGAAAGTGAGGACTCCGAACACGAAGAAGATCAAGTAAGTGGCTATGATACCCACATAGCCGGACTGTTGAAGCCCATTTCTGAGGACCATGTCCCATAAGACTTCGGACAATTGAGCGTGGGCCAAGGATAATGCCCAAAGTCGGAGATAGGAGGCAGTATGAGAGACACAGCCGAGCACATACTCGATGGTGTGGATACTCTGATGCACCATGATATCTCCGAAGGACTCGTCGTGATGGCCTTCTCCTCCATGAGGAGCATGGTCATCATCTTTGACCTTCTTGACTCCATTACCATTGGTAATCACCTCAGTCTCGTCGGATTGCATATTGATTCGGACGCTCTGCAAAATAATATACTGCAAGTTCTCTAGTCATTTACCATATTATCGGAGAGTAATTGCTTGGCTTTCTTTTGTTTCATCAGAATGTAGATGGGCTTTCCGAATAGCATGATAGGAATACAGATGACAGCAATGATTACCAAGACGGCCTCGATCATGGACTAAATTTGAAAATGTGTTCATTATTGCTACCACTTACTTGTCCGGGGTACCATTGGTTTAAGAAACAATTGTACAGTTGTTTTCCATTTCCATCCACAAAGCCAGGATCGCGATCTTTGAACATGAACATATTGATGAGGCCAATCTAATATTATGCAAATTTATTGAACTTCCTTTTCTGAATACTCAAATATTTTCATTGCTTAAATCAGCCATGAGCAGTTCGGTGGTGCTCTCGGGAGACAATTTTAATCAAAGATCTGCGACATGCTCACCCCAGTAAGAATTCAATTTCCCAGTTACACATCCTTTAGAATGAGATATATCGTGTCTGTGTGCGTGCTGACGAGTTTTGGTTTTGCTACCCTACTACTACAACTCACAGGACAGGTCTTTATTCTTTCAGCGCCCTTCGGGATCTTCATTACCGGATTCATTTTCCAGGTAAATCAAGTACATTATAATCTAAACATATTTAGTGGGTCCAATTGTATTCATCCAGTCTGACACGTCACAAACGTGCCTTCTTTGATGAAGCCAACATTCTGGATACCTATCAGCCCCGTGCTAGAACACACGGTCATCTTTTCCATCCCGATCCACCTACTCCCGTCCCAGGTAGCGAGGCCGATCGAAAACAATCCAAATCAGAATTTGAAAGAATGAGAGATGAGGTAAAATTAAATCATAATATAATCCTTTGATATTATTAACCTTATGTTAATCTACAGCACTACTACAACATGTTCACCAATGCGGAGAGAGCAGAAAGAGAAAAATTGACCCCTGAATTTGTGAAATACGAAGAACCCGTGGTCGTCGAATTTAAAGAACCCCCGGAAACAGATGACGAAGGCGATGATGAGATTTAAATTATAAAATTTATATCTAATTACTTACCAATAAAGATGGGGCACAATGAGAGCCGGGGTATCTTTGACCAAAGATATATGTATCTTCAACCCAGAAGAAGATCCACTTAACAATAATCTGTAGGCATAAATAAACGAAGATACATCCTAAAAACAGCAGCTGAGGAATGAATACTGTGTAGATATCGATGGCGGACTTGAAGAAACGATGGTTCATTAAAGAAAGGACTACTCCGAATCCCATCTGAGTAATGCCGACAATGACTGACAACTTCATTTTCATCGAGTTCAAGAAGTTCAACTTATTCTCTCCCACATTCCAGATAGGGTCCACACCGAAAGGATAAGGTCCTATGCTCTGTTGATAACTAAAGTCTGGAGGAATCTCGAGATGAACCTCTTTTCCGTGATGTTCTGACTCATTGAACCATTGTTCCAATGCCGCGTGTTTGTAGGGATTCACCCATGAACTGCCGAAGACGTTGAATGACTTGGCGAAGATATCATTGTAGATGATCCCGGCATGGATGGAGAACATTCCCATCAACAAGATGATGTACCGCCCTCCAAAGAACATCGTAAAGATCTCATCACGAATCTGTCGGGCTTCCAGATTTTTTTCTCTGACGACCAAAAAGAGACCGGCCAAGAACATCAAGATGCCGTGGCCAAGATCTCCAAACATACAAGCAAAGATGAAGGGGAAGGTAATGATGGTGTAGGGAGCGGGATTCAGCTCGAGATACGAAGCAATACCATAAGAGTCCACGATGCCCTGGAAGACAGCTGTGAATTTGTTGGTACGGTTGTAAGTGGGCGGAGTTTCGTTGGTGTGGAGGATGTTGAGGACGGGCTTAACGGACCCTCCATTCTTCTCAACTCCTCTTTCCAAGGCTCCACGGACATTCTCAATATCCTTTAGAGGAATCCAACATTCGGCCACAAAGAATTTACCGATCCCATCAAAAGTAAAATAATTCAGGGTATGGTAGATGGACTTGTAGAG
This sequence comes from Bursaphelenchus mucronatus, assembly GCA_025436335.1. Taxonomy (NCBI): domain Eukaryota; kingdom Metazoa; phylum Nematoda; class Chromadorea; order Rhabditida; family Aphelenchoididae; genus Bursaphelenchus; species Bursaphelenchus mucronatus. Next base: position 6,528,824 of record CM046356.1, read on the forward strand.
ACGAACCTTAAACAAACATAATGGGTAAATGCAAAGACAAACAAAGATTATAAAGACCTTCGCCTACCTGTTTCAACCAAGCCCTCAAGTTGGCGGCAGCTGCATTTAAGACCTTGAAACGATGATCTTTGGTCTGGCCAATGACCGTCTGCATGTCACGAATATTCTGCTGCACCTTCGCCAAGGCCGTTTGGCGATCTTGGCTTAGCTTGGGACACTGGTTGTACTGTTTGGCCTTGAATCCTTCAGAAACCTTGTCAATGATTGCTTTCAGACGATCTCCATTGTGGAATACAATAAACACGGACTCATGCATCAGCTCTCCCTAAACATTATAATATTTCAAATCATCAATATGAATATAATAAACTTACAGTTTCTGGGTTTTCCAAGGGTTCCTCAATATCAGATGATCTTAGGAAGGCCGTTCTTCTACAAGCTCTCCACAAGACCCTTTCAAATACATTCACCTTGTCCCTGTTGATCACTCCAACACTATATCCCATGGGTTCTTTGTCCGATCTCATCGGTATTCCGGCTTCGGTCTCATTAGCGGTCTCAATCTCTTGGATGGCAGCATCATCAATTCCCTAAATATCCCTTAGTCATCAATATCATAATAGTCTCAAACAATGCTGACATTGCTCTTACTCCTTGGAAGAACTGATCGGTCTTCTGAAGAACGGCTTCCCATTCCTTAAGTTCAAGATAATTCTTTTTAAGTTGATGATCACTGTCATTCATATTATTCACATCTCTCTCGAGATCAGTTAAGGTCTGCTCAAGTTGATTAATTTCAGAATGATTAATGACGTCATTTGGCTCTTTAAAGGTTTTATCCGGAATCTCGATGCCATCTTTCTGAACCTGAGCATCCAAAAACCCTAAAGAAGTAGTGATTAATTTGTTCTTTTATTAACATATGGGACAAAGAGTGGACGTCGTCTTTTGTTTACAAACATTTACTCACTTAATTTCCTTTCCATCTCATCGAAACGTCGAATATCTCTAACGAACATTCTTTGGAAGGAATTTACATCCGCGTTCAACTATAAAAATTGGGAGGGTGACTTTTCGGCTGGGAGATTTTTGGGATGATGAGTGAATAACTGTAAAATCAACTACTGCACAGAATTCCGAAATTTTTTCGTCGCCGCCCGGTGTCCGTTTTGAAATGAAAATGAAAATTGCCTTCACTTTTTTGGGCTGTTTCTGGCTGGCCAAGAAGTCTGAAGACCAGCAAAAGACACTATGTGATAGCTTGGAAATTTGTCTTTCAGAATATATAAATTATGTATATTTTACTTAACTGTGCCTTTCTTAAATAATCGTGAAAAAAACAAAAATTACGATTTTTGGCGCCCAAAAAATATACTTTATATGCACCAAATTACACTTTGTTTAGCCCTATCAGATAGATAATTTTTAGCTCTATAACATACTAAAATTTAATGAAAATTCTGGCCCGATTCGCGGAAATATCAGGCAAAAATACCCATTTTTGGCCCTTTTTTGAGGTTTTTTTTACTTTTTTGCACTTAAAGTGCAAATATTAAAAAACTCCTGTGATACATTTTAGCTAAGACAAATTATATGGCTATGCCAAGTTTTGTGTTTTTAATGTCATTCACTCCCAAGTTATAACGACATTACTGTCGCAACTATGTTTTCGTAAGTTGCGTTTAGATAAATTTCAAAGCTATCACATAGTGTCTTTTTCTAGTCTTCAGACTTCTTGGCTAGCCAGAAACAACCTAAAAAAGTGAAGGCAATTTTCATTTTCATTTCAAAACGGACGCCGGGCGGCGACGAAAAAATTTCGGAATGCTGTTACAGCTGATGACGCAATATTGTAATTTTTTTTATTATTTTTAATCTGTTGGGGTTATTTGATTCAATTTTCTTTGTTTTTAGGGTTTTCGACCATGGTGAATTCGAAAATTAGGGTTATAATAGCATAATAATTTTATTAAGAACTTGTTTCGCTCATGGCCTTTTCCATCACCAATTAGGCTTTATTTTGTGTTGGCAGGAAGTTTACAATGTTGCGTCATTGGAAGTAGTGTCATTTGCATCGTCCTTTTGTCGAAATAACGCTTATTTTTGAATTCTCCATGATCGAAAACTCCAAAAACAAAGAAAATTGATTCGAATAATCCTCAAGAGATGAAACATAAAAAAAAATTAATTACAATATTGCGTCATCAGCAGTAGGTGATATTTCAGTTATTCACTCATCATCCCTAAAGTCTCCCAGCCAAAAAGGGGCAGCCGAATAGGCGTCAGCCGAAAAGGCCAGAGCCGAAAAGTCCTGACTCCGTAAAAATTATACGTAAAATTGCGTTTAGAATTCATAATAACTGTAATCTTTCTTACATCTTTGAACTGAACCCATGGCTGTTTTCCGAGTTCTGCCACACAAGAAAATGCGGAATCTTTTTCCACAATCATTTGACAAAACCGCATCTCCTCGGAACGGTATAACGACCCCATCTTCAAGATGTTCTAGCGGGTCGATAAGCGCAAAAAAGACACTAAAATAATCTCAAATATATTCACCGTCAACTACAACAAAAAACAACCAAAAAAAAAGATTGCGCGCCAAGAATACTCAAACATTCCCTGAAGATGTAGCAGTTTGAAAAAAATTAGAATTACATAAGTTTAGACAAGACACTTGAGAAGTTAAGACAAGATTAAAGGAGTTCAAGTGGAGCCGAACGAAGTCATCTTCACACTTCGACTGATCCCCAGAATAAGAGGTCCAAAGACTCAACGCCTTCCGTGATAAAGTCCGGACGCTTACCTGGGGCTCGAAATTCGAATTGGGGGCGATCGAAGAGCGAAAAAGATCAGTTCCCGGTTTTTGGTCGCCGCCTGACTGCGCAAAGCCTGCTCCCAAGCACTCTCTCTTTCATCGGCTGAACAAAAACAGGCGCTGTATTATATTGTGGGCCTTCGGTTGGGTGATTCTGACCGAGAAGACTCTAATCTCTTCCCCAGAACCAACGAAAACATCGGGGACAAAGGATAATATAAATAATTCGATAAGTCCGGAACACGGGAAACATGCAAATACGGAGTCATGGGATGTGATTAATCAGAATACAACGTTGACATAATGTTAAAACAAGCACATAAAAAGAGCCGAGATCCATTCTTGTAAAAGTCATTCATTTTGGAAAACAAATAAATAAAAAATAATTTTAAAAGATCATCATCATCATACCAAACAGATCAAATCGTGCCCGCAATCAAATAAAGAGGCATTAAGCAGACTTTTAAACGTTTTGATTTTCGAGAAATCAAAATTCAGGAATAGAAGTAGTCATGTATCCAAAAAAGACGGTGAATGGATTTCTCTCATTTCCGGTCAATATATAATATATAACAAATAAACGAGTGGAATGCAGGGAAAATAGGCGCCTCTTTCCCTGATTATCTTCCCCAGAACCGTTTATATCAATCACCACTTACCTTTACCCGTCACTTTGATCGCGCGGGAAATTAAAGTCGAGAGGGAAACTTTATTCTCATGAACTGTTAATGTTGGATGGCCACAAGACCCATCACCAAAATAAGAAGAAGGAGTGTAGAAGAGAAACGGATCAACATCCTACTGTAAGATACGACCGCAGTAGTTCGGTCTCCAGGTTTTACAATCAGTTTGAAGGAACGGATCAGACGCTCTGGAGAATCAAAACAACTGCAATAAGACACATAAATAGAACCATCAAATACCGACTTACCTGTATAAATCCCGATCACCAAGCTCAACGTCTCGAATTATGAATTCCCCATCAGAAGTTAGGTGAAATCTTTTTTCTCCTGCTTGCAGATACTTATCCTGCGTGATTGGCTGATAACCCCGATGCCAATAAACTCCACTTTGGCCACAATCAAAGACCACAAAGTCTGTTCCTTCTATAATATTGACAACTTTTCGACTCACTGATGGCTTGAGTAATGGCAATCGTTCGAGAAAAGAGTATTCCTTTGGAGGAATAATATCCTGCACCGCTTTCCGGCCTGTCTTATCAATCTTCTCCACAATTCTGGTCTCGTTTTCTGGACCAATACATTTCCTCTAAAAACAATGTCACGATAAATCCATAGAGCCCCTTACATTGCATTGACTGGACTACGGTATGCCTCCCCGTCGGATTTTAATCTGTGATTTTTAGTTTCTTAGTGCCCTAAGGCTTGTGTGAAGCCTCACTTTAGTTAAGTTTAGACTTACTAGTTACGCTTTAATCTCAGCCCTTAGCTCGCGCCTAGGAAGGTCTTTTACGACCTTTTAAACAGATCAGAAAAAGTGGGACGGCAATTTTTTTGCGTCCTGACATTTCGGGTCAGGGACATCTCGGGTTAGCGACAACTCGGGTCAACGACAACTCGGATCAACGATGTATCATGCATAGAAGAAAAATTCGGAATGTTTTCGCTTCGGGATACAAAAAAGATTGTTTATTGAAAATTAGTTAAATTTCGAAAGGTTTTCGCTTCGAAACATAGAAAAAAAATTTTATTGAAAATTGGATAAAATTTTGAATTTTTTTCGTTTTGGGGTACAAAAATATATTTTTTATTAAAAATTGGTTAAAATTTTGCAACGGCTATATCAAAAAGTTACCGCGAAGAGGTGTGCAAAGAAAAAGGCATAAAATTTGTGTCGCAACCGCCGCGCGTTCGATGCATTGCAAAACAATTGTTTGATCCCATGATGTCGAAGAAATGACGGGAGATGGTGCATGCTTATTTAGAGCACTCTCTTTTGGCATCCCAGGAACTCAGAAAAATCACTTACTAATCCGGCAACTGTGCATAATTATCCAACACAGAAAATTGGTAGTAAAGACTACGAGCCTTCAATACAAATCAGTAGCGTTGCGGCCGGCAAACCAAACAGTACAACTATAGTGGAATATATTTCTTACATGGAAAATACTAAAACTTGGGGATCCCACTTGGAAATCGTTGTTTTCTGTGCTATATTCGATGTTCACGTTGCCGCATATGATACGTCTTATCCAAACCGTGAACAGTGGAACTGGATGAACCCATGCCCCAGAACAAAAAATGGGGCGATATACTTGTTATTTGCTTACAATCACGACTATATTCTTAGTCCACTCTCTAACACTGTCTGTTTTTAAACCGGTTTCTCTATAAAATAAAAAATCTTTTTTTGTATCCCGAAGCGAAAACATTCCGAATTTTACTCCAGCCATCCCTGACCCGAGTTGCCGTAGCGCCAATTTCTTTGCCGTCTAGGAAGTGAAAGAGTTGGATTGGATAGCCAAGTGTTAGAATCACAAAAGGTTCGAATGAGTTTTAAAGAATAAGAGTGGCAACTAAAGGGTAGCCGTTAAATCATTGTTAATCCCTTTTTCCTCACCTTACAAAATTTGAACTCTTGAACCTCCGGATATTTTGTTAATTCCCTTCGAATTTTCAGTGGCAATAGGGCCGAATTACATGGAAGGGAGCCGAATAGCTCAAAGATTGCTGCCAAAGGACTCGAGGCTGGAAACTGAAAGAGATGGAAATTAAGAGTGTGTTTACCGTATGGAACGGTTCTGTCCCCAAACCGGTTTTGTCCCCATGACGGTTTTGTCCCCACTTTTTTTGCGCCTTTTTGTCCCCAGACCGGTTTTGTCCCCAAAAAAACACTTGAAAACCAACGCAAAATTTCAATTCGCGCCCCGACATTTCGGGTCAGGGACAGCTCGGGTTAATGATATATCATACATAGGAGTAAAATTTGGATTTTTTTCGCTTCGGGATACAGAAAACAGATTTTTTATTGAAAATTGGTTAAAATTTTGAAAGGTTTTCGCTTCGGGATACAAAAAAAAGATTTTTTATTGAAAATTGGATAAAATTTTTAAATGTTTTCGTTTTGGGGTATAAAAATTTTTTTTATTAAAAATTGGTTAAAATTTTGTATCGACTATATCAAAAAGTTATCTGGAAAAGATGCGCAAAATTTGTGTCGCAACCGCCGCGCGTTCGATGCATTGCAAATGAATTGTTTGATCCAATGAACAATAGCGGAATATATTTCTTATATGGAAAATACTACAACTTGGGGATCCCACTTGGAAATCCTTATTTTCCGTGCTATATTCGATGTTAACGTTTACATATAACACATCTTATCCAAACCGTGAACAGTAGAACTGGATTAACCCATGCCCCAGAACACGAAATGGGGAGATATACGTGTTATTTTCTTACATTACGACTATATTCTTACAAGGAAAGTACTTCAGATGGACCTCCTACTTTTTGACGAGACATATCTCAAAAAATCAGCAAAATTGTGCTGATCAATAATATGCAAAAACTAGCTGTCCAATTTTAGGTTTAAGACCCGAAATAGTCCAAAAACTGACCATAAACGGGGTTTCACTGCCGAAAAGCCGAACTATGAAAAGCGCAATCGGTCCCTTACTTCAGAAGAGAGCGGTGTGGCCGAGTGGTTAGTGCAGTGCGGTGGTTTGGAAATCAAGAAGAGTCACGCCGCACGGGTTCGATTTCTTTTTTGGGTCGAGCCAACTTTCTTGCAGTTGCAATTCTCGAAAACAAATTTTTTTGCCAAAATCAATTTTTTACGTCGTAGAAACTCTAGCAACGTGGTTTTAGGCGAAAATAAAAATTTCATACCTGTAAAAAATTGAGCGGAGAGGGGCTCATGTGGGACTTTTAGACAATTTTAGAGATATTTTTCACCCCTTAAACCTCTAATTGGGCAGCTAATTTTTACATACTCTTGATCAGCACGATTTTGCGAATTTTTTGACATATGTCTCGTTAAAAAGTAGGGGGTCCACCTGAACTGCTTTCCTTGTTAGCCCACTCTATGACAATGTCTGTTTTTAAACCGGTTTCTCTGTAAAATAAAAAATTTTTTTTGTAAATGAAACCATTCCAAAATTTTAACCAATTTTCAACAAAAAATTTTCTTTCTGTATCCAAACCGGTCTAGGGACAAAAACATAAAACAGTGGGGACAAAACCGGCCAGGGGACAAAACAATAAAAAGGTAGGGACAGAACCGTCCTGGGGACAAAACCGGTCTGTGACAAAAAAATAAAAAAAGTGGGGACAAAAACGTCCTGGGGACAGAACCGTCCTGGGGACAAAACCGGTCTGTGACAAAAAAATAAAAAAAGTGGGGACAAAAACGTCCTGGGGACAGAACCGTCTAGGGGACAAAAGCGGTCTGGGGACAGAAAGGCGCGAACAATGTGGGGACAAAACCGTCATGGGGACAAAACCGGTCTGGGGACAGAACCGGGGTGGGGACAGAACCGGGCCCAATCGTGTTTACAGATTTATATGCACCTACCTTATCATGCGGCTTCACGTAACATTCCACCCTTCTCAGACTTTCTCCAATAGTAGGACCACAAAGATTACACGGTGACCAATCTGTATATTTTTTATAAGCAAAAAGGTTATCGTCGTGGAAGTGTTTGTAAGTCGGAATTCGAATTTCTCGATCCTCAAGAGACGTCTCAGATCTCGTGGAAGAATTAATGTGTCTCTGCAAAAAAAATGGATTAAAGGGTTTGTGGAAAAGTAAGACAACATAAAATTATATTACACTTAAATTTTATTGAGCACGCAACTCCAAGAAGTTTAAAACGCGTTTTTCTACAAATCGTAGCTTGGCCCGGATATTGTTTAGTCGGTATCTCAGAATTAAACAAAAATTGGTCAACTGGATCAGCATTTGGCATGGAACAATCGTTTAAATTTTTTTTAACAATAGGCGTTATACGGTAACCCTCTAAGTTACCGTATGACGGATTACTGTAAATTTATTTCTCAAAAAGACTACTTGGATGAAAAAACAAGGGCACGTCAACCCAGCGCATTTCCTGAACCGTTTAGACGTTTCGTCCACACACTATCGGTTGGTGAAGAGATTCTAGATATAAAAGTTCTTTGGTAAGAATTTTTGGTGGACAAAATTGGTCTCAAAAAATGGCAGAGTGAACGGTTTTTGTCCGAGCTAGCCAAGAGAAAGCAGCCAAAGATTCTTCTCCAAAATTCTGTTTGTGACGAAACGCCACATCGATTAAATCTTGGTCAGCAAATAGCTTCAACTACGCTGGATTGACGTGAAGGGGTATTTTTGCTAAAACCATGTCCAGGTGTATGTCTTCGACCTCGTAAAACATTTTTGAAATTATGACAAAAAAACTAAAAGTTACATCTAAGCATTGCATCACTTGCGGTTACATACGATTTCTGGGATAAAACAGACCGCTGTAACGTGCATCACTTTTAAATTGATACACGTTCAAATCCAAAGGTCCTGATGACCTTGCACATGAGATATTGATTGCTCAAAACCTGTGCCTTCGATTTTTCTGAAATTTCTATGATCTATTGGTCGCAGTTTTTGACTTTTTGGAAATTTTCGTTCCGACATGACGCAAAATGTGGGTTGTTATAAAAATTTCTGAAACTTTCAGAAAATTTATTTGAAGTGTTTTCCAAGAGAATCTATCGCAAAAAAATCCACATCAAGGGCTCAAAAACACGCTACAGTTTAAAAAATCGGTTTTTTTGAATTTTCAAAATGAGGCTCCAAAAAATAAAAAAATGAGTACCATATTTTGGTGTAGAATTCAATTTGACGTATTACGAAAAAAAAAATTGGCGGCATAGATTTAGAGAGAAAAAAGAAAACTCGTTTTTTTCTGTACCGACCGGTTGATAATGACAGAGATTTGGAGATCAGAGAAAGACAAAAACCAGACGTATTAAAAAAAAGTCCAAAAAGAGGAAACGATCAGGAGCCCTTGATGTAGCACAGCGGCCTGAATTGGTTTTACGGGTGATTACAAGAAACTTTCCCGTTAAGTTTTTGTCGGAGGTCACGGTATCATGGGTTACTGTAGCGTGAAGCCCAATTTTGTTTTTTGTGTTTCCTATGGCGGAGAGAGCTCGGGCCACCGCCACAATGCTCGGTATTTTCAAAATTTGCACCCACCCGGAATTGAACCCGGGACGCTGGATTGATAGTCCCGACCACTAACCACTATACCACGAAATTTGTAGATCCATTTTTTGCATTCTTTCTAGAGCAGAATTTTACGTTGATTCCAAAAAACGAAAAATCAACTGGGGATTTTCAGAAAAAAATTACGGCCGCTTTTTAGTGGTCGATACGGTAACACAATATTTTACAGTAGGAAAACGGCAAAAATAATAGTTCCACTGCCTTCGCAGTGGTCAATAACATCACCAGCCAGAAAATTTTTGCATTGTGAGTTAAAGTACGACAGCTGGAGGCGATTACCACAAAACCAGTAAATTGTAAAAAAATCGTATCTTGATGAAGAATTTGGGAAAAAATATTGTTCGGTTTTGTTTAGAACCTATCGGCGGTCATTTTAGCGCAAAAAACTCAAACCCGATTTTTTTCTATGTCCTTAAAAGGTTCACTTCGCACCAGACATGGCTGGGGCCGGGCCGGCCCGGCCATGTCCGGGCTTCGGGAATAAAAGGCGACAATTTTTGGGGCCGGGCTTCGGGATCTTAAAGATTTCCTGCCCGGCCCCCTAAAAACTTTTTAAAAAATCGATTGTGGTTCAGTTTTGTCGGTTTTGCACAATTTTAACAATAATTTGTCTAAGTTAGATCGGAGTTTCCGATGTATATTCAAAATGTTTCCCCAAAACCGAAGGCTCACGGAGCTACTGGGCCCGCCTGCGCTCCCGGCGGAAATGACGCAAACACAGTGTAAAGTATGACGCAAGCTTGTCAACAACCTCGGACCTCCAGATTTAGCCTGCTAAGTTTTTTGTCAGGCACATATCATCCTTTATCCTGGACAAACTTGGAATCTGTCTGCAAAGGGACTCAAGATAAACACTCTGGGATGCCCCGCCGATCCCCTATATAAGTCAAGCCTGCCGATCATACCAGGACGTCCCCATCGATTTCGATCGGTAAATATTTATCTTAAGATTCGTTATTGTACTAGTATATATACTATTGTTGTGTGTTACTTCGAGCTCATAAAGTGTGTCAGAATATTCGAATTGGGTTTTATTAGACTTGTTTAAGTTATCCCTGCGCTACGCCTGCAGCTTCACTACGGTTGAAGCAAGATCCACCTACTAGTCTACTTCGAAACCCTGCAGCAGCGGTGCTCGCTTTCGTCGTTCAATCTAACTCCTTAATATTTTTCAATATTAAATGTTCGTCCTTCTCATGTCTTACACATAGTCGATCAAGACCATGGGTTGATGTTCTCTCTTATAAATGTCCATTTGCTTCTAAATGCGACCTTCAAAGACCATTACCTCCAATATTTGATGCAAGTGTCATGGATAACATACATAATTTGCTCTCTGAATTTTTTTCCTGTGGTTTCCCCGGTATTTCGACCATGTAGTTGTCAATCACATAGTCCACCTGAAGGTTTTAATTTATATGCTTTCACGACATGAATATGGGTGGTTTTTCGTGTACCGAAGCGAAAATTTTCAAAGTTTTACTCCAATATATGATATATCGTTTAATCATGGCCGCGAAGCGGGCCGGCCCGGCCCGCTTCAAAATTTTTTACTATGTGGTAACAAAAAATCATATACTTTTGTGTATAGTCACCCAAAGTTTAGCGAAAATAATTTTTATCAAAGATCTTATATCGGATCTGAAAACGGTACGAGGTTGGGTTGTGATTTTGACAGAATTTTTCAAAATGACGTCACATTGACGTCGAATTGCTGTCATTTCTGTCAAACGGTGTCAAATTGCCCTTTTTTTAGTTTCTGTCCAATCATACAAAACATTGTTCAAGGTAGTATAGGGGCTTCAAACATGTTTAAGCCCATGTAAAAATTAAAACAACAGCTTATAACAACAAAAAGAGTTTAGTAGACCCATTTTAGGATCATCTTCGTCCTCGTTCCCGCTGTCACTATCATCCAAATTCTCGTTGATGAATTGAGTCAGTGAAACTGGAGGCTTCTTTGCAGTAAATTGCAAGAATGTTTGGCATAAAAATTTTTCGTTGCGGAACAATTAATGATTTTTTGGCAAAATTATAAAAAATTTGCCAAAGAAAAATCAATTTGACAATCAAAATGACAGAGCAATTTGACATGACGAAAATGACGGCAATTTGATAATGTGACAGACGGTCAAGTTGACGGTCGGCACAACCCTATTGCGTATTTTTGAAAAATTTTCCGGTTTCTATTTTGCCAGCATATTAACAATGCGCACTCAAGAATTTTTGAACATTTTTTCAAATTGGCTTGAAAATTAGTTTTTATTTGTGCGAGTGGTAAATAAGGTTACTTTATGTTCGCTATCAGCATGGTGTTCGAAAAAAAAATTAACGGCTGCTTTCTTTGGCCATGACGGCTACTTTTGAACTGCGCTTTTTACGGAGTGCGAAACGAAATGTCAAAAAAGTTTTTTTATGTACTGCAGCGAGAACAAAGGCGGGGGAGCTGCAAACAGTAAAATTATTATTAGTAAGCATGTAGAATGTCACCATTATCTTTTTCCGTTGTTATTGGTACAGTAGACGGAGAAACTTTTTGGACACTTCGTTTCCACGCTGCAAAAGCGCGATTCAAAAGTAGCTGTTGTGTCCCTTTAAATAGTAAAACGCGTTTTAAATTTTCTTTCATTCACAGTGCATTCGCCAAAAGATTAGTCTAAATCCTCAATAAAAAAACTCAATTTCAAACTAGGACTATAACAACCACACCCGTCAAAAAGTCGCATTTAACTTGCAATTACAACATTCGGAGGTCTGCCAACTTGAACAAAATAGAGAGATGTAATATATTCTTGCGGAGTCCTCTTTGAACAACGATACCATCCAGTATCGGTCTGATTCAAGTCATAAATTAGCAATTCAAAGTGACTTCCAATTCTTAGTTTTGTCTTAGTCTTGAACAATCTAAACCAACTTATGGTAAATTCAAAAAAGCATACCCTTCCAAGGCTTTGACTGCTTTTCTAGTTAAAGTTTTGGGTTCTGCCAGGTCAATGGCTGGTTTCCAATCCGCTCCTTTTTGGAATGGCATGTAATCCCAACCATAAGTAACTTCAGCCATAGTCTCGTTGTTTCCGGACAGAAAGATCTTGAACTTATTCCACAGGTCCCCCAATTTTCTGCCAAGAACATTTTCGCTTGGCTTCCAAAGATCCTCCACCGCTTCTTCCTCTTGTGGAGTTGGACTGCAAAGAGGTCCGTTACAAAAAAATGCAAAAAAGAAGTCATTGTATAACATGCCCCATCGCAAAAACGAAAATTCAAATTTGGCTGCGAAATTGCGCTACTTTTAGGCGGTTTTTTAGTAGAATATCAAATAAGGCCAAACATAGATGACCCCCCTTCTCCCATCATATTTTATCTAGGTAATTTATCATAGTAACTCACCAGGACAGACAGTTCAGAATAATATTTGTTCCGGCGGTCTCAACGATATTCTTGGCAGCCGGTGAATCTTTTTTCTTCCTGAAGCTGTCTTCTCTTTTTTTAAGGCATTCATGATATATTTTGTATCTTAGTTGATTCCTTTCGATCTGATGTTTCGTATATCCGAAAACTACCATAAATAGTAAGGAGAACATAAGAATTTGTCTCATCATAGACCGTGTAAACAAAATGGAAATGAATATTGCCGCAATTCGCAGGATACTGTATATTTTAATTTCTGACTAACTTTCTCACTGACTCGGTTGTATGAACCCTCCTGGTTCGGATAAAAATGATGTTACACATGCTAAAGGTAATTTACTTTTGTTTTTTATAATTTAATTTTAGACTTGACTCCGTTTGTATTTATCAGTGGAAATGATGCGAAGATTAAGGATGCCCTCCGAGTTCTGGCCCCTCAGATTCCGATCTCAATTCTTTCCTTTGATCTTCTAGAAATTCAAGGAGAGCCTTCAGAAGTTGCCATCCACAAATGCAAGGAGGCCCTCAAGATGACAAAAGACAATGTGATCATCGAGGACACGGGTCAGTCCTTCACTTTACACACTTCCATCATTTCAATCAAAGGTCGTTAAAGAGTAATTGATGAGTTTCAGCGCTTTGCTTGGAGGCCCTTGGAGGAATGCCGGGACCTTACATCAAGTGGTTTATCCATTCTCTGGACTCGGATGGACTTTACAAGATGCTTGTTGGCTTCAATTCTTTCAAAGCTACTGTAATTTCTACAGTGGCTGTGGGATTGCGTAATTCTTATGGGAAGACGGAAGTCTTGTTGTTTGAGGTAATCTATTATAATTTATTTGATTTTTAATTTTGTAATTCACCTGTGTCTACTTTAAATCTTTGATTAGTAATGACATATGACCATGTAACACTAAAAATCATTCTTTCAGGCACGAGTCGATGGTCATATTGTGAGTCCGCGCGGGAATCTGGGCGATCGGAACGGGTGGGACCCCTGCTTCGAACCAAACGATCAGTCAATGACCTACAACGAGATGGACCCCGAGGCGAGGAAATTACACTGTGCACGTCAAATGGCTCTCCGAAAAGCTTTGCATTATTTACAAACAAGAAAATAAAAATGGGAAGACAAAGGGTGTTTACATTTGAATGTAATCAAATGTTGTTGTACATGATCCCAACAGATCACCCCACAAATCAAATCAGATGGCCATGAAGACTTTGGCCTGTAAGTGCAAAGCATTCAAACATTGAGAATCTCATGTTCTAAGTGCATATTTTTTATGGCTTGGAATAGAAAGACCTCTCTTATCAACCCATCCCTGCTAGACTTGATTAAAACGAAAGTACATGTTGTTATAACGACTCGAAATGAGCTCTCCGTTATGTCTGTCGTATAAATGTCAAGGAAAAAGGTTCGCTCGCACTTGAATCACCCAAAGAAAACGCTGTTATTCTCTGATCACCGACAAAACATGTGAATTGAGATCCTTTGGAGAGTATCCCCATGATCGAGAAGTTGTTTTGCTTACCAGTATTCCCATTCGAGTCTCCTTCCGACATTGATAAAAGCATGTACAAATGGGTTATTAATAGTTAATCAGCAAATCGTGGTCTGGAAAGTTGTGAGTGCTGCTCACAACTGAAAATTCGAGTGTTGTTATTGAGTTTCTGAGAGATTTCCTAAGGTCGTGAGTCCTTGAAGGTTTTTCCCTTTCCGTCACTTTTGCTGATCTTGTTCAATCTTTGGTCAAATTTTAATTAATTGTAAGTGGTTTGCTTTCCTACTCTTTTGATCCTCATGCATTCTTTGATAGTTTTTTATCAATTAATTTGTCAATTACAATTCAATAAGAGCCCTGTAAAGAATAAAAAAATCTACAACAGCATCAATTTCAACATTGAAAACGTGTTAAACTTCATATTTTTTTGCACACGGAATAAGCGCAAATTGTCACGTTAAATGTTGGCCCGCCCACTAATAGATAATAAGAAACTCCGCCCATTTGGGTGTTTAGAATGATGTTTAAAGAATGGAAGTAGCTGTTGGGTAATCTCGGAGTAAGAACTTTCCCAAAATGAATGTTCTTTTCCAAGCACTCAGCTACTTCAAAACCCCCGAGACCAATAATAATGAGCTGATTCTGGAGTCCGTTGACAAAACTAAGGTGCTAGAGGATCGAAAGAAATGTATCGGGTAAGTGAACGTGCTAACACATAATACGATCTCTGGGACTATTGCTCACGATCAGATATATTGTTTTAGAAGCAAAGTGGACGTCTTCTACGGAAAGGACCCCTTTCTAGTGTCAATGGGAAAAGGCCAATACCTATTTGATGAGCATGGAAGGCAATACCTGGACTGCATTAGCAATGTGCAACACGGTAATCCGGTTGCCGTAATTTTTGCATCTGTTTAGTCGGTCATTGTAATCCAAAAGTAGCCAGTCGAGTCTACGAGCAGATGCTGACTACCAATTGTAATATCAGATTTCTGAGTAACAAACTTACTGATGCGGCCAAAGCCATCCTGGCCACTCTTCCATCTGAATTGGATACTGTACTTTTTGTAAATTCTGGATCAGAAGCTAATGATTTGGCAATGAGACTGGCCAGAGACTTCACCAAAAATACTGATGTCGTCTGCCTGGATCACGCGTATCACGGTCATCTTGTAAGCACCATGCAGATCAGCCCTTATAAGTTCGATCATGGGAGTACCATCCCTAAACCTGAATGGGTTCATGTTGTAAGCTTTTTTCTGCCCTCTAGTTCCAGGATTTCTCTCAATGCTCACAATATATGTCATCTTTCAGACCGCTACCCCTGATGTATATCGTGGAAAGTATCGACTGGATGATGTTGATCTGAGAAATGAAGAAAAGTTAGTTGAAACGGGAACATTGTACGCCAATGACCTCAACAAGATGGTAGAGAGTGAAGTGACAAGTCAGGGTCGAACTGTGAGTGCCTACATCGCAGAAGCCCTCCAGTCATGTGGAGGTCAGATCATCCCGCCGAAAGGATACATGTCTAAAGTCGCTAGGATCATCAGATCCTATGGGGGTGTTATGATCATCGATGAAGTGCAGACTGGGTTCGGAAGAGTTGGACAGAAGTTCTGGGCCCATCAACTGCAAGATGACACCTTTGTTCCCGATATATTAACCATGGGAAAACCAATGGGAAATGGATTTCCAGTTGCTGCGGTCGTAACGAGAAAAGAGATTGCTGATTGTCTTGGAGGTGAAGTCGGATACTTCAACACTTTTGGAGGAAATCCTGTATCGTGTTCGGCCGTCTTGGCAGTTATGGAAGTGCTGAAAGACGAAGATCTTCTAAGACATTCTGAAGAAATGGGAAAACATTTTGAAGAGCAGTTGACAAAGTTGAAGGAAAAGCATCAATGCATTGGGGATATCAGGCAAGTCTATCCGATCTACCTTTAATTTGCACATTCTTTTATAATATGCAATGTTCTAATTGCAGAGGCGTGGGTATGTTCTGGGGTCTTGATCTGGTGTTGCATCGAGAGAGTCGTTTACCAGCCCCTGAACTAGCCGTAGATCTGTGTTTCAAACTCCGTGAAGAATACGGGGTCCTCCTAAACGCTGACGGTCCCTACACCAACATCCTCAAGTTCAAACCCCCTCTCTGTTTCAATAGAGACGACCTTGAATTCGCTGTTTCCGCCTTGGATAAGGCCCTCTACGAAATGGGATATTAGTGAACAGATGTACTGCTACAACGAATGATCTCAATATTTGAATTTATTAATAAACATAACAGTTCAACAGAAATTGATAACAAGTAACAAAAAAGAACAAAAAATGATTAGTGCACAACGCAGGACCGTTTTCGTTTACTCTTCATCGTCTTCGTCCTCATCTTCCTCAGCGAACTCAAGATCCTCAAAGTCCATTTCCTCATCTTCTGCTTCTTCATCTTCCAAATCAGATTCGGTATCAACTTCTTCAACAACGTGAGGCTTCTTCCTTTTGTTATCTTCTTCCTTTTTCTTTTGAATTTCTTTTAGTTCGGCTTGCTTCTCATTCTTGGTCTGCTTCTTCTCAACTTTCGTCGGCTCCACAACTGCGTCTTTTTCTTCTACAACTAAACTCAAAGTAAGAATATATAAATGATGAACCTACTAGCTCTCTTATAAGTCACCAAAACAAACGCTCCTCCAATTTTGAGATTTTTTCCTTTATCAAAGGCCTCCTTGGCGTCAGCTTCGTTCTCGAAATTAACGAATACAGCTCGTCTAAACAAAATAGATACAGTTTAGAAGAATTATCTTACTTCTTGAAGTTGGTAAAAATATCTGTTGCTTTCGGAAAAATCACTTGAATCTTCTCTTTGCTTATGTTTGTGGGCAAGTGCGTTATATAGATCTTTGTTGGTTCCAACACCCCTTGGTTATCTAGAAATAACGCATTTTCAACAATAACCGCGACTCACGGTCTCTCTCTTTATGAGATCTCTTGCTTTTAACTCCAAGATAATCAACTTTAATAGGTTTCTTCAGAAGTCTCAACTGTTGAATGGCCTTGAAAGCCTTTTCTGCAGCTACTTCAGATACAAAATGCAGAAAAGCAGCTTTTCCTGTCTTGGTCACATTAATAATATCAGGATGAAGGGATCTGAGCATAGATTCGGAGGCTGTCTTTTGTTTACCGTCCAAAATAATAACAATTCCTCTGGAATCTCGTTCAGCTCTTCTTCGTTCTTCTTCGGCTAAAATTGCCGAATCTTCGGTTCTGGGTTTCTTAGATACAGCTTGAACCGCTTCTGTAGCTGGTCTCTTTTGGGATTTAGCGTTGTCCCCCTTGTTGCAAGCTTTAGGTCTCTTGTTCTCGTTCTGAGCTTTAGATTCCGCTTCCTTCCTTCCATTTTTTACATCTGCTTTTGGAATATTCTCTTCATCAGATTCCCCTTTTTCTTCAATCTCCAACTCTTCATCTTCCAAATCCTCAAAATCAAAACCTTTTTCACCTTCAACATCTTCAAGTTCTAATTCTTCATCGCTCAATTCTTCGTCCGAAGACTCCTCTATATTCTTTCCCTTCTAAAAAATCTTTCATAACAGTTTCCTGAAGACATAAATAAAAATAAAAAAAAGTACAATTTAACTACCTTAGCTTGTGCAACGTTCACTTTCGGGTTGAATTTGTCGGCCTTGATACCAAATTTCTCTTTCTTTCCAGGTGCAACTTTTGTTGGCTTGGGAAGTTCCTTCTGTCTGGGTTCGATTTGCCTCTTTGATTCCTTCAAATTCTGTCGGGCTTTTCGTTTTCCATTCGTAGGCACTTCTACCTTCTTTTGAGCAACCCGATTTTTTCCATTCTGTGGTTTCTGTTGACTTTCCTTCATTGGGAGTTGAGGCTCCACACCTTGCAGCTTTTTCTTATTTTCAAACGGTTTTTGCAGGCTTGCCTTCTTCTGTTCTTGTTGGTTTTTTGCATTCTGAGTCTTCTCAAAGCTCTTATTATACTTTCCACCTAAAACTTAGATAAATTAATTTCAAGTAAATATATACCTTTCGTATTGAAATTTTTGTTCTTCTGAACGCCGGGACCCTTTCTTTGAGGGGAGGCCTCGGTTTTTTTTTGGAACCTGTTTCCCTTAGCCATTCTGTTACCTAAAAACGGAGTATAAGGACAAAACGAAATCATAGAAAACACAAGCGAAGTTAACATAAGAAACAATAACATTAAAAACATCATACAAACGTTTCTATACAAACGAATAATTATTACGATTGTTAATCTGACGGATTTTGAAAAAAGTTCAGCAGATATTTTTTCAACGTGATGTCAAGTCGTCTCAAAATGGCGTCACCTTGATCAAAATGAAAATTCTTATATATGAAGGTTTTAAGCGCAAATTTAAACCAGACTGTGATGACTACTGTCAATATTAGTCGCAACTAGTTTACCTATTGTTTAATCGACCGTTTTGAAAACAAAGAGCAATTTAAAATTTTCGGAAAAAAGTACAAAATTTCACAACAAAAGTTGACAACCAAAATGACAAAACCTATTTGTAGTAACGAAAATGAAGCCAATTCGACAGACGCCTTTTCGTGTTGATAAACAATCAGAAAAAATCCTCATTCTATGATAAACTATTTTTTCTGATTGTTTTCGTGACGGGACACTGCAGGATAAGCCAAGTCTACTCTCTCTTTTTGCCCATTAAAATATTTTTCTCCGTCCGCATTGAGACATTATAGTAGGTGTATAAATTTAGTTGAATGCCGTTCGTTCTTGCGAATTCATAATCGAACTTTGAAGGTTTTCACTCCGAAAGAACCGGCGTCGAATGTTCTTCGTGCCAAAGTTGGTTTCAGCTCTATAAGACTAACGCACGCCATTTTTTCATAGGAAGTCAGGGGTGGCAAACAGGCCTATTTTTCAAAATTTCAGGCCCGCGGCTAGGCCCGGCAAATGTCAGGCCCGGCCCAGCAAATAGCAGGCCCGGCCCGGCCCTGTTAGGCATGTTAGGACGCGAACTGCCGAATTTACTTTGATCTTACCGACCTTTTGACGCCAAAATGTGCTATAAATTGCAATATGTTACTACAGATGTTCTATTTTGGATCTTAAAGGTTTAAAAAGGTACTTAAAAATAGTAAATGATTGATAACTTGAGTTATTAAGACTACAATCCCTCAAGAAAATTTCCCGGCACGAAAACAATGAATGCCAACAGCTTGGAATTCGAAAACGGACCGCGCCGGCAAAATCTCAGGCCCGCGACCCGGCCCAGCAAGTGTCAGGCCCGGCCCGTGAAAGCCCGGCTAGGGCGCGACCTGCCAAAAAATCGTTGCCGTTTTGTTATAACTAGGGTTGTGTTTTTGACAGTGACGTCAACTTGACGGCAAATTGCCCTCATTTTCATGAAATTGCCGCCGTTGTTTCGGTCGGACGCTGTCTAACGATAAACTAAACATTATTTAAGGTAGTATCATGCCTTCAAACATGTTTAAGACCATATACACATTGAAACAACAGTTTATAACAACAAAAGGACTTTAATAGACCTATCGGGTCTTCGGATCATCTTCGTCCTTGTTCTTACTTAGTTAATTGGATTTCTTTCAACAAATTGCAAATAGAATTACTGATAAATGTTTATTAGCCTATTGGGAACTAAAGTTTGTAAAAAAAGCTTCGGTCCCGGTAGTACTATTGTAATACATTACTATATATGCACTATTTTTGACAGTAAACGTGAAAAAAAGCTTGTAAATGTGTTAGAACTTGATAAACTGCAACAACAACCCCCATCAAAAAATTTTCCCGGCACGAAAACAATGAATGCCAACGGTTTGGCATTATGATATAAACCGGGCCGGGCCTGGCCTGAAAAACCCCAGGCCCGCCGCCCGGACCGGAAATTTCGGGCCCGGCCCGGTTTCAATTTTCCATTTTTGAGTCAGGCCCGGCCCGATCGGGCCGGGCCGCCCGGACTGTTGACCACCCCTGGCCTTCATATTTCCTCAAAAAATGCATGAGGAAGTTTTCCGACCGGTCGGCTCAAAAAAAAATTCCAAACTTTGGAAGAAAAACAATTGGAGATCGGAAAAAATGTATACGACTTTAGAAATCGGCATCATTGGGAACCTCTAAATCCAATACTCATAAAAAAATTAAAAACAATTACTACTTAAAACAGCTTTACTTCCTGCTTTTCATGCCAAAAGGCATCAAATGCATGTAAAACACATTAATGATTTTCTGCTTTGTGTGCTTGAATATACATTTCTGCATATTTTTTATCTTATTTATCGTTTTTAGGTAGTATCGATATATCAGAATGGCGTCGACAATCCGCATCAAGATGTTGGACAAGACAGTCGAAGTAGATTTGCCTGAAAACATGTTAACCCAAAGCACCATAAAAAGTCTGTTTCTCATTCCCGCTAATGCAGTCGTTGGGTTGTGGTACGAAATTAATGGAAGAAAAAAAGGATGCAGGTGAGTTCATTTTAATACTTGTTTTTATTATATTTTAATTGATTTAGAACTCAAATGTTTCCAGAGCCGTGTTTCTTATTACCGGATGGATGGGAAGAGATCGAATTTTACGTCGAAGCTAACAAAGCTCCGTCGCGGCCTGCTACACCCATGGATGAAACACCAGCTAAAGGTAAAGATAACTAAAAATATAGTTAAACTAAAGAGAATTTTCTTTAGCATTAACCAAAATGGACGTCGCCAAGTACTTCGATTATTTATTCTATTTTTTGGATGGACAGTTTCGAATTTGTGTCACAATTGTTGAAACGGATTTAGCAATAACAGCTGGACATTGTATTCCGAAAGACAAGAAAGAAGGCAATTATTTGACCATTTTCGACCAATCAAACAAATCGTATGAAGTTAAAATTGTATTCCTGAACAAAGAGTTGGATTTGGCGTTGCTTCAAACTGTTAAAGATATTTTTGATGTTGAGCCGTTAGAAATTGGGTCATATGAAGTCGGAAAAGATTATTTTGTTTTGGTAAGTTGTATTGAAAATCTGCTTTTAAAGTCTGTTTTCAAATTTTTAGGGATATCCACTAGATGAAGACACTGGATGCCAGTTTGTTAAATCGCCGAATGTCATCAAAGGCTGTATTATGTCCCGCATTGTTCGAAAGAACTGTATCTATGGTGATTCTGGGGGATCAAAAGGCTTCTCCGGTGGTCCTGTAATATCACTCGATCATCCACGAACACTTATTGGCATTGGATTAGGAGGAATAGGGTTGCCCAAATCGTGGCCATTGAATGATTTTCTAGTCCGCGCGTTAAACTTTTGTGGTGAAACTCCGCGTTTGAAAATTCTTCCTGCATCCACAGGTATTCATGTTGTATAATAATAGCTTTGAACATATAATTTTAGCCTTGTCATATGCATCAGTTGGTAATGTTGAACGAAGAGGAATTAAACGATCTGCTACGGAGGAAGATATTGAAACGTCTTAATGATCTTTAATTTTTAATTTACAATAAACATGTTTCATAACTTTATCAGAAAAAGAATTTTGAGAGAATTTATCAAAAATGTGAGAAGGCGTTTCTGGCTCACCCCATTTTTCATCTGATGTGATTTCGGATTGTATTGTTGCTAAATTATATGATTTTTTAACATGTTGTACCATAAATATTAGGCAGTGGTTTCGACGGGTGGTGGGGGAAATTTCAGGTGAGCCATGTTCAGGGATGGAGATTTGAAAAAATAAATTTTTTAAAAGTATTATTGTGAAATTATATGCTTTTTTGATTGCTTGTACCAAAAATATTCTATGGCGGTCACGGCGGGTGGTGGGGGAAATTTCAGGTGAGCTAGAAACGCCTATTATATACTACTACAGCACAATGAATCCAATTTCTTTGGGTGCCGGGAACGAGTTGAGTTCAACTTTGATCTCGGATGTTCCACTAAAGGCCTGCTGAGCTTCCGATATCGCGGTTTCGAGTTTCTTTTCGTCACATGTGAAGGAGACTCGGAGATCTGGATCTTTTGCGTATCTTTCGGGACCGGATGTGAACTAAATATAAAAGTTTAACATCATAAAGCACTTACAGTACTTAAGAATTTCTTCGCTTGTGCTTGGAAGTCATCTGCCTTGTTCTTTGTTAGGAATACATCGATCACTTCAAAATGTGGATGTATTACTATAGCGGACACCTAGATTTATCACATTTCAGAGAATATAGAACACGTACCTTTCCTGTTTTAACATATTTGTTCAAGAATTGTTCCAGCTCAATCGGAGGATGTTTTTCATTTTCTTTCCTACATGCATTTCTACGTTGCCACAAACAGATACCGGCGCTTCCCATGAATGAGCTCAGGATACCTACACCAAGAACCACTTTCTGCTTTTTCTGTTTTTGCTCTTCCCTTCGGTTGATTTGTTCTTGCACTCTCTGTTCAAATTCCTTCTTCTGTTCTTGTGTCAAGTGAGAGTGGTCCGGGTTCTGACCTAGGCGAAGCCTAGTACAATGTAAACTGCATCGCGGCGCAATATTGAAAGCAGGTGTCCGTAAATAAACTATTCTAGAGATCATATCAAATTTTTGGAGACTATTTGCAATTAGTTGTAGCTAGAGAAAGTAATATTTTCTCACTTGAATCAGAATGCCAACAATTTTGATTTCAATTATTTGCGGTGAGACTCATAGAAATAATTGTAAAAAAATTATATTTTGTGCGACATGAAACTGGCAACTTGATGGAAGCAGATCAAATACGACAAGGCTTCATATGTCCATTTTGCTTTGGGGATTTTAGCGACTCTCAAACCCTGCACAAACACGTAGATGAGAAGCATTCGGAAGGTGGGGATCCGTTAGTCTATGTGAAAAGTGAGTCGTTTTCAGTTGTTTATATTGATTTTAGATGTGTTTGGGAAAGCGAAACAAAGGATAAATGAACTGGAATTTGCCAAGAGTAATCCCATATCAAATTCTGTAAATTCTGTTCCTCCTTCGGAAATAAACGCCAGGTTTTTGGTCGACGATGATCAGAAGTTGGGCGTTACGACGAGATATACGAGTGAATTTAAGGAGATACGGCAGCAGAATAATGATCAAGTGGAAACAATGACAAACACTTTGGTCATACGACTGGATAAATTAATTCTGTCCTTTGATCAGTCAAGTAATGATAGAAAAGGTGTCGTTTTGGTGGTGTATTGCACAGCACAATATGTGATCTTTACGTTTGTTATTCGTTTTGTTTTAGATTTCGAAAAGAAGACGGTCCCTTGGGTGGATGACTCAAACGCCGCCAATTGCAAATTGTGTAATGCCAAATTTTCGATCACAAAACGGAAACATCATTGCAGATTATGTGGAAAGATTATATGTGGGAATTGCTCTCAATTCTTGTCTTTCTTCTCTGCCAGTAGGTTTGCGATTCGTGTTTAAATATCAAACCCAATTCATGTTGTTATAGCAACAAAAAAGTCATAATTAAAAGTATTATCGGTTGTAGCACATCATCTTCATTTAGGGAAGTTGACAAATCCTGCATTTGCTGCTGACGTCACAAACGGACTAACCGAGGAAATTGACAAAGAACGTCGCTCTTCGGTCAATCATGATCAGATCGAAGCACTTAAGATGAGGACTGGACGACTTTTAAACACCATCGTTAATGAACGGAAGTTTGTCTCTGATGAGCCGGAAGATAGCTTGAGGATATGCAAATTATGCAAAGATTACCTGGCGAAACGGGAAAGGAGAATGGATTTGGGAGCCGCTTTGCCCGTGTTCGTTGATCTATATGACAAATTATGTACTTTAATTACGCAGATCAGCAATCTGGCTCCGTCGTTTAGAAGAATGGCTAATTCATTGAGTCAGGGGGAAGGATTATATACATTGGATTCAGCAAATCAATTACGAAAGAAATTAATTAGTGTTCAAAGAGAAATTATTGACCTCAGGTTAGTGTAATATGTAGGAAAAAGCGGCCACCCATCAGTTTAAGGCTTATGTAATAATACTAGGACGTGCCACTATAAACCTGTGGTACTGTTTGACTAAGATGAGAGTCTAGTATCTCAAACCTTTTTTTGTTTATACAAGGGCATCATGAATTTTTGCACAAGGCGCCGGAAATGACCGTGAAAGACGGCAGGTACAGTTTTCACACTAACGAGGTTATCATGATTTTTTTTACGAAGCTTTGGTGAATAGAAACAAGAATCATGGATCACATTTTTGGCATAATTGAGTTACCACTCCAGTATTTGAAGACAAATCTAAAGAGGAGCGGTCTCAACTTCCCCCAGCCTTTGGAGAAATGACCGTGCTCATGTGATAGAGTAGGACAACTTTGGTAGAAATAGACATTTTCCAGCTGCTAAGTAGCCCATACCGACGAGAAATATTGACCGAAAGTTCCACAAAAATTACACAATTTTCTACTTTACCGAGTTCTAGAAATTAATAGGAGAAAAGCGATTGGTTGGTGTAGTGGGAAAAACAATCATTTTTTTGTGGGCCGGGGTCCCAAGTTCGAGTCCGGCCGGGCGTGAATCTTTTGTAATCGTTTAATTTTTATTGGTGTTTGTTATAAAATGAGAGGTTCCACATTTTCGAACTTGCAAAATTGTCTGGAAAATGTTACGTGACAATTTTTACGACGATCTTGCTTTAAAAATAAAAAAAAATCGTTTTTCAACCGGAATATAACGTTTTCCGTCCGACCGGGCTCGAGTTCGGGACCTCCACCCTCAAAAGAAATCGCGAGCGACATTTTTTCTCACTAGCCGTAGCCATGCACAATGAAAGGCCAATTCCTATGGGCATATACACAATAAAAGCTAGTCGAACTGTTCCTATAGTTGCTATAGTTCAGTCATCTATCGCAACAAAAACCCGCGTTTAAAGCAAACTAAGTGTGGGTGGCCCTTTTTTTGACCAGGGCGAAAGAACGTATTGTCCCAGCACTTCAGTACCACAAGTTTGTAACTTTTCAAGGGCTTTCGAATGGTATATAGGACATATCATTTGGCCATGGATAGTCTGTGCAAGTCCCTTGTTAGTATTAGGTAAACTTTAAACTTATTTACCTACGGCCACTTTTCTGTGCTGGGGCATATCAACATTGGATGGCCGTTTTTTTGACTGCCACTGTAATGATATATATATAAATTTGTTTAGTGAACGATTAGAATCCTGGGGGATGAACAACGATCCAATTGCGCCTGTCCCGCCAACTACTCGTGAACTGGTTGTTCAGAAGAATATTAGGTATCTAGCCATGAATCAACTCCAGGTGGGTATACTTACGTTAAATAAAATTGTTTTATTAGGATGTAATGATGGACATGCCAGATCTGCCTAGTCATGATGAATATAAAGAACTGTATGAGAAACACAAAAGAAGAACTTATGAGCAATCGGAGTTGGAGAAACGACAGATTAGGGTATCTTTTTTGTAAAGATTATGGTCATTTCTTGCTGTGACGCGTTAATAATATTTACAGCCGTCTCCGTCGAACCCTCAACTTTCTCGATCAACGGCCTCAGACATTCACTTAGAGACGGCTCCTCGTCCTCATCTCAAGGCTAGTGTTTCTTTCAGTGGCCTCAGAACAGAAGATAGTTGGACACCTGAACCTATGGTGCATATCAGTCAGAAGAACCCCTTCTTCGAAGACGAGGAAGTGGCTGATGTACACCCGGTTGCTCAGCAATATCTTATAATTAAAGGGTACGTTTGATTATTTTTTTAATGTAGCGTGAACGGTTTATTTTTAGATATCTTAAACAAGCTGCTCAAGCCGGTCGTCTCGAAGAGGTGGAGATGCTGGAAAAGAACTTACTCGACCTGGAGCAAGAGCTCAAAAACCTGAACTTGGTTACTCCTCGGGTGGAATAATTTAAGTCCCTCCTACGCCTGTGATATTGCTTTCGATGATCTCTGTGAATTTGCTTATTTAAATAAATTATTTGTGCATGAAATCGGAGTCTGTTGCTTGTCCATGTCCATTAGGATGGCTAAGGTCGTTACGTCACAAATTAGCGTCCAGCTGCGAATCTCGAGAGTCTTTATGCAAATTCTCGCAGTGGGAAGACAGGATTGGGATTTTAATGGGAGATTTAATATTTGTCCCCGGATTTGTTGGTATTCGGCTTACAAACGGACCATTTCGATTCCATCATTTCCCGCGCACCTGCATTTCTTTTTCTGAGAAAATACGTTCACGAAAAGGAGGGTGGTAAAATGGGGTATGGGAACACATCAAACCTCATTAAATGGGAGGGCATGGGAACTCAAAGGAGTTTTAAACGGATATTTGATTGGGTATTCAATCCATGTAATGTCAGAGAATCATTACTCGTGATCAAAGCACCCAATGGAGTTATTGTAATCAAGATATAGTAATATGTTTTTCTAGATTACTGTATTATTCGGCATCTCAATTTTCAAAGAGTGTTTACCTTCCCAATTAGCGTCATCCAGTTCTAAAATCGCCCGGTCAAGTGTTTTTGACCTTTTCATTGCGCAATCCAATTTTTTTTGTCGAGAGCGGTCCCTTTTATGAATCTTAACTGTTTACTTAATTGGATCTTTGAAGATGGGTCTGTTGCTGACTTTTATAGTTATTTATCCCCCTAATCTTTCCGATCCTCTATTCAAACACACCTGGTCCGTTATATGCCGGTATCTTTGTTATAAAATATGAACCTTCCCTTAGAATGACATGATTTCAGCTTAGTGGATCACTGTATCGTGCGATATCTCCGTGGGCACATCTAAAGTTTTGTGGGGCTGATTTGTGGGATGCGCTAAAATAAAATGTTCGGGGAGTAATTAATGCCTTTCCAACTACCGTCAACCTTCACTATTTGAGATCCCATGAGCTTCGAAGAAGTTTTTGCAACGATGTTTTAAGTCAATTAATTTAGCTAATTGCCCTACAAAAGCGTCTTATTCAATGCTTGCAAAGTTATTGGAATTTGTAATGTGATATTTTATACAGAATAATAATGTTTGGTTTTATTGACTCGGGAATTAATAGAGCGCTTAGCTTTATTAAGCCTTAAACATCCGTATTTTTATAATCCAACAGGTCGCCAGGAGTGTAAATATGGTCAGAAAAATATTGCTAAAGGGTACTGAAATATCTTGAGTCACTACCTTCATCGGCTTCTGTTTCAGCTTTTCTGCTCTCGGTCTCTTTTTGTTTACCTGCTTATAATCAAAAATTTCATCTCCGACTTTAATGTCGGGCCGAATAAAGGGCGCTTCTTAAAAGAGAAACGGAAGATCTGATTCCTCATGGGAATCGCTCTCTTCGGGCGTTGTCAGACCACCACTTGTTCAAACTGTATGTTGCGCAATGGCAAACAGGAGTTTGAGGATATCGGTGGATATGAAAGGGATCACTTGTGGATTTATTTGATGTATAATGCAGAATCAGATCCATTAGTCGTAAGTTTGGGTGTCTTGAATCATTTTCGGGTTTTTTTTATTATGAAAATTTAGAGACAATGACCTTTCTGTGAGCCCAGGTGTGTAAAATGCAAATGCCGAAGCACCGGAAGCCCCTTTCCCTACCTCTCAAGCCCCTATTGTTCTCCGGGTGTATTTGCTTCGTCGGCATCTAATGTTTGCCGAGTGTTAAGTGCGTTGAGATCTTTTCTAAGGCCATTTTACCAGAAGAAACGTGTGGTTACCAGAGGTGGTGACAAATGTGTTTTATGACATCAAATTCGTACAAGCATACACTTATAATCATATTAATCATTCGTTTGTCCCATCTCTTAAAAATAAATTTTCCTATGCCTTATTCCCTTTTCTCGCCTCTCATGCGCATATGTTGTGGCCTGATGGTGCAATTGGTGACCAGGAGGTTAATGCCAGCTGGTCTAACAATTGGGCTGGCCGAGTCTGTTCCAATGCCGGAAAGGGAAAAGGTTTTCTGATAGCCCGCCCCCAAGGGCATTTGGCGACAGCTGATTAGAATTTGCGTTCTCGATGAAACAGTTGGTCTTGCATTTATTTTTCATGAAGTCTGTTTGGGAAGGGGGGGGGGGCGTGGTCGATTGTGCGGCGATACCCCCCTCTTTTAGAGTCCGTGAACTTAAACGCGCTTCGCGCTTATTTGTAGTCCGGTGGATTTGCAATTCTTATACTTATATCCAGATCTTATACATACGACGCATCCTCTCGTATTGATATCAGCTGAAATATCAGAATGGTGCGAACTATGAAACCAAAACCTTTCCAACATCGAAGTCAGATTAATCATCGATCAGGTACGTCCTATTCGTAATTTTTGTTTTTTGTTAATGTAGTCAATTGCTTCAATTGGAATCCTTTTTTAGTTGTAAAAGCTTCCACTTCTAAAGATCAGATGTTAAGCAAAGAAGAAAGAGAAGAACTAAGAAGACTGGCTGAATGTCTTCCGATGGTTATGAGGGCGAACCAGAAATCCGATGATCCAGCTTCAATTGTTTTCAATGCAGCTAGTTATATCGACAAATTGGTAGCTACAATCACTGCTAAAGTCAAAAATGGAAGTCTTCCTTCAGGTAAGAGTCCTTTAAACATTCTGTCATCCTTTATTACAGTTAGTTATTCTATTCAGAAAGTTTGTCGTATAGAAAACAAGTAAGCGAATTATACAGTACTTTTTAAAGCATTATGACAGTGACCTATCTCTCTTCAGAAGCCTTGGACAATATCACCCCCAGATCAGCCATGCCCTTAAGGCCGTTGAATCAGAAGACCCAGAAAGTGAAACGACGTCCACGATCGTAAATTATGAAAATTTTTATAATCCAGATATAAAATAAACTATAGTATTTAATAATGGGGTTCAAGTGTCATCTTGCGCAATATCATAGGTGTTTCAGAGGTGGAGGATAATCCGAAAAGTCCCGGAAATGTATTGTTCAGCTCATATGTCCGCAACAATGGAGGTCGGGCGATTTTTATAATTAATGAACAAAATGGATATTATAAATGGACATTTTTAATCAGTAGTTTGACTCCAGTAATTGGACGAACAGGGTATTGTTGTGCTTGTTGAGTCGGCCATTCATGCGGTTCTGAGCGGAAACTGGCTCAAAACTTTCCAACACTCAGCGGGAGATTGGATTTCGGTCGAGACCAACTTGTAATTACTTCCATTTTATGGGTTTTGAGCATAAAAAGAGCCGCCGATTCTTTTTGTTCATTGTCGTGATGAAGGTCACAGGTGCGGGCGAGAAGAGAACGGTCATGCACCTCTCTGAAAGGAATGCCGATTCTCTTAATTTTAATTTCATTCCACAAGAGGAATAAAATGAATTAGACAAGAGTCGAAAAAGGGAGCCGCCGGCCTTTAAGGACTTCCGATCTTCTCCCTGAGGGATCGGGAACAAAGGAAATGGGTGTTGGTCACCCGATAATGACAGTAGTCATGCTTGGACATGACCTTATAAATATTTTTCTGTTAGACGGGTTTGCATTATATTTGTACTGTAACAAATCCCTTTCTCGGTTATACACCGCCCACACTGAATAAGGTCATTAATAACCGGCAATCCCCGTTCTATTGTTTTACGCAATCTGAGAGAGCGGTTCTCTTTTGTAATGACATCGGGCCATAATTATGGGAAGCACCTTTCATTCCTTGTTTGGCCAACACCCCAAAACAAAGAGATCTAAGAATAGGGCACCCACCGCCCTTTCAAGTAGAATGAAGTACATCTAAAGTAGATAAGAGATTTTGTTCAATAGTTACAATCCTTTAGATATTCATCATTTGCTTCCAATGGAAGGATCACCTTGAAGCGCTCTAAAGCCGAGCTTAATCTCCAAATTGCTCACAAATCCAAATAAAATTAATTCCCCCGAATGTCCTTGACGTTCGCCTAAAGTTTGTATGCAAATTAACTTCGTAGAATATGGTAAATGACCACCTGTGGTGCCAAACCTTAAATTTCTTCCACAAACAAACTTGAGTCAAGAGGAGAGGCGATTTGGAGTGGTGTGATTACTGTAGATGTTGAGAACTCTTAACACAATTGTCTTATATTTATAACAGTGCCCTTCGGATTCCCAAGGACTCAGACAAGGTTCCCGCACCTGCATTATTGTCTTGAGTGTTGCATTCCCATTACTCTCAAGACGATTAAGGGTCTTAAGTCAGCTGAATATTATAATTTAATCTCTGCTGACCATTCAAGTGTAATATAAGCTCGATAACTTGCGCAATGCCGGGATGATTAAGCCCAAAACTTGTTGAGGTCATAAATCGTGTTTAGGAGGGACGTTGGCGAGACACCTGGAAGGCCGCAGCTGATGATTACTGACCCTCTTATGGGGATTTCCTGATTATCCGACATATTGTTCGGCATCTTGCTTGCATATGGCTCTGTAAACACCAAAAAACATTTGGTATATAAAACGGGCCAGACCGCGCACAGATGTCATGATGACCGGCTTTTATGGCCAACTGTTCAAACGGTTTAAACACCTGGGTCCGCTGCTCGGGACGGCCAGGCAACCAGCTGCAGCTCTCAATTATGACATTTGGCCGAAGGGGGATGTGCGCGGCTGTTCGGCCAAGACTTTTGCCAACATCTGGCCCCCGGAAGACAGCTAGAAGCGGTGTCACGTGTGCCGCATTTAGAGTGC
Source organism: Bursaphelenchus mucronatus (assembly GCA_025436335.1). NCBI lineage: Eukaryota > Metazoa > Nematoda > Chromadorea > Rhabditida > Aphelenchoididae > Bursaphelenchus > Bursaphelenchus mucronatus. The sequence goes on from CM046356.1 coordinate 6,559,417, forward strand.
AGCTGCGCCGTCGTCGCCCTCAGGACATTTACAGGCCATATGCGGTAAAGGCGGCCGTCTCCGGGCCAAAAGAACCCAGTCCATCAACTTGTGCATCCATCGACACACCTGCTCCAGCCACCTCCCCTCCTGCACCTGTTTCCCATCGAATTGGCTCATCACAATTATATGAATAATATAGATTTATTTCCAATACAAATACCCGTTAGAAAATTTACAAAAACATGAAAAAAAACAAAGGAGGTTCTTGGTTATCTATACAATCTAATGTAGTCAGTTACCGGTCTAATGCGAGCGATGACTTTGCAGAATTTGGTCAATGATCTGAGCAGTTTATCATCATTAATTGGTGAACAAGATCGTTTGCAGGAGGATCAACGTTCTCAACATTATCGGCCAATTGGGATTGCAGATATCGGATATAATCGATGACACCCTGTACATAATCGAATGATGAATATATTGGAGACAAAGACTTGACTAAGAGCTAGATTATATTAACAATGATTACATACCTGCATGATATCCAATTGAGTCGAGTTTTCGTTGCCTCCGACCATCACTCTGAGCTTGTCCAAGGTCTGTTCCCTCTCCATCTTCTTCTTATTTAACTTCTTGATAGGATTTGCAGATTTCATGGAAGATGGAATAGAGTTTTTTGAAGCGGACATTGATTTAGGCATTAAAAGTTGAGAATAGTCAACCAAATTGGGAGGTTTGGAGTAAGGGAGTGAGGCTGTCCGAATATCGGCTTCTTTGGCCACGCCCATCGCCTTTTCTGCGCGAACATCTGCAAACAGGGGAAGGGGGCGCTCTCAACAGACCCCCACTTTACGCGACACCTGCATCATCAGATTCCAGCGCAAAAACCTTTGTTCTCTTCTGGCCCATGCCCCCCTTCCTTCTTCAACTTCTTACAGCTGTGCCATACATATGGCTGAATTACACCAGCTGAGGAGGCATCTGAAGATCATTATCGAATATCACGAGTAGTATTGTAAGCAAGTTGGGAACATCTGTAGCCAGACGTCTTAGGTTACACAATCACGTTGGAAAGTGTGCAGAGAACAAGGATTACTGCATCTTGCCAATTTTGTCCTTGAAATACTTATATTAGAGGATTACTGTAACAGCATAAAGCTTTGAGAATATTGTCATTTCTCTGTATTAAATAAGGCGACACCATGCGCTCAACTCATTCCCTGAGGGCATTACTAATTAGGATCTGCCAGATGTCACTGGATGAAGATTTTGCGCGAGAATCTTCCTCTTGAACATTACGCAATACAAATTAGATCCGTTAAGCAGTAAAAGGGGAAACGGAAGGGAAGGGACATCTGCAAGAATACTTGGAGGATCGGATATTGTTAATGCGATTTATTAGAGAACAACAATAATACCTAATTTAAATACAATTAACACCGGATTTCTTTTGAATTGATACGTATCTCTTCATTGAGACAAACAGTTTTCCAGATACTGTATTCGAGCGATGGCACTCTACAAGGCAGAAATGCAAATACAATATAAATACTTACTCTAAGTATTTCCAGAATGGAGATATCATCTAATCTTTGGTCATTTTGGATCACCATGTGCAACTGGTAAAGGAGAGATTTGGATTCGGGATTCTGAATCCATTTTGTGAACATCGAAGCCATAATTCAAGCAGAGCAAGGAAAAGGAGACCTGATACTAGAGCCACAGCTGCTGGTCAACAGAGAATCGCGCTCAAAACAGCCGGCCAAACCCTGGGCCCGGGTTAGAGGACAGATGCTGGCTTGGCCAGAGGACACGGCTCTGCACCTGTGCTAATATTCTGGAATAAAGGAGGGGAAAATGCAGATGCGGCGCCTCTTCTCCCGCCGCCTTACTGTCACCTGTCATTCCATGAGTGTAGATAACATCATGAAATAAAAAAGCCAATTAATGGAGTCAAAGCAACTTTTATATCTTCATGTACAATAAATATTCAAAGCATAACTTTTAAGTACATAAATGTTGTCAAGAGTTTATAAAATTTATGTACCTTTTCTTTGAGTTATAGCCATGCTCAGGTAAGAAAAACAGAATCTCAAAATATGTGAAAACGATGATAGTACAGTACAAGGAGCGTCACTTTTGCCGCTCGATTTGAATTGGCTATAACTTCCTTGGGTTTTTTGCCAAATGTTGAGATTCTTTTTTCCTGAATCCTCAGGATCTGCCATTTCGGTTGATACCAAATATGTTATCGGAATCATGAAATTCCGTTATTTTTGTGATGAAAATCAAAAAGTTTTTAAAAAATGTCGAAAATCGGTAATATCTCGAGAACGGTTGAAGTGTGGCCAACATGGGTACAGAAGTCTTAGAATTTTGCGTAGAATAGGATAGAGTCAAAAAATCGAAATTTTTTTTCTCTTAGGCGGTGGGACCCGGAAGGCATGGATAAGAAAATTTTGAAGATCCGCCAGATTGAGGCAAAAAGTTTTCGCTCATAACGAAGGTGAAACTTGCCAAAAAGTTAAAGGAAAGTTGAAAAAAATCGAAAGTTATGGCCAAAATTAGGCCAAAAATTTTTATTTTCTAACTCCAATAACTCTCGCCAAAATGAAAAACATATAAGAACGTCAAAAGGCTTTGAATTTGAGCATCTACAGCCATGCCAAACGACAGTCTGAGTTTCACTGCATTCCTTTTCCAGACAAAGAATTTTAACAACCGAAAAAAGTGAGCTAATTGTAAGAATTTAGTTGTTAAATTTTACTGTAGTCAAACAGACAGGTATAACAAATTTAGTATCATACAAAGATCCTGAGGATTCAGGGGAAAAAAATCTCAACATTTGGCAAAAAATGAAGAAGTTATAGCCAATTCCAATCGGGCCACAAAAAATGTATTATATAATAATTAAAATAACAGCTGAATTATGTATATAGTTTTGTATACAAAATGTGATAGTTACTTTGAGAATACAAAAAAAAACTTGGTGTGAGTAGTAATTGAGGGTAGTCCCTGTAAATCGAAGATAATTGTAAACTTTGTGGGCCGCGCACTGACGACCAAGAATAGACTTCTCTGCACTTGTGCCCTTAGGTCTTTCGAAGGAGTTGGCCTTCTTTGTTTTGTTCCTTACGCCCCCCCCCCCCCCCCTCTTCGGAAGTCAGCCCAAAACAAAGTTGGACTAACAATAAGTGCATTTCCTTGCGAATATAAGTGTAACCGAATAAAATGTAATCTCTATGGCTAGGTTTTATCAGAGTTCACCCCATCTGAGTAATCAGTTTAAGCTCTTTCCGGTCAGATTAGCTGAGTTCTACAATCTCAACATCACTGATCACGACTATGAACTTGATGATACTGTTCAGGGTGAGTTGTATCACCTTCCATTTTTTTTTCAATTCTGTATACTTTATAATAATGTCTAAGAATTATGAAAGCTTTTATTGTGACTTTCTTACTTTTTCTTTTTCTTTCAGGCATTTCTCTTGCGGCCTTTCTCCCAATCCTTGTCATATTCATCGTTGCTATTATATTATTTGTTTTTATCAAATGCAAGAAATGGCGCAGGAATCGGGATTATGTAAGTTTTTTTAATCAACTATATTATTATCTTCTCTTCCAGTTCAAGAAGCTGAGAAAAGTGTATGACGCCCTGGAGATATTGGATCTTCTCCATGAGAATGAAAACCTGGACCCTCTTCTAGTAAGTGTATTATTTGATGATTTCCGTCACTAGAATCGTCAAATGTCATCCTTATTTATACTTCGTGGTCCACGATGTGCTCCCTAGTTTTGTTTGCGGAATAACTCGTTAACTGCTCTACAGAATTTTATAAGAAATTTATTTTTTGTAATCCTCAGTCATCTACTCCTTCCACAGGCAAATTAGGGAGGACTTCGTGGACTACCCTGTATCTTCAGCTTTCTCGGATTGATAAAGCGCTTGTTGGAGATGATTATGAAGCAGGGAGAGATCTAGTGAACAGGGACAACATGATTAAGTACGATTACAGTGTTCGAAGGCCATCTACGTTACCCATCTTGAATGAATCTATGGACACAAAGGGTATTGCTTCGTAATTATTTTGCTATAATTTTGAATAAATTATTATTTACATAATTGTTTGGAAAAAAGCAAGTCCGTTCGAAATATTTGAATAAAAATTTTGAATAATTCCGATTATTGGAAGAAACAAAATCTTCACATCTTTTATTTCTATCTTCGACTGAGAATGTCTCGCTTACTACTCTTCGTATGTCTCTGTCTGATCATCTCTCCATACGAGACGTTTCTGAAGGGTGTCAGTCAATGCAACGAACGTCAGTTGATAGTGAGTACACTTATTTAGACCGGAATGACTTCGTTTAGTCCATCAAGCAGTGTCTTTTCAAGTACATGGAGGAAGTTTATGAAGATATCAATGACGTCCTGCAGCCGACTGCTTTAAAAGAGTTGTTATACCGTATGACAAAGGAGAATTCAGAGTGTAGGTATGCTGCGATCGAATTGTTCATTCCCAGTATTAGAAATTACATTTGGGAATGGGAAATATATCTTTTACCCCAATCAGCACTTTGACAATGTCAAATGAGTAACGTTTCAACAGAGTGCGGAAGACGATCGCACTGTGCGGGTGTTGGGGGTTTGTACCCGGTTGCCCTTATTATTGGTTCTAGTAAAGACATGATAGTATTATATACATGTAGTGTAATATAATTGCAGAAAATTCTGGAACCTAGCGATGTGTTTCAAATTCCTAGATCCTTGTTATGATACCGTCTGGGACAGTCTCCAGCGTACTCAACTCAACGCGGCCTTTGCCTATAAGTACAGTATGTGCAGTGGAATGGATCCTAATAGTAAAACCTTGCTGATTCTGCTTACTTTTATTTTTTAGAAGCCCTTTTTGCTGTGAAATGCTTGGATAATTACGAACGGGACCATGTGTGCGAAAAAAATATGCAGATGTCAAAAGATGTGGACGCTTGTACATCGTAAGCATTGTGATTAAATAAAAATAGTTTTACTGACCTTACTTTAGGCAAGGCCATAAAATCTTCAAATGTTTGAATTCAAAGACCACTCGCCAACTGTGTGGCGAGCTCGATGAATCAGAGCATATGGTTGTTTGCCAGTTGTATACATTCAGAAGAGTGATTCCATGTCTCCAGAATAATTGTGCTCTCAGATATCTGGAAGACGATTATGAAGATTCTGAAGAAAAAAAAGAATTGTAGATTTTATTCACCAATGTTTATTCAATTCATACAAGAAACGGTTGTGTATTAATTGTTCTGCGAAGAGAAAACGGCGGAGTGAGTAACAAGTCAGCTCAAGTAAAGTTATTAGACCCCGATCGAATAAATACAATATATTTATATAGACCATTACAGTAATTTAAGCCCATAAATATAACAAATACAAAAATGCCCGTATACGACAGATTAAAGGGTAATATCAAAGTGGAGATGGGCGTCGTCATCTACCGGGCTTTTCCATTTTTGGGATGTTCTTGGTTCAGATGGACCTCCAAGCTTTGATAACTGCTGCAACGGAATGGACACACGTCGCATGAGAACATAATTTCGGCCGAACATAGCTTGGCGTTGTGATCCGCAGCCAAGTGTTGGAGAATGTTGAAAGCGAAAGTCTGAAAGCGTAACCATCAACATTTAAATTGAGTATACAAAACGCGTGCGTTCTACATTTTTTCTGACCCCCTCGCTAAAAACCCGCAATTCTTGTCTGTTAGCCGTACAGACAAGGTTCGCGCGTTCTCTGTCCAGACTAATTTGAGTTCAGACAAGAATCGGCGAATCTTGTCCAGAGCCAGACAAAAAGTAAGCAAAAGTTGTCTGGGATGCAGACAATTTTCTTCGTCTGTATCTCAGACAAGGTTTGAGAATTCTTGTCTGAGTTACTAACAGAAAATCTAACAGTTTCTCTGGCTAACAGACAAGAATTGCAAAATTCTGTTTGTTGACAGGACAAAGCCTGGTGACCCTGACTCAAAAATGGAAAATTGAAACCGGGCCGGGCCCGAAATTTCCGGTCCGGGCCGCGGGCCTGGGGTTTTTCATATGGTCTTAAACATGTTTGAAGGCATTATACTACCTTAAATAATGTTTAGTTTATCGTTAGACAGCTTCCGACCGAAACAACGGCGGCAATTTCATGAAAATGAAGGCAATTTGCCGTCAAGTTGACGTCACTGTCAAAATCACAACCCTAGTTATAACAAAACGGCAACGATTTTTTGGCAGGTCGCGCCCTAGCCGGGCTTCGGGCCCAAAATCGGAAAAATAGGTGCCAGTGACCACCCCTGCGGACAGGCCCTTTGTCTGTTATCCCATACAAGATTTGCCATTTTTGTCCGTTTTTTAGACAGAAAACACGCAGGCCTTGTCTGTAGGGCTAAGAGACAAGAATTTCGGGTTTTATGCGAGGGGGTCAGAAAAAATGTAAAACGCACGCGTCTTATATTAACAGTTTGTGTCATTACTCACCTTGAGGCAATGCTTGCATCTTCCACTATCCAATTTGTTTTGAGCTTTCACCAACAAATCCGACGTAACCAGGTTGTGATTCATAACAAGATGCCTTTCCAATCCATCGTACGACCAGAACCTATCTCGACATCTTGAACATGCCAATGGAGGTCCGGAATCAAGATCGACGGTGTTCCTGTTCTTGAATGTGTTGTGAGCTGTCTTTAAATGGGAAAGATAATCAGCCCGGGCTCTAAATTTGTCATCACAAATCTCGCAACTGTGTTCTTCGGCCTTGGAAGTTGTCCCTGATCTGGCCCCCGAAGGGATTGAAAGGGGCGTCGACTTCTTGGCTGATGCGGCTTTGGAGGCTGATGCCATTGTCGAATTCGAGTTCCCACGCCTTTGCTGGGACAGAGACCGCTGAAGTTGCTGAATTTGTTGAGCATTCAAATTTGGGAAACCAGGGATACCGCCGATACTTTGTTGAGCCTGAATCTTTTGAAGTTGAGCTTGAACTGCTTGGAGAACTGCTGGCGGAAGACTGGCCTTGTTGTCCCTCAGGATCTGATTAAGTTGTTGTTGTTGATGAACTCCTAATCCTTTGATCTGCGAGGCCAACTGCTGAGTAGCCAACAGCTGTTGTGTAGCCTTCAAAGTAGCTGGGCTAGCTGCCGCCGCTGCTGCTTGAGCTTGACGAACCGCCGCGGCAGCCGCAAAACGTTGTTGTTGCTGTTGTTGTTTGATCTAATCGCAATAACATATATTTTTTTAATTCTTACCATTTGTTGTTTCTGAATGTCATGTTGTTGAGCAGCAATTGTCGGATCCGATTGTGGTTTAGGCCAGAGCCACCTGTTGATGGTGGACAAACTGTCAATAGGATGAGAGGCCTGGGTCTTGTTGACCTTGGCGTAATCTCTCTTGCAAGTCTTCAGATGACCATCTCTTTGTCCTTTGAATTGGAAGTTTTCTTCGCAAATTGGGCATTGGATCTTGGATGGGGGTTCTTCTGGCATCAGTGGCTTTAATGCATGCACCTCCACCATATGCCTTTCCATTCTACTTCCATTTGTGTTGTACTCTGGACACATTCCACAATAAATCCTCTTGTTGTCCTTGAGATGTAAGGTCTGTTTGTGGACAGACATAACAATCAGAGAATCCGTCTTGAAATCGCATACGGAACAAGAATATAAATGGAGTTTGAAGGCTTGATTTTTGTCTCGGAGACTTTCCCATACGGGTTTCAGCTGTGCCGCAACCTGAAATAAAATTTTTAGTAACCTCACTACAGAAAAAACAGTTCAATAAATTTATCTTACTTGTTTATATGTATCCACATTTTTTGGAACTTCCGGCAAATTCCTTGCATGCACAATATCCGAATAAGTGGACTCTTGTACCAGATCCTGACCAATATCCAACAACATTTTGGTCATCGAGGGCGCTGCATAATTTGCCTTAAGATTTTGTCGTTCACGTTTCTCCGTTTCTGTGAACTTAATCTTCTCATCACCAAACAATTTGGCAATAACTCGAGAAAGTTGAGCTTCGGCATCGTGCTCAATAATCATATCAACCACCTAAAGTACAGTATCACAAAACTCATATTCGGTTCGTCGGATTGGAATCGAAAAAGACCATACCTGAGATGGAGGGAAAGAGATCGTGTTAGGTAGTACCAATTGCTTATCCAAGATCAGTTTTCGGACCGAATAAGGCTCTTTTTGTACTTGAATGTTAATAGCGGCTAATAAAGCGTCCAGAAGTTTGCGATCTACATTATCATTCTTCTCGAATGCCTCCTTGATATACACTTCTAGTTTGTCCAATAACGCCGTGTAACTTGTTAATTCAGGTTCTTTCTTTACGTCCTAAAGCAACAGATTGTAAAAATAGAACCAGGACTTACTTTACTATCCTCCTCCGTCTTTGCCTTCTTGGCGGGTGTCTCCTCTTCATCATCATCAAGTTCTATACAATCTACGGATTTCGATCCATTGGCGGATTTTCCGTTTTCCGAACTGTTAAAAGTACCATTTTCTTTAGATAAGGGGGTCCCATTTGACTGGTTGGCTCCATTCTGAGGAGACGTCGTTCCATTTCTGATTTCCGAAGTGTCCATTTCTTCTTCATCATCGTCTAAAACAATTTCTGGCACAGAATTGGGCATCGGAACACTTGAGGAACGAACTTCGGAGTCAACCATTCTGAGCTCAGTGCTAAAAATCAAGGAATATACAACCAGTCGACGAAATGGTACGTAACGACATCAAAATAGAAAATCACGCATAGAAATCACGTAAACTAAATATAAATGTAACATATTTACGTGTGTGACGATATTTAATAAACAGTGCAGACTCACAGAACAGGGCAAAATATCGATTAGTTGGTTTAAAGAAAAACTCTACGCAAAGAACGCGCGCTCTATAGCTCGTCTAATGTATGGCGTCTCCGGAGTTGTCGCGTTCCCACGGTGTCGAGGGTGGCTTGTCCCCCGGAGTCGATCCCCCAATCTAAATAGAAAGAATGGAAGGTCGCCTCGCCCCCCTCAATTCCCAGCTCCACCCCGCTCTCTCAGCCCCCCAACACTTATAACGCGTCTCTCTTTCTCTGCTCTCCTCTCTCCTATCTTCAGTCCCTCAATTTGGGTCCCGGCCCCTCCGACTCGACCCCTCATCCAAAAAAATAAATATTTTTTTACAATTTACAATTTCACATCAAATTTAAATTACTGCAAGATTTTACTTTCGCCTGGATTGGTTACTAGCCTAGGTAACTGGAATCACGGAATTCGAAATAAAAACCAAAAAAAACGACGTTAATAGTGGCATCGACAGCAAGACTTTCTGTTCCGACAGAGAAGACTAGACTGACCGTCGGGGAAAGGAAAAAGCCGAATTGCACCAAATAATTCCAGTGCAAGACAGCAAAAGACGGCTGAGAAAATATATCCAGAACACATTTCTTATCCAAATACATCACATCTCGCCACCAGATATACCAAGTGTGCCCACAACACATTTGAATCAGCCCATTCAAATAATTATTTTATTTATTATGTACATTAAAAACAATTCTAGTGATCCATACTGGAATCGACTGATCCATCCACCGACGTCCCTCGCGAACTGTTAGCCATCTTGGACTCTGATTGGAAACAATTCTGCCGGAGACTCTCCCTCAGATCAGTAATTTCTGCCGTCACTTCTTTTATCGCGTTGTTTAATTTATCAACCAATAGAATCTTCTGCTGTTGGACTGGAATCTTAACGGTTATCCGTTACAGACATTAACCTACAGTCCGTTACCGATTTGATGGGTTTGTCGCGAGATCCCTCTTCCAAAGCTCTCATCATCACCTTGGTTGGCTCAACGAATATCTTAAAGATCATGACTACGATAATACAGACGGTAAATTAGCACAACAGGAAACACGAATAAGCTATAATAAGCTTGGCAATTAAAAGAAACTAAACACATGGCCAGCTAATCCTAAAACACAATATCGGCGCCATTAATAAAGCGGAAAGAACATTTACCGCTCATCGATTTACACCAACCCCAACTCGTTGACACCCCAAGGCTTCAAATAGCACCAAAGAGTCTTTTCTTTTAAACATTTTTTACGTCTATGACGTCTCTATTATACTTCCTATTAAAAATCATCTTATTATGATACAAATTTATCCCACTGTTTCATCCCCAAATGGACGAGCAAAAAACACTTACAATTTCGTCGTAATGCTCGTACAAAACAATCGGTTTTCCATCTGGCATATTAACCATGGGAGAGAATAGTCGGAGATAATAAACCGCATTAACCTTAGAAGACGGATGTGTTCACAACTTTAATCGCACTCAACTTACAGGCTTTTCATTAGGATCGACAAAAAATAACTTGATCCCTGCTTCGAATTCCCCCCATCCAGTTTCCTCTACTTCAAAAGGTGGTGCCTCAATAGCTAAAAAAATCGTTTACCACTATAATAACGCCATTAAAATAAAAAAAACATATACAGTATAGCCAAAATTTCTTATAGGCATAAAACGCATTGACATTAGCATAACACCGCATTGAGTTTTCTTACTTCGAATCGGATTTGTATAAGAATCATGAAGCCTGAATTGGACCTTCTTGATATATTTGGAGATGTCTTCCTCACAATATGGTCTAACAAACAGTTTCCATTTATGAGTATGTTCCTGTACTGTTTTTAAAGGTAGTTTCTCGGCAGAGTTTCCATAAATAATAGGTTTAACCGCACTACATCCAGGCAGTCGATCGGCTTGTTCCATCTAAAAAGACAATTTCTTAATATCATGTCTATAGATCAGAGATATATCTAGATAAACGCATGTCAACAAAAAGCGACAACAATTTTGGTCTTCGAATTCGAATCTCACAAAAAAGCATAAATTTTATTTTTCATGATTCGAAACGAAAACGCTCGCTTAGAAACAGAATGCCAATAAAGACTCAAAAACGCGTTCTCGGCTCAAAAGTAAAAGAAAGGGCTTTCGGGTAGACGAACATTGTGTGGATTTATAGATTTTTGGTATGTTTTTGCAGCTTTTAATCAAGTTTTGCTTCTTTTAGGTAAATTTATTTTCAAATGGTTAACTGACATTGGACCATGAGGATACGAACCAAGTCTGATGAGCCTTGCAGCTCCAAAACTCTGGAAACTCTCTCTCCCGTCTCGCCTCGTATTGCAAAGAGGAATGCTAATCTTTTGAATGGATTTGATCTCAAAAATGGAGGTTCTTATGCCAATAATCAGCTGGGAACTATCCCCGAATGCGTTATAAAACAAACCTACGAGTGTCTACCTGCTTTGAAGACGGCTTTGGAAACGAAACTGGAAGATAAATGGCCTGAAATAACGGTTGGTTTACATGTCTCTTATTTTCATTTTTAGTATGATCTCCAATTCCAATTAGAACGAATGCTGGCGGAAAATATCGATTACCAGAAGACCGTCAATGGTGAAGTTACGTTTCTGACAACCGGCGATTATCCCACGGATGACCTGACAAATAGGCTGATGCCATCTTATGATCTTCGCCGATCGCAAAGTTCGGAAAGGCCACGGGGCCGAAAACAAAAAAGTGTGGCCATCGATGAGCAGCCGTCTTGTAGTAAATTCGAATGTGATGAAGAAGATGCGTAAGTTTACATTTCATGAATATTAAAAGAATTTTAGCGGTTCGGATGTGGTTACGTCATGCGGAGAAATGGAAGAGGAACAGCCATATCTTGTGCTTGATGTTCCCCATAGGTTTTGGACATGGGCTAGGGAATATCTTGGTCATGTAGACGACAAGTTTGTTACACAATTCAATAAGGAGTTCTATCAGCGATATCATCCGAGTTTTATGAGCGACATACTTATAAACGGTGAGTTTACTGCAGAACAAATGTATTTATGCATGTAGCATTCCTTTTCAGGATGCGCTTTTTGTTGTCCGCAAATAAAATAAGTTTTAGAAAGATGACCACGAGGGAATTCAAATTTACAAGCACTAAACTATAAAAAGGATTATAAAAAATCAACGTATTTGTTCTTGAATAATGGCTAAGATCATGTACAATATTATCACATTTTCTATTGAAAGCGATCGTTTGTCCTGTGAAATGCTTAGGAGTAAGAGTAGATTACCCAGAAGATGAGTTTACACCAAATTTGCTGCTAAATTTTGAGTTAGAGAAAAAAAAGATTCATTTGCGGACAGTGGTTTTTTGCGGACTGCAAAAAATATTCTTTTCAGAGCCTTTTAAGTACTCTGGAAATGGGATCAAAGTTTCAAAATCCAATGGATTCTCTAAAGGAACTTCAAAAAGATTAAGTTTATGTAATGGGAATAGTGCTCCAAAACTGAGCGGGATTGAGAATGGGTATGTTAATGTTGAGATATTACGCAGAATTTTAGTGTAACTAAGACCAACGGGAGCGGAAATCCAGCTGTGTTTGGTCTTATGAAGAACTTAGTTTTGGCTTACACCGATGAATTCAAGCCATCTCCTAAGAAAGGCAAATGTAAGATAGAAATTTGAATGTGCAATAATGTTTAGTGGAATCACCGTTGTCGAAAAAAAGAAAGTTTGACTTCCTGAATGGATATAACGGATATTTGAACGGAATAGAAAACGAAAAGAAAGAACCCGTCAATGAAAATGGGTTAATGGAAATGGCAGCAGCCTTGACGGATTGTTTGGGACCTATTAGTATGATGCCAGAGTATGAATCAGAGGAATCCAGGGATTCTTTTGCTGTCTCTTCAACCTCAAAGGATGCGTCAACAGAGAATGTTGTCGAAAGTATTGAAAATAAAGATCTTGATGGATTTACATTCCTAAAGATTAGTGAAGATGGTAAAGTTGGAGATCAGAAATGGGATCAGGTCTCGCTGGAGCTTTTGAATGTTCAATCCAAGTTGGATAAACTTTTACTTAAGACAACACCTATTCTGGAGCGATGCAAACATGGATTGGAATCTGACTTGGCCCACTCAATAAGTACCAGAGCGATGAACAAGGCGGATGAAAAGGTACTTTACTTATTATAATATTACGGCAACGCTTTTTTGTTCATAGTTATGTATTGTCGGAAATTCTCTTGTTTTTAGTTATTCTCCATTGTGGATGATCTCTCAGTTGGACGGGCTACTTTCGAAGATTGTGTTAAGGCCTGGAATGATCGACAGAAAGCGTTTATGAAACATTACTGTAACGCCGTTGTACCTATGGACCAGGACGATCAATATGAATCTGATTGGTCCGAGGAATTTGCCATGGATTCTTCCCCTCCCCGACTTTCCAAAAACTAATTTATTCATATTTATTTATGTAATCTCCATTTGCTCACTTGCCGAACATGGTCTGAGAATTTATTTTGTCGGCAAAAGGTTCAAAATTTCTGGTACTTTTTTCTTTCTTGTCTTGTTTAACTATGTTCTAGGTAGTATATTATTCAATATACCGAGTAGGATATGTCTGGGCGTCAATTATTTTTTTAACGGATTTTTTAAACTTAACCAGCCGCTCTACATATCCCTTCTCTTTAAACATCGTTGTAAAAAGTACATATTAAAATTAAAACGGTGTTGGAATATAAATTGATGGGTTCTCCTAACTTATTAACATTAGTGAATAAAGAAATCGTATTGTCCTTATCTCTTGGAATGACCCTTTTAAAGCGGTGCGTTTATTTGCAATGAATCACAAGCCTGACTCAGGTTCTCCCTCCCTCCCCTTCGGCTTGTATTCCACTCTCGACAAACATACCATCCAAGACGTATTCGCACTTTCTTCTGGCTCAAGTGAATCAAAACTGTTCCCTAAACTATTTTATTTGTCTTCTTTGACCTTACTTATCCCGGCGCGCTCATAGAGCGGCTTATCATCATCGTCTGCACCTGTGGCCGGCTCTTTTTGGTCAGTTCCCAAGATGAGACTGTTTATTGTTGTGGCCATTTTGCCCCTGTTATTGGCCCAAAATTTTTTTCTTGAGCCGAATTCACTTCCTGGTCATGGAGTGAAATTCCATGACCAACGACCAACAGAAGGGATAAGCGACGTAAGTGTTTTGTTGCTTTAAAATTATTGTAATACATTGTCTCAAATTCTAGGTGTCCCCTTTCGATCTTTTGCGCAACTCCAACTCAATTAATAATAATGAAAATGGAATTAGTGTCCAGGTAGAGCTAAAAGATTATACCAATACTCGACATGCTTTGGACGACGATCGAACTTGTCAGTGCAGTTCTGGAGAATGTCTTCTAGTCAGCCCTCAGGGTATGGGTTTCAGATGTTTGTTTACATTTATGGTTATTGTGACATCTGCAGAGTAAGTTTACTCTACGGGTAAATAAACGTTTGATTTTAGCGACACTGTGCATTATCGTTCAACTGATTTCCTGCCGTTAAATAGTTTTGGCCAGATTGACGCCAATTATTCGTCCGCTTTCCGAGGAAGATTTGATTTTTTGCTAAAAAATGAGCCGGTAAGTTTGGGTTTCTGAGCTCAATTACATGAATTTCAATTAGCATTCGTGTATTTGGTCACGACTTGCCCATCTTTTTCTTATCATTCTTGATTGCAGAAGGCCATCAATGTTTTTGTTTACAATTTGGGCCCGGTTATCAATACGATGAGTCGCAAGTTGGAAAAGGCAAACACCCTCTATCAGGTTGATACGTTTACAATCCCCGTTGAATCCTCTGATTCTTTGGATGGGCAAAAACAAAAGTCTGTGGTGGGAAAACTCCTGGGAACACAGTAAGTTTTGTAATAAAGGAGAACAGATATTACGATCTGCAATTACGAATGACTCAAAATAGAGCTGAATTCGAATTTGGGAGTTTCGGAACAGACATTCACTTTAAATTCATTGATTCAAAAGACTCGTACAATTAGACTATAAGTTTAAATAAACATTTTCAGGCTTACTATCGGTTACTCAGTCAGTTGTCGCAACAATCTTTATGGTTCTGGTTGTGATCTTCAATGTAATAAGTCCACTGCCAATTCGGGAAGTGCCATTTGTCACAATGTCCAGACCGGTTTTTTCAGCGTTTGTCGATGGCAAGGACCCAAACAAGTCTTTGATTGTAAGAACTGCCCTTGGGGCATAAAGGAGAATGCGTATTGCATGGACGAGAGAGGTGGTGTCCTGGAATCAGACCACGTGGGAGTCGTCTCCGAAGATTTTCGAACAGCCACTATTATTCTTGGAGTTATCACTGGTCTTCTGATAATAATATTATTAGCGTTTATCATATTGTATTGTTGTGCGAAGAGAAGTACCACTTCTCGGAGATACAGGGGAAGTGACAGAGATGATATAAGACCACTGAATGCGGCTGATTCGACCGCTTTGACTCCGGTTATTGCTCCAAAAAGCTCGAGAGGTCAGATAATTCAAAACAAGCCTTATACGAAATGGCCAGAACCAAGTAAGTGCTTAGAAATGGCAGTAACCTGATATCGATACCGTCTGTTTCAGAGCCCAGACCCGGGTACCCTGTTCCGTCCCATTTGTCCGGAGGTATTAACAACTCCCTGAACTCCTCCTTCAGCAGCGTTGCCCCTCCAATTGTTCCCAGCAGATCAGCTGATGTCTAAGATCACCTCCAAATCCGCGTCGACATATCAAAGATCTCTTCTCTAACTAACCTCGCAGAGTTGCCAACTTGTGTTCAATTACACTCAAGGTCTTTGCAATTTCTTACATCGTAGTAAACTATTTAATTCAAGGTGCAATAAATATATTTGTTTTTTTCTCAAAGGTCCTGTTGTAGACTCATCTAAAAATTTAATTTAGTAACCGTTGCAGTGCGTTTGAATGCACAGCGGTTGTGTCCACACATTATAATAGACCTGAAAAGTGGAAATCACTCCTTTTCCACGGGGAATGCTCTTCGAAATTTTCTTTTTACTCATCTCGTGCGTTTCGTTTATTTTCTACATTACCTCCACGTCCAAAACAACTGTCAGATATCCTAATGGATTGAGAGCATTCGAATTCAAATATTTTATTATTTATCTGTTGGCTGTAGCCGCTGATTGGTTACAAGGTAACCATTTTTACTTGTTTAAATAAACTCTGAGCTTGTTTAAGGGCCGCACATCTACACATTATACTTGAGTTATGGCTTCTCCAAGCATGATATCGAGTTACTATTCGCTTTTGGATTTGGATCCAGTATGATTACTGGAATCTTTATCGGAATCGTATCTGATAAAAGAGGTAGAAGGATAAACTGTATGTTCTATGGTGTGTTTTGTATATCATCCTGCTTGTTATTACACTCCAGAAATTTCTATTTCTTATTATTGGGCCGAGTTTTTAGTGGAATTGGGACCTCCATTTTATTCTCTTCATTTGAAAGTTGGCTTGTATGCGAATACAATCAGGTAAGAAGGAAGAGAAGTGTCGATTATCTTCTTTCCTTGATTCAGCATCGCTTTGACGTTTCTTTTTTACCCGTTATCTTTTGTCACTTATCCATGGGGAATTGCGTAACAGCAGTAATATCTGGAGTGATTGCTCAAGTGTTTGCTGATGTGTTCGGGTTACTGTAAGCTGTCTCTGATACGGAAAAGCCTACTGGTTTAGGTCCCCGTTTGATTTGTCTGCATTTTTGCTGGTAATAATGTGCGTCTTGATTCCATTACTCTGGTCGGAAAATTACGGATCTCAAAGTCGTGGACTCACGTCATCATTCAGAAACGCCCTCGAAAATTCTTGTAAGCAATAAGGAATAATATGTAATAATAATACATTATATTACTTTTGTTAGCCGTGAACATAGTTTGCCTTGGAATTGTTCAGAGCCTTTTTGAAAGTGCAATGTACTCATTTGTTTTGCAATGGACACCAATGCTTAGAGATGCAGCCGAAGGAACTGGTATGTCTCTTCCTTATGGAGTAATATTCTCCACATTTATGGTAGCTGTTTCAATTGGATCAAGTTTATTTAACTTTTTGCAAAAGAAGTCGCCGTGTTTATCATTTCTAAGGTTGGTGGTCAACTTTCGTTCCCCCACAATTCGTGTCGACAACAGTTCGGGTAAAAACAAAATTATAGCAGGGCAGAGGAAGACCCAAACAAAGGTCGTAGGAGGTTCCTATGAAGGTCGGAGAAGCCGTCGGAAGCTTGGCGATGACGGTAGATCGGTCACATTCATTCTTTTCTAAACCCTTACATTTTTGACTAAACAGTACTACTAATTTTAGCCTCCGCCATACAACGACAAATCAAGGCGACCTAATGCATCGTCGACCCGAACTGTCATTGACCGAAAAGTCCTTAACATTTTTAAAAATAGTATTTTTTAGATACTTCTTGCTTATATCATCCTTCAGTCTGCTCTTGCCGGTCTTTTTCCCAAACAATATCTATATCATCTACCTCGGATTTATCATATTCGAAATGACCGTGGGTGTGTTTTGGCCATCCGTGTCCACGTTAAGAAGCAAAATGATTCCAGAAAACATCCGTTCAACTGTAATGAATATTTTCAGAATACCATTGAATATTTTTGTGATATACATCCTCTGCCAAGACTTTAATGGCACAGAAATACTGCTAATCAGTGTTGTGTTATTATTTTCTTCGAGTGTTTTCCATTGTGTAATCACTTGTACAAATTAATGCAAGTAATAAATGTTTTATTAGATGGGTATTAGGGTTGTGCCGCCCGTCAAGTTGACGGTCTGTCAATTTGCCAAATTGCCATCATTTTCGTCATGTCAAATTGCTCTGTCATTTTGATTTGTCAAATAAGAGTGAAGGAATAAGAGTGGTTTTTCGAAACTTTGAAAAACGGCAAAATTCGCTTTCTTTTTTTGTCAGAAGCGTCTTTGCCAGAAAAATCGAGAATTTTTTCCCGCAATGAAAAAAGACCGCAAATGTTGCTAATATCGGTTTTGGGCCATGGCGAACATTTTTGTAATTTACATTTTTGTTGTCCGATGGAGTCTTCGACTACTTTGACAGGTATCAAGATAATATTATCATGGTGAATATAACTTTTAGGCATTTGACTTGTCTCAACTTTTGAAACCTTTTAGAAACACATTGACATGGTTAGTAAAATGCTTCGTGCATGTTGTCCAGAGCTAACTAAATATACTCGGAGATTCAGAATATTAAAGCCCAAGTATACTGTAAAATATTCAAAACCGGGAGTGCAGATAATTCGTTACAGTAACCGAAAGATTAGCATTTTTCTTGATTGTTTTGAAATGAGGACCTCAGTTTCGAGCCATGTGTGCTCTACTATAGTGGGTTTTTATAAACTATTAACCTACGTGGTTTAGCCAAGAGGTATACTGTATGATAAACATTGAAAGTACCGTAAAAGTCCGGTTAAAAAGTTGCCTTAAGGCATAACTCTTGAAAACGGCCGGTTCGGGACAAACCAAGTTCGATTTCGATCTCATGCATCTTCAGCCTACGATTACAGATAATGATTGGATCGAGAAAGTATGACTGAAAAAAGATGGAGACAAAAATGCAAAAATCGTCAAATATTGACCAAATTGGTGCAAATGTTTTGAAAAAACTATTGGTAGTTGACTCATAGGACAAGTAACTAAGCATCCAGAAGGGCCCTCTCTAAACCCTCAAATCGCGTTTTTTCGATAAATGAGATTTTTAAAAAATATAGGCAGAAAGCATCAAAATTTAGGCCAAAATTGACGTCATTGGTCCAAACGTTTCTCAAAGGTGGTATAAGGTTAAGCTCTGGCTACACCTGAAAAGATTGAACAACAGGGCTTGCTAGAACTTCAAAGAGCAATATTTCGAGTAACTATCTTACCTTCCCCACTACGAGCCAAAAAGTGGTCAAAAAAAGCAGGGGGTGGTCACCGGCACCTATTTTTCCGATTTTGGGCCCGAAGCCCGGTCCGTCAATTCATTCCAGCTCATCAGCTAAGTAGACAGGCAATTTTACAATCAATATCCGCCCCAAATCTGTCCCAAATTAAAAGTCGCCAAAAATTGAATACTTGAATGAACCCGATTATCACCCCAGCCTGATTATCACCCCAGCCTGATTATCACCCCAGCCCGATTATGACCTCAAAACACGGATTATGACCCCAGGTCGGAAAAAATGGTCGCAGAAAATCGCTAACCAAAGACTAGGACTGAAAGCAAAACACTTCGGCCGTTGTCATTTTTTTGTCATTTCTCTAAAAATAGTTGACTTTGGGGTTTTCATTTTTTGTGAATTTTTCATTTTATCTGTCCTAACAAATGTAATTTATGGGAAACGATTGGGAAACGAAGAGGCCCGCGGGCCTATTCGCTTTCAATCGTCAAAAACAAAAAGGCGGGTCTTTTCGTATATTTTTGCGGGCCTCTTCAAAAAGCGGGACTCTTCGCTCAGGGGTGGTCACCGGCACCTATTTTTCCGATTTTGGGCCCGAAGCCCGGTCCGGCCCGTGAAAGCCCGGCTAGGGCGCGACCTTGGCATTATGATAAAAACTGGGCCGGGCCTGAAAAAACCCCAGGCCCGCGGCCCGGACCGAAAATTTCGGGCCCAGCCAGGCCCGGTTTCAATGTTCCATTTTTGAGTCAGGC
Source organism: Bursaphelenchus mucronatus (assembly GCA_025436335.1). Lineage (NCBI taxonomy): Eukaryota > Metazoa > Nematoda > Chromadorea > Rhabditida > Aphelenchoididae > Bursaphelenchus > Bursaphelenchus mucronatus. Next base: position 6,578,996 of record CM046356.1, read on the forward strand.
CCGGCCCGTGAAAGCCCGGCTAGGGCGCGACCTGCCAAAAAATCATTGCCGTTTTGTTATAACTAGGGTTGTGATTTTGACAGTGACGTCAACTTGACGGCAAATTGCCGTCATTTTCATCAAATTGCCGCCGTTGTTTCGGTCGGAAGCTGTCTAACGATAAACTAAACATTATTTAAGGTAGTGTAATGCCTTCAAACATGTTTAAAACCATATACACATTAAAACAACAGTTTATAACAACAAAAGGACTTTAGTAGACGTATTTCGGATCATCTTCGTCCTTGTTCTTACTTAGTTAATTGGATTTCTTTCAACAAATTGCAAATAGGATTACTGATAAATGTTTATTAGCCTATTGGAAACTAAAGTTTGTAGGTGGCCACCCCTGAATAAAGGGCACAAAAAAAAGGCTCAAAACAAGGCAAAATCTGATATTTAGCGAAAGTCAAAGATAGATGGCGGCAGAGACATCATATTTGATATATCAGTTCTACGTGAAAATAATATTATGTATTTGCATTTTCAGAGCCTTTGGGCAATCATTGCGAAATTTGGTCTTCTTCCGTATAAGATGTCCTCGACGAATTAAAAATCGTGGGCGCAACTCGGGAGCCCATCTCAACCGTGGCTTGGACCGAACGTGGTAACCTATCCGTTTTTGGACCACATGTGGCCACAGGTAGTCTGAAAAAAATTACCTACTTTTAAACGAAATGTCACAAAATTATTGATTTTGCGAACTGCAATCAAAAAAGTCCGTGGAAAATATTTCAACGATTTTTTATTCGAGGTTTTCATTCACAAGAGAAAATGAGTAAGATTTCACATCTTTACTCCCATTTTTCCCCAATTTTGGGGGTCTGTTGCTTTGTGCGAGTTCAAATATTATACGTGTTTATGTCGATCTCTTTGCCACTGTTGTCTTTTATTTCTAAATATTAGCTAGGTATATAATTAGATAATTTGTCTGCAAAGATGGTGTTAGCGGATTTGGGTCGCCGGATCCGTGTGGCCATCGGCAAGTTAGGCCAAGCCACAGTAATAAATGAAGATGAAGTAAATGAAATGCTGAAGGAGGTCTGCAAGGCCTTGATGGAAAGTGACGTCAACATCAAATTAGTTGCAAAATTGAGGGAGAATATTAAGTAAGTCTTTTGTTTTCAGTATTTATGGTTTAGGAAAAGTTTGAACTTTGAAGATATGGCCGGCGGAGTGAATAAACGACGGTTGATCCAGAAAACCGTATTCCAAGAACTAGTCAAGTTGGTCGATCCAGATGTGAAACCTTTCGTCCCTCAGAAAGGGAAGACAAATGTGATTATGTTTGTCGGTCTTCAGGGTTCTGGTAAAACAACCTCGTGCACAAAGGTAGTTGGGATTACATACTAGTTAACGTTATTTTAGTTGGCCTACTATTATCAGAAGAAAGGGTGGAAGAGTTGTTTGATTTGTGCTGATACGTTCCGTGCTGGTGCATTCGATCAGTTGAAGCAGAATTGTACAAAGGCCAGAATCCCTTTCTATGGAAGGTAAGCGGAGATTCAACAAATTATTCCTGATCTTAGTTATACCGAAGTTGATCCTGTTGTAATTGCAAAGAACGGTGTAGACAAGTTTAAACAGGACGGTTTTGAGATAATTGTTGTTGATACTTCGGGTAGGCACAAGCAAGAAGCGTCTTTGTTTGAGGAAATGCTCCAGGTTTCCAATGCTATTGTAAGTTTTCTATCTTATGAAAAGTATAAATTGTTTTTAGGATCCCGATAATGTTGTTTTTGTTATGGATGCCTCTATTGGTCAAGCATGTGAGGCCCAAGCCAGTGCATTCAGTCAAACGGTGAATGTTGGTTCTGTTATAATAACCAAGTTGGATGGTCATGCCAAAGGTGGTGGTGCACTCTCAGCGTAAGTCAGCGTATCTATTGTTATGATTCCACGTTTAGCGTTGCCGCAACCCATTCTCCCATCATATTTATTGGTACAGGTGAACATATCGATGAATTCGAAGAATTCAAAGTCAAACCTTTTGTGCAGAAACTCCTTGGAATGGGAGACATTGAAGGTCTTGTGGAAAAAGTGTCTGAAATGGGGTTAGAAGACAATGAAGAGTTATTGAAGCGTCTGAAACAGGGGCAGTTCACATTGCGGGATATGTATGAACAATTCCAGAACATTATGAAGATGGGTCCATTGAGTCAAGTTATGGTAAGTAGTTGAATTGGATGATCAATTTTCGTTTTAGAGCATGATTCCTGGATTTGGTCCTGATTTCATGACAAAAGGCAACGAACAAGAGTCTTCGCATAGACTGAAGCGGTTAATGACCATCATGGACAGTATGGCCGACAGTGAATTAGATCACCCAAAGGCCAACGATATCTTTACAAAGGAATCCACGAGAGTGACAAGAGTAGCCCGAGGAAGTGGTACAAGCGAAGGAGAAGTTCGTGAACTGTTATCACAGTACAAGAAGTTTGCCGCCATGGTGAAGAAGATGGGCAGTGTAAAGGGGCTCTTCAAGGTATGAAGAAGATATGCAAAGATTCATCTTTTAGAATGGAAATATGAATCCAAACAAGATGAACCCGATGCAAATGCAGAAGATCAACCAGCAGATGGCCAAAATGATTGATCCCCGTGTTCTTCAACAAATGGGAGGCATGGGGGGTCTCCAGAATATGATGCAACAGCTCCAAGGATCAGGAGGAATGGGAGGCCCACCGGGCCGAAGGTGATAAATTATATTGTTTATAACGTGAATTTTATCATTAAGTAAAACGATAAACCATCATTTCATTATAATCCATTGCTTCGCAACCTTTATTAAAAGAGAAACCATACAATTAGTGAGATACATCGCATCAAAAAGACCAAAAGGAAGTTTGTGGGTGAAAGTAAGAGGATATCATTGTTAATTATGTTAATTTAAAATAGGAAAAGAAAATCAAACTTGTGGAGGGGCTTTGGTCTGAGATGGAACGTGCTCGGGTCCGCCCTTCTTGCTCATGAGGTAACGATGAATGTGAGGAATGACACCACCGCCAGCAATGGTGGCCTTGATTAATGTATCCAGCTCTTCGTCCCCTCGGATGGCCAGATGCAGATGTCTAGGAGTGATTCTCTTCACTTTCAGATCCTTGGAAGCATTTCCGGCCAACTCCAGCACTTCAGCAGTCAGATATTCAAGGATAGCAGCACTGTAGACAGCAGCAGTAGCACCAACACGTCCATGGGAAGTGGTCCGCTGTTTCAGGAATCGATGGATACGACCGACGGGGAACTGGAGGCCAGCACGGGCACTTCGCGAGATCACTTTGGACTTGGACTTTCCGCTGTCTTTTCCGGATTTTCCTTTGCCGCCAGCCATTTGCTTATCTGGAATGTCAACAATATTTTTTAAAACGAATAATTTTTACACGGAACTCGATTTTGGCAAATACCCTGAATTGAAATATTCGATATTATCAATGCGCAAGGACTAAAGCCAAATCGCGCCATTTTTTTGTACAGCAAATAAAAAAGGTAGTGTGGACAAGAGGAAAGAACGCGCAGAATGACCGCCACCCTCTCGTCTTGGACAACCACTCCCACTGCTCGCCAAAAAATGCGCGCGCATCTGATCCAAAAAACAAAAGCCGAGGAGAATATAAGCTAAGGTCAGGAGGAGCTCGCATGCGAAAGCGCTAAGCGGGAAAACGTAAAAATCAATTTCACCATGAATTCAATTCAAAAACGCAGCCGGTTTTCACAACCGTCTTAGAACGAAAAAAGAAAAAAGTATTCTGGCGTTGCGTAACGGATTTCGAGTCCTGACACGAAAACAATACTTTTTCGGCGCCAAGTGCACTTTCCCGGATTCTATGCAAATTATTTTGCAAAATATTTGTTCGAATGCAGCTGGATAACAAGTTATGTCAAAAATGAGGTAAAATAGGATTCTTTCTCGTGCTTACAATTTTTTCCAGTGTTTTCAGTGAAAATAAGAAGGATAATTTCGGTTTTGATCAGTCAGATGAAGAGGATGAATGCGAACAAGAACCAACATCGAGTAAAGACAAATCAATTAAGGTTAGCAGACCAAAGCGGGCATCGGTTGAATTAGAGGCTAGCGTAAATAAAGAAGATGAATATGACTTTAGCAATCATGTCAAAAAAGTAAAGAAGGAGGAAGTACCTTCCCTGCGGAGTTGTAAGTCGAGTTTGAGTTTATTATTTACTCTTTGTTTAGTTAAACGAAATCAAAGTCAAGTGATCATTACAAAGTCCGGAAGCAGTTACTCTCACAAATGGGGAGATCGAGGCGTTGCTGATCAAGATTATGGTGTAAAAAAGTCTGAGACCGGGAGTTACATCAGTTACAAGTCTCGTGCAAGAACTGATAGACCTCAGGAAGCCATTAGTCGGCTCTATGGACCCTTAGGAATGGGATCAAGCGGTGCCGGCGATGGAGAATTTAAGGTTCCTACATTACCGGCTAGAATTAGAACAGGAAGTACATCCGCCTCTTTGGGAAATGGCAAGGGACCAATCAGAGAAAGGGCTCCTTCAGATCAACAGGAACAGGATGATTTCAATTATTTTATGGAGACTTTGGAGAAGAGAAAAGAGGAGCTTCGATTGAAGGAGCTCAGTTTCAATGGATTGGTAACTCGATGTGTTAGCTATCGATTCCGTAACTATCTGCGTACTCATGTACTTGCTTTTGATCGAATTGTTGCTGTTATGAAGGACAATAAGGACAGCCCAGTGAGTATTTTACATTTTTTCGAGTTTATTTTTGAAAAGTGTATGTGACCCGTTTCAGGAGATTGTTTTACTCGGAGCCGTGATGTTTTATATCATGTCGAGAGATCGCAACGATTTCCCCAAGAATAAGTTTGTAATGTCAATCTTGGTCGACTTGATCAAACGAGGAAACATAAATGAGAACGATGAATGCAAGAAGAGAGCGTGGGCAATCATTGAATCATGGAGGAGCAAAATCAAAAGAAAATCCACTTGTGATTTTGAAGAGAACACGATGAACAGCGAGAATGTGGCTATTGTTACTCTAGATTATTTGGCGTGTAGGAATGGGGCCAGGAACAACCAAGTGCATGATGGACTTAGGGCTGGTGGCGCGTTCCCATTTTTGGTTGAGAAAGGTGAGTGCTAGTAATGATTATGACTTTACAAATTTAGTTCATGCTGTGATCAACACTCTTATATCCATGAAAGATGGCTTGGCGAATGAATTGTTTTATCATTTTAGTCAATTAGAACATTTGTTTAGAATCCATGAATTGGTGAGCTTTCTTTTTTAATTTAAATTTTTTTAGTTGTTTATGAACAGAGAAGTACAAACAACAATTACCGGCATTAAAAATGGTCAATTTTTTTATGCAATTGAGCGATTTGTAGACTTCTTTGTAACTGTAATTGATCGTGATGACATCCGGGAAAGAGTTATCCAGACTTATCTTCTTGCAATGAGGTCCACTTTAAACGCGTGTATCAAGAACGGTAAATGAAATACACTTGTTTAATGTTCCTTTTAGCTATTTGCATCGAAAGATTGGGCGGCATTGGCGTTTTTATGCAGAATACTGTTATTATTTTATGCGATGTCATATCCAAATTTGACAGCGAGAAGTTCCATGATATAAGAACTCTTGTGAGTTGTTTTTGCATTTTAAATTTATTGTGTGTTCTTTTAGCTAGCATGTATCCTCATTGTTCTGGCTGAACCAAGCTCACGAAACAAAAAAAAATTGATGAATATGAGAGTAAAGGTTTATGAGAAACATGTGTCGGTTATGAAAGCTCTGGCAGAAGTTTACAATGAACATGAAGCAAAGGCCAGTGAATATGATGACAAATTGAATGAGAAGTTTATGGAGGAAATACCGTTTGAGAATGCAGGAGAGGAAGAAGACGGAGATATCGAGGAGAGAGATGAAGAGGAAGATTTAAGCCCTGAGGAGATATTGCATCGAATTAATCGGGCTACGAAGGGTGTTGACAAAGAAGAGATGGCAAATGCCTACGCTACTGTGATGGAGATGGCCGAATGTCATATGAATGATAGTTTCGTCGCTTCGTATGTGGCGCTTTTGCTTGGAGTTTTGATAAACAACAATCGAGAAATAGGAGAACAAGTTAAACAGTTTATGACCTCGAAGAATTTTGCATCTATTATTGACCAACTTAGGAGATTCAACGATTTTTCAAAACTTTCTGTGAGTATTTTTATTTTTTTGTTGAGAATATTTCATTATCTTATAACGGCTTTATTTGTTTTAGAAAATTTACGAGATCACTAATATTGAGAATGTAATTAGAACTTACGAAGCCTTCAGTGAAGACGATTAGACTAATCCCTGCGGAGTAATTTGAAAGAGTATTTATTGTTGACCTTATCTATACATTGTTGATTATCTCGCTCTCATAAAAACGATTTAACTGTTGATTTCGTTCTTCTGGTCCGATATCTGGTGGTTTCTCAACTTGTATTGGGACTTCGGGCGCTTCTGGGATCATATCCATGACCTGAAGTATGGCTGATGTTGATTTTTATTTACCTGAATCCTTTGTTTGACAACTGGCGGGTCTGGTTTGACGAAGCAAAGAGAAATCGCGCTAATTACCATCACTGCCAAGACAATAACCAGCAAACCGGTGTTGTAAATGATAGTGATCTTTCCTTTTGAGTTGGTTCTAATACTCTCACCCATGTCCAGTATATATCCAAGTGAAACTCCTACTAATTCATTATCCTTAGATCCGACTTACCAATAACTAACATGTTCAAAATCATTCCAAGAGTCAGAACCACGATGTTTGGGAGAATTGACAGCCTCGTACGGAAACAAATAATGGATGCGGACAAACCAATGGATACAATCCAAACTGAAGCCATTGCTGTATACCAAATAGCCGACAATGGAATAAAGTATTCAGCCCATCTAATAGCTCCAGTCGAAGCATTGTAGTCTCCAGTGTTGTAATGCTTTATTAGGTATGCGGTACTCGACAAGGAAACTACTGCACACAACGCCTAAACATGTTGACGTTATTGATCGCCATACGTACCTGCATGGCCAGCAAAAAAGTAACAAACGTGATAAATCCACCTTCCCACATGGCCGCAGGATAAACAAATGCCAAAAGACTTCCTACTTGCAGAATCTGGCATTCAAGATCACCTTGGAGATGGAGAATCATTGGCAAAAAAGAAAGTGTCGAAATCTTTCTCAAAACACTTTAATAACAAAGAAACAACGGAGAAATCAAAAATTAGAAGAAGAATCCCAGAATCTTGCCGCCGAGATGTTTCCGGCGTGCTTCCTCGTGATCCATAATTCCTCCCGAAGTGGTAAGAACGATGTATCCGAATTGACGGGATGGCAACAAAGAGGTACAGTATTTCTCCAAGTCTCGAATGTTGATGTCGAAGCGAGGGGAGATAACACTGCACTTGTTGATTCTACCTGTAAGGTTGACAACGATCTTGCCGGCACGGTGGTCATCGACAACTTCGAATTCACCGATGTATCCTGAAAAAAAACGTTTCAAAATAGGCATAAAGGTGGATAAGAATTTTGCTTCGTTTTCTAACTTTAATTAACTGGACCTGAGTCTTTTTCCAAACAAGAAAAAGATTCCCTGAAAAAACTGCGTAAGTCAAAACTTTCGCGTTCTGCAATTCCCAAAAAAGAGTGACAACTCAGAACAAATTATATATCACATTTAACCAAAACAAAAAACTCCGCCAATCCATCCGGACACACAGATACTACGTTTATGACGTTAACCCCAAACAAAAGCCAAACACCTCCCTAAACGAAAAGTCAAAAATGTAAAAATACTTGCCATGTCTCATCATGACGGTCAAGAATCGCACAATGACTTTGGAAGCAGGTCGGATGATTACTTGACGTTTAGCCCGCTTTTCAGCATTGTTGATGCACTTCAAAGCATCGGCCAAGACGTTCATATGAACCATTTTGCCGAAGGTACAAAGAAGTGTGGACCCTGAAATAACGAATTATAATATTTTAAACATCCTCAACGTCATAAACACGACAAATTTTTATTTGCACGCCTAAAAATCTAACAATCGCTAAAATTTTCATTTTTGTGAATATTTCCTATCAAAAATATTTTCTCCGTTGCTTCAGACTCCTTACCGTACTTTGGCATTCCGTTCGTTTTTCGCGGTGGGACGCAGACTAAGTCATTACGTGTAAGCGTAAACCAATAACTCGCGGTGAGACATAGAGTTGTGATGTTAAAACAGCGTTAAAAATTTTAAATGTTTCTTAATACAGCAAAATCTAATTCAAATCTAGAAAGAGGTGGATTTTAATGGCTCATCTTGAGAAACAAAGGATAAAACAGACAAATTATAGCGCATTAAAACGAAACAACCGCAGCCGATAAAAGTTTGGTTACACAACTAAACAAACCAAAGCCAACACTTGTATTGCGCAACATCTGACCTTGTCCTCAGGAACATTATCAAGGCAATGCCGCCAAAAGAAGCTATCATCCAGTGTTTTTCGAAAGCCAAATTGGATTGCCGATTACCGGAGGAATGTTATGAGTCCACAAAAGTAGGTGGAGACCATTAAATCGCATTCCCTCCCAACACAATTCATTTCCATCCTCGACAATTTTTAAGATGAAGTGGTTTCAATGTATTTGTCCACAATCTTCGAAACAAGAAGATTCTTATGGTTCCAATACTACTATGTTTACAAGGTTGACAGAAGAGAAATCTTCGAAGCATTCTTCGATGTATAACAGAGTCAATGACCACGCTTGGATACTAGAAAAGCATCTGGAAGAAGAGAGGAGAGCCCGTGAGCAAGATCGAACGCTATTTCAGCAACAACTCAATAGTGTAAGTGGTACAAAAGCATATTAAACTTTTTCTAAGAGAAGTTTCAAAAAGTACTTTGTTTAGGAACGGTACGAGAAGCAGTGCCTGAGGCAAAAAGTTGCCGATAATGCCACCCTGACTCGCAATCTGATTTTATACGCTCGCTCTCTCGAAGAAGTAAGTATTCAGAATCCCCCCGATTATCACCCCAGCCCGATTATGACCCCAAAACACGGATTATGACCCCAGGTCGGAAAAAATGGTCGCTTTCAGCAGAAAATCGCTAGCCAAAGACTAGGACTGATAGCAAAACACCTCGGCCGTTGTCATTTTTCATTTTTTCAAAATGAGAAATGTCATAATGTCATTTTTTTTATTTCTCTAAAAATAGTGGATTTTGTGGTTTTCGAGATGAAAATGACAGCAATTTGCCGTGAAGTTGACGTCACTGTCAAAATCACAATCCTAGTTATAACAAAACGGCAACGATTTTTGGCAGGTCGCGCCCTAGCCGGGCTTTCACGGGCCGGGCCTGACTCAAAAATGGAAAATTGAAACCGGGCCGGGCCGGGCCCGAAATTTCCGGTCCGGGCCGCGGGCCTGGGGTTTTTCAGGCCAGGTCCGGCCCGGTTTTTATCATAATGCCAAACCGTTGGTATTCAGTGTTTTCGTGCCGGGAAAATTTTTTGATGGGGGTTGTTGTTGCAGTTTATCAAGTTCTAACACATTTACAAGCTTTTTTCACGTTTAACCTCAAAAATAGTGCATATATAATAATGTATTACAATAGCACCACCGGGACCGAAGCTTTTTTTACAAACTTTAGTTCCCAATAGGCTAATAAACATTTATCAGTAATCCTATTTGCAATTTGTTGAAAGAAATCCAATTAACTAAGTAAGAACAAGGACGAAGATGATCCGAAATAGGTCTATTAAAGTCCTTTTGTTGTTATAAACTGTTGTTTTAATGTGTATATGGTCTTAAACATGTTTGAAGGCATTATACTACCTTAAATAATGTTTAGTTTATCGTTAGACAGCTTCCGACCGAAACAATTTCATGAAAATGAGGGCAATTTGCCGTCAAGTTGACGTCACTGTCAAAATCACAACCCTAGTTAGAACAAAACGGCAACGATTTTTTGGCAGGTCGCGCCCTAGCCGGCCTTTCACGGGCCGGACCGAGCTTGTAAAAACCTCTACCCGGGCCGGGCAGGGCTTTTGACGGACCGGGCTTCGGGCCCAATATCGGAAAAATAGGTGCCAGTGACCACCCCTGGAAAACCCCAAAGTCAACTATTTTTAGAGAAATGACAAAAAAAATTACATTGTGACATTTTTTATTTTGAAAAAATGGAAAATTCACAAAGAATGAGTATAATTTTCGATATCAGCACTCTCGGAAACCCCAAAATCAACTATTTTTAGAGAAATGACAAAAAAATGACATTGTGACATTTTTCATTTTGAAAAAATGAAAAAATGACAACGGCAGAAGTGTTTTGCTTTTAGTCCTAGTCTTTGGCTAGCGATTTTCTGCGACCATTTTTTCCGACAGGTTTTGAGGTCATAATCGGGCTGGGGTGATAATCAGGCTGGGGTGATAATGGGGCTGTGGTGATAATCGGGTTCATTCAAGTATTCAATTTTTGGCGACTTTTAATTTGGGACAGATTTCATTTTATTTGGGGCGGATATTGATTGTAAAATTGCCTGTCTAGTTAGCTGATGAGCTGGAATGAATTTCACAAATTGCTAGTAAAAAGGATTTGCTAGCCAAAATGTCATAACCTGAAATGTGGCTAGATGGCTGTGATGGAATAGCAGCCAAATCATATAAATGGCTAGCCAATCCCATTTTTAACCATTTGGTCGGCCGTTTATTAAGGGTTAACAGCCATTCCTACTCATTCGCCAGTTAGAATATTTGACCTGCCACCAATGAAATCTGCCCCCATGAAAGATTGCGCAATTGTTGGATGGCTAAAATATTGCACATTATGTAATTATGTATACATTTTTCAGGAAAACGGGAGGCTTCTTCATTACATTTGGACGGCTAAAAATATTCAAAGAAACATAATGAACCAACTGAGTCGCCAACCACCAACAAATTCCATAAAGATGGTTTCGATCTAGGTGACCCAAACACTGGTTCATATAACTTTGTACATTTTTATTATATATAAATTAAAAAAGGATCGTTGTAATATTCTCAATCCAAGACAGATATGGAGTGATCATGGTGTAAATTCCCGGATGTTTTTTCTGAGCACATCCATCTCCCCAGCTGATGATTCCTCCCAAATAGAAGACGCCGTTATGTTCACAAGCAAAGGGTCCTCCAGAATCCCCTTGGCAAGAATCGATCCCACCGTTCAGATAACCTGCACAGAAGGAGGTTTTGCTGATTGAGGAGTATATCTTGGAGACATTCCTGCACTCCTCCCGCTCCAAGATCGGCATTGCTGCTGCTCTCATCTTGTCGGAATAGTCTAAACTAAATTCAACGCTATTAAATGACCATACATACCAGTGCCATTACTTCCCCAACCACTAACAATGCACACTTGTCCCTTATTATATCTGTATCCTCGAGGAGGCAGGCAGATGGGTTGGGAATATTGATCAAACCTGATCTTACTGTGGATCTCCAAAAGCACAATATCATGTTGAAAGAGATCTAGGATGACTCAAAATTGTAACAGTCTTTCCTTACCTTCATAATTAGGAAAGAAATGAATCTTAGAAATATTGAACTTTTGCTCAGTCCCTTCCCTTATTCGGTTATTCCAATCTCCAGTGATTACTGTAAAATCTTTGGGTTCTCTGTTTGCCTCGAAACAATGAGCAGCGCTGAGAAGATATCTTTCAGCGATAATAACAGCACCACAATGATGTACATCTCCGTACTTGAATCTGAGGGCAGCTGTCCAAGGGAAGGCCCCCATCGCCGAATCAAATCCACCAACCACACGTTTTATTCGGGCTTTGGAAAAGCGATGTCCACAGTATACTGTAACAATATAAGGTTGACTTCCAATACTTACAGTTCTCATCACTCACACATCGGAGATTAAGGATCCCATTTAAACATTTATGCATCCTCACGGGTCCACAATCTTCGTTGTCACATCTTATCAACCAAGTTATAGAGGTGAAGTTCTGCTCGTAAATGGGCAATACGCTGCCAAATTTCCTAAGGGAATCATCCTATTAAAACCCACTTACCCCTTCCCTAACTTGCCGCATAAACGGCTGATATCATCCTCATTCAGCCCATCCGAACACACATCTGTCCATTTATTTTGGAACAACAACTGAGCCCGGCCTTCAGGGATCATGTCCTCAACTTCCCCATTAAGTCTCCAGGCAATGTTACGACATCCAATCTCATCACTGGCATCATTACAGTCAACTCGGCCATCACAAACCTTGTTTTGGTCTATGCAGACTGGCTCTAATTGACAAGAAAATTGAGAAGAAAGACAATTGGAACATCTGAGGAAACAACAACAATCGGAAGGAAGAAGAATATCAGGAGCATCATTTTGGAGACCCTCAATTGACCAGATATGTGGTATCCGGGAAGTGAAACGTACTGGGTAGTTTAAGGCCGGGCTAAGGGAGTATTTTAATTATTATGCAAGTTTTACCCAAATCCAAATTCTTTGCATAATTGATCTGTTTGGGTTACATTATCCACACAAATGGGACCTTTTTGACCACCCTTTGAAACTTCGATTATTAGACTGGTCGAGTTCTGCGTAAATTTTAAGAGATCTAGAAGAATATTACGGACGTTTAGCGTTTCCTTACCTTTGCTAAATTTCTTCTGATAATAAAATGAATCTGGTCGTTCAAATAATACTGCTGGATTATTGGAAATCCGGCTGAGCAGGCAGATCTCCTTCTCCGAATCGAAGGAAAAAGATTCACAAGTAAACTCGGGATTCTGAATACATCTCTGGGCACACTGAAACAAAGAAAAATTATTAATTGTAGTTTCTTACACCTTGAACATGTCTGATGTTGGTCCAGACTTCAGAGACTTCATCCACCAATTTAAATTCGCCTTTTAAATCGAAATTCTCAAGGAAATCGGCTAAATATATAAGGATGATGTTTTACACTTCAGTTTGGGTCTCGTTGAAATAAACCCCCATTTATTGTCCATACGCTCTCCAGACAGTATTTCCCACTTCCTGTCTGGCCTGATTGGAGTTGAGACAGGAAAGGAGATTTTTTGTCTGAAACCAGACAGGAACAGGTAAGTCTTTGTCTGGTTTCAGACAAAGACTTTGCCAGAAAAAAATTTTTTTTTGTTTTAATTTATAGACAAACTTTTTGCTACATACAATGAATGTTGTTTTCTCAATATTCTTTTTACTTTTGACAGAAATTTTGTTTGTTTTCCATTATCTTGCAGTAATTACTAATAAACGAATTTGACGAAGAAGGTATTCCAAGCAAAATCGAAGATGAAGTAACTGCTGATGATGAAGATGAAGGAACCCAGTCTTCCCCGAGCATCCCTCGGGAATTCTTCCACCCTCGTTTTAGACCACAGACGAATGACGGAGCTCTGTCCAAAATATGCCTTATTGACCTGGATCCACGTGTAACGACTCGATTTCTTGCCCAATTGAGAGCCATAGGATTCCTCTTCAAAGCTTCAAACGGTGACCGTTTTTGCAAAGGTTTCGATGCTTTGTTATTTCGTAAATTCTTGAATCTTCGTTGTTCATGTGTTTAGAATCTCATAGTGTATAAGTGGAATTGTATTTATGATTATGATTAGGAAATTTAGTTTTATTTTTGTATAATGAGTCATCAGGAAAGTTGACTGCAATCTGGACAACATATTGTCGAAAAAAGATGTTTGGTCAGACAAAACTTTTGTCTGCCAAATTTATCTTTGTTTATGCGTGAGACAAAATTTCTTATCTGGTGTTTGGACCAGAAATCGAAATATTGGCCTTTTTTAGACAAGAAACCCCAAACTTTGTCTGGAGAGCGTATGGACAAGAAATGGGGGTTTCTTGCAACGAGACCCAAACTGAAGTGTAAAACACCATCCTTATATAATAATATGTATGTGTATATATATTTCACTGCAGCTTTTAACATACGACAATTGCTCTCATCGAATCCGTTGGAGCAGTCCATCTCGTAATCACAAATAAACTCCGCGTCCACGCATTCGTCCGATTGGCCACATCTCACTTCTTCTTCTTTACAAATCATCGTGATCTGTGAGGCTGCTGCAATTTATGTATATTGTATAATATTTTCAAGATAAAAATAGCAAAAGCGCAAGTCTTACCATTGTGAGTAAAGTGTTCACCAAGCTTTTTTACATCACACTTAGGTATCTGGCATTCTTCAAATAACTGATCCGATATCATACACCATGGTCTAAATCCATTTCCATTAACAATTCTACAGTAATTATGATCCCAGAACTTTTGTCTCGTCGAGAAGTATCCATTCCGAGTAATCCGTGGGTCGTTCCATTTGAGACATTCGGTTCCTATATGCGGGTTCCATTTAAAAGATTAATTTATTCATACCTGATATTGTATGACTAAGATTTCCTTGATATTCCCCAGGCAAAACACAATTCTGAGCTCGATTAATCTCGCATAAAGGAACAAACTGCGACAATGAACAGTCCATGGCCTTGAAAGCGACGGTGTCATCGCCTAATTGGAGGGCCATACATCTTCCTTCTCCTTCCGGGGCTTTCTCCAACATTATTCCATCGCTCCACCTCCAATTCTTTTGAATTCGGATAGCTGATATGAGAAATGGATAAATATCTGCAAATTTACCATACTTCCGAGTAAGAACCATTACCATTTCTGGTCTTGTTTAACTCCTTTAATGCCAAATATAATCTTTTTATATTAATAAATCCCAGAGAAGCAAGTGAGCTGTTATGAAAATTTTGGCATCTTCCAACAGCCCCCTCGTAGTCGTAATTTCCATTGTTTATTATCCCCAAACACTTAGATTTTCCAAGTTTCACAAAGTCCTTGGGACAGTCGGAATCGGCCATAGACCCCCCACATTCTATATCAAGACCATGATTACAAAACGACCTCCGCGAAGAACAACATTCATTTCCATTGCATCTGACACTGGCAGAGAGAATATTAATATGGGATGTTTTATTATAGGATTTAACTCTGAATGATTAATTTTATTATTTATTGTTAGAGTCGACCTTACAGTAACCCTCCTTGTTGGGCACAAATATTCGAAATTACATTGAAATCTATTCGATCGGCACAAATTGGAAGATACTGAGAGAGTCGATCATCGAATACTTGCGCTGTCCCATCAGTTGTTCTATAATCAAGTTCAATAATATTAGTTTAGGGTTACCTGAAGAGAGATTGGGCGAAAAGTTTACTGCAAAATAAAAGTGAGAACAAAACTCTAAACATGAATTAAATTGGAAGGCCATAAATGAGCGAGAATTATTTTGAGACACTTCACTACTATAATAATTCATAGAGCCGGAGACAAATAAAGGGGGACTGAGTGAAGAGGAAAGGGTCGAGATCAAAAGGAAACAGCGCGTGAAAACAAGTTTGTCAAAAGTTTGGTCAAACTTTGAAATGAGTTATAATAATACGAGGAAGAAATGTCCGTTAGACTCCTAAGATGTTTTAATTAGAAATTTTTAATTATCGTAAATTATGATTGTGCCCATAGAAAATTTGATTTCAACAAAATGTAAACGCTGGTGTGAGGATGCTGTAAGTACTGTAATTTCGGCAAATCTGAAGTAATCATAAATATCAACTGGTAAAAATTTGCATAAGAAATACAATAAATTGCATAAGAAATACATACATACATTACTGAAGATCTTCCAATGGTTCCTGATGTATCTCCGAGGTTGGTTCGGGTGTAATTGCCTGACTGAGTGTGTTTGGAGTCCCACAAATACTACTGCTTTCATCTTCTATTGACGTATTCAGACGTTTCCCATACCTTCCTCTGCTTTCATTTATTGCACACTGAGTCGAACGGTAGCTGTTCACCGCAATTGGATTAGGCCCTAAGGGCATTGTTGCCTCTAGGGCTTGAGGACTTTTGGCTCTCCGAAGTTTACCATACCTAGAACGACGAATCGACCCTCTGACGCTTGAAATAAACCTCCTTATGGAGGTGGTCCTCTTTAGTCCTTCTCCTCTGAAGAATCGCCAAACTCTCTGCTGAACTGGATCAGCTGGACTCGCCAAGCTTGACATTAAATTCAAAAGTGCCACAAAAGCAACCGCCAATCCCAAAAGGGTCACAAAATTGAATGCACTGTAAAGTTCTGGGCCATAATTCGAAAAAATCTGAGTTGCAAAAAGCGGGTACAGTAGTTGGGCAACAATAGAACCAGCAATCAGAGAGTGGACGGACGTTCCTGTAAATAATTCAGATAATGTTTTGGACGCCATTATAGACATTGTAGGCAGAATAATTATAATATTTTAGAAATTCTAATTGAGTAACCATTTCACTTTTTGTTGTCAAAATGAGTCAAAAATCCTTGTTTTTTACCCACCGTGTATTCGAAGCAAGAAAAAGGCATACGCGGGTGAGATTAGAGAGACCCCTAATCCATGGAATAAAGCAGAAGCCATGCGAAACTCCTCGAATGTAAATGCGCATATAGAAGCCCCTGTGATTACCTGAAAGCAGAGATGTTAAATAAACGAAGGTCATACCATTCCGATGATAAGCCAGAAAGTCGGAGGAAATTTGACGGCATAAACAAGGAACAAAAGACGTCCGACTACATATCCCAGCTGAAAAAAAACTATTATTAAATATTATATATCCATGAAAGTTGTAAGACGTCAATTAGGTTAAATTTTTTTTTAAATTGAGTTCTACGTTCGCTTTAAATTTTGTTAATAAGGAACAATCAGCTTCGGGCTAGTAATGAAATAAATAATAAGTTGTGCGACGAATAACTCAAACCGCAAAAGTTATAACCTCACCATGCTAAAATAAAGGAAAAAGGAACGATTTTCTGACGTAGAAAAGCAAAATAAAAAGTAAGGAATGATGGTAATTAGAGACGTGCTGAAGAATCCAAGAAAACAGCCTAAAGTTGTAAGCCTAGGCAGCATGTTGGCGGCATCATTTGAGGCCTGTTCAACCAGAAAATCATGTTGTAAACGGGTTACTGTAGCACCGGAGGTACCCTCGGGGGTCTTCCAAACATCGTATATTAGATAACCCAGGAATCCCTTAAATAGAAAATGAAACGTTAAAACTGGGTTTGAAGACGACATACCTGCAAAATTCCACTGCCGAATAAAATATTTGGAAATGGAATCCGAAACTTCAACGCCATCGGTTCCAAAATACCTCCACTAAACATTAAACATAATTATTTCCGGGGAAACATACGAATTGTAGACTGATCTGAAGTTAGTCATTATCGTTTCGTTGCGTAACTCCACATTAGATATTTTTTTTTCTTGCTCTTGGATTAATATGGCCGACAGAAATTGGCCAATTGCCAGTCCTTGAAACGTAAGCTAAAATTTAAAAAAAAATTAAAATAGGTGGTTAGGGCATGGTAGCAAAAAAAATTACACTTACAGCGATTAGAAGTCGCTTAGCCGGATTTGGGATTTTGGAAAAAGAATTGAAGAAAAGAATACTCTGAGTCCATCCAAGAAGTAAACCTTCAGCCGCCAGAATTGTGAGAACGCAGGGCATTGGGAGAGTTATGGTCATCACAAAATGGAGTCCGACTTTTATTAACGACAGAAAAAATAGTGATGCCCAGGGGGGAAGTCTGTAGAATTTAATGTACATTTAATTCTGATGACATCCCTACCTATCTGACAAGACCCAAACAGTAATCGCTCCAACAAGAAGTCCAAAGTTGAATAAACAATCGGCAATGACTAGTAATGGACCATCAAAATTACTCGAAATGTAGAAACTGAAGTTGGACATGTCAAACGAAATGAACGTTATCTTGATGAAAGACAAAAAGAACATTGGGATTCTGCCTAAGATTTGATTTCTGAAAGGGATAAAAAGTAAAATAAGGAGATAATAACACTTACCTCACATTCTCCATCACTGATGGACCTTGAGAATCCAGATCCAAGCGTAAATCGACGACGATTTGGGGAGCCGGAGGGGACCTGTTTTGAAGTCGGGACTTCTTTCCCTGTGCCCTAATCCCAAAATAATTATCCCTTAGTCCCCTGGCCATGAAGACCTAAAGCTTAAAAAATAAACAAAAAGGTGGTTGTATTGGTAACTGCATTTCAATTGTTTAAGTAACAATTACATCCAGACATAAAACATTCCACGTTCAACTTCCAAACGGAAGGAATGATATTACTCATATCTCCAAAGCTATGATTAAAATGGACGGATTAGAGGAAGCCAAACTTGGGCATTTTTTGTTTAAAAACATGTAATCGAGCAAGGCACACTATGATGTCGACGTGAATTTTGACGTTCTATAATAAAAGAAAAGCCAGATTTTCAAATATTGTTGCCTATCGCCCAATAAGTACAGGGTACGGCAGAAAAATGGAAACTTATGTTTTAGCTACATTTTATTTAATAAACAATATTTAACTAAAGTAACAATCAATATCAGTAACAGGGTGATCTATTAACAATATGCTCAGCCAGTTTCAAAGTTTCAACTCTTGGCGGCAATACAGCGCTTCAATCGTGACTTGAACTTGAGGGCGATGGGCCGTTCGATTCTCGGAGCAGCGAATCCTCCAATTCCACCAGACTTGTATGGCGAGTAGTACAGACTCTAGACTCAAGAAGCGACCACACCCTATAGTCCATCGGAAATGAGCTTTATTGTGAAAAATAGCGCAAATTTTTTAGTTTACAACTCCTCTCAATGGCATCCGATGTACAGGGTGTCCCAAGATTTTTGGGACCTATATTTTCGCTTATAGCTTTTGAATCAGAAATATGATTATATGATTTTAAAAACAGTAGACAGAAAGGCCAGAACAACTACTTTTGAATTACGCGTTTTACGGCATGTAAAACGAAATGTCAAAAAAGCTTTTTTAATCTCCTGCAGCGAAAACATAGCCGGCAGAGTTGCAAACAGTAAAATTATTATTAGTAATCATGTAGAATGTCACTACCCACGCCGAGCAAAATTCTTCATGGGATCGAAAGAAAGAATCACCAAAATGTCGCATAAAAAGAAAATTAAAAGGGTGCACTTTCAGTTAAAACTATTCATCATAACGATTTGGAGAGAATAGGTTGCCCCAAAAAACATCTCAAGGGGGAAGATAAATTATCCTTTTAAAAACAAAAAAAATTTGAAAAATTTTGAATTGTTTTCGCGTCAGGATACAGAAAAAGATTTTTTGTTAAAATTCAACAAAATTTTGAATTGTTTTCGCTTCGGGATACAAAAAAAAATTCGGTAGGATATTGCGCATCGTAAAGAAGCGAAAAAATTCAATTTTTTGAGTTTTTTAAAAGGGCAACCTATCCGGTAGGGTAGGTAACCTATCCGGTCAGGTCTTCTGTTCGAAACTTCGGGTAACCTATCCGACGGGCTAACCTTCCGAGAATCATAAAAAATATGAATTTTGTAGAGGATTTTCTGGGCTTTTTAATTATATGCATTTTATCTATCCTTGACCATTGCGACCGCGCAACAAATAAACAAAAAAAACACAAAATTTCAAGAATTTCAAAAAAGGTCATGTTCCAAGAACGATACAAGGTCGACATATACCTCATTCGACATTGTTTTTCAAGATCTACAACATACTTAAAACTAAACCTTTTTATAACGATAAGAAAAATTTTGTAGTGAAAAAAGCCTCGCATCTGCGCCATATTTTTCTTTGTATCAAATTCTCTTACCATGCCAATTTTTGTGTAGCTTTAGTCATTCGCGATTAACAGCAATTTTAAATGTCTAATACGGGTTGAGCAAAATTTTTCCCCACTTTAAAAGACATTATCGCTATTTTGATGCTCAATTAGTTACCAGCGCTCCAATATTCTAACAAGGGGTTGGCAAAAGGTCATATCCTGGTCTTTTCGTGAAGTCTATATCAATCGAAAGAACATCAAAAACTGGTATAGACAGTTTTTATTAGCTGCTACTTTCCATTTACACGTTGGCTAACAAACGGTTTATAGTTTTAGCCTAGCTTGTTTTTATAAAAACCACCGCAATCGATTCCGAAAGCAAAGCGAAGAAATGCTTCGGTGGTTATGGCTGAGTAATGACGCATTGCACCTAGGGCTCCTGTCTAGCAGGAAAAAAATCCACATTTATTACCATATTTTTTGGCCTTGTTGACGCAGGCCTTGAAACGGCCGTTATGAGAGGTTGTTGGTTGGCAATTTCGATCAATTGAAAGAGCGCAAAAAATTGGTCCAACATGTTGTAAATGGCTTCCTTATCCGTAGCTTGACCCATCTTGCCACCTCCAAAACTTCTTACAGTCACTTCATAAAGGCCTATAATCCTCAAGTAAAAGAATTGGTGCAAGCAAACTTGTGATTTTTTAATCTGGATTGGGTCTTTGGCTAAGGTGGAAAATCTAATAAATCGCCCCTAGCCAACGTGTAAATGGAAAGAAACAGCTAATAAAAAGTTTCTAGAGCAGTTTTCAATGTTCTTTTGACTGATATAGATTTCAAGCAAAAACCAGGATATGACCTTTTGTCGACCCCTTGTAAGACATCACATTCCTTATGGAAATGAAAAAACTTTTTACTCAACCCTTATCCTTTTAAATTGCTATTAATTGCGAATGACTAAAGCTAAGAACACAAAAATTGGCATGGTAAGAGAATTTGATTTCATACTTGTCGATTTATAATAGATTTTAATATGACTATTTACTTCGCTCTGCCAAATAAATTAAATAAGATATAAAGAATAAAATAACACTTCTTGAGAGGAATGAACCCGCGAGTTAAGCACCTAATCTAAGCAGGCTGGGAGATAGACACATAAACAATTGCTACTGGAGACATAGAGTTCGTAGAATTTTCACCATGCGTTTCCGTTCTCTCTGGCTTTTCGCGGCCCTCGCTGCGATTTCTCGTTTTATCCAAACGACGTGCACTTTTTCTCAAAGCGATTCCAAATTTCATGTTGGCGAAAAAACCTACATACTTTATGCCCCGAGTAGTATATTTATTATGGGGGAAAGAAGTGAAAGTAGTAATGTACAGCCAGGGAGAACCGATATGAAAGTTCGAACACCGAATTACAGGTTTCTGTTGTGGATATTGATAAGAAGAAGCGTCTGATATGAATTGAGGGCGGTCATCAAGGCCAGTTCGATCTGCTGATCGCTACGACAAGAGGGGATCAATTGCACAAGATTGGGATGGAGACTGACAAGATGTTGATATAGGGAGGAATGCACTGCCTCGGGGTGTTTGGTGAGGCCATCAATCAAAGTCGAGATAGCTCGGAGAACAGAAATCATTTCGAATATTCTCTCTTGGGGAAGACGGAAATGGCCCGCGCCTTGTTCATCACGAGCATAGTTGTTTAGGACCTAAAACAGGGTGTTCATATCACTCAACTTGAACATTTATCAAGCTGTTATATCCCTACTTACTTGTTTACATCGATTTAACAACGACGAGATTGCGGCAGACCCCAGCGAGTTGAGGACCGAGTTTTTCCTCCCATTCTCATCCTCACCGCCTTTACTCATCGATAACAAAGCGTCGAAACAAACGCGGGAGAGATC
Source organism: Bursaphelenchus mucronatus (assembly GCA_025436335.1). NCBI lineage: Eukaryota > Metazoa > Nematoda > Chromadorea > Rhabditida > Aphelenchoididae > Bursaphelenchus > Bursaphelenchus mucronatus. The sequence continues at coordinate 6,600,622 of CM046356.1, forward strand.
TGCTCGTTGTTGGAAGGAGTCTGAAGCTAAATCATAGTCTCGGAAATATTATCCTTGAACCGAAAGTATGTCACACTAAAATAGTAATAGCGGAGGGGACGTATTATTAAAGCCTGGTGCTACCTATTATTCAAGCAGTATTTCCTCCGCGAAAGGATGAATGCACGCACTCAGACTTACCCAAAACGTCATTGGGATCCATCGTATTAATGGAGCCTCGATTCAAGATTTCGATGACTCGTTGCATAAACTCGCGGGGCAATTGAGAGGCATACGGTAAGATTTCTACTCGAATCAGTTCAATGACTTGACAATCAATGTATTCGTGACGTTTTCTCTCATCAGCATTCAACGGGGTCTCTGACTTTGTTTTTGTGAAAAGAAAATCTTCGATGGTATCAGCCAAAACAGGCCAAAGCGTGGAGAATTTAAGAGCTAAAAAAGTCGTATAACAGTAACAAAAAGACTCCTACCATTATCTCGAGCCATCGGAAGGCCGATTCCGCAGACTTGGATTAAGAAATTGGCCGCGATCTTCCAGGTCGTCTGACTTGGACACTGATATTTTTGGGATAAGGGTTCTCGGATTGCCTATAACAAAAACCCTCAAAATAAAGACACACAAAAATTAATAGAGGCTCAACCAAACTTACATGAATAAAATCCACAAATACTAACTGTTGCAGTACCTCCGGGAAATTGTAAACCTTCGAGAAATAGACGACGGAAGTTCTCAGGGCCAACTCAGCAAAGGAAATCAAGTTTTGTTGGGCCCAATTGACTTGCTTATCCTTTTGAACAAACCCAGAAACCGGTGGCCGGATTGAGAATCCAACAAATTCGAGTAGCATCTTTAGAAGATCCGGAATGGCTGGCCGCAGTTTCGAGTTGGGTTCAGTTTGCTCCTACAAAGAAAAACAAAAAATTACCAGACATGGCAAGGGGGCTCCAAAACCCAGCCCGGGATTTCGACGATGGATTTGACAGTCAAACAGCCCATCAGAAGTTTTTTTTATTCACTCTTATGACATGAAAATCTGTAGTTCAATTTTTCGACCTTTAAAAAATAAAATAATCATCAAAATTTGAGACAAGAAATTCAGGTTCTGATTATCATTTCCGAATCTTCAAACTTTTGATGCTTTTCAGCTTTTTGCATATATTTCCAACGTCTGAACATCTTTTTTTGCCGACAAAGAAATCAACAATATTGGTTTTTAAATTTTAAAAAGTTTTTAGACTATTTCGAGTACTGCGGGCAACGTCATGATGTTAGTTTAAAGTAAAAACTTTAAAGAAAAAAGGGGCCGGCCCAACTCTAAAGGGGCCGGGCCGTTTTGCCATGTCTGAAAATTACACATCAATTGATAACGCATAAAAATAATGATAATTTACCTGAAATATGACATAGACACAATCCAAAATACATTCCTGCGATGGGTTGATTTCAGAGTTCTGGGTAGTCATCATGAAAGGGCCTTGGTCTGGGGACATTGGCGTGCTTACTATTCGCTAAACCAATAAAAAGTTATCTCAACTGAGCGATGTTCAAAAAAATGACGGAAACTTCTTGTGGATTTCAGGTCCGTCAAGTTACTCAAAAAAATCATTTTGCTTTATAAATTTCATGACATTCCTTTTTAAAATGGACAAAACTGTTCGGTGAGTTGCACAAACCTTGAAAATGGCCAAAACTCCATCTTTTCCAACATCATGCGGTTCTAATCTTTTGCAAACTCGATAAAACAACGGCTGGAACGCAGATAACAAAGTGGTAAAGTGGAACGTTCCTGGAATGAAATGCTTTGGATACTCTGAAGAACATGCCATCACATCAACCGTCGTAAGGGACGCCTCGGGAATGGTCGGAGATGTAATTGCTTTGGAAATATTGGTGAAGGCCTTCCATGAGATCATCCACAATTTCTCGGGTAACGGTAACGCTTGTTCCTCGCCAGCAGATCTAAAAGAAAATAAGAACACCTTCTCAATCTTACCCATTTTTCTTTTTCTTAGAATCGGCGCCACTTTGAGCCCGTCCAAATAGCAATTCTTGGAAATTCTTCAAAGCAGCTAGAGACATCTCACTGTTATCCGTCCCGGCCACATATTCGATAAACTTTAATAAAGTTTTCCAGGAGTTCTCGAATGTATCTAAAGAAATATAAAAATAAAAAAAAATTTTTTAAAACACACCTAATTCAAGCAATGTATTCCTCTGGGCATTGAAAATTTTAACAACACCACCAAGGGTTCTTACTGTAGTCTCCGCCCACTGTTTGGATTCTGTATCTCGCGAATGATGAAGGATCATATTGGGAGCACCAAGAGCTGAGGAGTCCGATCTCTTAGTGGATGCGTTCTTTGTCTCCACACGGACCTTGTCCAACATCGGGAAGAGAATCTAGATCGAATGCACATCAATTATAATGCCTTTTACCTTCCACACCATATGGGCCCAAGTGTTCGCCTTCAAAGTGTGCCCATGAGCAGCGACTGTTTGAAGGAGAGTATCACAAGCTGACTTCCTGACTGGAGGTCTGGCATCTACACACAGTTCACTTAGACAGTTGTAGATTACCAGCCACATTTGCTCCACATTATTGCTGCCTCCAATGTGTCCAATGCCGCTGACAAAGTCGGATATATCCCACTAAACAAAACATAACATGATGAATCCGGTCTTACCAGTAATCCGACAGCCGCCAATGAGATATTCATGTTGAGCTGTTGATGGCCATATTTAGAGTCCGTCTCCACCACCAACTGCACACATTCGAGAGGTAATCCACTCAGAAACTCCTTGATCATCAATTTCACAATCCCAAAACCCTGATCAACCAGTTCGGCATTTGCAATTGTCTTCTGATCGACCACAGTAGTCACAATTTCGATAACAGTAGGCCATAATTGGGGATGTAAATGGTGCCTGTCTGACTGTAATACTGCAAGCAGACAGTCCAGCTGCTTGGATCGGATATCTACGTATTCTGATTCACTCATCATCGCCAGAGGGTTCATTATCAATTGTTCTTGCTTCTAATAATAAAGGATTCAACATCTTACTCAAAACCCTTACAACAATATTTTGTTCCTCCTCGTCCTTCCCATCTCCCAAAGAATTCAGAGCATTCTTAACTAACAAAGTAAGACAAATAGATCCCCAGTCTCTCAAAATGGCATTTGGATGGACACAAGTCTAAACTCCGTGTTTGATTACAATTACAAAGTCTTACCTGCAAAAGATGAGATGTTATTGGTCTCCAGAACATTGTAAACCTCTTCAGGTTATTCTCGGCTGTTTGAAGTAACCTTGCCAGCGGGAAAAGAGACGGTTCTTTGGATGGATTCTGACTTCCCACAATCATCGAATCGTTTAATAATTTACATAAACCTGCTATTACATGACGAAGTGACGTCTCGTCGTATCCCGCTGTGGACTCGAACAATTTGTTCAGCAATGAGTTTAGTTCTGGTAATTCGGATGACACGGCCGTTGTAACTATCGCGCCCCCATTTGTAGCCGACATTCCTTCAGCCGATGTATCTACTTTGAAAGTACCATTTGGTGTGGGTTTTATCCCCAATATCCAGAAGAAGTGTTGCAGAGTAGCCAGAAGAACTTCCCACGAGTCCAACAACCGATCCCCACAACTTTGAGCCGCATTTATCAACAATCTCCCTACTTGAAGGTTCTTGGCAGTCAACATTACATTCAAATTAGCTTGGGCAGACGTCAGTGATGGCACTGGGCATACGGTGCTCATTACTACCACTTGACTGGGCTCTCCAATAACCGATGATTCTTCTAAATTCTTATCTAAACCAATCGATCACACTTACAACTACTTACTCTTTCCATATTGGTTAATATTATTGTTCTCTCCTCCCCGCTGCTTTTCAATATTCGCTGGACTGCACGGTTCAACATAATTTCCAAAGTATCCATGAGGTAACGCAGCTTTGCAGATAGCCCTTACAGTCGTATCCTTGGCCTCACTGTTCCCAACTTTGCATCCCATTACCATAACAGTTGATAGACAATTCAGCACGGCTTCAGTTATTGAATCATCGATACTACATTCCAACAATAAAGTTAACCCTTCAATCAACTTCTTATATGATGACAGATACAATTGTGAAGCCACTTCTGACTTCTTCTGTGATTCTGACGGTTTGTTTTGAAGCGAATATGTGGGTGAATTATCCTCTTCCACAACAGCATAGATACTATGCGTAAGATCGACTAAACTAAAATAGGCAACGGAAAGGTTGTAGCCTTCAGGAACACTAGCCGGGTCATGTTTATCCAACCATTCCAATCTAAAAATATAAACCAAATTTTTTTGTATTTACATCATCCATCTCTTTGCTGACAAGTTCTCATTTAGGGGGATGAACGCTCCATTGAACACGAATCCGGTCTGCCCAAACGCATTTAACGAATGATTCTCTTTTTCTTTAAGAGTTTCATCGATGGAAGCTGTTTCCAATGCCTTCAGAATGAACCCCTTTAGTTTTGCAAGGATATTAGCCACCAATGGAATTGAATCTGATTTCATATCAAAATTTTCGCAGAGCCATCCCATGAGTTCGGGCTGGACCGTTAATCGATGGATAACTTCTAGGGAAACTGCGGATTGCCAAACGGAATGCTCTTGCGACAAGAGTTCAAGGAGGAAAGAAATGAGAATTTCACATTGAAGAGACTACAATAATTTTGTCGACCAAATGCATGCTTAACTTACCAAAACTTTGTGATAAAAAGATATGAGGATATACGTGATCCGCAGAGCCCTCATAATCACCGAAAAATAAGGACGTTGACATGAATTTGACTGAATGGAAGCTGAGGAAAGCGACGACATCGACCGTCGATTCAACTGGGCTGCCGCATATTGTGCATCACGCGAAGAAAGCTGAGCAACCATCTAAACATTTATGAATAATCTCCTCAAAAGAACACATCAAAGCTACATATCACTTCACTTACTTTTACGTCTTTGTCCTGAGCGAACAATTTAACTAGTTGGGGGCATACAGAATTCTTGAGGAGATCCGCATATTCTGCGTGCTTAAAGAAAATGGATGGGTAATTCTTGAGAATGGTCTCCAAAAGCTCCAATGATAATGTAAGAGTGATCCTTTGGACGCCTTCAAGCCACACCGGTTGTTCCCTTTTGACCAATGCACATAAATCCTAAAAAAATAAGCGACATTAATCTATTTTCACCTTAAGTAACATGTATCCGTCAGCAGCACATGGTCTGAGAGTGGGCGGGGCTTGGCTGGATTGTTCCCGGACGATCTCGGAGACTATGGTCATCTCGGCGCCTTTCATACCATCCTCTTGGATCACTCTTTCGAATACACAACTAAACAATTGTCTGACTGCAGCATTAGCCGCGTTTATAACTGAGGGATCTTTGGAAAAGTTGAGCTTGATGGAGAGGACAATACATCTTGCCAAGGCCCCATCCGTAACCAGAAGTTCCGAATTCACAAATGATGTTACCGTCTGCAATACTCTCAACTCTTCGCATTCATTCTCTGCCAGATTCCACAGCTCGTTTACAATGGTTGAAGCTGAATTCTAAGGAGAGACAATCAAATAAATGACACGATCCTTACCGGAGAGACAACTCTATACTGCAACATATGTTGAATCCCTTGAAGCGATATCTGAACAAGTTTGGGCACTCTGGTGCTGCATCCAAGAATCATTGGATGAAGGATTTCATTACATCCAGATCTCATATTCTGGAGGAGGGAATGGGGTTGTGAATTGGTGGAGATGTTCCTGACCTTGACCAGACAGGACTCAGCTGCATCTTTCACATGAGTGTGCTTCTTTTTGGCTTCTGTGGATAAACTTCGGAGATCACTCAGCAAGTATTCGATTAGTTTGACCGAATCATTTGCCTGCGCTCCATCCCCAGACATATCTAAAGTATTAAACTCACATTAAAAGAAAAAGAAGAAACGATAAACAGGTATCACAATGCCACAACATTCATAACCTGTTTTTTTTCTCTAATTTGCAACTTTATTCGTATCAAAATCGTAATCCACAAAAAATGGATGGTTAGCATAAACATTAAAATTAAAGAATATATTATCAGTTGCATTGAAATGCGTAATCATATTTAAAAAATGGACTAGATACAATTTAACGGATTTCCACGACAATACACACGTTCCAGATACCATAGAGATCAATGAAAACTGAGAAAACTGTAGGCTCGGTTTGATTGCCGGTTTGATTAATTCAGGCCCGTACTGGCGGGTTGGAGACTGCCGGTGTCGGACTCTTTGATGCAATTAAGGCGGGGATGTTTTCGGGCACAAAGTTGTAAATGTATTCAACCAAGGAGCTTGATATGGCCACTAAATACATACTAAATTTGTCCACGACTTCATTGAGGGATTGGGGAAAATTATGAAGAACGATCGCGGAGATGGCAACAGCTATACACAGCAGAGTCGTAAAGATGGTTCCAAAAGGAAAACTGCGTTTTGGATATATTGACATCTCATGCCAACCTAAAGAGTAATCTACAAAAATTCCGTAACATACCAGGGAGTAGTTCCCTTTCGGAAGCGGCGGTCGTTGGAGGGTATGGATAGAAAAGATGTCCCTTTTCGGTAGGATTAGGGATCAACCGAAAGGCTAAATAAACCAATATTAACACTGCACTAGCGACACTTACTTCCTTCCCAAGTGTATTGCAGAACTTCAAGAGCACCGTCGACCCGTTTCCAGTGAGGCAAATGCCAGAAGGCGTAAGCTATGGCTTCAGAATCTCCCCTTTTCAAAATGTGCTCTGGAGGTAGGATCAAAGGCTTCATTTCGAGGAGATACAGGGGCACATGAGGATTGAATTCGACGGCCCTATGGATCGCTTCAACGGCACTCATTTCGGCCGAAGAGAATCCTCGCCGTCTCAAAGAATCGGTTTCAAATCTAAATGTCAACTTAAAATCAAAAGACAACTGGGACTCACTTATCCGCAATTAAACGTGTTTTCAATAAAGCGGAGCTAAAACATATCGTTGCTGATTTTGGAAGGGCGATATCTGAAAACAAAAAGATCACAAATTCAAGAACTATATAATTTAGGCACATCGTCCTATGTTCTTACCATCATATTTTGCGAGAACAGCCTGTGCATCGGCATACGCCCGTTGTTCTAACAAAGCTTCTATAAGATTCTCATGGATATTCATCACATTCATCAAAGGATATTCTTTTATTAACTGTAATTCGATAGTAATGAAAGAACTAAAGCAGGATTGTCAAATCGAATATAATGCCCAATATTAAACACTATTTCGTTGTAAAATTTTGAAACCTCTTCAGACTTGAGTGCAGAAAGTTAACCCCCGAAAACAGTAATAGTATCTCCTTTCGCCAATCACAGCGTAAAAAATAATTTTGGTAGGCAGTTCTGCAAAAATTAAAAAAAAAAGTCTCACAACACAAGGGACTAAATTACCGCACCGCTACGACATCGACGCAAAAATTTTAAAACTGGCTTCAATTGGCAACCATGATTTTAAAATGACTAATGGATTATTGTAAAAAACGTACATCTCTCATAATCTTAATCGCTTCCCGTAATCGTCCTTGTCTTCTCAAAATCATAGCTATTCTCCTTCGAATGAATACAAGCATGTTCATGTCTCGGGTTCTCTCGGTTGAATCAGGATCATATTGCCCGAGTGCCTGACTTCGCCGATAAGCAATTTCAGCGGGTCTCTGTGCCTTTCTAAAACAAATTATCAACATAGGGAGAAGTTACATTATAAATTATAATAAGACAGATACCTTAAAAGCTCCTCAGCTTCATTCAACGTTTCGCAGTCCTCCTCGGCTAATAAAATAAGGGCTGGGGCACAGTCTTGATTAATTTCTAAAGCTCGCTTGGCGGCTTTTATCCGGCTGGCGCCATCACGCTCTCTCCAGGCCAGTTGCATTACTAAAACAAAATCATAAGAAACTGTATCTGAGAATTAAACATAAAAGATTAGACTTACTTTCATAATCTTCTCTTCCTGCATCCTGTTCACAGCAAAATATTTGTTGATGATCTTGGGCTGATAGGTTCAGATCATGAAAAGTTAAAGGATCTCTATGTGTCATTTTACTAAACCTTTGATATTCAGCGCCTCTAAAGAGTGCGGTAGGATTCCTCCAAACTTTACAATCATTTGAAAGCTCCTCGGGGCCAGTTTCGCATTCTAAAAAGTAAATACAATATACAAAAACTTACTGTTTTGTTCTAAAGGGTCTTCTCCATCACTCGGATCCTCAAGATCCATTCCATTTTCGAGGTTGTTACTAAAGAAAAAGTAAAATTGCATTTATGAAGAACTGACTGTAAAATCACTTATCAAAATCCGCTTACATTTGCGCATTACCCATGGCCACTTTTAAATTTATAAGAAATTAGATACAAACTGCAGCTGATATGTCTTGGACCCGTAAAAGACCCAGGTGCGCGGCTCACAGCTTGGCCAACCCCTGGGCCCCGCGAGCACAAAAGTGAAAAACCAGAGATAATTAGCAAGGCCCAGGTGCGTCGGCACTTCCCTTTTGCCCTGAGGCACTTACTTTTTAAAATACCACCATTCAAATATAAGAATAATGCCGGACACCAGACTAGATGTACCCGTTAGCGCAACGTAGAACTTCGGCGTGAGGTTGTTAAAATACGAAGACAGCGAAAACACTGAAATCAATAAGACATTATTTGTCAACGGCGCTCACCATAAAGTATATGATCAAAAAAGAACAGTAAGAACATATTCCAACATCCTTACCATCTGGTATCTTCAACGGCCCTCTTAAACAATATATGGCAAAAAGTGCAGACAACGCATATAAAAGCCAGAAATATGATCGTGTAGTTAATGACGGCCAACCAAACATTATATCATAACAGGCCTAGATTTATAAGATTATGTAATATAACTAAATTACTGGAATGATCAGCCAGATACAGGCACTAAAACGTAGTCAATAGATCCGAAAATTATATTCGTCCTTTATTTTCTTGTCGTGGCAAGAGGAACACAGGGCGCAGCTCGATTTTCGGCGATTTTACATTTTTATTCTTTCGTTACATTGTCGCGTCACGCCGCGGAAACAAATGTTTGGCGTACTGTTAAATATAAAAAATTTTCTTTCTGACAGAAATCAGAAAAATTGTAATTTAGCCTAGTATTGAGTAAAATCTTGGTAGAAAGAAGCTATATACCCTTTTCTTGTTATAGCAGGTTTGTTTTATCCTTCGAAAACACCATATTTGATATGAGCAAGCCGTGCAAATTAAATTTTTTTTGGGAAATTTTTTAGAATTTTGCCAAAAATTGTGAATTTTTCCCGCAACAAAAAATTTTCAAGCCGAAACTTCTGGCGATTTACTGCAAGAAGCGTCCAGTTTCACTGAGTCAATTCATCAATGAGAATTTGGATGTTAGTGACAGCGGGAACGAGGGCAAAGATGGTCCGAAAATGGGTCTACTAAACTTTTTTTGTTGTTATAAGCTGTTGTTTTAATTTGTACATGGACTTAAACATGTTTGAACCCTCTGTACTACCTTTAATATTGTTTTTATGATTAGACAGCTCCAAACCGAAAGGACGGCAATTTGACAAAAAATACCAGCAATTTGACGTCATTTTGAAAAATTCTGTCAAAATCACAACCCTACTTATTAGCTAAAAAACATTTTTCCACAAAGAAAAAATGTTGTGGAACGATTCATCTGGGTTGCGTATTATTTTTTAATTTTATTACTCCGTTTTTTATTTGTACCTAATTGTATCGCTTTTAGGTTATATCGTCTTTCGAGAGGCGGGAATGCATAATTTATCCCCTTCAGTATGTAGATTTTTGGTATCTAGGATGTACTGCACTGCCAGGCCGTTGAAAACGGACTATGTAGCTACCCCAGAAAATGTCGTTAACGTTACTACACAAAATCTGCCAAGATCTCGTCCGCAGACTCTAAAATTAATTGTCAAAGGTTCACGGGCGTCAGAATGGGGTCAAATGGCTCCTAGAGGATTGGTTGGGGCGTATTTGCAGGTAAAACGCATTTTTTATTTATAGTATTTTAGTTATCAAAACACCGTTTAACAATGTTAATCACCACGTCTGCCATGAGTGGTGTAGTTATGGCCCCAGTTCCGTTGGATTGGAGGACGCTTGGCTACTGTGCAGTGGGGACGACGTTTATGTCGGCTTCAGCGAATGCATTCAATCATTTATTGGAGGCTCCTTATGACGCACAGATGAAAAGAACACAGTCCAGAGTATTGGTTACTCATAGGTTCTCTCCATTACATGCTTTTACGTTTGCTGGAGTCACATCTGTGACTGGAGCGACAGCATTGTGGTTAGGTATGTGCTCTTCTAAAAAAATTGTATTGTGTAGGATGTAACCCTTTGACAGCAGGACTGGGCCTTCTAAATGTGTTCCTTTACGCTGGTGTATATACTCCTATGAAGAGGTATCATATTGGATGTACATGGGCGGGGGCTGTTGTTGGAGCGATCCCTCCGCTGATGGGATATGCTGCCATGACTGGAGGATTGGATGCAGGAGCTCTCGTTTTGGCCGCCATTCATTACTCATGGCAATTCCCTCACTTTAATGGACTTAGCTGGAATTTACGAGGAGATTATAGTAGAGCTGGATACAGAGTCATGTGTGTTACAGATGAATATTTGTGTCGAAAAACAACGATGCGGTAAGAGAAGATGGTCAAGTTAGATAAAAATTAATATCCTCAGGCATGCCGTGGGATTGTTGGGCCTATGCTCAGTGGCAGCGCCATTTTTTGATCTCACTCCGGTAAACTTTGCCCTGGAGTCAATTCCTCTGAATGCCATCTTGATCTACCTTTCATACAAATTTTACAAATCTCCGGATTCGAAGAACAGTCGGACTTTGTTCAGATACTCACTACTGTATCTTCCCTTGATCATGGTGTTGATGGGAATCAGTCAGAAGGGAAGAAGTGATTCCCAGAAGGGTCCTGATCTTGCTCAACTGCCCGGGCATTCAATGCTGCAGAAATAGGAATATCGATATTTTTCGGATACTACTGACAAATGCAATTTGTCATTGTTGTATTGAGGTAGTGTTTTTTGCCATAGAAAATCGCGTAATACTTTTTTTTGGCAAGTTGAGCATTTTCTAGCTAGAGTGAGAGAGAGAGAGAGAGAAGACAACCTTTTCGCGGGGTTTTTTCTGTTGGAAGCAAGTTTGAGTGTTTTTGGCAACTGAATCAGGTCCGCCAATGGAGATGTAAAATTAGGATGTATAAAGAATAAAACCGTTAGAGCAGTACTTTTTATTCGCTATTATAAAAAAGGTTTTATATAAGAGTGAAGAAATAAGGTCGTTCAGAAGCAAAACGCTTCCCATATTATTTTTTGAAAAAAATAATGAAAAAATGAGGCCGACTGAGAAAAAAAACAAATCTAGCGCACGCAAATTTGTTTTCTGAAAAAATTGAATCGAAATTTTCGCAAAATGTGTAAATCCGATTTTAAAAATTTTGACGGATTATGAATGTCCATGCTTCTTTGTTCCTGAGATCGTAAAATTTTGCTTGGGGATAACGTTTCCAAGCGTGTCTTGAAACCACGAAACAAATTAAACGACAAAATTTAACCCGATTTTGACAAAAAAAATCTTCACTATTACGTCATGTGAGACACGGAGTTGGTTAGGTAAAATGAATGCATATTAAAAGTCGATTCGTTCGAATTCCCGGTTCTTTCTTCGATTTGCGAGGGTTGGACACCAGTAGTCTTTAGTGATCCAACAAACTACCATAATCCACAATATGAGCAGGAACCATCCCAATCTTCTGATCTTCTCTTCGGCTCCTGGTTCGTCGTCCATTTAGCACATAAAAATATAAACAGTAATAGTCCAGTCGGCTTATTGTTAGATCATCTGAAAAGTATGTTTTTTTGTAACAAGAGGAGGGGTTAAAGCCGAATAATCTTGACATCTGAATCCCAAAGGATCCCGAGAGAACGTTATCTTCGTCTCTGAACTGCAGTGTTCTTTCTTTGTTACATAACTAATGACGATAAGTCATAAACTTAGATATTGCACGAACAGAAGTCAGACGTCATCAGAAGAGAGAATTTTTGTAAAAAGTGAATATAATGACACGGAAGTAAAGATCAGACTTCGATGTTGAATACTTGTTGTACAGATTAAATAAACTTTGACATTGCAAAGTGAAGTGGATTAAACGGAATAGTGAAGTGAATCAGCTGGGGAAGAAGAAACATGATTAGCTTTACTTCTGCAGAGAACTGGTATTGGAGGACAAACAAAAGTGCCGCATATTGAGTTCCCGACCTCATTTCCGTCGACGAAACCCGATCTCGTCTTTGTTTCGATTAATCTTATTTCCCATTCGTTGACTCACAATTGCCGGTTGTTCGCCATGGATTACCTAATGACAATTCTTTTTATCGCCTGGCCGAACTTTGTGATCTTGACCGTGGTTATTTGTGCTAAAACAAAGGTTGAATTTTATGTGTAAAACTTTTCTCTCTGTCACGCCCGCTTCCTGTAAACGTTTTTTGTTTGTATATAGTATCCGGAACCAGTAGCCCCCTCTACAAGCAAATATCGACCAACCGTGGCCAAGAATCCTCCAAAAGCGGTACAACAAAAGCCAGAAGAAAAGGTGGCAGTTGAGTCGGATCCGTCGTCAGACAATAAAAATGATTACAAGAAGCCGCAGACCGAGAGAGAGAAGTTTCGCGGTGAACCCTATACTGACCCGGCTCCGCTCACCTTGAATGGTTTAATGCCTCCTGGCGAATGTCCAAAGTTTGATGGACAAAAGGAAAACGAAAACAGAAGTGATCCAGAAACAGACTTCAGAAGTCTGGAAGACCGACTGCAGAAGGAACAAGGAAAAGGCTCATTAAACAAGAAGATGGGTTCTGCCAAGAGAGCCCCTAATTCGGTGGATGGCACTGTTCAGACGCAATACGGATCAACAAAGCGACCGCCGGCTCTCAAATCAGTGGGTCTTAAGGAAAGTGGACGGTTTGATAGTAAGAGAAACGCCAGCGTGGAGGTAAGTCCTCAGGACAGATAAGCACAGCCTGATTTACCACATCAAGAATGTATTATTTTCAGGTCGCGGATCAAACTCAGGTGACCAATTATCATCCTCCCGATTCCAACCAGGCATCTTCCGATTACATTGCGGTATGTGATGTTGTTAGAAAATTGACGTAATCTTTTAGCCCGCTCAAAGCAATTTGAATCCGGCTCCGTTCCGCGGATCTTTTGATACCTGAGATCGTATCCCACCTTCAATATCAATCGCATGTGTCTGTTTTCGGGTTTTCTTACTAAAATGAATGTAAATATCTATTTTGAGTGAACCTCCTTTATCTTATCATAAATTTAACAGTGATTTACGGGGCGGACTGGCATTGCGCGGCTCTTGTGAAACGGCCTTCAGAATTACGAAAAAAGAAGAAAAAGAAAGTGTGAGCATCGCACAAAAGAGAAAGGAAGCGGAAACAGAAGTCACTGGTAGTAGTCTATGCATATGAGACGAAGAAAGGTGTCCTTCCTTCTCCCATTTTCATTATTTTTTTGATTTCTAGGCAATTATGAGAGGCGGCAGTCATGACAATATATATTTATATACAAGAATCATCATATTTTTCTTAAAATTTATGCATTAATATGTAGATTAAAATATCATCGAGAGGCGAATTACCAGTCTTCTGATAGTTTTTTGTCTATTTGTCCATGCCTGTTTCTCAATAATTATAATTTTCATTATGTTACCCAATGTCCTATACTTTTTTATTTACACATCCGGGAATTACCGGAGATTGTGAGATTCCCAGGGGCTGAATAATAACGTATTTCCACGTAATATTAATAGAGAAATCAGACTCCACTTCCTTATTTCTTCCAGTTCTCTTCTGTTACAGTGGATTTGTCCGGTCTTATGTTCTCGGTCATCCAATAATGCAGCATAGTAATCGATACGTAGTCGACAGAGATGATTAGCGACCCTTTGCTCGCCTTCCAGTCTACTGGATTGTAAGTCTGAACGCCTGACCAAGCGCGTCTTATCAGAACTCTATTTGAGGAGATGGGGAGACCTTATCAAGGGTTCGTTGAATGTCGGTGAAGACACGGCCAGAAAATAATAATCACGAAACGACCACTTTATGCTCTTTTTTGGCTTGGGGAGGTCATTGGAGAGGACGAGAGTGCGGTGCCAACGGCACTGTCGCAAGAGCCGACTCTTGAGGTTTTGTGACAGGGTTTAGAAGGGGGAAAGGGAAGGCAATCGGTGCAGCCATCAATCAAACACCTTCGCTCAACCATTTTTCTCTTAAAATCCCGCGCAACAAATCTCTTGCCTTTAGGGCTGTTTCGGTTTTTTCGCATTCCTTAACCGGTCTGCTCGAGCTTTAAGTCCGGAGGAGCTTCTGGACGAGCGACTCCTCAGACTTTTAGTGATCATTTTGTACAGTTAAAGTTTTTTATTTCTTGTGAGATTTCGGGTGAACCGCACTTCAATTTTTTATTCCCTCGGGCCCGTTTTATCGGACCGCGATTGTTTCGTAGGTAGGACCAAATAAGTGCACCATGAATCAGGACGCCGCCATTAACTTTTAAAAGACAATTTCTGAGTCAGCCACTTGTTAGGCGTGGACATAGGAAAAAATCGAATTTGGGTTTTTTGTATTAAAATGACTTTTGGTAGGTGCTAAGCAAAAACGAACAATATTTTTTCCCCAAATCCTTCATCAAGATACGATTTTTTACAATTTACTGTTTTTGAAGTAATTGCCTCCAGCGGTCGTATTTTACCTTGAAATCCAGTAATTCCGCGGCTTACAACGTTTTCGACCCTTGCGAAGGCGATCGCACTATTATTTTTTAAACTTTCCTACTGTAACATACCGTAATACCGTATCGGCCGCTAAAAAACGGCCGTAAAATCTTTGTTTCTGAAAACCCGCAGCTGATTTTTAGATATGTTAATCAGCATAAAATTCTGCTCTAGACTCAATCAAAAAATGTTCAAAAAAACCTGTGACAAATTTCGTGGTATAGTGGTTAGTGGTCGGGACTACCAATCCAACGTCCCGGGTTCAATTCCGGGTAGGTGCAAATTATCAAGAAAGGCCGGAAATTAATTGGAATGTAACAGTGAGGCCTATATGAGAGACATTATGTATTTTTTTGAAATAATAATATAATACATAAAATGGAAATCAAAACGGGTTTTATATAATTTTAGAGACTTAAAATGTGAAAAATAAAACGACTGCAAATCTGTTGAAATTGATAACTCTTATTCTAGGGCTAATTGTAAGACACTTTTGTATTAAGTTTTTTTGGTAGCTTATTGTATTATAGATTAATGTAACATACGACCGCTGGAGGCAATTACTTTAGAAACAGTAAATTGTAAAAAATCGTATCTTGATGAAGGATTTGGGAAAAAAATATTGTTCGCTTTTGCTTAGCACCTACCAACAGTTATTTTAATACAAAAAACCCAAATTCGATTTTTTCCTATCTATGTCCACGGCTAATTCACCGAGTCAGAAATCGTTTTTAATTCAAATAAGAGAAAGTCTGTAAACTTTTTTAATGCGTTTTGGGTCGGTTTGCACGTGACTTTACGAGGAGTTGGGGTCATTGGTGATTAATTAAAAATATTGTTTCTTGTTAGTCATCGCCGCCGGGTAATTGACGATCTTTCCTTTTGGAGGGGGCTTAGTATCTTTTAGAGCCTTCAAGTTCTGGCCCTGAATTAGTCTTTTCGGCGACCTCAGAAACTAAAAATACCGGTCGAATGGGCATCTGTTTAGAAACCGCCGACCAAATTAAATTAGAAGTTGGGTTGGTTCTTGGAGGAAACGAGGTTGCGTGTCATTTAACTTCCACTTAAGTAATTCTCAACAACAATTCAAGCAAAAACGCATGTTAACGGCGGGTCTGCGGCCTTTTTTAACACCGATCGCTCACCTTAAGAAGACCTCACTCCCGGTTTTATTAAGCCCTAAAAATTCTCTTTTTTAGCACAAACCGTCTTATTTGTAGCTATGTAGGCTGTTTCTTCGCAGTATTCATGGAAACTATTTTTAATGGTATTTTTTTCGTGTCTTGGTAGCATTTCGAAAAATCAACTAGTAAAAATATAACCTTTTTTGAAAGTTTAGATCGCGTTATTTTGTTGTCCTTTACATGTTTAATCATTTGCAAATTCCCGTTGTAAGGTTCCGTTACCCTTTCCAAAAACTTACTATCTTGTTTGAAATTTTGTGGATAATGATTCAACTTTAGCTGAACTTTCCCTGCCTACCCTACATTTCCTTAAAGGCAGTAAAAAGGTTTTATTGCTGATATCTAAAGAGTAGAATTATTCCACTGCCTCATCCCCTAATCAAAGGCATTTCGACGAGTTTACGAGCTGGTTTTATGGCGTTTTGTTGTGGCCAAGCGGAACGTTCTCTGCTGACCGATCCATTAATTTTAATTAACGCTTTAGGCGCAGGGAAAGGATGATGAAAAAACTGAAACGCCGGCTCAGCAAGGCTTTCAAAGGCTCTAATCCCAACATTGCTGATCTTTCCGGGTCCAATTCTCTGTTCTTGCATCAGAATGGCGGCGTTCGTTTGATAGGAGCCAATCCAGTCAACTCCAATTCCATCTCTGGCTATCAGAGTACACAAATGAAGGCCTGGCATCTCAGTAATTCAATGAGTCGACTTAGTGAAAGACTTGCTGTAGATGGCGTCATCTTGGAAGAAGCATGCGTCGATTATCATCCAGATGGCAGCTCAAATCATGATTCGTGTTATAACAGTTCGAGTACATTAAGTTACGAACCATTTAAGCTTTCTACGCAGAAAGGAAGACCTGTTTCTATGCATGCACTCCATTGTGGAGGTCAGGTGAGTTTTTGTCCAGGAGAATTTCAGAAATAGCCATTTGGGAAAATAATAACATTACGTAACATGATGGCTAATCCAAAGATGATCAGTTTTCAGATGCCACCAATGGTCAACGCAATCATGATTCAAACCAGGCCTCGACAATACGAGAACAAGAGAGACGGAAAGAACAGATACAGCTGGCATGCCAACAGAATCCTCGGCAGTCATGCTCATCTTGGCCCAGGTAAGCGGGAAGGGGTCAAAGAATGCAAACAAAGAGCGCGAACTACTTGACCGAGTAACTGGACAGTCCCTAAAACAACATGTCCGATTGGACTCTTCTTTGTTTCTGGTGGAAATGGGAGGTCGGAAAGGCGGCTGAATGGGGCTGATTCATTTTTTCCGAAGATCTCTCGCTCCTAGCATAACGTCCGCTCAAATCGCTTTCTACCGACATGACGGAGATTACGCTCTTGACTTCGCCGAGGTTCCAAAAGCGACAGACGTTTGTCGTCCAGCATTAATTGAATTTTTTTCCGCTTCTTTTCCCCCTTCGTCCTTTCTCGGATCAGCCGCCTTTTCTCTCTGTCCCTCCCCGTATACGACGGACGCGCGGATCCCACCTCTTTCCAAACCCGGGTAATCAAGGTACCTTTTGGGAGGTATTCTCGTAACAGCAAAACAATTTCCAGTTTTTATAACACCATGGAGAAGGGAACTATTATTACCAATTTCTACAAGGGAACGAAACATATGGAGGTTGTCGAGGCCATTTAATGTTCTTACATTCGTCTAATTAATTTATGAAAATTGTGGGTTTACGGCGCGATACAATCGGCCTTTATTAGACTGGGAAGGAGGCACCACGGGTTCGCGGCGGATGTTTTCGTATCTCGGCTTGGCTTAATCTCGAATCCCGTTTTGGCCAAAAGTCCACTTGGCAGGGGTTGGTTCCGCCCTTCGGGGCTTTATATGAATTTATTAAGTGTTTATTGTCCCCCTCCAGTCTATTATATAGTATTTGCTTTAGACGTCTCAGTTTCACTTTGCTTTTCAAATCCTTAGAGAATGGGGATTGTGTAATACGCGGAAATATCCAGGAATCAGAATGCATTTCGTTTGGCTAAAAAAGGCATCCACTTGTGAATCTATGCGCCATTTGTTTACCTTGGGAAATACTCTGGGTCGGAGAGGGTTGAAGTAATTGTCTCCAAGGCTTTCCTCCTCACATGATATTCGCGGAGATTCCTTCACGAAGGTCCTTCTGAATCCCCTTTCTTCTCCGTTTTCCGTCTGACTTTCGTGGTTGAATGGGTTCTGACCATTTATCGACCGATGTCCACCTTCTTCATCTATCCCCGCAAAGAGCCGAATTCTTTCGGCTTTTCCAAATCCCCTTCCCCAGAAATGGTTGAAGTGTACGGGCAACAAAGTGCAGGGCGCGTCTTATGTTCTGTTCCCCTTTCGTGTATATTGCACTCGTTTTGTGGAGTGGAGTGCATGGAATAAATTAGCGGTCTCTGGGTCTCTTTTCATGTAGAAAGTGGTTTTGATCTTTCCTTATTTATGCACACCTCACTGAGGCCTCAAAGTTTCAACTTTATCTCCCATGACATAACCTCGGGAGAAGGCTCGATAGTTATATTAAATGTCGGGGCGCGTTCAGTTTAAGGGGTTACAACTGCCGTAGAATAGGGACTGGAGAAAGAGATACCGGCGGGATTGTCAATCTCTCACTTGTTGGCCTCTTCCCTTTTTATGGTCGCAGAGAAGGAGAGCACGGCCCAGACATTGGGGCCAGAACAGAGAGCGCAAGTCGGAAGCCATGGCTCTCCGAAAGCGTCATGCCGAGCAAAAGGAAGTAGGACGAAAATGCGACGGGAGTGCGTGTGTCCAGAAAGATGCATGTGGTTACATAAGGGCGACGCGCCGGTAGATTCGTGAGGGGACAAGGCTCCTTGCTCGACCGCGATCCAGTAGATCTTAACAAGACCAACCTGGCCATCCGCTCTAAATGCGATTATGGCAAAGAAGAGAGGGAGGGGGCTTCGGATCCATCCTCTCCCGACTTTTCAATCCGGTTTTTCGTTGGCCAACACACTTTCTATGGGTCTCGAAACTTTTTCTACGGTTTGTCTCTTCACGCGGGCCGTGTTTTTTGTCTGATTCCGGCGTTACACCTCCAATTCCAGACCAATTAGTCCCCCGTTTTCGTGTTTTCTTCACTTTTGGCTCTAATCTTTTTTCCCATTTTTGACGCCGGACCCTTCAACGAGTGTTAATGCGGCAGTTCGGCGATTACTGATGATGGAGTTGGCCAAGTCAGTTACATTTCATGATTTTGGCGATGTCAGAAGCCGACATGCCTCTCCACCTCAAGATGATCTCCGGGATCTGGCTGGCTCAGATGGATCTACGAGTTCATCTCATTCCCCTATGTCCAGAACGTCAGATCAATCGGGCAAGAAGAAAACTAACAGAAGGGGTCTACCGTTGAACACATCTTTCTCGTCATGGTTGCAGATCTTTTTGAAGAAACGTCGCAACGGCGGACTCAACGAACGCTACACCTCCCAGCATCAATTCTCCACTATCAGACCCTCGGTTTCACTGTGTAAGATGGTATAATGTTTTGAAAAGAATCTCCTTTCACGTCATGCCCTCTGGGGAATTGGCCGAGGTTATTTTCCGAGGAACGTCTTCTCCATTTTCATACGCTTGTGGGAACTTAAATCACGATTATGTCAGGGTCTATTTTTAAACAAACGGAAAAAATAACATCCGCATATTACATCGTCGGACATAGGATTTTTGCCCAATGACCACGATATATGGCCATTGTGTACCCCTTGCCTGAGTGACCTCGGAATGAGCATTTATCTACGTTTGGGAGATATGCCCTTAGGCACAAATTTTACACGTCTGTCATTCTGAGATTCGTGAAGGAGCCAGAGCAGAAATAAAAACTTAGCTATATAAGGCGCGTGCGTTCTACGCGCCTTATATGTTATCGACTATCCTGAGTATTTTAGTAATTGGAACCTTGTTGAGTACGTACGAGGTTTTGACTTCAGATTTGCAATTTCCGATACCCGTTTACGATTGTGTATGAATATTTAAGAGAACATCTGTGCCCAATTTGCACTTTTTATCATTTATATTACACTAGGCGACGCAAACTGGCGCAACCCAAATCACTGAAATGTCGGGACGCGAATGTCAGTTACTCGCAAGGAAAAAATAAGATAATGGGAAATTGTCAGAAATTCAAGAATTACACTAACTACACATTCTTCAGCTGTTGTGCACGAGACCTGTGCCCTCGGGTCGGATGGCGAAAGCCTTGAAGTTTCGCCATGCACAAGCGACCAGATGTCTACCTCGTCGTGCTATCCGAGTGGCAATGAAGAACGATACATCCCAAATGTCAAGCTCCGCCAAAAACCGACACGATTGTGGAGCGAGGTAGGTCAACTTTTTATGCCCTTAAGGCCGGAATGGGTCCAACTTTCAAAAAAGCGAGCAGTTCCGGAATCACCGGAACTCGGAAGTTGTATGTATGCATGGGGAAAGATGGAGGTTCTGAATGATCTTCCAGTGTAATGGATGTGTTTCAGCAAGACATTCAGAAGCGTCTTTCTCTGCCGGCCGACATAAGATTGCCTCAGGTCGTCATCGACAAGCTGAATCGAACACCGACCCTGGATAATCCCTTGACACGAAAAAGTCGACGAGCTTCTCTTGTAAGTTTCCTTTACTCTTTTAGCAGACTTCAATCAAGCAAAGAGGATTTATCCGTTTTGAATTTCTGTTCTTCTGAAAATTTAATATATTTTTTATTTTTTAGAGCGAAATTGGATTCGGGAAACTCGAAACATACAAGAAAATCTTTGACTTGGGCGAGGGGACCTATGCCACAGTATGGCTGGGAAAGAGTCTTCTTACCGGGAAGAGTGTTGCCATGAAAGAGATGCGATTGGAACATGAGGAAGGAGCTCCTTGTACTGCAATCCGAGAAGTCAGTCTCTTGAGATCCCTAAAACATGCAAATGTAGTTACTCTGCATGACATTATTTACACGGATCGGGTTCTCACTCTTGTTTTCGAGTTTGTGGAAAGAGATCTCAGAGAATATATGGAAGAGATCGCGCGACTCATCAGCATCGACAACGTAAAACTCTTCCTGGTTCAACTTCTTCGAGGTCTCGCTTATTGCCATCGGAGGAAATATTACACAGAGATTTGAAGCCTCAGAATCTTCTCATTAATCGATTGGGAGAACTAAAATTGGCTGACTTTGGACTGGCTCGGGCTCAATCGATACCCACCAAGACATACTCAAATGAGGTGGTAACTTTGTGGTATCGACCACCAGACGTTCTCCTAGGATCCACTGATTACACAACACACATTGACATGTGGGGTGTCGGATGTATATTGTTCGAAATGTTGCATCATAAACCAATGTTCCCGGGTCAAAGTAACGAAGAGCAGCTCAAACTGATCTTCAATATGTTGGGTACTCCCACCATGGAAGAATGCCCTGATTTATGTCAGATGCCTGGATTTAAACAAGGAAACTTTAAGAAGCAAAGAGCCAAATCTTTAATCCGACAACCAAGAGTTGATTCTCAGAGAGCAGATCTTTTAGAGAAATGTTTGAAAGTAAGGATCTCATAAGTTCTCTCACATTATTTGAACGTATTACAACTAATTGTAATTTTTTAGTACGACGGTAAAAAGCGAATCTCAGCCCTGGATGCGATGCGGCATCCGTTTCTGGACTGCTTCCCTGCAAGTATTTTCTCCATTCCCGACACCGAGTCCGTTTTGTCCTTGCCTGGAGTCAAATATATACCGGATCCGATCGCCCTCAAATCGACGCCCCAACGACTTCCCTCATAGAGATCTCGACCTCCAGTCCTTCCTTCTAGACCTGGTGATCTCCTTTCTGTTTCGTGTAAATATTCCGAGTTCCAAGCCCACTTTCTTTCCCTCCCCTCACATTCCACCGACTTCCTGATGGACTGAAATTCTAACACTTCCAATCCGGGTTTACAGTTTCCTCTTGTCAATTCGAATGCATTACTGTACGGAAAATGAATAAATATTCCAAATAATTTATTGTTTCGATTATGTGCATGGGGTTAAATTATATATGTTATTGTAATAAAACATATTATCAAGGACAGATGTTTTTTAAGATTGAAATCAAAAAATCAGGGAGTGAATGGGTACTCCCGACCTTCACAGTCCTTAATGCTGGTCTTAGTATTTCGTCGGAAAGGAGAATCTGTTTTCGAATACTCAGTTAATGGCCAATCAAAAGGTAATTCCAAAGGCTGGTCATTATTATCAGCGAGCATTAAGACTCCCAATTCATACGAATGAGAGAAATAACTTCTTCCATCTCGATTTAATCGACCCCAGGCAGCTTTCGAGAGATTTGCCGATGTAATCAACAGCCATTTTACGGTACCATCAGATGTAACTGCGGAATAACTTTTGATATGAGGCATGCACCTGGTTCTTCAAAGTCATGTGTTTATAACAGTAACAAGTCTTACCTTCCCAACTTCTCGCTTCTCCAATCACAAAAGTACTTGTCCATCCATTTCTGTCGCCAATAAACATTATCGTCCCAAGGGAAGGCACCTCCACTCAGCCATCCATCAACTGACTCGGCCATGGTTTTCATTGATGGGTACACCAATTTTAATTTTAAATCTAAATTCTTGGCTAATATAACATACATGACAGTCTTACCTTTTGGTCCTTTAACTTTTCCACACATACTCGCGGCCAGCTCTTTAAAGACCCATTCATCTTCATTTTGTCCAAGACTTCCAATTGAACTGACTTGAGCGATGAAAGTGCAGTCGTGAATCTCATCATCGGAGAGACAGCTTTTCAAAACATTTTTCATTATCGTATGACCCATAGGCTGAAGCCATTCCTTTCCAGGAATTGTGTATACAAGTCTATCTTTAATATGGCTAAAGTCAGGGAGATTCTTGGCAAAAAGATCAGACCAATGTTCGACAGCATTGATGACCTTGAGACCTGGATTTAGATAGGCTGACCTCAGATATTTCTTCAGATCATCGCCGAAATCATCCGTCTTCTTGGACCTCTTTAAGGCTGGGGCTAAAACGTAGATTTTCCGAACATCTCAAAATGACAAATACCATTTTCAGTCTTCAAGAACCCTCCATTTGCATAATAAAAGGCTTGTGTTAGATGCTCCCAATCAAAAGCAGTCATATTGGCAGTAAATATCACAACGTGCAATCCAGAATTAGTTTCAAACAGGGATAATTTTGTGTGATGATGCCCCCATTTGGATAAGGTAGCCACACATTGCACCTGCAAGTTGGGGAAATGTTTTTTCAGATATTTCCCATCTTCTACATCTTGTTCTGACCCAGAAATTACTGTAATCGGAGTGTTGCGAAGATGTTTTGGAAACGATCTGAAAACACGTCAAATTTAAAGTTGGTAAACATTCACTTACTTAAAAATAAAATCAAATTCTATGCAAAAATTAAAATGGATTGATCGTTTAGGCTGAATGGCGTTAACAATGTCGTGGAAGCTGTATGCTCCTTCGTTGTATTTCGTTCCTAACTCCTTTACTTGAGTATAATGAAGCCCTTCAGAGATCACCTTAGTTGAATTTCCTTTCTCTGCAGAAGCCTTCCTTTTCTCTCCACCAAATTTAGTTGGACTTCCATACAAGAATGCCATAATTCTCCACAAACATAATTTTTAAAAACTTTCAACAATATTGCGCGACTTTGACATATTAGACTAAAACATAAATTCCAGTGATATATTATTTTATGGGTCTATATTTTTCGCCCAGAATTAAAAATACTTTTCCCCAGAAGAGATTTATAGAAAAAACGCTATTTTCTCCCAGAAAAGACATATTTTCTCCCAGAAAGAAAATATTTTCTCCCAGAAAGAAATTATTTTTTCCCAGAAAGCCAAATTTTGTAAAAATAAGGCATAAGTGGTCAAACATTACTAATAAGTGATTTTAGTGATAAAATTTACAGTGGTGTAAAATAGTAGTAGTAGTAACATTTCGAGGAAATACTCGAAATAGAGGTAATCGATAGTGCTGATTTCGAAAAAAAAACATTTTTGTGTTTTTTTACTCTTTTGTGTTCAAACATTGCAGTATAATTGAAATTTCGCATATAAGGCGCGTGCGTTCTAAGAATTGCAAAATTCTGTTTGTTGACCAGACTCCCATATTTCAATCCCTTCGGATGCCCACCACTTTTCGAATGCTTCCGCCGACTGAAACCTCTGGACTTCATGATACTCGTGTCGGGGCCTGGCTGAACGGTTGAACCTATTCGGTCTATTAAATTCAATTTCTTGAAGAACTAGGGCATCTACATCGTCGACATAGATATCTTCTAGAAGCTGGAGTTCGCTCGAGTCATCCATCGTGCTGACAAAACGAAATTCCGCATTATTACACGGAGGTACACAGGAAATGAAATCAATACTCCAAGCCGTTTTTTCTGCCATTTATGCAGAAAAATTTCAACTCTTGATTTCTATACACAACAGCAGAAATTTGATTTCACAATATTCAACTTTGTTTTGAACTTTAATCTTGGAAATTGTTGGCAAATATACCTCTGAACGAATTTTCTCGTATTTTATCCTTGATTTTTTGTTTCCGGATGAATATTAAGATGAGTTTCTGATATTGTAATTGAGTAGACCAACATTTGAATTATATTATCCATGATACGTGAATGTTCGTTCCGGCGCAGAAGGTGACAAAGAAAGGCCGTCGTCGTAGTTGCAGCAACTTCATTAATGCCGAAGTGTCGAGAACAAGATCTTGAGCCATTACCGCCGAAAATTTTGAAAATATTGCTTCTTCGCTACACTCTTCGACCATAAATAAGTAAAACACACAAAAAATGAGTTTTGTTTTCGAAATCAGCACTATCGATTACCTTTATTTCGAGTATTTCCTCGAAATATTACTACTACTACTATTTTACACTACTGCTTACTAAATTTTATCAGTAAAATCACTTATTAGTAATGTTTGACGACTTATATGCCTTATTTTTACAAAATTTGGCTTCTGGGAAAAAATAATTTCTTTCTGGGAGAAAATAGCATTTTTTCTATAAATCTCTTTTCTGGGGAAAAGTATTTTTAATTCTGGACGAAAATATTTTTCCCTTATTTTATTATCTCTTTTCCTAACAATTCAATCAATACAAGTCATGGTTTTCACCAGCTAAACCAAGTCCTCCGCTCAAAGAAACTTCGGGATGATTCAAAAGCTGCTTCATGTTCTGCAGGAATCGATGTGCATCAACTTCGGTAATCGCCCGATTATCATAGCACAAGGTCAATGTAAAGTGCTCTGTTGTGTTGAGCTCAGTATCCACTTGGGTATGAGTTCCACCAACGGCCAAAATAGCGGTTTGAGGAGGATTTATAATAGCCGTAAACGTGTGAACTCCAAACATTCCAAGATTCGAAACTCTAAATCAAATATACAAAAAGAAGTATACGGCTTACGTAAAAGTTCCACCTTGAAATTCCTGAGGCTTCAATTTGTTGTTTTTAGCACGGACAGCCAATTCGCGTATAACATGAGAGATCTTCTCTACCGGCAACTGATCTGCGCGGAAAACAATTGGTGTAATGAGACCTGTCGGGGTGGCAACAGCCACTGAAACATCGACCTCGGCAACCATTCTAATATCGTGCTCCACCCATTGAACATTAATCTCGGGTACCGACCTCAATGAAAGAGCAGCGGCCTTCACAATGAAGTCATTTACTGAGACTTTGATGCCCTGAGTTGCCAATTTCTTTCGGAAGGTGGCCAAATTTTCGGCTCGAACATGGAGAGAGGTGTAATTATGGGGAACAGAACACTAAAAAATTAAAAAAGTCTTGGACCACAAACCTTCGCGTGGGTTAATCTTCTGGCAATAGTTGACCGCATGCCTGACAAGGGTATATCTTCGAATTGAGCTGTCCTCCGGTGTCTTCTTTTCGAAATGAACTCAGATGATGTGATGTCCTTAATATTAGTCTCGATCAACAGAGGATCAGGGTTCAGCAAAGGCAATGGAGCTTCCTGCTTGATGGGCTGCAGATTAGCCAGACGAATGTGATCCAAAACGTCGCTACACAAATAAAATACAAAATACCTTACACTTACCTCTTTAGCACATTTCCTCTAGGACCAGTTGCCTTCAGGTTATCCAAACTAATTCCATAGTCATGAAGAAGCAAACGAACTGCAGGCCCGACAAGTACGGCACTCTCCGTACTGAAAAAATTGCATAAATTTTGGTCTCATCTTACCTTATGCCCCTGAAAAAAGCCCTACCAACAATCATCCCACAAGCACACCTTTTTATGTTGCAATCTATCAAACTCTCTTCGCTTTACCACGCTTCAAGTTTCGCTGAATCTCATGTGAAATTTCACATGAGTTTTCGACCGCGATCGAAAACAAAAAATATAATTAAAAATATCGGTTTACAACAGCATGCCAAGAATTTGCAAAACATGTTTTCGCTAAAACACGGATAGAAAATTACGGCCAGGGGTGGCCACCAGGCCCCAGGGGTGGTCACTGGCACCTATTTTTCCGATTTTGGGCCCGAAGCCCGGTCCGTCAAATGCCCGGCCCGGCCCGTGAAAGCCCGGCTAGGGCGCGACCTGCCAAAAAATCGTTGCAGTTTTGTTATAACTAGGGTTGTGATTTTGACAGTGACGTCAAATTGAAGTCATTTTCATCAAATTGCCGCCGTTGTTTCGGTCGGAAACTGTCTAACGATTAAACAAACATTATTCAAGGTAGTATAATGCCTTCAAACATGCTCAAGACCATATAAACATTAAAACAGCAGTTTATAACAACAAAAGGACTTTAATAGACCTATTTCGGATCATCTTCGTCCTTGTTCTTACTTAGTTAATTGGATTTCTTTTAACAAATTGCAAATAGAATTACTGATAAATGTTTATTAGCCTATTGGGAACTAAAGTTTGTAAAAAAATTTTCGGTCCCGGTAGTGCTATTGTAATACATTGCACTATTTTTGAAAAGGTGACCACCCCTGCCAGGCCCGGCCCGATCGGCCTGACTCAAAAATGGAACATTGAAACCGGGCCGGGCCCGGTTTCAATGGCCCGAAATTTCCGATCCGGGCCGCGGGCCTGAGGTTTTTCAGGCCCGGCCCGGCCCCGTTTTTATCATAATGCCAATTTACAAGCTTTTTTCACGTTTACTGTCAAAAATAGTGCATAGTAATGTATTACAATAGTACTACCGGGACCGAAGCTTTTTTTACAAACTTTAGTTCCCAATAGGCTAATAAACATTTATCAGTAATTCTATTTGCAATTTGTTCAAGGAAATCCAATTAATTAAGTAAGAACGAGGACGAAGATGATCCGAAATAGGTCTATTAAACTCCTTTTGATGTTATAAACTGTTGTTTTAATGTGTATATGGTGTTAAACATAAATACTGTTTAGTTTATCGTTAGACAGCTTCCGACCGAAACAACGGCGGCAATTTGCTGAAAATGACGGCAATTTGACGTCAAGTTGACGTCACTGTCAAAGTCACAACCCTAGTTAACTAGCTAGTTATAACAAACGGCAACGATTTTTTGACAGGTCGCGCCCTAGCCGGGCTTTCACGGGCCGGGCCGAGCTTGAAAAAACCTCTACCCGGGCCGGGCTTTTGACGGACCGGGCTTCGGGCCCAAAATCGTAAAAATAGGTGCCGGTGACCACCCCTGATTACGGCTTTGGAGAAGCTGGAACTGGACTGGTGGTCTTTGTCTTTCTTTGATCGCTTCGTGACATGTGCGCCCTTTTATTTCCCCGCCCAGTTTCCCTTGGGCCAGTTTCCCCTCCCCATCCAGTTTCCCCAAAGCCGAAAATTACTACTAGCTACTAGGGTTGTGATTGTGACAGAATTTTTCAAAGTGACGTCAACTTGACGTCAAATTGCCGCCCTTTCGGTTTGAAGCTGTCTCATCATAACAAAAAACATTTTTCAAGGTAGTATAGGGGCTTCAACCATGTTTAAGCCCATGTACAAATTAAAACAACAGCTTATAACAACAAAAAGAGTTTGTCATTTAAACTCTCATTGATGAATTGAGTCATTGAAACTGGAGGCTCCTTGCAGCTGCTTGCAGTAAATTCCAAGAATTTTTAGCGTGAAAATTTTTCGTTGCGGGAAAAATTCACGATTTCTTGGCAAAGTTGTAAAAAATTCCCCAAAAAAAATCAATTTGACAAATCAAAATGACAGAGCAATTTGACATTACGAAAATGACGGAAATTTGACAGACCGTCAACTTGACAGGCGGCACAATCCTAATTACTACTCTATTATTCGAATAAAATTTTTTTTAAAATCCTTCCGGACGCGTCCTTTATAAAGGCCTTTTAAAAATTTATGTAATATTCAAATACGGGATCCCGGGAGTTTACAGGTGTTTCACAAGAGGTAACGCGACTTGAGAGGTGAGTTTGTTGAGTAGATCTTGTTCTCTCCAACTCATAATGTCAATTGAAGGTCTTCTGCTGTTTCTGGTGGATAACATCGGGGTCTCGATGAATTTGGAGAAAGAACCTTTTCTGCTGTTCGCCGCAGATTTTAACAACACTGAAATGCAAGTGTATTTGTTGTTTTTTCCTTACAAGCTTCTTGAGTTAATTGCTGATGGAATTCATTGAATTCATCGGCTTTATCCAATTCACTCTGAAGGTAATGCGACACAATTGATGCTGTAAAGGCATCGCCTAACACGTTGATGGAGGTCCTTACTCGGTCACTAAGAATATCTTTTTTCCTGTTCTTTCTTACATTAGCCAATCTACTGTAATAAGTAGAGAAACGTCTTTTGTTGGAAGATCCACCGTTTTCAATATTACTAAAATACTTACCAGTCCCGCAGGGACTGAGTTTAATCCCAGCGAGGCAATTGTAGAAATCAAACTACAAACACAATGCTGATAACACATTGCCTTACCTCACTGTAATAACTTCAGCGATTGTAAGTTCGACGCCATTAAGTTGCGCAATGAAGATAACCGCAACGGCTTCGTATAAGGCATTACCATCCTGAAAGCAATTTGAAAATTTCAAGTAAATTCTTACCATGTTTATTGTAGACCCTAAGGGCAACACAAAACGTGTAATCCTTCTGTCGACCTTGAGATTATCCTCCATGCATTGCATTGAGACCGGTAATGCAGCTCCCCTGTGAATCGTAATGATCATCTTATTGTTTACTTACCCGGAAGCAGTACCAAAAGCTGTGACCAGGGCTTGGATCATGCCATTACATATAGTAAGAGGATTCTTCCGAGTCAGGAGGAAATAAAGAAGAGGCATTGTTAAGATCGTGTGAATAGTAAGGCCTCCCAGGACCGTGATCACATACATCAACAAAAGTTGAGCAGTATCTGACAGATCTTCGAGTTCTAGAATGTTTCCTGCGATCAAACAAATGATACCAAGAGGAGCGAGCCACATGAAGACATCTACTAACTTCATTATCACGGCTTCAAGGATAATGAAAAAATCTATGATTATTCTCGCCTTTTCTCCAAATTGAGAAATTATGATACCAAATCCAGAACAAAATATGATTATGCCTAAAAGGTGTTTCTTAAAGTTATTAAGCTCACCGAGGATATTCATTCCTTCAGCATATTCGATTTTTTTTTTAATGATTGCGTTTGTTATATTTGCCCTCTGGGTCTTTGGCTTTTGTTCATAATAACTTGTTTGGACCCGTTGGAACGTTGCTTGTATTACATTCTCTGGGAACATATTCCTGACAACATCAAGGAAGGTATCCAATGGAGAAACGGCTTGATGCTCACTCGCGATGTAAGTATTTGATCCAGGATTGGCTTCAGGATGACCTGGATGGATAGTTAAGACTAGAATTATACCAGTCTATAGAAATATAAAACCAATAGATATACTTACAATGGTCGACAGAACAACGGTCATAATGTAGTACCCAACGGTCATCATTCCCATCTGCCCTGCTGATTTTGCATCCAGTTGAGCGAGGGCAGAAATGAGGGAAGAAAAGATCAAAGGAAGGATCATCAACTTTAAAACCTGAAGAAAGATTTCACCAGGGAAGTTAATGAGTTGAATGGCTTCTTCACTTGGAGTAAGACCTCTCAAAAGAAAACCCAATGCCAAACCAATGATGACTGCATTTATGGTTAAGGTGAGAAGAAGATTTTTCTGACAGAATCCCACACATTTACCACATTCTGAAAAGTCAAGGGTAGCACAGGATGCTTCATCATTATTTTATCTCTGACTTACTTAGCCGTCTGATACCGATACGAGCCATTCAAAGTTTTTGTCTGCCAAAACGGAGCCACCGTGGCGGAATTAAAAAGGCCCGATTACTCCCCTGGAAGAACCGAAAAGAGGGGCAACAACCCCTCGATTGCCTCCGGGTTCGATCACACTATTTCTTCACCAGTCTCCGTTTCTCTCTCGAGTGACGCAAAATTGCAGATCTGATATTATTGTCGGAATAAATTAAAACAAAGTCTCTTATAGTTCCATTTATTTTCAGCTTGTTGCACATAGATAGAGTTTACTGGCGTCATTGTGTAAAAAGTACAAGGCTTTCGGACCTTGCTTTGAATTCGTAATATGGGCAAGGAGCTTATGCCCGGAAGCCTTCAACTCATTCACTGATAGATTACAGTAATAAAATGCCATCTTAAATTATGTGATATGTCTAAGAAGGACTACAATAGGCATGCAATACAAATATCACAGTAATCTATACATTATTTGGTAGTACAGTTTCGGGGAAGAATTTGGCGACTTCTTTGTTAAATGCCGGGGTACTAACTTGGAGATCGGCCCAGTCCATCGTCAGCGGTTTGTTCCAATTGAGGTCTTCTTGAGTCTGCCCTGGGGGTTTTAGCATCTCTTCAATGGATTTGGTTAATTGGAGAGGTAGCTTGTAAACCCTTCCATTACTATGTAAAGGTTGATTTGTTGAACACGGAACTTCCAGTCGATTGGGTCGACCCTGCTGAGAATCGCTAGAGGAATTACTCAAGGGATATGAAATTGTTCCACAGATATCTACACTTCCACCCGGACTGCTCAAAGAAATTCCTTGTGGAGTTAAGACTTCTGTGGATGGGCTTGGGGCGGTTACAGTTAGCGGAGGTGCTGGAACAGTAACAAAAGCAGAACAACTTGGAGGTGGATCAGGCAAGGGCTGATTTGGAAAGAGGGATGGGGCGGTGTAGAACGAAGGACCATGCAAAGATGGATTTAGAGCTGACATAAAAGAGAAAGTAGGGCCTCGACACGATGCATTAAAATGATTTGTCATCTGAATCTCGGTAAAAGCATTTGCAAATGTCTGCCAGGTATTTGTTAATGGCATCTGTGTTTCCGGGAGTTTTTCTTGCTTCTCTGTTGTAAATAATTTACGATTGAACTGAGGGAATCGTAGGTAGTCAGTGGTATCGGGATTAGCCAGGTATTGGAGTAGCCGGAAGTGAGGGGCCTCTCCCACGGACACAGACAGAGGGAATTGTTGTTGGAGGGCTGAGTGGAGTCGATTCGATATAGTCTGAAGTTAAACGTAAACCAGGTTTACAATTACTTACTATAATAGCAGGTGTCAGAAGTAACATATTGCCATATTGCGCGAAAGATGAAATTCCAAATGGATGAGATTTTTTTATGACCTCCAGAAGCGAGTCTTGAAGAAGATTACGGAACTGTGACAACAGATCTGACGCTGCGGGCCTTATTCCTTTTATGGACGGATCCGAGGTTAAGATGGCCTGGAAAAGCAATAACTCCGTCTTTGTGACGGCGGTCTTCTTCAATGGACGAATTACATCCTCACTGGCCGAGTTATAAACCAAGTCGTCTCTAAACAAATAAAATTTGTTTTTCCTTGTCCCTTTCCTCTTAACTCACTCTTCTAAGAAAAGTGTGCGCAGAACGGCCAATTGCTCTGTTTCTCTCTCTAAAACTCGATCCACACACAAACGAAAAAAGGTTATTCTGGTGAAAACATTCTGTACAATTGCGACCTTGTCTTCTACCGTGAAGGTGTCTGCAGTTTCCGTTTTCTCAAGGGCCAATGCACATAATCCATTCACCCAATCAACCACCTGAACAATCCGCCACAGGGCGTGGAATGAGTTATCTCCGTTCTCGTAAATTGGCCGATTCTGCAAAAATTGGTACTGAATTAGTCTCATTGGCTAACTAGTCAATTACTTGTTCGGTTGACGCAAGAATGCGTTCGTTGATTAAACTCTTGAGTGTAAAATTCTTGACCGAGTCCAGACTTTGCGTTCGACAATCCTTTGCGCTTCTATCTTCGAGTTTTGTAATCTTGTCAACCAATTCGCTGAAAACAAAAGATTTTTTAAATATTTGTTTGCGATGAGAAATGGACCTCAAAGACCTACTCTTGGACTTTCGTGATGTCTATCTCGGCAATAGTCTCCGCTGGCCGACTTGAGTCTTGTCGAGTTAACCGGAAGTGCGAAGAAGTGTGGATGGACTTGATTTGCTCCGACGAGATCGATTTGTTGCGACTTCGGCATATCGCTTCGTTTCGATCCGGCCTCACAGCTAGGAACATTAATACTGCGTAACCAAGGAGACATATGCACTTACCATCTGGATTCATGCCAACTTCCAAACATCGTCGGAATCGACAATAGCGACAACTATTTCTTTCATCTAAAGATGAAAAACAATTAAATTGGTACTAAAGAATGAAATAAGAAGACGTACATTTGTCCACCTTACATTGCTTGTCATAACGACAAACATATTTGTTCCTTCCTTCCTTGACGGCCCTTCGAAAGAAGCCTTTACAACCAAAACAAGCTAAGACCCCGTAATGCAATTTTGCAGGCGTATCACCACAAACAGCGCACACTCGGATTGACTGTTTTTGTGCCGTCGCATCACTGATCATGGGCGAAGGCAATGTATTACTGATCGGAGAATCAGAAATATAGTTGACAGCCATTAGGGCGTTGCTAGCCACATCTAACTAAATTGGAATAACTTGTTCTTTTCCTTGATGAATGATGGAAGTAGTTTAACAAGCTTCTGTAAAGGGTGGATGTTCCCTTATTCTCACGTGATCTAAAAATGGAAATCATCAAAAAACGAAATTAAATATATTATCAAATATTGAAATTGGAACTAAAAGGCGGGATAAAAAAGAAAATGACTGCGCGACCCCCGAAGGCACTATTGTATGGACCCCAACTTTTTTGAGTCAGGTAACCGAAAGTATTTTCTCTAACTGAACGCCCGCTCTCCGACCCCCGTCTTTGAAACGTCAAAGCGAGAGTAGGGTGTTCGGCCGTCTCTAACACTCGTTGTCGATTGATTGCTGTTCCATTTACTTCCATGTTATTTATTTAGTAACACAGATTTGCCGAACGCCGGCTACGTACAATCGCTCCCCTCAGTCTTTGCCCCACTTATACGCAAAATCATGTTCGAAATTTATTGTTGTAAAATACGGTAAAACAATGAGAAAAATAAGAAAATAAACCGGTCTCAACGCCATATCCTATGACGCTGTAACAATAATATACAAGAGACGATTGAGCATTATTGTAGGAACCTTTAATGGAAAGGAGGAAGCCTCGGAATCCACTTCTAAAGAACCTAGCTGTTATCTAATGGTCAAGAAGTATCAGATTCAAGGCGACACATGTAGAAGTCTTCAGATAATACATGTACAAAATCACAGATTAAATTAAAGAGACATATGTACGAGATTCGGCACTTAAGAAGAGAATTACAAGGTGGTAACTAAAAGAAGATCCTCGTCTTTAGAGGATCCGTTTGCGTTGCTGATCGTGGTTCCATGAGGATGATGAGGATCAGCACGACGGAGAAGGGATTGTTGGGAGTACTGGTTGAAATCGTTGATTTCTTCTGGTCGAATACCACCTACATGTTCTAGATAACTAGGATTGGCAAGGGTATATTGGGCTGCTGTATGAAGTTGTCGATCATCCAGTTCGTAGGCTTCCGCTAATTCTCTTCGGGCCACCTCTACCACCTGCGGATCCATATACCTTCCTAAACTAGTTTGCAGGGCATCTCTGACCAGTTGATCAGCCGGATGTGGTCGTTGGTTATGA
Organism: Bursaphelenchus mucronatus; assembly: GCA_025436335.1. NCBI lineage: Eukaryota > Metazoa > Nematoda > Chromadorea > Rhabditida > Aphelenchoididae > Bursaphelenchus > Bursaphelenchus mucronatus. The sequence goes on from CM046356.1 coordinate 6,634,821, forward strand.
TTTGGTAGTTGCCTTTTTACTACTTGGCATGGCTGACCGTATCCATAGTATTCTTCGGGCTCAGCCGGTCTGAATAAAGTCCGTCGACTGTCTGTATGAGGAAGTCGGACTGATTTTCCCTCTGGAACTGGTCGATAAGTTCTGCTATCGTCATCGATAACTCCATCCATTAAGCCATAACCTCCAATCCGAGAATGAGAGGGTGATTGCGTATCATACTCGTTATCCGATTGAAGACCGGCTATGACAAAGGCTTGGCTTCTGGCTAGCTGTAGTGGCTCTTGTATGGGTGGTCGATTTCTTTCATGTTCTTCCATCCTCTCTATAGTATCAATTCTTTTTCTCCTTTCAAAATAATCTTCGTCATCAGATTCCGGTGGCATTCTAAAATACGACAAATACAATATTATATGGGCGTGGGATTGTTTATACATAAGCTGATACTTACGTCCGGTTTGCAAAAATGAACCGCCGAGCCGGGTCGACCGGTCTCTGCGGACCTAAAGAGGAGTCTCTTGAGTCGTGAGAGGGATTTAAAGGTTGTTGAGATTCCGTGGAGGAAGTATGGATGTGGCGATCAGCTGCGCGGCCATACAGTTTGGCCAGATTGGGAAGCTTCCTACCAGTTACTGGCCCCCCATTTGCTTTTCCATAGCGGGCTTGGTTTTGGACTAGTGGTTGATGTTCGTTATGATAAATGTTGTTCTAAGATAATATAAATGTTATAGCTTTCAGTCTTGATGAACTTACTTGAGTCGGAATATTAATGCTGTTATTAGTCGGCATTCCCCGGTGGAGACGGAAATGCTCGTTGCTGATCGTATCCGCCACGGCTATGGAATGTGTTGGCGAGAGACCATCCACTAAAAAACGAAATTGAATACGATTTGAGATTCTGCGGCCGGAAATTGGCTCTCATGGGAAAGACGAAAAAAGAATAAAGGCATAAGAATGAAGCCGAGATGAAAGTTTATGGCATCGAGGACAGGTTCGTCCCTAGCGGAATGTTGCGTGCTGCAATGAGCACCCATCCACACGAACCTTGCTTCTTCAACTTACGTCTGGCTGTTCATGCATAAACAAATGACATACCCAATGTACCTGTTCCTCCCTTTGTCTTCAGCTACATATATCCATTTAAACTTTTTCACAACACAACAATTAAATTAACTGTTAGTGGCGATGTTGTTGGCCTTTCATTGAGATGCCCTTTATTTAACATATAAAAGTGAATGGAATATTTACAAACGTACAGCGAACACCGACGATGCATTCACCAATCCAGTGTAACAAACAAAAGTGAGGTTGGGTATTTAAATTAGTGGAATTCGTAAAAAACACCACAAACCGAATGATTCAATCCTGAGCACAAGAAAATCGTTCGGAAATTATAGCCATGCCAAAAATCTCGTCATCAAAGATTACGATGCTACAACACAATTATGACCACACGTCAATCCAGCGTATTTCCTGAACCGTTTAGACGTTTCGTCCACACACTATCGGTTGACGAAAAGATTTTAGATATAAAAGTTCTTTGGAAAGAATTTTTTTGGACGAAATTGGTCTCAAAAAAATCAAGAAAATTTTTAATTATTCGTTTCTGACAGAGAGCAAGGTTTTGTCCTGGCTAGCCAAGAGAAAACAGCGAAAGATTCTTCTCAAAAATTCTGTTTGTGACGAAACGCCACGTCGATTAAATGTTGGTCAGGAAATAGCTTCAACTACGCGGGATTGACGTGGACCATAATTTCCGACGAGGTACATTTATGTAGTAGTACATAAGTAGTGCGTATAGTGGTTGATCCAAGAAAACGTCAAAGTAATACCAAATAAAACAATAGTAAAAGTGGAAAACGAACACAAACTTGAAGAGAACACCAAACGGAAGTATTTACAATCTACATTGAAAGACTAGAAGAAGGGAAGACTAAAATTACTGGGGCGGGTGGGAAGAAGACGGTCAAGTGTACCCTGGTCCAGCTCGTAGTCCGAGTTGAGGCCGGACTTGCGCAGCAAGAACTTACTCTTGAGAGGCAAGAGCTTCCGTTCCTCCTTCTCGTAGGTATGATGGTTATGATGGTGGTGCCGGGGGCCGGTGGCGCTGGACGAAGAGCCGGCGCCGCTGGTACTGCCCGGCTGATTGGATCCGCTCAACGCATTCACTATGTTGTTGAAAAGGGAATGAGTCCGCTGAAAAGGAAGGCGCCGTTAAAACAAGAATTCCCGGCGCTTAATTTGTCGGCCGCAAAAATTGCCCGGAGGGCCTTTCTTCCAAGGACCCTAATTTTGTTGGACGGCCGAATTCATACAAAAAGGCATCAAAAGGTCAGGGCCGAATTGGCTCCCGGAAAACAGCATTCGATAAGGGGAGATCGGATAACTTGGACAAACAAAACAAAAGACTGACCCGGTGTTGAGGCTCTTCCAGCTCGTTTACAAAGTCCGTTTCCAGATTCCCAGAGATGGCTCGTTTCAATTCGGGGCCAATGTCGTGCAGAGTTCGGAGACCAGCCTAAATTAACCACAATGTTGAATTGCAATCCACTATGTCTTAATTTAATTTTTTTATAATCAATCTACCTGTAATGCCATGGCTTGGGTGTTTTGAACAGGGATTACACCCTTGGACTCCAATTCCTTACGCTTCTTGAATCTACGGAAGTAATCTTGGATCAAGAAAGTGGCATAGAATTTTCCGACAGTTACATCATCGCCTCCTAAATCGGTTATGGAACATGAATTTTAGAAGAATCAACTTACGTCCTGCTGGAGGGACGACCTCGTCCAGCATCTTTATGGGAGTTCTCTTCCAGATTCGGCGAATGGCAGCTCTTAATTGTTCGTTGGCTTCGTCAATGTTTCCTTCCGTATAAATCTTCAGATTCGTTCGGACCAGGGCAAAGAGAGTGGCATTGAAACATACAGTACCATCACTGTTTAGAGGCATATTCATTGACACAAGACGCTAAAGCAACAAATTTTAATATTATTATATATCCGTATCAATGCTACTCGTTATATATTAAGTTTGGGTAAACTACCTTGCAAGCCAAACGATGAGGACAAAGTTTACCAAATCCGAGTGGCGGGGAGATCTTTCGGAGCAGAGTAACTACATCAAGATGTTTGATTCTTCCTTTTGCATCAGGATCATATTCCGACCACAATCTCACGAATTCTTCGAGATGGTGAGGACCCAGAATACTCCAATCTCGAGTAAGATAATCAAAGTTGTCCATGATGACCGCCACGAACAAGTTGATGACTAAGAATGAACACAACATGAAGAAGGAGATAAAGTACGGATAGGCAAAATCAACTCCACATAATGCAGTGGGATCATTCTTGTAGTCATCGGATGATGGATCACAGGTCACATCCGGTCGATCGGAACAAGATAACATAATCTCTTGCCAGGCTTCTCCAGTAGCTGATCTGAAGAGCACCAAAACAGCCGCAGGGAAAGTGTGAAAGTTGTTATTCCGATGGATTTCCGTGTCATCATCTAAGGCCACTTTGCCAAAAACTTGCATTCCGATGACAGCATAAATGAAAAAGAGCAACACGATCAAAAGAGCGACGTATGGGAGAGCCTAAACCAATATTTGAGTAGAGTTGTGCACAAAGAACTTTTCGTAGAGCAAAACTCAAAATTTACCTGGAATGACTTCATGAATGTCCACAAGAGAGTCCTGATGCCCTCTCCTCTCGCCAATAATTTGACCAATCTCATCACACGGAACAAACGGAAGAAGTTGATGGAAATAATATTGGAACCGGGACTCAGTTTGCCATAGATAATATCGATAAAAGATCCCAGAACGATGACAAAATCAAAAGCATTCCAGCGATCACCAAAGTAATTCTTGGGATTCAAGGCGATGATTTTAAACAATGCTTCAAACGCGAAGACTCCCGTGAAGAGAAGATTCAGAATATCGAGAACATTATCCATCTGGACATCTGGAGGGTAATGCTTCATGGCCAGAGTAGTCGTGTTCAACAAGATTATGATGAAGATGGCGTATTCAAAAAATTGAGATGTAACGAACCACCAGACCCGGTATTGGAATCTGTTTCTAGGGATGTAGCGACGATGGGGCTTCGCTTTTAAAGCGAATTCAATGCATTTACGCTAAAATGGTTACAGTTGATTTTTAAATGATAGACACAGTAGCTAAAAGCTTTATGAAAAAAGGCCTACTTGATTTTTATCCAATTCACAATTTTCGTATTCACGTTCTCCTTCATTTTGGAAAGTAACGATGACGAAACCGACGAAGATATTCATCATAAAAAAGGCGATGACAACGATAAAAGCAATGAAGAAGATAGCAACGGCTTGTCTGGCATTGTAAACCGGGCCTTTGTCTTCCTCGTTAGAATTGATTGCAACGTATAACAAACTAAAATGAATGACATTAGTGAATGACAAATATTCTGCTTACTCTGGCCATCCCTCAAATGTTGATACGACAAATAAAGAGATCATGGCATCCATCACATTGTCAAAGTTGAAGTCATTTCTAGTCCATTCTCTTTCCATTCTTAACGGTTTTGTCGGATCCCCATCTTCGTATGTTATGAATTCTCCTCGACATTCAGCAGCAGTCATTTTGGAGAGATCATTGCAAGAAAAGAAAGTACCCTTGAACAATTGGACTCCAATAATGGCAAACATGAATTGCAACATGAACGTGACCAACATGATGTTACCGATGGTTTTCACAGCCACAATCACACATTGCACAACGTGTTTGAGACCTTTGGCACGGTTGATGGCACGAAGAGGTCTTAATACCCTGAGGACACGAAGGATCTTGACCACCGAGATGGCGTCTAAGCATTGAATTCAAGGAAATATATATGATAACTTGCCTGATTTGAGGACGAATGAAATTAAGGATACAGCCACAACCAAAATATCAAGTAAATTAAAGGCATTCCGACAGAAAGATCCCTGATGCAAAACCAATCCAAATACCACTACTTTTAGTGTGATTTCAACAGTAAAAACAGTTGTGAAGAAGTAGTCAAAGTAGTTAAGAATCTGATTCCTGTAACTTCCGGCTTCCAGAGGATCCTCAGCCGCTAACATAGCTGATGAAACAAGGATGCAAACAAGAACGGAGTTCGTAAAATAAGTGTGGTTAACAATCTTGTTACAGAATACCCGGAAGGGATTCGAATGACTGAGGATGAATAAGGAAGATGCCTTGGGAATAGGTTTAACATTCTTGCTCGAGGGTAGATTAGAAACTCGGCGTGGTCGAGGGCCAACCGGCTCGTCTTCATTACCTTCCGCATCTGATCCTTCTCCATCTTTCACGTCATTTGGTCGAATTCTCATCTCCTCATTTCCATTCTCATCATATTTATCATCATCATACTCGTCTTCTGCTTCTTCTACTTCCATTTCTGTCTGTTCTTCTTCTTTTTCTGCGTTCGTTAAACTGTCAGCATCAGCCAAATTGTCGACCGCGATAGCCAAGAAAACGTTTAACAAGATGTAATTACCGCAAATAAAGAGGACAATAAAGTAGATGGATACCATCATTCCCATTGATCCCACGCCTCCGAACGATTCAATACCGTTGTACATAACTGTATTCCAATCTTCACCAGTTAGAATCTAAACATGGAATAAAATTAACGGAATCTAAAATCACCTGAAATACTGTAAGAAGCGCCTGAATAAAAGTATCGAAATTGGCTCTTGGCTTCGGTTGCATCGGATTGAAGTTGAATTTCCCTCCAAAAACTTGCATTCCAAGCAAAGCGAAAATAACGATGAACAAGAAGAGCAGTAACAACAAGGACATGATCGACCTCAGCGAGTTTAACAGTGATGAAACCAGGTTTCTGAGAGATGTCCAATACTTTGTGACCTTGAATATTCTCAGAAGACGAGCTGAACGTAAAACAGACACGCCCAGGGGTTTCATCAATTCGAAATATACAAGAATAAACTCCAAGATAGACGAGATAACAACGAAACAATCAAATCGATTGAATTGTGACGTTGTGTATGTATTGAAACCCAGAGAATACATCTTCAGAAACATTTCCATTGAGAAAAGAATTACAAAGAAAAGATTGGCAGCAGCTAAACCCGGTTGGTATTAGTTTAAAACATTGAAAAAGAAGACTTACTTTGGAAGTCATCCAACCAAGGCTCCTGTCCGTAATGCTCCGAGGTGAGCACCAAAGTATTCAGCAGCACCAGAATGATAACCAGCCAATAAAACCCTTGAGATTTAACAAGACGTCTACACCCACGTCGACATCGTCGATTAATTCGTTGAAATGTACGGATCTGGGCGCCACAAATAGGAGGCTTCTTTTCATCGGCCCTTTCTTCACCTTCTACATCATCTTCTTCTCCATTCAATTCTAAAATAAAAATTGATAGTAAGACTTTAAATATCCAACCGAAGTACTCACGGAATTGTTGTTGTTCGTCCTCTACTTGATCGTCATCGTTGACAGGTTCAATGTCCTCGGCCTGGGTGATCCAATCGAGATATCCCTTGAGATCTTCTTCTAATTGTTGTTTTTCACGGAATTTTTGGAAAAGACCCCGGGCTCGCGCTTTCTCTCGCTCTTTTGAGAATTCTCCGGACAAAACTCCCAATACAAGATTGAGTACGAAGAAAGAGCCGAGGATGACCAGAGTCACAAAATAGATCCACGGCCACTCTCTGCCTACCGCATCGTTCACCCAGTACATTACATCCGTCCATCCTTCCAAAGAGACGCATTGGAAGACCGTCAACATGGCCAATCCGAAGTTGTCGAAATTGGTGATGCCATTATTGGGCCCTTGCCAAGTGGTGTTTGTAGAACATATCCAGCCGTTACTGCTATGTTTGGCAGAGGCCGATGCTGGTTCACAGTGATAGGCAGTGGATGCCCGACCGCAAGGGGATGGTTCTTTTTGAGCAAATTCTCCTGTGACAACATCCACACTACAATGATGATTATTACGCTATGGTTTCAAAATACGTTAAAGTTTCAACAATACAAAACGCTTACCAAGTCGAATGGAGCTTGCCACAAAACAATTCTAGTCCTATGATAGCGTAAATGATAATGACAAACATGACCAGTAATGAAATGTGAAGAAGAGGCAGCATGGCTCTGAGGATGGCGTTTAATACGACCTGAAGTGAGGGGACACCCGAAACAAGACGCAACGGCCGAAGCACACGAAACGCACGCAATGCCTTCACGTCGAATCCCTGGATGTGCATACGGGAAAGCACCGTACTGATAAGTCTGCAAGCCATTGGGTATAGATCATTAGCGATATCAGCATAAGATATATTTCTTATACTTACCCAATAACAACAATTATAAAATCGAGAATATTCCATGCATTACGTAGATAAGCACCCGAATGAAAGAGAAACCCCATAGCAATCACCTTCAGAACACACTCGATAGTGAAAACAACAATGAACAGATATTCCACTTGCTCCTGAAAGCGTTTTTATATGGTTAATGTCGGCCCACACCTACGAGGATGGTGTTCTTGGAATCGGAATCCTGGGCGGGATATGGTTGATAGACGGCCAACGCCACGCAATTGGCGCATATCATGAGGAGAATGAGGTACTCGAACGGTCTCCATTCCGTGATGGAGATGGCAAACTTTCGGATTGGATTCGCCGTCCTGAGACAGAGCAACGAGCGTTCCGTCCGCTCCACGGCGTTGTTGGCCATGTTCCGGGGTTTCCGCTGTTGAGCCCGTTTTCGCGCATTCTCCTGTTGATTTGTGGCGGCGACAGCGGCCTGCAAGTAAAATTTCATCAAAATACGCGAGTTAAACAGGTTGCGAAAAGTTCGTCAGATCCGGGTCCACAAACAAACCCATCCCATTGTTAATTCGAAACCGTTTACAATCTGCAACATACTTGGAGGGTTTGTTGCCAAAGATCTGTTCGTGTGTCGTCGCCGCCTCCTCCACCTCCTCCGCCGTCTCCTGCGCTCCCGATGCCGTCCTCGTCCAAGGACGAGGCCATCATGCTTGCGAACGCTGAAACGAAAACAGGTAAACATCATAGTAATTAAGGCAAATAAAAAACGTGATATTTCTGAAGACAGAAACGGGGTTATTATTATTTTATACTCCGTTCTCAATTCTATTCTAAACTACCATAGATCTGGCCCTCAGAACCCTCGTCTACAACACCTTGGCGGGAAAAAGCCCGCAATTTTTTAATTTTTTTTTCTGCAAAGTTGCTAATTAAAGGATAAAAAAGACAGGAGATTGAACAATGGGAAGATCCGCGAAGGCCTCAGGGAGTGTGATCGGGATTTGTGGAGAGCAACAAGGGAGGCTAATCCAAGTTTCTAGGCTCTGCGCACCTTTGCATGCACTTTCACTTCGCTTTGCTATTGTCATCACCTTTCAACGGTAGCTCTTGAGGGCCTCTGGGCCACTTGATCGGTCCTAAGAGAGCCCCCACACCGGAGATTGCTTTTAAAAAAGTTTTTGCGTGGCTCCAAAATTCGTTATGATTGCAGTTAAGTCATCGGACTTCCGGCTTATCGATCCCGAACTCTGAGTGTGGGTCATATGATTTCTACGTCGCACGTCATATATTTTGAAGCACCGCAAAATCTTCTTGATTTTCTGGCCTTTACAGATAATCAAATTCCACCAGAATCCAAAATTAAATTTTAAGATGGAAAGCGGGATAATGATGGCCCGAAAGAGAGACTTGACCCAATTTTGGGGCCAATATTTAATTAACTCACCCGACATATTGTCTAACACTTAAGGCGACGGCGACGCGAGGAACTGGCAGGGATGAAACAACGGTGTCTCTGATCGTTCCACAGTTTCATCCTTCTCGCGGCACTGAGCCGCCGGAGGGCATTCGTGTGATATAAGTACAGAAATGGCGGTGGTGTTTGAGGTTCTGAAGAACTAACTTTTTCGTACTTAAATTTTATACAGTGCTGGACGGAATTATAACCCCATTTTAAAAATTAATGTAACACGGTAATGAAATAAAAAAACGATTGCATAAGTGCGCAGTAATCCTAAAAAATACAGTATGACTAAAAAAATCGCGATTCTTTGAAGATTACCAGAGTACGCACGGTCACCCCTCTCGAGACAGAATCCGTGGATGAAATGGAGCGGTTTCATGGAGGCACCAAACGTCGTTTTAGAGGAAATGTCCCATGTTCTTTCCCTTTTTTGGCAAAAAAAGACACGGTCCCGGGTCGGCTTTGCTTGGCCATTCTTCTTCTTGAACCCGTTTTCTGGCTTCCTTAAACCTGGAGGCTATTTTCGCTTGATCCACGGCTTTGTCGTGATGGATTGACTACTTTGATGGGTTTTTCCTTGTAATCCTAGGTCTTAAATGTTCTCCTTGACACATGGAGTTCAAAAAAGAAAAAAGTGTTGCGCGATGTAGAAAATTTAAAGAATGTTGCAATACAACTTGCAAATAGTAACAAGAGAACAAAATCTCAGTACCTCGCCGAATGTAATAATATTCAGTTAGATCCCTTATGTGCAGTGGGATTACGGAGGATAAACCAGGAGAATTCCGAAAATCATTTAAAAAAATTGGAGGCTTGATATCACAAACTTCAACCACATTTCCCGCATGAAGCGCAGGCAATGTGGTTACCATTGAGCTAAGATTACATTAAGTAGATTAGTCGAAATAGGTGGGTAAAATCAGAAAGGTAAACTTTCAAACACACATCGCATCGCAAAAAACACTATGCTCCCACAAGCTGCTAATTTCAACAGAGATGACCAAAATGAAAAGAAGCGGTAGCTTTTCAAACTACTCACAAAATTAAAATAACAATAAATACGGAAATAGAAAGTCATACCCTGAGGGCGTAAAATGACAAATAACCTAGATTAGGAGCGGGAAAATGACGCGGAATCTTATATAGAAAAAGGTCAATAAAAAGAAAACAGTAGAACACATCCATCTGGTCCTAATAATGGCGCTTCCCTCCTTTCCGGCCGTCTTGGCATTATTCTTCTTCAAAGTCGTCTCGGGTTTCAACCTTCATCTTCAACTCTCTCTCCTTCTAGTTTCGTTAAAATTTAACTTTCCCAACCCCTAATACAAAACAGCTAGGAATGTAACACATTTTCTTATTTTTCGCCCAAGGGAAAGATATTCAAGGGAAAAGAAAAAATATATAGTCCAAATATACACCAAAAACAGTACAAAAAATAAAAATAAATCATCAACAAAATTCAAAAATCTCCAAAAAGAGGTCGAAATGATGCTTTCAAATGAAGCGAAGACCGAATTCATTTAGAAATAATGGAGAACCAAGGGATTTGTACAAAAAGGCCAGGACTTCTCCCTCATTCCACCGGAGCGACAGGTGTGTCTCGCCCGAGGCTGTTTTTGACCATCTTCCCGGGACTGGTCTTTGAGGATAACCGTTCATGGATGGTCATCCGAATAGTGTCACTTTAATTGGTTTAAGGCCCCATTAAACGGAAACACGATTACTTTCGAGGGCATGTGGCCGCGCACACTTAAAGGCCGCCTCCACCAATCTCGACATCACATTCCGGACAAACAATTTGGCGGTAAAGGGTAAAAATGAAGGCTCTTTTTTACTTTGCCTCACTCAGCCACGCAGCCCGCAGCCGCAGGATACGTTTTTTCATTCATGGCATTTTTGATTCGGGAACACGAATGTCACGAATCAAGAAACGTTCTTTGTAAAGCCAGATTCCCGCAAGAAAAGCCACAAGCAATGCAATAATATGCCTTCTGAATAATCTATGGTTCTCATAGAATGAGAGTAATTTTCCTCAAAAACCCCTTTGACTTAAGACTATCCCATCGTCGCATAACCTATTATAGTGTCCAATTTTATTGGAAGTCGACATTGGATATCCGAAAACGTCAATTAAACTCTCAAAACACATTTCCGCAATGATCCTGGAGAAAGACACGTGACCGGCTTGAATCGCTCAGTCCAGGAAGGCTGAAAATGTAATTAGTAGTGGTGGGAGACGCCTGGCTAAACGGACCCTAAGGAGACGAAGGGAAAAGAGGTATTGTATTCATCAAGAATTCGCGGAATTCTTAATTGAAAAACGAGAATTCGCCGCAGGGGGATTCGCGGTCTCAACTGGACCCACCCCGACCTGACTGGTCTGGCCTGACTTACATGGTCTTCCAAAAATTAAGAATAAAATAATAATTTGAAAAACCGAAAGGTGCGGAGGAGGAATGCACTCCGTTTCATCTTTTCTTGGCCCGTTCAAGGCGATAACAAGAGGATGGGCACAGAAGAGGCTTTCTATCCCCCCCCCCCCCCCCCCCCCATCCCTTTCTTTCCCTCAGGCCATCGTACCCGGGTTAAAGAAGATAAAAAGAGTGTGGAGACAGTTTTTCTCTAGTTTCCTGCAAAGAAGACCAGCCACGGCACCACGAGTCGGTTGTCCCCCGAGACTCCGGGGCCAGCTCTCTTTCTCTCTGTTAAAGTGACATTGCCCGCTTGGTTCGGCCGGTCTCGCTTTTACTCTGCCCTCCTTCCTCACCTTTTCGGCCGCCAATTTTCTTTCCAAAAAAGAGACTCGGTCTGAGGGCCGACCAGGTCGGCTTCTGGCTTAATCCCGGGAGTGCAGTTCGTTTGGTCAGTTCTCGGTCATCTTTCCTCCATTCTTCATTTTATGCCCCCTCCCCTTCTCCTCTCATATGTTTTCGTTTAATTTCCGTCAGTTTTAATTATTTTTGCCTCAATCCAGAATCCAGGGCCGTTCGGGAATCCGGCCCGTGCTCTTTAATTTGCAAACTTTTAACTCTTTTTGAATTCCCCTTCCACCCCCGCTTGGAACAAGCGTTCCGTGCCCTTTTCGCGGTGTTTTTCTCCCAATTCTGTATCACATTTTGAGCAAAATCTGTCCGCAAAACAAACTGAAACAAAAATAAGTCGATTCATGCCAGAACAATGTCAAAAATTATTACCACACTTCGCTCATATCTTAAATTTATTTTAATAAAATTAAAATTGCAATTAACAGACCAGTATTCGTGAATAAAATATTTGACGAACGGTTACAAAACGAGACCCTAAGAGAATTGAGACAACCAGAATAAATAAACGGAATGGCATCAGTCCGACCATTATTAATGCCCTTTTTAAAGTTCGGTGTGCTCCTCTTCGACCTCTGCTTTTTCTTGTTTGCTCTCTTCTTCCGTTGGAGCTTCATCTTCAACGATTTCCACTTCTTCTTCAACCTGTTCTTCGGCACTTAAGTCTAGTGATTGACGGAGAATCTGTAACAAATGCATTACTCATATATTACACGCAAAAAAAAACAAGCCTAAATAAACTGAAACATACAGATTCGATCCTTTCAGCAAATCCAACTTGATCTTGGAGGGCATACCCCGACCTCAAAGTTGCAGTCTCAAACAAGAGTTCAGCCGTAGTGACAGCCTTAGGATCTTCTTGATCGTTCTCAATTCTCCTCAGCAATTCCTTCACTACTGGATGTCTTGGGTTGATCTCGAAAATCTTTTTCTGGTTTGCATAGAAGTCCTGGGTTGGGTCATTGGCCTTGGCATAAGCCTGAGATTTCATAATCCTCTCCATATTTCCAGACCACCCATAAGAAGAGGCGACCAGAGCTGAGGGAGATTTGGTCAATCTCTCAGAAACTACAGCCTTTTCAATCTTTCCATTGAGCCCTTTATCCTTCAGCCAATCAGTCAAAGGTTCAAATTGTTTTTCGAGTTCAGCGAATGCCTCCTTGGCCTTTTCACCCTGATTTAGCTTCACTCCCTCCTTGGCAACGTTCTGGAACTTCTTTCCATCAAACTCTGGCATGGCTTGGATGCAGTATTCGTCAACGGGCTCGGTTAAATATAAAACTTCATACCCTTTCTTCAACAAAGCCTCAACAAAAGGAGAAGACTCGACTTCTTTTCTGGATGTACCAGCAATGTAGAAGATCGTTTCTTGTTTCTCCTTCATCCTTTCAGCATATTGTGTTAAAGTGGTAAGGCCAGACGCATCGTTTGAGCTCTGGAATCGGAGGAGCTTAGCGAGACGGTTACGGTTGGATGGATCTTCCATGATTCCGAGCTTAACATTAGTGGAAAACTCCTTCCAGAAGTCATCATATGTCTTCTCGTCCATCTTCTTCAACATATCCAGTACCTTTCGCACCAACTTCTTCTTAATGACCTTAAGAAGTTTGTGCTGTTGGAGGTTTTCCCGAGAGACGTTAAGAGGAAGATCATCTGAATCAACGAGACCTCTGATGAAAGCCAGGTATTTGGGAAGCATGTCTTGGAAGTCGTCGGTGATAAAAACACGACGGACGTAGAGCTTAATGTTCTCATTGGTCTTTCCGTAGTTCTGGAAAGCGTCTTGAGGAGCCTTCTTGGGAACATAGAGCACTGAACGGAAAGAAACTTCCCCTTCGGCATTAAAATGGACCTGAAGAAATAAAAAATCATATTTCATTAACTTACATAACCCAAGGGTTCATCGTAATCTTTTGTAATGCTCTTATAGAACTCCTTGTACTCATCCTCGGTGACTTCCGATGGTTTCCGCATCCAGATTGGTTTCAGGCTGTTCACCTTCTCATAATCCCAAACAGTCTTCTCGACACTCTTCGTCTTCGGTTCCTCTCCTTCCTTCACTTCGGCTTCCTCATCCGGTTCTTCAACAGTCACAGTCTTAGATTGCCACAAATAAATGGAGAAGTTGATGAACTGAGAGTATCTGTGGACCAGCTTCCTCACAGTATCAGGCTCTAAGAAATCGTAAGCCTCTTCCTTGAGATGTAGTTGTATCTCGGTACCTCTCTTAAGAGTTGGACCTCGTGGATCTTCGGCGATGGTGAAGGACGCTGAATCAGACTCCCAGATATACTGTTTGTCATCGTTGTTTTTGGTGGTCACAACAACTCTGTCAGCGACCAAGAAGGCTGAGTAGAAACCGACACCGAATTGCCCGATCAAGTCCTAAAGCAGAGTTGAACAAAAAAGGAGAGGGGTACTTACTTGTTGCTGATCAGAGTTGGCATCCATCAATTTTTGGAGGAATTCTGAAGTTCCAGAGTGCGCGATAGTTCCAAGGTTGTTGATCAAGTCTTGCTTAGTCATACCGACACCAGTATCCGTGATGGTCAAGATGTGGTTCTCCTTGTCACTCTTGATTCGGACCGACAACTCATCAGTAGCACTAAGAGCATTCGGATCAGTCAAAGATATCAGCCTGATCTTATCCAAGGCATCAGAAGCATTGGAAATCAATTCCCTCAAAAAGATCTCCTTGTTCCTGTACAAGGAGTTGATTATTAACTTCATCATTCGATTAACTTCAGCTTGGAATTCATGTTTCTCTGCACTCTCCCTGAGTTTTTTAATCTCGGAAACAGAGAGCCCGTCAAGTTTAATTGCTTCTTCTTCTCTGAAATTTAAACATTTTAATGAATTTAATTGACTCTTGACTGTATTTTTATGGCCGCGCTTATGCATTTCCTTAATTCCCATACAATTTCTTTAAAATGGCCCTATTTTATTTCGTAACGAGAGGTCACTCCAGAGTTTCAGTATAAATAAGTCGCGCGACGAAAAGAGCAAATAAACCGGGACTGGCGGTACCTGGCTGACCCAATTTTCTTTTGACGCACAGACAACGCCTCTTTAATGAGTAACTGTCCAACCTATGTGTGGCTAGTTAAAAAGTTCATATTTAGAATGACAAGTGGTAAAATTAGATAAAACCAATGAAAAACGTTACTTCAAAACAGTTTCATCGTCAGTTTTGGACCCAGTTCTCCCTTTTATAACGCTCTCTTCAACAGATGGCTCATCAACTTCATCTTCATCGGCACAGACATGCTGATGGGGAATAAACGCTGAAATTAAACATGACCTATATTCGATGAAAGACAAACAATACAACGAAACATTATAGAAAACCATCCGCTCACCAGACACAATCAACAAGGCGGCCAGACATATCAGCCAAGACCTCTTGGCGGCCATCTTTCAATTGTAAACTTGCTGTCGACCACCCAACCACAACAAATGCACTGCGAATATCTGCAAATATCTAGCACCTCAAACTCGCGTGGAAATTTCTCGACTTTGATGGTCAAACGCAAGCCCCGCCCCCCCCCCCCCCTCGCTCTGACGTGCACCAATCATCGGACGCCTTAAATTACACGTCAGCTAATCAACGACCGCCAAAAAACGAGGTGCGCAAAAATGCAGAAACCTGCGTCCGAGGGTAATAAACCTAAATTAATTACCATTTCAATTAAATCCCTTGAAATAATCGTTGAGTTATAACGTATGACAACAGCCAGGTTGACAAAAATCTGTACAGCGATCTTGCGTGAGCTCTCAAGACCACTAATTCATCATAAAAAGCCAAATTAAACTTGCTAGGTCAACACAACTAAACGCAGCAAAAAATCACAGCCACACGGCGGTTTCAAAAGCACCCTTCGTACACGGCTTGCCCAAATAGAACAAAATTGGAGAAAAAAACGTCCACGACGCTCGCAGCTCGCGTCCGACCCTTGAAAAATTCCTGGGAACTGCCCCTCAAACTTGATGCTCAAAACGTACAAAGTTCTTATTATCACATGAAATAACGTTTATAAAGATCTTCTTTGAATCTCTGCCATCTATTTAAGCTATCATTCATGTCATTGTCATATCTGAATCGGGAAATATGACCTCCACAATATCAGCAATTTTGATGTACCTTGTACAACATGTATAAGATCGAAGAGAGGTAATAAACGAAATGTGTCCTTTTAGTTCCACGTGGACGTTGTAGACGATTCTCCAGAAAAAGTTTCGTCTTAATTGGGCCATTTTTTGATACACTTGAACGTTTCCCACTGCAAATAGGGGAGTTGTCCACCTTCGAAGCCCTAGTGCTCTGTGAAAAATTAGTAATTTCATAGCTTCTTTATGTTGTTTAACACTCTTGAAAGTCTACTTGTAGGCTTTATACTTTTTACAGCTTTAAAAGTGACAAAAAAAAGTTCTGTCTAAATTTGTGCAAGGGTGACAAACAAGTCCCCAAGTACAACATGCCACAAAACTCGCAAATGATAGAATTTTCAAAATGTTTCCTATTAGTTCCACGGCAAACCTATTGGAGGGCATATGCGCAAAATTTCAGGATTCTGAGACAATTTTTTGATAAAATTCAACGTTTCCCATTGATTTAAGGTGATATCTCGTATATTTGTATTCCATCATATAGTCAGCCCCCATGTCGGGAAGAAGGTCGATTAAGACTTACCCACTTCTAAAAACATCAAAGGATGCTCATCAATGCTCATTTGGCTCGTTTTAACACAATATGACATATAGTGAATATTGATGATTATATGTATGTAGGTAGGTAATGTGACTTGCCAAAAAAGCTGAGGTGTCTGGATTTTGAAAACTATACAATTCCATAAAACACCGTCTGAAACCCATATAATCCAGATTTCAGCTTTTTAAACCGAGGTTTTGACCATGTTCAACGTTTCCCATTTGGCAATTTCTATATCTCGAAATAAAAAATTTTGTAATTTCCGTAAAATAAGCTTTCGTGAAAGTATTGCTGTGTGTCTATAGCATTTATTAGCTAGTCTTGTCAATTGAAGACAAATTTCAGCATTGCATTGTTCAAAAATTTACTCCCGATAATTGATACAGTTGACGTATACATCAATATCGATAAAATTTGATGAGTGACAAGGCTCGGTTTGCTTCGAAACAGCAGATCACGATAGGTGCTGATAATAACCCTTGCTGCAATTTTTCGGTTTTTTTTGACAGCTTGTGAGATTTCACATGCGAAGTCATGACATTTATCCCCTCGGCCCGCGGCAGGTATAGTATTGGCGTGTATGTAAGTCAGAATGGCCGATATTGACGATTCAAGATTGTGTATTATTATTATTAAGCAAAACATTTCATCGTATAAAATGTCGCTAATTTTTCTTTGGATGTTTTTTTCTCCATTTGGGCAAGCCGTGCGCAAAAATTTTCGGAAAAAGTGAATAAAACGCGCGCAACTTGCGGGACCAAGTTATACGATACAACTTTTTGAGGAAGAAATCGCACCGTATCACCAGAAGTGTGATGTAATCAATAGTAATAAAAAAACAATCTTCTTGAGCTTTTCAGCCCAGTGATTGTCTCAGAATGCACATTAAAGATTCTAAAGACATCAAATGAAGTAATAGTTCATTTGCTTACTTAAATCAATATAATAACATCCATTAGGCCGTCTCGTAATAAAATTAAGAAAGCAGACCCGTTCGAAGAAATAGAAGAAGCTACAAGAGCAACGAAAACCAAAATTTTTTTAAAAGAATACACTTCTTATAGCAATATTGTATAGTATAATGTCCAATGAACACCAGCAGTGGGAAATACAAGTTAAATGTCTGATCTAGATACATAGAGACGGAGGAGCGCATGCTAAGCGCAATACATCTTTTACTAACTTTAGCGTTGATAGTTGAAGTGGATAAGGTGAAGGTGGGTACTCTTCCGAAAGCCATTGACAATGAAAAATCCGCACTGATTCTCGACAACTATTTCTTACTGAGTGTATTAGCACCGTAACACCTCAAGATATAACTTTGGAATTGATGCACGATGAAATTTGACCTACTACAACATGGACAGGTACTTTCGGCCACAATGAAGTCCATTTATTTTTTTCCCTTAAATCGCCGTGTCATATACCAAAATGTAGCTAAGACAAGGTATATTTTAAACCTCTGGTCGATTTTTGTTTTATCGCTTCCTTAAAAAGATACTGTAATTTTAGTGAAAACGTGATTTCTTGATGTTTTTCAAGACACCATAACTCTTCGAACATCCAACAGTTTTTTACATTTTGGGTGTTGTTGGCTCCAAGCGTATCTCAAGAACTACGCTGACAATTTTGCCAAACTGCACCATTTACGCATGTTATACCAGTTGTAAAATACGGATTTTTCCGCCACAATAAACATGCCTCTAAATCCAACCAATTCTGGAAATTTTTATGTCATTATATCAGTATAGCAATGCTCTTTCTTAATCTCTGGTCGATTTTTGATCCAATTGTTAATAACGAAGTTATGGCCAAAAAAGGTGCTAAAATCACTATTTTCCACTCCGCAAGCTGCCGCCAGGCTTAAAAAACACCAAAACTAAGGAAACTTTTTTCGTTTCTTGAAACCGCCGTGAGGCACCTATTTTTCCGATTTTCGGCCCGCAGCCCGGCCCGCCAAAAGCCAGTCCGGCCCGGGGGCCAATTTACTAACTGAAAGTTTCCGGAATGTTTGCTGAAAACGGTAGGGCGCAGCTCGGAAAACCAGCTAAAACGTTGCTCGGGCGCAACTCGCCGACTAGGCGCAGGTCGAATGTACGTTTACAGGCCGATTTTACGAACTGCGCCCAAATTTGGGAACAAATGTTAGTAAAAAAAGCTTCGATCTATACACAACATTTTTTTACGATTATCTTGTCGCGTCACGCCACGAAAACAAATGTTTGGCGTACTGTTAATTAAATATTTTTCTTATTTTATTGAAAAATCTGAAAAATTGTAATTTAGCTTAGTATCAAGTAAAATCCTGGCAAAAAAACATATAAATGCTTAGAGAATTTTTCTTAATGTTTTAGTTCTTCCTTTTCTACATTATACAGTTCAGTGATAGTTCAGTTAGCGAATTCGGAATCTGAACTTTATCTTGCTGCGGAATGCCATAAAAAATCGTCTTTTGCCAAATCACCGGCCCCTTCAAAAACATTGTTTGCGATGTACTGTTACGTGGAAAGATTGGTGCATAACTCTCCAGCCGAGTAGAAAATGTGCCGCGATTTTTTGCATGTCGTTAGATAAGCATACGTCAATGTTGCCTTCAAGTTTCAGGGGATTTGTACGTTTTATATCCAGACTATACCAATGTTGTGTTAAGACCAGGGGTGGTCACCGGCACCTATTTTTCCGATTTTGGGCCCGAAGCCCGAGGTCCGTCAAAAGCCCGGATAGAGGTTTTTTCAAGCTCGGCCCGGCCCGTCAAAAGCCCGGCCCGGCCCGTGAAAACCCGGCTAGGGCGCGACCTGCCAAAAAATCATTGCCGTTTTGTTATAACTAGAGTTGTGATTTTGACAGTGACGTCAAATTGCGGTCTTTTCATCAAATTGCCGCCGTTGTTTCGGTCGGAAGCTGTCTAACGATAAACTAAACATTATTTAAGGTAGTATAATGCCTTCAAACATGTTTAAGACCATATACACATTAAAACAACAGTTTATAACAACAAAAGGAGTTTAATAGACCTATTCCGGATCATCTTCGTCCTCGTTCTTACTTAATTAATTCGATTTCCTTGAAAAAATTGCAAATAGAATTACTGATAAATGTTTATTAGCCTATTGGGAACCAAAGTTTGTAAAAAAAGCTTCGGTCCCGGTAGTACTATTGTAATACATTACTATATATGCACTATTTTTGACAGTAAACGTGAAAACAGCTTGTAAATGTGTTAGAACTTGATAAACTACAGCAACAACACCATCAAAAAATTTTACCGGCACGAACACAATGAATGCCAACGGTTTGGCATTATGATAAAAAGCGGGCCGGGCCTGAAAAACCCCAGGCCCGGACCGGACCGGAAATTTCGGGCCCGGCCCGGTTTAAATTTTCCATTTTTGATTCAGGCCCGGCCCCGATCGGGGCCGGGCCTGAATCAATGGTGGCCACCCCTGGTTTATACCACCTTTTTAGAACGGAATGTCACAAAATTTCAATCAATAATGGCGAGTATTGTGGAGTCCATCTCAACCGTGGCTTTTGTTTTATTTGGACTGAACGTGTGCGACGTGTTCGGACTTGTAGCTCAAGACTCTTTGAGCCATATATTTGCGCGTCTGTCCTTGTGTCTTATTTTTATTGAATTGTTTGAAAACGCGCGTGTAGTCTGATATGGATAAATTATGTTTTTTCCAGGGCTCTATCTTGGGCATGGTCGAGACTACGACTAGTACCCCGGCACCTGAGAAGGTGGTTTTTACGTTTGAAGAACAGGTAAGACATGTTACTTTTCTTCTATTAGCTTGGGTTAAACAAATTTTGTAAAAGCTTTAGGTGTTGTCCTCATGTTCTCTTTACACTATGGCGTTAATTTGTGTCATCTGGGGTTCGATACGATCAGTCAGACTGATAAAAACTCACGTTGCCAAGAAACGAAACATTGAGACGTCAATTGGATGGAAGGAAGCTACCAGATTCCCGATCACCGCTAGTCTTGTCCTCTTCGGTCTTTATGTGCTCTTCAAGTAGGTTATTTTTTAGTTATTCGTTACTTTCACTTTTTAGGGGTCCTTACACCGTCTCGGATGGGTTAATTAAAAAGGCTGAGCCTTATGTTCCACACGAATATCTTGTTCATTTGGAGACTGTCAGGGATTATTTTGGAAAAAACAATACTTCTGAAGTTGCGGTTGACCGGTTAAAGACTGTCAAAGTATACGCCGATAAAATCAAGAAGAGTGACCCCCGAGTTGAAGCCTTTATAAATAATGCCACCGAATATGTTCAACCTTACATCCCGGAGATAACCAAGAGTCGATTTGGATACCTTCTTCTTTTGGTCCTATGTTTTGAAGGATGTTCTGCTCTTGCCGTCCTATTCAAACCAGTGATATCTTTCATGTTGAGATTGTTACCCATTGGCGACAGATGCCCCAAGAAAAATACGACTTATTTATGGTCAATCAAGAGCAGCAAAAAGGAAATGGAAGAGGGTGATATTCTGTACGCCAACCACGACGAAACTGTGGGTGGTTCACTTTAATATAAATTTGCAAGTTTAGGATACTCTTCTTCATATCGAATACGACTGCCATTATGTGATTACGCTGTTTTTCACCGCTGTCGTTGGCGTCTCCCATCTATATCAGAGGCATTGGATCACCAACAACCTTTTGGGTATAGCTTTTTCTGTGTATGGTATCGAGAACTTACATCTAGCCAGTTTCAAGGTAAGGTTACTGTAATTGAGATTATTCTGTTTAGGCCGGCCTGTTTCTCCTAGTCGGTCTCTTTTTTTATGACATCTTCTGGGTGTTTGGAACTGATGTCATGACCACTGTGGCCAAGTCCATCGATGCCCCGATTCTCCTACAATTCCCTCAGGACATCCTCAGGGTTGGATGGTATGATGCCAGAAAGTACAGTATGCTCGGATTGGGAGATATTGTTGTTCCTGGCATTTTTGTCGCTCTTCTGTACCGTTTCGATCATTACGTTGGCCAAAAGAAAACCGAGAAATCAAGGTCTCGATATTACTTTATTGCAGTTGTAATTGGATATATGATTGGTTTGGTTGTCACCATGGCTGTGATGCATCATTTCAAGGTAAGATTGTTGTTCATTGTATGTTACATTTAGGCTGCCCAACCCGCCCTTCTCTACCTTGTCCCTGCCTGCATTATCATCCCGTTGTTTCTGTCACTGATCCGCGGAGAATTTGGCGAACTTTGGAATTACACCGAAGAACACATTGTTAATCCGGAAGAGAACAAACAGAAGGACGCCAACAAGAAAAACCAAAAGAAGAAAGAGAAGAAATCCGATTAAGTTATGTCATAACATAGTTCCGATATTTTGTTGTATTACGGATCAATTAATTTATTCATCCATTGTTGCAAATATTGCAAAAGTAAATGCTAGACAAACAAGAAACCTAGAAGGGTGGTAGTCCATAACGTTCCGGTTTGAATTGTTCTAAGGAATCGAGAAGCTCCGCTAATCTTGGTTTCAACGACTCGATTTCCTTTTTGCCCGCCTCATTCACGAACTGCCATTGAGGGATCATTACACAGTTCATTCCAGCCGCTAATGCAGATTTGACACCATTGATGGAATCCTCGAAAACCAAAACATTTGTTGGGTCAACTTCAGGTGCCATCCTCTGAAGAGTAATCAAATACGGATCTGGCGCCGGCTTCCCATGCTTTACTTCGGGATCGGACCCGGATAAAACTCTGAGAGGGATCTTGTCCAACCATTTCTTGTATAGCTTCTTGGTTTTGAGATCGAATTCCCATTCATCAGAGCCCGTGCAGATGGCCATGGGAATTTTATTCTTGAAGAGATGGTTAATCAAACGATCAGCTCCTGGCAATTCTTGTGGCTCAGCTAAAAGGTTATCTAATTGCACATCATAGATCTTCTCGTATTCTTCGGGCGTGACCTTTCCCTCGAGATCAGACATTCTGATCAGGGTCCTCATAGCCTCACTCTTCTTCGTCCCCATCATGGCCAATTTCTTTTCCAAAGTGAATTTCTTGTCCCAAGTATTTAAAACATTTTGATTAGCGATCGAATACTGGGTCTCACTGTCAATTAGGACTCCATCAAAGTCGAAAATGATGTGAGTGACCTTCACCATTGCCTAAAAATGCTATTATAATACAGGGTGATCCACGAAGTCCTCCAAAGACGGTTTTGTCCCCAGGACGTTTTTTTCAGGCCTTTCTGTCCCCGGACCGGTTCTGTCCTCAGGACGGTTTTGTCCCCACCCCGGTTTTATCCCCAAGACGTTTTTGTACCCAGGACGGTTCTGTCCCCAGACCGGTTATGTTCCCGGGACATTTTTGTCCCCAAGCCGGTTGTGGCTGGACACATGGTGTGTCCCGCCTTGGAGTTGGTAATTTTACAGACTGCAGAGTGATTGAGGTACCACAAGCACTTAATACTATATAGTACTAGTAAAAATTATGCCTTCAGATTTTAATGCTGTTGTTTTGGTGCCCAGTACTGCTCAAAAAAATGTGTTTTTAGCACTGGGTACTGTGTGGTACAAGGTGGCACTACATAGAACGAAATTATTTTTGCACAAAATGAACTTCTGGTCGGTACTTCGTAACAAAACAACGGCATTCACGCGACATGGCTTAATTTTCACCTCGTGCTATATGGTACCACCTTGTACCAGTACCAAGTGCCAAAAACACATTTTTTGAGCAGTACTGGGCACCAAACCAACAGCATTAAAATCTGAAGGCATAATTTTTACTAGAACTATATAGTACCAAGTGATAGTAGTACCTAAATTACTCTGCAGTTTGTAAAGTTACCAACTCCAAGGCTGGACACATCAGGTGCCCAGCCACAACCGGCTTGGGGACAAAAATGTCCTGGGGACATAACCGGTCTGCGGACAGAACCGTCCCGGGGACAAAAAAAATAAAAAAATTTTTGTAATCCCCCATTTTTTCCGGATAGAATTTCAAAAAAATCTACACGTTAAATTTCTTTTTGGTACCATAGGTTTATTTTGAACTGCACCGAGCTCATTTTTCCCACGCGTGGGAAAAATGGTTTTCATTCAAATTCATTAAAAATTTTGGAGAAAATTCCGGAGCCTGAGGATTACAAACATAGTTTTTATAAAATTCTGGGTTGGATTTCCGTACGCCGGGGCCTGTTCCAAAGGTAGTCAAAAGTGCGAACCAAGGGCTGAGACAAAGTCTAAGCCTAACCAGGCTGAGCCTAAACGAAACTAAACTGGGGCTCAGCCAAAGCTTTAGGGCGTCCGCGGACGGGATTATAAACCCGAATTTCCGCGACGCTAACGATTTTTTGGGTATTTATGCGAATTTTCAAAAAAAGGGAGGTGTCGAAGAAAAAAATAGTGAGAGGAGACCAAAAGAAATTATTTTTAAAAACACGGCGCGCATCGTTCTCTTTTGATGTTTTGGGTGCGTCTCACCACGACCAACTTTTTCCGTGTCGAAAGTTTTGGCATTGTGCAAAAATCAAGGAAATTCATCTTTTATTTCCCGACAAAACAAAAAATCGACCATTGCTGATCACAGAGAACCGAAAATAATTCCAAAATTAGTATAACACCCCGGTCTAGGAAGGTAAGTCCTTATTTCAACTTTTTGTTTGATTTTTAGGAATCCATTGAAGTGGGTTGTCTAGTATAAAGCTGAATTTTCTCGAAAAGTAGTACCGAAACCTGGTCTGATTTTTTTTGCAGCTTCCTAGCGTCTTCATGCAGCTCATGAGTTATCGGGAATACCTAGATTCAGATCGAGGGTCGAGTTACAGGTCAATCTTTAGTTATTGTAGGTCAACTTGAGTGTGAAATCGTGAGCTCAAGAAAAGGTTTTATAATACGAATTTTGCGCAATTGGCTGCCGTAGCACTTCGAATTTGCGTAAACACAGTTATTTTAATATATCAATCAACCTTTTTGGCGTAAAACCGGTTGTGGTAAACTAAAGTTTGTGGCGTTTTGTTCCGATTTTTTTTTTCACTCAATCACGGCCTGCCCAAAACGACAAAAAAAACGCCCGAAACCAGGGGTGGACGTCAGGCCCGGCCCGATCGGGCCGGGCCTGACTCAAAAATGGAAAATTGAAACCGGGCCGGGCCCGAAATTTCCGGTCCGGGCCGCAGGCCTGGGTTTTTTCAGGCCCGGCCCGGCCCGGTTTTTATCATAATGCCAAACCGTTGGCATTCATTGTTTTCGTGCCGGGAAAATTTTTTGATGGGGTTGTTGTTGTAGTTTATCAAGTTCTAACACATTTACAAGCTTTTTTTTCACGTTTACTTTCAAAAATAGTGCATACATAGTAATGTATTACAATAGCACTACCGGGACCGAAGCTTTCTTTACAAACTTTAGTTCCCAATAGGCTAATAAACATTTATCAGTAATTCTATTTGCAATTTGTTGAAAGAAATCCAATTAACTAAGAACAAGGACGAAGATGATCCGAAATAGGTCTATTAAAGTCCTTTCGTTTTTATAAACTGTTGTTTTAGTGTTTATATGGTCTTGAGCATGTTTGAAGGCATTATACTACCTTGAATAATGTTTGTTTAATCGTTAGACAGTTTCTGACCGAAACAACGGCGGCAATTTGATGAAAATGACTTCAATTTGACGTCACTGTCAAAATCACAACCCTAGTTATAACAAAACTGCAACGATTTTTTGGTAGGTCGCGCCCTAGCCGGGCTTTCACGGGCCGGGCCGGGCCTGGCTTTTGACGGGCCGGGCCGAGCGTGTAAAAACCTCTACCCGGGCCGGGCATTTGACGGACCGGGCTTCGGGCCCAAAATCGGAAAAATAGGTGCCAGTGACCACCCCTGCCCGAAACGACTTTTTTGTTTTTATTTTTTTTCTGTGAAAACCATTTTATACGATCAAAGTTTTTAGCTTGATAACTGGTTTATCCAATGTATAAAGAATTCCATATACATTTAGGATTCTGATTGGATTATTTGACATAATTAAAAACAATAGTAATATTTGGTACTCGAAAGAGAAGAAAAGAAACAAATTGGTTCTTCGATCACTTGCTTCCAAATAGATCGATATTTGTGTTAAACTATTAAAGTATTAACCTACAATTTGGCTAACTATACAAAGTTTTTTTATGCATTTCATGAAATGTAATAAGCCTCGATTTCCATTCCACTTCTACTATTTTTCTGCAATTTTTATATTGTACATGGGTCACACTTTTTGGTTAAACTCATCTACTTCGACTTGCACCCTCACTACACATCTGTTGTCACCTCTGGAGCAACTGCGAGTAACCTATGTTCCCGATCAGTCCTACTCTGCTATTTCAAATATCAAAATACTTACGACAATACTTAATCGTATCACGATAACCTTCATTCTTCAAACATCCAATCTGTTTGTCGTCTTTCTGTAAAAATTACCATAATGGAACATTTTAAGTGATTTTCTACCACTACCACCAGTCTCCCAATGGGTTACGCCACCTTCACCATGATGACACCCCTATAGCTGATTGTCTTTCTACGGTCAACATGTAAGGAGAGATTGTCTTAATGCTATTCACCTGCTCACCTCTTTACAAAATCAGGATTGTATCACGCAATTTCGCCAATGACTTTTTAAGACGTGATGATTTTGATACCATAATTATGGTATTTTGATCATGACAGAATTTGTTATAACTCGCAGCACAATAAAAAAATTGCATCTGATTGTTTAATTATTTGCCGTACAGCCTAGAAAAAACGTTGCGACATCCCCTAGCCATTATGAACAAAATTTCAAAAAAAATGTTGTAGTGAGGGAGTGATGATTTCAGTGGGGACCAGAAAATGAAACCGAATTTTTGCGCTAGAAAGCTGAAACTTTCCAGTATTTGACTTTAGTGTATCCCTCGTCTAACTGGATTAAAAGTTTTTCCCAGAGTTGTTTTCTACAATATTTATGTAGTACTCTAAGAGGTCTAGTTTTTTGCCGATTTGTCCTCCGTACAGCCTTCATTATGGTAACCCACGTTTGAAATCGATGTGTAGGTGTGGAAAATGTCAGCTAGGTTTGATAAATGCTAGTGACACCCAATCTAAACCGGTTGTAACGGTTTTCTAGGCCTAAAGTTGTTTTACACATCAATTGCCGACTGCTTTTTAGACCCTTCAGTGGGGACCAGAAAATGATTTTTCAGAGTTCACCAAACTGCATGAAATCTTCAATATCTACTGTTCAGAGAGTCCTGCGTCTAACTGAGATCTAACATTACCGCTATCACCTCTAAGAAATAGCATATGGCCGTTTAAAGAACACCGTAAAATCACACATTTTCGGAAGCTTCTGGCAAGTGAGAGTTTCACTATGGACGACGGGAAATCATTTAATATGACAGAAGAAGTATGCAAGAATTCATTTTTAACATTATTTTTTATCTTTCCTGTGCTCTTTGTCATCTTTTACATCCAAACTTTGGCCCTGTAATTCCGGAATTTTTCATGGTTCGGGCGCGAACTGCAAAGGCCCGGGCGTTTTTTTGTCGTTTTTTGTTCTATGTGAGTAAGCTGTGAAATATAGATGAAACTTTGTGACCATCGTAAGCCAAGCGCTGGTTGACTGGTCATTCTGTCGTCTAGGGAGTAAGTTAAACTTTATTTTTTAGTGGTGACCCATTTTTTAGTTTTTATTCAAAATGGAAGTAAAAGAACCTAGATGCACATTGGTCTCAAATGCTGAGGCGTTTAGTTTGCTGAAAGAAGCTAAAGAGAAGCAGAATAAAGAGCGATCACTACGACAACATCAAACCATCTTATATGAAACGATAAAGTATTTGAAAGCTACCCCGGCCATTTTTCAGACATCAAAGAATGTTACAGAGCTGATCAAGGCTTTGGAAGCTTATAAACTCACCGGAGCAGAACTGTTACAGATTGTGAATCATCGTCCTGCAGGAGTCGTTGATCTTGGAATATTGATTGAAGAGTGTGAGGAACGATTGTCAGATGAACAAATCGAAGAGATACTAGATTTAATTTCCAAAAATCTTCCTGGAGCTGTGGATGAGCAGTCCGAATTAGAATCGGTTAAATCTAAGCCATAGTACTTTGTAAGCTCAGTCTGAAGAAAAATTGTTTATTCATTTTTGTCTTCATAAAATTTGTAAATAATATTAGTATGTTTTAAGTCAAAGGTTTAGAGACCAGAAACTTATTTTTATTTTCTCGTGATCTAATTGTCTCGAGCTTATGAGTGGGACCACGTGGGTTTTTTGTGATTCAACGCCTTGGTAAAGAAACGCATGGTTTTTGGGTGAATTTCGACGACAAATAAACGTCTGGGACAACCGGAAACGAACCTCTCCGAGTGAACTCTCTCCAGCTGCACTTCCCCAGGCGCTCTCGATGATTAGAGAGAAAGGGAGGGTTTGTTCGTTGAAGCGCTTTCCATTTTATAGATCACACTGACCGCTTGCCGATTTTGGTGGGTTGCTGCCCGTACGGGGGGAGCCCTTACGCGGTCAAGGCAAAAACAGGGGTTGCTGAGCCCGGGGAATAAATTTTTTTTATTTATACAACTACTGGCTACTTTTTATGATGTAATCTTGTAAAAATTTTCAAAATGAAAGAAATGGTTGAAAAAAGTGTCGATTCTGAGGTATTCTGGTATGCTGAGTTCAAAAATTAAATCCTTTTCTTCTGAAATCTTACTTTTTTGGCTAAACAGTACTATTGATTGCTAAATATATTGAACTCAGCATTGAAAATTTTTACAAGATTACATCATAAAAAGTAGCCAGCAGTTGTATAAATAAAATAAGTTATTCCCCGGGACCAAGGAACCTCTGTTTTTGCCGGGGCCTGCTCCCGGTTTTAGTGGGATGGTCGATTATTTTAATGTAATTTTTTATGGAATTATGGAAGATTATTCCCATTTTTGTAAGTGCATGTACCCTTTGATATCTTAGATTGATGTCACATTAAATCTTTGTTCGAGAACAGCTGTTCTTTTTTGTTTTTTTTTGATCTCACGTGATATAAAGTTTCACGGGTTATATTTAAAACCAAAGGTTTCAGACCTATTTGGATGGTTGTGAGGCAGAAATGAGTATGGTTACTCGTTTCTCGAGGTTTGGAATCTTCACCAAAGGGAGGGTTCAACCTGAGCCCAGTGCGGGCAGAGTGAATTCGAATAAAGCAATCGTTTCAGACGATGAAAAAAGTACCGGCAAGTATTTTTGGTGGTTCATTTTATTTCTGAAGTGCTTATTTCGTTTAATTTTTTAGAAGTTTCTCAGGGTCCGATTCAAAAGTTAACAGAAGAATCTGATACCTCTCTGAAGAATACAGTAACCCTAGAGACCACCCAGCCTTCATATTTTGGATACCTTTCTGGCGTCGTAAGCTCATTATGGAATCCTTCACACCACAAAGTTGAGAATGGGAAGCATCATGTTATTCCACCGCCAGTAAAAGAAAAGTAAGTTGATAATCAAATTGGGTATAATTTTTTCAGAAAGACCAAGATAATTGTAAAGAAAATTAGCCGAACTGAGGTTGTTGGGAAGACCCAGAATCTTGCCCAGTCGTTATTGCAATCAAATTCGCCGGAGGAAAGATACCAACACACTGGTGAATTTATTAAACATCTTATCGAATTCCCGGCCAGTCGATTAGTGGCAGTGCAAAGAGTATGAGCAAAATTCATGTATTAATAACGCCCTTCCCTTTTACAGTTTCCAGAATTAATTGCACATTTTTTGAAACAAGAAAAATGTTCGACAGATGAATTTCTTAAAGGGCTTACTCGAAGATGTCTAGCTTTGTTGGGTTACGTGAAGCCACTTAAAGGATCCGGCATAAGAATCCTCTCAATTGATGGAGGTGGGACTCGGGGAATGATGGGCCTTGAAGTTCTGGCTGAATTAGAGAAGGATCTGGGATCAAAAGTAAGTCGCATCCATTCTTCTTTGGAATTTGCACATGTAATATGATTTGTTGTTTTAGATATGCGATCATTTTGATTTGATATGTGGAGTCAGTACCGGAGCTATTATTTCCGTTCTGCTTGGAGCCAAAAGAATGCATGTCCAGTCAGCCAAGGATATTTATAAGGATATTTCGACCGAACTCTTTAATCAAGGGAAGATTTCGGGAGTCAGTGGTCTTCTGATGTCTCATTCCTACTATAATACGAAGAAGTGGGTCGAGATCCTTCAGAAGACTTTAGGACAAGATCGAGTTCTGGACACAGCTCAGCATCAAGAAGCCGTCAAGATCGCCGTCGTCTCATGTATTGTGAATGCCGCTCAATTACAGCCATTTGTGTTCAGAAATTATGAACACCCTGCTGGCAGGGACAGCCATTTCAGAGGCGCTACTCAACACAAGCTTTGGCAAGCCATCCAGGCATCGGCCGCCGCTCCGGGCTACTTTGAGGAGGTAAGCAATCAAGAAATTACTTGAATACTTTACTTTTATTTTATTCACATTTAAACAGTATGTATGTTAGTTTCCGCTTCTTATAATAGCCTTTCCCTGTGAATTGATTCTCTACTGATCGATGTTCACTGTCATAATAGGGAATTGGATCTCCGAATCGTTTGTAAGGACTCAATCTGATCGTTTTCCTTGCACATCTTCTGTATCTTTGATGGGAATCTAAACACATCTGTTTGCAAGTGATCCCATATCTGTTCTCGACTCTCATTTTGAACTCGACGAAGGGTCCATTATTATCTGGATGGAGAGTTCTTGCTAACGCTCCAATCCCATTTCGAAGTTGCTTTCCCTGAATTTATAGAACTTTTATTATCCAAGATGACTTACCTGTGCTACTTGCTTATACCCCGAGGGCATATCTAATCCTTTAACATAGATTCTAGCCCCTTTGGATCTCCTGGCTCCTTTTTCCTTAAGTTTCCGGTTCTTCCCCAGACTTCCTTCGATGATTGTAAATGAAAAATAAGCCATTCGAAAAGGCATCCGATTGGTCCAGGGGATCATGCCTGCAGGTTGTTTTGCCTTCGGCATATAGACCAGGAGGGCATCAAGAGTATCAGCTTCATATCTCTCAGGTTCTATTGGAGTGTTGGTTTCGTTTAGGACCTCAGACAGCGAAGTTCCAGGAAAAGTCGGGGCTGTCTCCAAAGTTGTTGGAAGTATCTGATCATAGAAAGTAGGCTCCGTTGGAGCTACAGTAGTTCTTGCTTGCTTATGTTTCCTTTTCTTGGATTTCTTCTTATTTTCTGATTTCTGGCTTTTTGGTAGGTTAAAATTTGGTGGGGGCTCTAACTCTCTGGCCAAGAATTCTGTCGTCATCCATGGAAAGTTCTTGTGGCTGATTTCGGCTAGACTAGTCGCATTTTCTGCCAGATTGGACTGGGTTGGATAAACGATTGGGTATATTCTGTACGAAGTAGTAACTGATTGTGGAGTTGGCGATGGTGTGGTTGATGTAGTAGTAGCTATAAGTTTTTTCACTCCACATACCTGTTTATTACATTGTTTGGTAACACATTCGCTGTTCGAAAGGCAGTGAGATCCATCTCGAAGGAAGGAACTGCAATGTGTTCCGTTCCAGTAAAGCGTGTGATATTCAGCACAGGTTGTCTTATTGAAGATTATCCGTTGCTGATCATTCCCCGTTTCAATTGATACCAGAATTAGAAGGTGCCAGAAGACATCATTTCCTTTTACTTTTCTCATGACACTCAATGCTTCTGCTCTTCTTCTCCATAGAGAAATATTAGGGTCGTCGAAGAAATCATTTGGGTCCTCTTGAACATCGTTATTTATAAATTCGGCAAGCCATTGAGCGTCTACAGCCTCGGAGACTTTGGAAAGTCGGGGATCATCCCAGATGGCTGCTGATGAGGGATCTGAGAGATTTAGGTCTATCCGATAATCCCAGTATGGAGTTAGCAGTTTTTTCTCCAGTAATTCGTCAAATCTTTAATTTTTTTGTAACAATTCGTATATTACTTACATTGGTACAACTCCCAACTCTCTGATATCATCGCCCCATTGTTGAGTGTTGTTATTCAAGAGGTTTTCGTTATAAATATTGATGAAATAGGTCATTTCATTATCATTTAGCTGCCGTATTTCCTTCCTATCCCGATTATTGTGACAGGCCGTGGTGGCGTTTGTCTGGAAACCCATAAGATTGGACCGATATTATGTTACCCACCTGATCGAGTCCTTTCTCGCATACGTGGCTGAAGTTCTTGTCGAATGAGAATTGCAACAGTGTGAGGACCAAGACAGTCAAAGTATATGCGGGTGGGAACATTTCCCCTAATTCATAAATGCAATCAGCGCCGGGTACCCGACCTCGGATGTTGTAAACCAACCCCAACAGCTGTTTTAATTCCTCTGGCCGGTAAGCCCCTCGGTTCTCAGGAGGCTTGGCAGCAGGAAATAAAGGAACAGGACAGTAGTAGTGTGCAGAAGTTAATGTGTTCCGCTCTCGAGGCCCGGTTCTGGTCTCTTCTCATTAGCGTCGAATGTCAGTCGGGTCAGGTAGGGGAAGGGAAAGGGGGTGAGGGTCAGGCCAACAAGGAATTGAATGATCTTGGTAATTCATCTCAGTCACCCCCTTCAATTACTTTAATCACACGAAGCGTAAATGTTTGGATAAAATTCCCGAAATTTTAGATAAATGGCCTTAGGCAACTGTCGTCATTTCGATTATGCAAAGCGGGGTTTGATTAAAAGAGATGTTTAAAGACCCGCTGACATATCGATCAAAAAGAAGGTATATATAATCGTGTTGTTTCAGGTATCTCTTGGGACAGTTCTTCATCAAGATGGAGGTGTTTTGGCAAACAACCCTACAGCTATTGCCCTTCATGAAGCCCGTCTTTTATGGCCAACAGAACCTATACAATGTGTGGTTTCAGTGGGCAATGGCCGCACAGTAACCGAACTCGAGTTGCCTTCAAGCATAAGAAACACTGGCATTCAAGATAAGATCTCCAAGATTGTGGACTCAGCCACCGACACAGAACTTATACACAACGCAATGAGTGATCTCCTGCCTCCTCAGTCATACTTTCGTCTCAATCCGTATATGTCTTTTCCTTACACACTAGATGAGATTGATCCCATCAGATTGGAACAAATGGTTTCTGATGCCCGGTCTTATGTGAGACGGAATCGACGAAAGATCTTTGATGCGGCTTTCCAGCTGAACCGGCCTCCTCCACTCTGGAAACTCGCGAAACGAGGACTTGAACATGTGAAGCACGTAAATGGTCGTTACTCGCCTCAGTGATGTCGTTGAACATCATCATTGTATATATGGGTTTGTAAATTAATATTATGATTTTCTTTGTACATATGTATATTACGTCATACGGTATTGCCGTGTATAAAGTTCTTCGTCAATAAGCCCCACGTCTGCCTACCTGCTTTTGCTGCATGTTACCTGTACAATAATTGAAAAATTAATTAATTACACTCGTTAAATGCTCCAATTTTGTGAAGTATTAGAGTCAATCTAAACATTACATTGATCTTCGTAACTTAAACACGCCATGACCCACGTCAAGAAAAAATAGAAGAAAAATAACTTCCCAAAATGTCGAATACGGACATCACCATAGAAAGTTATGACCAATTACTGTAAAATCAGAAATTTGCATATATGGGAGAGGGAATCTAAATTGATTCGCGCTGTCCGTTTTAAAACCCCAAATTTTGTCCAAAGTTAAAAAAAATTGAACTTTGGACAAAATGTGCAGCCATCCGAGGCGTGGACAAAAATTTGTCATTTTCTGTCCAAAGTTAATTTTGGACAGAAAATGGCGAATTTTGTCCAAAATTAACTTTGGACAGAAAATGGCAAAATTAGTCCAAAGTTAAATTTGGTCTAAATCTTGCGTTTTCGGTCCAAATTCTCCAACTTTTGGATTGCAAATGCGCCGTTTTACCCAATATTAAGTTATCTGTATTAAATAATACTCGCTATCAAAACGTTAAAACGTTTAAAAGTGCATAATTAAAGTAATACGACAATGTTTTATTGTGAGTATTTATGTCCTAACATTAAAAAAATCTTTTTCACTTCTGGTTAGTATTGCTCGTGGTACTGTTGGACGTCATGGACGACTCGGAAATAGAGCTGACTGGCTTGGAAGAGGAACTCTGCTCGTGGGCGGTTGAGCGAGCCGTCGACAACGAGTTGGATCTGATGTCTCCATCGATGGTTGAACGAGTCGTGTCGACGCCAAAAATTTATAATAAACATGAAAATTTTTGTTTTTCTTACGTAGGTTCTGTCATGTTGCAGGACTGCACATCTTCTTCATGCTCGACGTGAGGTGGACAATTGTTCCAGGAGCCAACGTTCCTAACTTTTTCAACGTTTCTTTGAGGTGTTGGATGACAGCATCCTGGTTTGAAGCCTCCACTTTCTTCGAAAGACTGAAATTTCCCATCTTCGCATGGCTCACGCTAAAGGAGGACAAACCGCCGCTACGACCATTCTGCATAAAAAATTGGAACGTCGTCCCACCGTCATGAGTCGCACTCCACACGTTGATAGTCCATCTATTCAAACTGCAGTTCATTACGGTGAATTCAGTGGACCCCGACACTTTGCACCAAACGGAAATTGACGGTAAATCGAACGTCTTCCTCAAACGGCAGCAAATTTGAAGGATTCACAAAGGTGCGGTCAAGTGTGTACGAGACGGTTGCAGAATTTAGAGGTATGCTAGTTTGACATTAGTAGTTGTGCTTTGACGTTTAGATTCATCAAATAAGGAGCCGACCCAAGCCATCGACGTCATGAACCACCTACACGAACTGAAATGGGAGCACATCGAGAGCTTGAAGAAAAAGCACCGACAGAAGTCAGTAGTCCTCCTTTCACCAGACGATCAGGGTACGTACAACGAGAGATTATTACGAGGGTCTTCCCCGTCAACCAAAGAGCTTTCTCGGATCGGGACGTAACAGACTTTATTTTGCAGAGGTATGTTGAGTCCCGATAATATTTAACGAGGATTTTAGAAAACGTGAAGGAAAGTTGGATGAAATGCAGAATCGTGGAGAAAAACCGTCGTGCCTGAAGCTGAGCACTTGTCTAACCTTGATTGATGGTGAAAAGGCTTTCCCTTTACTGACGACATTGGACGACCTCAGATCTCCAGAATGGACGAGAGAAGTACTTTCGACAGACTGTAACTTTGTGTTTATCGACATGAATGCGGTAAGAAATATATAAATGCGTTGTTGAAATCTAATTTTAGTTTCTTGATTCATCAGGCGTTGTAACCAACGAAATAGAAAAGACGGAGTCGACCTTATGTAGTATCACTATGACGATCTAAAAGAACACCCAATGTCGGCTTGTTTCTTTGTCACCAATCGAGACTGTCAGTTTTGTGGCATCTTAATTATTATTGCTTTTGTAGGTCGTTCCATACGTCCTGGAGTCTTCCCTCGTGTAAACAACAATGTTATCATTTATCGGACCCTATCTGATGCAAATGCTGCGCAGGAAGAGCTCGGTCCAACTCAGTACTTCTTCTTCAGACCAGACTACGATGACAATGAGTACATGGAGAACCTGATAATCGATGAAAGAACGTCGTCAGCCTCCAGCTAGAATTGTAATGTTACCTCTATTTATAGTCAAAATTGTTTAGTTATTTGTTTTTCTAATTATAGTTTAAATTGTTTTGTTGGTTTTGGTATTTATAGCGTTCAAAATTGTTGTTGTTAATGATTTCCATTGTTTCTGTATGTTAAAACTCAGTAAATGAGGTTAAAAAGCCGTATACAGTGTAGAACTCGTTGAAATTCGAGCCTGCGTACTTATAAAATTTATAAAATCCAATTGATAGTTAAAAGTCCATTCAAAATTTTACGCGATGGACTAAATTTGCCGATTTTCGTCCAAAACAAATTTGAAGTTTGGACTAAAATCCGGTAGGATTAATAGCGGCAAATTCCGTCCAACAATTGGACAAAGTTTATTTTGGTGGACGAAAACGGAATAGTCCACGGAATGAGAAAGTTTTGGACCAATACACCCCGATTTTGTTTACCGATCAAACTCGGTTTTTTTTGGCGATAAAGTTTGGACGAGAAATCAGCAAATTTTGTCCAAAATTAACTTTGGACAAAATTTGGGGGTTTAAAACGGACAGCGCGAATCAACTTAGATTCCCCGTCCCATATATAAAGTATACTTAATGGAAAAATTGAGGAAAAATATGATTCGCTATTTCTCTACTGGTGCTGCGAGTCATATCTATGCAAAAAACTCAACATCGAAAAATTCCTATGTCAAGGCCTAACTACGGCTCACGACAAATCAAAAAAAAACAAAAGAGAGAGGGAACTGTTCAAGTTGGCATTTCGTCACAAATACGGGATCCGAAAAATGTTTTTTGACCGATTTTAAAAAGTTTTTTACGAGTCCGGTTTCAAAAATTGCCAAATGGACACCACTTGCGAGAAATTGCCCTCTGAATGTCCAAAAATCGCACACCAAAACAAATATTTTGGATTTTAATAGGTTTTTAAGCGTGTCTGCCCATTTTTTCGACTTTATTGTCAATATATATCTCTGTAGTTTGCAAAAATCGATCTAACAGCGATGTGAAAAATTTGATCAAAAAATCTGGACACCTAACCTTGGTAAAAACTGGTTCTATTGTAAGGTAATTTTTGATAAAAAAAATTGACCGAAAATAGCCTACAATATGTTTCGCGTTGAATATCTCAACGGTCAAGCCATTTGGAAATTTTTGAAACCAATTTCTAGAACAACCTTTCAAGCGCTCTCGAATGACATATAGCCCATCCCATTTGGCGATGGTCAGTTTGTACACTTCCCTTGTAAGAGCCGATAACCTCACCAAAAACATAATTTTTAGAAAGATTCATTAAAAATGACTACCATTTTTGAAAGGAACTATTTTTTGTTGTCCGCATTGCGTCTTTTCGCTGTCCGCAAATAAATTTTTGTTGTCCGCATCAAAATAACTTGATATAAGCGTCTCAAAGGTATTTCCTCGGTACTTCTAATATTGCACTTGGTATCAAAATTTTTTAAATGAAGGCCGATTGTTTGTGGATGGGAAGGAAATGCGGAGAATAATATTTTATGAGATTTTATGTTCATTTAGACATCCATCAGTGTGATTTGGTTTTTTTTGACGATTTGCTTTATTTGCGGACAACGAAAAGTTTTAATCTTAGTAATTAGTAATCTAAAGGACTTTTTCCCCTTTTTTTCAATTTTTCCCACTTTTTTCCAACTTTTCTGATTTGACCACAATTTTTCCCACATGGCCACACTTTTTCCCACTTGGCCAAGCCCTTTTCTCACTTCACCAAGCTTGTTTTCCCTTTTTTCCAACTTTTCCCACTTTTTTCTAACTTTTCCCGTTTGTGCACTCTTTTTCCCACTTGGCCAAGCTTTTTTCCCATTTTTCCAACTTTTCCCACTTGGCAAAACTTTTCTCCCACTTTGACCAAGCATTTTTGATTGAGGATAGACTTGTTTGAGGGTGGACTTTTTTCCATGTTACCACTGTTGAATTCTAGCTCCATTTCCACACATAAACCTGACTAGAACCATGGCCAAGAACATCCATGCTTTGTGATCTTGATGTCAAAAAAATATTGAAATAACATGATACTTATTATTTATCAGGTTGAAATGAATGGTGACTGAGGAATACCTTTTAACATTTACAGAGGCAGTTATAAAACATCAAATAGAAAATCTGGTTTTCTGAAAGAAAAGCACGGGGAACAAAATATACAAAAATAGAGACCAAAGTCATATATCGACTTGAAGCCGACAAAACCCGGATGGAAAACAAACCATGAACAATATAAAAGATTTACAGCGATATGGACAAGGTTAATGGAGAGTGGCGTAGATGTGATCTGGGGGATCCGAAGGTACTAACGAACATCTCGCGGATTGTTGGAGCCTCTCTCCCAATCGAAGTTTCACACTGACTGGATCTTGTTCAAGGAGGTCCGTTAAACGAAGGATATTGGCTTTGGACCAATTGAGGAGTTCGTTGACTGCAAGATGAGCTGACATTCCACATGATTCCTAAAGTTATGTTCTCACAATTTTTTGAGAATTTTACGACTTAAAATTTTAAGAAAACTTACAGTAGTGAGGGTTCTGATGTATTCGAGGAACTTTTCATTGTCTACCCTAGGCTGTTGTCGAATCCTCGAGAACATTCTCGTAGCAACCGGTCTGAATCTGGCAATATCCTTTGCAAATAGTAACTTTGATGACGGAGATTCCTTTCCAAGTGGTACCTCTGAATGAGAGAAAGCATCGATCAAGGTCTGGCCAATTACAACCAAAGAAGAGTTCACATAACTCTGTCTGTTTATATCGAATAAGGAATCAGGGTTATGTAGAAGTTGGACCCAAAACCTCAAAACATAGGCGTTGGTCTTCCAGGCGTGGATGACCTCAGGATCCGTGACTCCATTCCGGATTGCTTGTTGATCGAGGAAGTCCATCACGTACTTCAGGACTACTGGAACTTCACAAATATCCACGTTCGAATACATCACTGCATTTAGGAACTCATCAATGAATTGTTGGACCGTTCCCTTGCTGAAATCAAACAAGTCACAGTTCCAAAACCGTTCTATAGAAATTGCTTTCAATGAAAACATACCACATTACCAGTCGTGTCAGGAAGACTTCAGGGATATTTCTGGATGAATTCTCTTCCACAAATAGATTTTGCTGGCTAGAATGTCTCTGCAAAACATACTGTTTCCTCTGTTTTTTATCCAAAGACAGCAGAGCACTTGCATGACTTTGAAGGGTATTCGATTTGAGAGATGTTGGAGGAGTAAGATGGTAATAAGTCACATTACTCCATGCAGAACTCGGGGAGACAGGTATCCCATTCTGATCTATTAGATGTGCGGATGACCATACAGAACAAGTGGTATCAGAAGACCCGCCAGACTCACTTCGGAAGGTGGTAAACGAATGTTGTCCTCGTTGTTGCATCGTGAGGACGGAATTTGATTGTAGGTTGTAATATCTGATTGTATGAAGCTTTTTGATGCCTTTGATGTGCGGTTGATCATCATCCAATAATAAAATGTTTCCTCTTCTCGGACACCTCCATTCAAGATCAAACTGATCGGTGGTCATCCTTCGAGTGCAGGATTCATTTTTGTATAACGCATCAAGGAGTTTCGATTTGATTTGAGAGATCGTATCACAATCAACTACTCTCAACGCAACTGGCGCCTGGTCGAAACTTTCAATCGGGATAATCATCAAGACAATAGGTTGCGCATCCACAGATTCTCTTAGCAATCGCTGCTCAGATAATGAATATCTGGAGTTCCCCGTACAAAAATCGATTGGTCCCTTCTCAGTTTGAAATTTCAGTGCCTTGTATAACAGATACAACTGTCTGCCAGGTCCCACAGGTTCAATCATAGCCGGATGTAGGGTAAACGATAGCCAATGTTGAAACAATTTCTCGACCAAACTATCCGACCTGCGGAAGAGAAGATGATTGCTTTTGTTTTGACAAGACTGTTGGATATGAGCAGCCAATAAAGTAAAGACAACTTCAGTGCAATATCCCATATCTCTAGCCATAGCAACCATCAAAAGAGAGGCCAACGTTGATCTCTCCGAAACTCCGATATTTATATTAGACTCTACCATCTGGACCATTACAAATACAAACTGCCTGTTGTATAAGAGACTTTCGAACTGTATTATGGCATTTGGAAGATGACTAAACAAATCATATTAAATAATCATTGTCCCACTTACGTTGCATATATTCCTGCAGTACCATAACCATTAAGGATAGTGGTGTCCATGCCATCTTTGAACAACAATCGACTAAAGAACTCGATACGGTCGTGATAAGGGATCCCGTCACTGTCCATGGTCATACTCAGATCTGTCGACATATCCGTTTGTAGTTCGGCAAAGGCCTGTTTGCACTCATTCCTCACATTCGACTCCATTTGTTCCAGCTGCATCTGAATCCGTTTGTAATCTCGCTCATGTTCACTTGAGCGTCGTCGCCATAAGAAGAAGATAAGAACAAGTCCAACGCCCACTATCCCTATGCCAAACACCAAAATCAATATTAATCTGACCAAGTTGTTCCTCAAAAACGCCGAGGATTGCAAGGAAACAGAATCCGTGAATTCCAAGGGTCCGATTTCGGCGCGTATTCTCCCAGACCCAAATCTGACAACCACCAGAGATCTTCCATCGTTCAGCGGAGTGCCTTGGTCATCTGTCTGGGGAGGAAGCACTTCGGGAGTTCGGCATACCAATTGATGGGTTTCCAAGACAATCACTGGACACCTCATTGTTCCGATTGTAACCTGAAGAGACCAAAATTATAATTGCAAACAAAATAATAAAAAAACAACGTTTGTCATACCGTGTATTCATCCGGTTTAGCAGCCATTGTCAAGTGCTTCCCTTCGATTACCAATGGTTGTCCCAAACTAAGTGTTTTGACTCCCTTGAAAGAAGCAAATTGGGGATCCGAAACAGTCATCAAGGAGAACAAACGGCCCAGATTCCTGACATCCTCAACCCCGTCCATATGAAATCCAACCGGGAATTTGTTGAAGGCCCTTCTGGAGTGACCGACTTCAGGATTCAGAAGGTTATAAAACAGCCGGGGGGATTCACAAGTCATCTCGGTTGAGTTCTGTATCTGACAAGCAGCGAGGTCAGAAATAATGGAAGTTTCAAATGAGAATGAAGACGAAACCAAGAAGACCTTGGCTTCTAAGACGGAATCAAAGTTCGTTCCCTATAAAAATCTACATTTATTAAAAGAATCATCTTACCTTCACCGTAAGAATCCGTCCCCCACTTTCAAATGCGACCAAGGGATCTACAGATTCTACCGTAGGATCTGGTCTGTATTCGAATTTGACATTCAATATTCTGATAGTCTCATCCACTTGAAGCCTTATTGTCTCAGCGGTGTATGCCATAGAGCTTTGACCCGTCAAACACATTACCTGATTCTTTGATCTCTCTTCGGGAATCACATGGCATGGTATTCTGTCGACACTAACATTAACCAAGGCTCCAACGTCCAAATTTTCCCCGTAAATTCTAAGTCTAGTGCCCCCAGACATCGGACCAAAAGAAGGTTGAATTGATCGGATTACCGGTTCCAGAAAATGGAAGTGAGCGTCAGACTCCACTTGCCGTTTCCCCGTTTTCCCGATGGTCACCTTGATCGGTCCTGACCCACTTCCAGTCTCAACCACACACACAATCTTCACCGAGACTTCATAATCAATCACTCTGCATTTTGAAGACCCAACCATCACTCGATCTTGGACATCTTGGATTCTGGAGCCAAGATCCCGACCTCTGATTTCAATTACAGTGCCCCCTTCAATTGGCCCAGCGATTGGTGAGAACTGAAAACAACATTTTCAATATACTAGAGGATTAATCTGACAAATTGCGAATAAAACAAAAATGTACCGAGTCAATTACAGGTGCCGTGCATAAAATGTCAGCTTTTGCCTTCGGAGGTCTAACCGGACAGTTCTCATCAAAATGACATCCCCCAGCACACCAAATACATTGAAATCTGGGATCCAATGCCAAACAACTTGAGCAGTCAGAAGCCATTACTGAACACTTGAAAGCAGTAATGGTGATCTTGTCAATCAACTCTTTGTCTCTCTTTAGCTCCAATTGATAAGCTCGTTCAGCTTTATCACCTCCGTATTTGAAGAGAATAGGACTACATTGAACCTTTTCTTTGGATATAAAAGTAGCTGGGACCGAAAAGGGATTAGAATCAGGTTTTAAACCTGACACTTCACAGGTCAAATCCTTGGAATCAGCTTCTGAATCCATAAATTTGACATTGAAAGAAATAGATTGATTAGTGGCATCAGGGACCGTGATGGAAGGCTGACTTGACATGTCGATGCGGGGACATCTTCCATTCGACTAAAAAATATTCACGTTGAAATATTACTCCCAAGTCGCTTTAACTTACCTTAACTTCACATTTTTGATCTTCTGCTTGGCAAGACCTCGTGGATGAGCACCAACTACATGGCCATCCTGATTGGGTGCATTTTGAACATACAGTATGCACTTTACAATCATAGAAAGTAAAGTTCTGTTGAACAATGTTGTAGCGGGATGATGAGTATCGAATAGCTAGTGGTATCCGGATGAAGTCTTTCTCGTTTGTGGCCGGTTTCTGGTTTGGAATATTGCACTTAACACCTTCCGGAGTCCACAAACCCGATGCCTTAAAGGCTCCAAAATAGCATTCGTATCCCTTATCAACCGCCGGTTGGGGAAGCCCAACAACAGGGAAGAAAATACTGGATAAAGATGTTGTAGAAGAGTTGGATGGAGTCACAGAATCCCTTGCAACCGGGCATTTATTGACAAGACGAGATTG
This sequence comes from Bursaphelenchus mucronatus, assembly GCA_025436335.1. Lineage (NCBI taxonomy): Eukaryota > Metazoa > Nematoda > Chromadorea > Rhabditida > Aphelenchoididae > Bursaphelenchus > Bursaphelenchus mucronatus. Next base: position 6,676,577 of record CM046356.1, read on the forward strand.
GCATTCAATTTGAGAAGTGCATTTGCCTTCGGAGAGGCAGAATCCGCATAAAGGATCACGGGCAGATATACACTGATCACAAGAGGACCTTTTTGGACACACTGACACTTCGAATGTCAAAACCTGAAAAGAATCGACATGTTTAAATGTTATACTTGGCAATATTTGCATTTTTATAGGTTATATTATGGTGTAAAAAAGTGCTCGTCAACATTCGCTGATCATCATTTACGCCAAAAACAGACAATTGTGTAAACTTTGCGGGATCCGTTCGCACATAAATAATCATCCCGATCCAAATAATGTCCATTGTCTGTTCGCCCTTTATTAATGAGACAACAGATGGCCCGGCCTAGCCGCTTAGCGATCGGTCAGCGGAGATTAAATGATAAAAGGTGGACCCTTGAAGGGCGCCGCCGTCTTGTCAGAGCAAACAAAAGACGACCGGCTAATTTATGATCTCCTTACTGCGGTTTATGGGCTATAAAACATGCGCTGATAAGCGATAGTAAGAACTATACGAGCTCTGCATTATGTTTCTATGGGACGATTACGATACCGATTATTCGCCCGTCTCCTCTTACGTAATCCCTCAATTTGATATTCACGGACTGTAGGACTAACGCCCGACCTTGACTACCACCTTAATGCATTCGGAATCGAGTCTCAAAGACGCAAATTAAGGATTTAATCCTTCGCCATTTCTTGCGCAAACTTTGGATTATTAAAGCTGCCTTTAATGTCGAAAAATAACAAGCGAAATGGGGCTAATCCCGGCTGCAAGGAGGTGTGGTGATACAAATTATGGGCATAAACACGTAATTACGGCCAACTGTTTACATGGACATTATTCAGACCCCATTTTAACCCATGCAAACAAAAAATAAATAAATGTAAAACCATACCTCATTTCCGCTCACCACCAACAACTTTTCTTCGTCCAAGAATTGGATTTTCTCCACGGGATCAGGGCCGGCCAAGAATTCGGCGAATGAATCTTCCATTTGACGGTTCCCTTTGTTGCCCAGAATTTCATACTGTAATAAAAACATTTATTTTTGTAAATTTTTATTAATCTTTTAAGAATAATTTAACCCCGTGGGAACACCTGATCAGCCGCAAATAATATAGCTCGACCTTAATCCGCTCCCATAAACCTAATCCGTCAAAATTTGCGTAAATTTTTCACACAAAGATACCCAGGACAAGGCCAGTTCTAGACCAATTAATCTTCCGGTAAGAATTAGAAGGCCCTATATCACTTCCAATCTCCTTTAGCTGGTCTTAAATCACTCTTAAGTAAATTGACATTAACCTTTTAAAAAGTGTCGAATTGAACGGAATCCGGCCAAAATAATTAAATCAGATCAAAGGGAACACGGACATAAGATCCCAGATTAATGTGCTTACCTGTAAAACATCACCAGACTTTGTCCCCAAAGCCAAAAGAAAATGATTTTGAATGAATCTGGCATCGACAGACGTCAAAGTTCGAGTCTCAAATTGTTTCACCGCAATCTCTGAAATTTGAATGGATCCACCAACACCCAGAAGGCAGGTCTCATTGGACAATGTCATCCGACTCCTCTGAAAATGATATTCTATATAAAATCAAGACATTTTTGTGACATTTTACAGTAATTCCTCCTCTTCATGACCCATGAATGTTAAATTATGCTTGCTCATGCGTGCAGCCATCTGTTTTCGTAAAATGAAAACAAATTATTTAATTAATTTACATCTCCAAATCATGGCGAAGACCCGCGAAAGGTGTGTCCTCGTCCAGATGGTTTGCTTTCCTTTCTCATTTGCATAAAGGCCTTTAGTAAAAGTTCCTCCGAAAATTTATGACATCGGCGCGGTAAAGGATCGGCTTTGTTATTCAAAAAGGGTGCCAAAACAAAAGAAAATGGCGGGGGATGACACACCAAGGAGTATATAGCCAATTGAATTTGAATACCATTCCGAGCTTCCTGCCTCCATGCATTCGAAATCCACTTACATTACTGCATTTTGCATCTCTTCCCATATGAGGTAACCCCACGGTCGAGGTCCCACCCCAACATCGGTCGATATTGTAGAAAAACGTGGTCTGAACTCTGGACATTTGATAGACACAAACCGCTGATCGCTGCTCATTCTGATCTGTGAAAACTCCAATCAACTCTTGGCCCACCAATTTCATCGACTTGACAATATTAAAGTTGGTGTTATCTTCGCCTCGACATTGGATCTCGATTTCCGAGTAGGAAACATATCTAAAACAAAATTTAAAAAGTGTTATATAATATTATGTCTTTTGGCATATTTATTCAAGGAATGCTTGACTATTTACACTTGATTTGCTGATATTAATCTCCATTTTACACTCCATCTGTTTTCATTCTTAGTGAGCGTCATTTTAAGGGTTTATTACGCAACCAGGGGAGACGTCCCCGACCTCTTAAGGCCATTTCCCACAATCTCGGCCCATAATTATATGTTGGTTCGGAAGCAAAGCTAATTAAGTTAGACTCAAAAATTGGCCAAATCAAAGCCTCGATAAGATCTGAACAAGCCAAAAAAGGACCTTCACCAACATATGTGTAACTAATATAAATGTGTTATCGAAAACACATCTCTGACCTTGATCTCAGCTAATAAAAGTGTCAAATCACATACTTGTCATCATTCTGACAGACTCTGATCAGCTTTGAAACCGAATGGCCCAGAGTCGATGGGAGTTTGAAGTCGTGGTTTTGGATGGAGGCCGTGTAGATGTAATTATCAAAAGTAAACGAAGTAACGTACTCCACTTTGAAGCGCTGACGGTAATCGGCACGGATAAAGACAGCTGCCTCACCTAAACAAATGTCAATGTTGGTTTAAAGAAAACACAGCGTATTATGCTGTGCTTTTTAAAAATATCTGCAGAAGCAAAAAAACCAAAGTTTACCTTCTAATGATCCTGAATTCAAAGTAATCAAAGAGGGTAAAGCCCTCGTTGTGACAGCAGGAAATCCATCTCGATAAGGGGATTCCGTGGTCAAAGATGCAGCCACAAATAATTGATCCTCATCATACACATCCTTGACTATAAGAGAAGTCGTCGATGCATTAGGGGCGTTGGCTGCGACGGGAATCGACGACGATTCGTATTTATTGACAACCCTAAGAGTATTCAAATCCCGCCATTCGCAAATCCCTTGTCTCACGGATCCACATACTAATAGGAGATTTGATTTGGGAGAATATTGGATGATCTTGTTGTAGTTATCCGTCGATTCTATTGATTCCTTCGAGCCGATACAACTATTCAAATCCGGAGAACATAAAGGAGAATCAAGAATAGGCCCGGTTTTTTGCTCGGCTAAGACTGACAGCTGATTGTTGACTACATAGATGCTGTTGACAACCCCAATATACACCTAAAATCATTTAATTAATGATAAAAAAGAGTAACAATATGTAATATAATATTCCACACTCACCTTATCTCCCCTCGAAAAGACATTATTTATCTTACTGGAAGCTCGAAAGCTGTTAAGCAGTCGTTCCGAACCATTTGCTGTGCATATTATAATTGTCACAAAGGCGATCAGACAATGGAGATCCCATGCCCGCAAATACATTTAAGCATAGCTCTGCAAAAGGAGACAAATAATTGGGGATTAGGGCCAAAATTAAGGAAGCCGGACAAAACCGTCAATCAAACGCGCGAGGAAGAAGATACGGAGTGTGATAGGGGTAGCATAATATAATGTGGAAGAATGGGGAAGGCCTCAGGCGGGTTTCGCGCGTTTCTTATGAATAATTGAATCGTTCGCGCGGACCCGGCCATTAAGCCCTGGGATCCAGTCGAACGTCCGCTAATTCCAGGGTATATTCTCCCACTGACCCCAAAACATGGCCATCTCGACCAAGAATTGTTTCTACAAAATCTTGTCGGGGTCTGGAAAAGGCGACAGAATGACACATTTTACAAAATTTGCAAAAATTATAATCTGCGGAAAGCCAGTTGTAAGGATGTTGCAACATATGTTGTATTCGCAAATTTTGGTAAGTAATATTAACTACGACAATAACATTAAACAATCGTCGGCACACAAATCGAGTCAGTGTTTGTAGATAATAAATCACTGTCCCAGAGCCTCCGAAATGTGACTAAACGGCCGAAATAAAATATTCAGAAGCTTAATTCCCATCGAAAAAACAAGTCTGACCAAGGAATATGCACCTCTCCCTCTTGGCCATTGAATTTGTATCTTTGCCAATTAATCTGGCACCCGACTTTTGAGGTCCGCAGGGCTAATAGGGTCTCTGGCCAAAAAGGAAGGAGAGCGCTAAAATATCTCAAATTATTATTACTATACAATGTCAAGAGATGAGGCTTGTGGGAAAAGTAGTGACCCATGAATTCTTGAGAATGGCCAGCCACGGCTACCAGATGGGTTACAAAATCCATTAGATGCATAAGTAACTCACTCCCGCCCTAAGGGCCCAATTAAGGCGGTGGAGGTCACGATCCCACGATTTTTCCACACCGAGAAGGAGCGAAAGTTTTGGAACAAAAATCAAAATACGGACCTCCCCCGAAGCCACGCCCCTTCCGATCATTGGATCTCTGGCATCCGGGGATTCCTCTGAACTTTGGCGCATCGGAGATAAGACAACGGAAATATTATACATACACGACTGTACAAAAGGGAAGGGACCCTCTCTGCGGAAGGTCCATAAGGTTTGGGAGGGGTGAAGGGAAAAGGGAAAAGAGGGGCGCTGTAATCCGACGAAAAGGGCCAAAGTTAGGGAATATCAAATAACTAATCTGATAGTGATAGGCCTTTTGAAACCCACTTCCGCAACGTTTTCAATCGAAAGATCCTTTTTGATATTATAATTGAGATGAGATGCGGTCATCCCGAAAAACAAACAAAAAAGTGAAGTCGACTTCCGACGGGTTGAGATCAAACTCAAGATTAGGTGAATCCCGAACAATCAAGTGTCAGTGGATATTCACAAACTGATGGACATATATCAACGTGAAATCAAGTACAATATAGGAAAACAAAACAAATAAAAAACAACCAACAAGTATAATAATAAAACCCGTAAGATTCCCATAATTGCTGAAGGAGAGGAAGGGAAGGGTTCCGTATTAATTCCGAGAGCTAAGGAGTTGCATTATGGCGATCCTCCCGACCTTGGTCTCGATCACCAATTAGAACGCATTGTGGCGGAATCCCAGGGCCCAGTGTTCAGGGGATTAAAAGTCCGAGGTCATGACCTTCTGAGGGAAAAAAGGACATAAGATTAGCATGTATCTCATAATTAAAAGCATTAAGTTAGGTAACACATGCAGGAAGATTACTGTAACGCACTGTGCATAGCAGACAAAAATAGCCGTAAATCAGAGAATCCCCGGGAGAGGATACCTGGCAGTATATCAAGCAACAAATGTTCATGAAATCGCGGCATGACACCCATCAATCGCGCATATACGGCTTCCCTCCCCAGGCGAGGCGATCCCTGGATTTAATTTATAGCCCCTTAAATAATGGATAATATGGATGATGACTTATAAACCCCGAATATACACAGGTCGCCTTAAACATGCCCGACAACCCAAAGCAACCGACTCGAGGTGGAGTCGCAAACAAAGCAGTTCGAAACAGTGGCCATTCAAGGGGCGAGGGTCCCTTTTTGAGCCCCGAAAACTTGCAATACAACCCACTCTTTCCCGTCAGACTCCCTGTTTATTCTTGAACGTACACTTCAAGCGTTCCAACGGCACACTTCATCTCTTTAATTGACATGAATCTCTGGCGTAATTATAGAGTACGCAAGTTTAGCTCCGGGTTTCTTTAAGTTGGTTACTTGAGGAGGTTACGCGAGTATTAAGTAGGTCGAGGCTACCCCAACTGATAAGATTTATGAGCCTCGCGAGTCTCTAAGGGATCAAGGAATGCCTGGGTCTCTGCGGCAGGTATAAACTCAAAAAATTTCTGCTTTATGGGGGAATTATATCATCTGGATCGTTCATCGGAAGTTTTGGCTCCCATCGCGAAGTCCGTTCTCTGTTCTGAGGTCATGAACAGATCAAAAGCCTGATCCCCGACTTGCGGCTCTTCTCCTGAGGCATTCTCCATAATATTTTTCGTATTTGAAGGGCGGCAAAAGGTTGAAAAAACATGCCGGGTACCTACAAAAACAACAGGGCCGTTTTCTCGAGAGCCGAGGACCAAAGGAAAGGCGCGCGGCCAAGAGGGCCAAGTCCTAATCCGACCCTTTTGGGAGTCAAGAAATTACCGCATTCTCTTCTCATTCCCTTTTTTTGTTGGCAGGCTTCATTTCCGAGAAGGTATGTATATACTAAGACAGCGACCGGCTGTCGTCTTACCTAGAGCCTCGTAAAGTGCCATTTAGGCAATAAAACTGGCCAAACGTTTGCTTTTCAAATGGGTTCGGAATGGCAATTAAGATTAAGCTGGAGGGGGGTATCAAAAGAGCAGCACTACACATGTCTCACGAGCTACTAGTAAAGATGAGGATTGCTGTGAATATTGTTGGCATAATTTTTTTCATAATTGCGCAATTCGGTCGAGAGCAGCATTCGCCGCCCGAATTTATATGTCGGCGCTGAAATTTTAATCCCTGGATTTCATTTTCCCATCAACGCAGTAAAATCTTGTGGCAAGAAACGTCGTTTCGAATTAATGCGGGAACGGATGCGCGAGATCTGTAAAGGCGGTGAGAAAAAAGAATACAATTTGAAGAATTGGAGGAGTAGGGATCGACCAGTCGAGGGTACCCCCACACCTCGAGCAATCCCTCGGCCGGCACTTGCCACAACTGCATCTGCCTGTTGCCCTAATGACTCACCATTACTAAGGCCAATTTTCTGAAATCCGAAGCCGCGCGTCGCTCCAAAAGCAAAACATTCGGAGAAGGTTAAACGTTTGGTCGTTCCGCTCTTTAATTAGAATGAGTCCTATAAAACAAAGAGTCGTTCCCCGGATCGCCTCTTAATAGCTGTGATTTCCGGTTTTCCGCGCACAAAAAACACTTGTAACGGGAGGAGAGCGAACGTTCCGGTTGTAAACTTTATCAAATGGACATCATCAAAAATTGACGGTGACATCTCCATCCACCCATTAACGCGCTATAAACGCGTAGTAATAGGGAATGACCCCGGTGGACATAAAATCTAATTAGACTCTGTAAATCAGAGACCCGAAAATTACCTGAAATAAACAGAAACAACAACCAAAAACAGTCGGGAGGACAAGTAATCGACTCGACTCTGTCATACCAAGCGTCTCAAAAAATATAGGTATTAAAAACAAGAACAATATGGGAAGATAAACACTGAATTCTATGGCCAAGTAGGGTGACCTGGCCGTACTTAACGGACTGTCGAGATCTCACAAATAAATCCTCTTGACGAGTGGAGTGCCAATGAGTCCTCAACAGGTCCAAGTTCTCAAACAGAGCCGAATAAGGGACCCCTGCTGAGTACAGATCGCTCCGACGGATAAGGTTACCAAATATGAATTATGGAAAAAAACACAAATTTTACGACCGGTCGAAGATAAAATAATACATCTGTCGAAGGGAAAAGGTGAGAGGGTCCGAAACAATTGTTAATGTCGCTCAAAATGGGACCAAACAAAGTTTACGGGATTAGAGGGACGATTACACGGCCCAAACCCTCAGGCCATTCCGCTAATTCCGCGCGTTTTTCTCGGCGGAGGCGCGTGCGTCGGCGCGTAAGTCCGAAGCCCTGAGGTCAAAAGTGAGAAGAATTCGACCGCAAATGTTAGGAAAGATTCAGAGCGAGGAGAATTCCACTACTCACTCACTATCTGGGGAAATATTTAGCCCGGGAATTCATCGAATTAAGAATTGTTTCCCAACCAAACGGAAATTAAACGCGTTTTATGCAAATGCAAAGGGAATAGAGCTTTGTAACCTCCCCGTTATTTCCTCAGGGCTATTTTGAGTTAGGCCAAAGGGGGAGGTCAAGAAGGGAATTCAAAGCTCGATATATTCAGGTATTCATGGAAAGAGCTGGAACCAATTCATCGGTCAGATATGGCCCCATTAAATAGATGTCACGCAGAGGATGGAGAAAATAGGATTAGGATAAAAGGCTCTATTATCCATGTGTTTAACATCATGAAATTTTTTTTATCTTTAGGGGAAGAAGATGAACAATATGGAGGGGCTTTTCTCCTCATGGCCCCGAAACGGAACGCAACTTTCTAAACAATGGAGGTCATAACAAGCCGAGTTTAAAACAAACGATGACCTTTTGGACGGGGAACACCTGCATTTGTTCCCCAATAAAACCGGAAAGCCAATCCTAATATTTGTTTGGACAAGTCCCCAACAACACGCAATACTTGGCACTTCCATGTATACAAACAAAGGAAACCTTCACATTTCACAACCAGCAGATCAGCTCTGGAGATCTTTGGGGCCATCACAAAACCCATTAACGGATTCGAACCAGAGTGGCGCCACAAAAAAATTAAAAATAATTTACAACTTTTATGAGCTCCGAAGACAAAGAACAGAAAGCCGTCGTGTCGCAACTTAAACGGCGACTCCAGCGACCGGAAAGATGCGCTCTGATAAACTTTTCTTCAAGCGTTCGTTATAACAGATATCCGACAAACAACCGAGGACATCGGGCAGTGGAGCGTGAGGGAAGCTCCGCTGATCCGACGGGAATCTGGTCCAACAATCTCGTATTATCGCCCGCTCTTCTGTAAAAAACTGCTGAAAGTTTTTGCGAGGAATAGGCGGAAACAAAAAAAGCGATTGGCCTCATCACGCGAATACTCAAATGCCTCCGGCGCCACTCTTGACCTCAAGAACGTCGAAGGACTTTTGACCGCCGACTTTCCAAAAAAATATTTTAAACCTCGGCACAAAAAAAACATTGCGCAATCCAAACAGAAGAGGCTGTAAAGGCGGCGGATCAATAAGCCGCATTGACAGGCCACAAATCAACTTGGCCAAACAAATTTGGCCACAAAATCGGGAAATCTGCCGCCCAATTTGTTTTCGGTTATTGATGGCGCAACAGAAGGATTTACAATTATAATTTTCATACTACATATTGTGTCATACATAGCGGCCATAAAAGGTTGAAAAGCAGAATGTAAGGAGACTGAAGAAGAAACCTCTGATCATCTTCGCGGAGAATAAAGTAAAGGCCGACCTCATTAGAGAGTCCGTTGATTCCGGAAGCCCTCGAGGTTGGTCCCGGACCTTGGTCCTAATGCGCGACGTTCTCTTTCAGAATATGGCCAAGTCCAATTCGAAGGCGTTCTTTTCCGAACGCGGCTTCGAAGCCATTAATTAAGGACTCGATACCCCGCTGATCTTAATGAAGACACCAATTTATGTAGATTAGGGGATATCATCATCACAAATGGCCAGGTCTCTTTGTCAGGAAAACAATTTCCGACCCATCTCGGATGCCAAAAAAGGGGAGGGTCAGCAAGAACAAAAAAGCCTAAATAAACAAGGGTGCAATTTCACTGATGGCCATGGCCAAGTGCCGTTTAAACCACCTATATAGCCTGCGGCAAAATCATTTCAATTATTCAAATGTCCGACAAATTGTGCCAAGGGCTGACCAAAACATTGTTAGGATATGAAAACACTTAGATTAAAAACCACGTGTGGATGAAAATTACGGTAAGAGGAAGGTTTTAATTTGGGCATTGGATTAGGACCGGGAGAGCGGAAACAAAAGAATCTAAAACTTCTCTGGCCGCGCTTCCTTGGCCCGGCTCCCAGGGGATTCGAGAGTGGACAGGCTTAATGGAATCAGAGCCGTTGCCCCAGGGAAAAATGTTTTTTTTCGGAAATAGCCTGAAGAGACGGCTTATTAAATTCAAGAAGGTCATCTCAAAACATTGGGAATGGGATCGAAAATAGTTTAAAAATCACAAAAATAAGTAAGGTAATTTTTAATCAGAGACAGATCATTTCAAAGACTCCTGCAACGAAAACATGGTTACCTTGACAACCAAAATTCTAAATTATATTTGAAATGTAATGAATTTTAGTTAGAAAAATGGAATCAAAAAGAATGAAAGTTGTAATGATTGGTCCAATCAAGGTAAAATAATAAAAGATTCCTGCCATTTTATAAATAAAATTAAGAATAAATTATAAATTTAAGAGTGGCAAGACTTTAATTTCGACGTATCTCTCGGACTCTACGGAAAATCTAAGGATGGACTACAAACCGACTCATGGTGGGTTTGAAAATTTGTGAAAAAGCTAAGATTTATGTTATACTACTTGTTGTTTTAGGGGTACGAATAATCGAATTTGAAAGTATCGAATTAAGTTCGGGAGATCAGAGAATAGAGCCAGAAGTGGAGTTGTGGGACTGCAGTGGAGACCGGAGGTACGAGAAATGTTGGCCAGCAATGCGACGCTTTGTGGACGCTGTAATCATAACTTGTAATCCCGGGGAAATGAAAGGCGAGGATCTGATTTTATGGTAAGTATAGTAATATTAAACCGAACATGACTTAGACGATTTCATTTTATCATCGGAATAGGGAAAGGAATACGGAATTGGAACATGGGAATATGTTGGAAATATTTTTGTCTTAAATGGAATAATTAAATTTACGGAAAAGGGGTCAGCCTCGAAATCTGCGGCTCCAGAATCCGCGGAATCCGCGAATAAAAAACGCTGCAAAAGTTTATGGCATGCCATAAAGTAGATCGAGGTATCTTCTTCAATTTAACGGCCTTCAGAATCTCCGCGCGAGCGCCGTTTCTTAATGGGCCGTTCCTCAAGAGCAGTTTTTTGTAATCATGCCGCGATTTTAATGTTATTTAAGCATGAAAAAACCTCTAATGATTCGATAGACACAAAAACAGTCATTCTGAATCTAATTCCATTATAGAAATCAAGTTGACATCCACAAAAAAGGATTTTGAAAGTTGAGTTCAACCGAGAGGTATAACATAAAATTTGTTATCGAGACACGTTAATGCGCACTACCACCTTAACTAGTAGGAGTGGGCTTTGATGCGAATACAGTCCTACAACATAACTGAACTCTAAAAGTAAAGATTTAAAGCAATTAGAGGGATCCATCTAATTAGCCGCAAATGCTTGCCTTGAATATTATAATATATATCCCAGAACCCGTTTCACTCCCTAAATGGAGACTGTTCAATGTGTTGGTCACAGTGTGATTTCATTCTATAAAAGTCTATATACGGTCATAAATTACAGTCCAGTAAAGAGTGGTTGAAACAGCGTGGGGGTTGGTTTATTTAAAGTCCCCTCCCCTCCCATAAAAGTTAATAAACCGTGAAGAAATGAGATCCGAGGACATTCTAATGACACTATTTTAGGCACAATGAGTTTGTGCAGAAAGTCGGACTCCGGCCTCAGCAAGCGATTGTATTTTTACATCATTCGTCCGAGAATACAAACGACTCAGCCATCGCTGATTTTAAGTTGCCTCAGGAAATGATGGGAATACGCTGTGTTCCAGTGAATGTGGACAAAGAAGGCGACCAACTCAGAAAAGAGTTCAGCAACTTCTTATACAGCGTGAGCTATGAATATATATAGGCATATATCCATCTTGTAGTTAAATTACGACGAGTGTTGTAGCAATAACACAACTTTTTCTATTACTTTTATGGCTTACATTATTTGAGCAAAAGAATAAAGAAAACCCCAAAGCTCGTCAAGGATACAAAAGATGACCGGATGCTTCGCATTGGAATTGGATCAGTGGGGAGAGGAGAGAAAAGATTATTCATCAGTCTTGGAAACGGTTCTCAGAGGGTCAGCGATGTATTCAGCGGAACAAAGGGAACAATTACTGGTAAGAAGACAGGTCGATCTACTCACTGACACCCGTAAATGGCGCGATTCCATCCAATTTACTGAGAGATCAGCGGAAAAATATTCCGTAATTGTGTTCCAACTTACACGGCAATGTTATGTGAAATTATAATATGATGAAAAATTACGCAAGATTAGAAGATTATCATAAGAGGGGTTCCGAGTAAATTCAAATTTTTTTCGACTTGCCCATATCGATTTTGTTGTTCTGTAAAGCCCACAATAGGCACAAATTTTGCAAGGTGCGAATAATTCTTGCTACAGAACAAGTTTCATCTTGTCTTGACCCCTGCAAATTGCACAAAAAAATGTCGATTAATGTATTATAGGCGGGACTCGTGATCATGGGCAACAATTTGAATTCAATCGGAACCCCTGCTGTCATATTTAAATTTCTGATCCATTTGTAACAGTTTCACAGGTCGAATTCACACTTGATGTTTTTTTAGAACACTTCTGTTATTTACATATGTCAGATTTGAGTTTAAAACGCTGAACAACACATATTCAGAATTCGTCTCCAATAGTTTCTTTTTTTCCATCTCGTGCATAAAGGCTTACTATATTTATGTTGTGGTTCGGGAGCGCGCTTTTTATTTGCCCGGTCACTAAATTCGACTTCATGGAATGGACACAACCCTGCAGTTCCTAATAATCGCGATCTCAAAACAGGGAAATGGAGTCAAACATTTTGTGCGTATTTTTGTAAACATGACCATAAAAGTAGCCTAATTCTATTCAATTTGTTTAAAAATCCACAGAAGATTGCAATGATTTTATTTTGGTTAGAAGTATTTTTAAGATGATGCTCAACATATAATATAATACTTAACAAGATATTGTATCCGCAGTTCTCGGTTGATATCCGATATCATGAAGGATAATGTTTTCGATCTTCTTCCTTCTTTTTATTCAACATTTTATGCTTGATTTTGATATAATCTTAATGGGAGTCACGTTCTGAGTATTGTAAACGAGTCAGATCATCCAGCTTACCCTCACCTTTCGACCCCAGCAGGCGACTGACCATTAGCCTGAGGTCCAACGCTTTCTCGGGCGGTCATTCTCTCGAGATTTGTTTGCCCAACGATGCCACTTGAGCCTTCTATCAAGTTTACTTACTATCCCCCGTATTTCTTTTGTTACGTCCCCGGTTTACAGAGTTGTTAAGGGTTTGCTCTGTTCGCGTGACTTGACGGTGGTTTGGCTGGGTCCTCGGGCTGAGTGAGCTGCTTATTTTCTTGATTAGAATTCTGATTTTCTTTTCTGGATCCCCTTGATTATAAAATAATTTTAACTTGGTTCATTCCCACTTGACTTAACTTTTTAGTACTTCCACTGATCGTAGTCCTCAAATCATCGCCAAAGTTATTGAGATCCAGTTTCTTAGTAGATTTAAGATTTAAGAATCCAAGATATTCCCGCATCTTTTCACCCACTCGGTATTTACTTGAAACCGCATTAAATGACCGTTCAAGACCATTTGTGCGGTCTAAGACGCCCTAAGGCCACTTTACTCTCTTTTGGCGATCCGCTGCGCAAACAGGGGCCGCGGTGAGACTAGATCGGCGCGTTCGGGACACAGCGAAAAGAGACTTTACCCGGGTTTCAGGTGCTTTGATGGGTCCATGACCGACAATGCGAGTCCCCATCCATTTCCTTTCCAGGCTTTCGGGCCGGAAGCAAATCGACCGGTCGATTTCTTCATGGATAATGTATTCTCATCAGACTATATTTCTAATTTCATTTATTTGTTTGATCTCCTCAACTGAAGCCAATCCTTCTCAGAATCTCCGTTTTCATGCTTTGCCGGCCCCGGCAAGGCCTTCAATGTTTCCGCCCGTTCTGAGGGTAAAATCCCGCGAAGGGTATCTTCCAGAGAATGCGCCGGTTGGCACAACTGTCAGGATATCACCTTCAATGAGAGCTGAAAGCCTCCAGATTCTGGTTGAAGATCAGGATTTGGTGAGTAGTTTTTTTCAAATTGAATAACAAAGAATCATTCATTTAGAAGCTGGGAATGATGCCAGCAATATATCAGTATGTAATCAATGGATTTGGAGCCGAAAAATTTGCAGTGGATCAACGAGGATTTCTTTACCTTAATTCAGAAGGATTAGATGCAGACTCCAATTCATCAACATTTCAACTTCACATTCAAGCTCGTGAAGTTGACACTGAACCGTTAAGGAGTTCCGACCCGATTTCACTGACAATTCATGTCATGGACGTTAACGACAACTCCCCTTATTTTGAACAACCAGTTTACTTTGCCAACGTATCCGCCGACGATTCCATTGAAAGATTTGTGGCCAAAGTTAAGGCCACAGATCTGGATTCTGGAAGATTCGGACGGCTAACATACAAAATTGTCGAAGTGAGTGAAGGGGCTGAAAGAAACTTCAAATACGATGCTCAAAACAATGTTCTCACAGCCATTGGTCGACTCTCCTCAGGCAATCGATATCGTATCACAATCGAAGCCCAAGATGGCGGGGGCTTAACTGGTCGGACTACTGTACTTGTTTTGGCTCTCCCATCCTTCACACAAGCGTTTACTCCATCTATCTCTGGTCTCATTCCTCAATCGATATTGTCGATGAATCATCCAGGAAGTCATGGATCAACTCAGAGTCAAACGATTATACCAAAGTTTCCTCAAAAAAAACTTCTGGAGCCAGCGAATCCTGTGACTCCGTTACTACCATTGACGACGTTTACTTTGGCTCCAGAGATGACATTGAAGCCGGTTTCATCTCAAGTCCAGACTATTTTAACTGAACTTAACGAAGCCACTCCGCCCCATTCCATTGTGGCTGTTCTTGGAGTAAGTTTTCGTATTATATGTACGATACATAATAAATAATATGCGTGACTGTACTTAAATTTCTTTTTAGGACAACGACTCTCGTCAGTACGTTTACTTTGCAATCGTGGAAGGTAATGAAGCCGGGAAGTTTACAATCGACCAGTCAACGTAAGCCCCAAGAGTTTGTTCCTAAAATTTATTTCAGCGGCGCTGTAACGACAACACAAGAATTTGACCGGGAAGAAGTAGATTTGTACACTCTTCAGATCGAAGCCAGATCCAAGCAACCTGATCAATCTTTGTATTGGACTCTTCTTCAAGTCATTATTACTGTAGGTTCTTTAATCATATAGCTGTACTGTGTTGTAGGATGCTAATGACAATGCCCCAGAATTCGAAGGAACTCAGCCGTTTGTTTTCCAAGTCAATTTGAATGAAATGACTGGATTTCCGTCAAATATGGAAATCGGGAGTGTGAAGGCGACAGATATTGATAAAGATGACAATGGAAAGGTCTCTTATAGAGTCATACCTCCTAAGGACAAACTCTTCAAGATTGATAGTCGGGGAATCATCAGAATTAATGGGGAATTAAGTTCTGATCATTATGGAGAAAACGAGATCGTAATTGTAGCAGCTGACCATGGAAAACCCCCATTGGAGACAAGCACCAAGGTTAAAATTATCGTCGACAGTCTCGTATCGACTCTCAAGTCATCTGAATTCTACCACACATCTCCTACGTTCTTTAGCCGCGCCACTCTCCCTCCAAGTTTTGCTACTCAATCTCCGATGACTAAATTAATCTCTCAAATTCATTCTGTCATGCCTGCTATAGAATCGGGATTTATGATGACAAGAGCGACACTACCATCTGCAATTCCGACCACAACAGCCACAAAGCCAATAAACATAGCCAAATCAACGACTTTAACAACAACCAAGGCTCCAGTAAGGAAGCAGTCCGCATCTTCCAGTACCGCAACCACCAAGACATCTTCCATGCCCACAGTTATGCCGACACGTGTCCGTCCTTCCTCCAGACCACAGCCCACCCCTCCTCCTCGACTTGCTCCCATCTTCTCTACCCCAACACTCAGTGTGATGGTGGAAGAAAATGACAGTGATCTTGAATTGGCTATCATCGAAGCCCATTATCCAGATGAACAACCAGGCCCAATCACATATGTCATGATCGAGGGGGATTCTGATATCTTCTCCATCTCCTCTTACACTGGCAAACTCACCTTGTTAAAAGCGCTGGATGCAGAGTCAGATCGAGAATATCGACTTTTAATATCCTCCCAGGAAGCCCAGACTATGCCCATGGATCCTCTTCTTGCTCATGCGGTTACAATTACTGTCAAGGTGTTGGATGTAAATGATTGGATTCCCAACTTTGAGACCAACAATTATGCCTTTACGATTGCTGATAATACTGAACCGGGAACGGTAATTGGACAAGTAACCGCCTTTGATCAAGACAGAGACGAGCCAAACAACAGAATCCATTACAGAATGGTCAAGGACCACGATGCAAATGGATTTATAAGTGTGAATGCTCAAAGTGGACTCATCACCTTGAATAAACCAGCCAAAGAATTGAGTGGGAAAAAGATTACGGTAGTCGTGGAAGCACAGGATGAAGGAGAATTACCTCAATCTACCCAGACCAATGTCGTGATTACTGTGGAAGAGTCAAGGACCGAAGTTATCCCACAGGTGGAAGGAAATACCAAGCCGAAACCAGATGCGGTACAGTTTACGCAGAGGAATTTCACGTAAGAATACACTAACAACTAAAGCTTGATAGTCTATTTTTTTCTAAATCTGACTTTTTAATTTATTATAATTAAGTGCTTCCCTGGTAGAAAGTGTGAGAGCTCCCCACTTTGTGATGCTCCTCCCAGTCATCAACAAACCCAAGGATACCAGATTTGTGATGTGTGCCATTGTTTCGGGCAATTATCGACAAGCCTTTAGCATTTCCCCAGGAGCTGATGGCAACTGCGAACTGAGAACACAGTCAGCCCTTGATCGTGAGACCATCGAGAAGTATCTTCTCAACATTACCATCACTGCTGGGCTTCAAACAGATTACACTTTGGTTTCGATTACGGTGCTGGATGTGAATGACAACGCTCCTTCCTTTGTTTTCGTCTCAGATCTCTCACTAAAGGCTTATTTTGCTGGAGTTCCGTCCAATTCAGCTGCCTTCTCCCGAGTAAACAACGTCAAGGCTGAAGATCCAGATCTTGGACCAGCTGGTCTAGTACAATATGAACTTGATCCAAGCTCCGTGAATTCTAAATACTTCCAAATTGATAGGGATTCAGGGGAGATTATTCTGAAGCACTCGATGATCCAATTGACTCAGAATAACAGGAAGAGCTCCTTTGAATTCAAAGTTCTGGCCTGTGATTCCCCGCAAACTGGAGAGCGTTTATGTTCAAGTGCAGATGTTTATGTGACCGCCATTTCTGATCAACATCGTTTTGGGATTACGCTGAAAGGAAGCCAACCGCAACAAGTCAGAGCGCATGAACAAGTGGGTTAAAGTTATACTAAACCTAGTATACATTTAGGATATAATCAAAGCGCTCCGACAATTCACGGGAGCCTGTACTTTGCTATCAATGGAAAAGATGACAGAAAAAACGGAAGGAAAGGATAATATCATTGATTTGTACTGGTACGCCCAGAATCCGACTACACATAAAATCTGCCGAAAGCAGGAATTCAGGTACTTTCTGTAATTCTTCAGTACAATAATCGCGTTCTTCAGAAAGCTATTCGAGAAAAGTTCGGAAGACTTGTTAGCCGGTAAGCTCCAACCCTGGTTCAGTATGTCGAGTCTGAATGATAATGTGGCCGCTGGTTCTGGAAAAACACCTGGATTGATGAGTCAATTCTTCGCAACGATTGATTGGAATAACTTTACAATTGTTTGTTTCGTCCTAACATTCGGTGTTCTGATTCTGGTTATGATCCTTATCTGTGCTTTCTGCTTTTATAAACAAAAAAAGAAGCATCGGAGACATGTACACACCTACCCGAATGTATATCCGCTGCCCAAATACAGCACAGCTATGTTTATGAACACCATGGAGAGGGACAAATACGAGACTCAGATGCTGGAAATGCCGATGAGTGACGAAGACTTTGCCACTCTCAAGCAGAGTTCATTACATTCGGAGCCCAGGATGGCGAATGCCCATTATCGACCGGGAAATAACATCTATCGCCCCGGACAAAACCATCTGTATGCCCGTAATGTCAGCAAGTTCCACGACGATGGAGATTTCTCGGTGGAAGAGAACATGTATGCAATCCACACTCCTTCCCGGTTCGATCCTCAAAGGCAAGTCCAACGTCCTTGCGTTAAAATCCTTCAGAATCCCGTCCAATCTGATCCCTATGCCTGATTACAACCAGAGTTTCTCAAACCACAAGAAAAGTCTGCTCTAACCAGAAATGATTCATTTTTTATCAATCCCGTTGACGCTCAATCTACAAAACTTGATTAATAATGTAATTATTTATTATCGTTCATAAAGAAATATTTTTAAAATATTATTGGTATCGGGACAACCTGTGTCCGCCGAAGAAAAGGCCAAAAAACGAGGAGGTAATCTGGATAGTGTACGAATCGGGATAAAAAAAAACTAAATGCAAAGACCAATGAGAAAAGTATTGTTCAACAGAAGACAACGAGGGGAAGAGAAGAAAGGCACACAAATCCTGATAAATGTGTAAAACGCAAGAAGCAAAGGAAACAGAAACAAAATAACAAATCTATGTCATCACTATGACCTCCTAAACACCTCTATCCAGCAACTATTTATTTACAGAGATGCGAAGGCCCGCTAAAAGAGGAAGTCTTGGCTTCAGCCTCGTCTTCCTTATACGATGCTTTACATTCGGCGATCTTCTTAAAGAATTGAACTCCAATCCTCTCAAAAACGGGCAGAGATCGCAGACTACTCAGGCTCTCCGCAATGTCGAGATCTGTGAGTCTTTTTAGGGGAGGTAAAATAGCGGGTAAGGGAGCGGCCGCCGATAGATCTGTCTTCGGAGAAGCATCCCACCTTGAAACACGTGGATTGACGGCCACTGTAGAATCAGTCTTCGATATTCCCAACGGCTTATGAATCTCCAATTTGATCGGAGTCTTCAATAAAGGCGTGGAAGTGAGACTCCGTGCTTTCTTCTTCTAAAATGCACCACTTACACGCATGCACACATCAGCTTACCTCAGATTGTCCAAAGAGTCTTTCTTTCAGGGAGTTCAACTTCATCTTGGAAATGGCGGTAGCTGTAAAAGCGGGAGGCGCTGATTGCGGGAGTTCTTGCAGATTCTTAGGGGTCATAAAAACATCCAATGTCAAATTCATAGACTGTTCGGATGACTTATTTCTTCCAATCATTGAAGTCGCAGGAGTGGTTTTAACTGTGGTATTCACAGTCTTGAAAGCCTCGCTGAATGAGATCACACGCTGTTGTGCAACTTGTGAGAGTGGTTTCTTAGTGGTCACATCAGAATGTGGGGTATATTCAACCGAGTTCCCTCCTTTGAACGAAAGTTCCTCCTTTCCCTTAAATACGTCTTCAGACTTCATTCCACTTTCCCCATCTCCCGAACTGACCCCAGCCATATCTTCCGACCGATCTTGCTTCGATGAAACCAAAGTGGCGGGCTTAATATGCCACGACTTCTCGGAATCTTGTCCAAACCATCCTTGGTGAGATTCAATGGATTTATCTAAGGAGGGATGTGCTTTGGGGGTGCTGGGTAACTGCGAAGACCTCTCGAAGCTAGTCATCTTTAACTTCTGTAGACCCGTTTTGAGAAGTTTAGAGGATTCAGAATTTGTGAGACAAGTTGAGGACCTTAAAAGAAAGAGAAGCAGTGAATAAAGTGCAAGATGACAAAAATATTATAGGAGGACTAACAATATTTCACAATGAGTTTGACATCAATTTAAGTAAGAGATGCACTCTTCGTTTATAAGTTGCAAAGACCAGAATAATGGAAAAATAATGAAGTAATTGAACCAAAATATAATACAGGTTTAACATTAATTGTAAGATCTCAGCTTACTGACTTTTTTGAGGCAGCGACCCTTTGGATTTCCGAAAAGTTAATGTTGGAGAAGGGACTAAGAGAGTCGAGCTGATTTCGGCATCGATTCCAGTATTTAACAAGGGATTCTTGACGTGTTGCAGTGAAGGACATATTGCTCTTGGCAGCTGTACCAGCTAAACCAAGCAACAAATTGGCCGCTACTTCTTCAGGACTCTCAGCTTTGGGTTTCTACAAATAATCGTATACCACAATACAAAATACAAACCTTCACGAGGACTTCTTCCTTATTAGGTAATGATCTTCGGGCTGTTTTAGCACCCTTCGGTTCTTGTTCCAACGATCTCTTTCTTCGACCATTTTGATGTTCCATTTGTTCCAAACGTTGAATCTTCTGTTGTTCTCGACGCTACAAATCCATACTTCAAAAAAAAACAAAAATACTTACAGAGATCCCAGTAATGATTTCACCCTCATCAAATATAGCATCATTGCGCTTTTTCGGCTTTTCGTAGGCCAGATCAAGCTTAGGAGAGAGTCGTTCGTTCGTTGATACGCGTTTCCTGCTGGATCTTCTTGGTGTACTCTCCTTGTCACTGCTAAATCAAAACCTAAATAATCAATTTTCCAACTTACTCGTCTTTAGCTTCAACTTTTTCTTTTGATGTAGATGCCTCAACTTTCTCAACCTCACTCTTCCTTATTTCTAACGCGATTTCCTCGGAAGCCTCAGCAGTCTTAACCTCATTTCTTGGACTCTTTGGCTCGCGTCTTGGGCTCTTTGGTTGAGATTTCAATGGAGATCGACGGACATTCTTGGGAGAGGTCGGCTTTTCGGGAGAGACAGTTCGCTTTCTGACTGGACTTGTTTTCGTTGGCCTCACCAGTTCCCCGTTTTCCACCTTGTCGTTGTAATCTTGCAACAAACATTTCGACCCACCAGCCTAAATAAATAAAACGAATCAATAATCGGTCTTACCGAGTAAGCAAGATCAGTTAAACATGCGCAATCAAGATGAATTGGCGGACATCCACGCTCTTCGTGATCAAACGGCAGTGTTATCTAAAAAAGGTCATCATTTAATTCTGACAAACAGCGACTTACCTCGGAAGTTTCATCAATGTCTTCAGCAGCCACTAAGAACAAAACCAAACGACCTTCAATAACACAATGCGAGAGCTTGGCGTTAGCACGACAAGACCTTCTAGCAACACTTGCAGCTGTTCCGGATTTTGTAGAATCAACAAACAAAGGCTTCGAATTCGGTCCCAATCCCCTGGAAGAAGCATTTTTATAAGCATTGCAATACTCACGTGTAAACTACGCTTCGATAAAAAGTGGTAGGGTCATTCAGCCTTTCAAACACTTTCTCTTCATCCACAAAGAAGAAGTTCCCTTTGAATTCAATCAAAGGATCGCCTTTCCTTATATTCTCAATAGTCATCAGGCCAGTAATTCCCTTGGACACGATGGTGTTCCGGCAACGACGATCTGTGATCGACTTCAACTGAACGTAAGTCCCAATATCGCCTTCGGAGACCTTTCCTTCGCTGATGTCACTCTTCACGCTTCGAGAGTATGTGTTTTCCTTTTCCTTTGCCAACGCCTTCTTCAAGAGTTTGTGTGGTCTCTTTTCAGGTGCAGATAAAGTCTACAAATCTTATACTTATAATTTAAAAACATTGCTTACAACAGAATTCTGCTTTGTCTTCTTCTGTTTCTTTTCCACCTTGGCTATTTTATGTTGCTGAAGACGCCTGGCTTCTTCGCTGCTCAAAAGATAGACTCGTTTAGTGTCACACTTATGACAATAGAACTTGTTGTTAACATCAACGGCTTTTTCCCCTCCAAAACAGTCGATGTGGACCCAAGCTTTGCATTGATCACACTGCACCATGTAATCATCGTTATGTTTCAATTCGCAAATACATCTCGTAATGTAATCAACACCCTCCACTTCTTCTCCTTCATCCCTATCAGACTCAAATGACTTTACAGGTTCGTCTTTTTTCGGTGTGACGATCAACTTCTTTGATAAACGCTGAGTTTGATTTTCAGAAGTAAGGGACTCCAAGGGTTTTGTCTCTTGAACTGGACTTTGGATCGTCGGTTTAACAGCTAAACAGAAGATTACCAAGACCAAACAGAAAACTTACGACTTCGTGGTACCGGCGGTTTTGAAGGTGAAACAAGTGCCATCTCAGCCAGAGTTTGGAGATTATTCTTATCCGGACTGGCAGTCTTATTGTGCAATTGTTGCTGATGCAAAAGAAATGCCTTTTCCTAAAAAAAAGAAATTTAAAATGACAAAATTCTCTGAGAATTTTTATAAATAACTTACTGCATTAGACGGCCGGCCTCTTCCTCTAGGCCTATGAATTCCCTCGCTATCGGCAGATTTTTGAGGAGAAATGGACACACTGGTTGGAACATGCGGATTATTATAAACCGATGAAACAATCGGCTTCATTTGGCCCAAATTCGTTCCCATCTTGGATTTCTGCATGAAGAACTTCTGGTTTTGAGCTTCTTCTTCGTCCAAAACATTCATCAATCCACTTTCTGGACTAACAGGTGCCTGGACAACGGGTTTCTGAGGGCGTGCAGGACGGACTACAGTAGATCCACGAGGTCGAACTGCTGATTGCCGGAGGACATTAGGCGTTGAACGCTGAATTGGAGTTTCTGAAGGTGTCAGATGGGATCTGACAATCCTAGAAGCAGAATTGGCATAGCTGAGGACCGGTGTTGTCTGTTCGGGTCTGATTCTAAAACTTTCAGACTGTAAACTTAGTTTCTAACTTACCTTTGAGGAATTGTGTAAGCACTCCGTGGCCGATTTTGCAAAAAAACTTGAGTTCTTCCTGCAAAAAAGCGATAGAATAATCGAAATTGTATTGGACCAACCTGCGAGTCTATTTACTCCACCATAACCCAATGTTTTTGGAGCTGTGGGATGATATTCTGAAGATCTGTGATATTGTTGGAAAGGTTGCGTTCTGACTTCGCCCTTCACTGGAGACAACCCTTGATCTTCATCGCCTAAAATTAGACAGAAATGAGAGGGCATACTCACCACAAGCCAGTATCTCAATGGGAGGGAACGCCTCGTTGTTTTGTCCATCGCCATAAAACTCAAGAGCGGAGTTATATCTACCGCCAGATGCGCTGCCATAATCATGATCCTGCAAAGATAAATTAACAAATTGTCAAACTAGTCCCTCGCACCGCTTAATTAAATAAACTTACCAGATGAGGGCCGTATTTAACTGGAGAATCAGAAGTTGTTGAGGTCTCATCTTCATCAATGATGATCTGCCGCAGCTTGACCGGAGATCCCTCCGGTCCGTTCATTACGTTTTCTAACTTCAAAGGAAAGCGAATTTAAGTAGAAAAAAGAGACATTATATAATACGCGGAAAGCAAGATCGTAAATTCTTATATAGATTCGTAAAAAACTAAAAATTGAAAACAAATTCGCAAAAAATCCATCGAAAATAAACGAAACAAAAAGCGGGAAAAGGTGCGCGTCTAAAACATATATTGCATCCCTGAATTGATTGCTTTTTCACTTCGAGACCCAACCGCACTGCAAAGTTTACCATATTTTGCAGAATGCGCCCTGTCATAGTTGTGATGTGCAACCTGCAGTTTTATTTTATACGAAACAAATAAATAAATTCATCACGGCTTGTCCAAATAGACTAAAATCGGAGAAAAAACGTCCACGCCCTGCGCAGCTCGCGTCCGAACCTTGAAAAATTCTTGGGAACTGCCCCTCAAACTTGATGCTCGAAACATAGAATGTTTTTATTATCACAAAAACAAACGTATATTAAAATTTTCTTTGAATCTCTGCCATCTATTTAAGCTATCACTCATACCATTGCCATATCTGAATCGGGAAATATGACCTCCTCAAAATCAACAATTTTGATGTACCTTGTACAACATGTATTAGGTCGAGTAGATGTAATAAACGAAATGTGCTCTACTAGTTCCATGAGGACCCTGTAGTTGATTCTCCAGAAAAAGTTTCGTCTTAATTGGGCCATTTTTTGATACACTTTAACGTTTCCCACTGCAAATAGCGGAGTTGTCCACCTTCGAAGCCCTAGTGCTCTGTGAAAAATTACTAATTTCATGGCTTCTTTGTGTTTTTTAACACTCTTGAAAGTCTACCTCTAGGCTTTATACTTTTTACAGCTTCAAAAAATGACAAAAACAAAGTTCTGTCTAAATTTGTGCAAAGGTGACAAACAAGTCCCCAAGTACAACATGCCACAACACTCGCAAATGATAGAATTTTCAAAATGTTTCCTATTAGTTCCACGGCAAACCTATCGGAGGGTATATACGCAAATTTTCATGATTCTGAGACAGTCTTTTGATAAACTTCAACGTTTCCCATTGATTTAAGGTGATATTTTGCATATTCGAATTTCATCGTTTAACGACCCCCAATGTGGAGAAGAAGGTCGATTAAGAATTTCCCAGTTCAAAAAACATCAAAGGATGCTCATCAATGCTCATTTGGCTCGTATTAACACAATATGACATATAGTGAATATAGATGATTTTGGGTATGTAATGTGACTCGCCAAAAAAAAGCTCAGGTTTTTAGATTTTTAAAACTGTATATGCAGTTCAATAAAACACCGTCCGAAGCCTATATAATTCAAATTTAGCTTCTTGAACTGAGGTTTTAACCATTTTCAACGTTTCCCACGGCAAGTCAATATCTCAAAATTTGTAATTTCTGTAAAATAAGCTATCGGGAAAGTATTGCTGTGTGCCTATAGCATTTATTATGTAGTCTTGTCAATAGAAGACAAATTTTAGCATTGTATTTTTCAAAAATATTGAGTTACCCCCGATCATTGATTCAGTTGACGTATACATTAATATCGAGAAAATTTGATGGGTGGTAAGGCTTGATTTGCTTCAAAACAGTAGATCACGATAGGTGCTGATAATAACACACACCCTTACAGCATTTTTTCTGTTTTTTGACAGAGTTTGTGAGATTTCACGGGCGAAGTGATGACATTTACCCCTTGGCCCGCGGCAAGTAGAGTATTAGCGTGTATGTAAGTCAAAACCGCCGATGTTGACGATTCAAGATTGCGTATTATTATTATAAAACAAAATCTGATCTACAACATCCTTTGAAACACAACGTCCTTTCAGTACCTATGTTTACCAAAATTCATTAAATGTAATGTTCAAGAATAATATTTTTGTGTTTATAATATGTGTGCATTGATGTAAAACAGGTTTTCTACCAATTCCTATCAATATTGGCGGTTTGGGTCTCATTCTGATATAAAATAACATTAGAAATATTTATTTCATCGTATAAAATGTCGCAAATTTTTCATTGGACGTTTTTTTCTCCATTTGGGCAAGCCGTGTCATAGCTATGATTATAGAAAATTTTTCTACAGAATTCTAACCCAACGTCCTTTTGCAGGATGCAAGTGTCAACATCTAACGATGTCAAAATATACAATCTCAGTTCTGGGAAATCGCTTCCTCAAGTAAGTATTTACTGTTTCTTTTTCATAGATGTTTAGTGGATATCTGAAAGAAAAAGAAGAAATCTGGAGAAGAAGGATGTCGATATTAGGAGAAGAATTCAATTGATACAAGACTTCGAAATGCCTTGCGTTTCAAACTCAATTGCGATAACCGAGGATGGACAATACATTTATGCAGCTGGAACATACAAACCAACTCTAAAATGTTACGACGTCAACGACTTATCGTTGAAATTTGAAAGAGGGCTGGATTCTGAAGTTGTGAAACTACTTCCCTTGAGTGAAGATTACTCCAAAGTAGCTCTTTTGCAAACCGAGAGATGGCTCGAATTCCATGCTCGATTTGGGAGGTATTTCAGATTAAGGATACCTAAGGTTGGCAGAGATCTTGCTTTTTGCAACGAGGCGAGTGATCTCTACGTGGTCGGAGCCGGGTGAGTTTTTTCATGAAAGACGTTATTGTTACAGGCATGAGATATTTCGATTGAATCTTGAGCAAGGATGTTTTCTAAGCCCATTGGGAACAGAATCGGATACTTTGAATTGCTGTGAATTTAGCAAACATCATCAACTCTTTGTGACTGGGGGTTCCAATGCCACAGTAGAAGCTTGGGATCACAGGGACAAGAATAGAGCTGGAATTTTGAACTGTGCTTTACAGCAATTGCAAGAAGAAGCTCTTCTACCTGACGCGTAAGTCGCCATTCTTTCTTTTGATTGTTTTTTAGTATTCCCGTAGTAACTTCAGTAAAGTTTAAAGATCCACTAACTTTGGCTGTTGGAATGAGTACTGGTCATGTAAGTAACTTTAAGTTGCTGGATAAAAGGAATTAAAATTTTAGATTTTGATTTATGATATTCGTGCTAAACAACCAAAGCTGGTCAAAAATCACAACTTTGGTCTTGCTATTACTTCACTCGACTTTGACAATGATAAGGATCTAGTTTTAAGTATGGATAGCCGGGCATTGAAGGTGTGGAATATCAAGACCGGAAAGCCTTACGCCGCAATTGAGCCAAACACTCATCTTACCCAATTCGTTAAGTATCCCGATTCCGGACTGTTATTCTTTGCCAACGATGCCCCCAAGATGCTGCAATACTTTGTTCCTTCGCTTGGTCTTGCCCCCAAATGGTGTCGATATTTGGATAACATCACTGAAGAACTGGAGGAAACCGAAGCTCCTGTTGTTTATGATGACTACAAGTTTGTTACAAAGGACCAGCTGGATGAAGTCGGCCTCAGCAATTTGATCGGCTCAAATCTCCTCAGGGCTTATATGCATGGATACTTTATTGATGTCAGATTGTATAACAAGGCCAAAACGCTTACCCAACCGTTTGCTTTCGAGAGTTACAGAAACAGAAAGGTGATTTGTTTGACGGTTATATTACTTTATTATTTAGATCCAAGAGAAATTGGATGAGGAAAGAGAATTGCATGTTTTATCAAAGAAGTCCAAATTACCCAAGGTCAATAAAGAATTGGCTACAAAACTTCAAATGGAATTAAGTCTCGGATCTGGAAAGAAGAAAAAGGTACCTACTTTATTAAACTTTAAAAGTAAAATGTATTTCTAGACAAAAATGGCCAAAGAATTGTTACAAGATGACCGATTTAAGAATCTTTTTTCTAATCCTGACTTTGAAGTGGATAAAGAAAGTGAACAATTTCAACATATCGTGGATAAATTGAATAAACAGAAGGAAAAGAATTTTGGAAGGACTGCGGAGTCAGATGAAGAAGACGAAGAAGATCAACAGGCGGAAATTGGCTATGATGTGAGATTAAAAATTTTGAAGATTAAAAGTTTTTGGCTTTAGGACGAAGATAGGAAGACAAATGCCATTAAAGATCTAATGAATGATGTGGAAGTATCCGAAGATGGGAGCGATGATGAAGATGGAGAAGAGGAAGATGATGATGAGGAAAGTGAGGACGAACATAACGAAGAAAGTAATAGAAGGGCTAGAGAAGATAAGAAACAAGTGGAGAAAAAGTTTAAGGAAGCCAGAAAACCCAAGAATTTTAAGTTTATTGGTCTCGATTCAAGTCGAGACTTCAAATCTTTTGTTTCTAACGATGAAGACGAGATCACGGTTAGGGTAAGAGTGTCATTAGTCGGTTTATTTCGGGTGTTTTAGACCTCTGGCACAATGAAAGATCGAAGAAAAAAATTGGGAGAAATCAAAAACGACGATGGAATTCTGTCAACTCCATTTGGTGGAAAGTCGATGACATTTACATTAGAATGTAAAGTTATATTATACTGGTCGACAAAAGTTTCTTTTCATCTGTATCTCGGGAACCGCTAGGCGTAGAACCTGTTTACCCGGTAGTGGAATTAATTAATTGTAAACATAATTTCAGTGCCTTGCAGGTGAAAATATGCTCTGGCAGGGTTTGTAAAACCGGGAAATTACATTGTTTTGGGAATACGGCAGAAAATGCAAGTGACTCTAACGGTATATGTTATGATAATACGGACCTAGAAATTTTTGATTTAAGTATCCCGTGTCGCGCATAAGTCTGACCATAAGACACTGTTCAATAGCTCCGTGTGCAATGTTCTACCCGTGTTGGTTATTTATGCCATGGCAAAGACATTCAAAACAAGTAAAATTTTAATCTGTTAAAGTAGTTTGCCAGTCAAATTTCCCAATATATCAAACACTAGGGATCCCAATATGTATCTGCCCTCTACGTAATGCAATAATTTGTCTTAATTGATGCTGCGCAGACAACTGGGGATGAGATAGGAAGATGGGTTTTAAAATAGACTGTTCCTGCAGAATCTTCCACTGCCTTGGGCTTTGTATCAACTTCTCTAGCCGCAAATTTGACTGAAAATAACAAAGTTATTGATTGTACGACGCCCATGGTTTGTAAATTGTGATTCCAATGGACATATGAGATTTTTAGAATCACAACGATACCACAATCATGCCTTACGGCCATATGGCTCATGAGTAACAAAACGTTTTTTTCCAAGGTGGAAAGAAGATGTTCTCAACCCGTTTTTGGCCTTTCAAATGATTTTTTGTATGGTATTAGTGTTTCTCAAGAATTTTTTTGTGCCAAATTTCAAGTTTCTAGGCTGATGGAAACGAAATTTTGTCGACCAGTATAGCTTATAGTATTTTAGCTGATGTAAAATCGGCTGAGAGCAAAAAACGAGAATCCAGAATGCAGAAACATATTGAAGAGAGAAAATCCGTTAGAAGACCTGCCGGCCCCATCGTACGACATCTGAAGCCTTTGCCTTCGGAAATCCAGAAGAAGAAGATGCAGAGATTGAAGGGAAGAAAATAATAATTGTTTTTTGTTATCTTTTTGTTGATGTTACAATAAATTGTTGATTATTGGAGTAATAGAGCTGTCGAGTTTAATTCTCGTGATACTTTGAAAACAAGATTAATGCAATACAATTGATAAGAGTAATTCTTAGATGGTGATCAAGAAGCCGGTGATTACTGTTTACGAGAATGATCCTATATCGGTGGAGAAAGAGTTGGCGGACAAGCGGTTTTCGAGCAATGTTACGGATGATTCCCCTCGCCCGACGTTGACTCAAAATGATTCCATCGAAATCATTGAGACCAACTTCAAGGATTTCGTTGAGAAATTCAACAGAGTTATGTTAAATGCGACCGGTAAGAATAGTTTTGATTTAAATTATTTTTTTTATACAGAGAAAGGATACAATTTGTATTTATCCGATCGAGTATTTGATAATAAATCATCGGAGAAACGTTTGAAAGAGTTGGAAGAAGAGCTTGGCCAATTAGAGGATGAAGTTAAAAATGTAAGCAAAAATAAAAAAAATATATTATGTTACTTTTTAGAACCCAGATTCAGAAGTCTCGGAGGATCATCTGAACACTTTGAAGAAGCTGGTGGAGAACGCCAAGATCAAAATGGAAACGCAACTCATCTCTTCAACCTCACAGTCAGATGAGAAGTAAGCCATCGCACGGTTTGTTTCTTATATTTAGAATCCTCTTCACTTCTGCGAGAAAGGATCCAAAAATTGAAAAAGCGGAACTGGCATTACTATCCGAAAGGATTGACAAAATCCTGTCAAGGATCGGCGCTGATCCTAACACGCCTTCCCCATTCCTACGACCACTGACTTTAGTCGTTGAGGAGTTGCTCTTAAGAGTTGGAAGTCTAACCAGTCAAAACAAAGCCGAGATAAACACAGAATTATCCGCCACCATTTCTCAGCTTCAAGATTTCCAAAAGAGTTCCCAAAATGAGAGTTATCAAAAAATAAATCAGCTCTATGACACTCTTCAAAAGTGGAACACTGAATGTCAAGTGCTCCCTCAACTGCTCCAACATCTCAGACGATGTGCTAATCTCTCGGAACATTGTAAGTAATGACCCAAAACTATAATCTGAGAATTCCTTCAGCGAATGACGTCATTAAAAACTTTGGGGGACTCGAGTCCGGACTGCTGGAATCCAAGAAACTCCTGGAATCTCTGTTTTCTTCTGATGCCTTCCATAATACAGTAGTCAAATTGGAGACGATACAGAAGATGATATGAATTGGAATGTATAGATAAATTTAATTTATACGAATAAAGCGGACATTATTCTTATCTCCATAATAAAACCTCAAAGTGAGACTAAACCGGTTTAATTCGTAATAAAATACGATAAAAGCGATGAGAAAACAAGCCATAACACTGTCTAAGTTCTTCTTAGCGAAATATTTACTTGGGATTAATTCATTTTCACACATTTCCCAATTGGTTTGTGATAAGAAGCTTTAATTTCCCTTCCTCCATTTTCAAACTGACACTCGTTTTATCAAAAAAGTATTTGATTTCTGCAAAAGAATAATCTTTTATATTATTTTCTCAAGACGCTTACAATCAGAATAACAATGAACGTCAAGAATGAATTGTTGAAACCGCGGAAGAAAGACAATCAAAAACTTCCCTATCTGAGTAAGTAGTAATCAACCCTGACTGACAGTTGTTACAATCGAGTTACATTATGCTTCTTGTAGATATGTTTCATCCTTTCTCACGTCGATTCCATGTCCTTTTATTAATCATGTTGGGATATTTTGTAATGGTTTATCAACGAACAAATCTGGGTCTGGCCATGACCTGTATGGTGAACAGTACGGCCACAGAAATGACAACAAACCAAGAAGAACATCACACAATCAGCAGAGCTGATGATAACAAACATTGCGAGGTTGTAGACTTTAATGGGGGGACTGTAAATAATGATTACGGGGTAAAGATAGTTTTTGTTTTGTAATTCTTATCATAGGGAGAATTGGAATGGGATTCAGCAACTCAGGCATGGCTATTCTCGGCTTCATTTTATGGGTCTATTGTCTCCTTGATACCCGCGGGGATAATGGCAGACCGGTAAACCATACCAACTAGATGACGAAACTCTTAAAAACTCTTCAGATATTCCCCAAAGATGCTGCTGATGTGTTCAGCAATAATCAGCACTGCTTGTACTATTGTCTTGCCGTATTTCGCTGAGAATTCGAGCTTCCATCTGGTATTTTTAAGCCGCTTTCTGATGGGAGTTGCAGAAGTGAGCGCTTCAGCTAATAAAATTATTATAAATAATATTAATTTAGGGGTTTGTTCTTCCTTCCATCAATAAAATGGTAAGCCAATGGATCCCCACGCAGGAATTGAGTACAGCCGCCTCCGTGTATACCACTGGAAATCAGATGGCCGGATTTTTTGGTGCTCCTTTGGCTGCCTTTTTGTGTGAAAGTTCGTATAAATGGCCATCCATCTTCTATGTTTGTGGTAAGTCTCGAAAGGAATACTGTATCAACCTTATCTTTATCATTAAGCTTTATTGGGATTCTTGTGGATTATTTTATGGTTGTTTACGGTCTCTGACGGTCCGTCGGATTGCAAATTGATGAAAATAGAGGAACGGCAATATCTGAATAGAAAACTTGCCATCGATCGATCAGATCCGGATGATGTAAGTAATCATTTTTTAAAAAGGACTGTAACCGCCGGATGCAAATTTCTACCTTCCGTGCATAATTGGGCAAAAAAATTTTTGGAATATGTTCTATGACCTATATCAACACCATAAGCCAGAAAACCTAAAAAAAAATTTCTCCCTAATCCGCCCCCTAACAGTGGCTGACGTAGCGAGCCAAAAATCGTTTTTTAAGCAACTCTCGTTCCAGGATGCCCCCAAAAAAATCCCCTACATGGCAATGCTGACTTCATTACCGTTGTGGGCCCTTTTAATCTGCACCTTTACTGCCAATATGTTGGTCGTATTAACTCAAGCATATCTTCCTCTTTTTTTCAAACAAGTGCTGTTCTTAGGGATGATAACGGTAATCAGTCTACTAATAAGGCTACTAGTAATTCAGAACGGGTTCTTTAGTGCGGCACCAAATGTTTCTATGCTAATTGTAAAGTTTTTATGGAGTATGGCCATGGATAAACTGAAGAAGCACAGTTTATCCAACACCGCCGCCTGCAAGATTTCTCAGGGATTCTGTAAGTAACAATAACGTTAACAATACAAATGTACAGCCAGTGTATCCGTCGGTGTAATCTTCATCACATTGGCAGTCGTTGCCGATTGTCATACGCCCATCATCTCTCTCTTGCTCTTTTGTGCCATGACCATGTGTTTTAGCACAGCGATCAGTGGATTTTATACGAGTTTACTATCCCTGGCGCCTCTCTATACAGGAATCTTAACATCCGTGTCAATGGTGGCAGGCAATCTTGGCCGTCTTATAACACCCTTATCCATCTCTTACTTTAACAAGACCGTAGGTGATCTTTTTCCATTCTAGCCCCGCATTATTGAGATTACCCTAACATCATACGTCTTACAGGGAACTATGGCCGAATGGAGAATGGTATTCTACTTTATGGCCTTCACAACTCTGTTCAGTGGAGCTCTGTTCCTTGTCTTTGGATCAGGTGGGAACTCAGAACTCTCTTTTACTTAATTATTTATGTAGAATATATTACAAAATTCATATTTTAGGCTCGCCTCAAGCATGGGGAACTCCCCGCACCGAGAGAACTTTAACAGCCGAAAACGAGTTAAAGCAGAATCGCCGGCGACAACGATTGGAATCACACGTCGGGAGTGTTGTCTTAGACATGTTGGATTAATTAATAATATTTTTTAAAACAGAATTGAGAAGATTTACTACATAAATATTGTTCTAGTATAAATAAATGACAGAGACGTGGACAGCGGACTGCAAGGCAAGAGGGGGAAAGAGAGTAGGTGAATCACGAGACATCTCATCGAACGGAGAAACCCCATCATTCCTCGCTTCAAACGAACAAATTCTATTACCAATGTTAATTTCAAAGTCTTTGTTTTATTCGTTTTCGCGCGAAACTATTGGGGACATCCGATAGTTTCGCGTGGTATTTTAAAATACGATCTTTTTTAACGGACATTAGTCTTTACTTGTTAGACTTTTAAGTCTTTCTCGAGTAATTTTAATGACTGACCTAATTTAAGTGCAGCTGTTTTTGCTTTTTAAAATTGGAATTGATTCGGAATGTCAGAACTTGATAGAACGCTCAGAAGTGACCGCTTCTCTAAGCAGTCTTGACTACATTGGTTTTTGCGATCTGTTTAAGCTCCAACTCCGAATAATTTTTAAAAGTCCTCAATTAAAACCACTAAAATTGGCCCTTAAAATGGCCAATATCGGCCGATTCCCGATGTGGTGAGTCATTTGAAACGATTTAAATTCCGTTTTCTTATGCCCGGAAAGAAGCGAACGCGATCCCGTCCCCAATTCAGCCCGAAAGCCACGCGGAGATTGGGACAAGCTTGTTTTATCTTCCTCTGGGACTTTCCGTCCGTCTTCCCCACTCCAACCCTCCGGTTTCTTCCCCTTAGGGCTTAGCCCACCTCTCTTTTTAAAATTTTTTCCCTCCCGAGTACGACGCACTGTTGTCGTGCCTGGGGCCATGCACGCCGGGCACGTAAAAAGGGCGCGTCAGAAAAAGATTTGCGAAAAAAAGAAGGGAGAAAACTCATCGCCTTGCTTTTCGTTCCTAAAATTGAGCCCCACCTTTTTTTGGCAACTGGGACGGAGAACCCTATCCAATAAGTCATGTTCAACCACGCTTATCACAAGGATATTCGACCAGTTTCACCATCAATTCAAAGAATTTTAGAAACTTTAAACCGAGCATTGGATGTCAAATATTATTTATCCCGTATCCATTTCAGGAATTCTACGTCCCAAATTGGTTTTACGCGTGAATTTGAGTATAACTATAGAATAACTAATTAACCTTGAGTTCGTCTTACAATAATTGAGCAGAAAGAGGTCAATAGGTGAAGACCGAAGGATCCTCGTAAATTGCGAAATCTCGAGAGAATCTTACAAGAACATATTATTTCTTGGAAACAAATCGCACTGACTATTTTTTAGACGATCTACCGGAAATGGAGAATAGTTTCGTAATTTGCTTTGCGAGCGCTTTGAAGACTTACTGATGTAGAATTCTCTTTTGGTATCATTTTTGCTTAATAGTATTTGAATTTTATAGAAGTCTTTGTTTTAGCCGAATTTTGAATTCTTTTAGTCTCGAGAGCTTTTGGAGGACCGACCAACGAGCTCTTATCCAACAAGCAACGCCAATTCGTTGCATCCAACTCGTAACTTAACAAAAGTCCTATCATGTATAATATCGGGTTTCCTAATCATCGCGTTGTTTTGAAGTGTGACGCCTTCTGGCGGTAAGGGTTAGGGATGTCTTCGATTTTCCGAAACTCTGAAAAGAGAAGAAGGCACATGAAAAACGTCGTCGTCCAGCACTTTCCATAGTATATTATTCTGGGATGTAGATTGTATTACCATAGATACATATTCCGGAATCTTTTATAGGGTAATACCATTCTCGCCTTTTCCCGCTAAATTATTTATTATTGTTTTTATTTTATGTTTTTATAATTCACATTTTTTGTAGGGCGTCATGGCCAGCAATCAGGTGAAAGCCTGCTATGACTTTGACGCCCAGCCGGGCAGTGGAGAGTTGACCATCAAGGAAGGAGAACTTCTCACTGTGATAAGAGATGTAAGTCGTGTTATTTTACGTGATTTTCTTGGTCCTTCAACATGTTCTTGTTCTGCTGTACATTTGCAGGGTATTGATGGTGGCTGGATGGAAGGGAAGAATGCAAAAGGGAAGGTCGGTCTATTCCCTAAGTCTTATGTTACTCGAATTGCTTCCACGGTAAGTTGATTTACTTCATCGTCTTCCAAAAAAACTTAATTCAACTTGGACTAAACGAGAGTCCAAGGAGTTACGGTCATTTCCCGGCTCTCCTTCCCATCTTCTACTTAGGCACGTCTGGTCTGGTCTTTCGCAACCATTTTGTGGTCGTTTATTCTACTAAATATAACGTCACTTATGTTGTTTTCTTCTGGAATTCGCAAAGCTGTAAATGACAAGAGTTTACAAGAGAAGAGAGCTCAGCTTAGACGACGGCACACTTGTCTGACTTTCGATCCGTCCATTCTTCCGGCCATTTCCAATTCTGAACTTAAATTATCTGCTCCGAGAAGGTCGCCGTTGTTGGATTCTATTCAAGAATCAGAAGTTAGAGAGAGGCCCAAGTCTTCTTGTGTTCGGATCTCTCTTTGTCCCTGTGATAGTCCCATCAAAAAGGCAATTAAAATTATATCCTTTCAGTGTCCACGTTCTGTTATATTTTATTCTCTGTTTTCAGATTTCACTACCGCATCAGGCAGCACCTCCAGCCCTTCCATCGCAAGATTTTAAGGCGTCCTATTCTCAACCACCGGTCGTTCCGACGACTGCTAAGCCTCTTTTGCCTCCGATGATCGGCGGGGCTTCCACGGCGTTCGATCCCTGGGCCGATGAATCTCGTAAGTTTTGATTTCTTATTGTCGTATCCCATTTTAGCTCCTGCTCCAGCTTTTGCCGCCTCTCATCCGGTTCCCATTGGGCCTTCGAATTCGATTCCACCTTCCACTTATCCCACTTTACCTCATGTGCCCTCAGGAAATCAATTGGAAGACGATTTTGACGATGAATGGACAGAAGACGACGAAGAGAATCCGGTTCGTTTAAAAAAAAATTCTAAGGCATGCCTTCTGAATCGAGCCGGATTTGGAACCAATTCCGGGGTTAGATTTACTGAGTAATGGGAGTAAGATGGCTGTGGAAGAGAAGAGATGGGGTTTTCACATTCCGTTTCTTTTTATTGGATGTCGGATTTTGATTTGGCGACTTTGGAGGTCTATTTTGGCTCCATTTCTTATTTTTTTGGAGCTTCTGAAGTGTATTTTTGGACCGAAAATTAAGAAGATATCTCTAAAAAGTGTTCTTAAACTTGTTGAACTGCTTGGTCGTTATGTTATTCGCTCGTCCCCGGTCCTCCAGCCATTGTGAGCCGAGCCGATTGTCCCGCTCAAAATCCTTTTATGTCCGCAGGGTATCGTTCAAAGTGATAGGTCATCTGGTCTCGGCCCCCACCTCTACTTCGCAATCAATTCTTCTTCTTAAGGATGGCAAATCTGGCTCTGCTCATGAGAATCGGAACTTGGGAACCGACTTCTCCGCTGCTACCAATGGAAGATCCAGAAACACATCGGGATCAAAGACTGATCTGAGTGTGACTGAAGATGACACTGTTAGTCAAGGCGGGAATGAAAAGGAGAAAGTGGGAGAGTCCTTATCTTCCAAGTCTGGCCAGGAGATTCGCGAGGATAAAAAGGTTATTTTAGTGGAGTATTATAGTGTCTGTAGTCTGGTCTGCTGTTGTAGGTGGTCAAATTGCTATTTACAATTATTTTTTGATTTCATTAGTAAGTGAAGTGTTTTAGGATTCTACTTCCCAAAGAGCCGTGGCCAGAAGTCGATCAGCTGGACCGGACTCCGTGTCCTTATCTTCCCGTCAAGGCGGTGGAGGAGCTGCTAGAATGAAGAATATCAATCGATTCTCCAACTTTGTGAAGACTGGGATGGAAGCATTCATTTTGAATACCAGTAAAATGAGTCAACAACCCTCGCAAAGTTTCGAGGTGACTGTAAGTCTGATATCAATTTAGTTTTTATTTTTCTTACAGATCTCCGGTGGGCATATTAGATGGGCGCCAGCTCGACAGAATTACCAATGCACTGTAGACAAGCCAAAAAAAGAATCAAAATTGAAAGGACTGAAAAGTTTTATCGCGTACAGTATGACGTCATCACTGACTAATATCCAGGTTTCCCGAAGATACAAACATTTTGATTGGCTCCATGAACAACTAACCAACAAGTTCCTCCTCATCCCTTCTCCCCCATTACCAGAGAAACAAGTGGCCGGACGATATGAGGAAGATCTGATCGAACATCGGAAGGTTATTCTCCAATTATGGGTGAATAAGATCTGCCGACACCCAGTACTCGGTCAAGCAGAAGTGTGGATGCATTTCATGAATTGCACTGATGAAAAGAAGTGGAAGGCCGGAAAGAGACAGGCGGAGAAGGATGAATACGTTGGTGGGAACTTCTTCCATTGTGTCCGAGTCCCTGACAAACCATTGGACATCAACAAGGTGTAAGTGTAATGTTGATTATTGTAATTTAAATTTATTTTTACAAATTTAAGCATATTAATTTGCAGTGAGAATCAAGTGGAGACATTCGCTCGATGTTGCCGAAGTTTGGACGAGAGTGTTAAGGTGCTGTATGAACGCATAAATGAGAGTCAGAAGAGGTTGACTGGACCATACAAGTCCAATTGGCAGAAGAGTGCCGCCGCTTTTGAAGCGCTGGGGCAATCTTTTGAATTGGATCAGACTTGTGGTACGGTTGCAGTTTGTGAGGTACATAATGGCATTTATAGGAACTGAAGTGACTTCGGCTATTAGAGAAAGTGCCGCCGTAATGCACAAGATTGGTCTTCAACATGAAGAACATGGGAAAAAGGACATGGAACAGCTTTTGGACTGGCTGTATACTTACAAGGGACTCCTCGCTAACATTCCAGACATCCTTAACGTACATAAAGTAAGATAATTTCGATTGTGTTAAGACGTTGATAGTTTATATTTTTCCTTATTTAATATGTTATAATATACTTATTTTTCCAGTCAGCACTGGCCAAGTTGAGGGACAACGAACGGCTCCAAGCAGAGAATAAATTATCTCCACAGGATTCGGAAGCGATTCGACAACGTGTGGACGTGGTCTCTTACTCTCTGTTGGCAGAAATAACTCAATTAAACGAGGAAAGAAACGATGACTTCAGATCCATGCTGGGTCTCTTCTTCGAACAGCAGGCCTCCTTCTACAATTCCATGGGCCAGCAGTTCTCCGAGCTGGCCAAACGATTCAAAACGGCGCATAACTGAAACCGCGATCACTGCCCTCCGGTGTCTTGTGCATAATGTAATATGCTTGTGTAATTTATGGCTTTAAATTATGCTCATGCATCCCCACTTGTCCTACCCTAACACTATATCCTCCGCGTTAATTTTTCTCATCCTCAATTCACTTGTCACCTTTTTATTATTATGCAATAATTATAAATATATAGAAGTCTAACACGGTTCAAGAGATTGTATGGTACATGTTTTCCATGGTATTCGTACACTTAAAAGGATGATTTACATTAAGTACGATGCCCGTAAGTGCAATGAATCAAGATTCCGGATGTCCGACGCCTATGGTAAATTAGATTATAGTAACATTGACCAAATAAAGAGACAATATCCGATTGGACACCCAGAAGAGAAAATTTTGTGGAAATATAACATAAATAATATTATGAACAGGATCAGATCCTTTTCGATCAAATCTCACCGGATTCGAAGATAAAATAGGGAAAGTAGAGGTCTTTTTAACAAGAGAGAACAATATAATACAAACACAGAAATAATAATTAATACCGGCATTTAAAACAACAGAGATGGGCGATGTATTCGCCATCATGAGGATGAGATCAACTGGAGATCGGCGTCGGAAACGAGCCCGGAGTCGGAGTTGGGGTCCACATTCCACTTGCCCAAGGGCTTTTCGAGCTCGAGCCGGCCCTGTTCGTGGTTGTATTCGAGGTTCGGATCTTCCTGTGGATCCAGTCGATTTTCAAGTTGATCTGTTGCTGGCTCACATATCCAATCATGATCATGTAATCTGTCTCGATCCTTGGAATAACACTCGGAGGTCATCTCATTGTCAGTGTATTGCTGGGAGAAGTTCCCGCTGTCATGGGCATCATTGCAATTCTCGTCGAGAGCTTGATGAACAGTAATCACTGTCTTCTCAATCTCTGTTTTTTCTATTTCGCGGTAATCATTATTAACATCAGTGGTTGATCCCAATGAACTTGTTGAACTATATGAAGCTCCAGATTCAAGAAGGGGGTCAGATTCCGCGTAAGTCTGCAGAATTGGAACTTCTGGGAGAGTCTTTGTCGACTCCAATGATCGGCGAAGGATACTGTAGCTATGGTGGGTGGAGATAAACCATTCTGGATCTGTAGATATTCGCTTAGCCATTGTTTCTATCGCTTGTTTTAATTTGACCAGTTGAGGTGTAAATCCAATTAATCTGGGGTCATCCTTGAGATTGGTGTTGTGTAATGCTGACAGGAGGGGACCAAGGTTATCAGGAATCACATATTGGAGACGCCCGTTGAGTGGAGGAAGGACTTGCTCGAAGTTGGAATAGTTGAAACGAACGGAAATTATCTTCTGATGTCTAAAAAAGATAGGGGTAGCCAAGATTATCAGAGAGAGCTCTGAAAAGAAGGAGTACACTTACTGCAGAGCCATATCAACTTGATTAACGAAGAGTTTATCAAACGGGCCGGCTTCATTTCTTTGCACTATACTTTCATCTTCGGCTCCCAGAGACTGGATCTTGGTCTGATACCTTTTGGCTGTTCCCAACGAGTTTATTATCATCACGTAATCAGCGTTGATCACCGACGAAGAGAGGTAATCCATCAGATTTTTGTGGATCAGCTCCGAATCCAGGATATCCAACTGAAAAAAGGCGATGATTAAATTAATATGGCTTTCAGGAAAGGTCGAATAGAGAACACTCACATGAACTTCCATACTAAAGGCGTCTCGGAGATACTCGGCAAAGAATAGGACAGCCAGATCATGTTCATTGGAGTCGTGACTGTAGATAATGAGGACATTCAGATTGGCTGTCCTCAGTAAAGATCCTCCAGACTTCAGAAGAGCCTTAGTTTGAAGATCAGAAGTCTGGAGATTTGGACTTCTGGAGGGATTTCGGTCATGAATCAACTGGATTCTGAAGGACTTCCCCCAAGTCCGATACTTCTGGTAGACCATCACAATTGTAATTCCGAACACGAAGAGCAAAAGAATGATCAAAAGGAAGATTCCAAGATGGTAGAGCCATGTTTGGGACTCATCTTCTGAGATTTCGGTCTCCATAATCGGCTTCGTTTCGTTGGAACATCCCATGCAAATTGTTTTTGTGGCATCAATTTCTAAATCAAAGATTTTTTCAGTTCACTCATGGCAGAAGTCATCGAAATATATATATTTGGCGGCATTTATTAAAGGTATCCTGTTTAAACTTTTTTCTACGCAAAACAATATTTTAAACTCCATGTCGCATTAAATTAAATCTAATCCGACTATTTGACGTCCTAAAGGGATAAACAACTTACTGATTAATCTGATCCTTTTACTCTCCGAGTTTACACACGTACAAACTACATTGGTGCTCTTGAGATGACTATGTGAGTGGACTGGACACAGACATCGCCCATCCACCGACGTTTCCACAGGGATTACGGTAGGGGTGTAGGTCTTGTTCAACTAAACACAACATCAATCCATGGAAAAGAAAGCTACCTCAACATCCGTGAAATTAACATAACCAATATAGTTGACAGTTCCGTTTATATCCTCTTCGACCAGTTGATCCAGACTGATGATTGTACTTCTTTCCACCAACATTACCGTAGCATCCATTAAGCGGACCTAAAAAGAGATTCCATTACACAATTGTTAATACTATTATTCGTTTCAGATGTATTTACAAGGGAAGTACCACAAGTGCGATGCTCAGATTTTCTTTAATTTTTTGCATGCACGTCAGGCATAGGCCACATATAAAGGCAAAGGTGGTCGAATTCGAAATTTTTTTTCCTAAAGCGCAAAATCCGGTACCCATAAAAGCCGACATCAAAATTTAAAAATTGGCCTCCAGTTATTTTTTGATTTGCACCGGATTTTCGAATTCGAAGCACGTTTCTTAAGCCGGCCGATCATTGAAATCGGTGCATTTTTCTTAAGTCGACGCCCAATTTGCGATTTAGGTGCTGAGTTAACCTAAAGCTCCGCCATCTTTTGGTCAGAACTCAGCACCGATTTCGCAAACTTGGCGTCGACTTAAAAAAAGTACCGATTTAAAAAATCGCGTGCCGACATAAAAATTGCAAAATAACTCAACGCCAATTTTATAATTTTGGCGTGTGCATCGGATTTTGCGCTTTTGGAAAAAAAATTTTTGAATTCTTATATGACCACCTTTATATCAATTCCTGAAAATTTAAGCTCGCCCTCTGCAGGCACATAAAGTGGGACATTTTCGCCAATTTTCGATCTAAAAGTTTCGGTCGTTGAAAACCTGAGTGTCGCACTTGGGGTACCTCCCCTGTTAGCAGGATTGCTCACCTCATATTGCTCGAAACAATATTCCGGGGGAGCAGCGATGAATTCGATGTGGACAGTCCTAGTCAGTGGATAAACCAGAACTCGACGGAACCCAGCAGCCCATTGGGAGGCAAATGGATGGGCTGTAACGTTTCAATAAGTGTAATTATAATAAAGATAAAGTAGCCCATTGAAAAGCCAGGAAACACTTACAAGAATGGGAGCAATTGGAAGGAAGGATGTCAGTCTGATTAAAGGATCGCGGATGATGGGGCATCTGGACAGTCTTGGTCGCTGTTTTAGTTACATCAACGCC
The DNA here is from genome assembly GCA_025436335.1 of Bursaphelenchus mucronatus. Taxonomy (NCBI): domain Eukaryota; kingdom Metazoa; phylum Nematoda; class Chromadorea; order Rhabditida; family Aphelenchoididae; genus Bursaphelenchus; species Bursaphelenchus mucronatus. Next base: position 6,717,866 of record CM046356.1, read on the forward strand.
CTCTGGCAATGAGTGAACCGAGATCTCATAATTCTGAGAGAATCTGAACAGGGATTCTGTGAAGAAATGGAGCCGCGGCTGAAATTAAAGTTGTTATTCCTGTACGATATTGCTACTACAGTTACATCAAATTATTCCTTACCGACAACTTGACAGCATTGTCTGTCCACGTAGATCCATTTACATCCAACAAAAAACATTGATGCTGTTTTCCATCTTCTGAATTTATCTCCAACAGGAATCCATTTAAAAGTAGAGTAGAGTCTAAAAATAATTGTCACTTTAATCGATACTAACTGTTTGGGTAACTAATCAGAGGTGAAAGTCTAATCTTTGGATTATCTGGGATAACGAAGAGCAGGGGTGGTCACTGGCACCTATTTTTCCGATTTTGGGCCCGAAGCCCGGTCCGTCAAAAGGCCGGCCCGGCCCGGATAGAGGTTTTTACAAGCTCGGCCCGGCCCGTCAAAAACCAGGCCCGGCCCGGCCCGTGAAAGCCCGGCTAGGGCGCGACCTGCCAAAAAATCGTTGCCGTTTTGTTATAACTAGGGTTGTGATTTTGACAGTGACGTCAAATTGAAGTCATTTTCATCAAATTGCCGCCGTTGTTTCGGTCGGAAACTGTCTAACGATTAAACAAACATTATTCAAGGTAGTATAATGCCTTCAAACATGCTCAAGACCATATAAACATTAAAACAACAGTTTATAACAACGAAAGGACTTTAATAGACCAATTTCGGATCATCTTCGTCCTTATTCTTACTTAGTTAATTGGATTTCTTTCAACAAATTGCAAATAGAATCACTGATAAATGTTTATTAGCCTATTGGGAACTAAAGTTTGTAAAAAAAGCTTCGGTCCCGGTAGTGCTATTGTAATACATTACTATATATGCACTATTTTTGAGAGCAAACGTGAAAAAAGCTTGTAAATGTGCTAGAACTTGATAAACTACAACAACAACCCCATCAAAAAAATTTCCCGGCACGAAAACAATGAATGCCAACGGTTTGGCATTATGATAAAAACCGGGCCGGGCCGGGCCTGAAAAAACCCAGGACCGCGGCCCGGACCGAAAATTTCGGGCCCGGCCCGGCCCGGTTTCAATTTTCCATTTTTGAGTCAGGCCCGGCCCGATCGGGCCGGGCCGGCCGGGCCGGGCCGCCGGGCCTGGCGTCCACCCCTGACGAAGAGTATAAAAGGAAACAGAATGCCAATTTTCGTGTTGAGAAAAACCCCGCTGAGCGCACGTCAAGATCTTTTTTGAAGGCGATTATCTCAAAGATGGTATAGAACCGTCAAATTGTTGAACCTCTAACAGAGAGCTACACGTCTCCTCTTTCTAATTCACCTTTTACCGAATCGCTATATTCTGGATGATTGGATGAAAAAGTTTTATCTTTAAGACCACCTTAGTCAGAACAAGAAATGGGGCGATGTATTTGTTATTTGCTTACAATCATTACGACTATATTCTTAGTCCATCCTCTGACCCTGTCTGTTTTTAACCGGGTTCTCTGTAAAATAAAAATTTTTTTTGTGTCCCGAAGCGAAAACCTTTCAAAATTTTAACCAATTTTCAATACAAAATCGTTTTTCTATATCTCGAAGCGAAAACCATTCAAAATTTTAACCAATTTTTAATAAAAAATCTTTTTTCTATGTCTCGAAGCGAAAACCTTTAAAAATTTTAACCAATTTTCAATAAAAAAAACCTTTTCTCGATGTCTCGAAGCAAAGACCTTTCAAAATTTTAACCAATTTTCACTAAACAATCTTTTTTGTATCCCGAGGCGAAAACATTCCGAATTTTACTCCTATGTGTGATATATCATTGACCCGAGTTATCGTTGACCCGAGTTGTCGCTGACTTGAGCTGTCGCTGACCCGAGCTGTCCCTGACCCGAAATGTCGGGACGCGACCGCGCGTGGTTTTTGGCTAGTCAAACAAAGCGAAAAAATTATTTTATTTTCCCCAATTGTCGTTTTCCCCACTCGTCTTTATCCCCAATAAACGACGTTCCAATCTTATACATGATTTGAAGGTAATTTACAGTTGTTTGTCTTTCCAAAAATTTTATATCGACAGTTGTTACACACTAAGATGTAAAATCGCATAAGTGGCTATACCATTAGATAGCATTACTAATCCTCTACAAAATGGTATGAGCTTACTGTTTGGGGGAGTTTGCCACGAAATATCAACCGAGAGTTGATAGCTTTCCCCTTTTCGCTTTGATACCGCTTTCACCACATTAGAAACCCTAATGTCATGGGCTTCTCCGGGTAATCGAGCCGTGTCATTGATCTGTGGAATTTGCTCATCTTCATCACAATCCACTTGTCTGACTACACAATGGATCTCCTGGAAATTAAATTTAGTATCTATCTCTCTCTCTCTCTTTGTGTAAAGCCCATTACTAAAGAAGATAAATGTTTCTCTAAGATAAGAATCAACGAAGCCAAGCGAACAAATCGATTAGAGAGTCAACAGCCATGAAGAAGTTTTGTAACAGGATTTGTATAAGATAAAAAAGAAACTGAGGGGATAAAGATATGACTTACTCGATGCTGTTGATCATTACAATCACGGGTGTAAGAGAAAATTTGGGCAGTGACTACCAGAAACCCGCCTAAAGCCAACGGAAGGAGTATCAGATGGGTGCCTCTCATGGCCACACACTCATTGGCCTGAGGGCACAATCTTTGGGATTGGCGTCACTCTGCTAAATATATGAAATGTAAAATGCTACAAATGAGAAGAAAACATCTCGGTTAAAACAAAACATTCACGTGGCGACACTTTAAGAGGCGAAGGAGAAAAAAGGGAGGGCGACAGACTAAAGGTATTTGTTTCAGATATTTGGGCGTAGAACAAACTCCGAAAATAATTTTACAGCGAATCAAGGTCCTCTTCCTTCAGATCTCAAAAAAACGCAACGGAGATTCTCATTAAGCGATAACCTTCCTGCATCTTCATAAGCCTCAATCTTCTTCTTTTACGGACATCCTTAAGTCGTCTAAAAAAACGTGGACATGGGAACCTGATACGACGACATTATAGATAAATTTATGAAACAATCTTAAGATGTATGATATAAAGGAACATCAAAGATAGCGAAAGGTATAGTTTCAGATAACAACTGTTTAAAAAAATTCGAGATCCAGTGGGATTAATTGAATTATCTGAAGGCGCTTGAAGTGAATTTAATGTTAACTTTACGAGGTCATCTGATGACGTAACACCCCCCCCCCCCCCCCCCCCCCCCCCCCCCCCCTTCCCACACCACCAACATCACAAGCAAAAACAACACAAAAAACATTGTAATACATTAAAAGACAGTAAGTAGCATTGTAAAAAAATTCTAATACAATAATCCATACTAGAGTTTAAATGAAGTAACCTTTATCGCAGACCGACCGACTTTAAAACATTATCATCGCTCAAACAAAAAAATCGATAAAAATAACGCCCCAAGGGCCTTTTTCCATTCATTCAGCCGCCAATTAAGGAAATTAAGGGTATGGAGATGGGTGCAATGACGTCGCTTCCATCTTTAAAGGCCTTTAAGATAACATAAAAGACATACATGTAAACAATAATGTACCCGAGTGAGAGTGTGGGGGACATAGAGACAGCAGACATGGCCAAGAAGCAGGTCTTTAAGGCCAATTTATAAGAGAATTTATAAGACCCGACCAACGATTTCATGGCTCTAAAACAAAATACCCAAAATTAACGATCAATATTTGTTCTTTTAAACTCAAAAAAGAGTAGTGTAATGTAATCGATATTACATATTGAGATAATACTTAAAAACTAAACCCAAGACCTCCATCTCCAAGTACACGGCCCTTGAGAAACACGTGCCCAGATAAAACAAGGTTGTAACATCGGAGTCCCTCGTCTTTTAAAGAAATGTTTTACAACCATCCCTCTATTCTCAACAAAAAAAGAAAACACTGTAAAGTGGGACAGCGGAGAGAGTTATTAAGCCTAAGAGGAAGAAGATGCGGTTGGATTGGCCGAGAAAATGTTCAGTGCTGGATAGGATAACACATCCAGCATAAGAAAAGAAAGGAGATAAAATAGGGCCAGGGTCGAGGCGCAGAGAACTCGGCCATCAACAAGGTTATGTTAATTCATGACAATAAAGACCATACAAAAGCGCCGCAGGCCCGGACTGTTAGTTGCCACGGGCGGACGAAAGGCGTGTCATGTTAAATTGGGAGAACATGAGCAACAAAAAATACGTGACGAAAGTGTGGGACTACAGCACGGCGTCTGGCCGGGACTTGTATAGCCTGAGGAGAAAAGGCCTCACTCTTCGCCCCCCCCCCCCTTTCTCTGGCCACGAGCTTCGCAAGTTTCAAATACCGGGAGGGGGGGGGGGGGAGGGGGGTGGTGGCTGGGTGCATGCCTCCGCTCTCTCTAGCCCCTTTGACTTGGAGCTGTGAACGAGACTCCTCCGATTCCCGACTCGCACTCTCGACACAAAATTCATACGAGTTTTTATTTTTTCTTCGCTGTGTCCGTTCTCCCCTGCGGGCAACCTTGTCGTGTCGTTCCTTCCATCTCTGGGCACTCTCTCGTTCGCTCCATCCACTTTTCAGATCTCTCGTCGGATCTCTTAAAGGTCACTGTTATATGTCTTTCTTCTCTGCCGCTCTCCCTAACCCCGTGTTCAATTTCGCTTTCTATTGACAGTCCCGTTTTCTCCTCCGAAGGGTCTTAGCCTTTGGCTTCAACACTGTATTCCCAACTGCTTTGCTCCCGTTCTCCATTTTGTCTCCTCAGGCTGTTTTTTCTCAAAAAAAAAACAATTGAGAATGCGTTCGGTGGGCTTTTCATACGCCATCCCACTTTTTCGGTTGCTTTTTGCAAAACTTGTAAAAGATTTTCGTTAGCACGAACTAAGGGATGGCATTAGACTAAAAATGAATCTAAAACTCAGTCAAAGTTTTTGTGCGCTAAAGAGCCAAAAAATCATAGTCTGAAATCTTACGAAATTCTGCGGACTCATGCAAAAGAAAAAATTGTGGGTAAGGAGGGAATCAAAGTCCATATAACTTAATTTTTAGGCCGACACAAAAAAAGATATGCCATGGAGCTTCTCTCCGTTTGAAAACAATTACGTCTTCAGTTTAATTTACACACTTTACCTTACAATTATTAGGTAAAAAGCAGGTTTATCTGTTTACGTGTTCTCAAACTAAAACTGTCAGATGATAATAAAAAAAATGAATCCCTATTCTTCCTTTTTAATGGCTGCGTCGACTTTTTCGAAATGTTTTTCCACAACGTCATCGCTTTCATCTTTCACTTCGATAACATCTTGTACTTCTGGAACATAAAATTGCATCATATTCTTGATCCCAGACTTTAATGTTACGGCAGAGCTTGGACAACCAGTGCAAGAACCCTTAAAACCAGTGTTAATACTTAATGATACATTACTTGTAATTTCAATTTGACGATTCCATCATCAAAACCCTTAAAGATGACATCTCCGCCATCTTCTTGGACCATCGGTTTTATTCTGCTCTCCAATAACTCCTTGATCATGGCTACCGTATCATCATCAGTATCGAAGATGGCTGAAACAACTATTATTTGACCTTACTCCCTCACTTGTGTCTTTAATTTCATTTGCCGCTTCGTCTGCGATTACCGATCTTCCACTCTGAAGATAATCCATGAGAGTCGCAAAGACATCTGGCTTTATTAAAGCCCATTCCTCATCCTCGCTCGTCTTAGTTACTGTAACAAAATCTTCTCCAAAGAAGACCGCCTTTACTCCATGAACTCGGAGCAATTGTCTAACAATAACACATTACACCTAATGATTACACTCACAGGGCTAAAGGGCTGGCTTTCGCCGAAGAGACAGAAGTAAAATCATATGTTCTGGGTTCATTCAAGATCTTTTGGCCGGGTAGGAACTTCAGAGTCATCGGATTCGGCGTTTCTTCGACTTGTATAAACATATAGCGAGCTAAAATAAGTTTAATAATAATCCTGTGCACCCCACCATACCGAAATTCATTAAATGGCCTGTTCTTTTCCGCAGAGTACCTAAAATCTTTGATGAAGAAGGAAGGGCAAACATGATCACAATTAGAAATCTGAAGTTACGATCTTCTTGCTGTACATTCGTGCTGAGAAATGTTTATACGCTGTAAAATATTTTTTTCGGAAAAGAAAAACCTTATCCACCAGAATCTCGCATCAGCCAAAGGCAATTTAAAAAACGCGTTTAGATGTTTATTATAATCTTGACCGTGTACTGCATGATATAAATCAAGACGTGACTAAAAACCTGGAGACTTAAAGAAGAAAAAGGAGAAAGTAGACGCAAAATACCCAAAAAATGTACAAAAATGACTTGTAATCAGCCGGTATACTCTGAATTGGGTCAAAAAGAACAGAAAAAACAAATCGTCCCGTATGATCAAGGATATTATATAGAAATAATACAAAAGATAGGACAAGGAACGACCATCGATATAACAAGAGCGAAGGGAATACACATTATTCGCTCAGATATTCAATTAATTAACAAACCTTGATTAATCGAAGGGAGAAGATCAACAATCACATTGGGTTGGAAACAGCAATAACTTCGAAAGGGAAGAAGGGAAGGGAAGACCGTGCAATATTAATGCACAGAAATGAAGTAATAAAGAAATGGTAACGGAGTGATTCCTCAGAAGTTCCAGGAATTGTTCCACTGGGGATGAGAACCGTTGAATGGTTGTTTCGGATTCTGGGAAGGAATAGCGCCCGGGTAGCTGGACCAATTCGCACTAAAACAAAATTTTTTATTATCAAAAGTCAACACTAGTCTAACTAGGGTTGATTTTTGCGGTGTTCAACTATTATGAAGATTTATCGGAAAAAATATTTTGTAAATTTTTCTTCAGATTTTTCCGGTCAAAACAAGTTTCAAAAAATTCAGAGCTTGAAAATGGTCAACTTTTGTCAATAACGACTTGGGTTTCGCCAAATTGGACAAGAAATTGATCTGAAAAGATTTTTCGGACCCCATATTTGTGACGAAAAGCCAACTTGGAGTTCCCTCTCTTTTGCTTTTTCGATTTGACGTGCGTCGCACTTAGGGTACTTCCCCTGTCAGTTTGAAGAAATCAAACAAAGTATATTATTCCCGGTATATATTATTACATGGGGTTTGGGATAAAAAACACTATTTTCAGACAGATTTTATGAGTTTGTTTTAAAAGACACGTGTCATTTTTCAAGTATCAGGGTGAGATCAGTCGATTTTAGGCAAAAAAAGCTCCGCACCGTTCTAGATATCAAAAAACTAAGAACTGTATTTTATGCTCTGCAAATTACTCTTTCACATTATATAAAAATTGCTTCATGCACTTTGTAAGACCCGACAAAATTGTCGTTAAAAAATGAAAATTTCAATTTTAAATGCCAAAAAATGCACTTTCTAAGAACATTTTTCATTCTGGGCGACATTCAGGGATTTATATGCGGCTAGTTCAAAATCCGTATGAAAAATTTTAATAAAATCTGAGTGCCCCACTTAAAAGACATTCATTATAAGATTATTCCAACTAACTTACCCAGGAAAGTTGGGTTGGGGTTGTGGAGTTGCAGCCATATTCCCATTCCTTGGGAATCCACCAGCTACAGGATTCGGCCGAGGAGCGACCTGGGGGTTGAAGAACGGCGGCGGAGGGGGCGGCTGTCCGATCTGCCCTCCAGATCTATTCATTTGGAATCCGGGAGGTGGCTGGACGAAGGAAGTAGGTGGTTGAATATTCCGTTGGTTCTGGAAGAACATGCCCGATGGTTGAGGACCATTCTGATTGTTCGTAGGGAGACCGGGTCGGCTGGAGCTGGAGAATTGTCTTGGTCCGGGGCTGGAAGGCGTCATCTGATTAAAGAAGGCACCTTGATTCGGTAACACAATTTCATAATCCTTGGATGGCTGTTGCATACTGTCGAGATAACTTTTGATTATTGTAGGGTGGGCAGCGGTGGTGGTAGGTATCTGGGTACTAGGCGGCATTGATTGTCTGGATTGGGGCATTCCAAACTGCAAAACAAATAATTGTAAAAAATTTCGATGACTTACTCTATCATCTGCTTGACTGTAGGCAGAAAATGCATTCTGAACAGATTGATGTTTATGTTTCTCTTTTTCGGCGGCATCTCCTAGTTGAGCAGCAAGTTGATGGAACACATCACCATTACCCCAATTAGCGTTCTGCACTCGGGGAGACTCAGTCGAGCGATTTGAACTACCGATGGGGGCGGGCAAGGAAGTCTTCAAACCAGAGGATCCAGACCATTGTGAATCATTAGACTGGCCCCATCCCACTTGATTAGCAGGCAAGGAGTTAGTCCAATCAGTAGACGAATGCGGACGATTTCCCTTCGGAGTTCCATTCTTGTCACTTCCAATAGCCCCAAACATTGAAGCCCCGGAGGAGCCGAGCCAGGTATCATCTCTGACGGATTCGGTTTTGAGCTGAGGGGGAAGCCAAAGCGATGCCTTAGGGTCTGCCAAACTTGATCCAAACATAGAACTAAACCCGAGACCAAACGAGTCTGAGGGGGTCGGTTCAGAGCCACGGTTATCCCAGATCTCGGATAATGGCCGGGGCTTTTTATCCAACTGTGGTGAAGTTCCATTTAAGGTACTCAACGGGGGAATAATTGGAGATGAGGCTGTACCAACATTCGCGGAGAGTTGGATTGGAACATCTTTCAAGATTCCAGCCAAATCCACAAACTTGTTCTCCAAAACATTCGTGTTGGAAAAGGATGGCAGTTCTGATTCATGGATAAAATTAAATGGTTCGTTTCTAAAAAACCATCTTTTTAAGATTACAAAAGTTAGGCTCACCTTGTCGAGTCTTTCGCTTGGCTGGCCGACGGTCTATCGCACCCCGGCGCCTTTCTTCTTAGATCTTCATCAACGATATCTGGGAGTCTGCTGGGAGTCAGGACCTCGCCTATGGTCTCAAAGGAAGTTGGTTGTAAATGAGGAATAGGACTGTCTGATTGCGATCGAATTGGAGAAACCGAGGAAGAGACCGGGTGTCCTTGAGCAGGCGTTTGTATTGAAGGTGGTGAAGATCCACTGGACTGGGATTCAATAGATGCGGGATCTGCACTTGGAATTACATGTCTGATAGTGGCCGCTCTCTTTTGCCATACGTTTCCTGATCCTTGGTTGGAGGAGACATTCGAAGCATTTGAAGAAGCCACAGTATGCCTGTAAGTTGTCCCGTAACCTTGGGATTGGGTGTTAGTGGATGACCGAGAGCGAGATCGAGTGACTCTTTTGATTATATCACTGACATGAGTCTCGCTGTCTCTGATCAACTGGTCAATCATTGTAACGGCCAATTTGGCGACATCGTATGATCCCTTGACTACAATTTGTCTCGTGCTCTGTTCCCTCCGGGTAGCAATTTTCTCTACTTCGATATGGGCTCCTGTCGCTTCTCTGATGGCATTTATATTTTGGCCCGCTCGTCCAATGATTCTAGCCACAGTATTCGAATTTACAATCATAGCGTACACTCGTCTCTTCGAATTGGGGTCGCTTTGATTTAAAGTCTCCAAGATGTTAGGATTGTCATAAGTAATATCGCTGATGATTTCGAACTCGGAAGGATTGACTTCATGAGTTGAAAAATCCTTTGAATGTCGTGGTTCTTTTCCATGACGTGACTGCAATACAAGAATAATTGGCGATTACTCTTCACTTACCACGGCCCTCTTCTTTCCCGCACTGTGCCATTCCGATTCCTCATTAGAAGACGCAGTAGATGATTTGAAGACACTATTATTTGGCAAGGGACTCGGACGAGGAGATGTTACGGAAATGGCGGCTAAAGTAAAAAAAGTAAAAAAATCAACCCCGATTTTATTTTTCAAACCTTACCACTTGACTCGTTCCGCTGTCTTCTTGATGGCCGCTTCTGTTTCCCAGTTGGGACAAGAGATTCCTTGACGTTGACTTTTTCATTAACAGGTACTACTGGAACTCGCTCTTCTTCTGGAGTCTTCTCAACGTCAGGACTAGCGTCATTAATCTTATGAACATTTTCTTTGGCTTCATGATCTTCCTCCATCTCTTTTTCTGAAGGTACATCTTGTAATTTCCTTGCCAATTTCTTAGCCTTCTTCTTTTCCTTTTGCTTCTTTTTAGTTTCTTCTTTTACTTTTGCTTGTTTCTTCTCCTCTTCAAGCAATTGTAGGAGATCATCAGCTGCCTTATTAGCTTGTTCGGCTTGCTTTTCTTTAGCTGTTACAATCGAACAAAAACATTTTTTGATCTTAGAAGCAGCCTCTTCATCTCCGCAAGACTTGTAAAATCGTAGACATTCCGAGTCGTTTGGAAATTGGGTAACATGAGAAACCATGTACTCGACCACCTCCAGATGTCCTTTCCTAAACGCAGCCACCAAAGGAAGGGTTTTTCTGTTATCCATGGCGTCAGGATCGGCTCCTTTAAGGATGAGGCTTTTAACTGTAGGCAAATGGCCTCCAGAGCAAGCCAAGAACAGTGGAGTGCATCCTTTCTTGTTTCTGACATCTATGGCCGCATTATGATCGAGCAAAATAACCACGAAACCTGAATGACCCTTATCGGCAGCGATGGTTAAAGCGGTATCGCGAGAACTCGGAACTGGAGAAGCATTGGGATCAGCTCCAGCAAGAAGAAGGAGTTCCCCAACTTCAGTATACCCTCCATTTGCAGCTTCCATGAGTGGAGTTAGACCAGTCTAAAATCAGAAAATAATCAAAATATTATAAAACAAAACCATACTTTAGCTCTGTGTTCAACATTCGCTCCATACTGAAGCAAAAGTCGAACAACCTCAGTTCTTCCTTGAAAACAGGCAAGAGTCAGTGCAGTATTTCTATTCGTCTCAATCTGGGCATTAATGTCGGAGCCTCGTTCGAGAAGCAAGAGCGTTGCTTGATCATGTCCGTTCATCGCAGCCAACATTAATGGAGAGATTCCCAATTTAGATCCAGTGCGGGAGTTTATCTCGGCTCCAGCATTTAGAAGTAAAGTAATAATATCGACATATCCACCAGAAGCAGCGAGTGAAAGCGGAGTGTAGTCGCTAACATTCCTATGCTCTTTGTTTGCTCCATATTGCAATAGAAGTTCCACAACCTATAAAATAAAAATTATTGAAGTAGAAAATTAGAAAAATATGCTTACATCTCTGCGACCTCCAGAACAGGCCAACGACAAAGCAGTATCCTTGGTTCTATCAGACTGAGCATCGATAACACAATGCGCTCCAATCAACAGTTTGCAAACTTCAACATGACCCCCAGTAGCTGCCAGAATAAGCGGAGTGAATCCCTTTTTGTCTCTATGTTCAACATTGGCTCCTCTTTCGATCAACAACTTCACTAAAGCATCATGTCCACCAACACACGCAACCGTCAAGGCGGTATCCGAATTGGTCTCTGTCTGAATGTCAACGTAGTTAGCAACATGAGGATCTTCGATTTTTCTAGTAGCTAACGGTTCGGAAGTCGGCGGCAGAGAAGAACCAACCGAAGCCGTACGGCGTTCCGAGACCCCGGTCTTGGACACTCGACGACCAATTCGGGGATTCGCAGCAGCGGGCTCCGATGGATTAATCGGGTTGTAAACATTGCTTTGATGGGAATGCAGAATCTGTTTTTGTTGATGAACAAACACTGGATGATCTGACGGCACAGGAGAGTTGCGGTTGTTGAAACAAGGAGAGGGAAACATTTGATTTGCAGCTAAACAAAGTTAACGGACATTATATATGCACTCACAATTATAAGAAAACCCAAGCTCTCTGAGTTTGAGCATTGTTTCCTCCAGAGACCCGGCTGGGGCATTAGTGGAACCAGAAGAATTGGACAGTTGGGCTAAATACTCGGCCTCAACGGAAAGAGATTCGAGTTTCGACCGAATCAGTTCACTCGTCTCCGCTAACTTTTGCTTCACTAAAATTAGAAGAAGTAAAGAAATTAAACATTGTACTTACATCCAGTAGTAGTTGTTCTTGCGGTTCCTTCTCCCACTCCAGTCTGTGATTTCACTACCTTTCTTTTGATTGTAGCATTGCACGTGGCGTTAAGTAATCCCGAGTCTGGAGCGGGTGCGCCATGAGGAAAGACGGCATTGGCAACTCGAGCTGCTTCTTCAGCTCCTGAACGTGCATTATGAATGGCGTTTAAAACCGCAGCAGTGTTCACGTTCAAATTAGGACTGGTCTTTGCAGCGACCCGTTGGGAATGTTGACATGATGGACATCCAGAAGATTCGTTCAACGAATTCAATCCAATCAAACCTCCCGTGTTTTCAAACTCTGTCATTGCTTGAGCAATTGCCTTGGGGTTTACATCCAAAAGCTTTGCTGTGGAAATCATGTCCATAAATATCTCCAGGTCATTATCTGACCATCCATCTTTTCTTTTTGGTTCAATCAAAGTATTGTACATAAAATGGGCCAAAGTTGACTCTTCGGCGGATTTGACAGCTGAAAATTAGTATATGAAAGGCAACCCGGGTAAACATGACCTTGTTACGATAAAAATAAGTAAAAGTTTTACTTACTCAACTTACAATTCGAATGACTATGATCTTCTGCAAGATTTCTTTGGCCTGGCAGATGATCTAAACGAGAAGAAGCATCTCCGGCTTCGTTGGGATAGTATCTATCGGACTGAGTACGGGTGTTACCGTGAACCCCATTCTGCAGTTTGGAAACCGGCTTGATCTTAGGACGGTTACTAATTTCAACCTAAATTTATGCCCCGACAAGTAAAAACAAGACTTACGGCTGTAGAAATCCGATGATTTCTATCCGGATGACTGATATAATCCAACAAAAGCTTTGCACACTCAGTACTTCCATTCCTCGAGGCTTCAATAATACAAGAAACTGAGTCCCTCAAAGTGTGTTCTGGGTTTGCACCATTCATTAAAAGCAACTTTGTCGCCTCCGCGTGTCCGTAAAGACAACTCAAAGAAAGGGCAGTCGCATCGTTATTCGGCGATGATTTGTTGACATCTACTCCTTTTAGAATCAAGTAATCAATGATTTCAATATTTCCATGTCGAGCCGCTTCCATCAGAGGTGTCCGGCCTTCTCTTGAGTAACTATCCTTCCCAGCACCATTCTCCAGCAAAAGGTTACACATTGGAAGACTGGCATTCTCAGAAGCGCAAACGAGGGCGCAATTCAGTTCTATAATAGCATCCTAAAGCGAACATATAAATCAAAAAAACAAAAAGAGATATACCTCTTTTCTTTCAGTGTTCTTCAATTCGCTGATAATGAACTTTGTCACTTCAACATGACCTTCCTGTACAGCCTCATATAGGGGAGTCCTCTCGCCCAAAAATAAATCTCCACCTCTTCGTACCAAAATTTGGACAACACTCCTAAAGATTCGATTTATAATTCATGCCAATTTTAGAAATCAGACTTAGCAAAAAATACATACAGATATCCGCCAGAAGCCGCCAGGGTCAAGGGTGTCTCAATTCCTTCTTCAATCTTGGAATTAACATTAGCGCCATGGTCAAGGAGATACTCTACAACATCTTTGTACCCCTCTCTTGCAGCTTCCATCAACGGAGTATATCCTTCATCATTGGGTTCTTCCAGATCAGCTCCTCTTTCGACCAATAACTCGACCAATTCGAGATGACCTCCACAAGCAGCCAAGGTCAAGGGACTCTCAAAGTTCTCAGTTGGGAGATTAACAGGGGCTCCTCCATCCAACAACGCCTTCGCCACTTCATAATGCCCATTCATTGCAGCCTCCAGCAGTCCAGTATGCAATTCCTCCAATTTCTCGGGCGTATCAGCCATATTTTCGAAGAGATATTTCACTACCTCAACGTGACCTCGATACGAAGCAAGGGAAAGGGACGATTCCTAAAATAAAAATAAAAAAAAAGAAAATAATTTACCTTAAAATCAACATTCTCAACGATCGCAAATATATCAGCATTATAAGCCAATAATTCTTTAACCACTTCAAGATGCCCAGCACTGCTGGCTTCCATTAAAGCTGTGTGACCACTGGCATTTCGTATATCCAGCATAACTCCGGCGCATCGCAACAACAGTCTCACACACTAAAAACTAAACCATAAATTAAGTCATAAAACAGATAAACAACAAAAATCTGACATACATCAACTTTGCCGGTAGTTGCAGCGTAGATCAAAGCAGTATTTAGAGTCCCACTTAACGCATTAACATCCGCTCCAAAACTAATTAATTCCTTCACAATATCCGTATGGCCAACACAACAGGCCTCCATGAGCATGGTTGTTTTTCGAATAGATGTATATTCGGCGCATCCCCGTATTTTTATCAGTTGACGTACTAATTCCGTATATCCGACGGAACAGGCAAACCTTAAAAGAGCATCTGTTCGGTCAACATTGGCAGTTTCATCGTTTGGGTCGTTTATATCATCATCAGAGTCCTCGTCATCTTCCCCATCCGAATATTCATCCCCATCATCGCTCCCATCTTTCTTTCGACTCTTTTGGTTGAATGGGTTCGTGAACAAAGACTCGACATAATGTCCAGTCGCATATCCACCGCCCTTAGGGTCCGCACTAACTGCAGTTGAGGTATGAGACCCATTCTCATCGGGGCCGTCGACGGAGGCGGTGGGGTTCATCAGATATTCAACATGCCGGGTTGCTGGCCTTCCGGCAGCAGCAAAGGTAAAGGCAGACAAAGCGGCAGCGGCTACTTCGTTCAGAATCTTATTATGCTCATCTCTTAACAAGATCTTCCCATCTTCACCCATACAAACTCGCTTGAGGTCATCAGCGGCCATTTCAACCGAGACATAGTTAAGTAACAACCTCAACTCATCGCTCTCCGACTAAAACATGTATTTCATAAAAACGCCGATCATAACAAGAAAATCAAGTGGTATTGATCTTTGCAAATAACCTAAAAACGAAACAAATAAATTGAAATCTTACCGAATTCTCATCTCCTTTAAGGTTGATCGGCTTTTCTTTGAGATAACTCTCCAAAGCTTGGGCGGCACTACATCCAACGTGATACAACGCCAGATGTAAGGCCTTCTGTTTAGAAGTTCCAACAGATCGCAGATCTGGCAAGAGACTGACATAGGGCTTGAGACATTCGATAACTACGGTGTGATCCCTAACGGCAACGTGATGTTGTTTCACTCGAGTTGGGACAACTTTTCGATTTTTCGCCCGTCCCATTACAACTGAAAATGTCGTAAAAAAATGAAATAACAAGTATTTCAGTGAAATAAAGAGTCGATCGCGTCAATCTTGACCGGAGCTAAAACAAATTTTGAATTACTGGCACTGGACCTCGCAATACTTCTTTGCTTCTTCTTGTGCTAAAGCGCAAAAACGGACATTCTCTTTTCTTTTCTCTTACTCACTGAAAGACGCAAAAATGAAATGCATTGGATTGTTTTCGCTGTGGAGGCTAGTCTTGGCATTCCGTCTAAAAAAATAGCAAAAAATTCGGGGCTTGGATGCGGCAATTATAGCTATGAGTAAAAAAAAGGTTGATAAAAGGCCATCTTCTGTTCCTAAAGCACTTCGACTAGGTGACCGCCCTCCGTTTATATCAAAGAATCAACATTATTTCATTCAAACGGTCGTTGTTCTTGCTGGTATTATTTTTGTAAGGTATCTTCATTACCGCAATGCCGGACTTAATCCTACGATGTTGTCGACCTTGCCAAAAGCGGCGTATTCAGAGAAATTTGACAGGGTGAGTTAATATAGATAATCATGCTTAATCTTATGTTTTCAGGATTCATGGGGATCCTACAGACCGCAGGCATACTTCAGTCTGAAGACGAGAAACCAAACATCGCCGTTGTTTGGTATTTCTTGGTACAGTCATGTTTCTCAAAATCTTCTTTCTGAGTTTCGTCACGATTGTAGTCAAAGTGAGTTGACTTAATCGTCTTTACGAGTTCTTGAGATGATGGGATAAAATATTTATGGACAGCAGCTGATGGGAAGTCTTTTGGGTCGCAGGATATCGTAGATGGACCTTTGAATCTGACAACCAAGTGGTTTAACAGAGGAAACTCTTTTCTTTCACAAGTCGATGTAAAAAGAAAGGACAAGGCGTACACTGGATTAATATTCTACTTTTTGTTGCAGGTGTTTCTTCTTTGTAGTACTGTATTATTTAGAATCCGGAGACAAGCATGACCTTGGATCATATATCGGAACTTCCTAAAATTTGGATTCATGTTCCCGGGAAGCCAGATTCTTCTTTGGAATTTGAGATATCTTCGGAGGAACATGTTAAGCGGTCGTTATTAACACTTGATCGACCTCCAATCCCTGATTCCACACACCTTGTTGATTTATTCAAACGTTCCTTAGCCTTAGATGGCGATAATATTATCTTTAACACCAAGGGATTGGAGACATTCAATTTTTTTGCTGTTCATTTTGATCTGTCAGGTAATGAAATCAGAATTTTGTAATGTAGTCATAGGTGCGGGTAATGTCTTAGTGGAGTTAAAAGATCAGTCGGAGCAAGATCTCCCAGACTTTGATGAAGAATTTAATAAGAGAAATAAGGAATTCGAAGCAAGATTGAAGAATTCTTTTTATCGGAGCAAGGTGAGTGCTTAAATAATGTATAGCAAGGATTTTTAGGGTATTTTCCCCGAAATGTTTGATATGGGAAAAACGGCTATCTCGAATCTTTTGGGCGGGGTTGGATATTGGGCTGGGAAAGCAAAAATGAGAAGTCGGAGCTGGCCCCAGGGGAGAGTGGAACCTTTTGGACCATTGGAACTTTTATCAGCTGTGCCTTCCAGACCTTTCTTCCCTCGGGGATTCGTTTGGGATGAAGGATTTCACAATGTTCTCATCCATAAGATCGATCCTGAACTGTCTTTGGATGTAAGTTGGTTCAATATGTAATGAATGCATGTATAAACTTTAAGATTCTTTCATTTTGGTTGAACTGTATGAACTCAGAAGGCTGGATTCCGCGAGAGATGATTTTGGGTGCTGAAGCGGAGACCAAAGTTCCAGCCGAATTCTTGGTCCAGTCTGATGATGTCGCGAATCCTCCGGTTTTCTTTTATCTCCTCGAGAAATTCGTTTACAATTCTAAGGTAAGTCAATGTTACTGTTTGTTTTTAATTTTCAGCTGATTTCTCAATATAAAAAGAGGATTGTTTCTTTGTATCCGCGATTAAAACAATGGTACCTATGGCTGCGAGACTCTCAACAGGGCCCCTATAAAGGCAGCTTCCAATGGCAAGGTCGGAATCAGACCACAAAACTCGAATTAAACCCAAAGACTCTTCCAAGTGGATTGGATGATTACCCCAGGGCATCTCATCCAACTTCTGATGTATGTTCCGTATTCTGCTTTCAAACTGTCTTAGGAATATCACTTGGACTTAAGATGTTGGTTGGCCGTCGCCTCAAGAGTAATTAGATATCTCGCAGAACTTTCATCTGATACCATTTTTATCAATGAAGCTGATGATGATCAACGGACTTTTGGAGACATAAATGATATCAACAAGTATCATTGGTCACGTGAAAAAAGAAGGTACGCAGATTTCGGACTTCATAGTTATAAAGTCAAGTTGGTTACCGAAGTGTTTCCCTCAGGGCCAAATGGCCAAGTGGGTGAGATAGTAGTGAGGAAAGTACTGGAAGAACCACAGAAGCGACTAGTGGATGATGTCTATGGTTATGTGTCCTTATTCCCATTCCTTTTGAAACTTTTACCTGCTGAATCGCAAGAATTGGAAATTATCTTGGATGAGCTAGGGAATTCTCAAGTAAGTTGCAATACTTTGTATGTATATATATACATTGTAGTTGTTATGGACTCCGTATGGACTTCGATCATTGGCAAAGAACTGCTCTTATTATGACCAGAAAAACACCCCAGATGACCCTCCATATTGGCGAGGAAATGTCTGGATCAATTTTAATTATATGGCGTTGGAGGCGTTGAATCATTACTCTGAACAAGGAGGGTCATCGGCAGAAAAGGCCAAGGAATTGTATAAAAAACTTAAAGAAAATGTCCTTAATAATGTTCTAAAACAATATCAAGAAACAGGTCTGTTTTGGGAGAATTATAATGACAACACGGGCAAAGGGCAAGGAACACGGCCTTTCACTGGCTGGACTGCTCTCGTCTTTGCGATAATGGCGGATAATTATGATTGAAATGGTTTAGATTACATGATAATGTAGTGTATTCACTTACGGGGATTATTTTTGTGATTGGTTGATAATAGTCTTAATTTATTCATATAAATTATTTATTACTTTTGAAGTTAGTTACCCGTTCTTTCTTAAATAAAATTATATTTACAAAAATATGGGGCCATTGGTCAGTAATTGGGAATCGGTTCGACTTGGCCGACGATATATATTCATATGTGTTTTCATTATCAGACGATATTTCTCCGAAAATAACATGAAGATGAACACATTGCTCGATGCATTCACGATTACCTAAAATAAAAGTAATCCGCAAGTTAATCCACTATACAACACCATAACCCGAGGTCCGAATTAATTGAAAAAAACTCACAAAGAAGTTGTTATAAGTCACAAGGGAGGCATACAAATAGCTGTCGTCATATCCAATATTCTCCATGATATTTGAGAGTAATGCCAGGGTATTACAGGAAAGAAAAACGACAACCAAAGCGAATAACATTACCGTAGTCTGACGCTCCTTGATCTCCGCCTTCTTACTCATCTGGATCTCGGCAAAAGTTGTGCTTTGACGGCGATGAAGTCGGTTTTGTCTTCTGATACTGTTTAAGACTCGGGTGTTAACTACAATAAGTATCACAAAGGGGATCAAAAACATGACCAGAGTATAAGCCCATCCAAAGAACACTAATCTGTAGATGGTATTCATCCTCAATGATGTCGGCGCGATTACCTAAAATAGTAAAAGTAATCAAAAAAAGTTCAGATCTTTGTTTAATTGCAGCGAGTATTACAAACTCTTCCCAATTCAGATTTGGATGAAAGCTCTTACTGGGATTTCCGACTGGATGTTCTGTCGATAACAACAACTAACTACTCTAACTTCAAAGAACCGAGTGAGGTTGAAGAAGAGGGAGAAGATGAGGATGAACAGTATAAGACGTCTCACTTTTCCGTCGCTTAACCATTCGATTGATTGAAATGGATAACAAACGCCGATGAACCGGTGCACTGATAAAGCTACAGTAATCCAAACACTAAAAACAATACAGTTGGGTTTTATTTACGATAATTACCTCGCAGTTTGTGCCAGGGTCATCAATCCATAACAGATGGGAACCAGGTTATAACTGAAACGAACAATAACACAACCTAGGTGGACCTCCAAGAGCTTAAAATGGCGCCAAACATTAGGTTAAAACCTATATTTGGACCGGAACTTTGTTCAAAGGCCAATTGGGCAGCTATTTTTTTGCTTTGCACACCATTTTTAATGCTCTTTCAAATTACATAGGTTTTGTTAAGAAACCTGGTGGCAAATATTTACCGATGCCATGTGGGGCATTATTTGCAATATAAATTCTTGCCTCAATTTTGTCGCTGCCCAAAAATGAAATATTTCTCCAAGCCGAGGTAAAGTAAGAACAAAGAAAGCTGCCATTAAAACGAGAGAATCCGTCAACGAAAGCACAGTGAGATACCAGTTAATACAAGTAGAATACATTAAACGATGGGTGAATATCCGTACTGACATCAGATTACAAATGATTCCAAAAACAATAAATCCCCAGGCAACGACTCCCAAAACAAATCTTTCTTGATATTCATAGAACTGGTATGAAGTATGACATTCACATCGAGAAGAGTCGAGCTGACAGTCGATGGTATGAATGGAGATGTCATCACTCTCCATCCTGCCTGAAACCTTGAACATTATTAAAAAAACATTCTCAATTGGTTTAAAATCCATTTAGCTCCAAATTGGACGTTTAGAGAGGCCGAAAGAGACCAAAATTGCCGAGAATGGCTTCAAAGAAGCCGTCCAGATGCCCTTAGGGGATTTTTTCGGCCGAATACCGTCGTGTAAAGAACAATATGATAAACGACATAAATGAAGCCCGCCATTATCGCGCTATAAATAAAGCGAAGCCGTATGTCGCGACGGTAGCGACTTATTCATGAGGCCAATTTGACCATCGGAATGTCATCCGGAATCAACGGGCATTCCCCATCATGCTCAATTCTTCTGTTTGTTATTCCAAATTAACTACGACAGGATCGTAAACAGTACTTTGAGGAAAAAAAAACAAAAAGAAGGTAAATTCACATTAAACGATTAACACTCAAAAGACCGTGTGTGCCAAACTACGGCGCGAATAACACACCGTGTGGAGAGTCTATAAATAATAGTGGTTTCTTTTAATTTGATACCGTAACAAAGTTATACTGTATTTTTGTGTGAAAATTGGACCTCTCCATTGTAAGCGTCATATCTCGGTTGCTTTAGCAGCTATAAGAATGGGGTTAGGATGGATTGATAGAGCAGACACTCCTCTAAAAAAAGGGTATATCAACTAGCCCATTCGGCCAACCATGCTCGAGGGCTTGTCTCTTAAAGCAAAAATTGACTACTTTGAAAGCATAAACCAGTAAATCCAAAATTAAGAAATCTCAAGCTATGACTGTTTTTCTCATATTGGCCACAGCGTAAAGATTGTAATAAACCAACAAAATCAAGCGAAGGTTAACTGTCTGATACCTTTTGAGAAGTTTCTTTGAACAACATGACCAACAATTTTAGCTTTAAGAGACGAGCCCTCGAGCATGGTTGGCCGAATGGGCTAGTTGATATACCCTTTTTTTTAAAGGAGTGGCTGCTCTATCAATCCATCCTAACCCCATTCCTATAGCTGCTAAAGCAACCGAGATATGACGCTTACAATGGAGAGGTCCAATTTTCACACAAAAATACAGTATAACTTTGTTACGGTATCAAATTAAAAGAAACCACTATTATTTATAGACTCTCCACACGGTGTGTTATTCGCGCCGTAGTTTGGCACACACGGTCTTTTGAGTGTTAAAGACTGATTAAGAGAGCCAATAACCATTAGGGAGAGTATTACACACATCACCCATTATTAGCAATTAGCGTATGCAAAGAAAGACGGATAAATCCTCCCTCTCATATCCATTAATCGGGAACATAAATTTTGAAAAGGAAAAGTCACATGAAATAGTTGATGTCATTTCTATAATCACACAATTATGGGGAGTTGAGCGTATAAAATTTCTGGTGTTTGGACAAGTATAGATGCATTATCCCATTATCATCACACATAAAAAGAGCCTATTCTTCAGTTTATCAAGAGTTTTCATTCACTTTGAGTTGTCAACCCAAGTCCTGTCATACCCTGAGGCATCTAGAAATCCAGAAATTTTACTCTAAAATTTTTTTTATGAAAAGTCACGGTTAATAAAACATTGCGTATGTATTATCGGGTGAGGGAATTGCAGCAAAGCTAAGACTAGAACAGTATGTCACCTCTGCACAAACGACGCAAAACTGACTCAAGTTTAGCATAAATTGACATTTACGAAGTGTCAAAAATGTTTTGAGATTCGCTGATGTTTCTCAAAAACGGTGATACTTATTTTAGTCTGTGTTAAACGAAAATTGGTCAACTTAATAACTATTAGGCATACAACAATCGCTTTCTTTAAAAAAAGTCTTTTTTAAGAGAAGGTACCGAGAAATTCGGCAACGGTCCATAATGGGCAGAAACCACAATGGACAGATGCCATAATGGGCAGACTATAATGGGCAGATGCCATAATCGGCAGATTTCCAATCTTTGAAAAAATGTTCAATCCCTTACATATTAGTAAAAAATAGAATTTTTTTTAAAATTTTACATTTTCGCTTTACTGAGTAATGTAAAAATGTAATTTTTGGATTTTTTTTACGAATAGTCGTACTCATTTTTTGTGGATTTTTCATTTTTACAAAATGTCATTTTTTTGTCATTTCTCTAAAAATAGTTGATTTTGGGGTTTTCGAGGGTGCTGATATAGAAAATCGTACTCATTTTTTCTGAATCTTTTATTTTCACTTTAGTATTTTAAAAATGGAATTTTTGGAATTTTTTCTGTGAATAGTGGATTTAGGGGTTTTCGAGGGTGCTGATTTCGAAATTAAATCAAAATAAAACCCCAAAATCAACTATGTTCAGAGAAATGACATGATGACATTTTTCATTTTGAAAAAATGAAAAATGTATGATTTTCGATATCAGCACCCTCTAAAATCCCAAAATCCACTATTCACAAAAAAATCCAAAAATTACATTTTTACATTACTCAGTAAAGTAAAAATGTAAAATTTTTTAAAAAATTCTATTTTTTACAAGTATGTAAGGGATTGAAAATAACGAACGAGAGATCGCAAAGAAAAGAGAGTGCTGAGAGGCAGAGAAGGCGAGAAATAGCGCGTGTTTCTGTCTTTCTCGTCTATTGGCCTCCCCGTTTCTTTTCGTCAGGCTGATTGGAGTGAGGAGAGGCCGAGGGACGTGAGAATAATGAAAACCTGCTGGAGTGGGCGGAGTCAACAGGCGGAAAGAGCCTAGTCGCAGACGCTTGCCGCAAAAAGATCACTTTCCGTTTTGGTAAGAGAATCGCTCCAGACGCTTCTGACAAAAAAAGAAAGCGAATTTTGCCGTTTTTCAAAGTTTCCTGAATCCATTATTCTTCCTTCACTCTTATATATTTTCTCCCAGAAAGAAATTATTTTTTTACAGAAAGCGTAAATTTACAAAAGTAAAGCATAGAAGTACAGTAGCTGCAAAAAAACTGTCATTTTTTTGTTTCTCGTGTAACTCTTCTCAACGTGGATGGATTCAAATGAAATAAATACCATTTTGTAGTGAATTCGTACTGCCATCTAATGGTGTAGCCACTTATGCGATTTTACATCTTAGTGTGTTACAACTGTCGATTTAAAATTTTTGGAAAGACAAAAAACTGTCAATTTTTTCAAAAAATGGCATCTGCCCAATGTGGTTTTTGCCCATTATGGACCGTTGCCGACTTTTAACAACGATTTTACAAATACTTCTCCTACAACATTACAACATCCTTGTCAATCACCATACAAAGTAAAAAGATTTTTGTGTACTCGTAACTCGACTTCTTGAGCCATCTTTCAAGCTTATAGAATGGTTAAAAACAGTTTTCCGGGTTTTTAGCAAAACGGTGAAATCCTTGGCATTCCGCAACTAAAAGAATTTAATTGTCAAACTTATCAAATACGGTGTCCAGAAAAAGGTTAAAATAGACCTGCTATAACAAGAAAAATTCACTGATCAGGTGAATAGCTTTTTTCTGCCAAGATTTTACTCAATACTAGGCTAAATTACAATTTTTCTGATTTCTCTCAAAAGAAATTTTTTTATTTAACAGTACGCCAAACATTTGTTTTCGTGGCGTGACGCGACGAGAATTCCGTGAAAAAACATTGTGTATCTTTTAAGGGGAAAGTATTTTTAATTCTGGGCTAAAGATATAGACCCTTTATAACATGGAGGTAGATATTGCCGAATTTTGCCCCGATGGAATGAAGACTGTGAACATTAGACCAGATGGCAGGGGCCCAACAGACTTCAGACCCACCAAATTCAAGTGGAATGTCATGAAAAATGCAGATGGATCTTGTTATTATGAACAAGGAAATGCAAAGGTAGGCGCTGTTAATTTTTAAAGCAATCATTTAGGTGTTGTGTTCCGTTTTTGGACCCTTACAAAGATTCAATATGAGGAAGTTGGATGATTCTGCTATTTTGAGATGCCATCTGTATACAAGCAGACTTTCTGGTGCTGATAGGAGAAGAATGAAAGCACGAAGTGATAAAGAAACTCACTCTGTACTGGAGGGTGCTCTCAATAGTATTGTTTTGTTGGATCAATATCCCCGCACTCGTATAGATGTCGTTTTTAGGATTCTTCAAGTAAATTTGTTTTTCATTACCTTTTACTTGTGATTTAGAGTGACGGAAACAACATAGCTGTATGTTTGAACGCGGCCAACTTTGCTTTAATGGATGCTGGCATATACATGAAAGGTGTTTTAACGGTCGCTGCTTGTTCGTATGTTAATGATAATGTTATTGTTGACATTTCTGACTTGGATCAACAAGAGTCAAGTGGGGCTGTTCTTGTTGGTTCTATTAGTAAGTCCACTTTACAATCCATTTTTATGTTTAGATGGCAAGAATGAGATCTCATTTCTGGACGTCCGTGGCTGTTTCTCGAAATTGATATTCAAGGATATTATAAAGACAGCTTTGGCAGCAAATGCAAAGTTGGATGATCTCTTTGCCAAAGAGACGATTGGGGAATTGAGATTGATTTATGTGGAAGGCGAATCTGTTCAACTACCGCAAATGGCTGAGCTTACGATAAAAGAAACTACCTTGGATGCCAAGTACAATGTAATCCCTCGGATCTTCTTTGAAGATTATGATCAAGTATTTAATCAACTGGTTTTGAGTGATGCCGAAGATGAAGAAATAGATTTAATCTGACATTCTTCAGTTTGTTGATCGTTTCTTGGTACAATTTACTCAATAAATTTCTTAAGGAATACAATTGGCAGATATAGTTACATGGTGGCCCAAAAAATGCACATTTTTTTCATTTTTCTTAGAACGCAGTAGTGATTGAAAAAAGCTGTGTACTACATAAAAGTACTACACCTAGGGGAGATACCTACTGCAGAATTTATTCGTCGCCTGCAAACGTAGCTATTATACAGTTGTTATAAAGTTTCCATGTCTAAGCGCTCATTCCCGCGGGTTAGTTTTCAAAATTTTTGCGCGTAAATTTTTTAAGACCGCCACAGGAACTCGGTAAGCTATCCAAGGGCAACATGGAGACTTGTTCTCTTTATCTTGTAAAAAGTTTAACCCAAGTTTTTCGGATAATGGGGAAAGAGGAGCTTAAAGTTAGGCAATCGGCGACGGTTGGGGATCCCAATTGGAAATCCTTATTTTCTGTGCTATATTATCCAAACCGTGAACAGTAGAACTGGATGAACCCATGCCCCAGAACAAGAAATGGGCGATATACTTGTTATTTGCTTACAATGATTACGACTATATAAGGATGATGATTTACACTTCAGTTTGGGTCTCGTTGCAAGAAACCCCCATTTCTTATCCATACTCCAGACAAAGTTTGGGGGTTTCTTGTCTAAATAAAGGCCAATATTTCGATTTCTCGTCCAAACACCAGATAAGAAATTTTGTCTCACGCATAAACAAAGATAAATTTGGCATTCAAAAGTTTTGTCTGACCAAACATCTTTTTTCGACAATATGTTGTCCAGATTGCAGTCAACTTTCCTGATGACTCATTATACAAAAATAAAACTAAATTTCCTAATCATAATCATAAATACAATTCCACTTATACACTATAAAAGTTTATGTTTTACAGAAAAGAGAGAATTTAGATCCGAGACAAGTTAGTGTGGATACCCTTCAAACTGGAGTTCCACTTCCATTTCCTGAAGCTAGATCAGAGTGATTTCCATCGGGAGGGTGGAAGAATTCCCGAGGGATGCTCGGGGAAGACTGGGTTCCTTCATCTTCATCATCAGCAGTTACTTCATCTTCGATTTTGCTTGGAATACCTTCTTCGTCAAATTCGTTTATTAGTAATTACTGCAACATAATGGAAAACAAACAAAATTTCTGTCAAAAGTAAAAACAATATTGAGAAAACAACATACATTGTATGTAGCATAAATTTTGTCTATAAATTAAAATTTTTTTTTTCTGGCAAAGTCTTTGTCTGCAACCAAACAAAGACTAACCGGTTCCTGTCTGGTTTCAAACAAAAAATCTCCATTCCTGTCTCAACTCCAATCAGGCCAGACAGGAAGTGGGAAATACTGTCTGGAGAGCGTATGGACAATAAATGGGGGTTTATTGCAACGAGACCCAAACTGAAGTGTAAAACACCATCCTTATATATTCTTAGTCCACTCTCTGGCACTGTCTGTTTTTAAACCCTGTAAAATAAAGATTAGGCCCGGTTCTGTCCCTACCCCCGCTTTTTTCGGGCATTGTTGTCCCCAGACCGGTTCTGTCCCCAGACTGGTTCTGTCCCCAAGCCGACTCTGGTCAGGCACATTGTGTGTCTATTGGAGTTGGTAATTTTACAAACTGCAGAATAATTTAGGTACTACTATCACTATATAGTTCTAGTAAAAATTATGTCTTCAGATGTTAATGCTGTTGGTTTAATGCCCATGCTGCTCAAAAAATGTGTTTTTAGCACTTGGTATTGCATGGTACAAGGTAGTACTACATATAAAAAATAGATTTTGGGGGCCCTACGGACCCCCTCGCATATGATTTCCCTCCAGTTCGCACAGCCGGAAACTTTTCATCAAAAACCTATCCCAGATTTTCCACATTCTCCAAAAAAAAACTCCTAAAATTTGTATCGTATATACCACGTACTGAACCCAAATTATGTGAACGTCGCATATATGTTTCTTCCAGTCCACACAGTCAGGACAACAATACACGGGCAGAAACAATCCTTACAAAACCTTTCGCACATTTGCAGCTTCCTTCGCTACTTTGCACTTATGTTGGAGGTCGGGCGCCTTCGGCACCCTCCCTTTGCCAACAAAGAATCATTCGAGGACAACATTTGAGGTCCCTTGCACAGCATAGAAAGTGAAATCACACTTTTCTTGCACTTTTACCTTGAGACTTTGACGAAGAACACCACACTCATTTTCTCACAGACTGATTTTTGATTCCAAATTTGAAAAATGAATTCCAATTTCCCACGAATTTCCGAAATCGACCGATTTTCTATTTCAAATTTTTTCAAAATGAGAATCATTGGGCTTCAATCGGAGCGGACAGACAGACAGACAGACAAATAATGCGACATTCTTCTGCATTTAGACTGGGGACCAGAAATTAGGGGTCCCTTCGGGCCCTCCTATTTCTGGCACGTCTACACTTTTGTTTAAAAGCTCTCGTCATCATTTTATACTTATTGAAGGTCAGGCGCCTTCGGCACCCTTCCTTTGCCAACAAAAAGTCTTTAATGCTGGGACGCTCGGGGCCCTCCGGACCCCTCGCGTCTATGTTTGCAAGATCATCTTAAAACCTTAAAACAATTCCTGAATGATATAAGATCAGCTTTTGGGGTCGGGCGCCTGCGGCGCCCTCCCTTGCGCATTTTTACACGGGCAGAAAGAATCCTTACAAAACCTTTTGCACATTTGCAGATTCCTTCGCTATTTTGCACTTATGCTGGAGGTCGGGCGCCTTCGGCACCCTCCCTTTGCCAACAAAGAATCATTGATGTTGAGACGCTCGGGGCCCTCCGTACCCCTCGCGTCTTTGTTTGCAAGATCATCTTACAGCAATTCTTGAAGTATTGAGTACATAAGATCAGCTTTTGGGGAGAGGCGCCTGCGGCGCCCACCCTTGCACAGTTATCCGCATGCAGAGACAATCCTTACAAAACACATTGCAAAATTTTTCCACTTCTACTTACTACCTTCACTATTTTACTCTTATGTTGAAAGTCGGGCGCCTTCGGCACCCTCCCTTGTTGTCAACAAACAGTCATTGATATTTTGCATTGACGCTCGATGCATCTTTTGCGTGCATCTTGCAATGTTATCTTTCAATGTTAGTGATCAGCGACACAGATCATTCGAGGGCAACATTTGAGGTCCCAGCACAGTATAGAAAGTGAAATCACACTTTTCTTGCACTTTTACTTTGCGGCTTTTACGAAGAACATAAATTTTTATCAATTCTCACCTTCCATCAAACACTCGTCTAAAGATTATAACACTCGTTTCCACAACGTCAGAAACAAATATTGTAAAACTTTTTCAAATTGCAGGCGCTTAGAACGGAACCAACCGCACACCACTCTCATTTTCTCGCAGACTGATTTTTGATTCCAAAATTAAAAAATGAATTTCAATTTTCCCACAAATTTTCAAAATTGACCGATTTTTTGAGCTCAAATGTTTCAAAATGAGAATAGATTGGCTTCACTTCCGAGCGGACAGACAGACACGACGACAGACAGAAAATGTGACATTCTTTTGCATTGACACCGGGGGATTCACCATTTACGACAATAAAATCGAAAAACTCAATGAGCAAAATTGGTTTTTGTCAGGTTGATCCAAATTTTTTGCGCGCTTGAAATCTTAAATCTCAATTGAAAAATTTAAACTGAAGTAAAAAGTCAATGTTTGGCTTAAACGTGTTCTTTATGACTATAGATTATTGTGCAAAAGGAAGCAAGTTCAGGCCATTCTTAGTTTTCGAGATCCAGAGTAATCAAAATTAAATGCGCGGGGTATAAATAAAACATTTATACCCCGCGCTGATGATGGATACTAAAGATGCCGTAACATTGTTAAAATTTTGAAATTTTAAAATTTTTTATTCATTTCTGGGGTTTTCAGCCATTAGAAATTCAAAAATAAAGTCCATGTTGGAGCGGGGATTCAAAACAAATAAAAAAATTGTAAAACGGACTCCATTTTTGGATTTTTCATCATCGAAACCCCAAAAAATGAATAAAATTCACCCGAAAATGCGCCACCCAACCCTGCGTCACAAACAAATGGGATCACCCGAAAGGGCTCACCCGAACTTGCATCACCCGACTGACCAGAAAACTCTTTCCGGATCCCGCAAGTGTCCCTTTTCCGCAAATCATTAAAATCCCGCAAATGTCGCGACATGCATATGGTAAATTTGTTTTGCAAGTAACGTTCGTCCTTTTACAAATAGAAATTTTAAATAGTAACTTACTTTTTCCAGAGTTTTTGAGTAAATTATAAGTTTGTGATTTAGAGTTTTGAGGTTGGCTATCTTTTCCCTCAACGAATGTTTGCTCTGCCATTTCTATACGATTATTTTAATTATGTATAATAGTATTAAACCTACGTTTAGTATTTGTTGTTGGAAGATGGTCTTATCTATCTGCCGGGCCCTGATCTCCTCATCCAATCGTAACTGGAGGATTTTCATCTCTTTTGATTTCTTTCTTTCAGTCGGGAGGATAAGGTCACTGTAGATGGGCATTGTCTTGTAATTTGAAGTAGAAGAAACACAATAGAAAGTATCTTCATACTGACTTTTGGAGAAGAAACAGTCCAGCAGATTCATATTAACTTTTATTATGTTGGGAATGGAAAGATAGATTTTTCCTGATCTTCTTTTTTCTTCGGTCTTGCCTCAGGTAAAGTCGCTTTCTTTTGGTGTTGCTATTTGTCTGTTTCTTAGTTTTCCCGCCTTTCCATGTCTTGAGGACCCATACATAAATAAATTTCTTTTGTAATTAAAAGAAAGACCGGCTTTATTGCGTAATCTTAAAAGGGAAGTTGCCGAGTTGAAATGCCTTTACAATACTTACAATTTCCGCGAATGCATGTGATTCTGTTTGGAAAGTGTTGGGGATGTTCTTCTTGTTTCGTTGTTATTCTATTTAGCAGAACTTCCCAAAAAAAGATACAATAATATTTTTTGTAGTCTGACCGTCTAAACAGCTCATCTCTTTTACATTTTGTTAGCTAAGAGGATCCCGAAGGTTTATAATCCTCGATTGCCTCGGGGCGGATTACTAAAACATCTTGAACCCATCTTAAATTTGAATAACAACCTCGGGGTTGTTTGGATTTATTTTCAGAGTTTTATAAGATCCATCAGTATATTTACACGGGGAGTGAACTGTATATTTGGGGAAGGGACATGAGCAACATTAAAAGAATAGAAGTTTGGCCAAGAAATTATATATATATCGACGGGGTCGACTTCAACACGGGAAAGATCATCGGGATAAGAAAGGAATATGAGTATATGTACAGGTGAAGGGCTGAAAGTCACTCGGAATTCTAAATGGCTTCATAACTTGTATAACTTAAATAACTTAGACACAATATGTACATTGTATTTACATGGCGGTGCCTATACCGAGAAGAGGTCCAATAGTTTGGCGTCCGGTCGAAGATCCCGGCCCAACTGAAGAGTCGTGGACAGCAGAGCTCCGGTTTTCTGCAAATTTCTACTGTAGGGAAGAACATGATTGTATCATCATTGCATAATAATTATTATATTCTAATAAAATACTTACTGAAATGTTTGGAAGTAGCATCAGAATCTTTCCGAATCGGTCAACGGCCTCATTGATGGGATATCTCTCGGCCAAATACAGATAAAGAGCGTTCTGAACGGATTCTCTAGCGATGTTCAAAACCTTAGCTGTCGCGTTGGAAAGTCCATAAACATTTGGATCCAGGGCCATTAAAGCCTTCAGACACACGATCTCTTGGTCCACCAGGCACAATCTCTCGAAGGCGAAGTTCAATTTCTCAATGATTGTATCTCTGATGATCTTGAATTTTAGGTCCAGCCAGGAAATGTCTTTTTGACAGTCGCTAAACAAGAAACTGATTGAGGTTGAAGAATCAATGTAAAGACCGTTCGGAAGCAGTAGTTTCTCCATATTTCCTTCCATGACATTCTTCTGAACGGTGGTAAGAACGATGAAACTGGCGACGAAAGATCGGACGAGGATGATCTGGAATCGATGTTTATGAATGCAAATATCTTGTTTGTGGTATGTCTGGAGAATTACAGAGAGTGGTCGGGATGATGCCATATGTGTTTTGTTTACACTGCACTAGATGCATGTTTTATTTATATTGGATAACATACGGCTTCATGTTTTGTTGAGTCCAAAAAAGAGAACGCTGACGTCAATCCCGTCCCCGTACCCTTTCTGGTTTTATTTGTTTCTACAGCAAAAACGAAGCATACCACGAGACCCTCCGGCCCTTTTCCCGGAAGTATGGGGTCTCCAGCCGAGAGACGACGGGGGAGACGCACAAGAACTTCTGGCCGAAAACAACCTTGTGGGTCGGGACCAAAGAGCAGACTCTGCGGCTGGCCTTTGCCCAGAAATATTCGGAGAAGCGAGAGAAAAGTGTATTTAACTATAGCCATAGTAGTTGTTTTCAGTCTCGACTATAGTCTCGAAAAACCCAGACCCGCTTGAAAAGGAAGGGAAAGGGAGGAGAGGGGATGGCCGCAGCTCAACAACGGCCAAGGCTTCAGAAGTCCCACCGTACTTGTTTGTCTTGGCCCGGCACTGACGTCGGTCCTGTTTTCCATTCAAAAGTGCGAATTAAGCCCAAAAGGAACCAATTTATGAAACACGAGACAGGATCATCTCCATCTCGGTCTTCTGACGCCGACCACTCATACATCTCGATTAATCCCCCGTATCCAGAGAGTAATCTCTCACCTTTTCTTCCACGCAAATGTCCGCTATTGGCTTCAGGGTGTTTACGTAATCTATGGCCATGATAACCAGACGCCGAAGGCCTCCGCACAGTGCGTCCGCATCGCAAATGGGAGATCGGGCCTCGTAGTTCAGCTGAAGGTCAGACATTACTTATCAAACATATAAACATATATATACAAAAAACAGCACCCAAGTCAGATGACATTAAACATCAATGGAATCAGTAAGAAGATTAGACTTACTGGAGTTCTCTCGCCGAGCAGAGACGGCCGCAACACAATATCATGAAGCTCGTTGAAGCCCTGAGGCGATGATTGAAGTTTGGGATCATCAGTGATCTCGGCGCAGATGTTTTCGATCTGAAGAAGGGTCCCTAATACAAGGTCACGTTGAGCCAGAGCGACAGACGATGGGGCCATCGTTTCACAATGAGATCTGAGATTGTCATCAATGCTT
This sequence comes from Bursaphelenchus mucronatus, assembly GCA_025436335.1. Lineage (NCBI taxonomy): Eukaryota > Metazoa > Nematoda > Chromadorea > Rhabditida > Aphelenchoididae > Bursaphelenchus > Bursaphelenchus mucronatus. The sequence continues at coordinate 6,749,708 of CM046356.1, forward strand.
CCAGAAGATGTAGAATCCGGAGATTTGCGGTCTTGATCTTCTTCGATATCATGGAAACTCTTCGAAGACGACATGGAAGTGGTCGATTTCCGGGGATTCTTCTGTCTTCCAGTCTTGTCGCGGTCTGGTCGGATGGCTGCAAACAGATATTCTAATATTTTGAGAGCACCCTTACCGTCTGGCTCCATTCCAACTTCCAGACATTTCCGGAAACGACACGAACGGCAGATATTCCGGCCTACTGAAAGGAGGAAAGTATTAATCATAATGCTGATAGTTCTTGATTTCCCTCTGCAATGCGTACCTTTATCAATTTGGCATTGTTTTTCATACCGGCAGGTGTAAACTTTGTTTGCTCTGACTGTTCGCCTGCAATTTTGTAATTGAACTCTGATGTGGATGGATGACTCACCTGAAGAAGCCTTTGCAGCCAAAACAAGTGAATGCCCATAATGTCTTCCACTGGCCTCATCGTTGCACACACTGCTAAAACGGAAAGGGTTCAAATTAACGAATGCTCTGTTTTCTCTGCCCTAGCCTCCCTCTGCACAGTCTTTCTAGTTATTTTATAGAGTCTACAGGGTGAGAGATTGGAACCGGTCCAAAATGTGGGTTTAATGCATAATTCTTTGTGTGAGATACGATGCCCTTGGTTTCTCACCTTCTCCTATCACTATTTCCTTATCAGTCAAGGTCTTTTCTCTCTGTTTGTTACCGTATTCTAGCTGATTTAGTGTTAGCCATCTTGCAAGGCCGGGAGTCTCGACACAAGTTTGTAAATTAAATTAATTATGTCATGATGACGTAATCGGGCCGAAACAGCTGTACGAGCGGTCTTTTGCAGGCCTCCGACAACAAAAGACGAAGCGATCACTGTTCGGAGTATTGTTTTGCGAGACATGTGACTAAACTCGGGCCAAATGAATGAATGCCTGACATTTGGAAAGCTCGACAAAAACACAGAAAGGACGCACAAGAACGTCATCGCCGCCCCCACAGGTTCGTTCTCTGACCCCCTGTAGTCTAATATTTTTGACCTACCAGATGGCCGAGGCCTCTTCTTCGGTCTGACTTTCCAGTTTGATCTTGTTCTCGGCCTGATTCTCGGCACCAACAGAAGGCTCTGAAGTTTCCATTGAATCACTCTTTGGCTGACCGTATGTCTGTCGCAGATATTCATCCATGAAATGTTTTTGTTGGAGTTGATGGAGAAAGAGGGCCTGACTCGAAGAACTCGAGACCATCGGCGACTCTGTCATCCTTGAAGGAGACCTGAGGAATTAATTTAGATAATCTTTTTCAACAATAATTGCGCGAAATATGCAACATGAATAATATTTTTAGGTTATAATGTTATTATGGATTCGGGTCAGATTTGATGAGGTGAAATAATCGGTCATTCGACCAGTATCTTCCCTTCTGCAAAACGGACCCGAAGGCGGTGTTCTTGAATATTCTGCATAGTAAAAAATGTATTTTCGGAACGGCCCACGAAATCACGTGAACTCGAAGGGAACGGGAGAGTCACCACTTTCAAAAACCACGTAAACAAAGAAAAACGAGATGAATTGAAATAGGATTGCATAATATTTCATGATAAGAGCCAGTTCCAGACAATGATGTGTTGTTTTCGGAAAATCTAAGAAGGAATTTGGAGAACGGCAAGTTGGTGGTATAAAACTAAAAGTGATCGAAGAAGGACGATCTAGTGCAATATAAAGACTTATTGAACGCGGAATCCCTGAAAGGCACCCTCAAGACCTTTGACCAACAGTTTTTGGAGTCCACCCAAACGCTCGCAATTATTTTCTCATACGAAAAAACGGCGAACAGACTTTGTCAGCCCTTTAAGTGGAGGCTCCGCCCACCGCGAGGGGGCAGAGATCAAAAAATGAAAAAAGATTCAAAAAATAGACTCGGAATCTGGAGAAACGCCAAATGATTCGAAGGCGGTCCAAAGATTATTTTATTTGTATTCGAAACAAAGAGGCGGTAGCAAGACTACGATCGGGGTTTGCAGCCCTCAGGGTCTAGTGTTACGTTAATCACAATATCGATTCCACAATTGGGAGTCCTAATTCCGTTGGTTTTGTAAAACTATGCACGGAGGCGCTGTCAGTTGAAGAGTGACACGATTCTGTCAATTGTAACGACAACGGACAATACCAAAACCTACGTACATACATTGCACTTTCGGACCAAGACGTTCTCTAACCTTTAGTCCATCGCGGGTTTGCATTTTGAAACCCTCTCTCCAAAAATTCAAAAACAGCAAAAAACCAAGACAATCGTTTTTATATGCCCGAGGCATAAAAAGGACTTGAATGTTTTGCTCCAATTCTTGGCCGAAAGCCGAGAAGAGAACGAAGAACGGAATGATGTGAGGCAAAGGGGAACAGAACGAGGAGAAGAGCTGGATCCAGACATTGATCGAGCGAGAGAGACCGAGGATTGGGGAGACTCCGACAGACAGACTTTATTTTGGCCAGCGGAATTCAATTTGGCGAGCAGGAGGGCCAAAGACCGGCCAAAAAACAAAACCCGGACGCTGCATGAGACCTCCAAAAAGTTGAGGAAGCGTTACAAAAATCATAAGGGATCAGAGATCGGGCAGAGGGATGACGTCAGGAAACATGGAAGGTTCCCAAAACAAGGCTGGATTTGGGAAGAACAAAGCTCATGTACTTTTTCATGTACTATATTACTTTGTGATCTCTGATTCATTGAACACATTCCGTACAACACCCTCTCTTTATCAGTTTATATTCTGGAAAGTCATTACCCTCCGTCACTGCAGCCCTTCAGGTCTTTATTTCTTCTCTAATTTGCATACAAACTCCCTGAGGGTCTCTTTTAAAATTGATTTTCGGTCTTGTTGAGGCGGAGGAACATTGATGCAGCCATCACAAGAGGTGTATAGAATCTCTTTTTATACTCTTTTTCTACCCTCAGGGTTACGGGGTCGAAGGGGCAAAATTTTAAAAAAAGTCGGAATCAGGATTCGGGAACCATATAGGAAATGTGACAGGATATGAAGAGATTACAGTAATCTTGATTGGTCTGTAATTGTGGTATCTTCAGCGGGGATAATGTCATAGTAAAAGGTTTCCCTTTTTCAGAAAACGGCTCAAATTTGGTGCTGCAGAAGAATTGTGTTTTTTGTCAGATCAAACGGACCACCTCCCCCCCCTAATTCCTTGGCCTCGCTTTTCGTTTCCTTTGCTTGCCCCGAGGCAAACATGCCCTCAGGCCCATCCTGGTTTTTCTTGGCCAAATGACGAATGCACTCTGTCAAAAACAACTTTTTACGGGCGCACTTTTTCGTATCACACTAATCGCAGACTCCGCCCCCGGTAAACGAACGAGAGGAATGAATGCACTCTGTAGTAAACAGCTTCTTTCCCTTCTCCTAAAGCGTACAATTTGAGTGGAGAAACTCTTTGACCAATGGCCAAAAATTATATTTGTATAGTGCAGAAGAAGTAATGGAATTAGGGCCTGAGGGGTGGGAACATGTGAGCGAATGTCTCGGTTTTCGCCAAAACATTCGATGCCCTGGGGGCGTTCGTAGTCCGGCATAACCAAGAGCGCAACAATACAAAAGCACCGACTTGAGACACCACAGAGGATGGTGCAATATGTACAAATTTACACATCGCCATTGGAATGTCACCTTTGATATGGAGCTCTTCTCATCGTGGGGTACGGTAGCAAAAATCGATAATTCCCGCGAATAATCATTGGTTATAACATATTACAATGAGTAATATATGGTAAAACGGAGAAACCGAACTTTTAGGACGGCGGGTTATAATCCGGTATCTAATCCCCAAACGACAACCGTCTTCTGAAGTCATCTATTTATATTGTAATTGGTCCATCCCACAACAGAGCGCCCTCGAAAGGAAACAATGCAACTTTATCACTGATAAAAAATGCAGATTCTGTAAAGGTTCACTAATCAAAAAAGATTATACGAAATGAATTCGAGTAAAGATTAAAGTGCGGCAGGGGGAGGGGTACTCGCGCATTCCCTAATTAGTTCATCACGTGAATTTGCAAAAAGTGTAGATGATCTTGATGATCGCCGATGTTAATAATTGGCTAAATGTAAAGAAATCAATTGTTCTGATCCGTAATAATTTCGGGGGGGGGGGGGGGGGGGGGGGGGGGGGCTTCGAATTGATTGGTGTTTAAAGTAGTAATTGGAGCTGTAACGAAGTCGATTGTTGTTTAGCTCTCTGGTTCAAAGAACAACTCCGAATTTCCTTCCTCCCACGATCCTTTGGAATCGTAGTTCTTCGATTGGTCGGATATACTGATAAGAGTCCGCGTTTTCACTCAAACGTCTTACTCTGAGTCTACAGTTCGGAAGGCAAAAGGACAGGGGACCTATATCTACTGCCTCATACCGTTCTTCACAAAACTGTTGGGAAAACAAGAACATTACGGACTTTGGTCTAAACGTTTGGGCAGTCACATGCCTCCCCCTTTTTTCTGGCTGGGTGCGGTTGGATTGTCGCCATTTTTGTCGTTGACAGCCGACTCGAAAACCTTTTTTTTCAACGGAGAGTGCGGACGGACGGGCAAAGAACAGTGCGACAATCACGTGCGCGGTAGGCTGCAGCCTCTTATCAATCGACGAGATGACCTTACATCTTCGACCTGCAGGACATGTGAACTCAGGCTGAAGAATCTTTTGAGAATGTGACGCCGATAAGAGAAGCCGTCTTCTAAATTGATTTCTAATTTATTCTTCGTTAAGATCAGAGCAAAGTCCGCCACTGAATCGGGAGAGTCGATCAAAAATCGCAATGGATTCGAGAGAATAAGCTTAGAAGAGATACGTAGAAAAGGGCTCTCTTAACAACGATAAGTTGAGATCCTCTTAAAGTATCGTTTACCCCCGCATAATTTTGGCATCAAAGCAAAAAGAGTGATTGTCATCATCATGACGCAATGCTTATGCAAATTCTGTATGCGATGTTTGCTGCCCGTCCGGATCTCCGAAGAATGCGTCCTGAGACAGTGCAAAAATCATTAAAAGCGAACAATTAGGGCGATAAGACGTTGATAACTTTGGAAAACCGAAGAGTTTTCTCGTGATTTGCACAAAAATATAATCGTCCGTCTCAGTCACATGAGATACAATGCAATTTATCGGTAAACAACGCCAACTGAAGGTGCAAACGACTCAGAGAACGGACGAACAGTCTAAAGGTTAATGGTCCCGGCGTGTACGGTAGCGCCGGGAATGGACGTAGCCCTGAGAAAAGAGAACACTCGGGCTTCCCTAGCGTTCGCTGTAAAAAACCGATCATCGAAATCGAAGAGAAACCAGAGGCTTCTGGGAAACAGAGTCAAAAGTACGTGGAATCGAGACTGAACTCACATTAAAGACTAATCGGAAATCTGTTAGAGAGCCAAACAACAGAGGAGAGACTACAAAAGGCATGTTAATCAACACATCACCGTGCATACAACCATATATAGAATGCTACACATTACACCAGACAGAGTACCAGCCCGCATTCTCGATAAAGTAGCAAGTGAACCCTCAGATTACCACAAAAACAATCAAATTCCCTGCGCCAACACTTCAAAACACTCACTGTATTCCCCTTCCTTCGAGTCCCGGGACCATTCACCTGATCTTCACATCAGTGAACATAAACAGCCGTGTCATTCGAAAACAAGGAATCATCGCAACGACCGAATTCTTGGCCAGATGCCCGAAGGGAAACACAAATGGAATACAAAGAGAGAGAACCCATTATATGATCTGCTCTCATGAAACATTCAGATCACAATCCCTGCGAAGTGAGCGATTCGTACAGTTACCGTAACCCTTGATTAATTCATCTTGCGGAATCGAAAAAAAATTCAACGTTTCTAATCGATGGTCCCGTGTTTAAAACAATCGCAGCAAAGATTTGAGATAAATCAATTAAAAATAACAAAAAAACATCCTAACTTTTTTTGATATAAAGTAACAACAACAATTAATTCCTACGATAACCTTTTGATAAAATATGACATCGAGGGATAAGGAAATTCTCTCAAGAGGATTAAAAAACTGAGATCTCATCCAAAAGTCTCTCATAAGTATTCAATCTCTTCAATTCGTTGATGAAACATTCTAATTTTGGTCCTCCATGCATAAATTCATCGATATTGGAAACGCTCAACTTGAGTCGATGATCAGTAATCCGATCATTCTGAAAGTTGAATGTCCTCACCTTCTCCGCCCGGGCTCGACCACCGACTTGTAGTTTCCGAGCACTCAAAATCCTGGATTGGACTTCATCCACTTTTTTTTGCAGAAGGATTGCTCCGAGGCGTTTGTAAGCAAGCTGCAAAAAAAGGTTCATCAAGAATACGGTACCTATAAAAAAGAACCAATCACATGTCAGCACAACCAATTACATTGATAGGACTCCAATTAGTGCATATCGTGACAGTTTCAATGCGTTTACTCTACAACTTAAATTACCTGTATATTCAAATGTTGAAATCTCTCTTCCATACAATGAACAGCAATTCCTGAGGGTATGTGGGTGATCCTCACGGCGCTTGATCGCTTGTTCACATTCTGTCCTCCTGGCCCTGATGCTCTCATGGTCTCAGTTTTACAGTCAGTGGAAAGAACTTGGACTTGAGTCTATTATAATATAGAACAAATTATCGACAATACGTACATCTTCTGGCTCGGGAAGAACAGCCACACTCATAGTGGATGTGTGCATTCTGGAGGGGTCAGTTCGAGGGACCCTTTGGACTCGATGAACACCCGCTTCAAACCTGAGAGCCGAGTAGACTTGGTCTCCTTCCAGGGATATAATAGCCGACCTTATTCCTCCTTGAGGACCTTTTTCCAATTGATACGGACTCCATTTCCATCCTTTCTTATCTGCCAGATAATTGTACATATGCACTATTTCTTCCGCAAAATACATGGACTCAATTCCGCCAACACCACTATAAATATAGTATATTTACTCTACAATGCTCTATCAGTCACCTGGTGAATTCCATCTGACATCGACTCAATACATCCAACGGCTGTAACGGGACTATACTTTTCACTAAATCGTCCAGAATCTCATTGTACTCTTCGTTTAATCTAGCTGAATCCTCTTCGGCCAAGTCTTTCAGAGGATCATTGCCTGAAAAAAATTATGATCACAATAACACTTACTATTTACAAGTTCATCGAGTTGCTTCAGATCACAGAAGGTCTTCTCCAATCGTAGCTTGTTCTCTAATATCTTCTCCCATCTCCCGATGTCTTCATTCCTCTCCGGATAAGTTTCTCCATTCTTATATTTTTCTAGCTTATCCTTTATTGAATCAATAAACTTATTGAATTCTGGAGCTGTGATTGCTGGATGATACAAGCTATCGCTTCGGACTGAACGGCGCTGAATTAGTGGCAATATGCATCTCAGCAATAACCGCATCTACTAATATACCACATTTTTATATTAATTTAGATATTTCATTGGGTAGATAACTTCAATCAAACTATCAGAAGTTATTACAACCGTTCAGATTTAAAGCAAGGCTGAATTCTTTTCCAACAATTTTTTTGCACTTGGAAAGCACAAAGATAGAAACTGTTTGGGCGGAAGAAACATTCACGGCGACCGTTCACTGAACTGAGGCGTTCTTTTATATTAATATAACTGCAGATGTTAAACTCTTCGGAATTATCCCAAAATGTCAAAAAGCTTTATAACGAATAAAGAAATGATGGCAGTAATCGAATAAAAAGTTTGAAAGAGACTTAACAGTATTACAACACAATAATAATTATAGAGATCCAGGAATGGCGGATCTACACCTGAGGGCAGAAAAAATGGCCAAAGGGCTTTTAAAGCAAATGCCATATAAAAAACATCTGGGAATAACTCGGTACTGGGCGAAGGGAAGGCACTAATCGACTTGGGACAAGTCGGGGATAAGTAGAATATTACTTTAGAGGCATCACATTTCATTCAGTCCGATCAGGCATCGCAGGTCGCGTGGAACTCCACTCGTTTCTCTATCTGAGCGGCCACTTCATCGATCTGACGACTCAGAGAATCCACACTGTTCCTAAAGTTGACCAGCTCCACATCCAAAGAATCTGCCGTTTTCTTCAGCGCTGAAATCAATGTTATGATTAAGAGACGATTTTTGTAAGGTGGGCGCATCGTCGGACAGAGGATTTTTGACCCCTTGGCATTCATTTGGACCAAGTCGGCCACGTTTAGGAGAAATGCCCTTAGGCACACATTTTATACGTGTGCTATTCTGAGATTCCTAAAAGAGCCAGAGCTAAAACAAAAACGTAGTTATATGTTATCGACTATACTGAGTATTTTAATAATTGGAGCCTTGTTTTGATTGGGGTAATGTAAAGTGCCGTAACAGTATGTCACAAATTTCGAAATCGTTTTAAAATCACCTGGATGAGTACGTACGCAGGTTTTTCAGATTTGCAATCTACAAGACCTGTTTACTATTGTACATGAATATCTAAGGGAACATCTGTGCCTAATTTGCACTTTTTATCAATTATATTACATTAGGTCCAGCTACAAGGTGTGTCAAAATTTGTGGAGGAAAGTAAAAGCTGAGAGCAATATTTAAAAGTGATTTTTGGCATGGTTACACTTCAGCTACATTAGTTTTAATATGCGAATTTTCGACCCGATTAAACTTAAACTGGCTAGCCAGGCTCTTGAGAAAAACTAGGGGTTTTTCAGAAAATGTCAGAAGTCTTTAGTCAAATATCTATCCTTCAAAGATTCAGAAAGACACGAATTTTTGCATGGAGGAAGGAGAAGTCATAAGCATCGAAATTGTGAAAAAAATTTGGGTCAAATTTCAAAACTGCAGGCAAACAGAAGCATTGAAAAGAGGCAACTTTACCGAAAATTTCATTTTAAAGCGGCATAACACAAAAATCAAAACCTATACCATTTGAAAGGGTGCGAAAAATGATGTAAAAAGAGAAAAAAAATAGCTGCCCAATTGGCCTTAGGGCATAGATATGACCCATTCTTTAAGACGGGTCATATGCGGACAAATTTCGCTATGTCACAGTAAGCCTGCCGGCTCAAAACGGTCCCTTGAGTTCGTGGCACCCAAAAAAGTTTTACGGTAGTTGTTTTATCGCTTTCCGGATTTTGAATACTCGGTTATGAGTTATTCGACATTACTGTTAATTACTAAAATTGTAAAAAAACTGGGTTAGTGGAAAAATTGGCGAAAAGGGCTTTGGGAATACACTTATATGATGAAAGTGGTCATCCACATACAAAAATCTCACAATTCAAAATTCTATATGTCCCGGCCTTACTAACGGCTGATTGACTGGGTCAGAAGTCCATTTTTTGGCTTATTTGGCAAATTCCCATTCGTATTTTTCAAAAAATTTATACTATTGGCTCCGGTAAAGTTAATTATCAATCAGTAATAAAAATCTATCAGAAAACTGGCATGACACCTACATGATCATTCGGTAACAGAACCCCTTCCTCACAATACCATCAAATTTATGGTTGTTTCAAAAGTCCAAAGACTTGAAAAAATTTTAAAAAATCGTGTAAATATGGATTTTTACCAACGGGGAAGACAAAATCATTTAAAAAAAAATAAAAACAGCTTCTTTTTATGGCGTACAAGAAAAGAAATGCAAAAGAAATTGGCGGACCGGGTGTGAACCCGGCACCTGTTGCGCCGCAAGCGGGGTTACTACCACTCGGCCAATTGAACACAGCTCCGCTGAATCTTCAGGAGCTTATAAAGTGGCGCCGGAAATTAGGCTAAAACAGGCATTTGGGACATAACTTTGTCCAAAGGCCAATTGGGCAGCTAATTTTTTTTGCTGTGTACACCATTTTTTATGCTCTTTCAAAATATGTAGGTTTCATAAAAAAACCAGGAGACAAGTATATGCCGATCCCCTGTTAATTTAAATAAAGAATATCATGGAAAATTTAATGTAAAGTGTCCTACCATCAGCATCAGAGTTGTGTTTATAGATCTTTGCCAGTAACTCAGTAGTTCTCTGTTGCAATTTGTCAGCCCTTTCCTTCTTCTCTTCATTCCCGCTAACTCTGTCTTCTAATAATTTCTCTACTTCATCGTACTTTTGTTTCAGATCCCCCTGTCTTCCCTCTACTTTCTGAGCAATCTCCAAAGCAGAATCCGCCGAAGATCCAGCAGATTTTGAATTTGAAGTAATCTTGATGTATTCGGCCTTCAATTTATCGGTCTTATTTTGCAACTCGTTGACCAAAGTTGTCGCTTCCTTAGCCTTATCTTCTAATGTCGCGACTTCAGTTTCAGCCTGCTCCAGATCTGAACTGATCTTATCATTCGATTCTCCGGACTTGGAAAGAATATCTTGAGCTTCATTATATGCTTGATCAGCATCAGCCAAGGCTTTCTTGATTGTAACAGTTGTGTTGTGGATCTTGGCCGCACGTTGAGAAGCATAATCAGCCTGTCTTTGAAGATTCTCAGCCAATGTCTTGTTGCCTGAGGTCTCGGCCAAGATCTGGTCGGTATCTTTCGTCTCCTTCACCTTTTCTCGAATCTTCTCTGACATTTCTTTGATTTGTTCTTCAGTAAACGGAATTGAAACACTCAAGATCTCATCAATGACTGCTTGGATTTGTTCTGGGCCCGTTCTTTCAGAATCCAGAAACTTCTTGATATCATCCAGTTGTTTGTTCAGGGCTTCTTTGGTGTGATTGGCCAGTTTAGCCGCTTGTTCCACTGTTCTGAGGGCTTCAGAGGTTGATCTGTCGGCAGCATCGGTTTCGGGAAGCGAATTTCGAATGCGCTTTTGCAGCTGGAAATAGAAAAAAAAATAAAATATTACTTCAGAATCACAAATAATATCCATCATAAATTATACAGTAAATCCCGCGAAGATTCAACTATACGGAAGATAAATAGATATTGCAAACAGAATACCAATCGGGCGGAGACACTGCTCTTGATTTTTGCAGAAAATTGAAGCGACTTGTGAGGTCAAAAAAACTCGTTAGATTGACAAAGAAACGATCAAGGATTATCCAACTTGGGAAACTCGAATAAAGGATCACCCGTATGCGGTCACCCAAAGTTGAACCATCCCAATGCGGGCCACCCAAGTGTTCTCGACCCCCGTGTATGTTCCAGGGGGTATACCCAAAATTCGGGGTATTTTCGGAAATTAAGGATGTATGAATAAAGTAGCATAAATAACAACTTTTATGAAGTCGTTTGTAACACATTAATTTAATCAAGTTTTTTTCACTCGAAACGCATAGATTTTCATGCAGTTTTCCCGGATATGCATATATTTCTATATTTTGTGCAATACGGCCTGCATCTACCAGAAGCTTACAATCCATGCGCACAGACAGTATAGATGCGACCTACAGTGTATGATGGATCAGCTTTAATCAGTTTTAAAAAACGCGCGAAAATAGCAACAACGATTGGTTCCGCAACGACTGAACCAATTTTGAAGGCCTACGTTTCGAAAAAAGTCATATGCATCAAGTAACTTCATGTTTCTCTATAACCAACATTTTTAGGCATTTATAATACAAAAAAATGTTTGTGTCGGGTACTGATGCCAGGGGCGTAGCTGAGGAGTCGCCCGCCTTTTTTATGAGTGTAGGTGAAAACAAGAAAAAAAAACTTAAAAATGGGTCAAAACGGACGTTTAGGTTACTTGACGTTTTCTTACTCAGGACAGACGCTACTAATACTTATTTTATGAAAACCACCGACACCCGCTTGAAGAGTCTCTAAAGTGACGCCAATCTCAGCGGAATCATTTTTGGTTGCAATTTTCGCGCATTTTTTATTAAAAAACCGATTGTAGCTTCTCCATTATACGTTTATACAGTGTAGGTCGCATCTATACTGTCTGCTATCATGGAGAGAGGGCTTCTAGAAGAAGCAAGTCTTATTGCACAAAATATATTATAGAAATATATGCGATTCCGGAGAAATTGTATCAAAACCTATGTGTTTTGAACAGTCGTACAGTATTTTCTGGAGAGTCCAAACATTCGTATTTCAGCCATATTAATAATTTCAGGCACTCTGGGGCCCATATTCACAAGTTTTTAAGCAGAAATAGTGGAGGTTCCTATCATCTTGAAACAACGAAATTAAAAAACTACAAAGTACCGTTGCAATCGCAGTAAGACCTTGCATCCTTGTACCACACCGTTGCTTGACATCCTCTTTACATCTAGCTAAGCCCCATATTCGCACAACCAAACTATGGGTTTATTATAGAGTTCTTAACATTTTAAAACAGAGGGTACCTGGGTATTTAACCCGTCCGAAACCTACGATAATCAATTAACTACCAATTTTTTGACATTGAAAAATTTACAAAAATTTAAAACCCATCCCAGTAAATCACTTTTTTAGTTTACCTCTTCGGCTTCCCTTTGTTTTGCCAAAAGTTTCTCCCGTGCTTCTCGAGCGAATTCTTCGGCTTGATGGGCTTTGGAGACAGATCCAAGACATGAACTTCCTCCACATTTCCCGCATTCAGGTGACGGACCACCACACATTTCATCGCAACCGACTGTTTCACCTCCACAAACTTGCTTGTTAAGGTCAGGTAGAGCATCCTCAATCTCTTCGATCTTCTTCTGAACTTCTTCCAACGCGGCCTTATTCTCCTCGTATTGTTGGAGGAATTCATTCTTGTGATTTTCCATCATGTCCGCCGCCTTGTTTCTGTCGCTTTCGGCTGCTGTAATCTTGTCGATGGCTTGGGAGATTGAGACATGGGATTGTTGGGCCTTTTCGGCTGACTCTTTCACGATCTCGTATGCTCCCTAAACAATAAGAATAATTTATATCGGACTCTTACCTTAATATCAGATCCACGGATCTCCATAGCTTCAGCACTCAGATTCTCTGCCAATTTAGTTAGATTATTGGCCTTTGTCTTGAGATCAGAGACTTGTTTTTCCGCCAAATCAACAGAAGAAGCGACCTTGATAACTCTTTCGTTCTTCTCGGCCAACTTCGCCCTTGCGTCTTCTACATCTTTTTGAAGATCGTCGATCTTTTTTCTGAGTCCTTCCACGTCTTCTTTGGAGATATTAACGGTTTCCAATTGTAATCTGACTTCCGCAATCTGAAGTTCCATTTTTTCGAAGGTCTCATCGTATTCGGAAGAGACTCCAGTGTCCTCGATGTTGTTGGCCCGTTCCACAAGACCATCTAACTCGTTTCTGAGTCCCGTCAAGATTTTGTCCCAATTGTCGAAGCATTCCCCACAGGCTTGGCAATAAGGCCATTGACCAGTATACCCACGGGCACATTGATTACACAAAGGACCTCCGGATCCTGGTTTGCAAATGCAAGTTCCGTTGTTCCGATGACATTGATAAGAAGCGGATCCGGTTGGATCACACTCGCAACGCTTGCATTCCCCAGTCAGAGGGTTCCCCCAATAGTAATCTTCGCATTCAGAACAAGTTCTACCTCCACGACCCGGTTTGCAGACACATTTACCGTCAAGACCGTTACATTCTAGATGGGGATTGCCATCAGGACCATTGATTACTCCCAGTGGGTCACAACCACATGCCTGACATCCCTTTCCACTAGCCAGGTCGAAGTGTTGAAGGGCACATTGATCACATTGTTGTCCAATAACATTCGGGAAACAATGACATTGGCCACTTACTCTATCACATGACCCAGCAGTTGTGTTGGTACCAAGGGAATTGCAGACGCATCTAAAATTAATACCTTAAGATACTGATGAAGAGCAAGTAAATGGTTGAAGGACACAACTTACTGATGACAGTTTCTGGTTTTGGCATCCCCAAAATATCCATCTTTACAGTTCTCGCATTGAATTCCATCAGTATTGTACAAACATTTAACACAATGCCCAGTCTTGTGATCACAACTTCCTGGAATGGACCTATCGATGTTTTCGTTACAATCACATTTGACGCATTGTCCGCCCAATTCTCTTGGACTTCCCCAATAATTGACTTCACAGGCGTCACATCTGTCGCCAGTATATCCGGGTTTGCAATTACATTTTAAAGTGGATTCGAATGTACTTCTGTCCAGATAACAAGTATTCGCATTTTGTATTCCAGATCCCGGACCTCCAGGACAAGGACATGGTTTGCAGGCTTCATTCACACCTAATCGGGGATCTCCATAATACGTATCAATACAGCGGTCACAGTTGTGTCCAGTGGTATGGTTGTGGCAGTCGATACAAGCACCATGTTCTTGATCACAAAGATTGGCATGACCATTGCACCGACAAGTTTTGCAATCAGGGAAAGACCAGAAACCGGGCTGACATTGATTACATTGTCTTCCAGTAATTCCTCGTTCTCTGCATTCACATTGACCAGACTGTTTGTCGCAGATACTAGAAAGAATTCCGACCGGGTCACAATTACAAGGAGTACATCCAGACGGGCCAAACCCGTAGGTACCCACAGCACAGCTGTCGCATTTCTGGCCAACCACATTCGGTTTACATTCACATTGACCTCCATTGGGATTGCAGATAGTGGAGAGGGATCCGGTGAGATCACATTCACAAGCCACACCCTGGCCTAAAATTTCTCCATTTACTTCGCAAATCAAACCAGAACATTCTTTCGAGACATGGCTCTTGGGAGTAACCCGGAGGAAAAGTTCACGACATTGATTAAAAAGACTGCCGCGATATTGAGCATCGTGAGACCCTTGGAAGATACTCAGTGAATCAGTTGGAGGAACAAAGACCAGAGAATCGATGAGCGACTGGGCATTCACGTCTGGATAGTTGCCAGATCTCTGGCCGAAGAACACTCGGATTTCGTAACGAACGTCACTTTCCAAACAAACAGGTGGGTTGATCTCGAAGAAAGTAGTGTGTGGAACAAGGCGACCGATTAAGAAGTCGTCGGATTCAATTCTGTTGGCACAAGGTCCGTCCGGAGAGGGATTGGAAGAGCGGACGATGGTAATCATGATGTTATCCCACCCAAGTCCATCCTGTAATCAACGGCTTAGAACGGGATTTTGTTGCAGTCAAAGAGCCTTTGCACCGTAACTTACGTTGGGTAGTTCGTAACGGAAGACTAAATGGAATTGACCAGATTTCAAGATTCCGCCAACAACAAATGTTATGTTGGTACCTTCTCGGACACGAACAAATCCAGAACCAGTCCAGCTCTTGAATTGTGACGGATGTTCTTCACGCTCAATGACTTCTCCAGATGTAATTTCAAATGCATTCTCTGCTTCAAGAGTGAGATAATCAATGGCTGGGCAAAAGTAGCCACTCTCGGTGGTGTTGCATCTTCTTCCGTCATAGTGCTCTTTGCATTGACACTGACCAGTCACAACATCACATTGAGAACTTAGAGATCCTCCAGGAGAGCAATCACATGGTTGACAGCCATCAGTGTGATTGGAGAGACCCCAATGATTGGGCTTGCAGGTATCACAACGTTCTCCGACTACATTTTGTTTGCAAGTACACTCTCCTGTGTATTTATCACATCCAAGATTGTTTACCGTGCCGAGAATATTACATCCACATTCCTTACATCCATTAGGATCGGTTTCTTGGAAATCCCAGAATCCATTCTTACAGCGATCACAACTGAAAGTGGCTACATTTTATTGCAAAATTTTTAATGATGTATTCTACCCGAAACTCATTACTCACTTGGGTCCATCCACATTGGGTTTGCAATAACATTTGCCCGCAATGAGACTTTTTTCTTCATTTTGTTCTCCTTCACAAATCCCTTCATATAAAGATCCCCTTTTATCACATTGACAAGGTTGACAAGTGTATGGATCGTCGATGGGACGACGGGGATCGCGGAAGAAGTAAGGCTTGCATTGTTGGCAGTTCGTTCCCTGAGTATTATGTTGACAATCATCGCAGACACCTCCGGAAACATTACCTAAGATCAAAAATTATCACATGCCAAAACTACAGTAATGTATGTTTTTCGATCCAAATTTCTTACCAGATTTTACGTATTCAGATTCGTCGAAGTGGCAAGAAGCTGCATGGCCGTTACAATTACATCTTTTGCATTCATTTGGCTGATCTCCAATAGCTGGTTTCCATGGAAGATCATTGTAAAAGTCCTCACATTTCTCGCAGTTGGCTCCTTTCGTGTTATGGGTACATTCACAGTTTCCATGTACCATATCCGGAACCTTATCATCAGCCGCCCACTTCGGAATACATCTCTGAGCATGACCATAACAAGAACAAGACCCTCGAATAACAATCTCATAAAGACCATAGTAATATTTCTCATCAATTTCTGGCCGGAAATCAAGAAGATCATCACCTAGAGTGTGCAGTTTGGTGAAATTAAATCTGATATTGGTCATTTTCAACAGATTCGCAATCTCAGGAGCATATGGATTATTAGTGTGGATATGTGGGGAGATGACTTTGTAAATCAACTAAACACAAAACTCATACCTTCAATATAACACTTACCTCTCCACCCGATGAAGGGGCGATATGACTGTATTTTGATGAACAGATAACGTCTCCATGCTTTTTCGGAGGTCCTTCAGGGATTCCAGGGAAAGAGGTACCACAATCATACGCAAAGTACCGGTCGACTCTCCAGGTCTTTCCGTAATCTGCACTGTGTTCAATAAACATAGCTGCCGGTCGGAAAGTTCGGAAAGTTAAGATGAAATGGGTCACATGGAACTCTTCATCAAAGTCCACCTGGATGCTGACATTCTGTTCTCCATTTTTGGACTGCCACCAGCTCTTGGCACGGTCTGCATAATTCTCCGTGACCACATTGTCGATCCGATGGCTATTTTTGTTGGGCTCGACTCCCTCAATCCAAGGTTCTCGGGAATCACAGAAAAAACATTTAGTCTGATCCTCCAGATGGGACACGATACAATATCGTTCACGGACAGTTAATCCACAAGTCGAAGAGGCTTTGATCTTATCCTTTCGACCAATCAACAAGTTGCCTGTGGCTGGATAACATGAGCGATCGTAACATAGATCTTCTTCTTCTGCTAATTCAGCAGAGCGAATGGAATGCAGGCATAGTGAAAGTATAAAACTGAAAGCAATAAAATATAAGAAATGTCTTAAAGTAAAGGGCGCAGCTTGCCAAAAGGCAACTATATTTCCTTGCAACAGAATGCCAGAAAAAAGTGCGCCCATAGATTTTGAAACTTGTTTTACTTACAATTTACAAAAAGTTGTTAAAGGCGGCGTGTCTCCCGCCATTCTGCTGAGAAAGGGGCCTTATGGCCTTAGGGCTTGATCGCTCGTCGATTACAGATCCAAGTTTGGCTGAAGCCGGGACTAAAATATGGTCCAAATCAGAAGAAAAGGTCGGAGAAACGTGGGTAATCAGTGTTGACTTTGAAGGTGTGCCTTCGAAAGACAAACAGAAGATCCCCCGAGAAAGCGATGGGCAAGAATAGACCCGTTTGTTTTGCTTGCCGTAGAATCCCGGGCCTGATTCATTTTGGCCCATAAAAATGGAATTTTAAAAAGGTTGGGCATTTCTTATGGAGAGATTTTTAAGTACGGGTTACCCGGGTAGGAATGACTAGTTTGTGGGCCGAGGAATGTTAAAAGTAATCATTTTATATTACTTTAAAGGCAACGCCTCCAAAATAAACAACATACTTGAATCTTGCAAAAAAATCTTACTGATGAAAGATAAGAATGTATGATAAGAAAACGGAAAATGCGGCGATAAGAAGTTAATTGGGATTTAGAAGAGTTTAAATGCAAACAAAATAGTCATAATCAAAAATTTCTCTATTTAAATGTCTTGGTATCCTTTACAGTCTTATACAATACTTTCGCGGATTGATGAATGGAAAATCCGAAAACTAAAATCTTTAAATGAGTCATCCTTCATTTTCAGACGTCTTTTTTCCCGCCCCAAATGTCACCTTCTGTCCGGGCCCATGAAAGTAGCCCCACAAAAGATCGTAGAATGTTTTCGTAATAAATGGACGCGCTGAAAGCAAACAAAAACTGTGGCAGTGCCGATATGAAGATAGGGTAGCACCACCAGCGATAGGTCAGAAAGCGGACCGAGAAGGTCCCAAGGAGTGGTGAGCGGCGTCGAAACAGGTAACCCGCTTTCTCTATCTTTCATTCCGTCTGTCCACTTATAACTCAAGTTTCTTATCTTGGCGGGAAACTGGATGATGTATTACACGCAACCGTTTATTGCCTATCTCCCTGATTTTCGATTATCTCTCAACAAAGGGTTTACGGAACGTTCTTCTAAATAACGATTTTTGCACTTTTCGATGATGATTGATTAGCAGAACTGCAGCACAAGTAAAAAATTGTAAAAAGATTTTTTCAGAGGTGATTTTCCGGAAATACAGAATTTAAAAATTCCAAATAATCGAGCTTTACCGATCAGATAAAAAAGATAAAAACTTGGGGAACGATAAGGAAAAGTAATTTACCATGATTAAATATTATTCAGACACCGTTGTGTAAAATTACAGTATGATCTAAATTATAAATTGCAGAAAACTCAATACAAAAGTGAAATGACCATGCCAAAGTTAATGAATCATAAAGAAAAATGTCCCTAAAAGCGAAGAGAACGTTCCCTTCTCATCCACAAAGTCACATAATTTATGGCCGATCGAATGGGCCAGATCGAGGCCGATTGGGAGAAGGCCAGGGCCATAGAGATAAAGGCGAAAGGCCAAGAGAGAAGACAAACCTGTTCTCTCACTGGTTGCGGACATTAAGGTTACACCCAACCAAAAAGTGTGGAAAAGGTTTATTACTTTGGAGATCAAGGTTGTTAATTAACGGAGAGGAAGGGGCCGCAAGAAGGATGGTCAAGGTGAAAAGTATTGCCTGGTTATTAGAATGGCCTCCCCTTGACCCTAAACGGAACTAATTGGGAATGCTAGAAACCGGCTGGTTACCACAGCGGCCTACCTATTCAAACATTTCTTCAAAAAGAAGAAATTTTTGATAAAAAAGCGTCGCGGTCGCCTTCAATCAGTCGCCCCAGCCTCGCCACAAATCCGACTCGAATGTTGCAAAAAAATGTTGTTCCGGGACCCCTCTTTTGTAATGTTCCGGATTCGCCGCCGACCCATCTGGGCCAAGTCGGTTTTTCCCTGGCCGCGATTGGCACACGTTTTTTGCGGATATTCGAATACTGTCGTTTTTTTGTGCATAAAACGTGTCGTTATCTGACGCGTTTCGAGGGCCCATCTATGCAATCGGCGCTTCGGCAAGGTCATACCTGAAGGAAAAAGTGCGGTGCGCAAATTAATTAGTGTCCCCTGATGTGTGATAAATGTATTTAAATGCCCATTCGTTCGCATTCCTTCAATTTATTCAATAATTACAAGATTCCGAGGGTAGACATCGCCTGATATGATTCATAATTACATTCTCCTTGTTAATTTCAACTTCAATGACTTCATCATCTGAATGATTATTAAGTCAGAGGCTGCAAGAGTTGACTCGATTTCTTCCGAAGACTGGACGACAAAAAACGGCGAGGACAAGAGGCTCCTGTGGTCGAATATCTTATCACAAAGAACAGATCCCGGAAGCCCCGAGTGAAAATGAAACAGACCACGGGCATGGTGATGGCATTTGCATTCATCAGCAGATTACTCAAATCCACCAACCAAATATCGTCTAGATGTTTCAGCGAATGTTCCGTGACAATTCTGAAACAGACAAGAGTAATTTAATTAATACTCCGTCATAATAAAACATCACGCCCTGGGGGTGTCTGTCGCTCACATTATGAGTCTAAGAGAGGCAGACAAAGTTGTGCACAGAAAAAACAAAATAAACACGGAACTGGTCATCAATGCGGTCCGATGTTCAGCTGATGGACGAAGGGGAATATCCTGAAAAGATATATTCAAATAGGAATCATCTGATATTATACTTACATCATGTTGTCTGACAATCCTTATGGTATTGTAGTTGAGCCAAATGAGCAAAGTCATGGGGGCGCCGTACACAACAAAGCCGTAGATGATTCCCTCCTGGATGATCTTGTAGAGAAGATAGTCACGGATTCCATGCAATTCCCAATAACGAGGCAGATTGCATACTTAACTAGCAAGTGTAAGGGGCTATTGATGTAGACTTACATAGTGACAGAATCACAGCAACACACACGCAAAGATTACTGTTCCTAAATATACTCAATCTTCGTTTCCATGGGGAGCTGGGATGACAAATCGATTGATATCTTTGGGCACATATCAAGGTCAATATCCAAATCGAAGCATAATTGGCAGACATGAGCAAGGGATATGTTATGGAAAGGGTTCTGTTATTAAACGACCTTAGCAGTTCGTATTCATAGGGATATTGTTGGTCATCCATAAACTGAAAGTAATATTGACGATCATAATTTGAAAAGTGTTGACAATAACTATACAGATTATAATAATTATTATTACCTGTTCTGTGGCCGGCAGTATGATGACAAATACGGAAAGCGTCAATTGCAGGGTATTGCAAATGCTAAGAGCCACCAGATATATCAAAAGAGATGTCTTCCGATAGTACGCATGACTGAAGGCGGTCATAAAGGCAAACAAACATACGATGTTCAGCACCGTTCCCAACACACACAACAGTGTCTGGGAACATAAGGCCAACAGATAACTGCAAAGGAGGACATTTCACTTGACATAAATTAATATTCGTACTTACCTAAGAACTTCAGGCGTTGTCATCAGGATGCGGAACATCTCAGAACATCGTTATTCCCTTTCCTTTCCTTTCTTTATACTTCCTCTTGCTTTCAAGACTCTCTGAAATTTAGTTTTAATCGCATTCTAACGATGTGGCCTTCTAATATTCTCGAGTTTATTCCACTTTACTTCTACTTTTAATGCAATCAAATCGCGATTAAAACAAAGGAGATAATAGGAGTTAAGGTTATCACAATTAAGTACTAAATGATTAAAATTTACAACAATTATTACTGTATGCAAAACGCAGCAAAATTACATTGTAAATAGTAAGACACTTATACTAAGAGCATTGCGTGAAAACAAAAATAAATTCAATTTACTGTCTCAACCAGAGATTCTCACTCAAATTTGTAATTGTAAAGCATCAAATTGCATCAACTTCCTAAAATATTCGCGCGATTTAAAAAAAATGGTAAATTCTAACACCGTTTTTAAAACACAAACTCTGGACCGTGAAGGACTGGCTGGCCATACGAACATGTACGCGATGGTCACAGGACCAAAATATTATATACAATGAAATTTCTGGTTTCTTGGAATCTGAAGGTAGTCAAAGCATCTTAAAAAGCAACGAATAAGGCTCTTTATTATAGAATTACAATCGCTTATTACATAACCTCGAAGCTCAAACCACACCAGAATATTTTTTGAAAGGACGAACTTTCAAATTACACCAGAATATTCTCGATTCAGCCAATTCTGGCTGAATCGTTAGAGAAAGTAGCTTACTTTGTGACTTCGAGATTACAATTAAATTCACAGAACGTTGATCTAAAATGCAACAACGAAAGAAACGCGTGGTATTATTATACATATCTTCTGGGGCCATTCAGGGGCAGAATTAATTGCTCGTTTATCATCGGATATTGTTTTGGCAAAGGGTACTACTGCCCGCCAAACAATAACTGCTTCGCGGCCATTAGGGAAGCCCTCCAGACGATATAAATTGTAATAATCCTAGTTTCTTAACAGTATTGTAGACACGATACTGACTAAACAAACTGTTTTTATTATTCCCCTTGTCATCGTATATAAGTCATCATTTTTCAACCTTTCCGGGAGGCAGTTATCGAAATGCAAATGTCGGGTGATTATGTCGCGGGATGCTTGCAGACAACAACAAAAAGAAAGTCGAAAAAGTGCCTTACGTCCTAAGGCCTAAGGGCGTCTTAAATGAGAAAAATAAAATGACCAAAAGGCGCATCCAATTAGGAAATCTGGGAAATAAAAGCCCCATTACCGTATACAAATCAACCCCTTGACCTTTTAAGAGCACATATTAATATTTCATGCATTCAGAAAAAATTGACCTTCCTTAACAGTGGTATACGAGTAGTCAGGAGTGCCTTTGGTATGACAAAAAGGAAACCAATTACGAAAAGCCAAATATAATCAAGTTGGGGATAAAGAAATGTCACTAACGACTTTCTGAATACTACTCCAAACGACATTAGCGAAACAAAGTAAGGTTGTTAACCAGATTACCAGCTATATTCACCTTGTTAACGCTCAAAGATCTCCCAGTTTGCCTGCAATTTCTCGACGTTGCGACATTCATTGGTCCTATCATGTGTCCCAGCCCTCCTTCGCTTTGTTCTTTGTTTTTTCCGAGCTTCCAGACAAATGCCAGAAATCAAGTAAAATACACTATAAAAAATATATTATTACCTACTTAACCCAAGAATTCGCGCATTTAGAATTAGCCCAATACAGCATCAAAAAAAGAATTAAAGTAAAATGAAACTGTTTCAACCGACTTTCTCATCCGGGCCAACTTTTAATCAACCCCTGAGGGCTTACGACGCAGAAATGTCGGCATTAATTATGTCAGGATGCACTGGAGTGTTAATTCTCTTCTTTCCCCTCCTAATTAGTTTGAACAATGAACTTCTTGCGGTGTTTCTACATATTTCACGGAATTCCGGAATTCGAATGTGCTCAAGTTTTAAATTTGTGTAAACCTCCTTATTGATTGCGTCCCAGCACGAAAAAATATTATGCCACTTCGCGAATTTTCTTCGCAAAAACATTGCATGCAACAATTTTTTGTTCTGTGGAAGAAAACAGTTTGTTTTTTGTTTACAAGAAAGCCAAGATGTCGAAGATGGGACGTATGGAATCTGACACCGATCCGAACACGGTCACCATTCTCACCAAGCGAGGTCCAACAACAAAGTCCTTAAAAACTGCTTCTGTAAGTTATATTTCAGCTTGGGTTTAATTTATCTTTTCTTTAGGAATTGAACGCTGCTCAACGTAGAGGTGTTGAACTGGAAACCAATAAGAAGCACTTTGCCGGCTCTAATCGTCAACATAAAACAGACAAGAACACCTTAAAGTTGGATGAAGAAACAGAAGAACTAAAACACGAAAAGGTCGCTCTTGACTTATGTAAAGCTTTGCAACAAGCAAGGCAAGCCAAGGAATGGACGCAGAAGGATCTGAGCACTGTAAGGATGAATCTTGAAAGGATTTTTGTGTTTCGTTATTTTGTTTTTTGCTGTTGGCTCATCAAACATTTCAGCGCATCAATGAGAAAGTGGAAGTCGTCAGAGAGTATGAGAACGGTAAAGCCATTCCAAACCAACAAGTGTTGACCAAATTGGAGCGGGCATTGGGAGTCAGACTGAGAGGAAAGGATATGGGACAACCGTTGAGTGCCCCTAAGAAAAAATAGTCGTCGTTCATATCACACAAAAATTCCTCAATGAAAAGCCACCAGTCTTGTTGTGTAATATTTGGTTTGTACAAAAAAAAAATAAAATTATTATTTAAGAAAGAGACATCAAACTTAACATGACTCTAAGATTTATAATACGCCTTCAAGATCTAATGCAATCGGGACAGATCTTCGACCAACCGGAGGATGTCATCAGACGTTGTTTCATCTAAAAGCAGGGTAAATTACACCGTAAACCCACGTTTATAAATTTCGACCATATCATTGGCGACAATATTTAATTTGTCTCGAGGCATATCGGCCAATCCTTCGATCAGATCTCCATCTACGAATCCGCAGTGCTTCTCAACCTTCTTCTCATTATTAAAATTTCTGAAATTGTCGTAAGTAATTCGAGTACAGTTAGTGACATTGTTTGTGATCGCCTTCTGAAGAGCCTGCACGTATTGGAATACGTCTTCTTTCAGCTGAACAATCACTCCAAGACTTCCATCAGCTGTTCCAAAGAGGACCGGATTCGAATAAGAAGTGCTTGGATCCATGTTGGAAGTGAGTAAAGAACCTCTTCTGAACACATTTACATTCTCTCCCAGATACCAGTAGCCAGTTTGTTGAAATTTCGTTCTCTCGTCATCGGACTCTGGATGGACTTCTTTGTGAACAACATAAAGATTATAAGCATTCTCGGCAGCAATCATTGTGTCGGAATCAATGATCTCCACAGCTGTCGTCCATTCTGCATTATAATCCCTTGCGACTTCTTCCAATTGAGAATCAAGAGATTTGTAAGTGAGTAGGGTCATTGATCTCATAATGTCTCCAACAAGAACCAAATCCCCCTTTGTCTTCAAGTAGAGAGCTGTGATGAAGTTAAAAGAAGAGCATTCCAATCTCAATTCATTTTCGGGAGTCCATTCAAAGAGGCGGACCGAACTGTTAATGGAGCAGATCAGCTTATTATTGAGGGTGGAGATGGAGAAGACAGCGCCCTTTACTTCTTTATCATTCACTAAACGGAGCTTTTGATCATCAATGACATAGACCAGAATCCGCCCCTAAAACCAAAATAAAGGTTATATCAAACAATACTCACTTGTTTACATTCGGGCTCCGAAGGAAAGAAGATGGCAGTTCCAACAACAAAGAAAGGTTTTTTGCAATTTCCCAACTTAACCGAGGCAACAGAAACAAGGAATTCACAACTGGGCATCTCAATTACATGAAGGATCTCGAAGGTATTAACGTCGAGAAGACAGAGGGAATGGATTTGGACGGCATCCATTTCTTCCTCATTCGATGATGTTACTATAGAACCAGTCATCGGAGCTTGAGTAGTTCTGTTGGCACACATCATAGGAGCCGAGTTTCTAACTTGCCGATCTCCATTGGGGAGGATTCTCTAAGATATCAAACTGCTGTCATCATAAGAACTCTTACCTCAGTTCTTTGGGTCAGAATAGCAATCGAATTTGTTTCAGATTGATAGGCAATTCTACTCACACTCTCTCCCAAGGGCACGGAGCGGATGTGCAACTTCTGGATGTCATCAATTACACCTAACAACGAATTTCAAAAGTAATCCTAAACTCACCAATAAACATTCTTTCCCCATCAGACAGGACCAGACTGTTTGGATAAGCCTCAGCATTTAATGGGCACATCTGAGTTACCATCTTCAAGTTAACATTGCTAAAGATCAGCTTCTGATTTGAGCTGTAAATAACGGCTGGTCGATCGGAGCAAGCGAACACATTTACAACATTCCGAGCAAGGAATTTCCTGAGTCTAGATGGTTGTGTTCCCAAGGTAGCCTTCTTTACTTCGGCCGTGCCACCAGTCACTGGGTCCACACTATAATAAAACAAAGTTCCATCTCCAAGTGCCACCAAAAGATAGATCACATTGTCCATTTTTGTCAACAAAATGGAACGAGGGAGTACTTTTCCAGGAAGATTGCAGTCGCGAACTTTAGTCAAGGCGTCATTGTCTAACGTGAACATGGAAACTAGATTCCCGATCCAGAATCCAACCACACAAACATTGCTAGGGGCGTCTTCTTCTAAAAAATGTTTAATTGCCTCCATGATATTAAACTTACCGACGCTAGACAAAGCCAAACAGGATATTTGACGTTCGCAATCAACACTGGACATCTTAACAAACTTATTGTTTTCTACTTTGTAATAGAACAAAGTATTTCTGCTTGAAACCAACACTTGACCTGAGCGTAAATTTACATCACAAAGTGTAAGATCTTCGAAAGACTTCTTGCAGAGACAGCTGCCATCTCTTCCAACCAAGTTCAATGTTTCTTCGAATATCTGGATAATGTTTCCATCAAATAAAACACCCGCAAATATCGTCGACTTATTCAATTCAAATCCTAAATCAAGATGATAATGCCTTAACTAATTTTACCTTCGATCTTAGAATCCTCGAGGTCTTCTCCATCAATCTTAAACAAATGGGTGATATCAGAAAAAGAAACGACTAAATAATTATCGAAATTGGAGTTGAATCTTAGAGTGAAAAGATTGGTGATGCGAGGCAGATCGACTGTGGCTTGTTCGTCGATCCCTATACCACTTCTCACAATCCTTAGAGATCCCTCTTTGAATCCACCAGAACAAGTCACTACTTGCTTTTGTCCATCACTGTTGATCACAATCAAATCTCTGATTGGACCAAGATTTGGGAAAGAATCCAAAACTTCAATAAAAGAGGTCGGTTGATTGTCCAGAGCTTCTGGCAAAATCTTAATGAGCTGACTATCGCCCATTCTTGATCCAACAAAGACAACAGAGTTGTCCAGATATACGACACATTCAGGGATTGAGATCTCTCCAAGTAATTGTACCTCAAATAAACAAAAAACTACCAAATGCTTACCTTTATATCCGAAACATCAGCGATTCCATTATCCTGTTCTCTTGTATGCAGCACCAATAAGAACAGCCGGCCGTGGATATCACCCAGTAGCAATCTCTCTCCGTTCTTATCGACCAAACAATAACAACAGATCTCCGCCATATGCAATAAAAATGGAGACACGGCTGTGTAGACTCCGGCAGCTTTATGGTAAGAAATTGATTCCTGTCCAACTACAATAACACCTCCATAATGAGGAACGGGAATTAGGAGAGATGCTTCGGACTCAATGTTTTCTTGTGTCCAATCCAAACTCAGCTCTTTCTCCTCCAAATTTAGTCTGCAAACCTTCAGATGACGTCCACTAGCATCCTGATAGATGTATCCAAGTGATGGAACCTCTAAAAAATAAATAAGACAATACATTGACTTACTCCCTGGAGTATCCAGAAAACCGAAATCTGTAACTTGAGCGTCAGCCAGCCGAAGATTGAAGGACACCAAATTTCCGTTGCTGTTCCATTTAATAATCTTCAAACTTCCTTCGTAACATCTTAGAGCAATCAACTAAAAATTTGGTTAATACACTATTATAATACACTTGCCCCGCTCTTATGAATGCTGACCAAAATTCCTGTCTCCGCTGGCCGGAATACTCTGTCAGAAACATTTCCGGAAGCTCTAGTGATAACCTCTCCACTGGAATCAAACGCCAAAATTGAGACTTGGTACTTGCTAGTGACAATTAGCAGCAAATCTTTGTTCTAAAACTAAATTAATGAAAAACCAAAACGTACTTCACCCAGTGGTTTAAATGATCTGATAATAACGATTCTACCAAATATTGGGATCTCCCTGTGCGGTTTTAACCCTTCCTCCGTAACAAGCAACAGCTCAATTCGATTGATTCTTGCAATAATAAGGTCCAATTCCTTTTCATTTCTAAATCTCCCCACTTCCGCACCATTTACTACCGTAGGCTTCTGTGCCGAAGCGATGTAGTTTGACATCTGAAAACATATATAGTTAGTTTTATCTACTCTGCAGAGATCTGAAACCCAGAGTAAGCCATTTTTTCAAACACAAAAAATGAGCGCAAATTTTATTTGCGTGAAAAGAGTTGACCCGGTGAGACAAGTTTTTTCATCACGTAATAATTCCAAGGGTGGTCACCAGGCCCGGCCCGATCGGGCTGACTCAAAAATGGAAAATTGAAACCGGGCCGGGCCGGGCTTTTGACGGACCGGGCTTCGGGCGCAAAATCGGAAAAATAGGTGCCGGTGACCACCCCTGAGTAATTCGTTGCACTGCAGGATGAGCCAAATCTGTATTTTAGAACTTTGCACTTCTGTATTTTGTACTGAATTTGTTTTTTTCTAAGGCCTAAGGGATAAGGTTCTAAGGCATAAGGACGATTTTTTGTAGTGTTGATTGAATCAATAAATAAATTTATTTAGCCATAATTCAGAAGTAATTGTTTGTTTTGTAAAACGCAACGTTCTTTTATAACATTGAATATTTTTCAAATATCCCATTTTATTAATAAAACTACTTTGCGCGCAAAATTTGCGGGATGGTTAGATATGGAAAAAGTTGACGCGGTCAAGTGTTTTCGTCAAGTTTATCACTTTTGTCCTTTTTGCTTGTTCCCTCGAGGTCTCCATCTTTTAACTTGCGGTAGGTATTAGTTATTCGATGATCTTCCAAGAATTCCCACTTCTTTACGCGGCAGACAAAGGTTCTTTTCCTCATTTTACGAAACAAGTCCCTTCCCACCGTGATATGAACAACATAAGCGCGCTCGAATATATTTTTTTTCTTTACGTAACAATTTGTTGTTTCAGCGAGAGAACTCCCCTTTTCTCCGTTTGTTCAAAAATGAGTCGAGACCAAGCAAAGCCCTATGTGGAGGCGTTGGTGAAACGTGTGCTGGCCTCCTGGACGGGTTATCAGCTGGCTTTGGCTAATCAGTCAGCTGGCGGCGAAACCAAATCCTTAAATTTGTTGTAAGTGGTTCGGTTTTATCAGCTTTGAGACTGTATATAGCGTTTACATTGAGTAAAATAAGTGTGAACGAGTAAGTATTCAAAACCTTTTTCGTCGTGTTCTGGCTCCGAGGGCCCGCGGATTTTAGGTGACAGAAGCCCGCACTTTAATTCTTGGGCGCTCATGAGAATTGTAAGTTTTTGGCTGACTAAATTAATTACACGGGCTATAGGTCTCTCCCCTTTGAGGGTTAGTTTGTATTCCTAAAATTATATTCACTTTGGCTTTCCGCAAATGAACCCCCGTTAGGACTGAATTCGGCCGTGGGGGCCGACGAATTTCCCCGTTTTTTGCACCGTCCGCGTGTTCCTCTCGTTCCTCAGCCCTTTCAAAGTTTTTTCCCAGTAAAATCCATATTAAGCACGCATTCATTGACATCAAAGCCATGACAATCGTTTGTGGGGTGGCTGTAGTATACATCTTCTAGGATTTTTTTACACTTTCAGGCTTCATGAAGAGCTGGCTTTGTTATTATTGGAGACCAAAGATCTGGATAAATATGTGATTGAAGACTGGCTGGACGATGCTTTTAACGACACTTTCAACCTAGTCTTGGAAGACGGAAGTGTCTTTGAGATGAGTGATATTCTTGCTCAAGCTACGCATCTTATCCTTAAGGGGAAGTGGGAAGAAGCACAGATTTTGGTGAACCGATTACCCAACGAATCAACAGTTTATCAGGCTAAAGAACAATCCAGGACAGTAGCCGAAGAAGAGGGTGAGCAAGTAGAGAATTCCGATGACGAAGTTATGGAAGTAAGTGCAGGATGTTTTGTTTTCAGTGATATGCATATTCTCTGAATTTATATTCCCCCAAATTCGTTGAATAATGAAGTTTAAATCCAATCACACACATTCCGACTGTTTAAATACCTTTTTTAGACTGAAGAACCTGCGAAAACTCGGCAACCGAGAACCCAAACAGAAGAGGACGGATGGACGACGGTCTTGTCATCAAAAAAGTGATTTGTTAAAGTGTTTCTCCTTTTTGTTACGTTGTTTGTTGTTATTGGTAATAAACTTAAATAACGGTAGTCGGGGTATTTAGGTATTGGGTTTGCTCCAATTTGGTACTGATTGCTTTTTTAAATGTGAGGTTTGATTATTTGGTTTTTTTATGAATATTTATTTTAATTTAGGGTAAACATGAACTATCAAGAGATGAAGATGAGCCTTCATGGCTTGACCAAAGAATGCCAACATATTTGGGAGGAGAACAAAGACATGCAAGGGAGATTCGTCAACGATCTCAGCGAGTTGCAACGCTTTCAGCTGGCCATAAGTCAACTGGAGCAAAGTCAGAGGATCGATCAGTTGAGGAATGCTCAGAATTCAATGCAAGAAATGCAGTCAAGGACCTCACAATTGTATGAGCAATTAACTGAGAGGCGCAACTATTTGGTAAGCAATAGCAATTGTGTTCAGTATTCTATTCTTGATGGTAATATAATTAATTAAAGACTAAACGACTCAACGAAGGGATCCAGCAGATTGCCATGTTACAGAGTACTCTAATAAACGAGAGATTATTGGAATGGAAAAATCGTCAGAAATTATCTCAGATTGGAGTCCCATTTGAGAATCGGGATCTCCAATTGGACGAGATTCAGATGGAGTAGGAACTTTATTCTTGCTTTTGAAGCTTGTTTATGTTGTGAAGTGATTTGAGTACGTTTGTTTCCATTTGGTTTGTTAACAATTCACTCTACTTTTAACACTTATCTTTGTGTTGGCTTTCATTATTGTTTATCTATATTTCTTGATAACCCATTGCTGTTTTCAGTTTTGAAATGTTATGTGAAAACAATTGGCAACTTCGCACATTTGCTTGTTGGCAGTTGGATCTTCTCCGTCGAAGCCCTCAATTGTCGGATAACACGGCCCAAACCCATATCAGTCACTTGTCTCACATCCATGAGACCCTCACCAAACTTTTGTGTATGTTGGTCTCTCAATCCTTCGTAGTCGCCGTTCAACCCGATCCGGTCCTCAAGACGCAACACAAGTTTGTGGCTGAGGTCAGGCTTCTCATTGGGGACAAATTGGGCATCAAACAACATCTTGTCAATGCCAATGTCACTGTTAAGATAGTCGCAGAAGAAGAGGCCAGGCTCCTTAGTGTTAGTCAACTGGCGGAGAAGGACATGTAAGTCGTATCTTTTAATTGTGAATTGTTCAAGTTCTTACAGAAAGACCGTTGGTTCCATTAGCAACGACTTTGAAAAGTTGACTTTTGACGAGAAGGGGCATATGTCAGCCAAATTCAACAATTCGGTAAGAACGAGGCTACTTTCATCAACTTGTTTGTAGAAATTGACCAGAATTGCTCATCGCAAACCCCCACCAAAGGGGATTCAGGGGGATTGCAAGAGCTTCAATGTACAAACAGCGACCGATCAGAAGTACGCCCTTCTCTTCCATATCACACCATTCCAATTGGGAAACCTGGGCAAATTTGATGTATGGACTCTCTCATTGCCTTTGATGGTCACCGTTCACGGATCTCAGGACTGCGATGCTCAAGGAGTTATTCTGTGGCAAAGGGCTTTTTCTTCTGTTGTAAGGGTCCTTATGTATTTACTGAATAACATAAGCGGATAATTTCATTATTTCTTATAGACACGGACCTCAGTCAATGAAGATGTGGCTGCTGTTACATGGAAAGATCTGAGCCAAGTCTTAAGACATAAGTTTAATTTATTTACCGGAACCAGAAGACCTCTCAATGAGTCAGATTTGAATTACCTGGCTGAGAAACTGATAATGCAGCCCGGCCCAGAGCCCAAGCCAATCACATTCCACAGATTTGCCAAAGTATGTGGATGTCTTTAAAGAGATACTCTTATTTGTAGCAAAACCTCAGAGAAGATGTGAATTTCTCGTTCTGGGAATGGTTCTTCTTGATTATGCAGTTGATTAAACAAAAACTGTTGAAGTTCTGGGATGAGGGATGGCTGATCGGATTTATCTCCAAGAACGATGCCTCCAGTAGAATGTGTATGTCTCCAATGCCCACTTTCCTCCTCCGTTTCTCCGACACTCAGACTGGAGCTGTGAGCATTGGATTTGTTTGTGAAGAAGATGGCCAGAAAGTCCCGTTCCATTTAGCCCCATTCACCATAAAGGATCTGGATCAGCTAAGTTTAGCCCAGCGAATCGCCTCATGTCCTCAATTACAGAACATTAGGTAATAATAGATGGGTGTGTTCTTGACAAAAATTAATCTTTAGGTACCTATACCCAGACCATGACAAAGAGAATATGCTCCGAGTATTTGAGGGAGAAGAACGGCCAAAGTCCGAGTCCCCTACAGGATATATCCAATCCCAAATTGTGATGGTAGCAAAGACCGGGTAAGTTCATTCTCCGTCTAATAAAAACGAGTAAACGCAGAAAAATGAACATTGGCGGAGAGAGCCCATCGCCCATGTCTAACAACAGCAAGATCGACTGGTCTCCCGGAGATTTTCAGTCCTCGAATTCAATGGACATGTAAGTGCTGCATCTCATTCATCCCTACCTTCCCAGCAAACACTAATTTATTACATTGTTTTATATCTAATAAACATCTATTTGTCCAACATTTGACTTTCTTCCAGGAGTGATGACATTGTGACCATGTTCTCGACCAGTCAACTGGATAACACAAATGTCGACAGTCTTCTTGGTGCCGGATTCAGACCTCAACTGCCGTCTCAGCCCCTCCAGCAGATCGATCTCTCTTTCATCGACTCTCAATTCCCTGGCAATGGACCACATTCGTACTCTGGAATGAGTCATCACTCAGAGGGATGAGATGCGATGAGGACACACTTCTATTCCTATTTTACTCATTTTTTATTGTACATATTATAATTAACTTGCTGGTCATCAAACGACTTGAACTATAATGAAAGTAACTTTTTCGAACCCTGATCTCAATACTAACTCTCTTAAAAAGAAACTAAAGTTGAATCTGAGGCATTTACCGTTTTCATGGGACATAATAAAAGTTAAAGCAAAAACAAAATTTAGCTAATAAATAAGTAACAACAATAAAAGAAAAAAGGGCGGGTGAAGAATAACCAGGCCAAATGGCGACACGAACCCGTTGTGCAGACAATACAGAAGCCAACTTTCTAGACCGTTTGTTTCGTTGCTGCTTCGTATATTTTCTTGTGATCATCGTAGAACTTTTGTAACTTCTTGAGTTGTTTCTTAGAGACTTCGTTTCCTTCAGCGTCAATGATGGGCAGACCACTCTCTGTGAATTCCTTGAATTTTCCAGCATATTCTCCTTGTTTGAACAGATCCTTGGGATGAATCTTCACAGCCTCGGCTTTGGCCTTTTCCTTGGCCTCCTTCTCCAGTCGTTTCCTTTCTTTCTCATCTTCTTTTGCCTTCTGCATTGCCTTTTGTTGTTCAATCTCTCTCAATAACGTTTCGCGATCCACCAATTTTACACAAGTTCGGTCGTTTTTGTCTTCCAATCGAACTCCCAACTCTGGAAGAGTTTTGTCTCGGAGATAATCACATTCCTTCAAGATACCCACAATTCTATCCCTCTTTGCGATATCCCGAACCTTCTCTCTGAATTCCACAAAAACATCCAAATATGGCATTAAGCGTTCTTCGAAACCTTGGAGAATTCCACTAAAGCAACTAATAAACCAAGATCCATAAAAACGTACTTCTGCTCGGACCCATATCCAATTTGTTCGGATTCAGGAGCAACTCCAAATACTTTTAGCAACCAGGTGATGTAAACAGCGGTGTCTCTCAACAATTTAACACGCGGTGCCACTTGTTGTGTTTCCTAACCACAATTAAACGAAACAAATTAACTTACTTGTTCCTTCAAATAGAGATTACAATATCCGATGATTTGCCTGACTTTCTCAATAACGGTCCTTGTATCCACAGAATCACAGAGAGCGTAATGAATGGCTTCTTTGGCTTCATCAATCAACTTCTTTGTTTCTAATTCTGATTTCTCAAATTTAGAGAAATACTGAAAAAATAACAGCGGTATAATGGAACTTACATCATCAGAGTTGTAAGAACATCTTCTCAAATGGTCTTTAACATTCAAAAAGAACTCATTGGATAATTTCTCAAATTGCAGAGCATGTTCCATGGTGGCATTACTGTAATCGAGCACATCAGTCCAATTGTGCATCAAGAACAGGATCCTAAGTTGTCTAGCGGTATAACTCTCCAACGCCTTTTTTATTGTAATAAAATTCTTGAGCGATTTCGACATTTTCGAGCCTTGGATTCGTAGAGTACCACAATGTAAGAAGTAGTTAACCCAATTGTCACAATTAAAATATGCCTCACACTAAATAAAAAAATCAAGGAATATAAAGAATTCTCTCACCTGAGCGATTTCATTATCATGATGAGGAAACTTGAGATCAAATCCACCAGCATGGATGTCCAGTTTTTGTCCACAAATAGCTGTACTCATGGCCGAGCATTCAATGTGCCATCCAGGTCTTCCATCGCCCCAAGGAGAAGACCAGAAAGGTTCTCCTTCCTTCGACGACTTCCACAGAGCGAAGTCGCTCGCGTTTCTCTTTTCCTTGAAACCAACCAATGATTAAAAACATTACTCATTGATTAAATTTATCACAACCAAGACTTACCGACACTTTATCATCACCCATACTGAGTTCCCCTTCTCCTTCTCTAAGATGCTTCTGAAGGTTTTCGGTATCTCCGAACGCCTCGGGCATCAATTTGGCATAAGAATGATTGGGATCTTCCGAGAAGGCAGCGGTGTCAAAATACACCTAAAACAATAAGAAAACGAAAACTAAACACATACTGAGCCATCCTTAGCCACATATCCGTATCCATTGTCGACAATTTTTTGAACATACTCAATGATCTCTGGGATAAATTCGCTGACCCTGGTGACAGCACTCGGCTCCTTCACGCCCAAATTGTTCATGTCATCCCAAAATTCCTTCTCAAACCTAAAAATCAAACACATTAAACACCTCTTTCAAAGTACACAACTGTAATTGCTGCAAAACATACGTTCGAGCCAACTTCGAGAAGACAGAGAGTTCATTAACAGTAGAGCCGAATCTGGAATCCAACCAATCGGAGAGGATATCCTTGGCTGATATCAAAAGCTGATCAAATTGGTCTCTACTCGACTCGCCCTTGGCTTTAACAACATCCGACTCAAGTTTTTTCACTGTATCATTGACTCGGGTAATCTAAAAGCTAATTAACGGGACTAGCCAGTCCTACCATTTCGGTGAGCATCTTTTTCTTATCCTTGTCAGTCTCCTTTTCGGCCTTCTCATTAAACAAAACCAAAGCTTCAGTAACATCCTTGATCAAATCGTTGGCTTCCTTGTCTTTCTTCAAATATTTTTCAAAGAGAAAACACTGCCGCGCTCTCTTTATTATCTTGTCATCGATGTCAGTGATGTTCATAACATAATTCACATTATAATTAAAGTACTTCTCCATCACTCTCCGAAGAATGTCAAAGGATAGATACGCCCGGGCATGACCCATATGAGCAGAATCGTACACGGTAGGGCCACAAATATAAAATTTGACCTCATTTGAATCGTTGGGTTTAAAAAAGTCCTTCGAGCGGCTCAAACTGTTATATAGTGACAGACCTAAAGAAATCAAAAAGAATAAATAATTCAAACGCACCTCCGCCTTGGCTGGGCATCTTTCTAGCAGCTCTGACCGGGGATCTGTCTTAAATAATTAATATAAAAGGGCCACGTGGAAAACAAACAATTTAATTATAGATAATAAAAATAGTAAACTTACTAAAAGTAGAAAAGTCTCGTGACCAGACTGAGGTACGATGGATTGAACACGATGTAAAAAATCCGCGGAGCACTCGGATGGCGTAAACCGACGACGTCTTCGATATCTTCTTCTGAAAAACACTGGTTTCATTTGCGACAGAGATCGCGGAAATGACCCGAAAAACGATACGCGAACGACTCCCCGGTTGAAAAAGGAAATTCAGTAGGTAGGTATGTCTCCAGCGATTCAACCGAAATCACAATCATGTTTTCATAAAGTAATACGAAGTTAAAATGGTTAAAACAAAACTATGTGCCAATGAAAACAAAACGGTTTAGGTAATTCCGATCTTTTATTACACCGCGTACCTGAATCTGTCCCCCTCAACCAGTTCTCTAACGTTTCAGCCCCAAAGAATAACATCAAAAAACAATGACGCAATATCAGCCAAAAAAAATAAATCCAGAAAATCTGAATTCTCAGGCTGTGGGCAAACTGCACGGAGGGAAATTGGACTGCTTTGGCAAAAAAATTGGGGCCCACTTTTCCATTCTATGAAAAACTTCCGTGTTCTGGCCAGGGGTGGCCAACAGGCCCGGCGGCCCGGCCTGACTCGAAAATGGAAAAGTGAAACCGGGCCGGGCCCGAAATTTCCGGTCCGGGCCGCGGGCCTGGGTTTTTCAGGCCCGGCCCGGTTTTATCATAATGCCAAACCGTTGGCATTCATTGTTTTCGTGCCGGGAAAATTATTTGATGGGGTTGTTGTTGTAGTTTATCAAGTTCTAACACATTTACAAGCTTTTTTCACGTTTGCTGTCAAAAATAGTGCATATACGAGCCGGGCCGCGCTTGAAAAAAAACTAGTCGGGCTGGGCTTTTGACGGACCGGGCTTCGGGCCCAAAATCGGAAAAATAGGTGCCGGTGACCACCCCTGTTTGCGGCTGACGTCTTGTACGAAATTAGTATGAAGCTGTAATAATTACTCATTCAAAAAACACAATGATCTTCTTGTTATCATCAGTTGTCGCCACATAAATCAAATTTGAGTAGACCTCCCTCTTTGGCGAAATGCCCCAAATTGTTATTGAATAATAGCGCCGTCAAGCTAAAAAATCAAGCTTAGCTTACAGGGGAACGATGTGCAGCGCACATCGTTTTGAAACCAAATTTCGCAACAATTGCCTCGAGGCCAGGGGGGTGGGTGGTCATGGGCCGGGTCTGACATTTGCCGGGCCACGGGCCTGGAATTATTCCGGCCCGTTTTCGAATGCCAAGCTGTTGGCATTCATTGTTTTCGTGCCGGGAAAATTATTTGATGGGGTTGTTTTTGTAGTTTATCAAGTTCTAACACATTTAATAGCTTTTTTTCACGTTTACTGTCAAAAATGGTGCATATATAATAATGTATTACAGTAGGACTACCTAGACCGAAGCTTTTTTTATTAACTTTAGTTCCCAAATTCGGAAAACCGAATTTGACAGGCCGGGCCGAGCTTGAAAAAACTCTCGCCGGGCCGGGCTTTTGACAGGCCGGGGCTTCGGGCCCAAAATCGGAAAAATAGGTGTGTTTGGCCACCCCTGGTAAATTGGCCCCTGCAGGGCCCTGTTTTCCGATCTGCCCCTGTCGGCGAGTTGCAACGGATCGGCTGTTTTCCGAGCTGCGCCCTACCGTTTTTAGCAAACTTTCAGTAAATTGGCCCGGGCCTGACCTCAATAATATAGCTTCTTTGAGAAACATTGGTGTGAATGACGTCAATCTTGAGCTAAATTTTGATGTGTTTTGCATATTTCTGTCTAATATCTTTTTTCAAACGTCCTTTATCGAAAAAACGCTCTTTGAGGGTTTAGACAAAGCCGGCCGGCTGCGGTGGCGGATCTGCTTTTTTGTATATCCCGCATTATTTCATTTGTAAATGTTGCTTTTATTGAATATTTTTAAAATCATAACAGATAATGAAAGCATTAAAGGTTTGAAAGGCGATATCCATTATACTCTGAGTTTCTCGAAGTTATAGAAGTTGCTGTTCTAGTTCTCTGATGTACGCGACAGCAAATCTAAAATTATTTTAATAGATAGATTTAATCCGAAATACGACTTTCAACATACCTGAGGAGTTCCAATCTGCTCAGCTTTCGAACATCGTTTTCCACAGGTATCTTATCCCTCAGTAATTCAAACGCCCTGTAGATGTCACTCATCCGTTTCCGTTCTCTCCAATTGGCCGCCAACCGTTGTTCATAAGTCCGATATCTTTTTCTTCCCATGTGTTGTATGGTAGAATGCAAATATACCAATGCGGGACTAGATTATATAAACGCAAATCTTTGTCCAAGTATAATATAGAGGAACGGGCATATGTTTGAGTGGATTGTCACCATGTAATAGAGTCTCTTTTTTCTTCATTTGCATACCGTCGGAGTTCCGGGTTTTCGATATAAAAAGGTGAGAATAAAGGAGAAGAGGTTGTTCGCGCATTTATGGGTGAGAAAATTGAGTCCCGTCCAACGATAAAGGGTCTTTGTCAAAAAAGAAGGTTTTACTGGATCCAAAATGCGTAAAGTCAATGATAAAAAAAATTTCAAATTATCTCTGTATGATATTTATAAGCTGACATTCACATGTCTTTTCGTCTTTGAAAAAACTTGGTTTGTATCAAGTCTTGATCTATTTATTTTTTTAAAGAAACTTCGCTTTTCCGTTTATTGAAAGATATCTTTTTGGTGGATAAAATTTTTTTATAACAGGGTAGTTTATATTCTTTATTATTTCGTCTATAATTTTCATGGTGTTCCGATATTAATACCTAATAATTTTAGGATGAGTGTCAAGTTCCTGACCGAGCGTGTCGCGATTGTCACCGCCTCAACGAAGGGCATCGGGTTCGCTATAGCCCGAAGATTGGGTCTGGACGGAGCAAAAGTTGTGGTCAGCAGCAGAAAACAACGGAATGTGGAGGTAAGAGAGCTTTATGTGTTACTTTCTTGTGCTTAGGAAGCAGTAAAAGCGCTCCAGATGGATGGCGTTGAGTGTGCTGGTTGTGTTTCCCATGTAGGAATTGATGCTGACCGAAAGAAGCTCATCGACTTCACTATCGGCCGGTATAGCAAACTAGACATCTTGGTATCAAATGCCGCCGTTAATCCTCACTTCGGAGAAATCACCGGTTGTTCGCAAGCTCAATGGGAGAAATTGATCTCTGTGAATGTATGCGTTTAACCTTTTTTGCATGTTTTTTAGTTACGATCTGCATTTTTGTTGGCTCAAGAGTCTGTACCTCATCTGGAGAAGTCAGAAGAGGCTTCGATTGTTTTTGTTTCTTCGGTCGCCGGCTATTCCCCTCTGGAAGGGATTGGTGCTTACAGTGTAATGAAGACGGCTCTGATTGGACTCAACAAATCTCTAAGTCAATCTTTGGCTCACCGAAATATACGAGTTAATGCCATCGCCCCAGGTAATTTCATTTGTGATTTTCGCAAAGAAATTTTCTTATTTAATTATTCTAGGTATCATCCGAACAGATTTCTCCAAAGCAATCACTGGAGGAGAATCCGCTGACAGGTATACAGAGAAGCTGATACCCTTAGGCCGATTTGGGGAAGCCGAAGAGTGCGCTGGAGCCGTTTCTTTCCTCGCTTCTGCCAGTGCCAGTTACATCACTGGGGAAACGATCGGAGTAAATGGAGCCATGCAGGCCAGAATCTAAACATAATCACGGATTATCACATGCTGATTATTACTTGTTATTTTACTGATTTATGGAACCGTCCAATGAACATCGACTAGAAATTTTTGGACTAATTTTGATTGTTTAGTAAATGATACTGACATCGGGAAGGAGGACGAACATGATCCGAAATAGGGTACTAAACTCCTTTTCTTGTTATGTAGGCATTATCTTGAATAATGTTTGTTTTATGGTTAGACGGCTTCCGACCGAAAGGACAGAAATTTGACGTCATTTTGAAAAGTTGGTGTCAAAACCCTATTATTTACGGAACTGCTTGTTCACAAAATAGGAGTAGATGGTAGTAATGTTTGATCTTTCAATCCGAAGTTATGAATCCAGATTCCTCAATCTGAGAACGGCGCTTTAATTGCCCGCCAAAGGTAGCGAATCGAGGCTAAACTCACCCAATTCATCTCCATCTTACTCTCATTTTTGTTCTGATTCTCATTTTGTAACGATTGACTCCGACGATTTGAGAGATTACGGAAAACAAAGGCCTCCCTACTTGGAGTGAAAGTGCCGATTTTCGGGTCAGAGATTCTTTCCCTTCTTCAACAGGTTCGCCATCTTCAGATTCCTATTTATTTGTTTTGATGGGAAGGAAAGTAAATGTTTGTACACTCACTTTTCCGGCACTGTAAATACTCGTTCTTCCCGCCTTCATTCCAGTTGATACGCGCCTATTTGTCTCTGGATCACTTACATCTTGAGCTTGTTTCAGATGTTGGTGACTCCGTTAATTTTGGGACTCTTGATACAGAATGTTTTGGGATCACCGAAAGTGTTGGAAGATTACGAAAAGCTTTTGATGAAGATTAAGGACAAATTTAAGGAACTCAAGTGAGTTTGCATCCATCGCACTTGTTTCGATAAGAATGGGTTACTGTACTGTTTTTTACGTATGATACCGGTTGTTTTGTGTTCCAGAACAGCACCAGACTCCTCTGGTCATTTGTTCGGTCCACAAGATTTTGAAACCAATATCCAAAGTGGTCGATTTTTGATACCTCCAATCAACCGCTTAACCACCGCTCATCCGATTAAACTTTCGAATCGGGCCAAGGTCAGGAAAACTGCCAATCTTTTTTCTCCGTTCTTTCCGGTTACAACTCCAAACTCTCCATTGAATTATTCGATTAGAAGTTCGGCTCCAATGGATTCAAAATTACGTATCCAGAAACTGAAAAATGTAAGTGGATGAAACTATAACATATGCAATGAATAGCATCTTCTGACAGTTAGTTCTGATTAATAAAATCTCTTATCCAGAATAAAGTTATAATCAGCTCGGAGGGCGACGACGAAGGCCCTTTTATCCACGACCCCAAAATGTTTGATGATATCTCTACATCTACATTCATGCCCGTCGTTACTACAACTGCTTTGATGATCCCCATGTTCATGTTAGATACGGAGACTGCTGAGGAAATAAATGAAACTTTCACTTCCACGATGTCATCTGATGATATGGAAGTCACTGAGCCCATGAAATCGTCGACGATCATTGATAACGCCAGGTTTTCTTTCCTCGAGACCCCAATAATGGAGTAAGTGCAAAAAGCCTGAGGCAGTAATGTTTGCAGTCCATTAAGGAGAAGAAGATACCATCCCCGACGGCCGAGATACGATAGTTTGGAGGTACGAATTTAATTATTAAGAGTTATGACGTATTCATGTTTCTTTCTAGGACTACGATGACGAAGATTACATTCCCAGACGGAGAAAGTTTCTGCGACCTCCAGGTAAAATACGACCACATAAGTTAACGTCAATGCTTTCAGCCTATTATGACGACTATGACGTGCCGCGACGACAATTTGGACGAAGAAGATACCGATATTCGGTTTGAATAGTTTATCTTTTTTAACGTACTATGATCTTCAGAAATATCGACCTATTGCGGCAGCAGCGCCCTTGTCGTTAGAAGAAGATTCAAAAGAATTCGAGAGCCCTCATGCGAAGAATAAGCTTAGATCTTTCAAGAGTGGGACTGCCGGAAGTAAAACATTCGAACCCGAGGACCCATTGCCGCTATCCACATTACTCCAGGCCACGCAAGTTAAGGAAGGGGGAGGGCTGGCTGACTCCAAGCATGGATATATTCCATCACCCAGTAAAGGTAAAATTATCTTACAAAACGTTACTGCAATCAATTTTCGCTTAGTAAACAAGACTCTACTTCGGCACGCCGTCCCGTCGGGTATCAGTCCATGGGGAAAACTTCCAATTACGTTCACGAAATCGCCGGGAGAGGCTGAATTTTGGGGTTTTTGAGGGTGCTGATTTCGAAAACCTTACCTATTTTTTTCTGGATTTTACAATTATGCTTAAGTAGTACAGGGCCCTGTAGGTGTTCACAGAATTCTGGAAAAAACTATTTATTAATAACTTTGCGTTCAGGGGTCCAGTCCAATCCGAATTTTTTTTTGCATTTAACATAAAAATTTCGGAGTTTTTAAAATTTTTTTTTTGTTTTATCGGCGGAGACTTCCGTAATTCGCCTTGAATTCGGCGGAGTGTTTTTTTTCATAAATGAGGCTGTAAATCGTTATATGTGTAAAGAAAATGGGTGGAAAAAGATCCAGAAGGTGCAATATGAATTTTTTTTCAAATTTGTGTAATTCGGCGGAGACATTTTTTTAATTTCGGCGGACAATTTTTCTTCGAGTTTAGAGGGTCAAACCTGGCTAAAACTTATGGTATCCCTAGAGGCATGGCGCCTAAATACGACTTATTCCGTCTTCAGCTGACTAGCAGATGAAAAAACGGCAATTCGGCGGAGAAATCGGCGGAGAAAAAAAATTAATATATGGTAGAGAGGATCTAAATTGCATCGCGCTGTTCCTTCTAAACACCCCAAATTTTGTCCAGAGTTAAAAGTTCACAAAAAAGGAAGAGAGGAGGAGGCGACAGAGAAAGGCAGAAATTTTTACAAAGAGAGCAATTGCGCAACGTTGTGTCAGATTGCGCAACGTGTTTAGAACGAACAGCGCGATGCAATTTAGATTTCCTCTCCCATATATTTCCTGGTTGATAAGGGCCGTATAAGACCAACAATTAATTGTTAATTGGGTTAATTTTTTTCTCCGTCGAATTGCCTTTTTTTCATCTGCTAGTCAGCCGAAGACGTAATAAGTCGTATTTAGGCGCCATGCCACTAGGGATACCATAAGTTTTGATTTTAGCCAGGTTTGACCCTCTGAAGTTGAAGAAAAATCGTCCGGTTAAAAAATGTCTCCGCCAAATCACACAAATTTGAAAAAAATGTCATATTGCACCTTCTGGATCTTTTTCCACCCAAAACGATTTACAGCCTCATTTGTAAAAACAACACTCCGCCGAATTCAAAGCGGATTACGGAAGTCTCCGCCGATAAAAGAAAAATCTCCGCTTATAAAAGAAAAGATTTATTTTTAGATTCTAAAAACACCGAACCTTTTTTGTAAAATGCAAAAAAAAATCGGATTGGACCACTGAGCGCAAAGTAGGGTTTTTGATTTTGACAGAATTTTTCAAAATGACGTCAACTTGACGTCAAATTGCTGCCATTTTCGTCAAATTGTGTCAAATTGCCGTGCTTTCGGTTTGAAGCTATCTATTCAAAAAAACACTGTTCAAGGCAGTTTCAACTTTAAGCCCATGTAAAAATTAAAACAACGGTCACAAATTCCGAATCGTTTTAAAAATACCTGGATGAGTACGTACGCAGGTTTTGACTTCAGATTTGCAATCCACGAGACCTGTTTACTATTGTATATGAATATCTGAAGGAACATATGTGCCTAATTTGCACTTTTTATCAATTATATTACACTATGTTCATCTACAGTAACCCGAAATTTTCTACAATGGAGTTGTCCAAAGTCCAACAAGGCTTGAAATCAGAAAAATATGGTTTTAAAGAACTCATATATTTCAATTTTGATTAAAATTTTTTACAAATAAGCATATATTCTAAAATTTGCATAATTTCGAAATTTCAATAAATTAACTTTTAAGTCCGAAATTCATATCATACATGAGTAGTAATTCTATAAACAACAGTTTGTGATTATCATACCATATATGAAGCATAATTTTTCGTGTTTTTCGAAGACATTACTATTCTTTGTCTGAAATGGTCATTTTTTCCCTTCAGTAGGGTAATACTACTCAAAAAACTGACAAAGAGAACATTGTAAGGCAACAAGGAGGTATGAATGACCATGTGTCAATGCATATTGCACCTCATAAACCTATGAGTCGTCAAGCCTAAAAATATGAGGTATGACGTTTAGAAAGGTCACAGTTATGATTCTTGCATGCACTGCTACTGCCATTGCGCTTTGTTACACC
The DNA here is from genome assembly GCA_025436335.1 of Bursaphelenchus mucronatus. Lineage (NCBI taxonomy): Eukaryota > Metazoa > Nematoda > Chromadorea > Rhabditida > Aphelenchoididae > Bursaphelenchus > Bursaphelenchus mucronatus. Next base: position 6,792,909 of record CM046356.1, read on the forward strand.
GGGAAATCGATGTTTGACATGTTTTATTATCACCATTTCCAGATATTAGCATAGCCGGAAAAACCTGCGTACGTACTCATCCAGGTGATTTAAAACGATTTCGAAATTTGACGTATCAGTAAAGTACTTCAAAGTACCCCAATCAGCAAGGTTCCAATTATTAAAGTACTCAGTATAGTCGATAACATATAACTACGTTTTTATTTTAGCTCTGGCTCTTTTAGGAATCTCAGAAATACAAATTTTACAAAAAGTATTTGCGAATATCTTTGTGCTCTTTGAAGATACACAAGAAGTTTAAAATGCTTCTAAAATTCGAAGTCGTGCGTTTTTAGGATATGCAAAACAATTTATCTTCGCGTCGGCGGAGATATCGTTTTTCGGCGGAGACGTTTAACGTCTTTTAAAAAAGTCACATCTTTGTATAAAGCCCAAATTTTTTTACTCCGGATGAAATTAGGTTTGCCACATCTGGTAAGATGCTATCTTTTGGTTTCGGCAGCTTTTCGGACGTTTTACCCGTTGGCGAAGGCTTGGCGGAGACTTTTGCTCCCGCGGACGCCGTTGTGGGGGCTTGGCTTTTGCAAAACAAAGCAAAAAATTATCCCTTGTCAGATAAACTTTTTTGGTTTATCTAGCACTCATGACTCCGTCGGAGTAAGTTGAGTTAATCCTGCCTAAAAACCTATCATTTTCTATGAAAAATTTTGTTTGGAAGTCCGTTTGTCCCACTCCCACATTCTCGACGCCTCTCAAAATTTCCAAGCTAGCTCTGCCGAATCCTCCGCCATCCCTTAAACATAAGGAAAGTAAAATATGAACATGATAAACGATGATGTGACGTGATTAGCGAATTTTTTTAACCCTTTTCCAGTCCGATTCGCAAAAGCTAAGAACCCAAAACGGCGTTCGCCGTAACAAAAGTCTTCGCCAAGGCTTCGCCAAGGCTTCGCCAATGGCTAAAGCGTCCGAAAAGCTACCGAGACCAAAAGATAGCGTCTTACCAGATGTGACAAACCTAATTTCATCCGGAGTAAAAAAATCTGGGCTTTATACAAGGATGTGATAAAGTTTGTCCGTCTCTTCAACGGACTTTCTTCCGATCGTCGTGGAACGATCAGAAGACAGCTTGAAGTGAAGTGGTTTATTGAATAATTTGACGCTTTATATACAGTCTTGGCCGGGCGGGATTTATCTTATCTGGTGATAAGGATTCGGAAGGAACGGAGACAGATGGGCAAAGGAAGGGATCTTAACAATCCCTTCATTTGGGTCTTTTTGTTCCGTTGCAAACGGAGCGGACACTCGCGCGGGCCTGAGACAGTAAATGGCGAAAACAAATGGGGTTTAAGAGGAGGGAATAAACGCAAACAAAAAAGGGATCACATGAAGCTGTTTAACAATCCTTCAGTTGCGCGAAACCGGCGTGCACCAGTAGTCAAGGTCACCACGGCTGGTCGATGTCCGTTGTCGGCGAACTTGGATGGCACGCGGAGGCTCGGCGGTCACCTCGATCTGAGGTCGGGTGACTCTTCTGGCCCACCGAAGGAATTGGATGATGTTGGCTCCAACGACGAGCGTTACAATGACCCTCCATAAGTGATCTGACCAGCATGGAATGAGACTTTCTTCGAGTTCCTCCTGGAGCTTCTGCGGATTGGAAGAGCGTTGGATCGGGCTCAACTGTTTCTTGACGTCGGCTGCGTGATGCATGTCCTCGATCAGTTGCTGCATGCTCACGTCTCCCGCAGAAAGTTCCCAATTCTCGATGATGACTTCGTCGTCCACAATCTTCTCAGGCAGTACGGACTGTTGGTTGACGAAGTATGAATCGAGGTTGCCGGTCTTGTAGTCCAATTGAATGTAGCCGTTCTTCCACTTCATGATCTTTCTTGTGGCACATTTTTGCAGATGATGTGGTTCTTCAATGATCTCCAATGTCTCTGGCTGAATCACCCATTTCGTGTGATTTGACAAGTGGGCTGACACGACTGGTGGCCATTCTTGGCACTCAGTGGTCGGCACGAACTTGACGTCAGGCAGCTCCGTGCAGACTTGAACTTCAAACAGCGCATCGGCCAATCGTCGTACCTTGACGGCCTCTGTCTTGAATGCCAACTTTACCAGGGGAAGTGGATTCATTCCAGCCAGCGCTCTGACGACACCAGCTAGACGTTCTGTCATTTCGCAGAAGTGCGCAGCCATTCGTGCTGCACGCATGTAGTCCTGGTGCTCGGTGAATTGTTCTCTGGCGGCCCGTTCTTCTGCGGTTCCTCGGTTGCGTCGTGCGTTCTTCACGTCGTTGAACGATGACTTGTCTGTGAAGCCTTCTAATTCGCCAACGAAACGGAACTCATCGGCTTGCTGATGATTGGGTTTCCAAACAAGTATTTCATGATCGGTGATTCGGTGATCGTTCCACGACGATCGGAAGAAAGTCCGTTGAAGAGACGGACAAACTGGAGATAACCCACCGAGATTCGCCAGCCAAGCCCCGAAAGCCGCTCTACGCGCCAAAGAAGCCTATCGACGCCAGCTCTGCCCGTTCACATCCACGTGTTAAACCACCTCGAACCGAGAGGCGGCCTCAGGAGGCTCGTAAAGCCGCTGAAGTTGCGCGCCCTCGAGTACGAGCCCCAACGCCAGTCGCAGGGCCACCTCAGGAGGTTTCGGGCGAAACCACTGTAGAAGTCGGCCCAGACAAGGCACGGAAGTTGTTGAATTACACTATTCCAAGAACGAGCAGTGGAAAGCGAAATCAGCGAAGAAGGGCAATAGAGAGAAAGTGGCAAGCGGCTAATTCGGCAAACCAAAGCGCGGCGGAGATTCAGAGAACACGCCCTGAACGCGCCGCCCCTTTCGTACACACCAGCACGCAACTCAGCAACTACCGCGTCACCATCACCAATCCGCCATTGTTGTACCGCTTTGGGATTTAAAGCTGCCTCAATAAAGTCAACTTCTGTTCGGATTAATTCATCAAGATGGCTCCGGGATTAAGGGACCCTGCGCACAGGATCCAAACGATCAAAGGAAACATTCTGAATTTGATCACGGCTGCTGTGGATACCATTTTTCTTCTAGCTCTTGAATCGCGAGTGGACTGTCCCAGTTCAGGTTGTTCTGAGTCATTTGTCTCCTGATGACTTTTATGTCTCGGATGAATTGACGAAGGTCTTTGCTAGGCCTAATGTCGCGCGCCTTCTGAAGCAGTAGACGACGGACAATGTCGGGGCGATCAAATGACGCGTCCAGTGCTGACATCATATCACGGAAACATCGCAGCTCGATTCCTCTGATGGCATCAGCCGCTTCGCCGTCGACCATTGTCTTCAAGTACTGCGCCTTTTCGGTGGTGTCCAGCTCCGGCACGTCGAAGGCATTGATGAACCAGATTTTCCAGGAATTGTATTCAAGGAAATCACCGCGGAAGATGAGGGGCTGCAGCTTTGCTCTGCCCACTTGAGAACGGCGGGCACTGTCCTGGGGATCTGGGCTGGTTGGATTGCCCTCTTTCCTCGTCATCTCGATTACCGTGATCATCCTCAGGGTGTTGGGTTTTGGTGACGCGGTTGACTTTCATGTCTGTTGAAAAAATCTTGCAGACGTGAGTTGATGACTGGCCTTCCGGTGAGTGTTACCTCTGGCTGGGGGGTCCTCGGTCTTGAACCTCCTCCTTCGGAATGCACAGAAACATGTTCCCGCGTAAGATTCTCTTTGTAACTTATGGCTTCGTCCAAAGAATCCTTCAGAGCTGACAGGGCGAGGTCGATTCTTTGCCTCTTGGCGTTCACATCATTTTCCTCCACGAATTGCACGTACTCGGCTTCGGCTTGTTCTTCGCCGTTTCTTATAGCACGCCATTCATTGGCTAAGGTCGCCAAATTGTCACACTTCTGTGTAAGAAAACTCAAATGCCTTTTTACTTGAGACACGAGCGCGGCCGCGGTGTTGGCATTAGTTGGTGGTGATATGCCATTCAGAATGTGGTGTGACTCAATGGTATCCACAGCAGCCGTGATCAAATTCAGAATGTTTCCTTTGATCGTTTGGATCCTGTGCGCAGGGTCCCTTAATCCCGGAGCCATCTTGATGAATTAATCCGAACAGAAGTTGACTTTATTGAGGCAGCTTTAAATCCCAAAGCGGTACAACAATGGCGGATTGGTGATGGTGACCCGGTAGTTGCTGAGTTGCGTGCTGGTGTGTACGAAAGGGGCGGCGCGTTCAGGGCGTGTTCTCTGAATCTCCGCCGCGCTTTGGTTTGCCGAATTAGCCGCTTGCCACTTTCTCTCTATTGCCCTTCTTCGCTGATTTCGCTTTCCACTGCTCGTTCTTGGAATAGTGTAATTCAACAACTTCCGTGCCTTGTCTGGGCCGACTTCTACAGTGGTTTCGCCCGAAACCTCCTGAGGTGGCCCTGCGACTGGCGTTGGGGCTCGTACTCGAGGGCGCGCAACTTCAGTGGCTTTACGAGCCTCCTGAGGCCGCCTCTCGGTTCGAGGTGGTTTAACACGTGGATGTGAACGGGCAGAGCTGGCGTCGATAGGCTTCTTTGGCGCGTAGAGCGGCTTTCGGGGCTTGGCTGGCAAATCTCGGTGGGTTATCTCCGGTTTGTCCGTCTCTTCAACGGACTTTCTTCCGATCGTCGTGGAACGATCAGAAGACAGCTTGAAGTGAAGTGGTTTATTGAATAATTTGACGCTTTATATACAGTCTTGGCCGGGGCGGGATTTATCTTATCTGGTGATAAGGATTCGGAAGGAACGGAGACAGATAGGCAAAGGAAGGGATCTTAACAATCCCTTCATTTGGGTCTTTTTGTTCCGTTGCGAACGGAGCGGACATGACTATTTTAAACGATATCTCCGCCGACGCGAAGATAAAATTGTTTTGCATATCCTAAAAACGCACGACTTCGAATTTTAGAAGCATTTTAAACTTCTTGTGTATCTTCAAAGAGCACAAAGATATTCGCAAATACTTTTTGTAATATTTCTCGGGACACCCTGTATTTTTCCCCAATTTACGAACACCGAAATAATTATCCTAATTTATTCTTCAGAGGCCTTACTCAGGGCTCCTCCCCCAGAATCGCCGAAGAAATCATTGCAAATGAGTGCGGAGAATTGTCGCAAAGTCAACAGTTACGCTAAAATCTTTGGAGTCACAAACCCACAGAAATGGGTTAGACACAACTGTGCATTCGTCCAGACTTTTGTCAAGGCACCATGCAAGGACATCAACTCTTTCGTGGATTCTTGTTACAAGAAACACAGCTGAACTTGATAAATAAAATAATATATTGTACATAAAGATAATAAAAATATCTACAAAATAATTTTGTAAAAATAACAAAGGTAATAAGCGTCACGGCGGTTGTAAACAGAAGAAAAGGGGGATTTGGAGAGAATAGGTTATCTCGAGGATAGGTTACCCCAAAAAACATATCCCCCGGAGGATAGGTTACCCAACCGGATAACCCGATATTTTGGTCAGCGACAACTCGGATTAACGACAACTCGGGTTAACGAAATATTATTTATGAATAAAATTTGGAATGTTTTTGCTTCGGGATACAAAAAACGATTTTTTATTGAAAATTTGGTAAAATTTGGAATATTTTCGCCTCGGGATACAAACCATCCAAAAAATGCTGATTTTTCTCGTTAAGCAATGATTGTTGATAATCAGCGTCGATTTTGCATTGGCAAGGGCTTGGGGTGCAGTACCCACCTTCACCTTCAGCTATCAACGCTTAGGTTATTAACCCCTTCCTGGCGAGTTGGCACATATATGAACAAATGAAAGAGGGTACCCGACTGTGTAGTAATACCATAGTGCCACAGCCCACTTCGGCTAAAAATTATATGGCATTGCACAAAAACCTTTTAAAAAGTACCCAAGTTTCAGTAAAATAATTTGACCTTTTGTTGTGGCATATTGATATTTATTTTATGCTAGATGAAAAGTCAGGGTATTGTAGTATTTATACATATTTAGTCCTCTCTAATTGGGCAATTGCGGGATTTTTTACAAACGAGTGTCTTAATTTTATGAAATTTTTTGTCTAAAGTAATATCTGCAGACCTCGAGAAGGGGCGTTTTTGCCCCAAAAAAGTGCATACTACACAACCAAGCGTACCCTATTTTTACAGTATGCTACTCATGACTGGCGGTTTTAATATTATCCCAGTAAAATCACAAAAACTAAATTTTTTGGCATGTTTTATTGTATAGAGGGCTCTTGAAACCGCCGTAAGCGTAAAATTAAAGGTTTCAAGAAACGAAAAAATTTTCCCTCCAAATCCAAAGTTATATCTTGAGGTGTTACGGTGCTAATGCAACTCAGTAAGAAATAGTTGTTGAGAATCAGAGCCGATGTTTCATTGTCAGTGGCTTTCGGTACAGTACCCACTTCACCGTATCCACTTCAACTATCAACGCTAAAGTTATTAAAAGACGATGTATTTCGCTTAACATGCGTTCCTCCGTCTGTATGTATCTCGATTAGACAATTAACTTGTATTTCAGCCGAACCACTGCTGGTGTTCATTGGACATTATACTATACAATATTGCTATAAGATGTGTATTCTTTTAAAAAAGTTTTAATTTTTGTTGCTCTCGTAACTTCTAATGCTTCTTCTATTTCTTCAAACGGGTCTGCTTCCTTAACTTTATTAAGGAACGGCCTAATGGATATTATTGTATTGATTTAAGAACTATTAACTCATTTGATGTTTTTAGAATCTTTAATTTGCATTTTGAGGCAATTACTCCCCTGAAACGGTCAAGAAGATTGTTTTTTTTATTACTATCGATTACATCACACTTCTGATGATACGGTGCGATTTCTTCCTCAAAAAGCTTCTTCCGAAAATTTTTGCGAATGGTGCGTTTAGAACCGCCGTGTTCCAGAAACATCGATTCAAATCTTCTGTCAACTCTGCATTCGGTTTTTTGTCTGGCATTGCGTTTCAAGATTTGGTTTAAATTGCAAGACTGCTAATAGTTTCATGAATTCAGAAAAATACCCTTGTGGGATTAAAAGATATTTTGCCAAAGAACTGACCGATTAGAATCTAACAGATGTCCGATATCAAGGTGGGAGACCGGGTTGATTGTGGGGGTAAGTTGTGGTTTCAATTTTATCTTCTGATTCGACGCTTTCAATTTGCTAAATTTTATTCTTTAGATAAAGGGTTGGGGACAGTTGAGTTTAACGGGGCAACCAAATTTTCGGATGGTCTTTGGGTTGGAATCAGACTAGATGAAAAGAAAGGAAAGAATGATGGATCTGTTCAAGGCGTGCAATATTTCAAGTGCGATCCACAATACGGAGTTTTTATGCGGCCTGAGACGGTAATTGCGCTTGAAAATTGTTGTCATGTTGATTTAGGTAAAGAAGGCGGTCGGAGGAGGATCACGTCTGCCAATGCCTAGACAAACGTCTAAGTTGACTGCCAGTGCTCTTAAGAAACCATCAGCACCATCAGCTAGATCTTCAAGAGTTGTAAGTTCATGTTTAATAATTTGGAATTAGTTGTAAGAAATTTAATTATAATTTAATTATTTGTAGCAAACTCCAAAACTGAGCCCAAGCACGTCGCTTGAGAAATTGGCTCGCCGCCCGTCCATCTCCCGTAAATCTTCGACTGCGTCCTCGACAGATGTAAGTGACTTAAAGATTGATACCTTAATTCTCTTAGCGTTCCCAACGATCTGCTTCTAAAGTCCGTCAGGTGCAGGTATTTTAGCTATTAAATGATCGTTTTGTTTGGAAATTAACACCTTTTTTTATTAACAAGAACATTATAGCGCTTCATTTTTGTTGTTATCCGAGTATTCTCCACAGAATTTTCTTTCCAGAATGGAAACCAGCCCGAATTTAAACAGCCCAAGTCCCTCAAGAAGCCCGAATCATTAACGAAAACCCAAAAGATTGAAGAAGTGCGACCTCCACGAGATCCAAGTGAAACCCCCAGTGTTAAAGAATTGGCCAAAAAGATAGATTCGGTTGACAGTCCAGTTAATCTGAGTTTCAAATCCGAAACTTCCTTTACTATCGAACCGGCCAATCAAACAGAAAGTTTGAATATTCAAATTTTAAAGGATGAGATAGCTGACCTGAATGAAAAGCTTGAGAATCTTCGGTAAGTCGCATTATTACGCTCGATAATAATTTTGTAGGAATAAGAGAAAAGAAGATCTGGCCAAGTTGGCGGAGTTTGACAATCTGAGGATCCAATTCCAAACTTTGGTGGAATATAAAAGCTCAGCCACTGAGGAGATGAGGAATTACAGAAGAAAGATTGAAGATACTGAGGCGGTAAAGTGAATATAAGAGATTGCATTCTTCATTTTAGAAACTGGCCGATGCTGAAGAGAGGTTGAGAAGCATAGAAGGATCTGTTCCCTCGGATTTAGAAAACCAGTTGGAGTTGATGACTTTGGACAAAGAATTAGCCGAAGAAAAGGTGGAGATGTTACAACAAGAAGTTAATGAGAAGAGTACCCGAATTGAAGAACTGGAGGTGGAATTGGATCTCATCAAGACGTCGATGGAGAATGAGACTACCGTTGATGGAGATATGGCGGTAAGTATTTGATAATTATATTGATCTCCTTTTTAGGGAAACAGCGTTCAAGTCAGAAGTCTAAACCAACAACTGGAGAAGTGTCAAGCAGTGATTGTGAGGATGAGAGATCTAGTTAATACTAGTAATATGGAAAAGCAAATGATTCAACAGAAACTCGAAGAATGTCAAAAAGAGTACGAAATATTACAATTGGATTTTGAGAAGAAATCAACTGAGGTTTCTGGAGTCAGGGCCATCATGTCCGATCTCCAAGACCAAGTGGAGTCGGCCTTGGGAAGCACAAAAATGGTGGAGCATCTTACTGCGAATAATCTTGAACTGGAAGATCAAGTCAGGTAGATTTTATTATTCTTATCATCTCGTTTTAGGAACTTGATTGTGGAGAAGGAACATTTCTACGAATTATATCTCTTATCAGATGATATTGCTAATGCCACAAAAGAAGAAATGATACAAGCACGACAGGAATGTAACAGTTTTATGGTTACTATCAACGAGAAGGATCGACAGATCCAAGAATTGGAAGGGAGGATTAATGGATATGAGAACTTTATTCAGAAGTTCAGACAAAAAATATCCGATTTGAATGATGATATTGTTGGATACAAAGATCAGGTGGGGATGAGCGAAAATTTTATAAATTGTTTTAGATTAACATTTTACAAGAACAGTTAAATACGAGAGAAGGGGACGGGGGTGCCATTGCAACGTTAAATGCAACCAGAGATTTCTCAAAAGTACGTTTTGGTGCGTCCAAGCAGGTTAATTCTATTTATTTTTTAATTTTTAGATTGTTTCCGGAGAATTGAATGCCATTGAACTCAAGTATTCCAAGCAATTGACCTCATATCTCAAAGAATTCTTGCCTGACAACTTTAACAGAGCGGGAGGGGACCATGATTGTATTCTTCTGACTGTTTTCTTCCCTCGGATGGCTGAGAAGTCAGAGTTATTAGTGTCTTTATTACATGAAAGATACCCCGATGTTACCAATGTCACTCAAGAGCATATCACTTTGTCCCATAAGGGAGAACAATGGGCTCATGTTCGTCGATTCCATTATCAATTATTCCGGGTGGTGGGAGTGATGAGGAGATTTGAATCGTGAGTGTTATTTGATTTAAATATGTTTTTCATGTGTATAGAGTCACAAAAATCTGCACAGTCGAAAGTCTGCAACGATTGGCTGCGCAGAGAGCTGAGATTACCAGTCAAGAAAGGATCATTGATCAGTATTTTGACCTGATGAAACAGAATTTGTTCGATGAGAACACTTCCTGTGATACTTTGGAGCACTGTGTGAACACCTTGAACAAGACGTTTATCATAAATCTCAGTGTTTCCGAATTCGATACTTGTGCGGCCCTCAGGGATTATCTCAAGCAATTCTCTGCTGGATTGGCCTGGGCTGAATTCAATTGTCTCCGATTGAAATTATTCTTGTTGCCCGAGCATTCCGAAGGGAATGATTTCACAGAATTCTTGGATCAGTTGACACAAACTATCCATGAGTCCTCCAGTATTATCATTAAAGCCTCCAAACTGATACCCTCGGATAAAACGATCGATTGGAATCACGATCTACAGGATCTCATCGCCAGTGGAGAAACTTTACTCGATAAAGTGTCCAAAATCCTCCACGATTCTGCAGGATTGGCTTGTTCTCAACTTACAACTAATGGTAGGTAGACTTAAGATTTAAAATGTCCACTTTATAGCCAGTAGACAAGCCGAAGGTAGGTCGGGTGGAGAGCGCTGTTAGATTTTGTAGCTTTTTTAGTTGTCCTTTACATTAAACATGAGGTAGAAAGCACAATTTTGTTAATTACTGCTGATTTTTTGTGATTACCGTTGCCGTTGCTTCCATCTGACGCCTGCCTATCCTTTTAACGCTGAGTTGTGCTAGTTTATAACTCTGTTGTTACGTATTATTTTTTATTTTTTAGATGTGCAAGGGTTCTCGTTGATTGAAATGAAAGAGTTTATCCAAAGTAAGGTGGAGAAGAAGATGGAGGGCCAAAGGAATATCTTTGAGGCCCTGAACGAGATATCTTCCACGATTGATGCTTTTAAATTAACTGTGAATGATCTAACCTGCAAATTGGACAAGAAATTATTCGAGAAACCCTTAGACGGCGTAAAAAAGTTCACTCCATTGACTGACAGGGCGATGGGCAGAAAACAAGATGTGGTGGATGTGGAGAGTCTCAGATGGCAGATCACAAAGAAGGAAGAGGAGTACAAAAGAGTGGTCCAGATGTACAAGAATCTTGAGGATAATCTCTGCACACTCAAGGTAAGGCAATACTGGAGTCTAAAGAAACTCAATTTAGATCCAATTGGAACGAGAAAGGAAAAGGCATCAGGAAAACGACAAGAATGAAAATATTGTGATTGGAGCTGACAAATTACAAGAAGCGATTCAATCCGAAACAAGGTAGGGATATTGTAATTGGCTTTAGAATTATCGTTAGGGCCTATCGAGAGAAATTGGAAGAATTGGAGAAACAGTTGGAGGAGGTTGAGAAAGCCCGCGATAAACTGAAAAAGGATCTGGAAATGGAGAAAAAAGGAAAGTTCAGATCGATGTCATTGGTCGAGGATTCAGGAAATCTGGCTTTGAAGTTGGATGGATCTGATATGGACCACAATCAGACCAAGAAGTCTCTTCTCTGGACACAAGACAAGGTCCGCCGACTTCAAGCAGAGCTCTCATCCACCATTTTGTCATCATTTAAACCTCTGAAATGTCCAGAAAGAGTCTGCGGACCTATCAGTTTGGTGGAGAATGATGAGAACAGCCTCAAAAACAAGATCCAGTCTTTTTCGACAGAAGCCGACATATTATCCATGGTAAGAATATTGCTCATTTTCTTCGCGGGTCTTTTTCCAATATGGTTTGGTTCTTTAATTATAGGAATACAATAAATTGGTATCAGTGGAGTCGCATGAACAAGGGCCGTCTTATAAGAAGAGTGTGATCGAATATAATAATAGAGTGAATGATGTGAGTCACCATTATTATTATCACTAAATGTGGCCCATTTTAAGTTACGATATCGAATCAGATCTGTTTGGGAGAAGCAGATGCCGCAGGTCCCCATGCCGTCCATCCTCAGCCAGATCCAGATTTCCAGTCCGGTCCAGAAGAAAAATGCCTCAGGCAATTCGGCCACTTTTGCCGCAGCTTTGGCCGAATGTAAAAAAGTAAACCAGGAGCGAAAAGAATGTTTTAGGGAGATCTTATCGGTATTCAATTAACGTAAATTTTTAAAAATTGGTGTAAAATAAATTTATGTTGTACTTGGTCTGTAAAAACAATAAAGGTTATTGATTATATGAGGGAAAGTACTAAACGTTAAATTTAAATGGGCAGATGGCCTTGGTACTCTTTTGTTGCTCGGAAGTCCCATAAATATAAAATGAATTGAATCACGATGACCACCTGAAGATTTTACTTAGGATGACATTAAGGTACTACTTACGGTAGCCACGACCAACCAGGTGCTCCAATACCGCGCGGTAATTGAGTACCAGATTAATAATCCAGCAGCGACAGCAAAGAGAATGACCGCGAAAGCTGAGTACAAGTGCTCAAACTTTCCGTGCTTAAAACTGAGCAGGTTGAGGATAAAGGAAACTAAAATAAGGTCGTTATAGGACAGTGTGAGCTCACCAATGTTGATGATCAAGAAGATAAAGTTCAATCCACTCGCGTATCCCAAACGGCCTTCGCCGAAACAGCTAGTACCGTACCTGCAAATTTACAAAATAAACTTTTCGTTTTATAATGCAAAAAAAATTTGTTCAAAAGAAGATCAAACCGGCTCGGGGCTTTTGTTGATTGCAAAAGTCTTCTGCACTGTGCATTACGCTGAAATTTGTGATTGCACCGTGCAATGTCTTGCGACATTATTATGATTGAAGATGGAGTTTGTAAAGGCCAACAAATCTCATAAAGTCGATTGGGCCAGGGTTTGTCCCCACCCCGGTTTTGTCCACAAGACGTTTTTGTTGCCGCTTTTTTCGGGCCTTTTTGTTTCCGGACCGGTTCTGTCCCCAGGACGTTTTTGTCCCCACTTTTTTTAATTTTTTGTCCCTAGGACGGTTTTGTCTCTAGGACGTTTTGTCCCCAAGCCGGTTGTGGCTGGGCACATTGTGTGTCCATTGAAATTGGTAATTTTACAAACAGCCGAGTGATTGAGGTACCACAAGCACTTAATACTATATAGTACTAGCAAAGTTATTTATGCCTTCAGATTTTAATGCTGTTGGTATTGCGCCTAGTACTGCTCAAAAATGTGTTTTTAGCACTTGGTACTGTATGGTACAAGGTGGTACCTTATAGCACGGGGTGAAAATTAAACTATAACGCGTGAATTCCGTTGTTTTTGTACGCAGTACCGACCAGAAGTTTATTTTGTGCAAAAATAAGTTTGTGCTATGTAGTACTACCTTGTACCATACAGTACCAAGCGCTAAAAGCACATTTTTTGAGAAGTGCTGAGCACCAAGCATTAAAATCTGAAGGCATAATTTTTACAAGTACTATGTAGTATATTATGTGCTTGTGGTACTTCAATTACTCTGCAGTTTGTAAAGTTACGAACTCCAATGAACACACAATGTGCCCCAGCCACAACCGGTTTGGGGACAAAACCGGTCTGGGGACAAAAAAATTTAAAAAAGTGAGGACAAAAACGTCCCATACGCACAAGTCACGCACCGTCCAATAGCCGTTTTCATTTACAGGTTTCAGAAAAAAAATCGCTCTATGCGATGACTCATTCCGCAAAAGATGCACCGTGTGTATTCTAAATAAAATTATCTAGAACAATGCAAAACTCGTTTACACCCATTTCCCAGTGCAAGCATTGATCAAGTCTAAAAATTCGAATTACGCAAGTGGTATTTCTGAACAAACTCACCACCAATTGGCACATAAAACCGAGCAGGCGACGAGGCCAAGAATGATCAATGCCAACTTGACGACACCCCGGTCCGTCCCGAAATAGCTGGAGTCGAATCTGAGGTCTCCCATCGTCAATTCTGGGATAAACAATAAGCCCGCAACCCCTTTTCGACTGTTTTTATTATCGGAGGCACTCCTATGATACGCCTCCTTGTGACATGACCATAAAGAAATGTGTTTTTATTTACTCTTATGTCAGTAGTGGAATGGGAATTGGATTGTGACTCATATCTGATATACCCGTATTTGGAAAGGCGTGGGACCGCTAGCGATAAAGCAGGCCAATGACAAGACTCATTATCATTGGTAATGACAATGTCGAGGCGGTAGTGGAGTTGCAGTAACTACCATGATTACAACAACACAGTTTCCCGGCAGCTCCACTCAACTCAAAATCAGCACAGGTGTTACGAAAGGGCTAAAAATGGGATGGAAATTATAAAAAGAGGAGGCTTACTGCACAGAGAAGGGTCGCACAACCAAGCTTGATCATTTCGTGGACGGGTGAGTAAGCAGTAAAGCGATAACAGTACTGCTCTATGCCGAGGATCGAGTCACATTTCACACTCTCCTCTCGGGCGTCGCTGAAGGCCATCTTGGAGCCTCTGAAGCAATGTAATTCCATGGGAGGGGGCTCGGATTTGTGTTTGAAGAGAGTCCAAGCTTCTCCGACATTAAGCATCTGCAGGCAGAGGAGGCCGTAGATCAGTTTAGACATCGCTCCCAATGTTTTGGAAGGGGTGAAAGGAACTTTAAGGGTAACCCCGCTCGCCAAACGTTCTTTATCGAAGAGACCACGGGACAGACAGCATTGTTTAAACTCCTGGCCATTTGTTTTCTTTGATTAGCGTTCTAATTATATTTCTTTTGTATACATATACGGGATGAATCAAAACAGAAATCTTTTATTTGACCATATTCAATATCACAATTGGAGCCGGGAAATAATTATTACAAGCCTTACAATTAGTTAGGACAATAAGTGAGAGAGCGACTATCTCTGAGCTACAAAATTCACAAGAGAAAGTAGAAAGTCCGGTGCTTTTAAAAAAATTCTCATACACAGGGCTCCCGACAATCTAATCGAAGAATTTACGGTTGGGATTGGGACCGAACAGGGCAGTTCTGATCTGGGGGACAATCTGAAACAAAAAGGTAAAAAATTGACTTATAGTAATTTTATTATTTATTTTACTTACTTGGCCAGCTATAAGATCGAGTCTACTTTCAAGAGTGGATGAAACCTTGATTTTTCCATTCTTAGCAGTCATTTCTACACCACCGGCAACATCCTCAGGCAAGTAGTTTTCCTTGTCAATTACTACTTTACTCTGATTTCCCCAAACTTTATGTAATTCATCTAAACATTCGGGCAAAAGTTTCTCTACCAAGGCCTCGTCTTTCTTGGAACATCTGAGGGTTACATTCTTTTCCAGCAGTTGGAAAAGACCCTAAAAAAAGTTGCAAGATAGAATGTTTAAAATGTTTAAAAATAAGTACCTAAAATAAAAAAACAAAAATAAAATAAAGCAAACCGACCTGCATGATTAATCCCTTGAGAATGGCCGGATATCTATTGCTGTCAGCCGAAATCCGAGACAAATTGGCCTTGGCTTCCTCCAAGACGGCCTTCAGATGATCCTCGCGAGCCTTCAAACACTTCAGACGGCCTTGGTTTTGCATATTTGATCTCTGGATCTTTCTTTGAAGTTCAACTTGCTTTTCCTTCTTCTCATAATACTCCAGGATCTTCGTTCTCTGTTGTTGCACCAAGCGACCCTGCAAAAAAAAATTATGACCCAATCTTTCCGATTTATTCACCAAATACAAATAATTTTTTATTCTCTGAAATAATAGAAATAAGCTCAAAGGTGTAGCTCACCTTTTCCATGTTGAATTCTTCTTCGGCTTTGGCATCAATTTCTTCCGCTTTCTCATTGGCTTCTTGCTCGATGAAGGCCATCATGTGTCTGAGCTGCTTCTGGACATCGTTGTCAGAGATTCCCATTTTGGATGCCAGATAAAAAATACTCGAGACAAAATCGGGTACACTCGGTATTTGACGAGCCCGAAGAATCAAAAACCAACAAAAATTCTTCAAAACCGATAAAAAAGACCACGGCCAAAAATCAGTCCAGGGAATGTTTTCGTGGAGGGACTCCGGCAATATGAAGATGTCAAATATAAAATGAACACTGCGGTGATAATCGTAGTGACCTCCAAAAAATAAAAAATTTCCATTCATCGTAAAACATAATTCTCAGACTATAGTAATGTTAAATATTATATTTACTGACATAAAAGAATCCATTTAGTCAAGTGTAATGACATCCTCTCAGATTACATGAATTTGTGCAATCAGATATGTAAAGACGAACATGGGATCTTCAATTTGCTTTCCGAATACCCCATGTCTATCAAGGTTTGCTATAAGTGTAACAAAAAGATCCGCCAAGTCCCTGTTTGGTCCCTCGAACTTCATGGTTTATCTCAGTATTTTGTGGTAAAAGTTTCTGTTATGAGGAAATTATGACATTTAGGTCAAGAACATCTATGAGAAGCGGATGTGGATTGTGATAATCGGAATTTGCTTCGCCTTTGCTGGATGGTTCACTAATATTTTGATTCGAGAATATATGGAAAAAAGAACTTCTACAGTATTCAAATACAGACAGGTGAGCTCTCTAAGCGTAAGCCTCTAAACAGATGAAAGGTTGACAAGATTAGATATCCTGGAGTAACAATCTGTCCAAAGAACGGAGATGCCGTCCATTACAGAGACCTCGAAATTGGTGAGTCAAATATATAATACAGGATGAGCTGAGCCGATTTGAATTGGCTAAAACTTCTTTGTTTTTCGCCTAAATGATTCTTTTTTCTCTGAATCCTCAGATCCTCCAATTTTTGTTAATACCACCTTTTTTCGGTTGTTAAAATTGTCTGTCTGAAGATGGAATGTGGTGTTTAACAAAAAAACGCAAACTGTAATTTGGTATGGCTATAGATGCTCCAATTCAAAGTTTTTTATGTTTGTTCGGGGTCCAAACTCTACTTCAATTTTTTGGAGTTTCAAAATTTTCATATTTTTGCTCTCCGAGTCTCACCTCTTAGAAGGGGATTTTTTTAATTTTTGGTTCTATCTTATTTTACGCACAATTCTGAGCTTCTCGGCCCGGGTTTGATCCACATACCTTCAGTAAAATTTGTTATCTCATGCAAATTAAATCAGCACAAGTAATGGTAACAGGAAAACGGGCTAGCAAACAAAAGGGTGGAGCTAACGCTCAGCACACTCAAAAGCAAAAACTTAGAGGATCGATCCCGTTGAAAGGACGGGCGGGCTCATATAGGGCTTGCTTTCATCACCATGATTGCCAATTCGGTTGCGCAATCGGTCAGTTCTCGAAGCTGAACCTCATTCCACGCCATCGATTACCCTATACCCCCTCCCCCCCTTTTTAGGGTTCTTTTCGATGTTTCTCCAAACAGGTGGATTTAGGGGTAATCGAGGGTGCTAATTTTGGAAATCGTAGTCATTTTGGCTAAATTTTACATTTTCACATAGTGAGAAATGTCATAATGTCATTTTTTGACATTTCTCTAGAAATATTGGGTCTAGGGGTAATCAAGGTGTTGATTGCGGTGATGTTGTTTAATGTTTTGTTTAGTAGTCATGAAAAATTTATCTCCATTTAAGATTCATACCTGGAGTAATAGTTATTACAGAATCACAATTTTTATCAGTTAAAGTAAATTATATACAAAAACAGCTAATGTTTTGTCTCTGAACACATTTTTTAAGCAAGGTCCAGTTTCCCGTCTTCGTTTTTCTCTTTTACGGATTGTCTGACGCCTTGGGTTTCTATCCTTCTTCCCAGAAAAAAAGAAGTCCCTTCCACAATTAGTTTTCTTGGCGTGGCGGGAGGGTAGTCATCTAAATCAGCACAATCGATTACCTCTAAATCCACTATTTTTAGAAAAATGTCAAAAAATCACATTATGACATTTTTCATTACGTGAAAATCAAAAGCATCACTTTCGAATACCCCTAAATCCAGTATTCAATCAAACAATTCAAAAAATTACATTGTTACATTACTCGGTAAAGTCAAAATGTAAAATTTAGACAAAATGAGTAAGATTTCCAAAATCAGCTCCCTCGATTACCCATAAATCGATTATTTCCCGGCTGGGGGTTCTTTTCGATGGCATTCTTATCGAACCGTGGTCCTTATCGAACTCACAAGGGAAGTACTTGAAGTGCGACGCTCAGATTTTTATAAAAATTGGCATAGATGGAGATTGGAATTTTCTTATCCGATTGCGAGCATCCTATCTCGCGCTTTGCAGAATCCGCCAAGAACGACTGGTCGGAAGATCGATCATGATCATGTTAAAGACTATTTTTGTTGCTTTTATGTGGCATATTCACTGTTCTTTTACTTTTTTTACACCTTAAACATTATTTTAGTGCTATTAATTGGATTGTCGCCATCCGAGGGGTAAAATGTATCGTTCGTGGACGATTTTACACAGTTTTTCCTCTGCGGATGGCAAAACCACTCAAAGTTGTTTAAGAGACATTGATACCGTTCTACAGTCCTGTATGAACGTATTAAAGTAAGTGTTAAGACATTTTAGTGTTTACAGACAAAGGAAGGATCCCAAAGATTCCTCCAGACGCTCGTTGCCTTCGGGTTTCGCCGGTGTTGATTCACTGCTGTCGTTATTCAGAATTCGCTTGCTGGAAAAAATTAAATTTTTTGTAACACTTATTTTATAAATACGGTCATACACGACTGTATGACGTTGTAGACGATACATTTTACCCCTCGGATGGCGACAATAATAGCACTAAAATAATGTGCAAAGTGTAAAAAAAGTAAAAGAACAGTGAATATGCCAAATAAAAGCAACAAAAATAGTCTTGAACATGATCAAGAAAAAATTTTTTGCCACGGCGGTTTCAAAAACACCCTTCGCAAAAATTTTCGGAAAAAGCTGGGGTGGTCACCAGGCCCGGCGGCCGGGCCTAACTAAAAAATGGAAAATTTCAGATCAAGTTCTAACACATTTACAAGTTTTTTTCACGTTTACTCTCAAAAATAGTGCATATATAGTAATGTATTACAATAGTACTACCGGGACCGAAGCTTTTTTTACAAACTTTGGTTCTCAATAGGCTAATAAACATTTATCAGTAATTCTATTTGCAATTTTTTCAAGGAAATCGAATTAATTAAGTAAGAACGAGGACGAAGATGATCCGGAATAGGTCTATTAAACTCCTTTTGTTGTTATAAACTGTTGTTTTAATGTGTATATGGTCTTAAACATGTTTGAAGGCATTATACTACCTTAAATAATGTTTAGTTTATCGTTAGACAGCTTCCGACCGAAACAACGGCGGCAATTTGATGAAAATGACTTCAATTTGACGTCACTGTCAAAATCACAACCCTAGTTATAACAAAACGGCAATGATTTTTTGGCAGGTCGCGCCCTAGCCGGGTTTTCACGGGCCGGGCTTTTGACGGACCGGGCTTCGGCCCAAAAGGTGCCAGTGACCAGGGGTGGTTTTTGGGCCCGAAGCCCGGTCTGTCAAAAGCCCGGCCCGGGTAGAGGTTTTTACAAGCTCGGCCCGGCCCGTCAAAAGCCCGGCCCGGCCCGTGAAATCGTTGCCGTTTTGTTATAACTAGGGTTATGATTTTGACAGTGACGTCAAATTGAAGTCATTTTCATTAAATTGCCGCCGTTGTTTCGGTCGGAAACTGTCTAACGATTAAACAAGCATTATTCAAGGTACTATAATGCCTTCAAACATGCTCAAGACCATATAAACATTAAAACAACAGTTTATAACAACAAAAGGACTTTAATAGACCTATTTCGGATCATCTTCGTCTTTGTTCTTACTTAGTTAATTGGATTTCTTTCAACAAATTGCAAATAGAATTACTGATAAATGTTTATTAGCCTATTGGGAACTAAAGTTTGTAAAAAAAGCTTCGGTCCCGGTAGTGCTATTGTAATACATTATTATTTTCAGCCCAGTGATTGTCTCAGAATGCACATTAAAGAGTCTAAAGACATCAAATTGAGGTAATAGTCCATTTGCTTACTTAAATCAATATAATAACATCCATTAGGCCCTCTCGTAATAAAATTAAGGAAGCAGACCCGTTCGAAGAAATAGAAGAAGCTACAAGAGCAACGAAAACCAAATTTTTTTAAAAGTATACACTTCTTATAGCAATATTTTATAGTATAATGTCCAATGACACCAATAGTGGTTACATGCGGCTGAAATAAATGTCTAATCTAGATACATAGAGACGGAGGAGCGCATGTTAAGCGAAATACATCGTCTTTTACTAACTTTAGCGTTGATAGTTGAAGTGGATAAGGTGAAGGTGGGTACTCTTCCGAAAGCCATTGACAATGAAAAATCCGCACTGATTCTCGACAACTATTTCTTACTGAGTGTATTAGCACCGTAACACCTCAAGATATAACTTTGGAATTGATGCACGATGAAATTTGACCTACTACAACATAGGACAGGCACTTTCGGCCACAATGAAGTCCATTTATTTTTTCCCTTAAATTGCCGTGTCATATACCAAAATGTAGCTAACACAAGGTACATTTTAAATCTCTGGTCGATTTTTGTTTTATCGCTTCATTAAAAAGATAGTTTTAGTAAAAACGTGATTTTTTGGTGTTTTTCAAGACACCATACCTCTTCGAACATCCAACCGTTTTTTACATTTTGGGTGTTGTTGGCTTCGCCAAGGGCGTATCTCTAGAACTACGATGTCAATTTTGCACCATTTACGCATGTTATACCAGTTGTAAAATATGGATTTTCGGCCACAATGAACATGCCTATAAATCCAACAAATTCTGGAAATTTTTATGTCATTATATCAGTATCTTTCTTTCTTAATCTCTGGACGATTTTTGATCCGATTGTTAATAACGAAGTTATGGCTAAAAAGGGTGCTAAAATCACCATTTTACACTCCGCGAGCTGCCGCCACGCTTAAAGAAAAGCCAAGGAAACTTTTTTCGTTTCTTGAAACCGCCGTGTTGCGAGAAGAAATCTATGTTTCTCCTGAAACATAATGCCAAGACCGAGGGAATCGGAAAATTTGCTCGAATTTGAAGATTTTTTTTCGATATTCCGGCCAGTCGTTCTTGGCGGATTCTGCAAAATTTTGTGTTGTTCTTGTCTTTTGATGGGTTCCTAGAGGGTCAATTTCATCCAGAGATTATGCCAAGGTGGTTTCAAGATTCTAGAACCTAAAAAATTACTCTTTGACCGTTACCGAAATACAGCCGATTGTCGACATTTTTCGAGATTTTTTGATTTTCACCATGAAGATTGCGGAATTTATGGATTACTATAACATATTTAATATCGAACAAAACGGAAGTACTGAGGATTCAGGAAAGAAAAGAATTTTATCATTTGGCCCACAAACGAAGCAAATAGGGGCACAAAAATGGGAACTGGGACTTTTTCGGGCAGCAAAAATAAAACACTGAAATCAGCCAACATTATTTTGAGAATTACGAACATCATGTTCTGATATGCACTGGTCTCTGAGCTTTTAAAAATGCCTTGTTTACCTTATGGTATCTACTGAGCCATTTCAGGACCTTAGCTCGAGCTAAACTTGATCGATTCTTGCATTTTAAAAAGTTTTTCGACTAAATAGAGTACTGCGCTCAACGGATGTCGGCTGATTTCCAAAAGTGCCCGCAAAATCGCCGTGTTTCTTCTTGCTGCTCGCAAAGTGGTCCATTTCAAATGTGCGCCCGCCCATTGGGCTACTTTAATCAATATTGTGATGCAGATATGAGAGCGCACATTGATAATTTGACCAACTCCGAGGTCGACGATTTGATCATCTATGCCATCGCGGGTTCGGGGGTTGACGGATTTAATACCAAAGTTTCATTGTGGGACCCAGACGATATAGATAAGCTGGGGGAGATGACAGAGCAATGGAAAGGGGAGAGGAGTTGGAAACAATTCTTCGATTTCATCTTTAATCAGAATGGATATACTTGCGAAGAGGTCTGGTTCCCTTTATCTCAACAACGATATCAGTCTGGCCGAAAAAGAACCGGCCTCCCGCTCGCATCAAAATCGCAACCCCAAAAATCAGCGGCGCCGAAAGTTTTCGCGATGCATTGCAAAAGTGCGCGCGACGAATAAAAATCGCTGAAATTTGGGGAATTACAAACTTCTAGGAGTCCTGACTGCTATTTTTATCTCGCAGATATCGTTATATACTGAATGGCTGCCATTTCTACTCACTTTGAAGACACTGAGACGGCTTGGCAACCGTTCCAGCCATCTACCTTAACTTAAAGCCGTCTGGAAGCCTTTACTTGCAACAACTTCGCTAGCGATTCAAGGCGCGCGTAACCAACTTTGACCTTTGGTTAACGACGTTTTACAATCCTAAGCACTTTCTGGCTATTAAGAACTCATATTGTAGCCATATCGACCACTGAAAATCAGTCTGCCCCAAATGAAATCTGCCTCAAATGAAGGGTAGCCGAATTTTGTTGATTGCACCGTGCAAAATGCCAAAAAAACAATCGTTTGCACTGTGCAAAACAGTGAATTCTTCGAAAAAATGGGCGAGAAACCGCATTTTTCGCATGCGACGCGTCGCTTTTGTTGTTTTTTCGGCGACATGCGCCAAATTTTTGCACGGTGCAAATTGCGGTTTCGGCAAAAGGGCGTGCGGAGGCCGGTTCTTTTTCGGCCAGACTGATATCATTTTAGTTGTTTTACAAATGTTTCTATGGCCATGAATTGATTAATTGTTGTGATATCTTTGATCCAGTCTACGTTATCTTAGAAGGACGTTGTTTCCGATTGAAAGAGTTCTACCAGACCAGCCCCAATGACTGGGGCCGTCTCCATATGTACATGCATGACCTTCCCAGTCATTTTTTGTCAGCGTCGGGGAAGCAAGTAATAGAAATGCTTAGAAAACAACCTTATTTTAGAGGAACTTGCTTCTCTATTTGTCTGATAATTATCCGGATATTGCTCGTTCTCCCAAGGTCCATCTGAATATGCATTGTTTAAATAAGATTACTCTCCAGATGAGGACTGTTGTCATGTCCGAAGCTGATCAACATTGCAGTAATTCGGAGGAGAGTAAGGGAAGGGGAACTTGCTTTGCCAATAGATGGCTATATCATCAATTAACGAAACCTTTCAATTGCACTGTGCATTATCTGGAACACAAAGCTGAGGGAACCTCCGTATGTCATCCAAATACCATCATCTACAACTACAAAAACATTACTAAAAACCATGTCAACACCAAATCAGTAAGTGCGGAGATGAATTCCTGCCATTAGGACCACCATTTTAAATAATTTGCCAATTTAAAGGCTATAATCGCGAACCAAAGAGTATTTGAACAAAAATTTTATCAGAGGTTAGTCAAAAAAGTTTTATTATTTTGTAAAAAATTACCCAAATGACAAGCAAGTCGGCTCGACAGTGGATTTGGGAGCTTTGACGATGTTCATTTCAAAAATCGTGTCCTTTTTTTTGCTTCGTTTACAGAGTAAACTAAAAAGTTAAGATCACAAAAAATGAATCCCCCCGATTATCACCCCAGCACGATTATGACCCAAAAACACGGATAATGACCCCAGCTCGGAAAAAATGGTCGCTTTCAGCAGAAAATTGCTAGCCAAACACCTCGGCCGTTGTGATTTTTTGACATTTCTCTAAAAATAGTTGATTTTGGGGTATTCGAGGGTGTTGATCTCGAAAATCGTATTCATTTTTTGTGAATTTTTCATTTTTTCAAAATGAAAAATGCACAATTGTTTTCATTCTTCGGAAATGCCTATAATTTAAAATACATTGCAGTGTAGACCTGCTTGTAACAGGGAGATCATTACTGAGCAATTACAGACCGGGAAAGTGGCTGGATTCAGCTCAGCGAAGGCTGATTATTCTCTGGTTATCAGCTACAGTGATATGCAGGAAAGCAAGAGAGCTCTTTAACCAAAATAATATCTGTATTTTAGGTGGAAGAATACCGTGAGAACATTCGGATCACACTGGCGGGATTTGTTTCTGAAGTTGGAGGCCAGTTTATGTTATTCTTGGGTCTCTCCCTAAATACAGTAATCCAGATGTCACTTTTAATTGGAAAGTTTATTCGGAGATTGCTGATTAATTGGGATTAACAAGATCTGGCCGTTCCTCAAGGTTCTCCATAGAAAATACCGCATAATTGGGGTTTTTGACAGTAATGGGGGTGCTCTCATTGATTTGGGTATTGAGAAAAGATGGGGGAACGGACAGTTTGGAGTACTCGGCTCTCTCTTTCACTTGAATCATGTAATCGCGACAATAAATAATAACCTGATATTGCCAGAATAACAGTACTGTAAAGATCAGATGGAACATGAAAATGTTGGAAAGGATCAGTAGCAGGAATAAATGCGACGATTTCCTTTCTAAAATAATTTAGTTAGGCATGCTTTATTCTTATATTTACCATAATTGAAGAACTCGTAGATTTCGGAGCGCCAGTAATAAACAATTAATGGGTCCATGATTAATGTAGCAGCCGAGAAAACGAGCAGTGTCACCTGTAATGGTATACTGGCTCAATCACGGACTTACAATGTAGATCTGAAGGGGAAGCAAAGCCAAAGCATCTGTCCTTTTGATCCCGTAGACACTGGCGATCCCTACTACAATATAAATAGGGATGGTAGGGAGGGAATATGGGAGATAATAAAGGATGGGTAGGATTGTAAGAAGAGTGTGGATAAAGAGAGTCGCCTTGGTTACCCGCTAAAATAAGATTATTAACAAGGCAAGTCCTTCAGGTGGACCCCTACTTTTTTCCAGATTTTCGACTTCTAAAAATTCGGCTCGGACCATTTGCATTTCTGTGAATGTAAAATTTAAAAAAAATTAATTTAATTTTCGAATCAGCACTTTCCAAAGACCCTTAATTTCTTGGTTCAAAAGATGCTCATTGACGGGCAAATTCATAATGAAATGTTGAAAATATTGAAAGAGAATAACTTTGAGTTTTTATGCCTCATTAATATTAAGCCTGGTTTTCTGGTAAGAAGTGAAATAAAAATAATTCCCTTGGGTTTCAAGATATGACAGTAAATTTTGGCGGTGCCATACACGACATCGTTGGTAATAATAATTAAACAGTATTTTTTATTGGTTCCCTGAGGGCAGATATTCCAAAAAAACACTCTACAGAGGTCAGTTTTACGTCCGTAAAACAGTCCGTGATGTGAGAACCTTTATAAAGATGGAGCAAAAAATTCTCTTCACCCTGAAGTTTTAAAATTTCTAATTTGTAAGATGCCCTTTTAAGTCAAAAGATATTTAAAAATAAAATATTTTGGTACGTTATTGCGGAGTTCATTACAATATTTATATTTTCTGAAAGAGGAACATTTACTCTATAACCCTGCAAATTTTTATGTCTGTAACTCCTCTGCCTAACGAGAATTGAAAAAATTGGGAAAAAAGGGGGAAAAAAATTGGCATGGGTATAGAGTAAAGGCTCCTCTTTCAGAATATATAAATATTTTAATGAACTCCGCAGTTAAAACTTGGATTTTTTTGACCTGGGATGATTCTCCGTGTTTTGGGGTCATATATAATTTGGCCTTTTTCAGGCTTGAACCCCAAAATTGAGCTAATATTTATATATCCGGGTGCAGCGCTATTTTGCGGATTTTCGAGATATGTATGCCCCGTCAAAAAGCAAGGGGTCCCACCTGAAGTACTTTCCTTGAAAAAAGGAAATAAAGGTTGTTCTTACCAAGCAATGAGTACTGTTAAAGAAGAACCTGTACTTTGGATTGGTCTCATCATAAATAACATCCTCTTCAAGCATAGCCCTAAACATCTCCTTCATGACTCTCCGACTTCTGAATCTAATCCTAATGACTCTGGATTAGTCATATCCAGATCTTATCTTTGTTTCCCTCTCGATTTCGATACCGGTTTTCACTAATTCGAGTTTATTTCAATTTTTATCCGAATTAATAATACATTTGAATAGTAATTGCAACTTTTGTGGATCAGAAAGATAGGAGATTCGAGTTTAAATATTAGATATTAGGCTATGATAGACAAACAACACCATATTTTATATGATGACCCCCGGCGGGGACGTCGCATCGGAAGAGGTAAGCTCTCTTATAGACAAACACACGCGAATTAAGTTAACCATAATGTACAGAAAGCCGGAGACTGGCAGGGCTCACTCTGGGTGAAGATCGGTCTAACTAATTGACTAAAGTAGTACTGAAAGAGTACAGTGTGAGAAGGACTCTCGATTTGAGTCCCGCAACGAATGATTAGAGAGTCCGGTTGAGCATAAATACGGACAAGAAAAGAAGGAAAAAAGAAATGCATTTGCCCGATTCGTTGAGAATAAATTTAACCCTATGAAGTTGTGAAAGAGTCCTTAATCGGATATCCTGAAGTTTGTGCTTATTAGATTCTCGCTGCTTGCTGTTGTTGAACTCGCCGAATCCCCGTTGGTAGGAGGTCGGGGGAGACGCCGTCGAAGCCAAGGATGCTTTAGAGCTTGTTGGGGGGTCAACCGAAGTTCGGGATCCCAATCGAGACATCGCTTCAAGAAATCGGTGAACAATTCATCGCCCTGAAAGCACTTTTTATCCACCAAATGACTTCATATTATCTGTGGGGAAATTTGGAATAAATTTGGAATCGTCGCAGGAAAACGCCGAAAAATTGGCGCAGTCGCGCACCAAGCCATAAGCGTTTGCAAGGCGCGACGATTCCGAATTATTTTTTTGACAAGCTAATGACATATTAAATGTAATCCCTCCCCAAATTATAATACAACTGTCATTTCAAAATTTGGGGCCGACGCGAGTAATCCTAGGCTTCCAAGAAAAAAGTTAATATTGCTTTCACAATAAACAAACCCCTCGATTGTCTTAATACATAAAACCGCAATGCTCACCATATTTTTGAGAGCCTGATTCCATGTTCTGGAGCCTGGAGGGCCTCTCATCTTGCCTCGTTTGGATCTTCCTCCTCCCAAAACCATGGTCCCATCCATCAATTGAGTTACTTGACAATATCGGGGATGTCCCCTGGAGGAAAAAAAGTTCCTTGTTCGTTTCCCGGACTCCAGAATTTTGGTCGACGGTACTCCCAGAAGTTCTACGATCAGTGCCAACTGATCGTTCTCATCTTCGCCCGGCAATAATGGATACCCAGTGAGTAATTCGGCTAGGATACAACCAAGGGACCACATGTCGATGGGCATTCCATAACGCGCCCCGAGTATTACTAAAATCGAGTATAATTTAATTTTACTTTAGGGTTACCTTCTGGTGCCCGATAGAATCGAGACTGGATGTAGGGGTAGATCCGTTGATCCTCGAAACAAGAGGAGCCAAAGTCAATTACTTTAATGCTACTTCGGTTCTGATTCTTTAGCAAAACATTCTCGGGTTTTAGATCACAGTGAATTAACCGGTTACGGTAGAGTAAGTCTAGGCATTGTAACATCGAATGTGCAAACTTTCTGACTAGCTGAAATAAAAAAGTTATCAAAAAGAAAGAACCAATACGCAAAGTAACTGTAAATACTTACTGTGAGATTAAAACCGTGGAATTTATTCTTTTTGATAAGTTCATACAAGTTGATACTCATTAACTCGAAGGTGATACACTTATGATTCCTAAAGTTGAAGTGGTCCAACATATGAATGACGTTATGAACATGATCTGGGTCTTGTTGACGTAGATGATCAAGGATTCTGACCTCCTCTTCAGCTTGCCGATGGAATCTTTTCTCATTCCTTACTAACTTCAAGGCCACAAATTGCTGATATTTGTGATCATATGCTTTTATTACCTGAAAGGAATGATCGAATTGATCGAACGATCGAAGACTCACTTGTCCGAAACTTCCTTTCCCAATGATTTTTAAGATCTCGTACCGGTAGGCGATATGATCATGAGGGACGAGATGGTAGCTCCCATTCTCGTCATCATAGCCGGCATTGTTGGCCGCACCCGGATTACCGCCCCGTTTATTGGCCTGAGAGCCTACAAAGTAGATACGGTTAAAGTTGTAGATCTCCGTATGTTCGTAGGGAGTGAGCTTAGAGCCGAAGATCCGAACGGCTTCGTCTGGGCGGTTGCCCTTAAAGTTCTGATTGTTGGCTGAAGCAGCTGAACTGGCTGAAGAGCTGGCCGAAGAGGTGGTTGCCCCGTTCACACCTGACCCAGCCCCCACCACGGCGCTGGGCGGGGGAGGGAGCGTTGAGATCGCTACTGAGGCCGTAATCGTGGCGTCGTTGTTGGGACTGGAGCCAATGTGCTGGACGGTGACGGTGGAGCTGGGCGAGGCGCCGTCCGGACTGGCCTTGCTATCGACACTCTCGAGCTCTTTGAATGACGCCGTGGACCCCTCTTTGGAGACGAGGTTCTCCTTGGCAGGCGCGTTCTGAGACGAGGCGGCGGATCTAAACATAGAGCGGTTACTCTTGAGTCAGGTAAACAATTGGAGGTCATCTGGGGATAACGAGGCTGAGAGATCAGCAAACCGAAGTCATTAGAAATTAGGGTTGTGCCCCCCGTCAACTTGACGGTCTGTCAAATTGTCAAATTGCCGTCATTTTCGTCATGTCAAATTGCTCTGTCATTTTTATTGTCAAATTGATTTTTTTTTAGAATTTTGCTAAAAAATCGAAATTTTTTCCGCAACGAACTGCCCCGCCAAAAATTCTTGGCATTTATAAAATAAAAAGCAAAATAGCTCAGTATAGGTAGAACTGGCAACCGGCCCGGGCTTTGGAAATTTTGAAAACGGGCCTGGCTTACCTTTCATTGTGCCGGGCTTCGGGCTCGACGTTTTTTTGGCCCAATTCGGGCTCAAGATTTTGAATTTAGGTCCGAGGAACGGTTGAAAAAAAATTATTTTCTATTTTAAAACGAAAAATTGGGATGACAATTCCGGGTTTTTGGCATTGTGTTACAAGCCGATTTTGAAGTTATTTTAGGACGATACGTCTTTTAAAGTTAAGAACCGTGCTGGCAACGTTATAATACCCAGAAAAATTTTTTAAATTTTGATTTTAGTTAAGTTTGGTCAATTTTACACAAGTTTTACACTAATTTTAGCTAAATTTATACCTAGTCACCACTGGGATTTTTTGGAAACGTTATCTCGGGTATAGGTTAACCGATTTTTGATTTTAAAAAAGTTTTAAACCATTTTTGAGTAATGCAACCCACGCAATATTCTTCCTTTTTACCGTCGTAACTCGCATATGGCTAAAAAACGCAATACCAGACTATTGCCAAAACGGCGGAAAACGTTTTTTGAAGCGGGGAACGTATTTTGAAAAATTACCGGGACGGGCTTCAAAACGGCCCCGGTGAGAGACGCCTGGATGCTTAGCTTGTTAGATTCTGGGGAGTTGAAGACATGAGTTTAGGACATGATACAATACTTTTGTCACACAAAATTAAAGCAAATATTTAAATACTCAAATTCAATACCGCTAACAAGCGCTGCAACCGAAAGAAATTAATCTATCAGGGGCAACATTCACACGAAGTCCAGAAACAGGCTCAATTTGGACAGAGTCGACAAACATACTTACATAAAGAAGAATATTTTGCAACTTGAACCCCTTTATGGAATGCAAAAAACCTCCACTTTCACTGACTCAAGTCATCAATGAGAATTTGGATGATACTGACAGCATGAACGAGAACGAATATAATCCGAAATAGGTCTACGAAATTCCTTTTGTTGTTATGAAGGCATTATACTACCTTGCATAACGTTTGTTCTATGGTTACATAGCTTCCGACCGAAAGGACGGCAATTTGACGTCATTTTGAAACATTCTGACAAAATCACAACCACTAAGTAGGGCGAAAAGAGAACGACGGCTCATTTGGGGGTTGAGAACGGAAGAATCAGGTGCTGCTGAAGAGATCCCCGCCGCCAACGTCAAGGTCTCTAGAATCTGTCTCATAGGGTTCGATGAGGAATGGAAAAGGATTCGTGGAGAAAAAATCCCCCAAGCAGAGGAAAGGAGAGTGACCAGCTTTGTGAGCTCCTATTTTGGCCTTTCGGGGTGTTCATAGTAAAAATATTAGACAAGGGAATATATATACTATTCAAAATTTGCTCTTAAAGCAAAACAAAAATGTCATTGCCGACGGAAATGACATGAAAATTGGGGGCCGGTTTCTGTAATCAAGTCCATAACAAAACAGGGTAAAGCAAAATAGTGCAGAAGCAACGGCGAAAATCTTGGGCGAAATGAGAGGCCAGAAAAGTCCTGGGAAGAAGCCCCCCCCCCCCCCCCCCCCCCCCCCCCCCCCCCTCCCCTTAAAAGAGTGCGCAGCCCAACAGTTAAAGGCCAAAGACGGGGTATCGGGGCTGTGGGGAAGGGGAGTCTGGGTCGGCTTGTCTTTGCTTATGGCCTTGGGTTTTCGCTCTAAAAATGGGAATGAGTTAGTCCAACACAGGAGGGGGAATGTAAGCGCCTTCCCTTACGGATTAAACTAGTATGGATGTTAATAACTGATCCCCTTTTTATCTAATTAATACTCCCTTAATTCCGGAAAAAGCTTACAAACAGAAGCCGAAAAGGTAACCCGGACGACGTTTCCTAAGAATTATGCATTGCTGTGATTCTCTGACATCCGGTTATAGATTTGGATTATTTAAAAAGTTGAATCAAAACAGTTCATAAATTACAACATTAAAGAAGAGAACGTCACACGAAACCCGAATGTTTGTGGCCATGTAGATGACCATTATTGTTCAAGTGTTTTCTCTGACTTTAGTTTCTAAAAAACCAGTCCCGTCGCCCCCTGCGGGCCCAGCAAATAATGTTTTGTCTTAGCAACCGCAGATAATCTTAAGAAATACTCAAAAAACAATTTTCTCCGCTTCGGACGGCATCCAAAAGAGGTAACCAGGTCATCCAGACGGAACTCCAGGATGTCGGCAGGGCGAGGAATTTTACTTTATACTCGGTAGAGAAGGAGAACCGTTTCCGATGTTGAGTCAGATCCCCCCGAGGGAAATGTGATAAGCCCAAATGATTTGAGTCACAAGTCCAACAAACGGAGAACGTCCAGCATTTGTCTGATTTGGAAGCCCTCCGGTCATAAAAGACCGGGCCTCTGCCGCCGACAATCATTGACGTCAGATCAGCAAAAAAGGGCAGAGAAATACAAAAATTTGAGAAACGGAGTAAGCCGATGCGAATAATCCCACAAAAAAGGATAATTAAAGTAGCCACTGCCCCAAAGTCTCGTAGTCTAGCTTTTCGAACATATTCTGGACATTAATAGTGATACGTAAAGATTTTCGGCCATTAGATCCCCTGCCGGTAATTATGAACGAAAATCTGCGCAAAAGTGGGGAAAAATAATAAATAAAAGGGACTTGTCGCGTACTCTACGTGCCCACACAAGCGCGC
Source organism: Bursaphelenchus mucronatus (assembly GCA_025436335.1). Lineage (NCBI taxonomy): Eukaryota > Metazoa > Nematoda > Chromadorea > Rhabditida > Aphelenchoididae > Bursaphelenchus > Bursaphelenchus mucronatus. Next base: position 6,824,015 of record CM046356.1, read on the forward strand.
TAACTGTCTCCAACATATAAAGGCCAAAAGAGCAAATTAATTGAATAAAAGTTTAGAAAGGTCTGATCTGAAGTTTTTTTGTTCTCGAGAGTAGCCATCGAGAGTGGGCAGAGGGAGCCGGGAATCTCAAAAAAGACTTTTTCTCCGAAGCGAGCCGGAGAGAGAGACCGCGACTGAGATGAGAGTGGTCGGGAGAGACGGGGGACGACGCAGGCGTCGGAGCAATCGACCACAATAGTCCTCCAAGTATAGGGCACGGGATCCCCAGCTGGACCTTAACCACCAAACCCTGCGCGGGGAAATGGAAGGGGGGGGGGGGCGCAAATGAATAGCGCGCGATGAGGTGAAGGGGCAGAGGCGAGGGGGAGGTGATGGCGGTGCTGGTCGCCCCTCGCGCCTTCTATCGCACGATGTTGTCCACTCTGCACGAGTCGCAGATATGTTTAAAATAGAATTAGCTCCGGGCCTATCGGTTTTGCCAAATGGCCCTCGAGCAGAGAGAAGGTCAATGCTGGCGACAAAACACCTGTCCATTCGGAACAGCCTCAGAGCACAACCGTATTCCGTTCAGACTTTATGGTCTGGGAAAGGCGCAAATGAGGGCCGATGCCCGGAGGCTGGAAACCTTGTTAAGGAGAAGAAAGGATTCGTTTCCAAATAAACAGAAAAGTAAAGCAAAAAGAAAAAAAGAAACAGCATACACATAAATGTACACTTGTCCAGATACCAGGAAAAATAGACCCATGACATTTCTTTAATCCATAATGAGAGGAGACCAAACCTGCTCGGATTGATAACAAGGAAGTCCTCAAACCTTGACGACATTGTCATCAAACTCAGGAACGGAACGATACCATTTCCATCTCGTAGCAGTCTCTTCTCTCCACCCTTTCAAATCGCCGCCTCTTAAAAATCAAAGAAATGGGGGAATAGTGAGAAAAACGTCTGAACCAAGCGGTGCCGCTCCACTTTCTCGTCTTGCAAGACAGATGGAATGACCTTTAGGGCCTTTGCTTACTCTCGAGAAAACAGGGAGCTGCTCTTTTGGGTGTTCCGAATAGTGCGATGAACTCTTGTTCTACAGTGAAAATGGACCTATTTTTATGAAGGTCGTGTGACATTCATAAGATCCCCATATGAGACACTCGAGTAATTGTTTCCCTCGTAAATAAAATCATATCCAGTCATCCCTTCAAAACAATATCCTCGGCGATTCCGAAGAGCCGTCTCCTCCGATTTTTGGGTGTTACAGCTTGTTTTTAACCACAAGACAATAATTTTACAAACCTTGTAGAACAAGCTCCAGTGCATTTCCGGACCGTCAAAATAATAATAGACGGGGTTGTCCGGACAACCCCCACCCACCCACCACTAAAACATTATCCACCCTCAGACAAAGACTCACCTCAGATCATATTCGGGGTTCATACTGGTGGGGTTTTGCGGTCGGGGACTACGCAAGTCATCGGTCACCGAGTTCACCAGCTCGCCGGCATCCTGATTGGGCGTGGAGCTCACTGAAATGAAGCCGGTATGAGCGGAGCCGAAGGTAGTTGTTGTTGGAAAGAAGAGGGAAAGGAGCGGAAAGATTGGAACTCTGTGGATATTGGAGGGATAGATAAACGAACAAGTCAGTCACGTTCATTTTCCGCGCACAAAACTCGGAAATTGGTGGAAAGAAAGGGGGGGGGGGGGGGGAAGGCGAAGAAGAGACCCCAAAAGAGTTGAGAGTAGCCGGTGAAGGCCGACTAGAGGCCGGCCTCGAACGGCCCTAACCCCACCGACACTACACTTACATACACATACAATCACACACAAATCCGGGCGCCCGGCCTCCCAACCCATCGGATTTTACATCCATTCGTAAATCCGTTAAGGGAAGACACTTATATAAACATCGAGGTGTGGCCTTCGAATGGCCGAGGGAAATATGACGGCTGGTCGTGTGCATTTACATTTACGTTTACAGAGCGAGAAAAGGGAAGCATAGCATTTCAATGGAGGTATTAGTCATCTTGACTTCTAGTCACCGGATACAGTCATATTTGTTTGTTAATAAAGGAGTAAGAGAGATTAACAACAACAAAAACAACCACTCAAGACACACTACCTACAGTTGGGTTGACGAAAGCTGAGGGGAGTATCTGCATCAACTTGTTCAAGGTTGGGAGCTGATGAGGAAACGGCCAAAGAGGGCGAGAAGTCCATGCCCTCAGGCTCTAGTCTCTTGACCTGGAAAGTCTCGGCATTCTCGTCAGTCTCCATTCCACAACTCCCATTTAACACCTCTATCATCAGCTGGAAAAATTGAAAGGAAGTGTTGTAATCCGAGTTGTAATTGTAATTGTAAATGTGAGCAAACGTTACTGAGGGAACGAGGAATAAACAAATTGGATTGTAAACAAAACAAGTAAAGAAAAGACAGAAATCGAGACGTCAGAATGTTTTCGATCACAGGAGTTGAACGTACAAACCTATCAACAAAATGTTTCAAATCCAAGACTTTTTATTCGAAACGTCAAAAAGAAAACAGAAAAAAAAAGAGAAACGAAGAGCAGCCATCCATTCCAATTAGATGACCCGATCGGACAATGGACTTGGCCCCGATGTTCCCGAAACACCTGCGGGCGGGTCAGTCAAAAGTTCATTTTCTCTTTGCTTTTTCCGATCCCCAAGATTCTCGACCCAAAAAGATTGTAATAGTTTCTTCAAATGGCGATTAGGGAAGAGGAGGAGAAGAAGCACGGCTTATCAGAGACGCCACAGGACACGTCGGGCCTTCCCAATGAGTTGCCATCTATGCTACCCTACATTAAAAACTGTAAGTGTGTCTGACATGAGTGATAACAACGAATTTAAAAAGGAATCCCTTTCAGTACAAATAATTATCGGAAATTAGTTTATTCCCTGATGTGTAACTCTTTCCTCTCTTTCATAAATTTGTCAAGTAATATGTAATTAAGTCATGACGACACCCCAAAATGTGTCATCACATAGTTTATGACTTTAGTACAAGAGAGGATTGGCAAGTTAACAGACGTAATCACTCAAAAACAACAACTCCTCGACGAAACAGTCCAGAAATTGGAAGCGTCGAACTCATTAAGCAACTCGTTCCAGCACTTCGAGAGCGAAGTCGGGGAATACATAGGTCTCTTGTTGGATAAGACCCATCTGAGCGAAGGGAATGAACTCACGGATGGCCTCCGGGAACTCCTCGAGAACGATCATAACGAGAATATGACCAAATTGCTAATGGCTTGTAAGAACGGAGAACTCGAAAAGGTGAGAGAAGCCCATCAGGGCCTAATGAACTCCTTTCAGGTCAAAGAATTCCACTACGAAGACTTCGAATCAAAAAAATTTTGGGCCGACGCCCTCTTTTTGGCTTTTCAGAACGCGCATTTAGAGGTAAATACGACAAACAAATAAGTAAACGCTCTTAATAGCTGGTCGATTACATCCTCGAGGCCAAGGGAGAAAATCTTACTCTCAATCTACAGGAATACTGCTACTATTTCAGTCAATTAAAAGAGAAAGTAAGCCTGCCTTTTCAGGCATTAGAACCAATTGTCATGCCATGACGTGCTTACCAGTCATAATTCCAGGGACTGATAAACAAGTGCCGGACCGCCCTGAAGGCCATAATCAACGCCCCAATCGCGAGCGATTAAAATGACTGGGCCGTCAAGAAAGCGAGACTTCGAGGCCAATGGCATACTCTAGTGTGTGCCTTGTTTAGAGCTTTATCCGTCTAAAAGGAATAAAAACGCCGCGAGATGAGGATAAATAAGATTCGTTTTGATGCGGTTACAGCGACAAAAAAATCCTGATTCGGCCGAACGGAACTTGCCCCGGCCCAACGCCTATACAAAACAGCACGACGAGACAAAAAAATATTTTTATAACCCCTCAGGTTATATGGACCACAAAATTGGGGCCGCGGAGAAGTGGAATGCCTTTAAAGGGAAAGAAAATTTGCCGTCGGAAACTCTCGGGAGCATAAAAAATATTCAGAGAGCAAAAGAAAAGTGCCAAAATAGTGGAGGCCGACCACAAACGGGATTTGCGTCACGCTTCGGCCGCCGCAGTTAGACTCCGCATGGCCACGCGAGAAGGACGACGGTCCAATTTGCCCGCGGTCCAACGTTCGGCCCCTTTATATAACACTTAATTTTGCTTATTATCAAACTATTGCATCCACCTACTGCTAAATATCTTGAGAATATATTCGAAAAGAGCAAAGGAATTGGTAAACCCCCTTAGCCACGAATACAGGAAAGTAGAGACGGCATGCACAAGACGTCTGAATAACATCCGTAAATCCCGAAAACAATCTCAGCCCTGATGATAAATGCAAGTGAAATGGAAGAAGTTTACAGCCGGATCCACACATCTTGTCCCGAATAACATGAATAAATGCAAATCCATTATCCTAATTTAATAAAATTAACACTGTGAAAATAAATATCTATGTACAAAAAAATCATTTAATGAGTGGGTCTAGAAGACATCTGAGCCTTCGATAATTCCATTAATTCCTCCGAAACCCTCCCCACCAATTGATCCACCTCTTCAGATTGTTTCTTCAAGTCTTCTGTCAACTAAATCACAGAAATTTTACACAAAAAGGTTCCTCTACCTGTTTGTGTTCTAAATCCATTAATGCCATCTCCTCTGAGGCAGAGTCTTCCGACTTCTCTTCCGATGGCATTGACTCTATTAGAATATCGATATCTTTACACAAACCCGCCAAAGTCTTCGCATATAACTCAGTATTTGTTTCGTCTAATACTTCCTTAGAGATTTTCCCAAATTCGCAAGGAGAGGCCGTTGCTTGAAGAACACCAACGGCGTTGCACATTGTGCTAGCCATCTCGTTTATTTTCTCCTGGATCTGTGTGAAACGGTCCGCCATCTGCAATATATTGTTTTATAAACGTGAATGTAAGAAAATACATAAAGAAGAAATTACAACGCGAAAGAACATCCATCAAAAAAATAGAAGAAAAAATAACATTTTTAGAATTTTTTGGGCGCAAGCTGCCGGAGGGACACGGACGAATCGCCAACTGGAAGACTTCCCTCTGTCTTGATTTTTCGATTTGACGTGCAGGGGTGGTCACCCTGTCGGGCCGGAAATTTCCGGTCCGGGCCGCGGAACTGCGGTTTTCCGGCCCGGTTTTTATCATAATGCCAAACCGTTGGCATTAATTGTTTTCGTGCCGGGAAAATTATTTGATGGGGGGGGGGAGGTTGTTGTAGTTTATCAAGCTTAACAAATTTACTAGCCTTTTTCTCGTTTGCTGTCAAAAATAGTGCATATACGAGCCGGGCCGCGCTTGAAAAAACACTCTAGCCGGACCGGGCTTTTGACGGACCAGGCTTTGGGCCGAAAATCGGAAAAATAGGTGACCACCCCTGTTCTCATACTTTATGAGACAAACTTTTTGCTGTCATTTGCGACAAGTTGTGTCAAATTGCCGTCCGTTTGGGTTGAAGCTGTCTAATCATAAAAAACATTGTTCAAGGTAGTATAGGGGATTCAAACATGTTTTAGACAAGCCCATGTACAAATTAAAATAACAGCTTATAACAACAAAAAAGTTTAGTATACACATTTTCGGATCATCTCTTTGTCCGCGTTCTCGCTGTCACCATCATCCAAATTTTCATTGATGAATTGATCATTGAAACAAAAATATAGGAAAAAATATATGTTTGTCGCCGTATTCTTGTTAAAACTACGCCGAGAGAAAAGTCGCTCTCAGATTATGAAAAGGGGCCCTTTATTTGAGGCCCAACACCGCCGTTACTTTATTGCGTAAGCAATCGACCAGTCGTTTAGTGTGTTGATCACCTACATCAACAAAGGAGACAATCACAAAAAATTAAACGTCCTGGACGCCCAAATTTGTTGTCAAAGGCATCAGAACGCCTAATTCGAAGGTCGGAATGAAATTCTAAGAGGAGTACAAACCAAATTCGAGCAGAACTTAACTTACAAGTCTCCAGGCAAGCTGTCTGGAGATGTATATTGTCTACCGGGCTGTTTTAAAACTTACTTTCAAGGGTTTTCAAATTGGATATAAGCCTCGGTGTATATAAATGCTCGAGCAAATAAGAAAATAATTCGCCAGAACCCGTTCATTTTGTTTGCTCGAGCATTTATATACACCGAGGCTTATATACCATTGAAGAAATAAGCCGAAAAAACTAAATTTCCTATAATTATGGAACGGATTGTATTCATTTTGAAAAATTCCGTCAAAATCACAACCCTAATATTTAAAAACCCCTTCCTTTTAATTTTCAGGGGGAATGCAGTTTGCAGCACGCCAGTGTAGACAATTTCGTGTTACTGTAAATGGACCTAGTGCAATTTAATTGATAAAACGTGCAAATTGGGCACAGATTTTTCCTTAGATATTTATACACAATAGTAAACAAGTCTCGTAGATTGCAAATCTAAAGTCAAAACCTGCGTACGTACTCATCGGGGCTGCGCTGCGCGCAAACGACATTCTTTTGTCGCTTTCATTATCGACCGGTCGGTACTGAAAAAACGAGTTTTCTCCTTTCTCTCTAAAGCTATGCCGCCGTTTTTTTTGATAATACGTCAAATAGTTGATAACATATAACTACGTTTTTATTTCAGCTCTGGCTCTTTTAGGAAACTCAGAATAGCACAAGTGTAAAATGTGTGCCTAAGGGCTAAGACTTGGCCCAAATAAATGCCCATTCCGAGGGTCGAAAATGCCAAGTCCGACGATGCGCATACCTTACAAAGATCGTCTGTTAAAATGTATATTGATACGAAATATTAGGAGTTAACAACCTTTATTCAATACACATAATACGATATTTTTACCGGGATCACATGATATGCGAATGTACACTAAAATGCGAAGACCAGTTTATTGGCCTGATACCAAGATTAAAGCAATGATATATAGTCAACGAGGTTTCTATAATTTAAGAGATTCTGAATATTGGTTAATATAACGAACACCGGATGACATTTTATTATATGAACGACTCTTCCTCGGGGTAGTACTGTTTCAGACGGACATGCCAGGCGACAGAAGAACAAGCACTCACTGTCCTGAACTGATGTATTATCTTCCTTGGAAGGAAATAAATACAATTTTCATGGAGCCCGAATTTGGCATAACGGACTCCCTCTCTGCGTAGTTGATTTAATTTGGCTTCCTCAACCCATTGAACACACTAAAAACGATAATATAAGGAAGTTAATCCTCCAGATGAAGTAATCAAATCATACCTGGGACATTGGAGGTTCATATAAATCGAGGCGAAGGGTTTCAACAATTCTATCGAAGTCACTGGCATGGAAACACACAACGTCCTTTACAACTCGGGCCTCTTCTTCCCTTTAAATAATTTTATTACCATCATGATTAACAGTTTTGATACATCATTTTAATTCCTTCGATCTCGAATCGATCACAAGGTACCCGTAAAAATTACTTCGTTGTCTCTAGTCGAAAAACGAAAGTAAATTCTACGGGTTCCTCGGTATCGACCAAATTGATCGCTGAGTATTTTTGTCGATTAATAGCCAACTTACTTATGTTCATGCGGTCCTCGAATGGATTGCAGTATTCCGACGGCCGCGGTTGTGTGCCTTTCCAGTCCATCACCGACATGATCAGCATGACAGGGAGTTCGGTCTTCAAACAGAACTTCACGACGGTCTAGAGATCTTATTGTCATCCCCACCTTCCGGCCATTACTGTTTCTTCTTTTAGCCTTGACGTCTTCTTTTAGCTCATCTGTTGGTATTAGCTGCTCTCCTGGACGAATCCAAAAGATTGGGCCGTCATCACTGTCAGTAGGGTCTTGCTCACTTGTTATGGCCATTTTCCCCCAAGGCATGAGACTCTTTAGGACTGGACTGTGCTCTAACATGGCAATGATATCCTGTAAAATCAATCATAAAACCAAATTCATATTCATGAAAAAGTTGCACCAGCAAAGACTTACCTTAAAATAATCCCCGCACTCCTCTTGCTTTGTTCCAACTAAACTTAAGGCGTTTAAGGGTCCATATCTGAAGGTACCTTGCCGACAACTCTCCATTACACGTTTGTAGTATTCTCCAACATGCATTGTTTCAACAATTTGTTTGTTTACTAAGCTCCCAACCTTGACTGGAAGATGGGTGTGCTTTTCGTTGAGAATGTCAAGGATGTTCCCCATGTATTCTGCAGCATGTTCTAGGATGCAGATTACAAAAACAGGCGTCTCATTGATTTCGGCGAGGCCAAGGTTGATAAATTCTTGGGAAAATTGGGCTCGCTCGGCCTTGTCGAAATGTAGTTTTATTTTTCGCCAATCTGCCCTCAGGACAGAAGCCCCACCGTTGGGATGGATGTCGATGTGGACATATTTGCGGAATTTTTCGGAGATCTTGGGTAGTTTGAACTTCTTCTTCTTGTCCTTCATTGGACTATCGGCTTGATTAATGTCATCATCAGACTTCTTTGAACTTTCGGCCGAAGTCGAAGGCTTCTCGAACTTTCCTGCAGGAGCAATAAATTTAACTTTCTCACCATTTTTCTTGTGGTCGGTTAGCTTCTTCACTGATGATAAGTTGGCCTCAGTTGACAGTTTTATTCCTTCAGCCGTCACGTTTACCTTCACTTGTTTATCCTCTTTCTTCGGACTAGTTGTTCGTTCCTTTTGTACCTTTAGGCAACCTTTCGGACACTTTGTTGACTCCTTCTTTTGCTGGACTTCAAGCTTAATCATCTTATCTGTTTCAAAATATTTTGGTGACGCCGACTTTCCATTTTCACGCTTCTTTTCGTCTTTTGTTTTTCTCATCTCCATCTGATGGTTTTCTTTCGTCGGACTTTCTTTTGGAGTTAAAGTCATCTGTATGTTGGTATTATCCCTATCTTTTTTCTCCTTGTAAACTTCGGTCGACGAAACAATCTCAAATTTGCGATGCTTCTCCGGTGATTTCAGGTTGGATTTGTTGAACTTTGTTTGTTCAGTCTTCGGTGTTTTTACGGAAATAATTAATGGATCAAATTTTCCGTTGTTTCGACAGTTAGGTTCTTTTAGTGGTGACGTTTGACCGTTTGTTTGCTTCTGTGTGCACTCCTCACATGATGTTTTGATACTACTAGGCCTAGTGTCGTCTTCAAGGATAATGATATCGCTATCATCTGGCTTTTTATTTCTTACACTGTTAGTATTACATGCCTTCTGGATTGTCGGAGACGTTGAGGAGTGAGTTGTACCCTTGTTATTGATGTCGATTATAATCACATCATCTTTTGCAGTAGCTTTGTTATTACTTCCATATTTTGTGGAAGGTTCTCCTTTAACTTCAACTTTAGATTTCTTTGACTCGCAATCGTTGATAGGTGAGACAGCCGATCTTTTTATTGGTTTTCCCAGCTCCTTTAAAATTGGATCTTCGGACAGCATATCCACGGGCTTAGAAAGTCTCTAAAAATTTAAGATAATAACTTCCAAAATCTCTTGCCTTAGGCAGTTTTGCTGTGGTATCTGTGTAGACATTAGCCGATTTGATAGTTTTTTCCTTCATAAATGGAACTGATTCTGGTGGTGGCGGTGGAGGAGGCAAAACTACAGAATTCGGCCGTCCACGAGTTGTAGGTGATTCCGGTTGAGAAAATATTGGAGGTGGGGGAAAGAAAGGCCCGGGAAATGTCCCACAAAGAGGTGGTGGAAAACCTGGTGGAAAAGGCATAGGAGGTGGCATAAAAATAAAGTTAGGTGGGGGAACCGATGTGTCGATCATATTTGGAGGGGGCACAAATGTTGGAGGAAGATGTGGGGGAGCTCCTGAACTGGATGCCGTTACATTAGTGCCTCCGTACATGGGGTTCTAAATATATTTAATTATTAAAAATACATATGAGTTGGGAATTAAAGGTCTTTAACTTACATGAGACTGATTGGAGTGTTCTTTACAAATCATGCACATCACACAATGATTCTACGAACCAGGAAATTTAAGATCTACAGGGTTTAACAATAGGGCGAGAACCGCTCCGCTCGAGATGGCATTGACTTAAAACAAAGGACACTAATCATCAAAGCAGAAATGCCGTTTTATGGACTGTACACGCGCAATCGACTACCTTATTATAAATACTTTAGTCACGGGGCCACATTTATGTTCTGAATATTTAAGTGAAACAGAAATATTCTAAGAAAGTGACAGCCTAAAACGTGTTAACTCGTCATATTCCCTTAATATGACACACATACAAACATCATCTCGGTTTTGTTACTCAACAGTCATCGTTGGAAGATGACAAATTTCATAAACTTTAAAAAGATAAAACAAAATACGGGAGAAAAAATAGAAAGGTCTCCCGCCCGACCTCTTTTTCCTTTTTATCGATTGGTATGTACACGGACACACTCTTATATTGTCTGCCCGCCCCCCTCGCCGTGATGTTTTCTTATATCTCCGCTTCTCTGACCCCGCTTCCTCCCTGAAGTCATTGCTCCGCTTTTTCTTTCGAAACCAAATTTCTCTTTCTAAATATTTCGTTTTCGAACGTAAGTTTAAACAATATACGTAAATCACATGACAAATACATCCACCGCAAGATGTTCTAGTTAAGTCTGCTTATGATCCATTGCACACTGTAGGTGAGCAGAAATTCGTTGTTTTGTTAATTTATCTTTTCGATAAAATCTCATTTACATAGTGATTGAATAAAACAGTAAAAATATGATTGAAAATGCTTAGTCACACATTTTAAATCATAATTTTTGTCTTACGTGAATTCTTTGGCATGCAATCTTACTGTGTTCGTATGAGATGTCATTTCTAATTTTCCTTGATTATAGGGCGCAGGTCGAAGCGAGAATGTTTGATAAATTCTCCTCGCGTCTTTTACAAGTGTTGGTTGTCAGAAACGGGTGTATTACAACAGATGTCAGGTGAACCGGCCAGTAAACGACAAAAACTGGAAGGTGGCTCGAATGTATGTTGAAGTATCAAGTATACTACTAATGACGCTACGGCTTTACGTTTATCTAATTCGATACTTAAAATCTTTTTTGAAAACTCGTAAACACTTCAAGGTTTTTTAGGATGCTTTCGACGAAGCTACGCAAAAATCACTAGAGGAGTTGGATAAGGTTCAAGGAGAATTAGATGTTTTGAATGAAAAAGCAAGTGCGGAAATTATCGAAATTGAAAAGAAGTACAATCAGTTGCGATCTCCTTTTTTTGAAGATCGACAGAAGTTAATTGAAAAGATTCCAAACTTCTGGGTGACCGTGGTATGTTTTTATATGATTTTATTTATATGTTTAGTTCACAAATCATCCATTATTAAACCACATCTTGAGCGAGCAAGACGAAGAAGCTTTGCACTACTTGAGTAGATTGGATGTGGTAACATTTTTTAACAAATTTTAAATTTTTGTTTAGATAGAGGACTTCGCCGATGGGAAAAATGGATTCAAACTAAAGTTTTCGTTTGATCTGAATCCTTTTTTCACGAATTCCGAGATTGTAAAGGAAATAACAACACCACCCAATGGAGAACCTCAAGCCACGTGTACGAAGATTGATTGGAAACCGAACAAAGATGTAATTTTACAATTCCTCTTATACCTATTTTTAGTTAACGACGAAGAAAGATTCAGGAGATGCTGGCTTCTTTTCATGGCTAGCCGATGTCTCCGAACCAGCCGATGAGATAGCGGAAGTAAGGACTTTTCCAAAAGTATTATCAAAGTCTATAAATTACTAATTCCTCTCAGGTTTTGAAGGATGAAGTATGGGTAAACCCAGTACAATATTTCCTCATGCCGGACTTGAACGGTGATGCTGAGGACTCTGATATCGAACCAGACGAAGACGATCTCCAGGAATGATATTTTCCTTTTTATTACTCGAAATGAAAACCATTTGTTTGCTGAAATCTTGTTTTATGTATGTGCAAATTATTTAATGTTCTTCAAATAAATCTTTCACAAAATGACGTGCCCGATTGACAAAATTTATGTCCCAAGAGCCGAAACAAAACACTCATCAATTTTACAACCTCCGTTATCGTTAAAACACGCGTTCTCCAAAATTTTGAAATATTTTGCGAAAGGGATTCGTCAACGTCTGAGAAAATCTTGCCAGAAACCCCGCGAACTCTTCCGAGCACATTAGAGCGCCATTTTGATGTCCGAAGCGAACTCTGTTCCCTTGGCCCCGCCCAAAACCTTCGCGAACATTCGGCAAGAGCCCGCGAAAACAGTAGAAATTCAAATGTTTTGTGGGGAAAAGGCTTCGCGAATATTCGAAGTTTCTGCTTTTCGCCATCCTTTTCGCGAATTTTCCGCGTTTGTGTCCGTTTGATGAAAAGGAGGGCCTCAATGCAGTTTTAGCTTCAAGTTGCTTTGAATAAGGTCGTTAGTAGTAGTAGTTTAGAACTTTTTTAGAGTTGTAAGGTCGGTTGGTTACCATAAGTTGCCACAAACAGGTCGCGTTTCGTGTTTTTTTTGACATTAATGTGTTATGTTTGTGCTGATCCTATTTTTTAGTTGTATTGTTATACAAAATGGCAAAAGTTAACGCAGTTGGAATCGACCTTGGCACCACATACTCCTGTGTCGGAGTGTTCATGCACGGAAAGGTCGAAATCATTGCCAATGACCAGGGTAACAGAACCACCCCCTCGTATGTTGCCTTTACCGACACCGAGCGTCTGATTGGTGATGCCGCTAAGAATCAGGTCGCCATGAACCCTCAGAACACCGTATTTGGTAAGGTTGATTGAATGTTATTTTATACGTTATTTTTTTGCAGATGCCAAGCGTTTGATCGGCCGTAAATTCGATGAGCCCACAGTTCAAGCCGACATGAAGCACTGGCCCTTCAAGGTCATCCAGGCTGAAGGTGGACGTCCAAAGGTTCAAGTCGAATACAAGGGAGAGACGAAGAGCTTCTTCCCTGAGGAGATCTCATCTATGGTTCTTATCAAGATGAAGGAAACTGCCGAAGCCTTCCTCGGATCTGAAGTCAAAGACGCCGTTGTTACCGTCCCAGCTTACTTCAACGACTCTCAGCGTCAGGCTACCAAAGACGCCGGAGCTATTGCTGGTTTGAATGTTCTTCGAATCATCAATGAGCCCACCGCCGCTGCCATCGCTTACGGTCTTGACAAGAAGGGAGGAGTCGAACGGAATGTCCTCATCTTCGATCTTGGAGGCGGTACTTTCGATGTGTCCATCCTGACCATCGACGACGGCATCTTCGAGGTCAAGTCTACTGCCGGTGACACTCACTTGGGAGGTGAAGATTTTGATAATCGAATGGTCAACCATTTCGTCCAGGAATTCAAGAGAAAGCACAAGAAGGATTTGGCCACCAATCCTCGTGCTCTTCGTCGTCTGCGTACTGCTTGTGAGCGTGCCAAGAGAACTCTCTCTAGCTCCACCCAAGCAAGGTAAGTCGAAAGTCATTGTGAAAATGTTTCTAGCATTGAAATCGACTCTCTGTTCGATGGAATCGACTTCTACACCAACATCACACGTGCTAGATTCGAAGAACTCTGTGCTGATCTCTTCCGTAACACTATGGACCCCGTCGAGAAGGCTCTTCGTGATGCCAAGATGGACAAATCCCAAGTAAATGATATTGTCTTGGTCGGTGGGTCTACGCGGATCCCTAAGGTCCAGAAGCTTCTTTCGGACTTCTTCTCCGGAAAGGAACTTAACAAATCCATCAACCCCGATGAGGCCGTTGCTTATGGTGCGGCGGTCCAGGCCGCAATTCTATGCGGTGACAAATCGGAGAAGGTTCAGGATCTCCTTTTGCTCGATGTTGCCCCTCTGTCTTTGGGGATTGAGACTGCCGGTGGTGTGATGACCTCCTTGATCAAGAGAAACACTACGATTCCCACCAAGACTTCCCAGACTTTCACTACTTACTCCGACAACCAACCCGGTGTCTTAATCCAGGTCTACGAGGGCGAACGAGCCATGACCAAGGACAATAACTTGTTGGGTAAATTCGAGCTCTCTGGTATTCCTCCAGCTCCCCGTGGAGTGCCTCAAATTGAGGTCACCTTCGACATTGATGCCAACGGTATACTCAATGTATCTGCTCAAGACAAATCAACTGGTAAGGAGAACAAGATCACCATCACCAACGACAAGGGACGTCTTTCTAAGGAAGAAATTGAGAGGATGGTCCAAGAAGCCGAGAAGTACAAGGCCGAGGATGAAGGCCAAAGAGACCGCGTTGCCGCTAAGAACAACCTCGAGTCGTACTGTTTCAACATGAAACAAACTGTTGAAGATGAGAAGGTAAGGTGTTAGTGTCAGTTGTAGGATATATTGTTGTTTCAGCTCAAGGACAAGCTCAGTGAGGCCGACAAGAAGACCATATTGGATAAGTGCAATGAAGCCATCGCTTGGCTTGACAGCAACCAAACCGCTGAGAAGGAAGAGTTCGAACACCACCTCAAGGAAGTTGAAGGAGCTTGCTCTCCTATTATCACCAAACTTTACCAGTCTGCCGGCGGCGCTCCGGGTGGTCCGGCCCCAGGGGCCGCACCAGGCGGCGGTTCTGCTGGTGGCCCAACCATCGAGGAAGTCGACTAATTTCATCACAGATCTCTCTTCTTATTTATCATTACCTTGTTTTGTTTTTATTGTCATTAACCTATAAATCTAATGAATCTTAAGGTGACCGGGGGGCTTGTGGCTGGTCTCGATCGCTTTTATAGACCAGCAAGAAAGATGTCCAAAACTTGTGTCGTAATTTCAAACATTACGTAAAGTTGCGGAATGTCTTCGTATTCAAACGTTTTCTTTTGAGAATTCGTGGTGTACCGTTGACGTTTCGTCCCCACACACGGTTAACGAAAAGATTTTAGATATAAAAGTTCTTTGGGAAGAATTTTTGGTGGACGAAATTAGTCTCAAAAAATTAAGAAAATTTAAAATATTCGTTTCTGACAGGTGGCAAGGTTTTGTCCCGGCTAGCCAAGAGGAAACAACCAAAGACTCTCCTCCAGAATTCTGTTTGTGACGAAACGCCACATCGATTAAATCTTGGTCAGGAAATAGCTTCAACTACGCCGGATTGACATGCGGTGGCTAGTTTAAACGTTTTGAATGGAATTTTGTTAACTACAGGGCGTTCAGAGAAATCTGAAAGAACTTTTCATTAATAATTCGCAACCTTTCTGTTGGAACAGATGGACTATCTTCACTATCTGACCAATGAGTTGAGATTACAGCTAATTTTTTTTCTCTTTGGCTAGCCAAAATGTCAGAATGGCTGTAAAACAGTCATTGGTTAGCGATTTAAAAAATTAGCTGTCACTTAAATGCTTAAAACCCATTCCAACCATTCGGCTAGCAATTTTTGGAGTTTTCCAGCCATTCTGACACTTTGGCTAGACAAAGAGAAAAAACTTTTAGCTGTAATTTCAACTCATTGGTCAGTTAGTCAAAAAATTTTACAACAATGACGTGGGTTATATACCATTCGAGAGCCCTTGAAAAGTTATTATAGGAACCGGTTTCAAAAATTGCCAACGGGATTTCACTACGGAGATCTACAGATTTATTTTTATTTAAGGCTTATTCCTCTGATTTGTTTTCGACTCAGTCCCGACAAACTCTTGCACATCCAAGCAGTATGCGTCGGTGGCCTAGTGGTGACAGGTTGGATTGCCGGGCCAGCAGTCGCTGGTTCGGCTCTCACTTTTGCAGTTTTTCGAAAATTTGGGTAATACGGTAATGGGAGATGTCTGAAAAAATATTAAAAATAATTTAGCTATCTTTGAATGCTTCATTTTTACAAAAATTTTCAGAATTTTTATCCAGTTTTATATTGCATATGGTTAGGTGGTCATCCTTTAGAGGCAAAATTTTATTGACATTATATAGTTTTATGCAAAGAAGATATGGTTATTTACTAAAAAGCTAAAATGATTACCCGTTACATTTTAAGAGTACACCAAATCCGAAATAATGTTTTTGGCCTATGACTTTTGGGCTGTCAGCGGTCAATTTCGATCAATCAGTAATCCGTTGGCAATTTTTGAAACCAGTTCCTATAATAGCTTTTCAAGGGCTGTCGAATGGTATATACCACATGACATTTGGCCATGGATAGTTTGTGCAAGTCCCTCGTTAGTTTTGTTAGATTTTCATTTGGTAACCTACATGTATCAAAACACACAATGCCAAAACACAACGTTTTGTCTCTGGCGAAAAGCGGAACTCTGGCCAATCGTCGCCGTTATTGATTGAAATTTTGTGACACTTTGTTCCAAAAATGTGGTCTTAAAGATACAACTTTTTCATCCAGTCATCCAGAATATAGCGATTCGATTCCAGTAGTTTGAGAAGCGTCTGATCGTGAGAAGCACCATCAATTACATCGATTACGCATAGCATATATTTACCATGTTAACCTTAGACTACTATTTAAGAAAACACGGAAACATCAGAAAAAACGGTACGATTTTAAAAATCAGCACCATTGGAAACCCCTTAAATCAACTATTACACAAAAAAATTCAAAAAATTACAGCTGTACACTATTATTTTCGAGGTCAGCACCTCCGATTACCCAGAGTACCACGTTTTTCCGACGACTGGTCATAATCGATGTTGGTGTGGCATAATTGCAGGTATTTGAAAACCGCGGAGGTTTTATGAACTAAATTTTTTTCGTTTCATCGGCGGAGACTTCTGTAATCCGCCTTGAATTCGCGGGAGGATTTTTCCACACATTTTTTGTTTTTTTATATATTTTTTGCTGATTTCTCCGCCAAATCGCCGCGCTTTCTTCATCTCTCAGCCGGCCAAAGGTGTAATGAGTCGTATTTAGGGGCCAAGCCAATAGGAATTTCACGTTTTCGTTTTAGCCAGGTTTGGCCATTCGTGGTCGAAAAAAAGCCGTCCGCCAAGGTTACGAAATGTCTCCGCCAAATGACAAAAGTTTGAAAGAAATGTCATATCATGTATCCCGGGTTCCTTTTCACCCACTTCCTTTACACCTACCACGATTTACAGCCGCGTTTGTGAAAAAACCCTCCGCCGAATTCAAGGCGGATTACGGAAGTTTCCCCCGATAAAACAAAAAAAATTTTAGTCCCTAAAGCCTCCGTGGTTTTCCACTAGAATGCAAAAAAATTTGAATTGGATCACCGAGTGCAAAATTATTACTGAAAAGTTTTTTTCAGTTTTCTTTCAACACCCTGTAGAATTAATATATGTCGACTTTATAATAAAGATGTGATCTTCAGAACATTAGCTGTCTCTGTAGGCTACGTTTTTTCCTTAGTCCGGATGTCAATTGTCTTTGTATGTTTTGTGGGGCTCAGTCATTTTCTTTGATCTATCCATCGAGTTGAGAGTTTGGAAAGAGAGGAGGACCATAGGGAAAAGAAGAGCAGGAGAAGAATAAAATGTTGCTGAACTGACTCTCGACTCATTCGCTCAGATCTCGATCAAAGAGAGGTCTAGGGCCTGGTGTTTCGCTCTCGTGTCAATTGATTGGACTGCGGTTGGTTGGGTTGGTCGGCTGTTTGAGATGAGAGGCAAAGGCGAGGGAATGAGGCTTGGGGGAGGTTGCTTTAGTCGGCGAGAAGGGAGTGAATGGGGCGACGGGACATCGAGGGGGCCGGAGATTGAATGAATAAACGACTGAATTGAATGCTGGATGGGATGGATGGCTGGATGGATGAGGAAAAGGTAGCGCCGCGTTCGTTCACTTTCCGTCCTCGTCCTTTTGGACGGTCGCTGTCATTGGGAAAGTGGAGGTGAGGGGAAAAGGGCGAGGGCTCAGTTGTTGGCTGACTGGTCGCTAAACAACCAGCCCGACGAGTATAACTACCTCCCCACTATTAAGGGTTGAATGAGTCGAGACCGGGCGGTTGTTCAGTTGGAGGAAAAGGGAGGGAAAACAGAATTTTGTGCCAGTCAGCGAGTGAGTAAGCCGCCGCCTGTTCCGCCGAGGAAAGAGCCCTCCCGCCCTTGGCTCTGCGGTTTTTGTCCAGGCGACTCGAATTCCCTCTCAACCATCGATCGCCCCTTTCGAAACACTTATTTTCTCTGCTTTTGCGGCCCAAATCCGTCCGTCCGCCGACGTTTTCAACAGCCATTCTCTCAGTCATAATTTTTTGTTCGGCTGGATTGGGTCGATCGCTCTACTTTTTAAGTCTCCAACAATTCTAATTTCTATATTGTTGACATTGATGACCTCTTTAGTCTCACTGGGTGATCTCCTGTGAATTTCTAATCCTTCCTCTCTTTTCTCGTTCCTTCATTGACTTTATTCACCAATTCTCTTTTACGATCAGGATTGTGCAATCGATTTGCATAATGAAAGTGTTTTGTGGAAAGGTCATCTTATGATTACATAATGATATGATTGCTCGTTGTTGGGTAGTGGAAGGTTATTGGGGTTCGCGGGTGCACACTTATTCCATGTCATTGTCATTCCCCCCAGGAAAGAACTCGACCTCGAGTCGGTTCTCTTCTCTGACAGGCTGGTCTCCGACCGACCGAGGCTCGTTTGGGCCATTTGGCCAAGGCTTTGTTGGAAGCGCACTCGAAACAGCATCGGTCGTCGTCGGGGCCATCAGTGCAGCCATCGCGTTTCAAATGAATGGTGGGGGTGGTGGGTGAGTTGGGGTGCTCTCGTCGGACCGACCCTGCCAGGCCTCTCCTCCTCACTCTTGTCCCCAACCGACGAATAATTCCTTGTTGTTGACTCTCGGCGGCGTTTCGTTTCGCCCCTTCTTTTCTCCTCTTCTCCCGGAGAGTCCAGGCTCTTCCAAAGAACAACAAATGCACCACAGTCAGGCGTTTCTCTCTCTTTCTCCACCGACTCTCTCGACCCACGACATGGCCATCGATTCATCAGCGTTGGCCATACGAGTCGGTTCCCCTCCGCAGGTTTGTTTCCGGTCTCGGCGTTCTCTCCCCACCACCAAGTTGGAGGTTGCGTCATCCATTTTTCTGTATCCCCCCCTCTCAGCTCATCTCTTCTCGACTAAAATTATTTCTTGTATTCTACCGTAACACTCTATATTTTTTATCGACGAGAATACATTTTAATCAGCGTAACAACCGTTAACTAACCTATTCAAATCTCAAAAGATCGATAAATTCATCGACGGAATGAGCGAAGACGGGCATCCCGAGCCGACCTCCAGCCGGCAACCGTTTAAAATAAGTCTGATTCAGTTCGTGAGAGGGCATCCCGAGTTGTGGGACCTTTCGATGCCCGCCTACCGGAATAACACCTTGAAGAGTACCATCTGGGAAAAGTTTATCAGTCGGCATCCCGGGGTCAATTGTAAGCGTTTCTCTTCTTGGTTCATGTAGTGCTGGTGTCGCCTTGGGTGACTGTGCCTTCGTTTGTCTATAACTTCCGCCGAATACAATTTGTTTTTGCGTTTCTATTCTTGGATTACTGACTTCATTAAAAATTATCGTTTATTAGCGGCCGCTATTACAATTTAGATGTTTTGTAATGTTTCGGTATTGTGTCGTTTATCTGAATCGATGAAGATAAGAGTGCGCAAACTGATCGTTCACGTTTCAGCGAAACAAGTGAGGGAACAGTGGCGGTTGATCAAGAATAGATACTATCAGGAGAGGGAACTGCGGCAGTCGGGGAAGGAGATGAGTACGGACTTTCCTTACTTCGAGGATTGCCATTTCCTCGAGAATGGAAAGAACAATGAGGGAACGCCTATCAAGTAAGTCATACGATAAGTTTGCCTTCAATATTCGCATGTATTTACATAATATTATTTATAAATTATGTCATCATATTTTGATTTGTCATTTTAGAACCCGAAAATTTGAAGAAAATAAAGATTTCCTGGACAATTTCAAACGAATTCTGAGCGAAGCCAGTCTGGAGGAGGAGCAAGCGAACTCCCCCCAATCGGATAACGATCTGGAGAACAGCGCACCCAACTCCCACAACAACAACACTCCCTCCGGCGACAGGTTTGTGCTTTGATTGGTGGACAAACGGGGGTTACGGTAACAGATCTTTATATTTTTACTTTTAGAAGCAAGGCTCCTGCCGAAACACGAGCTCACCTTATTGATCTGGTGAAAGATCTGCCTGAATTGTATGACAAAAGTAATCCCCTTTACAAGAATAATGCTCACAAAGGAGTCCTGTGGAGCCGGATTGCCAAGCAATTGGGAAATGGGGCTACTGGTATGTTTAATTGTACGTTCATTAAGCACTTGATCCCGCCGTAAAATTCACTTTTCCTTATGCTTTTATAACTCGAAAGTAAAGTTATGCTTTAGCCAAGAAAGTTCGCGAACAATGGTCTTATATGAGAAGGAAATACGAAGAGGAATTCTATTCGAGGAAGTCGGGCCAGGCTCCAACTCCCATGGATCCGTCGAAAAGACATCTGTTCACTTTTGATCAGCTTTCTTTCCTCGAGAATTACATGCAGAGTGAACGACCAGAATCCCCACCGTAAGTTTATCTTACTTTGTCAAAGCATTCAATAAGATTTTTAATTAAATTCGCAAAATTACGTAATAAACAATGGTTTTAGAGACAACGAGAATCAAGAAGCTGAAGCCGACAGCAGCGATAACAATCAACCCGACGATAGTTTTGGATTCAAATCAAGTAATATCAACGATCTCTTGCTGCAGTTATCTCAGGCAGCCAGCACCAAAACTCCCAACTCCAACAACAACAATGGCCGCATTAATATGGCCACAGGGGAGATATTATACGACGACAAACCTACCACTTCTGGACCTGCCAGTCTCAACTTTGATGATGTCAAAGGTTCGTTTTAATAATATATATAACAGATGGAAGTGGTTAATATCTTTGATGGATTTTTATGACAATCTTTGCCTTTCAGGAGCTCGACCAAAGAAACGACGTCTGGATGAGGTGCTTCCAGGAATGGGATCCATCTCCGGTGACAAAAATGACCTTCAGAAGACCGTAAATGATCTCAGTAGATGTCTTCTGGAGTTGCTACCCTCCAAAGACGAAGACGAATGCTCTTTATTTGGAAAACAGATTGCCCATGACCTGAGGCGATTGAGTTTGCGTTCGCGGTTGGTGGCTCGGAAAAAGATCAACGATCTTTTGATGGAGATGGTCATCCAAGATATCAACGAGCATGTCTCCACTCCGACCGATGAGCTGGGAGCGGCGGCCAGTAATGGCAATGACATCTGACCTTTTATGACTATTTACTCTCATATACTGTTATTTGCAACTTTAGAAGTTGTTTGAAATTATATGAGAAGATGTTTTATATTTTTTCTGATCTTTGCATTTGTCATTTCATTTCGTCAGCTTTATTTTGTAAATACAAACCTTGTTACCCTCGTTATTTTCCCATCTCTTCAGCTATCCCCGTTTCGAGATTGTCTTCAGCTTTTGAAGGAGCGTTCCCAAAGTTCTCAGGATGTTTTCTCAAGGATTCTCAGCCTCTTTATCTGCATTTATCCTCACCGTCCAATGCTTTAAACCAAACACAATCGGTCTTTTAATAAGTAATAATAGTTCCTCAACCTAACCTTGTTATTTTTATTGTAATTGTGCCAAAAATAAAATGAAAACAAAGAATAATGGATAAGAAATAGGGGATAAACCTGAGGAGTTGCAGTAATCTCCACTCTTACAGTAACAAACGGCTTCGAAAATTCCATTTTCTCCATAAAAAGCGTTACAAAACGACTCGGTCTGGGCATTATAAGGAGTCTCTGAGAAGATGGAGAGGTCTGAATAACAGTAATGGCTCAGATTACCACTTTTCAGATGTTTTACACACCAATTACCTGTTAAAAACCAAATATAAGTTTGATTTACAACGAAAGTACCCTAAGTGCGACGCTCAGATTTTCGTCAAATTTTGCACCCGCTTTACCATACGACACATCGATTCCTAATAGTTTTGGCTTGCGCTTTGCAGGGGCAGTGGAGATATTCAACGGTATTTATGAACGAGAGAGTACGCGAAACGCGGACTGCTAAAACAGAGACAAAACTTTTTGGCTATTGTAGAGTGAACAGACATGGCAAGGGGGCCCCCAACTCCGCGCTCTCGGTCTTTTCCATCACCAATTAACCCATAATCCGGCCTCATTCTGTGTTGTCAGGAAGTTTACAATGTTGCGACATTGAAAGTAATGCCATTTGCATGGAATCTTTTGTCGAAATAACCCTTATTTTTGAATTCTCCATGGTCGAAAACCCCAAAAACAAAGAAAATTAATTCGAATAACCCTCAAACAGATCAAAGTAATAAAAAATTAATTAATTACAATATTGCGTCATCAGAAGTAGTTGATATTACAGTTATTCACTCATCATCCCAAAAGTCTCCCAACCGAAAAACCCATAAGCGGGCGCCAACCGAAAAGGCGAAAGTCGAAAATTCTCCCATCCGAAAAGCGGCAACCGTCACCGATTTTTCTTCCTTTTTTAGAAAATATGTTTTAAAATTAATTCGATGCCCCGCTGGGCAGGGGCCACAAAAAATATAAAACATACACTTTGTAGAGGATTGACTGGGCTTTTGAATGATATGCGTTTTGTCTACGCTTCATCATTGCCGGCCGCGAAAAAAATAAACAAAAACTACAAAATTTCAAATTGAATTGCAAAAAAGGTCAAGTTGCAAGATCGATACAGGGTTGGAATGTACCTCATTCGACGTCATTTTTCAAGCTCTGCAACATAGTTAAACCTCAACTTTTTTGTAACGGTGAGAAAAAATTTTTAGTGCAAAAAAGCCTCTTTTGCTGTCTTTTGCAGTTTTATCGCACTTTTTGTTGCAATATCGGCACGACATCTGCGCCATATTTTTCCCTGTATCATATTCTCTTATCATGCCAATTTTTGTGTTCTTAACTTTACTCATTCGCGATTAATAGCAATTTTAAATATCTAATAAGTCTTCTAAAGTGGTGAAAATTTTTGCTGAACCTGTATGAGACCTTGAAAATTGCTATTAATTGCGAATGAGTGAAGCTAAGAACACGAAAATTGGCATGATAAGAGAATGTTATACAGGGAAAAATATGACGCAGATGCCGTGCCGATATTGCAACAAAAATTGCGATAAAAGTGCAAAAAACAGCAAAAAAGAGGCTTTTTTGCACTAAAAGTTTTTTCTCACCGTTAGAAAAAAGTTGAGGCTTAAAACTATGTTGTAGAGCTTGAAAAATGACGTCGAATGAGGTACATACCAACACTTTGTCGACCTTGCAACTGGACCTTTTTTGCAATTCAATATGAAATTTTGTAGTTTTCGTTTATTTTTTTTGTGGCCGGCAATGGTGAAGGACGTTTCGTCCACACACTATCGGTTGACAAGAACATTTTAGATATAAAAGTTCTTTGGGAAGAATTTTTGGTGGACGAAATTGGTCTCATAACCAATTTATAGCTTCAACTACGCTGGATTGACGTGTGGTTCCCTTAGAAAGAATTAATCTAAGTTTATAATAAGTTTGATTAAAATCTGAGCGTCGCACTGCGAGCAATTCCCTTGTTACGTTAAATATTGATGACATTTATATTATAAATTGAACTCACCCTCGCAAGTCCCTCTCTGGCTGCAATCATAGCGATAATCATACGCACTAGGGATGATATTGTTGTTATTTACACAGAAATGACATTGTAATGAGTAGATGAAAGGGATGAAAAGACAGGGAAACAAAAGGAAACGACGCATTCTCTGTTCTCCGTTGTAACTTTCTGTAATTTAAATTCGCGGAAAAGGTTTGTCTCTTCATTCCGACTGTTAACAATAGTTTATTCCACTTGTTGTTGTACTGTAAATCAAGATGACCAAGATTGCAAACAAAAGAGAAACCACCGACACTCTGGAAGCAATAATTTATATTATAGTAAATGCTGCTAGAGCAGAGCTATGCATAAATGGTGCAAAAATTATACTTACAACAATAGAATCTTGGGTTGAGCACAACATTTGCTCTGGCAACATTTGTAATAATACAGTATCGATTCATCGGGACAGCTAAATTTTAATTGTCAATAAAAACTAAATACTTACAGCAAATTGGAATAAAATTTTATTTCTTTATCCTTTGAGCAGTAAGTCACCGATTCCAGACTTGAATTCTTCATGGAATTGGCGATGGCTGTGATTAGACTGACCAAAAGAAAGGCCGTGCAAACAAAACACATCATTCTCATCCGAAACGGCATGTAACAGAACATATCATTGTTGTATTCGGCCGGTCTCCGCATCGTCTTTGTTTTCAATCTTATGCCCTCCAGCTCCTTCACGGCCATCTGGATCTCATTTGAAAGACACATGTCGCTTTATGAGGTCTGCACATACGATCATTATGAGATCGTATTTTGATTGGCCGTTGATGTTCTGTAGGCTAAAAGCGTTCGTCTTCACACGAGATGGGGGTGTTATCCATTTAGTCATACCATGATTACTCATAATTTGTAGGAATGGATAAATGAATGATGAATTTTTCTTTAAATCATACTCGAGAGTGTCTCCTCGAGTCAGAAACCATTTTCCGTTTATCATTCCGTCGTTCCAAACGTTTATTTTTCTGTAGACCTTGCTTGTTTTTACATAACTTCATATATTATAATATTACTCCTACAGTGGCGGTCACAAAAAACGGCCACCCCAAGGTGATGGGCTCAAGAGAGTGGTCGTAGATAGATAAATATAGTATCAGTGTAAAGCTTATGTAATACTTAGACGAACGACTATAAACATGTGGCATTGTAGTGCTGGCCTAGCACGTACTGGGACAATAGGTTCTTTTGGCCTGGTCAAAAAAATGGCCACCCTAAATTAGTATGCTTTGAACGCGGAGTGACGCCATAGCCAATTGAGCTAGGGTAACTATGTCAATACACATCAGTTCCAGTATTTCTTACTTTGAACTTATGCCCTCAGGCATCAGTCAGTGTTGATGACAATGTTCATGGTTAAGGTCCGGCCGAAATTTTATTTGGGTTTATGCCGTTCTTTTAAAAACCCTGAGCAATACTGTAGACGGCATTGATCACGTTCATGTGTAAAAATGTCTACTTCTGCCGAAATTGCGCCCCATCTGAATAGAAAACGTTACCCTAGCTCAGTTGGCTATGGCGTCACTCTCGAACATAAACCGCGTTAAAAGCATACTAGTTAAGGGACTGCCATTTTTTTTGACCAGGCCAAAAGAACCTTTTGTCCCAGCACGTGCTAGGCCAGCACTACAATGCCACATGTTTAAAGTCGTTCGTCTAAGTATTACATAAGCTTTACACTGATACTATATTTATCTATCTACGACCACTTCTTTGAAAACATTAACGGTGTTCCAAAAGAGATTTGAAGGGATTTACGCTCGGTATGCGAACACGTTTGCCCCTTTTATCATATTCCAGTGTTCCTCTTAACAACATTGGAGAGCAGTCGACCAACGTCGAGGCCTTTCTCCCCCTTTTTTTGTTTTTCCCCGCCGAAATCATGTTGAGATAAATGCGGCTTAGGTTTGGCTAGTACTTTTTGTTCTTTTCGAGTGTAATAGTACAAAAATGTGATTTAATATTTTTTCTTGGATTTACCATGGAATTTGTTGCTCTCCCTCCCGCTTTGACTCTTTATCATTTCAGAGCCCTAATTCCATTAATAAATTTATCCTTCTCTCTTTTTCACTTTTTATTTTGTCTGACAAAGAATGAAACCTTACTGTTGTTGCCTCCATATTAATCCCTGTTCGGATCCAACCGTTCCTTCACATTTGATAATAATGTAAAACTTGACAAAGTCCAAAGATAAAAGTCACTTCGTTTTCTTCTTTTTTGTCGGGACTCTCAAGAAATGTACTCTGTTCCCGAATTTTTTAAGCGCCCAAGGGTTTGTCTTTGGTTTAATTCCAATATAAAAGCCCTCAGGTGATTAATATGTCAACGTTTGATTCTTTCAGCTTTCTTTTTCCTGATGCATTAATCGATTGTCGGATATTTTTTTCTGTGATATTTTATCCAAGGACAATATGGAGTGTAAATTTTCTTCAGAGAGCCTCTCAAACCCTGGGGCAAACCAAAAGAACGGGTCCGGGAGGTGGTATTCGGAATGGCGCCATTCAGATGCGCCCACGAAACATCACAAAACAAGAAATTGGAGAGGATTCAGAAGCTGATCAGCTTTATAAAAGCGGCGGGAAGACAACAAGTGAGAAAAATATTATATATAGAAATGCTAGTCATTGTGTAACCTTACGTCAATATATAATTGAATGTCGGACTATTACATTAAAAGTAAAATTACAGCACACAACTAAGCTAACAGAAGTCTGGGCCACCCCCCAATGCTCTATTACAGATGTCAGAATCTTGTTCGTGGTGGGGGCTGATCCCTCTGCGCTGTATGAGAATAAAAATGGGCAGAAAGTACTTGCTGATCGGATGGAAAATGGCTCCATTTGTTCAATGTGCGGCAAGAAATACCGAGAATTTCTCCAATTCGCCCGACAGATTCATCAAGCACAGTATGGAAAAGTAAGTTTCATAAGATTTGGCCATATTTTTATAAATATTCTTTTGTTATATTTGATGTCTTTAATCCAACTCTTGATACAAATACAAATTCAGATTCCAGGTTCCCTTAAAAATCAAGAAACCAACCCAACCGATTGGCCAAGAACATGGCCTAGTTACAGTAGCTCTGGATGGAGGTGGAATGAGAGGACTGGTCTCCATTGTGTGCATGTTATTCATCTCTAGAAGGATCCTCGGCGACGAATCCTTCCCGAATCTAGTCGATTGGTGGGGCGGATGTTCTACGGGATCCATGCTGGCCTTGGCCTTGGCCAAAGGAAAT
Source organism: Bursaphelenchus mucronatus (assembly GCA_025436335.1). Lineage (NCBI taxonomy): Eukaryota > Metazoa > Nematoda > Chromadorea > Rhabditida > Aphelenchoididae > Bursaphelenchus > Bursaphelenchus mucronatus. Next base: position 6,850,885 of record CM046356.1, read on the forward strand.
TCTCTCATTGACACCTTCTTCCTTTATTGGGAGATGAAAAACGAGATTTTCCTAGATAAATCAACCATGAAAAGATTATTTGGAAACGTAATCGACAAACAAGTAGGTATTTATCGTTTTAGTTAAGATTACTGACAAAAAATTATTTTTTGGAATGCGATTGCTTTTTTTAATCTGCTTACAATTTTATTTCAGTCAGGACGAGTCAGCAATGTTCTCAATCGAGTATTTAATAATGAAAATGACACATTCCTCAACTCCCCTTTAAGACTTACAGTACCAGCTTTGGATATTACAACTACCCCCGGGAAGTTGCACGTATTTAGGAATTATCCCACCAAGGGAAATACGATGGAAGATGTTCATTTCAAAGACGCTGCCAGAGCCAGCAGGTGGTTGTTTGAGAATTTACTTTAAAAAAATGGTATTCATTGGCATCTAAAACTATTCTTTTACAGTGCGGCTCCCACTTATTTCCATCCTCATACAATGGGTGACCGGAAACTGGTGGACGGATCTTTGGTGGCCAACTGCCCTCTGGGCATTTTGTTCGGAGTAAGTTAAATTGAAAAAAATATGGCTTAAATGTACAGGAATACGACAAATGTCTACAGACCGGTGACAAGCTCAAATTAGGTTGCGTGATCTCGATTGGGACTGGAGAACCGGCCGAAACCAAACGACGGTACAAGAGCGGGTCCTCTTTGAGTCACCGAAGTCGTCATCTCCGAGATATGGCTGTATTACTCATAGAACAGGTTGTCGGATACGAGAGATCGGTCGTTGACTGTGCCAAGGACCGTTGTCTGGCCGCAGGCATTCCTTTCTTCCGAATATGCCCGGTGGGCATTGATGTGAAGATTGACCAGATTAACGATGGCGTCTTGATGGACATGATCTGGGAGACTTTATTGCACCTCCTTCGGAATTGTGAACAGATCGATGAATTGGGCCAAAGTTTGGCCAAATTGTGTAATTCCCCATCAAATCCAATTCCACGGAGAGCCCGAAGGGGGCATTCGGTAGAACCCCCAATGAAATTGTGCTAGTATAGTCGTTAACTGCCTGATCCGATCACTCTTGTTTTCACTTTCTAATTCTTCTTGTCCTTCAGAGCAAAGTGCGGAAATATCCATCGATCTAATCATATTAAAGTAAAGGTCTCCGTCGTGGTGAATTCCCCTTTAATGCGGGTATAAATAAAAGTAGTCCAGTGATTGTGTATGTATACGTAGTACCTTTAAACAAAAAAAAAATAAAAAATGAGTTCGAGGATACAAAGTTGATGCTCGTGATCAGGTTGAAGACTCACGGGACCAGAGAGAGTCTCTATCACCGAACGCCTCTCACGCGACAGCCCCCCCCCCCCCCCCCCCTCTCTCTTTTTCTCCCCACGCACCCTTTGCCCCCCCCCCCCCTCCAGCTGTTTTATATTTGGGCTCATGATTTCCTTCCAAATTATTTAAATACTTCTTTTCGGTTCATTTCGCCATTGTGGCCATTTGGAACGTCTTTCGACGCGTAAATTAAAACCTTCTGGAAGTAAATTATGTACTTGTTTTTAATAAAGAAATGATGAAATTTCCTATTGTTAGATTCACAAAGGATTATTTTTATCATAATCAATTTCAGTAAAATCTTCATGTTGCTTAACCGTTCGCAGGGACTCATCCTTGTATTACAGTCCCGGAACGGATCATGCGGCAAAAATGCATCTAATGCGTTCCAGGAGTGAAATGCATCTTCCTCTGATAGAAATAGCACTTCTCTTTGAAGAGAAGAACGCATAGGACGTTGCTGTCCCTAAGATGTCTCTGAACCAAGGCCGTTTTTGTCCCCACAATTTTTTAGGTCTTATGTCCCCATGTCTGTCTTGTCCCCCAGTCCGTGTTTGTCCCCACGGAACGATTTAGTCGTTGGGTCGTCGGCGGTTTTCGAACGACAGTTAGCGACGCCTTGGCGATGTCACTCGGTGGAATCTTCCGTATAACAATGAACACAATTGGTGGTCTTGTTGTTTTCTTTACAGGAAAGGCGATACGTTTGGCCGAATGATTTCGGATTTCTTCGGAATCACTCGGCAGACTTTATGAAGGTTACGTTTGTAACTCTTCGCATAAACCAAGCCAAGGCTCCATAGAATTTGATCAAAGTTATGCCAAGATTTCGCCGACGAGGGAAGTCGTTTTAATCGCAAGTGGGTTTGGGCATAAGACCGGTATATTCTGATTCAGCATACTCGAAAACGGTATGGGGTGAAATTATTTTTTCCGCATGGGCCCTAGTTTTCGAGAAAATCGACCTTAAAGTTCGACCGGAGAACCCCGCTAAAAAGTCCTCGCTCCGAAAGACCCTTGGAACAAGAGCCAAGTGGCCGAGCGCGAGTAGAGACGCTCTCAAAATCGTTTTGTCCGGGCTTCCGGGGTGAGTTCGAGTCGCGCTAGGCGCAAGCGTAAATTCAAATCGCTTTGATATTGAATATGACAAAAGTAATCATATTTTTATTTTTTTTATGGTGAACGTCACTTCTTGACTTCAAATGAAGCAATTGTTCAAGAATTAGCTTGATTTTTCTGACCAGCACATAAATGTGCTAATTTGATGCGAATTTTAATTTTTTACCCAAACACTGCAAAAAGAAAAAATAATTCTTAGTTACAAACACTTTTATAGCCGCGTTTGCGCCTAGCGGGATTCGAACCCACCCCGGAAGCCTGGACAAAAGGATTTCGAGAGCATCTCCACTCGCCCTCGGCCATTTGGCTCATGTTTCAAGGCTCTTTCGGAGCGAGGACTTTTTAGCGGGGTTCTCCGGTCGAACTTTAAGGTCGATTTTCTCGGCAACTAGGGCCTATGCCGAAAAAATAATTTCACCCCATACCGTTTTCGAGTATGCTGAATCAGAATATACCGGTCTTATGCCCAAACCCACTTGCGATTAAAACGATTTCCCTCGTGAGTGGCATCGCTGTATCGGTCGAAAAATGCTGGGGGACGCAACGACTAATTTTTTGTAGGAAACCCCGGATTGGGGAAAAAACCGGCTGTGGACGGAAACGTCTTGGGGACAATCCCTTTCTCTTTCTAAAAGAGTAAATGTTTGACGTCTCTTAAAAACAAACCGATCTTTTCGGTCAGAGAAGGATACATCAAGATGCAATTGATTTGTGTTCGTATTGAGATGCATTGGTCCAGTCGGGGATTGTAAGAGAGTGATTTCAGGAGGTTTAGATTCAATTTCCGACAGCCTAATATGTAAATCTCCCGTTCTATTTTTACTTTACTCGATTCAGAGGACGCCCCATATTTTTTTTCAGAGTGGACAATGCATTTTCCCATTCTAGCGACCACGTTTATGACGGTGTCGAACCGTCCCTGCACTTGGCTGGTATTATTTTACCTGAATATCACCTCATCTTTTACCGTATGAAAATAAATTGCTGCTAATGGATAGAAAAAGGGTGTGGGGGACAAACGTGCATTCGAAAGAATGACGTCCTCTGGGGCTTTCGGCCGCTGTCCGGTCAGTTCTCTTTTTTTTGCCCTTAGGGTCTGTTCAAGGGCGCAGGGTAAAGGTCAACTGGACAGTCTAGTCATCATTCTTCACATATGGGTCTATCTCTAGGTTCTCTACATGCATTCATATTAGCGAGTTCCATTTCCGTTTCAGATGTGAATGCGCCAAGTATCACCTCAGATGGGCCAAGTGTCTCTCTCACTCTTTATTTTATTTTCAGTTTTTTGCACGAAAACGTTTTTTCGTTCGAGATTTCCTTCACTCTTTGAATAAGGGAGAAGTTTTTGGGCTGAATCTAACCTATTTTGTTCCAGATACGGTCCGGAATTCCCGGTCATCTCTATTTTCTTGGGTAATATGCTCGGTATTTTTCCTTTGGCTTGACGTAAAAAAAACAGCTACAACCATTAAATTTATTCTTCGCAGCTATGGTAAATCTAAAAGAGGGCGAAAGCCCGTCGACGTCGACTTCCCAGAAGCCGTCAGGTATCCATCCCAAGAATACCTACAAGAAGCGGCTGATGAGGAAAGTCAATGAGACGCAAAACAGTGATTTGATGCCTAGGTGAGTAGTAAATCTTCAACTTATAACAGTTTACAGCTCGAGTTTATGGTTGGAAGAGAAGTCTCGATTAGAGGCCGTTCAAAGAGATTGGAGATTATCCAGGCCTCCAAGGGTAAGAATCTTTCAGGTTGTGAAATTATTTGCGTTTAGGCCAGAGTCCAGACAGCAAGCGGGAGGGCTTGTATTGGAGAAAATCATGACAAAACACCCACAGAACTCTTGAACCAGAAGTCAATATTTGATAGGAATAGGTAGGGATTCGTATTTTTTACTCATAGCCCTCTAGAATACCAACTGTTGGTGGACCCGTCGATGTGAGCGAACTTACCGAATTGAGTCGGATAGTTCAAGTGGCGATAAAGGAGAATGAACCCTCTTCAAAGGCCTTTGATGAGATTGTTTCCCCCTTAATCATCCCCGAGGGTAAAGATGAAAAGATTCAGACTTTAGAAACGACACAAACAAACCATATAAGTCCTAAAATATCTGACACTGTTGATAAAATAGCTGAAGGTCAGTGTGAATAGTCATTATTAATTCTTTTTGTTCAGTTGAGAAAGAAGACGTCAAAGAAGACGGAAAGCCGGAAGAAAAAGAAAAGAAATCAAAAGCTGATGAAGATGATGATTTTGATGCAGAAGCTGAGGAAAAACCTATCGATAAAAGCCCAGGTAATTACATGACTTTTTCAACATCTGTTTCAATTGCCTAAAAAGTTTTTTTTATTTTTTTTTCTCTTTATCACCACAGTTTTTTTTGGGAAAGTTTTGCTAGAACGACAATATATAACTTGTAGTAGAGCTTGAGTACTGTCAAGTAGAGAGGCAACCAGGTCACAGCTTTTGCTAAGTTCTTATGACGGCATGCTGTAAAAAGTCATATTTTTGAGGTGGCTTTTGAGTGTATTGGCCCAAAAAGCTCACTAATGGCGACTATAACTTTAGTTTATAAATAGACAGCGGAACCATTTTGAAGACATTTAAGAGATGCTATTGCAGCTTGTATGAATGACTAATCATGTACTGCCAGAGTAGCTCTACTTGTGAAGATATGATCAAATTTATCATTGGGGCCTAACCAGTTCACAGCAGAGAGTCCTTCTAACAATTTCTGCCTTTTACCAACATATACCTCACTAGTGTTTGTTTATGAGACATACGCCTTCTTTTATAACCACGCCTAAAAGAGCCAATGATTTGACGTATAGGATTCTGAAGTTCAGATCCAAGCAATGGTCCATCTCCAGGAGGTATTTTTAAGTCCCTCTTGGAATTGTCAAGGGCTTATATACGCTCTTGTCGTTATTACCAAATGGTAACAAATTTATGAAGGGTGTTTATAGATACTACATCGGCTAGCTTTCGGAAGCGGGTAAACCGGAAACCATATCCGCGACGACGCGTTACGCCATGCGACACAAAGATGTTGTTAAAAAGTTGCCAAAAATTTCGAATAGGATCCACTTCCCCGATAGTTTTAAAGCTTTTGCATTGATGTAAAAGACTTCAATCCCATAAACCGGCGCACTGTTTTTCAGAGAAACTTTAATATATTTGAATATCCAAAAGACGATTCCAAAAAATCGTTTGCCTGACTCCTTTTGATATGCCTGCTGAAGACGTTGCTCAGCATTGGTATTGTAGGGGCTATGTGACAGTTATTAAGCATGGGTATAGCGGTTATAATATTTTTACTTCAATTTTAGATAATCGATTTCTAAAATTTGATGAAGAATTGGGCCGAGGATCTTTTAAGACGGTGTTCAGAGGATTAGATACGGAGACCGGGGTGGCCGTGGCCTGGTGTGAATTACAAGACAGTAAGCTGAATAAAGCTGAGAGACAGCGATTCCGAGAAGAGGCGGAGATGTTGAAGGGATTGCAACATCCAAATATCGTCAGGTTCTATGATTATTGGGAGAGATCCGAAGCAACTGGAAAGAGAAAGTAAGAGTAATGCACTGTTTATGACATTATTTTATTCTATTTGTAGATATATTGTATTGGTAACGGAATTAATGACTTCGGGCACGCTCAAAATGTATTTAAAAAGGTTCAAAAGAATCAATATCAAGGTCCTCAAGTCATGGTGCCGTCAGATTTTGAAGGGACTTCACTTTCTTCATACCAGGAATCCCCCGGTGATTCACAGAGATCTCAAATGTGATAATATTTTTATCACCGGCACCACTGGCAGTGTGAAGATCGGAGATTTAGGATTGGCGACTTTGAAAAATAAATCCCACGCGAAAAGTGTAATCGGTACGTTCTCCTTATTTTCTTGTTTATTCTTTAGGAACTCCTGAATTTATGGCTCCGGAAATGTATGATGAGCAATATGATGAAAGTGTGGACGTTTATGCCTTTGGAATGTGTCTTTTGGAGATGGTCACGGGCGAGTATCCTTATTCTGAATGTCAGTTCCCTGCTCAAATTTACCGAAAGGTCATATCGGTAAGTAAGAATATAATGGTCTTGTTGAATTTCATTTAAAAACAATAACTTTATTGTAGGGAGTGAAGCCAGCCTGCTTTGAGAGGGTACCAAAGCAATATCCAGAGATCCGGGACATCATTGACCGGTGTATTCGATTACGAAGAGAGGAGAGATGCACTGTAAAACAGCTTTTAAACGACGATTTCTTTACTCCAGAAGAACAATTTGGAATCCGTATTGATATCAAGAATAGGGAAAACGACCTAAATGAAACAAACAACGAGGTAGGGAGGCTTTATTCATAATTATTTTATTTTTTAGATACAAATGCAACTAAGAGTGTTTGATGAAAAGAAGAGAACTCAATACAAATTCAAAGAAAATGAAGGATTACAGTTTGCTTTTGATATAGAGACTGATAAAGCTGAAGAAGTGGTGGCCCAGATGATTGAGCAGCAACACATTCCTGATGTGGATACAAAGATGATCATCAAAATGATCAAGGATAAGGTGGATAACTTCAAACGAGATCGGGAACAAAGAAGAAATGATCAGAAGAGGCAAAGAGAAGAAGAAGAAAGGAAAAAGGAAGAGCAAGCAGTCAAAGAGGAATTACAGGCGAGGAAGAAAGAGAGGGAAGCACTGGCTGCAGCTCAAGCACAACAAACCGAAACACCACATCATGAACCACATGATAATAATATTCAGGTTCCTCATGCTGACGATAGTCAGGATGGAGGTCTTTCTTCCAATCAGACTACATTTAATGGACTCTCCGGGATCAAAAGAGCCAAGAAGAAGATTGTTCTTGAAGTGTTGAATGTACAATATAACTCGGAAGCTGCGAATCAACCGGTAGGTTAATTTTTGTTGATATTTTCTTCGTTTTAGTTGGTCAGTTGTAAGATGGATACAGCTCACAAAACTGTAACATTCCGATTTGCTCCTGATTCTGATCAACCAGACGTAATCGCAGCCAAGTTGGTGGATCAGGATTGTTTGTCTGAGGCCAATATGACTGCCGTGATAGAGCAATTGGAGAAGGTGATAGAAGTTGTCAAAGAGAATCCGGAGAAGAGCATCGGGCTTAGGTTGACTAGTGTAGTCGAACAGTTGAAAGATGATGGGAAGAAGTTTAGTATGGAAGTTCATCGACCATCTACTCCCAAACTGGGACCAGAAGGGGCGGTTCAAAAGGCTGGACGCTTCTCAGTGGCCCCATCGAATGTGGGTACTGTATTTGCACTTGAGACTACACATCCTGAAAAAGTAAGTTGGACAATGGAAATTGTAATTGGAATGTTTTTAAGAGTGACAGCAACCATAATACTGAAGAAATCCACATTCCCCATTTACCATCCGATTCTTCGATGTCTGTTCCAGCAAGCACAGCGGAGCATAAAGTCTCGAGGTTTCGAGTTCAAGCAGTTCCCCCTCCACTCCAGGTTCAGAACTCCATCGATCAGCCTCTTCACCCTCCGTCTACTACAATGTCAGCTCAATCTACTATTCATAACAACCTCAATCCGTCAATTCCATCAGCTGATCCTTCATTGGCACATTTGGAATCAGAATTAAGGAAAGTGAGTGGGGTTTCGGCGACTGCCCACTCCGAGAATAATGCTCCTTCTGCTAGCGCTGAGGTTGTGAACGAGCCTCCCATTAAGAGTGAATCTATTCCTGCAACCCCAGGTCTCCAAGAAGATCAACAACACAACCTATCGACTTTGCCTGAACGGTTACAAGAGATCGCTGATCATCAAACCCGTCAACTCGAGGACGAAACCCCAAGGGCAACTTTGCCTGTGACTAGGAATGGGAGTCGCTCTACCTCTGTTGCACCTCCTGATGAAGTTGACGCTGCAGAACCGAAACCCATGCAGGTTGACACATTGAATGGGTTAGCATCAGCTTTGCAAAAAGTAATTTTAATTTCTTATTGTTTGAAAAATTTTGCGGATGGTAATTGTAATGTGTAGGTGATCAAACCCGAGGGCCGGGACTCGGCTTCGGTCCCTCCCGGCTATGATGTTCATGCGAGCCACTCCGCAGTTCGAAAATCCCCTCCTCCCAACCATGTCTCAATGGATAGTGTCCATCACCAATTTGATCTGGAGATTAATAAGGTAAGCGAGGGGATGGGGGTGTTTTTGGTAGTAGTTTTATTCTGAGTTTTCTAACCTTTTTGATGTTCTTTGGTTTTTCTTGTGATTGTAACGTGTTTGGTCCTGCAGCCTCCCCCTAATCTTGAACCTTGTGTAAATGAAGAACCAAATGTTTTGGTCACGTCCAACTCCTTGTCCCCGGCCACGACTACTACCTGTTCTTCTTCGGCTGAGAGTTCGACCAACAAATCTGAAGTCATTTTGGATAAGAGACCTTCGATTTTGCCGGAGAATCCGGGAGAATTGATGCCGGAAGTGATGTCATTACCCACAACTCCATCTGAAGTGACTCCCCTGGCTTCATTTTCCGACTCTGCCCACTCAGTTCTGGGCCCTAGTCAGAGTGTCCCAGTCCAAAGTCAGACCATTACAGTGATCTCTTCGGTCCCCCATCTCGAAAAAAAGATGTCCACAGCTAGTGCTGCTCCTCAGCTCCAAACTCAGCCTCTGGCAGATCTCAAAGATCTCGAGAATGCATTAAACTGCACATTGGGAATAAGATCTCTGTCCGTGGCTCCAGTAATGCAGCCTATGATCCAGAGGGAAGACGACCATGACTTGGAGCCAGATTGGAAGCCGGTGAAGAAGGTCCCTCATCCTCTGAATCTGCAAAGTCTACCATCCACTATCAATGAGATCGCTTTCACAGTGGGATCACCAAAACGGCAATCAGAATCCATATTGGAAGGAGAAGAAGACCAGTACTGTTGTCTCGCCAAGGAGGCTTACTGTAGCTTTGAGTGTGCCATGTACAATGCCATCCAACAGGTCATTTTTTATTTGTTGGTACCCTTTTTGTGTATGACTGTTGTTAATGTCCTTAAATATAATTTTTTATTCTATTTCACGAATGTAATTTCAGTTGGAAGATGAAATAGATAACGAATACGATGAGACCGTACAAAGGTTGCTTCAGAAGTAAGGACTCGTTGATTTTTGTCTTAATTTGGAATTTTATTCTAAACGAAACTTTTTTTAGTCACAAGAGAGAACTGGAGATGGTTTTGGAGCGGCAGAGGAGAGAGCTGCTTGTTCTTAGACATCAAAGGCATCGCCATCGAGCTCACACAGCCGGACCTTATCTGAGCAATGTCCATCACACAGCCTCGAATACCACTACCGCTCAAACAACTGATGTCCCACGAACTCAGATTGGTAATATCGCATCGAATTCGGCGTTCGATCTCAGTCAATCGGTTATTGTGCAAGAAGTTGAGAAGCCAACCATCGCCCGGTCAGCAACCACTCGAGTGCCCAGTTCGAGCTCATTCCAGAACTGTGTTCTCAAGAAGCCGCCCAAAATGATCGTCACTCCTCCCAGTTCACCTCAACGCCACTCAGTCCAAGTGGAGTCGACAGTAACTGTAGCACCCATGGTCCGTCCACCCTCATCTTCTTTTAGTGGGCAAACCAAAGGAGAGTCACAGAAAAGACCCTCAGGGGAATGGGAAGACAAACCTCCGCCGAAGGATGACTCCAGGAGGAGCTCCAAGGACAAGGATCATCAGTCAGTCTCCTCCAAGATCAAGTCTTTCTTCAGCCGAGGACCCCACCAGAAATCTATCAGGAATCAAAAGTCCGTTCACAAAGTCTAGTCCAGTTTGCCTTCCGTCCCATGGACTCGTCCCTGTCCCACGGGTACCCCCACTCCCAGCCCCTGAATATTTCGTATCGGATCTCTTTTCATGGCTATAATAATATAGTTTGTTTCCCTTCGCCTTGCACACTGGTTTGCTAATTTAATATTAATGGTTATATCTTGAAATCTTAATGCCAATTTATTTGAATACGTCTACGAAACGGGATCTTTCGCTTCTACCACACATTTCCTTTTTGTTTAAGTTGTACTTCATATGGACCAGGCCGTTTTCTGTGTTTGTAGTTCTATTTCCGAGGTTCTTGTATTCCATTTGGATTCTCTCATGTCTACCCATCTTCCCAGATCTAGTCTTTCAGCCTTTTCGAAGGTAACTGTTAAATAACAACGAAATTTTGTGACGTCATCCTATGACATATTGTCATTTATTCAGACTGAGATTATCCAACTTTATTTATATCTTTTACACTTTATGCTGTTAAAATTAAGAATATGCTATAAATAAGGAATAAAACAAACAAGTGGATGTTTGGTCGCTCTTCAAACAACTGATTGTACAAGTTTCGGGACCTGGACTGGATCAGCTAACTTGGCCATTTTGAGCACTTCTTCACAGACTTTCTTGTAGACAAAGGCATCCCCAGTTAACCGTTTCCTCTTGACTCCGATCTTCTTCATCTCCTCGATCCAAACTACTTCCATTTCCACGGTCACCCCACGTTGGTCGTCTGTTCCTGATACTTTCCATCCACTCGTCTTGACCTTCAGATTCAGATGTTGCAGAACTTCGGCTAAGCGATCTCGTATTGGTTGAGGATCGTCCGAATATGTAACGGAAACATTAGCATAATTCTGAAAGGGATACTAAAGCTTGTGTAAAGCTCACAAAAAATTTAAAGAGATGAAAACTTACGGTGCAAGTCTTAAGACGATCCGGCTGATTCCTTCTCGGCGTAATCATATCGAAAACTCGAGGAGCTTTCATTCTCTCCAACGACGCAAACAACCTTCTACCGAGTCTCGGAGACTTTGCACTTGATCTAGGTTCCCGATGCGACTTAGGAGATGGGCATGGACTGACCGACCTCTCACTGGTTGGAGTCATAGGATCTCTGCATCTTCTGGGAAGACTACCTGTTCTTTTCGGAGTCACAAACGGTGGAGGCTTCGGTGGTCGTTTTGGTGTTGTCGACGGATAATATTTGTCAAAGGAGCCGGAAATATTCTCTTTATTACTTCCACAAATTCTGTCCATGTTCAACGGAGACCTATTGAATGGTTCTTCATCAGATGCACTTGGTTTGGCGTCCAGTCCAGAATCCAATGAGGCGTGAATTGTGGGCGAGTTGACAACATTTGTAGATTTTTTCTATTCCGCGATAATATAAAAAATTACAACTCACTTTATAACTAGGAAGGCTAATGCTTTCCTTTCGCTCTTTTCGCTGTAGCAATAGAAGATATGTGGCAGTCATATAATCATATTTCCACTAAAAACTAGTAGAACTGTATAGTTCCTACCTTTTTTATATGTTCCGACATTTTCTCCACAGAAACGTCCTCGAAATTAGCTAATTCTCGAATTATATCTTCATCAACAACATCCTTCTAAACAAAATAGACATGAGGCAAAGGTTACTTACATTATAAATTGAATTTGTCTTAAGTCCATGGGTATAACCTTGTTTGATCCATGGATGAACTAAAACCTCCGGCATTGTTATTCGAGCCGATGGATTAACAGTCATCATCCTCCGCAACAGATCGGCGCATTGAGGAGTAACAAAAGAAGGGATTTTGAAAACCCCGGCCTAAAAAATAAAATTAAAAATAAAAGCAACTTATTTTTATGTTTCTAACTACTGCTTCATGATTATCTAATTGGAAAGGGGAGCATCCAGTGATCAAAATATAAAGAAGAACTCCCATTGACCAGATATCTGACGCCTTGCCATCGTATGGCCGATTCTGAATATAAGGTTATTGCAAAGTATCCAATTTCGTCTTTTCTCTCGAAAAGTCGCCATTTCTTGGCTGTGAAGCCTAAGCCAAGAAATGCTAAATTCTTGACTGAAACTGCATAACATTGCGCAATCCTATGCTCTCTCCTTATGAACTTTTTTTTCTCTGCTCAGTCAAGAAACCGGGAATTCTTGGCTGGGGCTCCACATCCAAGAAATGGCGACTTCTGAGGGACGAGACAAAATTCGATCATTTGCACTCTCCCTATATCAACACACAGCTCCTTCAGACAAACTTACAGCCAGAACTTCTGGAGCAGCATATGCTAAAGACCCGCAGTATGTAGATAACAGCCTTCCCGTTCTTGAGCTTAAGCCAAAATCAATAACCTTTAACCTAAGGTCATCTTTCAACAACAAGTTTTCCTAAATTACATTATTTTAGGCAACAAAAAAGTAAACCTAACTGGCTTTAAATCTCTGTGAGCGTAACCTTGGGAGTGACAGAATGAAATCGCCTGTACAAGCTGTCTGAAGAAATGCCGCGCCTCAGGTTCCGTCAATTTGTTTCTCTGTACTATATAATCGAACATTTCCCCGCCATTACAATGCTAAAAAAGAATGAAGAAAGGAATTGAAAACGAACCTCTAATACAAGGTAAAAATGTGTTTTTGTTTCCACGAACTGAAGCAATCGACAGATATTTTGATGAGTGAGGTTCTTCATGGCCTCCACTTCCTGCCTTATATGAACAATATCGGGCTTAAAGAAATTGCAATATGGAGATATCAACGTACCCCAAGCTTTTCTTTGCTCATTTCTTTTATCGCCACCGAATCATTTGTTGCTGTATGTAAAGCCATCCTGACCTTTCCGAAACCACCTTCTCCCAGCTTGTTCATGACCAGATACCGACCCCTCATCCATTCGGAATCTTCAAAGTAATCTGATCCCATATCGATACCAATAAGATCCTCAGGTTGTCAAATTTCCTTTCTTGGAGCGTGTTGATCTTATCTTCTTCCGGACTTGGCGGAATTCCGGAATCAGCCGGAAAGAGAAATTTTGGTTTGTCTGTCCAGAAACCGCGTTTGTGCAGTTTGGCCCCACAACGAAAACCAATTCTTCAGTATTTTGGCCTTCTGCTAAAATAAAGCGGGCTCCTTTTTTCGAAATGTTTTTGTCTACGGTTTTACAGCTTCAGATTGCGGGACATGTCTTCGTTTCATAGGGTATTTTGATTGATATTCACTTGTGATCGACAATACCATATTGATATTGTTTTATATATGCGGACTACAGCGTTTGATTTCAGATATAATGCAGTCACCGTCGGAGTTGTCTGATTTGGAATTGAGAGATGAATTGAAGACACTGGGCTTCCAAGCGGGCCCGATTACCGGCAATACTAGGAATCTCATGGAAAGAAAACTCCAAACTCTCAGAAATAAGGTAGCTGGAGTTGAAGCTCCAAAGAAAACACCAAGGGGAAAAACGTCTCCTGTCAAATCTCCCGACCCGAAGCCATTGAGAAGTCCATCATCTAGCTCTGGAAGACAGACTCCTCCTTCCAGAAGCAGATCTAACTCTAGGTCTAGAAAAGAAACAACAGATCAAACAGCAGCTTTAAATATCCTTGATTTTGATCAGGAGGAAACAAACGATGTGAGAAGTACAAGGAGAACTGTGGCTTCTCCGAAAGTGGATGTCTACAGTCCCAGAAGAAATGAAAGAACAGAAACAGAGAGTTTCAATTCTCTTCCGAGGTCTGCTAAATCGACACCTTCCGAGCCAGTCTCTCCCCCACCCAATAGATCTACTTTCAAAAGAACTCCAACCCCTACAAGACCAACCCTTCAGAAGTCGCGGGATCCCATCAGCAGAATTGATACTGGAGGTATGTCTTCGAATTGTCTTACAATGTCTTTTTTTAGTGTTTGGGTCAAGAGAAACAAGTCAGGCTGAAGAAGATGATCACTTTGAATCTTCTCGTCTCCTTTCTCCTGATGAACGAAGGCGATTTAACAGCCAATTTGGAAGAAAAAAGGAATCCCCACTGGATAAAATAAAAAGTATGGGCTCCTCAGCCATAGGGTTTCTTCAGAGGTCCAACAAAAACCAATATGTTAACCATCCATCCGAAAGAGGCCTTTATGGAACTCCAGGGGGTCGTTATTCGCCCATTTCCCCTAGAACTCAGATCAGGGAAGCTTCTCCGAGCGGAACTTCTGATATCCCCAAGTACATACTTGTCTTCTTTTTGTCATTTACTCTGCTTTTGTTCATTGCTTACATCTCTACAGCTCACAGTCACACTGTTGAGAAAGGAAAAGCGGTCATTGTTGGTAAGTCTACCACTATCTTGGAATTTATTGTCTATTTTTAGGCACTGTGGGCGATGTTATATCCTTGATCTACAACTACGCTGTTGTACCCGCTATTTTTACTGTTTTGTGTAAGTTGTTTCATAAATTTTTACATTTGTTTAGTCGTTGGATTGGGAACTGTTCTGTTCTACTTCTACAGATGCAAAAAAGCCAACAAAGAGAAGTTTGAAAACGCAGCGATGAATTTGGTGGATCAGATTGCTGGTGGGTGGAATGCTAAATAAAATGTTTGGCTTTAGATCTAGTCCGTAGTTCGGGGATGGACGGCGTGGCTGAAACTCATCTTAGAGATCAGATTTATCCCCCGACCAGAAGATCAGAGGCAGAGTCCAGACTCTGGAGATACGCAGCCTCATTTATCAACGAAAAGGACAGCCGAATCAGATCAGAAAGTCAACTAATCAACGGAGTGGAGTGCAATGTGTGGATATGGGTGGTGGCCAAGCCTGATGGATGGCAAGGAAGTGGTAAGCTTTCTCGGAAATGATATTTCCACCAATCTTGTCACTTTTCTTGCACATCAATCGTCTGTTATTGTGTTTGTTCTGATTTTCATAAAGTTTGATATAAACGAGAAGACAAATTTTCTATTGTTCTCTGTCTGGTTTTACATTATGTATTATGCTTAAATAAATTTTTGTTTTAGCAATTGATGACACTTCCCCTCAGAAGTTGAGCAGGGCTCCCACCAGAGCCTTCAAGATCCGGAATATTGATGATGGAAATCGGTATGTTTTCGTCTTTTTTTATAAGAGAACAGGATGAAAAAGTACGTATGGAACATTTGTAGTCCAAGAGAAGCTGAACGCATCAAAAGAGAGATCGAAGAGAAGATTGCCCCTGTTAAGGCACTCCATTACGAATTGAAGAAGTCCTCCACTTACGAACCGTATCTTTTCATGGCCTTTAATACCATTGAAGACACCACCAAAGCCTTCCAGTCTCTCCATTCCCAATGGTTTAATGGAGAACTTTTGAATGTCAAATACATGCACGAAGACAGATACATAAACAGATTCCCTGAGGTCAGATTCCCCGGAGGCGCAACTCCTGGACCCATCGTCGACAACAATATCAAGCCCTCTCATCGTTTCCATTAAATTTTTGTATTATTCTTCAGATCTCTGCCATTTTCAAGTGTCCCTAATTTCATATTGTTTTACCACTATTAATTGACATTTCTCATCATTCAATTGTAAATTATTTTCTATTTACAACACATGCTCCATATTAGTTTCGAATAAATTGAGTGTCGAGTAAGTGCAATAATTTCATTTTATTCCATTCTAAACATATCCGAAGTAAGTCTACATACAATGCCAATTTTTCATATTCGTTTTGACTTCGATGGACAGATATGCCCTGAGGTTCGGATCGGTTACATTCTCTCGCAACATATGCTGAATCTTTTCCTCTTTTTGGGCGACTGTTAACTTGCGGCCCTCAGGATGTTCTTTGAAGAATTGACCAACTTTCTGGGCATACTCGATCCAAATACAATTCTGACAGCCGGATCCACAACAGGAAATAGGATCTGGAGGTTCGGGGAAAATGGGAAGTTTGGGAGTCCTCTTGCTATTCGATAAACACCTCCGAATTATACGCGCATATCTTTTCATTCCTAGAACAAGCGTGTGTATCACTCTCAAAAATTTAAACCATTTTATGATACATGAAAAACCATCAAGCTGTAGTATTTATACATATTTAGTCCTCTCTAATTTATATACTACGGGATTTGTTACAAACGAAGTTGTAAACTTATGAAATTTTTTGACCATAGGAAGATTGCGTAACATTACGCGTTTTATGAAACATGTATATAAAATACTACAGGATGTCCCAAGAATTATTACAAGAAGTATTTGCGAATATCTTTGTGCTCTTTGAAGCTACACAAGAAATTTAAAATGCTTCTAGAATTCGAAGTCGTGCGTTTTTAAAATATGCAAAAGAATTTATCTTCGCATTGCTGGAGAGACCATTTTCGGCGGAGACATTTAACGTCTTTTAAAAAAGTCACATCCTTATATAAAGCCCAAATTTTTTTACTCCGGATGAAATTAGGTTTGTCACATCTGGTAAGATGCTATCTTTTGGTTTCGGTAGCTTTTTGGGTTTTATGCATCGGCAAAGGCTTGGCGAAGACTTTTGTTCCGGCAGAGGCCGTTTTGGGGGGTTTAGCTTTTTCGAAACGAAGCAAAAAATGTTTCTCTTCAGGTAACCTTTTTTTGGTTTATCTTACAGCGATGGCCCCGGCGGAGCTATTCTGGAAATTTTTAGAGGTGTCGAGAATGTGGGAGTAGGACAAACGGTCCTCCAAACTAAATTTTTCATCAAAAATGAAAAGGTTTTACGCAGCATTGACTCACCTTGCTTATCTGAAGAGAAACATTTTTTGCTTCGTTTCGAAAAAGCTAAACCCCCCAAAACGGCCTCTGCCGGAACAAAAGTCTTCGCCAAGCCTTTGCCGATGCATAAAACCCAAAAAGCTACCGAAACCAAAAGATGGCATCTTACCAGATGTGACAAACCTAATTTCATCCGGAGTAAAAAATCTGGGCTTTATACAAGCATGTGACTTTTTTAAATGACGGTAAACGTCACCGCCGAAAAACGATATCTCCGACGCGAAGATAAATTGTTTTGCATATTCTAAAAACGCACGACTTCGAATTTTAGAAACATTTTAAACTTCTTGTGTACAGAGATCTTTGCAAATACAGCACAGAGATCTTTGCAAATACTTTTTGTAATATTTCTCGGGACACCCTGTACAGCACACATACTTTTTATCGAGCATAAAATATAG
The DNA here is from genome assembly GCA_025436335.1 of Bursaphelenchus mucronatus. Classification (NCBI taxonomy): domain Eukaryota; kingdom Metazoa; phylum Nematoda; class Chromadorea; order Rhabditida; family Aphelenchoididae; genus Bursaphelenchus; species Bursaphelenchus mucronatus. Next base: position 6,868,325 of record CM046356.1, read on the forward strand.
ATATAAAAATGCCACAAAAAAGGTCGAATTATGTTACTGAACCGTGGGGTTTTTTTTGCAAGAGGTTTTTGCACAAACCATAGTTTTTTGGCCGGGGCACTAGGGTATTGTTACATAGTCGGGCACCCTCTTTCATTTGTCCATATATGTGCTTGTGCTGACTCGCCAGGGAAGGGTTAATAAAACAAAGGTTGTAACCGAAGAAATCTAATTTAATGCGCAAAATCTTCTTATTATTGAGTTTATTGTCATAAATCGTTACTATTTAACAAATGTTAGTAAAAGAAATCTCTAAAAGGCACAATCCGTTGGCTAATTATATTACGTTGTACATTACATTTGAATACAATATAGTAACGACGGAATAGCAACCCGTGCCTGAGCATTCTAAGTTACGAGATGAAGAGATCAGAGAGCGAAAGAAAATTTATCCAATACTGGATGTAGAAAACATCAATGGGAAGAGACGATATTGCAATACCCAAAATATACAACAATAACCCAAAATATTCTTGTTTGATGAAATTCAGATGAGGCCGTTCTGATTGACAGTCATCATGTGCAACTTTCCATGATCGTCGATGGAATCTGTGGATGAAAAAGTGCCTAAAGAATGGGGCGATACTTCCTGAGGGCCGATTCCTCGAATACAGAGATCCTCCATCTGAGAGATACGTGAGGCAACTTGTCCTGACCTTGTAGACGCTGATCGGGACTTGTTTATTGAGCTGTAGAGATGATGATACGGAGGGGGTTCAGAGACTTGACTCATGTTCAAATTGGAGGAGGAGTTGGTCGAAGTCTCGGTAGTATTCCTCGGCGGAACCGGGATTCTCATCCTCCCCAGGGTACTGAAGAAAGAAATATATTACGCTTGACCCACAAAAACATAAAGCAGATGACAACGACAACACAGGTGTTACTTTACACTGGACATTTAAAGCAGAGAACAGATATATTTATATTCATTCACCTGAAGATATGACGGCCGGTGTGGTGCTAACACACGACAGGATACTAAACTCTAAAATAGAAATTAAAAAAGGAAAGTACAGTAATTCAAAGAACAACCGGAAAGAAAGATGGAGGCACAGATCGAAAGAGAAATGGCGAGCAGAAGAGGAACTTACTTGGAATTGGGCTGAGGTATATTATTCTTGGGCTTAGATTGGAAAGAAGAGACGGCGTAAGGGTTGGCATTTCCTATTCCTGAGTCTATACTCGGCCTAGTCTGGCTGGAATTGGTGTTGAAAGAGTCCGACTCCGCCGATTTTCCCGCGGGGGAACATCCCCCCGTCCCTGAGTCGTCGTCCTTTTGATTTAAATCCACTTTCAATTGACCCTTCTAAAAGTCACACCATCATTACAATAACGTTACTCATTACAATCTAACCGACCATAAACCTATATCACATGAAGAATATTGAATATTGAACTTACATTGTTGTAATTGTTATTTCTGGCTTGATGATGACATCCGACAAGAGTGCCATCACTAACAGGAGATCCAACCAGAAGAGAGAGCCGTCTTTCATCCATACCTCCCTTATTCTCATCAATAATACAAATGGATTTTCGTGAATTTAATGGAACACCGCTTCTAACACTGTTTTCTGAGGAGGAATAACAAAAGTTAGGGATATCCTCGGCATTCTTGGGGCTGATCTGATGAACTGCGCCTTTAGTTGAAGAACATGGTTCATTGTTCAAGGAATATCTAAAAAAATCAAATTAGGTATTAATTTAAAGCTTACCTCAATGAATCTAGATTGATAGATCCATTATCATTTAGCGTAGACACCGTGGCTATGGTGTCCGTGGTGGACAGACTTGCCACACCTTGATTGTACATGTCATCGGACTCATCCACGAATTGTTCCACATCTTCAGTAATAAACCCTGGATTGGTGATATTGTACAAGGGACCGGGAACCTTATTGGAGAAGATCCGATTGTGATAGAGGATCAAATTCTTTACCACATCATTCACATAATTCTGATAGTAGACTTGATCTTTTGTTTCGGGAATTCTAAGTAGCGTGGGGCCAAAACATATGGCCAGATTGTAGGCATCCATCATATTCTCATCGGAGAATTGACTAACATGATTAAGGAAGGCAAACAGATACCGGAGGAGGAGATACGAGGAAGGAGGCAGTTTATTAATGAGCTCGGTTATCTGCAAACAAAATCTTATTCAAAAATTATCAAAAAAAATTTAATGAAAAACCCCTTACTTTGTTGATAAATTCATCAATATTGGAGAGTTTGGCACAGTCAGTAATCCTTTCGAACATAAAGAAGGGGAAGACGGGTTCTCGAAGTTCTCGGAAGTAAAGTTTGAGGACACCGGCAATCGAGTTGTTGTCACTCGCATTGCGGATATTGAGTAATGGGTCGTCACCTGTACCAATAAAGCCTTACATCACAGAATATAACTATCTTACCTTCTTCAAAGGAATCTTTCATTCGATTAATCTCGACTTGAGATCCGCTCACCCTGAAAAGACCTTGATGGTGGAGAGCGTACTGGGAGAGGACTCGGATGCATGACGTCACGATCAAGGGAATCTCCTCCCCAGCCAGATGAATATATTCGTCCAAAGCCCCTCCGAATAAGCGGGGTCGTCTGAGGAGAGGATGGTGCTGATGAGAAAACCTTCTTTGAGGGGCGGGGGAGGCAATCGGGGGCAGATCGGGCCCAGAACCGCCGTTCGAGGGTGGAGTGGACCCAGTACGGGTCGATGGGGGTGTTTGCTTCGAGTCCGTTCCCCTAAAACAATAGTTAAGTTATATTACACATTAACCTCAAATTAATGCCTCTAAATTCACATACAAACTGCTCAAACTGCTCTTGGCTACCGAACCCATTGAAGGTCGATATTCTGCCGTCCGATGCTCGGGGGGTGAAGCCTGACTCTGAATATAAGAGTTGTTGGAGACTCCGATCTTGAGTTTGCGACGTTCTTTCTCGTGCCATTCGGCCACTTGATCTCCATTTTCTCGAGCCGGCAACTGGACTGAAACGGTAAAAATAAAGTCTTAAGAATTCTCCGTTAGTTTAACTTCAAAAACGATATTATCCATGAGAACCGAGCCAAAAGATTACTCGCTGCTTTCGTGCACATAAAGTGAGGTTATGCTTAAGAAAATTTAAAGTAAAATAAATAATAATAAAACAAACTACACTCAACGCTTACCTTGGGTGTTTGTTTCTGGATCAAATGAATCCAAAGCCCTTTCTATTCCATCCGCCCTCGCTTCCAATCTCACGATAAGGTTGGCATTTAGTAAAAAGAAGCTGAAATGGGAGCAATATTCATCCAAAGCCTGATCCAATTCAGCCTCAGATGCATCCATAGCTGGCCGATGATCCAAGATCCCTTTGCTGGTAACTTCAAGAGCTTGCTGTTGAGCCAGCAGTTCTCTTATCCTCTGTTGTGTCACCAACAATTGTTCTGAAGTTTTCTCGGACTCTTCTCTCAGAGATCTTAATCTGATTCTCATCTGTTGATGTCGCTTATTCAGATCCTCACATAATCCATCTTCCAGCGCAATATGATTAATATTTTCGGATGGCTCGGCTCTAGAAAAAGAATCCTTAATAACTGTCTACTCACTTAAATTCGAACATCCTGGGCAGCATAAAAGTGCTGTTCTGGCTCTCAAAGAACCTTTGCTTATCACATTTCTGTCGCTCACATTCCGCAATACTTTGGCGATACTCGTTAAGCTGCGCCAAAGACTGCATCTCTCCATGGCAAGCAACTTTGCGTGCATTAATGATGTTATCCAACAGCAAACTGAGCCAGTAATCAGTGCCCACGTCAGTACAATCGATAAGATCACTCAAATCATCAGCAAAGAACTTGTGAAGAGCTGAATTGGCTGCATCGATGCATAAGAGATACTCATTTCTGGCTCTGCTGCTCTTCTGTTTGGCTGCATCATACTTTTCACTTTTCTAAAATTGCAATACTATTAAAACTCTCAAAAAAATCAAGAGCATTATAAATTCGTCTATGGGAAAACGATGTCTCATCCAATCGGAATGAATAACCACTTACTTTGGTCAGATTCTTCTGAAGCGCCTTCTGTTTTCGACCGCTGCTTTCGATGTTTTTATTTTTTTCCTCTGCCATAATTAACTTATTCTTCACATTCTGGGCCTCTTCGAAACATTCGAAGTATGTTTTCATAGACAAGTTTAGTTCGTTTAGTACTCGGATTATCTCTCCTTGGGCCAGGGTTCCAATTTCTCGACACTAAAAACAAAAATTATATTATTTTTGTAACAATTCACACTTTTTTAATCTTTAAAACATTTATACTAAAATAGACAAAACTTACTTTCTTAGCAATTTTCTGCATCTGAATGCATTTCTGATTAATCGACTGAGTCGCAAAAGATCCCATCACTTCAGCTATCACAGATTTATTCTTGGCCTCTTCTTTGGTATCATCTACAAGTTGCATAAACAGGTTGCAGGGAGAGTGTATCGTCCATTGATTCCTTCTAAAGATGATATTTAAAGAATTCAAGTTAAAACTTACTTATTCTTCTCATTCTTATACTTGATCATCACTGATTTTACTAATTTGTCCAATTGTTTCGAATATTCCTGATCAATCTCCGCTTTCTTCTTACAGAAGTCGTTAATCTCATGATAAATATTTATTTGAGTCTCTGTCCGACCCTCCAAACATTTTATTTGGTCGAGTAATTGAAGTCTGATGTCTAAAATAAGGCAGTTTTAAACAAAAAACATTTACATTACCTTTGAGATGGCCTTGAAAATCAGTTAAGGCCGCTTTTCTGAATGCCATTGCTAGAGTGGTATTCTTTTACTCGTGTTCCATCAGAAAGTATGAATAATTCTGTAAAAAACAAAAAGAAATTACTCAAAAACTCTGCAAAGACGCCGCGATTCTATAAAATGCGTCATCGTGAGAGCGGAAACGATCGTTAAGAAAACCGAACGTAATACGATAAAACGAAATCAGCACCCATCTGGAATACTTTGATCGTAGCATAAATTTAGATAAAACTGCACCAATTTCTAAAAAAAGAATGACGTATTTTATAGACGAATCGGAGAAAACGAAGAAAAGCGGAGGCGACATTTAGATGGCACTCTGACTAGACGGATAGAAAGGGAGGTGTTTTTAATTTTTGCAGCGCGATGTTTTTGAATCGGGAACTGCCAAACAAAAGAACGGCCAAGGAATAAAAGATTTCCCATTTGAGGGCCAAATTATTTTGCGGAAGCGCTAAAAATAATCTCAGCGGACTCAAAACGGCTGGCATTGCAATTGAGGAAATAGTACAGCCCGTATATATTATACTAGATCAATATTCACAAAGTATTGCATACCAAAAATGTTTTTGACGGGAAAGGATGAAGTAACCAGCGAGCGCTCACGCTGCGATTAAAAACCTAAAATCACTGCAGGTTATCTTTTATATTTCCCATGGTCTTGCAGGTGGAGGGGAAACGCGGAACAAAGAGAGGGAGATCCCACCATCCATACTCTCCGAGTATCACTTCCAACAATAGAGTGGCCGAAAAAAGTTAAAAAGGACGGCCGAGAAGTGGTGGGGGTTTGTTAAGAACGGCTTTAATAGCCCTTGAGGCGCTTCATTTGATCGAGTGCCGGAGGCGGTAAAAGTAGGGCGTCGCTTAACATTACTCAGAGCATAAGTTAATGGTTATATAAGATCAAACTGGTATGGGACTGCCCATTATTATCGTCTCAGGGTTTAGGAAAAGTAGGAAGACAAACTGCGGACAAAGAAGACGGTCAACAGTTAAGGAGATTGACAAATAAGAGTTTATGGAGATGGTGAGAACTGCCTGAGGCAGTTAAGGGATTAGAACTAGGTCACAGGTCCGGTAATTGAAAGGGCGAGAGTAAAGTGTTGGAGGATAAGCGATCGGAAAGTGATCTTCTAACGTTACTATCTATCTTTTCCTCTTACCCTTACTCATTACAATATTCTTCGGCTCATGTGACTTTACAAAAAAGAATCCCGGGATTCTTGTAACCTGATGGAGGAATGAGGTGAGAAGTGAGGGAGGGGGGGGGGGGGGGGGGGGGGGGCGAGTTGCTCGGAAACGGGAAAAAGGAAATCGATCACGGGAAATGTACAAGAACATGTCATCAGCGCTAAATACCGACGCCGAATTCCGCTAAAAGATACCTTCAGGACATCTGGGGATGAGTCAGGCATCCCCTTTTGCGACCCCTTTTCGACTACTCAATTGAAGGCTCTCACTCGCGGCATTTAAGGGCGGAGGCGACACAAAAAGGTAGCCGAAGTCGCGTTTCCAGCCGTGTTATTGGGAGGCAAGTGTCAGAGAGGGGCTGATTCCAGAGGCAGATTTGGTTCAGCTTCTTTTCATTAGCGACATACCATAAATTAAGGAGTCACTTCGGGCCCTTCTATTTCTGACCGGACGACATTCACATTCTTTTGCATTTATCGAGGGATGCAAATCTTAAGTTGAATGTGTCCGAGCTTAAGTTGAGTACTCCACTTAAGAGGGGCGTCTATTAAAGTATTATACTATTGATTAAAAAGGCGTAAATAAATAAAGATTGATCATCGAAATCGTTTCCCAAACACCATTTGATTATACGGAAATGAAATTTGTCAAGGACGGTACAAAAGATTGGGCCATTTCCTATCATTCTTTCGGCCATTTCCATTTTGTTTTTCTCAGACTTCTCAATCGGTGACTACTGTAAAATGTGCTTTGGAAGGTCAGGCGCAGTATCGGAAGATGATAGGAGCCAGAAGAAATCGCGCAAAGGAGCCAAGAAGAAGGCCGGAGGCAACAAAGATGCCCACAAGACCAGGTCCATTCTCGAGGACATCCCCACTGCTAAATTACCCGAAAAACCATTGGACATCAGTGTTAAGAAGGTCGATGAGGTAAGCGTTATTTCGCAGCCTGCGCCCCGGAAGTTTTCATAGCAGGATATGCCAGACCTAAACTAAGCCTAAGTCTAAACCCCGAGGCTAAGCCTGAGCAAAGCCTAAACTAAGCCTAAGCTGAGCCTAAACTAAGCATTCGCAGGCTGCAGAAAACAAAGGGCGCAGCTCGGAAAGGTTCTTTTTTGGGGGTGGACCAGAACGCGGAAGTTTTACCAAGCGTTGTACCTCAGGAGCGTTAACATCAAAAATTAAGTCGACGCGGATTTTTTAAATTTGATATCGACTTTTTTGTGTGCCGAAAATCGAGAAAAAAGTATTCTTACAGGAAGATACGTTGCATGGCTACGAACATTCTATGAGTGAGCGTTTATTCGAGGCCGATCCAGAGAAGGAGACCAGCGAGGAGGAAAGGAAAATGATAATGGGTGGGTGGATGCAAAACTTTTGATAAAGGGTTTACTGAGAAGATGACGCCATCTTCAAATCTTGTTAACTAAAATAACGGGGATTACTCAACCTTCCCTAACCCCATTACTTTCAGGTAGACAGTACTCAAAAGGCGCCGTAAGCAATGAATCACGAAAACGAAGTTGATAACGATAAGGCCTCCCTTTCCCAACGATTACCGCAATAAAGGTCTAAAGTAAATACCGAGATGGTAAAGCGAGGGGACGCGCAGAAATGCATTAGAAACAATCTTCCTGGTCCAGAAAGGGCCTGCGCGGACCCTCCAAGGTCGTGGATTAAGAGACTGCACAAGTGGGGATGGTTATTTCCGATATGGCCTTTCCAAATGGACACACCGGACATAAAACACCTGGATTCAAAGAGACCGAGAAGCTTCTGTTGGGTCATATAATTGTCATATCTTCTTGTTTCGTCAAGGGTTCAAAGGAGTTCCCCTTGAATAGAGTTTTGATTCAATGGGGTTAATGGTGCAGTTTAACACAGCTAAAATATATCTGACATAACAAAACAATAAATCTCACTGACCTCGTCACTAACCTTTCGTCGCAAGGCTCTGGGGGTGTATGACTTTTCCCAAAGTTGGCTGATTGCGAACACTCACCGGAAATCAAATTTTCTCTGTTTTTGGACGACGTCACGCTCTTCTGAATCCCGGCATTGTAATTGAAAGACAACACTTTCTGAATCAGGCCTTCTGCCTGATTGTTTTGTGGGCCCTAAACTGAAATTCAATACCATTTCCGTTTATGGCCCAAAAAGAAGGGGGGGGGGCGAAACAATGCCCAAATAATCGTATTCAAATAATTTCATTCCACGCCGTTTTTAGGCCTAATCCCCGGCCATTTTATATAAATTAACATCGATCGCCGCTTGAGGCAAAACGCCGGCTGGTCTGATAAACAGCTGCATCCAGGAGAAAAAAGAGAAGGGCCATTTTAATCGCCGGCCATCAGTTTGATCAATCGATCCGATTAGCATGGAGAAGATAACTGCAAAAGGATCTGCTCTTTTAATAATATTAAAATAAATATATTGGTTAAAACAGTCGGTAATAACTAGTAAGTTCTAAACTGACAAAGTACAGGGGGCCTACGAAATGTCTGTGGGATTTTATAAAAAGTATGTTTTTGTAATCCTCAGGCCCAAAAATATACTTTTTATAAAATTCTGTAGAGCAATTCTCGAGTCATTCCACAGACAAACTTGGGAAGACTTCGTAGACCACCCTGTGCTGTGTATAAATGCAACGGGACCCTTTAGGATTTTCTATAGATAATGTTACAGTAATCAATGGGTTTTACCAGAAATCGCTCCTCGTTATTTACTCAAATTTGTATGATTTGCTCACTATTTCGGTGTGATCCAACTCATTTTTTGTTTTCTGGGTTCTCATAAACAAAAAAGAAATGAGAGAACGCGGAGAATGGAAAAACCGATACAGAAAAAAGAAATTAATCAAACCCTCGGATCTAGAATTACTAAAAAAGAGGAGTTAAGACGCCTCAAGGCCATCTGATGATGATAACAATCACGATAAGACACCCGAGGTGTGGCCTCTGTCATTTTCCCCATTGTATATGACAATAAAAGTCATAAAATTACTGCTTTATTCAAATAAACGAATAGTTTTAGATTACTCTCTAATAAGGGAATGCACTTTATTTGTTGCTTGGGACATAGTCGGGTCGAGAGATCTATGGTAGTCGATTATTCACTTGGTGCAAAATTCTTGCGCAGGGCTTCAAAGCCGAGAAAATCGGCTTCAAAGTTTCTTACGAAAATCAAAAGATAAGCATCGAAGAAAAAAGAACGATGTGAAGCAGTGGCTCAGTGGTCAGTGCGCTCATGTTTTGCACAAAGGGTCACGGGTTCTTATCCTTCCAAGCTCAAATCATTACTTCTCATTTTACTTTTGATTTTTTTGTTTTAATCTGATGTTTGCACAGGGTGTCCCGAGAAATATTACAAAAAGTATTTGCGAATATCTTTGTGCTCTTTGAAGATACACAAGAAGTTTAAAATGTTTCTAAAATTCGAAGTCGTGCGTTTTTAGAATATGCAAAACAATTTATCTTCGCGTCGGCGGAGATACCGTTTTTCGGCGGAGACGTTTAACGTCATTTAAAAAAGTCACATGCTTGTATAAAGCCCAGATTTTTTACTCCGGATGAAATTAGGTTTTTCACATCTGGTAAGATGCTATCTTATGGTTTCGGTAGCTTTTTGGGTTTTATGCATCGGCAAAGGCTTGGCGAAGACTTTTGTTCTCGCGGACGCCGTTGTGGAGGCTTGGCTTTTACAAAACAAAGCAAAAAATTATCCCTTGTCAGATAAACTTTTTTGGTTTATCTAGCACTCATGACTCCGTCGAAGTAAGTTGAGTTAATCCTGCCTAAAAACCTATCATTTTTTATGAAAAATTTGGTTTGGAAGTCCGTTTGTCCTACTCCCACATTCTCGACACCTCTAAAAATTTCCAGAATAGCTCCGCCGAATCCTCCGCCAGCCCTTAAACAAAAGGAAAGTAAAATCTGAACATGATAAACGATGATGTGACGTGTTTAGCAAAATTTTTTTTACCCTTTTCCAATCCGATTCGCGAAAGCCAAGCCCCCAAAGTCGTTTATCATGTTCATATTTTACTTTCTTTATGTTTAAGGGATGGCGGAGGATTCGGCACAGCTAGCTTGGAAATTTTGAGAGAGGTCGAGAATGTGGGAATTGGACAAACGAACTTTCAAGCCAAATTTTTCATAAAAAATGATAGGTTTTTAGGCAGGATTAACTCAACTTACTCATGACGGAGTCATGAGTGCTAGATAAACCAAAAAAGTTTATCTGACAAGGGATAATTTTTTGCTTTGTTTTGTAAAAGCCAAGCCTCCACAACGGCGTCCGCGAGAACAAAGTCTTCGCCAAGCCTTTGCCGATGCATAAAACCCAAAAAGCTACCGAAACCATAAGATAGCATCTTACCAGATGTGACAAACCTAATTTCATCCGGAGTAAAAAATCTGGGCTTTATACAAGCATGTAATTTTTTTAAAAGACGTTAAACGTCTTCGCCGAAAAACGGTATCTCCGCCGACGCGAAGATAAATTGTTTTGCATATTCTAAAAACGCACGACTTCGAATTTTAGAAACATTTTAAACTTCTTGTGTATCTTCAAAGAGCACAAAGATATTCGCAAATATTTTTTGTAATATTTCTCGGGACACGTATAATAGGGTTGTGATCTTGACAAAATTTTTCAAAATGACGTCAAATTGCTGAAAATTTTTGTCAAATTGCGTCAAATTGCCGTCCTTTCGGTTTGAAGCTGTCTAATCGTAAAAAACATTGTTCAAGGTAGTATGGGGGCTTTAAACATGTTTATGCCCATTTACAAATTAAAACAACAGCTCATAACAATAAAAAGAGTGTAGTAGACCCATTTTCGTCCTCGTTCCCGCTGTCACCATCATCCAAATTCTCATCGATGAATTGAGTCAGTGAAACGGGAGGCTTCTTGCAGTAAATTCCAAGAATTTTTGGCGTGAAAATTTTTCATTGTGGGAAAAATTCACGATTTTTTGGCAAAATTCTAAAAAAATCCCAAAAAAATTCAATTTGACAATTAAAATGACAGAGCAACTCGACATGACGAAAAATCAGGTTCATGGTGTGTCACGCGCTCTTAATCTCTAAACGGAAGCTGCAAAATTCTTTAAAATAAAATGATTGCGTTCAAAATGAACTTCTGGCATAGATAATTGATTTCATCAAAAATTTTTATCAAAGCTTAAAAGTCATGAATCGAAACGGATTGGACTGCTTCGCACCTTATCCCTTTCTTTCGATTTTCGTTAGAAACTTTGTTCGAAGCCCTTCGCAGAAATTTCTCCCCAAGTGAATAATCGACTACCAAAGATCTTTCGACCAAACTATGCCCCAAGACACACATAAAGTGCATTCCCTTGTAAGGAGGGGGATTGTAAAAGACAAAAAGAAATGATATTTGTTATAAGGAGTTCTGTGTTTTGCACAAATAGACGACATTTATATGTTGGAAAACAACCGTTGGAGATGATTAATGTCAGGGATTACGTCAATTGGGAATCTGTTTTCTTGTATTATAATTCGAAAGATATGAATGAGAAAGATCAGGAAGTGCTGTAAGGAAGTTTTTGCCGGATTAGTGGTACTGTTCTTTGATCATATTTTTCTGTCTCTCGGTTTACTCCAAAGACCCCATAGTTTATTCTTGTAATGTCGTCCTTTTTGATATAAGCACTTTTTGTATTCTTGGAAAATGGTGCTGAAATAAAAATTTTCTGAAATCTCCACGTCTTAAAACGATAGTTTTTAAGTCGGTAATCTGAAAAATTCTGGTATTCTGTGACAAAACCAACAAAAGTTTAAGCTGTAAATATATATGATGTATTAAAGACGAATATTGGAATTTCTTTAATCAAAGATATCAGTCATAATTAAAATATTTTCTCCGTTCTCCAAAATTGGGTCAACGCATCGGTTGAAGGAATGCGAAGAAGAGAAGATGGAGAAGAAGGCAGGGGAGGTCATGAACAGATTCTGGAACACCCTGTTCTCGGCTTCCGTTCCAGATTGTGAATATCCGATATTCATAATCTGACAATTTTGCATTACAAGAAATGACTTTGGTTACCGTAGTTAAGAACAGAGTTTTGAAATAAATGAGAGTTTAAAATATTATACGGTTAAATATAAGTAATTTTTAAAGCTTGATGAGTGTCTTAAGATTACAATAATGTAGTGTACATAATTTGCTTGAAGATGGTAAGTCTAAGGCAGATCTTGAGGCGGGGAGATGGAAGGGTCAAGGTTTTCTTAAATCGGGGTCGGCTGGAGGGGGGAGGGGAGGGGGGGGGGAGGAGGGGCATTCCTTTAGATATGCCCGACCCCAAAGGTGTTCTCTTCGATTGCGCCCTGAGGCGAGAAGATCCCGTTTTGTCCATCCGAATCCGAGTCAGTCTTCTTTTCCATTTCTTGCGCCCCCTCTCTTCCATCGACTGACTCAGAAACTGTTGAACCATTTATACAAAAATAGAATGGGCATGTGACTGCGCGAGAGAAAACAGCCTTCTTTTCTGGAATCTCGTCCGCTTTCTTGCTTAAAGTGTAACACTGAGTGGGAGCTGACACCTTCTTACTTTTCTATTATAATTATTGGAATCTCATATTATCTGTTAAAAAAAAAATATTCTAAATAATATAATACAGCTTATTCCTATAAAAAAGGTCACTGATGTTTACTACTATTTCCTACTGTTTTTAGGTATCGTCCGACTGAGCCTGGGGTGCGGCCTTAAGCAGATCCCGGGTCTTAGACCGAGCCTTAGGCTTAGCCGGACGATCATTGACCTAATTAGCGGGGAACGGCGCCTTTTAATTGGATTTGACCTATTTCCATCATTTGGGTTTTGTCGTGCTATCGTTCTTGTTTTATCGGTTTCTTCCGATTAATTTTTATCACATTTTACAATGAACTTGGCTCATTAACTTGTCTGCTGGTATGGCTATTATACTAAGTTTGTGTCTTATTGATTGATCTTCTTGTCCATTTACGACCCTTGCCGTTTGATATTTATTATAATTTCTCTTTGCCTTTGTCCGCCGCTGAATTTGCCGAACGGATAAAATCAGTTTGACCTTCATATATCCGTTATCGACGAGGTCATCGCGCGATCAAGAGTGCTGTGTGTCATCTGATCTGTTTGGTTTTAGCGTCGATGTCTTCAGGGCCACGCTCAGGGCTATTCTTTTGGCTTGCGGTCGTCGGTCTGGCCCATGTTGAAGCTGTTTTTGAGTGCGGAGCGGCCGAAACCGCGGCATTTATTCGAATCAGCCGAGCCCGTCTTGATGGAACTCCGGTGGTCGTATCCACTGCCGGTCATGATTTGACTTGTGCTCAATATTGTCGCAACAACATTGAGCCAACTACTGGAGCCCAAAGAGTGTGCGCCTCTTTTAATTTCGATGGCCGAGAGACCTGTTACTTCTTCGATGATGCTGCCCATCCAACTGGAACTGCTGAATTGAACCCCAATCCGTCAGCCAATAACTTCTACTACGAAAAGACTTGTCTGCCTGGAGTCTCGGCCCATGAAGCTTGTACTTATAGGTCTTTTTCTTTTGAAAGGATGAGGAAAACTGCCCTCGAGGGATTTGTCAAGAAGAGTGTGCAGGTAAGTGATCGAAAAGCCCTTTGTACCCCACAGTTGCCCTCGATTTCCCGATCCTCTCAGCGGTCTGACTTGAATAAGTATAGCAAACTTTTAGGTTGCTAATCGAGAACAATGTCTGTCAGCTTGTCTGAGAGAGAAGGAATTTATCTGTCGCTCCGTCAATTACAATTACGAAGATTATCTTTGTGAATTGTCCACTGAAGACCGTCGATCCAAGCCAAATCACCTGAAGATGAGCGACAAACCGGTCGATTATTATGACAACAATTGTTTGTCCAGACAAAATAGATGTGGTCAATCCGGAGGAAATCTTGTGTTCGTGAAGACTACTCACTTCCAGATCCAATATTACGATCACACTCAGTCTGTAGAGGCGCAGGAGTCTTATTGTCTTCAGAAATGTCTTGATTCTCTGAATACTTTCTGCAGATCCGTTGAATACTCTCCTCAAGAGAAGACTTGTATTGTCTCTGATGAAGACACCTTCTCCAGAGCCGATCAGCAAGGCGCAGTGCAGAACAAAGATTATTACGAGCCAATCTGTGTATCAGGTAATAACTATTTTAGAATAAGTTTTAATTATAAATTATATTATTCTTATTTTGATCCCACTTCAGCCGATCTCAGCTCCTCCACTTGTCGTCAACAAGCCGCTTTCGAAAGATTTATCGGTGTTTCCATCGAGGGCACTCCCGTCGCTTCAGCTGCCGGTGTTACAGTATCCGACTGTATCTCTCTCTGTTTCCAGAATCTAAATTGTAAATCCATCAACTATGATCGTACTCAGATGAACTGCCATATTTATGCTACAGGTAGAACTGAAGCCAATACCAAGGCCAACCCAAGCTTTGACTATTATGAATTCAACTGTGGTAAGTTATAACAATGATATTTTATTGTTATTTCATAAAAAATATTCTTTGTCGTGTTTTAGAAGCCGCTTTTGGTGGAATGGCACTGTGTACCAACGAAGGAATCAGATTCATTGTCAACACCAAGGAGCCTTATACAGGAGCCATTTACGCCGCCGAGAAGTTCAGCACCTGCTCTCAAGTCGTCGAAAATGCGAAGCAGATCGCCATTACTTTTCCTCCCCCGACTGTCTCAACCAATTGTGGAACCAAGATTGTTGATGGAAAGTTGGAGGCCTTGGTTGTTGTTTCAATTGACGGAGTTATTCCCCACCAAGTAACCACTGAATGGGATCGCTTCTACAAGATCTCCTGTGATGTCTCTATGGACAAGATGCAGCAGGAAGGCAGTGTCGTGGTCACTACTCTTTTTGAAACTGGGTATGTTATCTTCTCATAATTTTGAGCAATAATTCATAATCGCTAATTTGTATTGTTGTCAAATACATATCTTTGTGTTTTAGAGAGGCCAATACCCAGGTTCTGGATGTCGGAACTCCTCCTCCAATTACTGCTCAACTCAGCTTCCTGGATTCCACTGATCAGCCTCTGGGAAAGACTTCTATTGGAGATCAAATTCAGATGATTATCAGCTCGGACCAGGCTGGTCCCCACAACATGATGGTCACCGAATGTGTGGCCACTCGAGTTGGTGGAGATGGAGATGCCGTTCCCTTCACTATCATTGACAATGGCTGTCCCAGATATCCAGCTCTGGTTGGTCCAGTGGAGCAAGACTTTGAGAAGAACCGTCTGAAGGCTGACATGAAAGCCTTCAGATTAGATGGGTCTTATGATGTCCAGATCCAATGCACCGTAATGTTCTGCGCTGGGCCTAATGGATGCCCTCCATCTAATTGTTTGGACTCTGGAACCAATGAATTGTTCATCTCACATGGCCGAAAGAAGAGATCTATTTTGGCCATGGATGAAACCGAGGCTTCCAAGGAGACCTTATCAGCCATCATCAGAGTTCTAGCTGAAGGAGAGGAAGAGATTGACGGGGATAAATTCTACAAAAACGGCACTGTCTTCGCTCAGAGGTAATGATTCAAGAAATGAAGCTTAAAACTTTTATTTTTTTATATTCACCATGCAAACCCAACTTCATCCATTTCAGAAACCCTGTTCCCAGTGTATACGAGGCCAATGAGATGGTTTGCATGAACAACACTTGGTTGGTGTCTCTCATTGCCACGATGTCCCTAGTTTGTGTCATGTTGAGTGGTCTGATTGTGACCTGGTCTTGTGAAGCGATGAAGACCAAGAACAAGGATCTGCCTATGTGATCCCAACGTCCAGCCCCACCTCACCAAATCGTGTCTATCTTTTTCTGTAAAGGATCGTATATTGAGGTCTCTTTGCTCACAACATTCCTTCAGCTCTTCCATTCCACGATTACTTAATTTATTTTATTATTATTTGATCTAATGCAATAAAACACATGTCTAAAAAGATCAGTGTTTTTGTAACACTAACGATTCTTGGAAAGGCCGGGTTGAAACGCAAATCCTCAAACCGTGGATTTACTCGCTTGAATTTTTTTTACCACGCCGGGAAACCGGCGGGTGAGAAAACGGAGCAACCAGGCAGACCCAGTGAAAAAAAATTTTTTTAACAAGTTTTGTATTTCAAACTGTACATTCTTTCGTGGGTATTATCGCTAAGCATGGTGTTCAAAATTATAGAGCATCATACTTTTAATTGGGCGTATTTAAAAATAAACAGTGATTTAAATATGACTACTAATGTGCTCTTTGGAGATCATTAAAAGCTGTTTTAGATGATTTCCTGCCATGGTTTTGGTCACAGCATCCTTAAAATTTTCCATGGGTACCTTTTCCATTGGACTCACATGTAATTTGTCGGCCAAAAATAATTCCTAAAACGACTCAATATTCAAGGATGACTCTTACAGTGAGTTCATCGTATGTTTTTTTTCTGAAGTCATCCTTGTCAACTCCAAAGTAATCAAATAATTGGAATCCAATGACTTTGATACTCTTGAATACCAAGGATGACGTCAAGATTTCATGGGGCTTCAAACTCATTCCTCCATACACCAGCATTGTCCCAAACTTGCTGAGATTGGCTGAAATAGGAATCGAATTCTTTCCGCCAACTCCATTTATCGATAATTTCAGTGGACGATCCAACGAGTTGACAAATTTTTGACCGTTTTCTTTGAATTCGGCTTCTGTGAACACATAATCCCCACCTAAATCAAGTAATTCTTGTTTTAATTTGTTCACATTTATCCGATATCTGATTACATTTATAGTTTTGTATCCAAAGGCTGAAATAATTACATTACTACTGTAAAAGGATACCTGCAAAGATTTGTTACCTTTGCAAATATCGATCACCGCTCTCCCGACTTGAGAATTGGCAGCATTTTGAAGAACATAATCTCCTTTCTCAAGCGGAACAAACAACTTTAACATCAAGTAAGCAGTGGCTGCATTGGCTGTTAAAGTCGCCTTCGCTTCTAATGGTAACCTCTTGTTCAATTTGTAAAGACCAAGTTCTTGGAGAACCTGAAATTCTCGCCAGTATCCTCCCTGGATATGTGGATGTAAGGGCATCACATGGTCATTTACATCCACATATTTTACTCCAGGGCCAATCTAAAATAATATCAAAACACCGTATGAACTCTTGAAACAGAATATGCAGAGAACAGTTTGATAACTTACTTTTTCGATAACTCCAAATCCATCAATCCCCAAAGATGCGGGGGGCAACCTTTTATAGAAATAAACCCCTCTGGCTATATTAATATCGGCCGGATTGACTGGACTGGCAATCCATCTGACTAGAACTTCCCCTTCCTTTAAATCGGTGTCTACTTCTTCAGTTGTCAATGATAAGACCTGAAAAAAAATTTTAGGTAATCAATCATATATAAGTTGTTAATGATAACCCTCATTGAAATGTTTTACTCACTTCTCTGGGATCGCCGAGTTTAATGAATTTGATGGCCTTAGACTTGATGAACCTTCCCATTACGCGTAAGCAGCTAAAAGTGAAAGTGGAAACGGGAGTTACAACAATCGTAGTCTTTTTATTCCTCCGATCAATGTCGATTACAATAGCCCAACTTTACAACGAAACTACTGTTTTCGAATGTTTCGAACGTTTTTTGTATCGGAGATACAGTAATAAATGATGCATCAGTACTGTTGCAGTGATTTTCATGATGCACCATTGAATCCGCGGATCCGGCAGATCTATTTTTGAATTTTGGAGATGGCGCCCTTTGCAAACATTTTTTCTATTGATTTTATGATTTATAAATCGACGAAATTTTTGGCAGAGCTTTTATTGTACCACAACATCTGTAATCTTTTGCTTGAAAGTACTGGGTCAAATTAATTTGATGTCTCATAAGGTCCTAAAAAAAGATTTCATTGTTTTAAAACATCTTGGACGAGGAAATTATGGCCAGGTAAGCCCCAATACATTGCAATATCGGATTGTCAAGGTTCTTGCAACCTTTTTTTATTTTGGACTAATTTCTTTTACTGTATTTGACTTCATTGATCTAAACTTTATTTGAGTTTAATAGTTTAACTTTTAGACCTGTCTGAGACAAACGAATCGAATCAAAATCACAATTTTGTTACCAAAATTTTTATTATTTTAGGTAGACCTTGTAGTCAAGCTAAGAGGAGTTGACAAAGGCCATGAATATGCTTTGAAGAGGATTGAAAAAGGACGGATCATGCACAATTCGAGCCTGAAGAGAGGAATACTCACTGAGAGAGATGTTTTAATCAAACTGAGGGACCACCCCTCATTTCCAGGGCTTGTTTATGCTTTCCAAACAAGAACATATCTCTATTTGGTGATGGAGCCCATATATGGATGTGAACTCTTCGATTTCATGAATGTCTTTGGCACATTCCAGCAAGATCTCACCTTGTTTTATGTGAATCAGATAGTCTTAATGTTGGAATACTTGCATGCTCGGGGGATTGTGTTCAGAGATCTCAAACCTGAGAATATGATTGTCATGAAACATAATGGTAATGGTCGTTTTGTTTTTGAGACTTTTCGACATGTTTTCAGGTTATATTAGACTAGTCGACTTTGGACATGCCAGATGCGGGATTTACTCACATTTTCACAAGATGAACACTTGTTGCGGGACCCGGGCTTACAGGAGTCCTGAGATGATTAACTTTAAGAGAGGATACACCCGAGCTTGTGATTGGTGGGCTCTCGGGGTCATCATGTATGATATGTTATTTGGAAGGTTACCTTTCGATCATGAAGATGACAAGATAACAACGAAATTGGTAGGTCTAAGAAAGGGAAAATATAGTTTTTCAGATATTAGAAGCACCATTAAGATTTCCAACACCTCTTGATCTAGAAGTAGATGATTCTACCAAGGAAATTATTCGTTTATTTTTGAACCGAGATTATCAGTCAAGGCTGGGAGCTGGTCCAGATGATGCTCTTGAGGTGCAGAGACATCCGTACTTTAGTAATTATGATTGGGAAGGGCTTCGGTCTCGAAAAGTAAGTTATCATAATACAAGACACGTGCGTTAGTAATTCGCGAGGACAACAGTCAAAAAAGTGCCGAATGAAGACTGTTCGAAAAGATCACAAAAAGGCGGAGGTAACAGAGAAAGGCAGAACTTTTTGTAAAGATATGAATTACGCAACATTATGTAATATTACGCAGCAACTTGACTAGAAGCGCTTCGGCACTTTTTTGACTGTTGTTCGCACGAATTACTAATGTACGCGTCTTATGTACTTTTAATACTATGTACTAAAATATTCGAATTTCCAGGTGCCATTTCCTTATAATGAGCCTTTGGTCGTCTTAATGGAGAAGGTACCTCCTGTAGACCCTCCGATATACGAAGGGAACTTTCAGAAGGCTTCTGAACATTTTGCTGGCTTCGATTTCACATCTCCAGAAATGATCGAGGAAGATAAAATTAGGGAATGCGTACCATGTTTTAGTGGTGGAAAGCCTACTGTTCGATCAAGTGAATCCTCATCCTCCAATGATCCTTTCGAGACACTCCCGTCCCTTCTGATTTTTGGAAATTACAAATCCTCGAGACATTCGCTTTAATTAACCGCCTGAGGCATTATCTTATACCTGCCTAGCAGGAACTTACCTGATCTCATAATTTCTTTGGCGTTAACTTTTTATCTTATTTGTTACTAACTTAGTTCATAAATAGATCTTAATAAATTTTATTTCTTATTTATTATCGTGACACAGTGTTGAATAATCTGAAAGACGCGGATATAAGCAGAATTTCAAGAACATAAAGGCCCTGAAAGTAATGTAAAGTGGCGTCAATTCAAGTTTTATATTTTATCATTCAAGCTAATATTGTAATGGTTATTGTATCCGAGGATTTAAAAATAATTGAATTCTTGGGGGCTGGAGGGTTTGGAAATGTAAGTTATGAATTGAATAAAAAAAATTTTTAAGATGGTGAGGGATTGTAAACATAAATGTTTAATCGATCCCTTTTTAGGTTTATGTGGTCCGAAAGCGTAATGGTTATGATAAGAAGAAAAAGTACGCGTTAAAGGAGATTTTCAAACACAAAGTAATGGACTCCAAAACAAATATTACCGGGATGAAAGTCGAGAGAAACATTATGATCAAAGCAGACTCTCCGTTCATCGTAAAATTATACTATGCTTATCAGACTCCAACCACTTTAAATTTGGTCATGGATTATATCAGAGGATGCGATTTGTATTGTTTTATGGAGAGAATGGGGGTTCTTGGAGAAAAGTTTACTATCCATTTGGTTAGATTTTATACATGCGAGATGATTCTGGCATTAGAATATCTTCATAAAAACCTGATCATCTTCAGAGATCTAAAGCCGGAGAACATTATGGTAGAAAGGAACGGTAAGAAAATGTAAATATTATAGCATAGATAAACTTACCATGTGATTTTAGGACACATAAAGCTGATTGACTTTGGTCACTCCAGGGTTTTTGATGAGAATACCATTAAAGTTTACACATCAGCTGGAACTCCTGGTTATAAGGCTCCCGAATTAATCAATAATCAAAATGGATATTCGAAATCCGTGGATTGGTGGGCAATGGGAATTATAATGTACGAGATGATATACGAAAGACAACCATTTGATTACCATGATGAGAATGTGGATGAGAAGGTTGGTTCAGAAATCATAATTGAAATTATTTTCTTTGACTTCAGTACCTTACACAAAAGATTGTTTTACCTTCCAAGCCAATCGATCCTCAAATGAGCCATCTTCTCTGCCAATTACTCAAAAAATCTCCAGAAGATCGTATTGATGGCTTAAGCCAACTTCAGAATCATCCTTTCTTCTCACGCACAAATTGGAAGACGATTCAGAAACGGCGGGTGAGGATTACATATTCGATTACTGAGTTGATGGAAAGCAATTATTCAAATTGATTTCAGATACCGCCGCCTCTTCCTTTTCCCCTCTCCAGGATCATGGAAATGGATTTATTTCCTCAGGATCCAATTAAGATATCTTCCGATATTAATCATGGCATCTTCGAGGACTTTGATTACACTTCTCCGACGATTGAAAAGAAGGCCACAAAAAGGTGTCATGATTCAGTTAACTGCCTAAAATGATAAAAAGAAAAAGGCATCTTTGCATGTTTTTATGTACTAATTTGTTGCTAATTATTATTTGATCGTAATACAGTTGTAATTTAAATTTTCTTGAGATAACTTGACGTTCACGTTGTTTTTTTTGTTAATTTAAAGATCTCGTAGATGATATTGGTGTGGGAGTCGACACCAACAAGTTCCAGAATCGCCTTTCTTCTCACGCTCTAATCGGAAAGCGTTTCAGAAACGCCGGATGAGGATTATGTTATTCGAATTACTGAGTTGATTGACAACAATTATGCGGATCAATTTCAGATATTATCTTCTGCATTTTCTTTTTTTGGATCGTACTCACAAGTGATAGCGCAATGTCACTGGTAATCATATCATTTACACTATATACTTGGGTTCTAGATTTGGTGTCATTTTGGCCATTTTAGCTGAATTAAAAATTCTGATATACGAAGCTTTCAAACGCGAGTTCAACGTAGACTATGATGAATACCGTTAACATTAGTCTTCCCTAGTGTTACAGTTTACTTAATCGGTCGTTTTGACAAGACGGAGATTTAAATAGTTCCTAAAATTTTAATTACTACGATTTCTTAGCAAAATCTATAAAAAATTTCCAAAAAAAGTTCAATTTGTCATTTCAAACGACAAAACAATTTGACATCACAAAAATGACGGAAATTGACAACATGACTGACACGTGAAGTTGACGACTTCACAACCCTGGTTTATACTTCTTTATAAAATTTTCAAAACAATATAACATTGTTCCTTTGTAAATATTATTACTCATCCTCTCTCTTGACCTCCTTTCTCGCCTTGAAACAGGATTTAACGACGGCGTTACGCCATCTCTCGATGAAAAAATAAATCCGAGCGGAAATCGGGAGTCTCAAGGCAATCCAATTTGTTTGTTGATAGTAATTAGTGACGCAACGGAAAAGGTTTTCGAAAGTGTTAAATCTGATACCGAAATATTATATTATATTACTAAAGCGGTAGGAATAAACTTTAGTAAAGACGTTGATTTGACAAGTTGAATATAATCAATCTTTCCTTGTCTTTGTTTGTCTTAAATTGACCACAACATAATATTATACTATTGGCTGTAAAATTTGAAACAAGTTTGGTTCCGTTGATAACAAGATCGATGTCACCATATCCACATCTAATGTCATCTTTTATGCATACTCAAACAAATCATTTCTGGCGGCCGTTCCTCACGAGCTGTTTATGGGGCGATGATTGATGGGAATGCAATCAACCAGTTAATTAGGAAATGGGGCTTGTGGTCAAGCCCCCCCCCCCCTTATCTCTTGGAGGAATGAGCCCTGAGGGAGCCGAGAGATTAAAACCCGTTCACAGAATCGGGTTCCCCTCAGGGGGGGGGGGGAGGAAATGCGCGATAGATCGAGATTACGAAAGAGAAGGAGAACGGAACAGAAGAAGTCTGGCTCCAGAATCCGCCTCCATTCTTTTTGCTCGAGGCATTCCTCGGCGATTGCTCGTTTCCCCCTCCAATTTGCACTTTTAACACAATTTTATCGAGGTCACTCGGCCAGGGTTACTGTAGTCGTCGCATCACTGTGACCCGGGATATGTCAGAATGATCAAACGGATATTCGTTTTGAGCCTACTAATAAATGCAGGTGAGTATGACAAAAAATATTTTATGTAATCATTGTTGCGCAACAGTCAGATTTGAGTGAAAAAAATTGACTTCCAGGTCTATGTTGTATGCCTGGATATGAAGTGGAAAGGGCCAAATTAAGACAATATTTGGGTATCGAATGGATACCCAAAGCTATGGAAAAGGCGGATGGTAGGTTATTCCCACCATTTACACTTCTATTTAACTTTCTTTACGTTATTTTTTAGCGGCCACCCCTAAATTTATCAGACATTCAATGGATTTAAATTGTGATTTTAAACATCCTGAGGACTGTAGATGGATGAATCTGAAAGCAGTGGACTCCCTGGATTTTCATTTATTCAAAAAAGAAGATCACACTCCTTTCCC
Organism: Bursaphelenchus mucronatus; assembly: GCA_025436335.1. Classification (NCBI taxonomy): domain Eukaryota; kingdom Metazoa; phylum Nematoda; class Chromadorea; order Rhabditida; family Aphelenchoididae; genus Bursaphelenchus; species Bursaphelenchus mucronatus. The sequence goes on from CM046356.1 coordinate 6,891,497, forward strand.
GGTAGTACAAGTCAGACCCGGACCTTCCAAAGTCGATGTTGGAGACCATCTTCTCTTCACGGGAGATCGGAAGAAATCCAATAAAGACGCCGTTCTGGCTTCTTGGCCTATCAAATGCCAAAATTCGACAGGTTTACTGACCTTTACGTAGGTTTCTGTTTCAGAATTGAATAGAATCCACTCAGATTCTGGATTTACAATGGAGCTCGAGTAGAAGTTCTGATGTTAGAAGACGCAAAAGTCGGGAATAAAACGGAAATCAAATTTCTGCCAGAGAAATTGCATGTGGATTGTGGTACAGTGACTATGGACACTGAATGCAAAGTGGAGATACCTCCAAGAGAAGAACCTTTTAGATTGGCTATTAGAGCCTATGATATCTCGCATCCAGAGGGTTCTTTTGTTATGGTCGACAACATATTTTACGAAGCTCAGTTGTGCAAAGTGGCAAGTAAGCATTGAAGAGACGCATATGTAGATAAGACGATACTTATCATTGTTTGCAGTTGACTTTGGTCCCAACTTTGAAACAGAAGAGCTCAAGACCTCAGCTCAAGGTATGCCCGCCAATACGGCAGCTGATTTGAGTTGCATTAACTTTGACGAGTCCTGTAGATGGAGGAATGGAGGACATGAGGGCACTCTGGCATGGAGAAAGGGGGTCAGCAGACCATTAGAGGCAGTTATGTTTAATGAAACTGGAACTTATACAGTCCCGAAAGGAGCTTATGCTTTTCTTTATATTGAACAAGATCATTCCACGGGTATCAGAAGATTGGTTTCGGATCCTATAGATTGTCAGGCCTCGGCCGGATCAACCGTTACTTTCCGAGTATGGGCCAACAAAGGCCTGAGAGTGGATGTATGTGCCATGGATTTGGATATGAATGAGTTGGAATGTCAACAAGTGTCGATAGAAAGATCTCCGGCCCCATCAACTCATCATTTTAGTTATACAAAGAATTTTATGGTAAGTAGAGGATAAAACAATCAATAAATTTAAGTACGGGATTAAAGTAACTGTGGTAGATCATGATCGAGACCATTTTCTAATGGTGGATGACATTGACTATGAAGCCACTATGTGCACAGAGGCCTTTGGATTCCTTGATTTGGGCAAGGGATTCTACACCACTCCCTTCCTTGGAATCATCTTAAACCGCGCCGCTCATTCAACGGATGTAAGTGTAAGCTTTAGAGAAGAAATTGTTAAGGACCTGGCTTGTGATTTCTCCAGAAGAGGACTCGATTGCTTTTGGGCCAACCTGGACGAAGAAAACACTCACAACAAGTGGGAGGTAGGGTTGGGGGTCATTGATGACAGGAAGTTCGAGTTTCTAACTCATAAGAACACCGTACCAAGTAAGTTGCACCATCTACATAGACTTATATCATTTCAAATTAGCGTCTGAGTTTGCCGTCGCCCGATTCCCGAAGAGCAAAGGAACAAAGACAGCGGCAATTCTGATAAGTGAAGTGATCAGATGTATGTATGAGGGTGCTTCTCTAGGATTGAGCTTCTGGAAGACTGGAGATGCCATTCTATCGGTTTGTGTAGTCAAGAGTTTCAATGATCAGATTCTTGATTGTCAGGTAAGAGAATTGTGAAGTACTTAGATAATCGTTCTAGGATGTTGGAGAAGGAAGTGCCGAGAGGATTGAAGTCGATATCCCCAACTATCAAGAACCTATCAGATTGGCCTTAAAAGCCGAAATACCTGAGGATCTGGAGGACGGAGAAGGTCTCATCGCTGTAGATGACCTTGTATTGAGCGTATGCTAATACATTATTTGTTCAAAGTTAAATTTAGGGTAAAATCTGTTCAACTGTCGCCTTCTCGGCCAATTCTCATCACAGTGGCCGACTCTCCGGCCCAAAAGCTTTGAAGAATTACGAACAGCCAGATATAGGACCAGTACAAACTGCCACCAATCATGTGCCGTCTTCATCTACACCCGATTCAAACGTCTGTAGGTTACTCTCATGCGATTTCAACAATGGTCATATGTGCCTGTATGAGAGCCATCGAGTAGCCAACAGTGTCTCTATGTTCACAGCGTTTAACAACACCGGGCACTCCATGCTATTCGAGAGAGGAAGGATATCCATCATGGAATCAAGCGTGTTTAGTTTGAATGCTCCAGCCAGACTTCACTTCGATTATTCCATGATGGTAACATGACTTATGTATTATAACAAACTTGAATTGCAGAAAGGTCGAGCGCAAGTCCATGTTTGTCAAGACAGTATTCGGCAAGAACTAGATCAATGTTATGCTGTAAAGAACACAGGGAAAGTACCATTAGACGGGACTTTTGTCCATGACTTTATTGAGATTCTTCCAAGTGACACAAAGATCTACATGATCGTGAAATTGGACGAGAAAGAAAAGAAATCGAGTGTGTTCATCGACAATCTAGTGCTGACGGACATTGAAAACCATAGGATATGTTAACCAGGGTTTTGATACATCGCAAAATCGGTCATCTTTACTTTCACCATACGGGTCTCTTGTAAAATAAATTATTCTACTCATAAAACCTCTGAATACTCAATGGTGTATTATTAGATAGATAAACAAAATACAAGTATTATACCATAGAAAAACACGAGCCAGCGGGGATATTGAAGATCTTTTAAGGAATCGAAACATCGATCTTTTAATTTCCGTTAGCATAGAGCCGAGTCCAGTCCTGGGCGGTGCGGATTGCATCAGATTCGTTGGTTTTCCATTGCTCGGCCACATCCGTGGCCAGAGGGTCTTCTGGATTGGGAGCAGAGAGAAGAGCCTGGATCGACAACAGGACTGTCCGAATTTGAAGAGCCGGCGACCATTTATCTAAACATAAAAACATAATTAAAGAACGCTTACCTTTTAAGATATCCAAACAGATCCTTCCCAATTTATCTATGTTCGGATGGTATATTTTGGTCATAAACCTAACCTTGGGAGCAGCCATCGGGTACTCTTCTGGCAAGAACAACTCCAGTTTGAAAACTCCTCCTTCAAATGGAGACCCCTCAGGCCCAGCAATTATAACATGAAAATAGCGCGCATTGTTGTCATCGGGAGTGGCAGAGATTCCAGGGACGGGGTCTTGGAGAAGTCGTTGTGTTTCTTTGGTGATCCGACGAGGGAGCTGACCGGCCATCAGATTCGTTGGCCCAACCTAAGCTCTGCAGAAATATAACAAGCAAAGAATATTCAAGATTTTTCAGTCTTCGATAAACATCAGGTATTCCGGTTATGAAACCTATTGGACGTATTGCCTTCGTTTAATCATGCAATAATTTATTTAAGTTAGTAATAACCATATAACAAACATTAAAGGCACTTGAAAGCCCACTCATATCCCGATATCACAAACAAATGATAATAAATTAAACATCTATAGTTCTTCCTTGACATACTTGGGTTTTAGTTCCTCGATCCTTTTGATGAACTCCGTCTTCTCAGTGCATCCTTTGCAAGTTTCTCCCCAGTTTTCCAAAATTTTCTTTAGTTCTTTTACTCTCAATTTCTTGAGGTCAACACTTTTCCAGTCGATACTTTTGTCAAATTTTAGTTCACAAATTTGGGAGTCCATTTTCTTCAACTTCTCTGCGCAAATCTTGGCCGGAGGCATCCCCCAAGAAAGTGGTTTGGTTACTTCACCCATAATAGAGGTAGCTGAGTCAGGAAGAGCTCCGATATAAAAGCACTGAAAAAACATTTTGAAAACCCCAGACATTTATTGGAAACTCTTAAACATAGACCATAGAGATAGAAAACATCTTACCAATTTATGTTCCTTGGCTTTGAGACCTTTACAGTGAGATCGAGCAGTTTCGTCGATAACATCCGGATTAGATTTTTTGTCTGTTGGAACCTTGTCCAATATATCGGTCAGGACCTTAGTACAAACTGCAAGGACATCAACTCGGATAAAAACCAAACCTACCTTCGCAATCATCTTTAGCACAGTAAGCTTCCACTACAAGCAACGACAAAACGAAAAAGGTAAGAAATTTCATTTTCGTTTAAACCCAAATTCAAGTTTCTCCACACGCAAAACTCTGAAAGCACCTCTTTTTAGCGTCAACTGACAAAAAATGTGATAAAGGTGTAAAACGAAACAAATGGCAAAGAACGTCTACGATCTGGGTCAAGAACACATATTATACTGCATTAATTCGTCGTCAGCACAGACGAATACCGGGAATCCCGCCCTGATTTTGCAGGGCTTTCCGTCCGTGACCAATAGAAATAATTTTATAAAAATTCCGCCTGCTGACAAGATCTTGCATGTGAGAAAAGAAATTGAAGCCAGAAGAAACTGATCAGGCCGATGATAAGATGATATTATTGCTACAGATATACCAATAAAGTAATTATTACTCATGCTTTACTTTGAGATCTTCTTCTTTTTTTTAAACGTTTATTTAATTTCGAAGAGTTGACTACCGTATCTTTTATCTGGTTTAGTAATTACTTCGGACAAATTAGAATCACTCGTCTCGTACTTTCGCAGTCTTATGACTAAAATCATTTCTTCCATCGAAGTGCTACATCATTTTGGTTTTATTCTTCCATCACAGTTAGAGTGTGTTCGTGTTTGGTTCTGAAGTGCCTTTTAGTCATACTTTCATAAAATCTAAAACGAAGGAATATATTCATTTTATAGCAATATTACAACGGAAGGGCCTTCTTTATGGAATCCATTCATCATTTCATGCCTCAGGAAAATCCATATCGGATACGAACGAAAGATTCGGAATATGGAGAGGAGGAGGAGGAGAAGAAGAAGGTAACAGCACAGTACACTCTTGTAAGCGTTTCTCCTTGCTACAAAGTTTCTGTGTTCTGCATTCTTGATATGCTTTTAGATAGAAAGACAAGAGGTTCTACCTGAAGGTTATTCTTGGTATAATGATCAGATTGCTGGGCACAACATCAATGTCATAAAAGATGGGAAATGTCAAATTGGTTTGTAGTCCTTTTACATATATTGCTTTATGATTTTAGGTATAATTAAAAAGGATGAATCCAAAATCATGAAGCTCCGAATGCCTTTCGAAAGAGGTGATAGTGAAGTACGTCACCTTCCTATCTTTAAGGCCATTTAGGTTTGGTTTTATCATATGATTCATAAGGTGGCCGGTGATTGCGATTTGTCCACTTCAGACAAATTAACGTTGGCGTTTAGAGATTTAATCCCTTTGGTACCTCAGTTTTACGGGTTGGAAATGTTGTCCCTTTCTGGAATAGGTAGGCGGAGGAATTTAATCAAAAAAAAATGCAAATACAGACAGACAATTCCTGATCCTGGAAGATCTTCTTGCGACGTATAAACAGCCCTGTATAATAGATGTGAAGATGGGAAGGGTATCATTCGATCCTCTCGCCTCTGAACAGAAGAAGAAACAGGAACTTAGCAAATCTGCATATCAACAAGTTTCGGGATTCAGAGTTCTTGGATATCGGGTACATAAAAACGGGAAGTTGGACACAAAAGACCGAATTTGGGGGAAATCTCTGGATAGGAAAACAGTGGAAGACGGTGAGTCATCTTCCTTGGCAATTCCAATATTCTAGGGTTCAAAGCATTCTTGGCTGCCGACCGAAATGACAAAGAAGCCGCCAAGGGTCTTTTAAATGAACTAAGGAAGCTGGAGAGGTAAGCGGCTCTCTCAGTTTATCAAGATAATATTAATGAGAAAACGTAAATTGATTTTAGATATTTTCTGACCCACAGTCAACTCCAGTTCTATGCAAGTTCCATTTTATTAATCTACGAAGGGAATGAATCACTGCCAGTAAACGAAAAACTAAAGTTGATAGACTTTTCTCATGTTTTCCAATTCCCAGATACCCCCGATCTCAATTACATTCCCGGTATACAAACTTTGATTAATATATTTGTAAATATTTTGAAATAATACTTTATTTTAGCTATTCAAATCTATACTAGACGTCTAATAAGACAATGGAAAGTTGTGATATGTAAAGTTGAGAGGTTAGGAACGAAGAATAACATTACTGAAGACAAGGGTACCACCAAATACGAGGAGAGCACCTGCCCAATGAGTAGCAGTGAACACGTTGTTGAAGTAAATAATAGAGACCAGTAAAGACAAGAACTTCCTCAAGGTCACCAACAAAGTCACGGAGAGAGAATCCATGTGGGCATTGGCCATGTAGACGAATTTGATACAGAAATACCTAAAACTGTAACAAATATTGATCTAAGCACTTACTGGAAGACTGAAGTTGCAAGCAAAGTCCACCAAGCCTGGGAAAGGAAAAAATCCACACCGAACAATACTAATGGAGGGTCTTGATTAAATTCCTGAGCACTCGTCACGATATCTTGACCAAATAAAGCAAAGAAGGGAAGAGACAAAGCGTGAACATAGAACATGGCCTCGTCCGAATGCTTTCCATGCTCTTTGTACATCTTTTCTTGACAAATCGCTAAGTATGACGAGGCAACTAACGCCACAGTCAGCATCGTGATCCCAATTGACCAGTCCTTCAGATGTTTTTCGGCTTCTTCGATGGATAATTCACCCGTTTTTTGTGAACTCTAGACTTGTTTATAGGGCATTCCTTACCGTACTCACCTGTTCAGCCAGTGTACACATTATAATACCGATAGTAATGGCCAAGACAGACAAATACTTCTTGGTTGTGTACTCCCTTCCCAATAACAATCTGTTCATGATCAAACTGGATAACAGAGATCCCTAAAAGGTTATGAAAACAGATCAAAAAACTTACGGAGCGGAAGATTATGTGTAATGGAACTGGAACTCGATAACTGAGGGCAAGGTTGTTGATGATGTTAACGAAACAAAAGGTGACAACGACTGGAACATACGCTCGAATTGGAATTTTGTTGCGAATTGTGAGGAATTTGGAAGTGAAGATGAGGCCTTGAATGGAGATGAATAAGAAGTTGGAGAAGGTCATCAGATTCATTGCATTAGTATGACTTCTAAACAAAGATAATAAATTTATATTATTAATTACTTGGCCAAGGACTCCACAACCATCATGCAGGTCATACATCCTCCTAAAGTCCCTCCAATAGCCAGGGCCGCACTCATCCTCCTAGAATAAAATTAGTCCAAGTTCGAACCGGAGCGAAGAGAAAACGTTCTCTAATGATCGAAGAAGACCTTGAGAACGGAGAGCAGACACAGGAACCTTTTAAGTTAAAGGTCACAAGGCAGAAACCTAAAATATTACACGAAGATCAGTGATGGTTAGACGATTTTTGTGGTTTATGACAAAAAATTATCCAAAGTACAACAACAGCCAGAAAGAAGACACAAGAAAAGCTGAGACGAGGAAAGAAGAAGAATTTAAAGGTTCTAGTGTAATTTGATGCAAAGGAAAAATAAAAGTCATATTACAGCACGCGGCAGATTATATACGGGTTGATAAGATAAAAATGCCTGAATCTAAGATTTTATATATAATACTAAAATAAATTAATTTCAATGCCAAAATTGATTTAAGTTGCTAAATGTAGAAAATTTATATTTACCGTCAAATGGAAAGATATAAAATTGAATCCTGTTTTCTTCTAAAATCTTAAAAATGCCCTAAACGGATTAATCTTTATTAATTTGCCTGTCTTTTCCAACGTATTTTATGTTCTGTCATTACGTTGTTTCGCTGCGGTCCCAATTTCAATCAAGTTGATTTAATTCGTACAAAATTTGTTGATACAACAATGTCTTGATTGTCCCCTTTATGTGATCATATCCGTTATCTAAAAACAATCGGAATGACCATTCAGGATTCGAAACGGATCTTGTTTTTTCAGCTGGTCTTGATGCATTTAAATGTCGGAATTATGATGGTGTTGATCTATATTTTTTGTTATGCGTTTTATTCTTTTTCTCCCAGTATATTCTTCCCTGTCTCTCCCTATTTTTGAAATGAATCAAAATTCTTCAGCTCAGAATCTAAAGTATGGTGACGTTTGTAAGGATGTGCATACCTGATATATATATTCTAGTAATAAGGCCATTGAAATATGAGAATTTCAACGGAAATCATAAGATGGCTGCTGCCATAAGGGAGAAGAGTTCGAATCGATGGAAAAATAATATTGTTTATTACTCTTTGTCAGTTCAATATGGTCAGAATGAGTAAGATCTCAAAAAATTGTGACTATAGTTGCAGGAAAGAGCTCATAAAGGATATGATTGAGCATTTGGAAAAGCAAACTTGTTTTAAATTCATCGAAAAATCATCACAAAGAGATTATTTGGATATCCGAAAAGAGGATGGATGTTATTCGTATGTTGGAAGGATTGGTATGTGCTCTAACGTAATGAGAATAATAATAAGGAGGACCCCAGCTGCTGTCTCTGTCTAACGGATGTCTTCGGCCATATATTATCCAACATGAACTTCTCCATGCACTAGGTCTTGAACATGAACATCAGCGACATGATCGCGATAAATACATCAAAGTCAATTATAGAAATGTTCAGAAAGGAAGGGAAGGTAATTTAAAGGGCCAGAACAACTACTTTTGAATTGCGCTTTTTACCGCGTGTGAAACGAAATGTCAAAAAAGTTTTTTTAGGTCCTGCAGCGAAAACAAAGGCGGCAGAGTTACAAACAGTTAAATTGTTACTTGTAAACATGCAGAATGTCACCATTATTTATTTCCGTTGTTAGTGGTACAATAGACGAAGAAACTTTTTGGACATTTCGTTCCCACGCCGTAAAAAGCGCAATTCAAAAGTAGTTGTTCTGGCCCTTTAAACCAGCGGTAGAGCTTATTTGAAACATATTTGCAGATAATTTCGACAAGATTCCCTCTCATTTAGTCGAACTTTATGGCCAGCCTTATGATTACAATTCAATTATGCATTACGACAGTCGAGCATTCGGAAGATTTGATTTGAATAGACAACAGAAAATGGAGACAATGCTGCCTTTGAAAGAAGGGATCACAATTAACTATAATCACCAGTTATCTGAATTAGATTTGGCCAAACTTCGGATTTTAGGGAAATGTCCACAAAATGAAAATGAATTTAGATATACGGGAAAGAAAGGGAAAGAAAAAGATGATGGATGCAGAGATATGTCATTAAGTTGCATAGAAAGACTATGTCATTTAGAGCCTTATACAGACTTGATGGGTTATTATTGTGTCAAAACATGTAAATTATGCTTATAAATATAACCTCTAATATAAATTCAATTTTATGTCCGGGTTTAGAGTAACCTATTTATGCTGTACTTTGGAATTTGGGGTCTGGAAATTATCATAAAAATTTTGTGTGATTCGAACTTGTATTATAGCATAGGTTCGGAGGTTTAGCAAACATTCCGATTTTACTGGAATGCTAAAAATAGTTTGAATAGGCGGTTTCAAGTTACTGTTTGCCTCGTAAATCTTTAATTAAGATAAAGAATTACATCGACATAAAAATGAATAATAACTGGGTTTTGGCCTTCACCGATATGGCAAGCGTCCGCCGAGCCTTCGCTGATTCCTTGATAAGCTTAAAAACAAGCATATATCCTCTTTTCAACCATCAAAAATCATTAAAAAGTGTTTGAGGTCATGCACTACTACTAAATAGTTCGGCCAAAAAGTCGGCGGAATGGCTGCACTACGCCAGACATGGCAAAACGGGCCGGGCCCGGTGCCCTTCGGGCCCCCGGCCCGGCCCGTTTAAAGTTGGGCCCGGCCCGGCCCTTTTCAAAATTTCCAAAGCCCGGCCCGGCCCGGCCCCGGGGTACCTTGGGCCCGGCCCGGCCCGGCCCGGCCCCGGCCCTTTTTTTTGTTTGAAGGTTTTACTTTAAACTAACATCATGACGTTGTTCGCAGTACTCGAATTAGTCCAAAAACGTTTTAAAATTAAAAATCGATCAACCTATACCCAAGATATTGTTGATTTTTTTTGATATTATCCATGATCTGTCTTTCGGCGAAAAAGATGTTCAGATATTGGAAATATATGCAAAAAGCTGAAGAGCACCAAAAATCTGAAGATTCGGAAATGATAATCAGAACCTGAAATTTTTTGTCCCAAATTTTGGTTTATTTGATTTTTTTAAAGGTCGAAAAATCGAACCACAGGTATTCATGTCATAAGAGTGAATAAAATACTTCAGATGGGCTGCTCATTGTCAAATCCATCGTCGAAATCCTTGAAAAAAGAAGAGAAACTTTAAACAACCGTAGTCAAAAAATTTTTTTTGAGAAAAAATTACAACAAAATGCCAAAAAAAATTGGCACCTAAATTTTTCGCTGCAAGTCAAAATTTTTTTTTGAAAAAAGGGGCCGGGCCGAGGGGGCCCAAAAAAAAGATAGGCCCTCGGCCCGGCCCGTTTAGAGTTGGGCCCGGCCCGGCCCTTTTCAAAATTTCCAAAGCCCGGCCCCCTTGCCATGTCTGCACTACGCTAATCGCGCGTGCACTGTGCAGTTTTCGGCGCGCACAGTGCAAATTACAGGGTGGGCGCGACGGAGTGTGGGAAACAGTGCAAAAGACATTGCACAGTGCAATAAATTTCATTTCTTTTGGGTTTGCAGGGTGCGGTCAGTTTCGGCCAGATTATTGGACACGCGCACAGTGCGGTTGACCCGCTGAATTCATTGCGCAGTGCGCGCTCCAAATCCGTTACTCCTTGGTTTATGAGGCTAATAATTTTAGTAGATTGCTATATTGCTTTCTTAAAGTATCTGATAATTAGAAAATAATATTTTTAAAAGGGATTTGGTGTTTAGTGGTGCTTGCAGGGTGGTTTTAGACCAAAAATGTTGTCATAAAGTAATTTTAGCGCCTTTTAAGTACTGTTTTCGCCAAAATAGGGATGCACTGTGCAAAAAATGAACGATATTCGAAGCGGCAGCCCCAAAATCACGACATGTCACAAGAGATTTCGAAAATCGCTGCGATTTCCAAAGCGAGATGAAATTCCCGGTTGTACTGTGCAAAATGGCAAAAAACAGGCGCACAGTGCGGCTTTTGGTCCTTTGCACTGTGCAAAGTGAAAATGCACCGTGCGAAAAGTCTGTCGCGGGCTATGCGAAATCCATTCTGCCGACTTTTTGGCCGAATTAGTACTACTCGCGCCATAAAGTCCCGACAATTTTGCACGGTGCATTTTTCTCAAATTTTCGCGGCTGTCGCGGCGATTTCCTGTTTTTACCCAAGCGACATGCACTTTTCCGCGACTGCACTCCAATGTTCGTGCGCTTGTCGGGACTTTATGGCCCGAGTAGTACTAGTTCAGCAATAAAGTCCGCGGAATGGATTTCGCATCTCGCACTGTGCAGTTTCAATCAGCACAGTGCATACCCGCGACAGACTTTTCGTACGGTGCATTTTGACTTTTCACAGTGCAAACGGCCAAAATCCGCACTGTGCGCCAATTTTTGCCATTTTGCACAGTGCAGCCGGGAATTTCGTCGCGCTTTGGAAATCGCAGCGATTTTCGATGGAAAATCGAAATTTCTTGCGACATGTCGCAATTTTGGGGCTGCCGCTTTGAAAATCGTTCGTTTTTTCGGCCTGCGTGCACTTTTTTGGGGAAAAGTGCACAGTGCAGCCCGAAACTTACTTCGGTTTGCACTGTGCGGCGCTCCAGAAATTGAGGGTTTTACTGTGAAATCTTGCCAAATTAATGCTAAATTTACACTTCAAAGACTTAAAATAGGGTTTTGAGTAGATAAAGTTGTCGTCATCTTCGTAAAATCAAAATCAGATCGCTTTTTGCACAAAACAGTACTCAAAAGGCGCTCAGTTACCTTATGACAACATTTCTGGTGTAAAACAACCCTGTAACCACCACTAAACACCAAATCCTTTTTACAAATATTATTCATTTTCTAATTATCAGACACTTTAATTAAGAAGGCAATATATCAATTTACTGCAGTTATTAGCCTCATAAACAGACATGGCAAGGGGGCCGGGCTTTGGAAATTTTGAAAAGGGCCAGGCCGGGCCCAACTTTAAACGGGCCGGGCCGAGGGCCTATCGTTTTTTTGGCCCCCTCGGCCCGGCCCCTTTTTTCAAAAAAAAATTTGTATTGCAACGAAAAATTTAGGTGCCAAATTTTTTTGGCATTTTGTTGTAATTTTTCCGCAAAAAAAATTTTTTGTCTACGGTTGTTTAAAGTTTCTCTTTCTTTCTCTAGGATTTCGACGATGGATTTGATAATCGAGCAGCCCATCTGAAGTATTTTATTCACTCTTATGACATGAAAACCTGTGGCTCGATTTTTCGACCTTTAAAAAAATCAAATAAACATCAAAATTTGGGACAAAAAATTTCAGGTTCTGATTATCATTTCCGAATCTTCAAATTTTTGATGTTTTTCAGCTTTTTTGCATATATTTCCAATATCTGAACATCTTTTTCGCCGAAAGACAAATCATGGATAATATAAAAAAAAATCAACAATATCTTGGGTATAGGTTGATCGATTTTTAAATTTTAAAACGTTTTTGGACTAATTCGAGTACTGCGAACAACGTCATGATGTTAGTTTAAAGTAAAAACTTTAAACAAAAAAAGGGCCGGGCCGGGCCCAAGGTACACCGGGGCCGGGCCGGGCTTTGGAAATTTTGAAAAGGGCCGGGCCCAATTTTAAACGCCAAAAGAAATGGAATTTATTGCACTGTGCAATGTCTTTTGCACTGTTTCCCACACTCCGTCGCGCGCACCCTGTAATTTGCACTGTGCGCGCCGAAGACTGCACAGTGCACGCGCGATTAGCGTAGTGCAGCTATTCCGCGTGCTTTATTGCTGAACTGGTACTCGCGCTCAAAAGTCCAGACAATTTTTGTCGCCGACGTTGCGCGTGAACTTTGGCGTCGCCGCGCGGAAAAGTGCATGTCGCTTGGGTAAAAACGGGAAGTCGCGGCGATGACAGCGGAAAAATAAAAAACAAATAAAAGTGCCCGGTGCAAAATTTTCTGAACTTTTGAGCGCGAGTACCACTTTCCGCGCTGCACGTCAAATTGAGAAGGGAACGCTTCAAATTGGCTTTTCGTCCTACGATTTATCAAATTACCTTGCATAAAAATTATTTTAAAAATTTCCCGCTAGGTATTACCGGTCAAAACAAGTCCGATTTTGATTTGCATAAGGCCGACATAAATTCATATTCATTCCGAGAAAAGCTCCAAATCTAATTTCGGCCCTTTCGTCGACTGTTTCCGATTCTATGAATAGACATTCCATTATGCGGGCATCATCTTTAATACGAAGTAAAGGGACTGAGGGATGAATTTATGGAAAATTTATTTATTCTCATACATCGTCACGAAAAGATTCAAAAAAAATTTTTTCTATGCTCACATCAGTGGTATCTAAAGTGGTTTAAGGCAATCGACCATGCTGATTTCAAAAAACCAATCCATTTTTTTCTGATCTTTAATTGATTGTTTTAAGTAGTACTGTAAATTAGTAATGTTTGAATTTTTTCGATGAGCAGTGTTTATGTAGGTAAAAATTACTACATTACAGGACTACTTAAGAAAAAAGTTTAAATATTGGAAAAAATTTGCGAATATTTTTGCCCAGTGGACCTTTCTTTTCTGCACTTGCGATATATAAACATATCGTGCTCACACAGCGCACAGATTTTTAATGATCTTTATACGCAATCTATTATGTCCCCTTTTCCACCAGGAAAATTGTGACAAGTTTCATTCAAAGTAATGTTGATGTTTCTGTTACATATTCCTGACATTCAAAACGTAATATCATTCCAGATTAAACTCTTGTCTTTTACATCCACATTATATGTAAAATTTTTAAAATGCCATTATCCTATCTAAAGTTCTTACAGTTTCATAGAGATCGGCTCTGTAGTAATGGTATTTTATGTACTTTGTTTTTAGATTTCATCTGTTCGGTTATAGTATAACAATACCAGAGAGATATGAAAGAGATGCCCCAAGTTCTTCTTCTAGCCTTCCCAAAGCATATAACCACAAATCGAGGCAACCCAAGGTAGCGTCGATCGAACTGTCGCTGACCCGAGAAGTCAGTGCATCTTCCTTCTTTTTATAATTTTTTGGATCCTCAATCTTTGTTTTTTGCAAGAACTGCCGGACACGCTACTACTTGAACGCGATAAGTATTTGTCTTGGCAAGACCGAATAAACAATGTCTCCATCTTTTTTTAAGGCTTGTATTGGTCTTCATCTCTTTTATTTACCACTGTTTATTGCAGTAAATCGAGTAAATTTCATGGATGAGAAAGTGCGGCTGCCTTTGATTGGTTTGTATTTTTTTTTGAATATCTCAGAGAAAGTCCGGTGTTTGTCACGTTACTTAAAGCCCTCAGGCCTCTTAACCTCGGATTATGAGATATTAAAACTACCAAATGTTTAGAGGGGATTAAGATCAAGAGGAAAGTTTGGAAGATGGCTAGATGATATTATTTATATTGTTCACAGTCTTTACAACATCGTCAAACTTATTCTGGGAATCAGCTACATGAATATATTATTATATTATAAAAGCCAAGTTCCGCATGAAGGGAATTGCACAATAAAGGTATTAATTAATAACTTCCTTTTTTATCCTTCTTTCAATGCTTTTGGCATTCTTTTTTTAGTCCCTATTTTAAAGGCTAGCTGCATTTTGAACTTATGCCCTTAACTCATGGAAACGCATTGAGTTTGGGATTTGGTTGAAAGAATTCTTATTTGATTGTTCTGGGAGTACTATTCAATTACTCGGAATCCTTTTCTGAGAGTGTCCAAACAAATTGCCTGCGGGGGTTGGGTTTTGAAACAGATTTGGACACGCCACTTCAAGACATTCTAATGACCTTTACGTTCACAATATCCGGTAAACAATTCTCCAATCCACATCGTGTTGCAGTCTTCCCAAACTTTTCGTCTTTGTTATAGCCTGGTAAGGAAATTAATGTCCTCCCATCAATATCTTTTCCTTCCACCAATATGTTATCTTTTCTCTCATTAATACCACCCTCATCTACAGAATTCCTACTTAATTGACATCATCTCCATTTCTCCGAATGCCTGTCATCTATCCCATCAATTTCTTTTCTTGCATCTTTTCTGATCTTTGGCATTCCTTATGTCATTTAGATTTGTTTCCCGGTAATGTAATGCAATGTGGATGTCATTGGAGGTCATTTACATACCCTCCAAACATGTTTGCATTGGACGTCAAATCAGTAATTAAATGAATATTCCGAGGTCATAAACGACTACTATTGATTGGCTGAATTTTTAATCAAGGAACGGGAGTGGGCAGGAGAAAAAGGGCTGCAAAATTATGCAAAACACCTCTTAAGGAGAGGGAACTAACAAGATTAATATTCGTTCCGTGTCCACAAATCTTTCTGATACAAAACTCGAGTAATTCTCAGTTAGTTGTATCTAATACATATTGTGAAAAGTATTTATAGATTAATAAGGTAACAACTGGTTCTCTCCCCTCTTTCTTATTATATTTTTGGATATCCGTTATTACACTTTAGGGGAATGTCATTCATTCCATGCATATGATATCAGCTTCGGCTGCAAACGTAATTTGGAGTTACCGTGCTCATATCGGGATATTTACACACAATTCTTTTTGTTTCGCCCACTTATTTTCGGTTGATTGCTTTAATGATTATTTTATTAAGTACTACTTACAATTAGTGCACGTAAGATGCTCAGGGTTTGAAATTTTATATAATTATTTGGGTTCTGAAAGGTGTTATCATAAAGTAAATTGTTGTCGGTTTTAATAAATAAAAGTCGGTTTTTCTAAATACTTTAATTGGAGTATTATGTGGCAGTTATATTCCCACAACATCCGGTTTTCTTTTCAGAGGATCTTCAAGGTTTCAAAAGATTTAACTTGCAAGGAAGATCTATTCAAATAAGTCTTACAGACACATGATCTATTTAGATGGCATTTTTGACCTTATTGATAATGTACACAAAGTGCCTAAAACTTTAATCGAAGTTCGTTGAATTTACAAAGACATTTCTAATATTTTCTATTTTTGCATGGAATTAATTTAACAAATAGTACCAGTTACAAACTCCTTTTAAACCCCTGACCGTTATTTCAATGATATTTCCGCCTGGCATACTTCTCTTGTATACTGTCTCCTCTGTATTATCCTTGTAATATTATAATCTTTTTCACTCCATTTTATGTTAAATTGTTAATACCGGGTTTGTAAACAACCTACCGTAATCCCGATGTTTGTATTCCGGATTTAAGGGATTTGTAAACGCCCAGAGCACGTGCCACGTAAATAGGATTTTTAGATTAGCCTCAGGTGTTTGTCTCAAAACTTTTGCAAGAGTTTTAAAAAGTTATAAATGAAGCATTATTGTTTAAAATTGTAAGGGTCAAGTCAGGATGATTGCAGCTAATTGAAATTGCGGTAATTAATTGGGTTTATTTTAAATTTCTAAAAAGATTAGCGATATTTAATTAAAATAACTAAAAATAAAATACGAGATTTTAATCCCCGGAGGGCATTTCCCCGAGAAAATAGATGTAGATTTACATTCAAAGGTCTAGCGTCAGCAAATTAAATCAAACTATTTCTGGAGACGATTAATTAATTAATTCAAACCTTCCGGTAATTACTAAACAATTACTTTAAAGAGACAGTACAGCTACTTTTGAATCGCGCTTTTTACGGCGTGCAAAAAAAGTTTCTTCGTCTACTGTATCAATAACAACGGAAGAAAATAATGGTGGCATTCTAGATGCTTACTAATAATTATTTTACCGTTTGCAACTCTGCCGCCTTTATTTACGCTGCAGGACATAGAAAAACTTCTTTGACATTTCGTTTCACACGCCGTAAAACGCGCAATTCAAAAGTAGCTGTTCTGGCCCTATAAGTGTTTACAAAACAAAAATTTAGACAAAAAATTGTGATATCTTCTCGGATATGGCTACATTTTGAATGAAACCCAGTTCAATTACTACTGTTACTTGAGTGCTATGATACAAAATTTTTGGAAAGATTTTCGTCCGGTCTATCTCGCTTCTACTTGGCATCTGATATCAAGTATTTTATAATACTAAAATTGCATGAAAATCGCGTGTCGTCTACCACTTTTTGCTATTTTAAAATCATTTTTGCGGTGTAGAAACCGCTAAGATTAATTTAAGATGCATATCCATTAATAGTTTATATTTATTGACCCTTAGGGCTTATTAAAAACCTATAGTTTTATAGAAATATTGATTCAGGAACTCCGGAAATGGGTGTAGGGTCATTTTTTTCTGTTAAGGTGTCTTAATTAACATCATTTATTCCATTTTTAAATATAAATTATATTATCCATGGCACATCTGGTGTAAATATTATTATTGTTTCTTTTTTATTTGATATAAATCCATAGCGACTTGTTCTTCTTATCTCCGATGTAAACTTGTTTTGGGCCAAACATCAATTTAATTCTTCGAACCCCTGTCTGAAACCCGAGACGGTTCCTTTTCTCGGGGATTCTGAGGATTCAGAAGTTAAGAAAGTAAAGGAATCCCTCTGAAGACATCCCGAAACCTGCCGAACGCTTACGTTTGCTCTATATTGTTATTTATGGATGTCGTCGTCCATTAGAGATTACTCGGAATGCGCGTTTATCCATTTACCCTGAGGCAACAAAGTTCTCCGTGCAAAGTTAAAGACGCCTGCGGGTGTTAATGTTGCAGAGAATTGGACTGACACGCAGTCAATATGTTCTGTTTGCTGTAATGTTTTGTAAGAAGTATTTTTGCAGTTTTCGTATTGCAACGTATACTGTAATTTTGAAAGATTTTCTTTTCTCAAATACAAATGTGTAGATTCTGGTGGTCTTGTGGAGACTAGAGTAATAATTATATTAAGTATTCTTATTGCTTGTAAAACGTGATTATTCTCCATTATTTTTAAATCTTGAATATTTGAATTTGTTATTAATACTAGCGTTCTCCTTATTAGACCTTCTTTTGAACCTTGTTCTTTATCGTGCGAACTCCCGACTAGGGATAAGACGTTGTACTCATGGCCACATCTCAGTGATGTAAAATCTTTTTTTATTCGTTAAAACCGGATATATAAATTTGGCTAATAAATTTGGGGAGAAGCAAGGGAGCCACTCTCTGGGAACCTTGCTTTACATACATTTGCGTTGCGTTTGCAGTTGTATTCTCACGCTTATTTAATCATCCATCTAATACAAAGATAACAATACGTGGGCTGAAGGGCTGCCGATATTACACTCAAGGAGATCAACGAAGCTCAAATTAATTTACATAATTGTATGCTCTTATTATACATATCTACAATTTGCGCCCTCTTCTAGATATGTTCTGTGCTGCCTTTATGTAATAATTGCATTTTAATACTGGATTTTAAAACTGCTATATTTCTAGCAGGTTATCGTTTTTGTTGCAAAATTTTCTTTCGTATCTCAAATGACCTCAGGGGATTGAGAGTTGAGTAATAAATACTTGAGGGTATATAAATGTGCATTTTATTTCACCTGTAGTGGGGGAGGTGGGGAAGAAGAAGGGGACGTCATATAAGGATCAAATAACATCTAGTTGCATGTTTACTTTGTTCTAGTATTTTTAGCTGCAAGTAGATGTTTCCGAATTTGATATTTAAAAAAATAACAGTTTTACAACTGGCATTACTGTTTATGCAAATAAACACCGGCTGTATTTACTGAGGGTTGAGATGCTGTTTAAGCTCGTCTCATTGTTATTCGGCTCCGTTTTTGTTGTTAATTTGGGATTCCAAAAGTTTTCGACACGTCAATAGCCTCAGTCTAATTGACCATAACTCATTTGGCTGATGAATTCTGTCTCTTCAACTTTTGTACTTTTGTTTTCTATGGAGAATGTCGAAGATTCCAAGGAAGAGCACACTAATATTTGAGCATTTTTTTGCTATAATATGTAATCTTGTTATTCTTGATCAACTCTTTTCTTGATGTGTATAAGATTCGGTTAACATTACCCAGATTACTTTTTCTTTTTCCTGCGGTCTGAGCAAGACATTTTCTTATTTTTTCGATTATCGACCGTTTATTTGCATGCCGTGTATCCATTTACGCAGCTTTTTTGATTTCATATTGAAACTCTTACTTTTACAACTAACTAACTGTATGCCAAATACTTAACCTTTTCTGTTCTTAAATGTAGTTTTTTCTCTTGCTTATGTTGTAATAGATGCATTGTTCATTGTTAAACCTAATATTCATCTTCATTGTTCCGTATTTACATTTTGTTTTGGGAAAACGTGTTGTTAGTATTGTTAATCTTAGTAGTAATCTCGACTTCTCTTCTTCCGTCAAGGGATCTAATCTTTTCTTGATTAAACTTCGTTTATCCGAAGAGATTAAAAAATTTTAAAAAAACATTTAGGCTCCACGTGCAATGCCATTCATAGCCCTGAGGGCAGATTAGCTAATTGCTTGCGTATTCATCTTGCATGTTACTTTTGTTTGGGCGACATTTCCAATTTTTACATTGTTCTTAATTCGGCTGAAATGGTTTGTAGATTCTTTGAGTTGAGGCTACCAGTATTTACATGTATGTGTAATAAGGGTAGAATTTTTTGATATTTCGTTTTAATGTGTTTAGTTTGTGTAAATGATACACAAGGCTGGCTGTGTGGTTGTATTTGATTAAACTTGGGTCAATTGTGGGTAGATGACTTGGATGAACTTATAATCTCCATGAGGCTAAGTCAAGGATGATTTTCACATGTCATTGTCTCTTTTTTACGTTGAATAGTTTTCCTTTGCAGCTTGATTCAGTAATTCTTTGGCAACTGAGTATTCAGATAGCTTTGTGCTTTTTCCTCCGCCTCCGTTTGATTAAAAAATCTTTTAAATATGTGGATAATTACTTTCTCTCACGTTTCTTCTGATTCCTTCTGTTTAATTTATCTGGAATTGTAAGCGGGGGTTTTCTGAATCCGCTAACGAACCCATCTGTGGCCTAATCAAATCCAGTTGGCCAAGATGTCCGCCTGTTTCCTTCAGTCAAATATAATTCATTTCGAGAAGGTCATGTCTACATGTTTATGTCCATGTTGATGTCCTTGTTCATCTCATTTTCCCTGAACATCTCCATTTTTCTGTAAGAGAGAGGTTCCCCGTGCTTTGGGTCGTCTTATTCAATATCTTATTATATATTTACCATGTTCCCCATCCCATTTCATAGTTGATGTAGATTTGTATAATATTTTGTTATTTGCCCGTCAATGACGTAAGGGAAGGGTCCTTCTGGTAACAATGTCCTTAAGTGGACCACAACCAGGGAGTTATTCCAAACAATCGCAGATATCCGTTTAATTAATTTACTTTTAATTGATTTTATTATTTATAATCTTGTAAGTGGAATTACTGGTTTAAGTAATTTTAACGAGCGCCCACTCCAGTCGCTTATCCTGACATGTCTCATCCAATTGTCAAAATCTTTATTATATTCTTCCTGAAGAGATTAGTGGATGTAACACACAGTATATCCAGATATCCACTAGACGGAAATCCTTTGATTAGGAGATTTGGATTCCCGAGATTTCGCCCCCTCCCCTCCCCTCCGGGCCCAGAATCCCCACCCCCCGGGCCAAATAATTAGTGGACAGGAAACAGATTTTCGAGGTCTGAAAGTGGGGATTGCGTCAGGTCCTGAGGGGATTCCCGGTAGCAGTTTCTTGTTTGCACCTGGACCGGGCCCTGCGGCACTGTGCGTTGTTAGGTATTTGACTGTCAACGGGTCTTTAAAATTTGTCATGTTTTGACCTTAAACCCATAATTCGAAACGAGTTTATCCCTCTCGAAGAGTGAACAACTTGTTCTCTCGCCACTGTTTGTTGGGTTTGCACTTTATTTCGAACATTTTTTCGAATGTTTTTGCGCGCTTATCTTATTCTTATTCTTCAATCATTTAGTCGTATTTCAGAACAATGACACCCTTCGGGGTGGCGGTCTGTTTGGGGGTGGTGAACCTGCTTGTTGTCTGCGGCAACGTGTTTGTTTTGTACATTCTGATCAGTCAGAAGTCCCTTCACACCTCCACCAACTTCATCGTGCTATCACTCACAGTCTCCGACTTTGCCCTTGGAGTAATTGTTTTGCCGTTCAGTATTTTCCAGGTATGGTTTTATTCATATTTAGTTCAATATTTTGAGTCATCCCAACTCTAAACTGTTTTTTGTTTTTATACTTTCAATTCCAAGGTACGTAGGCATACATAACGCGTGTATTTGCATTGCTTATAAATTAAAAACATCAACATGTACATGTCTAGTCTCCAATTACAG
The DNA here is from genome assembly GCA_025436335.1 of Bursaphelenchus mucronatus. Lineage (NCBI taxonomy): Eukaryota > Metazoa > Nematoda > Chromadorea > Rhabditida > Aphelenchoididae > Bursaphelenchus > Bursaphelenchus mucronatus. Next base: position 6,912,782 of record CM046356.1, read on the forward strand.
TAGTCGAGCGTCTTAGATTTTTTCTTCGCATAATAAATTAATCTCCGTTATAGGAATACTCTGATTCTTGGATGTTTGGCGCCGTCTGGTGCAAGACTTGGCTCGCGTTGGATGTGTTGTTCAGCACAGCCAGCATCTACAATCTTCTGGCCATCAGTTTTGACCGTTATATGGCAGTCAGACAGCCCATCAAATACAGATTTATCTCGTCGAATCGAATGACCAAGATAACGATTGCTGTTGTCTGGCTGATCTCAGCGGCCTTGGCCTTTCCCCCTTTGGTCTACGATCATTTCGGTCAGATTGACCCTTCAATTCATGGAAATTGGTCTGGGATCAACACTAAAGTGGTGCCGGGCCAAGGAGAATGTACTCCCATGACCTCAAACAACTTGTACATCCTCTTCTCGGCCTTTGTTTCGTTTGTTTTGCCGATGTTCTTAATGATTGGTCTTAATCTCTCCATCTTCCATACAGTCAATGACTCTACAAAATTAACCAAGATCAAGTCAAATGGTACTCCGGCTCCATCTTCCGGCAATTACTGTAACGATGACAATAATTCATGGATGAGAGTTCATCGTGGAGGTGCCAAAAGCAGTGTTTGTAGTCGTGTAAGTAATGTTTTTAATTGGTTTCTACATCTCTTTTTGCATTAATTACGGGGTTTAATACCACAGCAAATAACGAGCAATAATTGAAATCGCTTTACACATGACACTTTTAGTCTCCGCTATCTCTGAAGATACCACTTGTAATTAGCGGAAGTAATAATTGCTTTTTGATATTTCAGGCACTAACTGAAGTGGTCACTGTAACACCGGGTCAACGATCAGTCTCGATGAGCGTGGGCTCTGTGAAGAAGGTCTCCTTGATGCATCAGAATCAGTCCGTTACTCGCCCAAGACCCTCTGGTCCCCCAACCAGGAAGACGACATTTGACTTTGGATTCAGTCTGGACAAAGATACCATGTCTCTGGCCTCCACTGACACTGGCACTCTTCTTGTTGGAGATAATATGGACCCTAAGGCCACATGGATTCAGAAGATGAAGAAAACCAATCTGATGGATCGGAAACAAGCCATTATTGAGGCGGATCGAGTGTCTTACTATTCAATGGAGAGTCAGCCCGCTTGTCATTCTACTCCCGCTACGCTCTACCCATGCCAATCTGTTATTCAGAAGTCTGTGGATAATGTCTGGTATCCAGCTGTGATCACATCCCTGATTGCTGGCAAGAAACCCTCCAAGAAGCAGAGTGAACGTCTTCTTTTGTATCCCATGCTCCAACTAAACAGAATCTCTCTAAGAACCGAATTGAGAGTTGCCAGAACTATTGGAGTTGTGGTTGGTTGCTTCACCGTTTGCTGGCTTCCTTTTACGATCATCTACATCTTGCAAGTAAGTTGCAAGTTTAATATTCTATCTCAGCATGACCGACCAGGTTATCCATGAGATTAACGACCGTTCACTTTACTTAAGCTCTCTTTTTGTTATACCAAGATGTGGAATGTTGTTAGCAGTAGTTTACACGAGGTCTTTCTTTATTTGCCCATTCCATGGAATTCATTGACGTAGTCGCCGGTGTTTCGTTGTCATCCATTTTAGCCCGAAATTGGGATAATCTTATATTATTGTTTGCAGGCATTCGAAACATGTCCGGTCGGGATTTGTGTGCCCCCATGGATGTTTACTTTGGCCTTCTGGCTGGGCTACGCCAACTCCGCGTTGAACCCATTGTTATACGCTGCCTTCAGTCGTGACTTTAGATCAGCCTTCAAGAAAGTGTTAACCGACAGAAACAGCAGCTTTAGAAGCTACTAAAAGCTTTTAGCCATAGCTACTATTGTCTTTGTTTGATCCAATAACGACGTTGTATGGCATCTAATGGGTAGAACAAAAGAAGATGGGGACAAAATCATCGTCATTCGGTCGATGACATGTGCAAGGACTATTGAAAGGTTTCGTTAAATTTCACTGCTTTCGTATTCAGTACCGAACTTGTACTTTAAGTCTTCCGACCTCTCTGCCAACACCTGTATGAAATATATTATTTATTGGGTATCTCATATTTATGTTACATCATGTATATATCTAGGGTTCCTCTCTCCTTCACGGGTATTCTTCCTGTTGCTCACTACTATTTAAGAACAGACTATCATATCTCGGGTTTCTTTTCATTGCCAAATGACGGGTATTTGAATGTTGGAAAACAATAAAGAGTTTCAAAATTTTATAATTGACTTACTCTCGGATTAATAGATCGCAGACATCTTTTAATTGCAGTTATATTAAGCGAGGGATCGCTGAAGGGAAAAAACTTTGAAAACAAATTAAGATTAGTCCGCGCCCTCGTCATCCCATCCATTTATCCATGCATATTTGGGATTATGATGATAAAGGACTGGAGATACACGTGGAAAAAGGTCGCAAAAATATTATTTGAAAGATGCGTGATAAGTTTCAGATTCGGTGGATACGTATCCAAATTCTCCCATTGATTTATACATTATTTATGGGTCATTTCCAATTCCAAGGAACCGGGGCGATTGGGGAAAAAGACGATTGGGAAACTGAAAAATTTTTTTTTCCTGCAAGTTCTCGGAGGATAGGTTACCCCAAGCTAATAGGTTACCACACCAGGTAGGTTACCCCAAGTTTCAAACAGGTTACTCAACCGGATAGGTTACCCTTCTCAAAAACATTTTAAAAAATTTAATTTTTTTAAGTTTTTTTTGCCTCGGGATACAAAAAAATTATCGAAAAATGTCGTTTTATGTTAAATACTTCAGTGAAACAAAATACAGGGGTTTAACATAATAACAATTGCAATTTCGTGTGAGGCACGGTTGTTTTTTGGCAAAACTTCGTACTTTTGAAAAATTGCGGTGCTTTTTTTGCCTACAATCGACTGAAATCACCCTGATTTCAAAATGACGTCAAATTCCCGTCATTTCGATTTGAAAATGTCTAATTGTAAAACAAATTTTTGTATCTCGAAGCGAAAACGTTTCGAAATTTCTAATTTTTTTTTGTTTTTTGAAAGAGTAACCTATCCGCCGAGAAGGACTGGAACTCTACGTTCTAATATGCCTGAGCCACTTATTTGCAGGAAAAAAAATGTTTTTCAGTTTCCCAATCGTCTAACGACTTTAAATTTTATTATATATTGCTCGAGGCATTTTAAAATTGGTAAAGTTTTGTCGTTAAGCGGAGCAACCCATTTTGTAATAACATTATTTCTTATTCCTTTGCTTTTATAGTATATATTAAGATAGTTTAATTTTACAATTCTTAAAATCTTAATTAAAAGATTTCAAGCGCCAGGTTTTAAAACTTTATATAGACGTCTTCCAATACAATATACATGATCTTATTGATTCTTTTTACCCTTTTTATTGGAATTTCGATCATCCTCACTGTCCGTTTCTTCAGAATCTGATCGAATATCAGAAGCCTCTCCTTCTTGAAGCGCCTTGAAAACAATCTTCAAAATAAGGACCGTCCAGAAGATATGCAGTAACATTAGGCCGATCAAGAGGATCAGGATTATCCTCGGAGCGTAGGGTTTCTGGGAAAAGTCGAAGACCTTGTAATCGGGTTGGATAAGGGCCGGACCCTCCACAATACCCGTGTAAACTACGAAAATGGGGAAGTAGATTAAGCGGGAGGCGATCCATCTGAAAGGATTGCGATTAATTACAGTAGGATTGCGTCAAATGGCCGGAAATGGGACTGAAAATGATCGTTTCAAAATAATTTACATATGTATGTGCAAAATAAAGATTCCTTACAATTTAAAACTGCAAAAATTTTTTATTGTATTTTCTTTACGTGATGCACTTTGAGCATATTCAGGATCAACTTACGATATTAGAAAAACAACAAACAGTCCGTTACTCAGATTCGGATACTTCCGTCGATAGCGCACCAATTTGCAAAGCTCCAAGAAGATATCATTGAGATCATGGGAGATAAGAATCAATGTTCCAATTCTAACAAAATTTATGGTCCAACTAAAAGAAAGGAGTCCAATTGTAATCAGATGATGAACAAACATCTGCCAACTATCTGAACGTTGCACATCAAAAGGTGCCGCGATTAGTAAGGAGAAGTAGAAACTGCATTCCATCATGTAATACCAGTAAATAACATCGTCAACGGGATGTTTGGGGTACGCAATGAAGCCTTGGGTCACATCGTAAAGCCAGGGTTTGTCATATAAAGCAAGGACGCCAAACAAAAAAAAGAAGGAATAAGCAGCGAATCTCCAGAAAGTCTCCAGAATCTTCTTAGTCCTACTGTTTTTCAAGAATCCACCAAAAATATGACGATAAACAGAGGGAAAGTAGGGGCGATTATGATATCCAAGAAGTTTACCCAAGCCGAGACCGATGAAAGCTTCCACAAAGATTCGAATTAAAAAAATAAAAGGGGCTAAAAAAAGGGCAGTCTTGAGTTGAGATGGGGTAGTGGGGACATCCGACCAGGTGTTGACTCGAGGCAACCTAGGCTCGCAATTAGTCATTTTATATAATTTCACAAAAGTTGAAAAAAATTTGTACATAGCTGCTACTTCTCCAGCCATCAAGCCTTCAATTAGAGATGAACCGTTGGGAAAATTGAAAAATAAAATACTTCTTATTCTGCATATATATATAAAAATATATAATACATAGTGGCTAACATATCAGAACTTGGGGTTGCGGAACTGTACGGCTACAAAACTTCCGGCTATTTAAATTTTTTACTTCTGGCCTGTAATTTTATACTCCCGGACATACATTTCTGACCACCCTTTAGTTTGGTTGTTAAATGAGCTGCATGTTCCAAATTTTTAGGTTGGTGAATAATTATTCCGCCATTTCTTTAAAAATTTATAAAAAATTGTAACTAACGCCAAGGTGCCCAATACATATATTGTCAGAAAGAGGACTGCTTGCATATTACCCCAGGTAAACAACTTTATACAACTTAGCAATTTAAAGCAGTAACAGAGTGCTAAACATTAACTGTTGGAAGGAAGAAAATTTAAACTGCCGGCGTTGCGTATAACATGGCTGCATCTTTTCAATATTCTAGAATATGGTACAACTGTATGTAGTGTCTATGTCGTAGAAGCTAATTTGCCATTGGGCGCGGCAAAAAAAAATATTGTTCAAAATCTAAAACTAGGGCACCTTCAAAAGGCGACCCTATAACCTCAAATACTAGAAGCATCAAGAGATAGCGTTTTCGCGTATTGGAGTGTCTAACAACAAAGTACTACAAAACCAAGGGAAAATATTTGCTTTAGCTTTAGCAATGCCGCAGAAAAATTAAATCTTTGAAATCTGCAAATATTTGACAAAGTTCAGAGAATTTTTAAAAAAATTTTTTTGTCCGTTATTGTCGCCTGGTATCTTCGCCATGTAAAATGTATGTAAGACTACTTGACATACACTAACCGTTGCTGGGCCTGCTAAGCCAAAGGTTCTCTTGGCGTTCCAGTAAAAAAAATTTCAAGAAGCCATAAACTTGCAATTTGTGAAAATTTTCTGCCGTTTAGGAGACATTCAGCCGCTGAGCTTTTTGTCGTGATCAGCGTACCGCACCTATATATCTTCCCAAGCAGCTGAGTTGAAACTCGCGACTTCTTCCAGAAAAAAATTTAAAAATCTGCTTTTACTTAAGAAACTCAGCCTCTGGCACAATTTATGGGACGCTACAAAACAATTTAGAGTAGATAAAACCAAAGTAATAATTTTAAAATTAACTACAGTCCTCCCAAGCACGAATAATGTTAAACCCAAGATTTTATAGCAGGCCAAAAAATTGCTAGACTCTTGAATATTCACCATGTCATAAACGGAAAACTTCTAAATCTTTTGGAATATTCTAAAAGGAAGCTTGTATAAAATTACATACTACCAATTAAAAAATTTGTAAAGGACCGTCTCACACATCTATGCTTTTGGTTTTAACATACATTCAATCAGGCCTTGGAAATTTTGTTAAGAAGGGTCATCAAAAATGGCGGGATAACTATGCATCAACCTATATAAAGAAACAAATCAATATGTGTATTATACAGTGACCGCCAAAAAATGGGACAAGGAGTTTTTGCAATAATTGCCGTTTCAGAACTGATCGGTACATACTCTTAACATACGATTTGAAGCGTGCGTTGAGAGTAATTCTTTGATATATATGTGGGTGTAACTCGCTGTATCCTAAAAGTTATTCTAAGGCATACATACAACCTGTCATCAAAACTGCCCTGCCCGCAAGCAATTTTTAGCCTCAGATGACCAAAAAAATGCAAATTTTGGTACATGTCATCGATAGTCAATTTAAAAAATATAAACATGGTTTGGAGCTGTCGGATTGGGTTGCTGTAAGCAGTTAGGACTCATACTTTATAATAGTAGTGTTTCTACACCATACAGTAACGTTTGAGACCGCCGACAACAAGTTTTCCCCGTGTCCCATTTTTTTGTCGCTTCGGAAACAGTCAATTCCCGCTTTACATCTCCGTATGTAAGATTACACCCACATATATATCAATGTATTACTCTTAACGCACTCTTCAAATCGTATGTTAAGACTATGTACCGATCAGTTCTGAAACGGCAATTATTGCAAAAAACTCCTTGTCCCATTTTTTGGCGGTCACTGTATACACCTATTTGCGCTACCTTTCTTTACTGTTTAACAAGTTCAAATTCATCACAAAACCTACCAATACGTATGGTTCCACAACTGCTCGTATAACGATGATTCCATAATAAAATAATAGTAGTAGCAGGTATCTAAATAATCATCTCGACAGTCCAGTTACTGAAATTCGTGTGTATTAAGTAAATATTACAACCCGAACATGTTTTGTTTACCCGATTTTAATCCAAAAATAATGAAAAGGGTGATTAATGGTTTTGTACGTGAGAAATAAGCGAAAAAGTTGCAACACACCACCAACTATTAAAAGTTTTATCAAACCCTGTAATTTACGTCGAAATGCGTCAAAAAAAAGACTAGAAAAGATAGAGCAACAGAGAAGTAAGGAGAAAAACTGTTTACAAGATAAGCTCAGAAGAAAGTAACAGAATAAAAAGAAGTCACTGAAATTACGAAAAATAGTAACAAAAAGTTTGGAAGGTAATGGAGAGGGGAAAAGAGAGATTGGCTTCTCTGACCCATTTCTGGATCTAAAAGAAGGAAAACGAAAGAAATTCAGGATCTTTTGAACTGCGCAACTATTATACTCGAAATTGATGTCAAAGGCGAATTGGTTCAAGTTATTATCGACGTATTGTAATAATAAGACTCTTTCGAAGAAAAGAGACGTAATAAGGGGGTTGTCAGGATATCTAACCCTCCCTTAGAAGACTTTTCTTAAGTAGTACAAGTCTCAAAAAAAAAACAGATCAAAAAATTTAACACCTGATTCCAAACATAGGCATTTCACGCCGAAATATTTAATATCCCTCATTATTTCTTTATTTCTCTCCTTAGCCAAATTGAAGATGACCCCTCTCTTCTTCACCTCCCGGATGACCTCTCGACTCCGTTTTGAGGGTTTAGAGAGGCCGGAACTCATAAAATAATGGGAAAAGGCGCTTAGCAACTGAATCCTCGGAGTGAGTCAGACACCCGCAATTCCGCTTTTGTCTGAAGAAAAACCGTACAGGGCTTTTATTTGGAAACAGTTTCGAATACAAAAAATAAATATAGGAATGTAGACTCAGTCCTGAGGGAACGATACCCCCAATTCTCTTCGGATTCGATCCAACGTTTCGTGGAGATTCAGAGAATTGTCATGACTCATTATGTCACTTTCGATCTGCCCTAAAGTAATATGAGTAATCAATTTGGCTGCTATAATATTTGTCATAGTCTATTTCAATTACCTTCTTTAATTCTTTTGTACAGATGATCGGCTTCGAAATGCAAGCCGGCACTGTTAATAAAATTGTATTTACTATCGTCGTCTGGCAATGGATGGGAGAATCTGTTTTTCCCTGGATCTGTTGGAGTTAACTCTCCCTTTACTTCGAAGTATTCCAGGGGAGCCCAAAAGTATTCAGGGATCTAAGCAAATGATATGTGGTTATCAAATAACTTACAGTAATATTTCCCTTTTCAAAAGACAAAGTGGCCTGATTGAGAAGCTTAGTATTCCCATTATAATATAGGATAGCATGTCTGTCCTCCCCGAATTGTAAAGTTATGTTTCCCCATTGGTCAACTCCCTTTTCATTAACCTTTCCAATAGCATTCACTTTCTCAGGTTTCTTATCTCCGAATGCATATAAAGCGAGCATTACTGTATAGATTCCAATGTCATATAAGGGGGTCTCTCCTTTGGTGATATCCCTCCGAGAATCTGGCAAAGCTTGGCCAAAACTGATGTTCACAATCTTCAACTTTCCGTGTTCTTCTTTGCTGATTTTCTCCTTTATTTCCAACCAGACCGGGAAATAGCGGGACCAAGCAGCCTGAGTAAAAAATAACAATTTAAGACATCATTCGACTTTACCTTAGGCTTCCATAAAGATATTTAAACCAAAAATTAAATTAAATTACCTCCATTAAGAACCTTTGGGTCTGTCTGGACTTGTCGATCATCTGTTTGACCTGTTTAGCATTAACTCCAATCGGTTTCTCACTCAACACATGTTTCCCGGCTTCCATTGCTTTTAAAGCCCAAGTAATATGGGCGTCATTCAACAATCCAATGTAAACAATATCTATGAGAATACATAAAAAATAATCAACATACCAACATTACTATCCTCACAAAGCTGGGCATAATCTCCGTAGGCCTTGGCATTCTTAATTTCCAATTTTTTCAAAAAATTCTCGGATTTTTCCAGAGATCTGGCAGCAGCAGCGACCACCTAGAACAAGGTTACAGTAATACTTTCGCCCCTTACATTACCTTATGATTCTCTTTGGAGAGTCGCAGAGCTCTCGCAAAGTCGTGGGAGATCTGACCACATCCAATGATCCCCCATTTAAGTGTCATATTCACCTTGAGTTAATTTCTGAAAACAAAGTCACAATAAAAATCCGAAGTAATCCTGAAGGATCAACAAACAGAGTCCGAAGAAGTTACTTTTTTGAAGCAAAAAAGTACTGGTTTCTGGATTTAGGGTAAATAAAAGAAGAACCTGAAAGGAAACGGTCTCTATTAACAGCCCTGCTTTCTATTAATCCCTGGAAAAGAGAACAAAAACATTTCGAAGAGAAACAAGCTTTCGAAAAAAGGAAAACAACAACTTGTAAACAAACCATCAAAAACATGGGTCTATGAAATTTTGAGATCCAAGATCACTTTTGGAGGTTTTTGTAATCTCGCCCCAAAATGAAAGGTTGATTTTTTGGATTTTCAAGTATCATAAAAACAAATCAAAGGTTGTTTATTGTTATGAAAACATGACTTCTTTGGAAAGGGCATCGATTAGACACCTAATCTTGAGGGAAAACTACACCAAGGTCCTTTCTGACCTTCTCCAAGACCTCATGGATGGCAACCGAATCGTTATGACTCATCTTTTCGCTCTCAATTTGACCTGAAAGTATCTACGGTATGCATAAAGCCAAAATATCTTGTACCTTCCTGGATCTTCTTGTACACATGATCGGCTTCATAACTTAGGCCTGAGCTGTGATTGTAATGATAATTATCTTGAGTTCCTGGGTATGAATGATGGATGGTGACATGTTCATTAGTATTTCGGTTGATCAAAGTATACTCATTGGGACACCAGAAGAAGTCGGGAATCTACAAGATGATAATTCTATCTTCCACTCACTTGAATACTTCCATTCTCAAAGTTCAGAATAGCATTATTCACAAGCCGATTATTAGCATCATAATATAAAACCGCCCTTTGTTCGTCTCCAAATTGAAGAGTAATATTGGCCCACGCATCCGTATTGTGTTTATCCTTAGCCCCAACTGCATCGACATTCGAGGGCTTCTTCCCGAATGCATATAATGCCAGACTGACCGTATACAAACCAATATCATACAAAGGAGTCGATCCTTTGGTCGCATCCTTCCTATTGTCAGCCAACAGGACTCCAAAGTTTATATTAATCACCTTCAAAATGCCCAGATCACGAGCAGCGATCTTCTCCTTAATATCCAACCAAACTGGGAAGAAGCGAGACCAGAACGCCTGAAAAAACAATGATTACATATTATCTAAATATACTGCTCACAAAGACCTCCAAACAGCCAGCCTTTAAACGCTTACCTCCATTAGGAATTTCTTCTCAGATTTAGCAGTTTCAATCATCAATTTGACTTCTTTTACGTTTACCCCCAGAGGTTTTTCACAAAGAACATGTTTCCCAGCCTTTAATGCTTTTACTGTCCAGGTTACATGGCAATCGTTGAGTAATCCAATGTATACAACGTCTAAAACAATTGGGAAATTTAATTGTAAGGCATACCAACATTGTTATCAGCCAACAATTCATCGTAACTTCCATAAGCCTTGACATCCGTTAACCCAACTTTTTTGATAAAATCTTCAGCTCGTTGCAACGCGCTTGCAGCAGCAGCGACTACCTAAAGCACGTAAGAAGTTGTCAGAACTAGTATTTATTTACTTTATGATTCTCTTTGGCCACACTCAGCGACCGAACAAAATCATTGGAAATAAATCCACAGCCAACAATTCCCCAACGAAGAGCCATAGTTCAAGAGAGTAAAATAAACGCAAAATACCTTCCGCAATCTGAAATGAAACAGTCAGGAGGACTGAAACGGAAATAAACAAGTCGGTTTTGTGTTTAAAGTTTGTGATAATAAATATGTATCACTGAGCCCGTTCTGTCATCAGCATAAAAAGATCAATCGTGCAGTAATAACTGGAAGCTGTTATTATACAGGGTGGTCCACAAAGGTCCTCTCAAATTTGTTTGTGGAATAACTCAGTAACTTCTCCACAAAATTTAATTAAATCCTCACCATTAACATTACTACTACCATTTACGGGAACAGGACCTTACGAGGTCCTGTTCTCCACGGATGAGCGCCTTGGCTTACCTAATGCAGCGGTATGCAACGGCAAGCCAAGGCCATCCGTGGAGGGGAGGCCGTACCCTGCAAAACAAATCAGTACATGTACTATACAATTACCAACATTGATTATTTAAAGCTCGACCCAATTTCAAAGATTCGTAAAACATTTATTACCCTTAGAATGATAATGATAAACCCGACATCTTAATCTAGTCTAAAATGATTAAGTTTTATTTCTCTAAAAATCTAAATGGGTTTTTCGCATATTATCTATGGTATCAGACAAAAATAATACACTTTCACCAAAGAAAGAGATTATGCTTTATTAAAATACATACATTGTCCAAATAAAGTTAATTAAAGTGCGACTTAGAGTTTGGATTTTCGATTTTAACCGGAGGCATTTGTTCGAAAAGACATTACAATCTTCCAATGCCCAGAGATTGAAACAAAGATTGGCACACTGGAGGAGTATTAGAGACCCGAATAGAAAAAAGCACCGTAATCGACATAAATTACATTGGATATATACATATAGCCATTAGATAGGGGATACCTGGGAGAAGATCTGAGCGATGCTGCATACAAAACAAGTTGAAAAAAGAGGTACTCATAACATTGGGGGAGAAGACGACGTTATTATAGGACTCATTGGGCAGTAAACATACGTCATCTTACTATTACGGCCATACATAACCTTACAAATTAAACTAGAGAGATCAGCTTAGGGAGGAAAAGAGAACAGAATGTGATGATGTTTGATGCAGAAATAACACGCCACGTGATATCGGGCGAGCAGTGAGGCGCTCTTACTGACAGAAGTCAGCTCAGGACGGAAGATACTGGCACTCCAAATCAGCGCCAGGTTACTTGTGGGCATCAGATTCCGTGCTCGATTGTCCGCGACCCGACATAAATGAGCACATAAGAACATCAAGGTCCGTGCATTGACTCGAGGAAGTTCCCTTTCAAATAATCGACGCAATCGGTCCAATGATTTGGTCTCCAGAGGCCTATTATCGTACACGTCATCCCGATCAGAGAAGATGTTGATGATCTCTTCATGGAGACGAGTGGGGATTAAGGGTTCCGCAAACGCATTTACATAGTTTTTAAGGGCGGTAACGGCGCTTGAAAGTTCTACATCACTCTTGAATTGGCCCGTTCTTCTAAAATACGCTTCCACTTCATTAGCTTCGGCTTGATTTCCAGAAGTCCGATAAAGACCTTCGGTGTCCAGACCTCCTACCTAAAAACAAAACAATAATAATAAAAAAATAAAGTCTAGGTAAAGTAATCTTAACAAACCTACTCGTTCAATATGTTGGACACATGCCCTGAGGAAAGAAGGAATATCATCTCCGTTTTTGCATTCAGATGTGTAAGATAAATCAGACGGGGAATGAGGGGCCGAGGAGGTGGGTGATCCTGAAATCAGATCTAAAGTAAGGCTATAGACAATTCTTATATTCAGCAGATATGACAATAATAAAGTTACGACACCACTTACTGATCCTCGGGGTCATCGAATGGCCTCTTCTTTTGGCCTTGGTTGTCAACTCTTTGCAGCGATGGGTAAATCTTTTCATCCTGCTTTGACGTCCCCTTTCTATTGGCTTCTGATTCTCATCATCCTTGACCACTTGTTCTATCCTTGGGGTCATCTGAATCTCTCCAATAGATTCCACCGAATGACATTTATGAGGTTTTCTTGGATGCCTTCCCAGCGAGCTGAGGTGGTTGAAGTTGATATCAGGAACTTTGATATAGGAAGTAAAGCCGTTCAGCTCTGAGGCAGCGACTACTTCCGGTTTGGTCGCTAAATCACCAACAATTTTACAAAAGCACAACCACCGGCAACAACAAACAACAGGAAAAAGAAAAAAAGTTTTGAAAAGTACAACCAAAAGAGTTTAATCCCTCGGATTAAGACGGAATCCCTCGAAAAACAAGAGAAAGGACAGGGTAGGAAACCGTCGGCTGATCACTCACCTCCGTCCACCGTTGACGATCGCTGCAACTGCTTCTTGTTGGACTTCTCTTCCGCTGAGGCCGAGGATTCGGAGCCGGCATTTCGTTGGAATAACTGAAATCAATAATAAAATAATAATTTAAAACAATAAATTTTTTGAAAATAATCCAAAAATTTACTCTTCTAAATTTGGACGGACTAAACCTGAGGTTCTTAGAGAGACCATCGGCCGTCAAAACATCTCCCGGCTCTTCATGAGAAGACTGAGATCCATTCTCGGCTGATTGTGAGGCACTCATCAGACTTCCAATGGCCGATAAAGGCCTTCGTAATCGATTCGTCATGTCCTCGTTGCAGATAACGGGCTGATTTCGGGAATCAGCAGATCTGGCTGACAAAGGAGGAGTGGACAAGGTGAGGGGTTCGTGATTGAGAGATGGAATCTGAGAACACTGGGCTGTCGTATTCTGGGCGGAAGAAGGATTTGACGATAAAAGTGATGATGAACCCGAACTACTGTGATTACTCAGCAAGGTTAGCGCCGATCCTGTCACTGTGGAATGGTTGAGAAACGTTGGTCGTCTAAAAGATGGCCATTAACCCAAAAATACAATTATTTAAACGTAATAATAAATAATACGCACCCGCCCCAACAAATGGCCATAAATTAAACCCCAAAACAGGACGTAATTGGTGTAAATCTCCATTCAATAATTGGTATCCCTTCGCCATTTCTTCCCTCCATAAACCAAACCCTCGTTATGAAGATAATTAGAGGCCACACATGTCAGAGATGAAGTCACCACAAAACGAAACCCTCGGGCAAATTAGACGGACAGCCAGTAAAGGAAAGGAAAACGATCTAATTAAGGAAGAAGGAAGGCCAAGTCATTGTCCAAACTCGCGCGAAAACATGAAAAGAGACAGGTCTGTGGGAAAGACGGACTGGCCTGCCTCAGGGGCTGACTTTGTCCGCCTCCATCCCGAAAAGAGACATCCCCTCTCGCGCAGTCTCCGAGAAAAGTCCAGGATCGTCCAGAAAAAGGGACAAAGTGGCCCTTAAACCCCAATGCCTAAGGGCTAGAGCCGGGCCGGACCTCTGTGCACGCTTAACTGCCGGAACAACGCCTCCAGGCCTTGATGTCAGCAGAGTCAGCAAGCCGAGAGCACAATACAAGAAGGGAATCGTGACACAATTGTCAATTCTGACGCAACGCGTGGTACTAATTACTTTCCCACAATGTGTAATGTATATGTATACACAATATATACGTAAGGTCATCTCAACAAAAAAAACAGATGGCTTCCAAGGAAATTGTGTCCAATCTTCACCCCCGTAATTAAAGGCCCCTAAATTTTAATGGTTTGCCGGAAGCGAGGAAATTACTTTCGCTGGTCACTGGGGCGCTGAATTACCAATTGCCCCGAGTATTTTATGCCGCGAGTCGCGCACCGTTCCCGAGACAACGACAAAAAATTTTAATTTAAAACTGCCAAACAAATGTTTAACGAATAAATAATCAAGAGCCCGGAAATGCGTGTGTCTCGAGGATGGTGGACATGGCCAAGGCCCGGGCCATACCACTTACTCTAAGAGCCCTGGTTCCACTCGTAATGTAAACTATCAACATCCAGAAACACCTGCTCCAAGAAAAAAGTCCCGAGGAAGAACAATAGACATAATCTGGCAGAGAAACAACAGGTTTGATATAGTAATGAAGCCAGACTTTTTCAGAAACGGAGGCGACACCTAACATGGACAACATCGAAAAATTCTCGATTAAAGAACATCATAGACATTTTGAGCTAATTATCGGACGGATCATACTTCTTTTTATCCTTTGACGTCTCCAATTTCGGCTCCACCCACGTCCCAATGATCCCCTAATCCTCCAATTAGGACGAAAAAACTCGTTCCGGAAGTGGGTCAATACGGGAGGTAGCTCCCAAAAGCCATACTGACATTAGCACATGTGACACTAAAATCATGTGAGATTTTGGGCTTTCACAAAAAATCCTTTTGAAATATCAGCAAGAGTTATCAGCGGATAAAACAATCAGCATGCATTAATGCCTTGTTGTATAATGTTAACCCCAACTCGGTTCGAGAGAAGAAGACCAAATGCGCTCAAAATATGCTGAAGCCAACTTGAAGGCATGTCATGACGACGCGGAATTATGAAGCAGAAGACTCGGAGAAAAGAAGAGATAATATTCCGGCCTTAAAAAACGTCTTGATTTGGCCTCCTTCCTTATAATGCCACTGAAGTGAATATAAAACGAAAAATGGAATGTGTTTTCGGAGGAGCGGGGTCGGGGCCAAAATGGCCATAACCCCGCTTTTGGCAATCCCAGCTGTTCGGGGCGTGAGAGGTTTCTGGACGAGCCCCAGCCTCCCCTTGGCCGGAAAGGAAACGCCACGCAACCAAGTCCTCCGGGTCAGCCCCCCCCCCCCCCCCCGTTGGCATATAGGTGGAAAGACATTATCGAACCACACAGCCACGACATATCAAGAAAATCCATTTCCGGCAATTATTCAGGGTTCTGAAGTCCGAAAGAAAGGAAAAGCGCTCGGGGTTATAAATGTTCAATGACTACGATCTACCTTTTGCTGACAAACAACGATGGATTCTGGGAGCACACGGTATAAGTGATGGCTGGGAAGGGCGAAAGGTGCATTATTTGTGAGAAGAAAGTGTTGTAGAACTGGAATTGGGCGGTTCGAGGCATCGATGAGGAGATGGCCATAAATTTACATCCAATCTTCTCAGCGAGTTGAGCGCCTTCTGTCAGGAGATGGCTGGAATCCTAAAGTGGGAAATAAAATTTGTACTGAGTATAAAAAATAAATAAACTTTACATAAAACCAACTCACTTTATCCTTAAAGTAACTGCTTGGTTCGTCGACAGCGATCAGCATTATACTTCTGGCCATGTTCTGCCTTTCCAGAATATTTGATGGCGAGGGCACCGAGAAGGAAGCCGCATCCAAAAGTAGTTGAACTGATATTTCGGCATGTCTCCATGAAGCCATTCTGTTTGGCGAATATACTAATATGTGGCCATTGAAAGCATTCAGTTGCCATTTCGAGAGTAGCCAATGGTGATATGATCCACATTGAAGACCAACTCGGGCATTCAGAGGTTCGGATGACAGAGAGACGTCCACGCAAAAACAACCACCTAAAACATTACAAAAAAACGAAAGTTGTCATTGAATTTGTAACTTATCAACATACCCGAATCATCAGTCTGAACAACTTGATCCAGTAATGGTGTTAGTACTTGTTGTATTGATAACGGGTCGTCACAAAGGAAGGAAACCCGCACTTTAAGATCTGAATAACTGGAGCCCATCTGGCCAGTGCAAATCTCGTGCAAAACTTGCTCCAACTGATTCGAACTAAAAGCATACAATCAAAATTTAAGCAACTTACTCCAGTCGACTTCCATTCAAATCATTGTTCATGACATCCTCTTCTTGAACACCCTTTACTCCAATATAAATTCCATGAAACCGATCGGCCAGTTGTGTCCCCATTGTCTCCAATCCTTCGGAGATATCCTTGTTCATTTTGTTTGGAACCAGCACAAATAAAGGACTGGGGCCAGTCTTAAAAAGATCGCTGGATTCGTCCAACAATTGATGACACGTCGTGGCTGAATCTATCAAGCAAATGGGAGTCCGGACACGATTGTTTGCGCGGTCATGACGGCGATTGGCTGGATGGACGTTGATCTTAGCGACGCGATCATTGTGATGATATATTTTATCGGCAGGAAGAACTGAATTCAAAGCCCACATAAACTGATTGACCAATTCAGATTCTCCAAAAAGGTCCGCTTCGATCGAACAGAAAGCATTGGCGTCGTATCTAAAATACCAAGCATAAAATTTAACCAATGCAAATCAAATATCTTATAATTAAAAACCCCATACCGGATATCAGCCACCATCTGAGCAATAACAACATCAGCACACTTTTCTCCCGCCAAACAGAAGCAAGTCAATGGCATTGAGACGAAGTTGGCCATCTTGGAGATCAATTCCCGCCTTTTATCGGCCAATCCACTCATATCCCGGTATCTGCCATTGAGTATACATATTTGGAAGTTCATTACAACTCACTCACCTTTTATCCTCGATCAAAGAACTACAAATAATGTTGAACTCCCTCTCACTCAGACAACTGATTCTGTTGGGATCCTGGAGTTGTCTCAATCTCCACTCTACTATTAGATCGACGAACGTACTCACATTCTCGAGTAAAAGTTCGTTGAAATCTCGCTGAGCTTTCTTTTTGAGTTCCTTCTAAATTAAGATAAATTAGTCTCGGAAAAGAATGAATATCGATCATTCGGAAAGTACAATTACCTGATAATCCTCATAGATATATCGAGCGTTTTCTGGAGGTAATGCAGTCTCAAATTCGGTTATCTCATGACACATTACTTTAGCGTCGGAGAAGGATCTCCCGGGAGTCACAGCATCCTTGTTCTCCAATAATTTCCTAAACTTATCGGCCTGTCTTTCAAGAGCTATTTCATCCAGAAGTTCCCGCTGATATTCTTGGAACAGATCTCTGGCTTCAGGCTTTTGAAGGACTTCGCTTGGAATTCGATCATCGGCCTCTCCCTTTCGAGTGTACCGATCTAGAGTGCAATATAATCCATCTGAATCAGTTTTAGCCCCAAATAAAGAAATTTGAGACAAGTGACAAAGTATAATATTATACGTATATAAGTGTAAAACCGACAAATCAACATCCCAACATTAATCTTACCAATGCTGCGGCCAAATGGCTGAAAATAAGTAGGAAAGTGTGGATGGGCCTCCAACTCAATCCTCAGCTGTTCCCAGTTAGCCCGGCAGAGAAAGGACCGCCCGAACATTCGTCTCAACACATCCCTCAGCACTGGTAGACGTTCATTTAGCTCCCGTTCCAGCCACCATTCCCTCAGTGAACGACAATGTTCTTCAAATTGGGCTGCAGCTGATCTAGCACCAAATTCAGCGACATATGAAACATATGCCAGATGACAGTTAACTCCAAAGTCGGTTAAAATAGTCTCCCAGCTGAGTTGGCCTTGCTGTGAAGGAAATTCTTCTCGAGGGACAAGTTGGTGAAGAAGCTCTGTGAATTCGGCACTAAAAAATTTAGATATTGTAAGTAAAAGATGATGGTTAACACTTTCGATTTCAATGTCTAATACCGAAATTGCTTTGATTTATTTATCCATGGAGTCATCCGATCTTCGTCCTTAATGCAATTATTTTTTTGAGAAATTACCCGTAACGAAAACTTCTTTTTTCACTTTCCCTCTCTTTTTTTCTTCGAACGTGAAATAAAAAGTCTCCGGATGTCAGAAATTGCTCCGAAAACTTCCAAAATTGGTGAGATTGAAAGGAATCGATGTGTCCCGCTGAGTTTGATGGATGGAACCCAATCCAAACACATAAACCTACCTGACAACCGCGAGGCGTCTTGTCCTCAGGCGTTCTGACTCAGCATAAGAGGGCATATTAATCTTGTTCTTGACCTTATCCACGGTTTGGGCAAGCAGATAAAGGAAATCCGCCACATTTACGTTTTCAAAAGCACTGATTTCCGCCTAAATATACGTTCGGTCAAAGATTACTTGGAAGAGCAACATTTTAAAATAAGTAAAACCTTACCCAATGAAAGTTATTCATCTTGCAGAAATCTTTCCTGTGACATAACTTTCTGAACTCCGCCATTCCCGTCGAGTCTTGCCGATCACATTTGGAAGCCAATAGAAATACCGGCTTCTTTGTTTTTAGACATCCATTGAGTAGTTCGACAACTTTTTCCGTCTGATAACTGGGCATTCTCTCTTCCACCTTCGATACATCATATAAAACAACAAAGGCGTCCACTTTCGTCTTTCCAAATTGCAGTTCATGACATACAAAGTCCGATTCTTGACCCAATTGGTCCTGCAATAAGCATACAAATTAGGGCTGTAATCTTGACAGAATTTTTCAAAGTGACGTCAAATTGACGTCAAATTGTTGTCATTTTTGTCAAATTGCGTCAAATAACGTCAAATTGCTGTTGTGTCGGTCGGAAGCTGTCTAACGATAAAAAAAAACATTATTCAAGGTTGTATAATGCCTTCAAACATGTTAAAGACCATATAAACATTTATAACAACAGTTTTTAACAACAAAAGGAGTTTAGTAGACCTATTTCGGATCATCTTCTTCCTCGTTCCCGCTGTCACTATCATCCAAATTTTCATTGATGAATTGAGTCAGTGAA
Source organism: Bursaphelenchus mucronatus (assembly GCA_025436335.1). Lineage (NCBI taxonomy): Eukaryota > Metazoa > Nematoda > Chromadorea > Rhabditida > Aphelenchoididae > Bursaphelenchus > Bursaphelenchus mucronatus. The sequence goes on from CM046356.1 coordinate 6,932,056, forward strand.
ACTGGAGGCTTCTTGCAGTAAATTGCAAGAATTTTTGGCGGGACAGTTTTTCGTTGCAAGTCAAAATTCTCAATTTTTTTCAATCGAGAATTCAATCAATTTGACAAAACAAAATGACAGAGCAATTTAACATGACGAAAATGACGGCAATTTGACAACTTGACTTGGCAGACCGTCAACTTGACGGGCGGCACAAACCTAATACAAACACAAGATAAACACATAATTTTTTTGTTGTTACTAAATGTCAAGATCGATTTATTTTTGCGCACAAAATGTCAACAGATTAAAGAGTTTTTGTTCAAAAATAAATAAAAATGCGAAAGAACCTACTCTGCATATGTACATAAGTTTTCCTTTGGATTCAAGCTCTGTTTTTATGGCCCTGCTACAATAATTGGGTATCCTTGAGGGGTGCGGTTCAAAGGTTTCGTCATTTAGGAAAGTTGTTTGTTCGATTACTCGAATTCGAGTACTGGGCCCAGCATAATCACTTCGATCCAAGTCAACCTCGCCCCAATAGAGCCAATGATCTCCATTTATCACCGTCGAGCAGTTGAAATCAGCCTAAAGTTGTATTAATCATGCTTCAAAACAATAATTTTAACAAGAATCTTGTGAATAAAAATATAATCTCAGATCGACGGACTTACTTGGGACAAATAGCAAACATGTTCAGTGTTAAAGTCATTGTAATGAGGTCTGACCAGTCGATTACAGAAAACCGACTTCCCCACCCCGACGGCCCCTTTTTGTGAATCGGTCCCACTTAATCCGAGGACGGATAACGTGAGGATGGGGGGCTGATAGATGATGGAGTTGAGATCCGCCGAGTTGATCGACCTTCTGCTGCCTCCACTCATTTATTTATATTCGAATAATCGGTCGGGCATTGACTGAAGATATCAGGTTTTAAAGACAGGCTTTTGCAAATTTTTGTCATCATGTGGAAGTAAAACCCGCAAAAAAACAGGGAAATTCGTTACTTTTTCCATAAGACGAAGGTCCGTACATATTGCCACACATAACGTGGAAGAGAGGCTACTCGCATTCCGTGAATCATTCTTTTCCGTATGTATTACAATAAAAAATCTTACAAAACATGAACGATCATAAAAGGAAACATACAAAAACTATTAACCTTGCAAAACGGAAGTCCCAGAATCAAGAAAAACGAGATTCTTTAATTGGAACGAATCCAAAAAGTAATAGGATCTTCAGAAAACGGAGTGTAAATGTCAGGTGCCGCCAAAAAACATTCAAAGAGAGAAATAGAGGGATCAGAAAATAGAACAAATTCCAATCCGCAGGCCGAACAATTTTTGGAGCTGATTATAAATCGACAACGATGACGCACGTCGGTCATAGACTCTGTCAAACCACACGAGTAGAATCAGATATCACCGACAAGGCGATAATGATAATATTATGTTAACTGTGGCGAATACAAAGGATCAAGAAGACAAAAAAAGACGTAAACAAGTAAAACACTTATTTATTTATTTTCTCGTAATCCCTTCAAAGTTAAACATAAGGGCACGATTTTTGCTTCAAAAGTCTCAAAATAATACTGCATCTTTATCAAATATTTAAGATATTCTCCTGAATTTCGGCATGTCCTGAAGAAATGGAGTGGTGTGCAACTTGTAAGTGCCGAGTAAGAAAGGAAAGGAGAAGATAAAAAAGGAAAACAGAAGAAATCCCGACTAAACACAAATCAGGCGGCCCAAAAACGAAGAAAATTGAGAATGGGGAAACGGGGTGCGTTGACAACCAAATGAATCAGAGCCCGGAAACAACCAATTCATTCGATTTCCTTTAATATTATTAATGATTGGGGTCGATGACTGAATGAATTTCAAATTTGTCGAGAAAATAAACCACTTAAAATTAATAATAATGAACCGAAAACAATGAAATGTTGTGCAAGATTACAAAATAATGGACTAACAGAAGGAAATAAAGACAATAAGAAACAAATCGGTGATTCATTTGACATAAGAACCCTTTTTCTCATGTTTAATGTGTTTATTCAGAGGTCCTGACTGCAAAAGTCAGTCATGGTTACGAGTTTTTTTGTAATGACACCCTTCGAATTCGGGTTTCATCAACCTTGTCGCCCACAAAATATTTTTAACCTCGAATAAAATGTTTTTTTGAAGAGTAAGCACATTCTGCTTGACAATAGCCATTTGAGAAATGGAACAGAAATACAGTGAGAACGACATACGAATGTAAAATAGAACAATGAAAGTGTAATGATTTATAAATTAGAAGAAATATGGTGTCTTTTTTATAATCTCAGATAGTTGGGAAGAGAGCATAAGGTGGGACGAGAGACTCTCATAAATTCGTCCAATTATTCTCCGGAAGAGCCAGAAATCAAAAGCACATGGCCTTTCATAAGTAATTTTTCTTGGCCTGATTACTCTTTAAACCAAAGTTTCAAAAAAAATTTCAAATGATGACTTTACAAAATACAGCACCCCATTTCCGTATCGTCCACAAAATAACATGGATAAGATAATACCTAAAGCAATGTGGTCCCTTTTCTCATTTTTACTTTAACTCTCCCATCGACCATAGCCCTCTTATTTTCGTATCGAATCACGTCAAAAAGCAGGCTTCTTTTTTGGAATCGAATCATGGGGAGAGGATTTCAAACAAGACGACGACCTCAAAAAAGAGAATCCACAAAATGGGTTTCTGAAGACGCGGATCCGCCCTCCCTCAAATTGATTTTGGCCGCCGGATGTTCTGTATTCGTGGTCGGAGGGACAAAGTTTGGCCCTACTAGGCCATGGATATCTAATTACGCGTGATATGACATTACATTTCGGTCGGACTAAAAGATTACGGATTAGAATAGGAAGTAAAAAAATGATTATTTTGAGACAATAAGTAGTATCCAGTAGTCATTCTGACTAAATTACAGGTTAGAATCCATTAGATTAAACACTAATCAACGCAACAATCTCAAACAAAGAGACGGATTTTACAAGCATATCATATCCGTTCCAGTCTCCATAAAAATACCAATACTGCCATAAATGGCGTAAACCTTGTCCGAACCAAATATATATTTTCCAACACTTTCTGAATGACCTTTTCGCTCGCATCTCGATGGAATTAAACAATTAACGGGGAACAATAAGAATCTTGTGCTAAGTGTCCCGAGGAACTTGAAGTATAATGATAATGGGATAATAATAAGTGACAAGCCCAGCGCTCGATAAGCAAACAGAGGATAAGACTTGAAGCAAGAAACCGCTCGTTTTCTCTTTTCGCCCCGAAATTGCGCAACTTATCATTGATAAGTAAATAAATAAAAAAGGAGCGGATGATATAATAGTTGGAGGTCATGGACAAGAACTAGTTATATTTAGGTTATCTCGGTTAATATGATCAATCATTGCATTTTATTCATTTTTCACGGCAAATAATATCAAACAAACAATATACTTGACCACAACCAAGGAAGCCCTTCGTCCTCTCATGAGAAATCTTATGTCTTTCCCATGAATTCCGATTTACGGCACTGTTTTTGTCACATTTATTCAAATTCGGGCGGGAAATGGCGCTCTCGAAACCGCGTTCGTATCAATCGGGGAAATCACCAAGGGCGTTCTTTAAGTGTCGTCCCAAATCTCCCGTAAAAGGTATTTATGAAACCGAATAAATTAAAAGAAAACGGAATTCACCACCAGATCTATGTACTCTTGTCGTTCTTTGTTACTCATAGAGTCCACCAGCTCTTGATTCAAATCCTCAAATCGGATTTGGCGGCCTTGAACTGCAACGTAAAGATCTTGATCATGGCTTGTGCCGTTTGATGACCCGTTTTTGAGTGGCGTTTCTTCTGTTACTTGACTAAACTCATCTATCGAACCTGAAAACAACAATAAAAACCAGCAAAATCAAATTTATAGAAATTAAAAAAGCTTACTTGTATTGTTTATACTCCTAGTGGGACTATGAGACTCGGAATGAGGCTCTTTTATACTCTCTGCCTCGTGTATTAGAACTCCTATGTCCGCTGTAGCCGCATCTCCTAATAACGGTGCTAATAATGAAGGTTCAGCTTCCTCGACCTCTTCTTTTAGTGATAACCCATTCAACGCCGATGAAGACTCTTAAAAAAATTTTTAAAATAATCATGCAAGACCAATATAAATATAACGATAAAAACCATACCTTCCATTCCGTTTCCAGCAACTTCCTCGTGAGTATCATGCTGTAGCCACGGCACCTTTTCTTTGCTTTCAACTTGGACTTCTTGACGTTCTCCAATAGATACCATAATTCCATTCGAATAGAGATCTGATCTCGTCTTCTCGGCATTGGAAAACATACGGGCACCAACCTAAAAATCGAATTGTAAACTTTAATTTAAAATTCTGTCGTACCTGTAGGGCATTTGGGTTCCTATCGTCCTTTGGCTCATCTTTTATAACTGTTATTGGAGGGTCAATTATATGCCGAGCAAATCTAATACCATCTAATTGCTGAAGCATCGAAAATATGCCAGCCATCTCCTCGTTAAACTTGGCTAGCGACGACCTGGTTTCTTCAGAAGGCCCAGCAGTTTCATCGGCTACAACTTGCCCGTTACATTGCCAACATCTATAAAAAAGGCGTTGTACAACATAATGAATTTTTACATCAATTCTCCGGTCTCCATATTCATAATTCTCTGAACATCAAGTGCATCGTAAGCTCTATGACATGTCGAACACATGTAGGAAGCCCTCTGGACGTGGGTCTGCTCTCTATGCTCTAACTTCTGTCTCATATGATCAATCTTATACTTGGTTACATTTAGTATGGCCTTATAGTTAACATAATAGTAGTTTACTTTCCTTGCTCGGCCATCCGTCTCTTCGGAAATGGTTCTTTCCTTTATGAATTTCTCAACCTAAAGTGTTACAAAAAGAAATGAAGGCTTACCTTAAGACTATTCAAAAGTGTTCTGAACATTTTTGTTTCCATTTTCAGAATGTCCCGAATTCTGTCTTCTTTAACACATCCGAGCTTTTGAATATAGTCAAATAAAACGTAATGGTGTAACCCAAAAAAAGTTTTTGTAAGTAAAAGACAAAGATGTTTGAGATTATCTGGAACCTCGGTAACAACTGTTGATGACTCCCCACCTTCCATGCTAGCATAATAACCCGTAGACGTCCAATATCTTTCTCAATTTGCAAAACATCGATTGCGGGCAAAGATTCGCAAATTTTTTTGCAAAAGTATTTATTTTCGGGGGTCCCGCCACGCCACCCCTGCAATATCAGGGAAAACCTGTATTTTTATTTCTGCATCGATTGCAAGCGCTTTCTAATGAATTAGACCTTTTTCGTGCACAATAACCAAAATTTACAGCATAAAAGTATTGTAACTTTTCCGCAAGGTTAGGATAATGTCATTTGGCCAAAAGCCGGGGGCATGGGCCCGACAAACAGGTAAGATCGTCGTCGGGCCGGCCTTGTACTCATCTCTGTTCTCTAGCACCGCAGAACCAGCAACTCAACCCGAATCTCTTTGGCAATCCACTTGGAGCTCAACTTGGCAATTCTTTTCCTGGCCAAGTTAATCCGATGCAATTGGGCAACATCAATGCCCTGGTAAATCAAGCCGCCTTCAACAACAATTTAAACATGATTGCGCAAGCTCGTCAACTTCTGCCTCAGCAACAACAGCAGGGTCAGAGACCGGGAAGTCCACAAAACAAACAGCCAAATCAACGGACTTTTGTCGGAACAGTGACCAAGCTTATGGACACATACGGATTTATCGACGAAGACGTCTTCTTTCAGACTAGGTATATCGATGAAAAGTAAACATTCTTGATTTAGTGTGATCCGAGGAGCCCATCCTCGAGTCGGCGACCGAGTAATGGTCGACGCCACTTTCAATCCATCGATGCCGTTCAAATGGAACGGATATAGAGTGCAGCTGATTCAGGACCAGCCTCCACCGGTGGCTCAGCAAGTTAAACAACCGATTGGTCGGGAGGGTCATGGTGGTGGATCATCTAATCGGTGGGGCTCAGTTGATAGGAATTCTCGGGATGATCATCGGCCTCCGAGTGATCGAAGAGCACTAGCTAATAGAAGATCACCGAGAAGGGAAAGATCTCCGGTTAGAAGATCACCTCAAGTTAGAAAAGAAAGAACTCCCCCACCTAAAAGACCTACTCCTAAGAGAGAGACGGTTAAAAGAGAAAGAAGTCCGAGACCTAGCAGAGAACCGAGAGTACGGTCTCCAGTGCCAGCGAAGTCTAGAGAGGCCGATTCTCCTCCCAGAAGACGTCAAAGGATCATTCCAAGATACAATTGTTATATTCCTCGTCCCTTTGTCGACAGGTAATTAAGTCAAAATTAATAATACGAATTATAAAAATCAAGGCTAAATACTTTTTATTTAGCACGGCTCATTACACTTATCTTCACAAAAGGTACCCAAATCTTTATATTCCTTCGGACTTTGTTCGATATGATCTGACATGGCCAATCTCTTTCAATCTGGAGGAACAGATTTCATTTGCTCCATCTGGAGTTCCGTTTTGCATTCTGAGTAAAGATGTTGACTATCCAGGAGAAGATCTTCCTGTAGAGAACCCTGGTGATGCCGATTCTAAATATGTTGTTAAAGTGTTATTACTGACTCATCCCGGTGCTGCTTTAATTCGGCAAAAAGTCAGTGGTTTGTTGGCTGATGGAACCATTGATGAAGCCCAGGATTGTCAAAGCTTAAATAAAGTGTTGCAGGTGCTTGTTGGTGAGTTTCCTTGCTTTATGTTATATTACGCTTTAGGAATGCGAGGTAAAAGTGAATTCATGGGTATTGGTGGTGCTTGGAGTCCCTCGTTGGATGGAGAGAACCCTCTTGATCCTCAGACTTTGATTAATACAGCCGTCAGGACCACGAAAACTTCAATTGGCGTGGATCTTCGGAACTGCCCAGTGTGGTAAGTTTATTATGTGTTGTTTCTTTGGAGTCTCAGCCCCGCAGGGACATAAAGGGAGAGCATGGATTACTTAACCAAATAGATAACGATTTTGCCGGATTTCCACTGGGGGATAATCAACCCCGGCTCCTCGTGAGTCGTCGGTTGTTTCTCAAGTTGATATAAGTCCTTGATACGAACCATGACTCAAACTTTATTATTTTCTCTCTCTTCGTTTCGTTCTCTGCATTCGTTATATCCACTCAGGTATCAAATGGCCCAAATTCATTATCATCGAGCGGATCGGCAGCGTCATGACATTGTGACTTTAATGTTGCCGGATGTGAGTTCCACTCCCAATCTCTGTCCGGATCCCGAAACCTACAAACACATTGTCGAAGAGGTGCTTCCGAATCAGCTGAAGTCTAAATTGGAGGCCATTGATGCTGAGCAGTTCAAACCAAGCCCTGAATTAATCAAAAAACTGGGAATTAAGACAGAAGAAGACGATAATAAAGAATCCGAGCCAGTTGAATCAGTTGAAGACCGGGTGATCCAGCCAGAACCGGCTGAGATCTCAGCTCCGGTTGAACCTCCGACTGAAGATCCCCCACAAAATGGAGCGACGGAAATAGAGGTGCAGTCTTGTTCTCCCCTCAGACCTTTTAAATTTTGGGCGTTTGTTGGTAGACGTGTTTTGTGTGATTGTTGTGGCTTTGTGTTTAGTTTGTAACACACAGTCTAGGCTAACCATAGAGACGCCAACCTGAGCTTTTAGCTGATATTATTTTTATTGGGGACTATGTTTCTTGTTCTTATTCTTTTGCCTTGTTCCTGATAGACTAAGTGATTTATTGTATTTTTTAGAAACAAAATGAAAAAAACGTAAATGGAAATAAAGCCGAAGCGAAGGAATCAGGAGAAAACGATAAGCAGCCAGAGGAAATAAAGCCAACTCATTGGTCGGAGCTGATTGTAAAAGCAATGAAAGTAAGAATAAACCGTGTCCATCCATAATGGGCAGACTGATACATTTAAATTTTTGTAAAAAAATTGCAATTCTGAAAAATCTATGAATTGTAAGTGTAAACTTTTCAAAAAAAGTGTAATTTTGTAAGTGTTGATGTAACACCGTTATAAATTATGTTATGTTGGCAAATTTGTTGAAATTGTGTAAGTCTAAAAATGTGTAAGAAATAGGTTTGAAGACCGAACTTCTGACATTGTTAGATCGGAATTTACACTTTTTCAAAATTAAACTTTTAAAAAATCATACTTACATTTAAATTTTTTTAGACTTACAACAAATTTAATTTGTTAATATAACATCATTTATAACAGTGCTGAATCAAAGTTAAAACTATTTTACAAAGATAGGAGGGCATCTATGACATTCGAACGGGGTTTCCAAGTCTGCCCATTTTGGTCTGCACATTATGGACCGTTTCCGCATAAAAATTTATTAACGGTATTTCTATTCACAGGTGGCTGATCTAAGAGAAGAATTGGATCTAAGAGGAATTGATTCTCGAGGAGTGAAAAATGCTTTGGCTCAACGTCTTCAAGAAGCTCTTGATAATGAAAAAGAAGAAGAGGAGAACAATGTCGAAGTCAAGGAAGACTTAATTATGACTGATGAAGTGGCTGATGAAAGTGAAGCTGCTGGAGAACAAATAACAGAAGATGGTGATACAAAGAAAGAAGGATCAGAAGAAGGGAAAGCTGAGGTCCAACAGGTAGACGAGAAGATGGATTCTGAAGACACTAAGGTAGAGAAAGATAAGGTTTTTGTAAAGAATGGTGTGACAATAAGAAAATATATAACTTTGTTTAGGAAGAGAAGAAAGAAGAACGGCCGAAATACGAGAACGACCCGGCTTACAAAAAGGAATTGGATCACTTCGAGCGTCAGAAAAAGGAAAAGAAATCCCAGATTGAAAGACATTACACTTTCCCCAAGGAACCCGCCGTCTTGATCTACCCAAGTAAATGGGCCAAAGGCGGCAAGTTCAACTGCAAGTTGACGTCCCTTCAGACAGTGCTTGATTACAGACTAGATGATAATAAGGAAGCCAGCTTTGAGGTGAGTAATATTTTTTCTGTGGAAAGGAAGTCGGAGTCTTGTATTTGAGTGAATTGCCGAAACTTTAATCTTTAATGGCGATTATGACGCGACAACATTGATTATGACCGACCGCCTTTAATATTTAGTTGCTAGTTTAAGGGGTAGTAGTCACGTGCTGGATTAGCGTGAGCTCTTATAAGTGGTTAGCCATTAAGTTTCGCGTCTCGACATTTCGGCTTGGGTCAGCGACAACTCGGATCAACTATATATCATATAGGAGTAAAATTTGCAGTGGGATGCAAAAAAATTTTTAAAGAGACCTGTTGCGGACTTTCTGGGGCTACTTTTGTATCCCGAAGCGAAAAAATTTCAAAATTTTATCCAATTTTCAATAAAAAATCTTTCTTTTTTTTGTCCTGAAGGGGAAACGTTCCGAATTTTACTCGTATATATGATATATCGTGGACCTGAGCTGTCCCTGACTCGACTTTTATTGGTTGCCAAACTGTTAGATCGAGCATAAATGACATATATGGTTAACCGTGTCGAACTGACATTTGCATAGTCATTTGGATGATTTTTGGACAGAACAGTTGGCAGTTTACCCTTACACTGCGAACTGTTAACGAGGGTCTGTCATATTCGATATTGCCGCTTCGTAGTCGCCGGTTTTTTGGGTTATTGGGCACAGAGAATGGCTACAAGAATCAAGAGTTATGGCAATGCACTCGAATGCAATGCTTTTGGCTTTCTCCAATCGACGGCATTTCAAAAGAATCAACTCGCTTTAGGTATTCTTGTTTGCCGAAGCTCTGAAGGAAGCCATTGACCGGTCAAACGCATTTGGAGTGTTCCATGTTTTAAATTCGGTTTTGGACAAGGAAACGGAAAAGAAAAGAAGGGATGAAAGTCTAGCCAAACCCGACGAAAAATCTGAAAACGGAGAAGAAAAGGCCGAAGAAATGGAGACTGAGAATACAGAGGAAAAGAAGGATGAGTCTAAGGAAGAGAGGAAAGATGATAAAGAAAAGAAAGAATCAACTAAGGATAAAGAGAAAAAGGAGAACATTGATCTGAGGAGCAACTTCAGGGCTCTGGTCAATAATGTCTCCGCCTTCCAGGCCTTTTCTCACTTTGATATAAATGGCTGTGGATATCTGAATGATCGAGACTTGGAAGAAGTTGTTAATTCTATTGGCCTAGATATATCCAGAAGCACCATTTCCAAGATTGTGAAGAAGGTTTCCTCCAGGGATAGATTCAATTACCGTAATATCACTGATAAGTGGGTGGACAAGGATGGGAACACCAAATATTTTCCTGAACCAGCCACAGAAGCTCCATCTCGATCCGAACTATTGAAGCAATATCAACCGGAGAAGGCACAGCCGGGCAATGTCACTGCTACGTCTACCCCTGATGTAACTGAAAATGGAGTTGTCTTCTACAAAGGAACAGTTCTCAATATTACCCAGACCTTGGAGGCTCAGAAAAAGGTAGACAATGAGAGAAGTGATGCATTGCTGAAGATTGAACAGCTAGAAGTTAGTTTGAGTGAGTGAAGAGTTATGTTTGAAATTTTTTTGTAGAGAGTGTAAAGGAGCAACGAGATAGATATGATAAGAAGCGGAAACATTTGGAAGAAGACCTCGAGAAGTACAAAAAGAGACTTTATGATGCCGAGAAATGCCTGAAAGTAAGTGTTTATCCTTTCCTTGCAATATATGGAAGTTGATTTTTATCTGACACATGTTTTTACAGAATACTCAAGATGATACGGTCCTGATGAAGACCTCATTGTTGGACGCTAAGAAACTCGGAGAAAGATTGGTATCAATTGTTGACAAAGTAATGCCTCCGCCAAAGAGAGAGAAGAAGGAAGAGAAGGAAAAGAAAGAAAAGGATAAGGATGAAAAAGAATCTAGGAAGGACGAGAAGGAAGCTGATAAATCGGAAGAGAAATCAGAGAAGGAGACCTTCGAAAATGAACAATCGAGCCAAGAGACTCCGCCCGAAGTTGAATCAAACGAGGAATTCATGGAGGTTTCCAATGTTAGCGAGGAATCTGAAGCCGCGAAGGCCGACGAGAACAGCTCTTAATAATTGTATTAACCGTTTTTTGTGTTGTTCCTATTTTCGTTTTCGTACGACACAAGAGTTTTGTGTTTACAAATAAATAATATAGTTACCATTTAAATTACGGAGTAGTTATTATACTTACCAAAAGAATCATCCGAAATTAGAGCACTCCCTCACCCGTGCCATCTGATGTTAATATAACGCCCGGGTGGGGGCAAAACGTTTTATAGGCTGGAAACGATTAAGAAGTGATTGATTTGGTTTCATAAAAAATTACTCCACAAAGCCTTGGCCACCCGAACTCTCGTGGCCGTGAATTGTTCTCCGAGTATAACAATTCCGTGCCCATCTTCGGCGCTTCTTTTTTTCGCACTTTTCGAGGACCTTGAGGGGATTGTTTCGCCGCTCCTTAAGTGCATAGTCATGTTGTCATAGGCTTGTAAATATAAGAATAGGAAGATGGGGGGCATCTCTTTTTCTTGTCTTTCATGGCCTTTTCCGTCGGAAGATTCTTTGATTCATTTAGCCCTAATTTGAATCGGGGATGACTAATATTTCACAGATGTGGTGAGTGCTTCCTAATTCTCTAGGCGGTCTATTTAGACTAGGTTGATTATGATGGATTACTCTCACAAAACCCATCGAAACATTGTTCTATGAACATTTTAATTGCTCATGTAAAAGGTAATCCAATACAAGGTCTTTCAATCGTAATAGACCTGGCACGTGTTTACGAACATCTTCCAGGTGTTCGTGATTACAAGTGCAGAACGCCAACTCAAAATCTGGTGTTCTTTTTGATTCGTAATATAGTGACAGACTTTAATTCAAAATCTCTTGACAGTAATGATTTTGAAATTTTTGTTATTTTGGAATTGACAAAGTAATTGGCAGTGATTGCCCTTGCCCGGATCTTTGGAGACTGTAATTATCTCATCAATTTTGTTAGAATTTCGTGAAAGAGGAGAGTTTGATTACCTCGGAGAGTTCCCTTAAACTGTTAATTAACTCGCCCTTCTTCACAATCCTTCGTTTGCAATATTTATTTTCATGTTCTGGCGGTCCTCCAGAATCCGAATCGGAAGTCTGGTCCAGAGGTTTGTGAATGTTTTTTAGGCCCGGCTTTTCTTCTATCTGTCCCACTGTGAATCCGGTAGTCGAATAAAAAGAAGTGCCTGGAGTTGTACATAGTTTTATGGAGGCAGGAAAGAGGCAGGTCTCCAACTGGGTTCCTTTTGATTTCTTTTGTTTTTTCACTTATTTCCGGCTCTGACGTTTGAGTTTCAACGTTTTGATGACTTCAGAAAAGCTGGACATACGTTTGTGACCTTTTGTTAGATTCTCTCTTGACATTCTTTTACTTTCCTTCAAAAATTTACTTTCATGAAGCTTGTGGTATCCAAATGATCTTTGCCTTAGTATTCCTCTGTGGATTCATTCTTTGATAATCAAGGCTTTCCTAATTCAAGCCTAATCCCTTCCATTCCCCCATTAAACTACCATAGATACAAAATCTCTTCACTAAGTACGTTTCCATTTCGAATCGCCCTAAGGGGGGTTTAAACTGAAAATAAAGCAGCTCCATATTCAGGGCGCCTAATCTGACTTTAAGGCCGTCTAATTGGGGGTTTGAAGGCCGCTCCTCATTACCCACTCTGTCATCTTACACCTGCCTAATGCGACGTTTAAAGCCCTAACATATAATACATACGGTGCGCGAGTCTGTTGTCCATCTTGGCCACGCCCCTTTTTGCGAGCATAGCCTTTTCCACTGGCCATTTTTCGGGCCTTTAAGAAAAAGCGAGGGGGGATCTACGTGGATTCGGATGGAGAATTTCTTGGATTTAAATAATGAAAGAAATAAGTATTTTTTGCTTTTATGTCTTTATTTAACAACCATCGAATCGTAATTGTGGAAATAGAAGCAAAATAACCGCCTGTAAAGAACCAACGTTAGCCACTTTAGCCCGAGCTCACGGTGGGAGACCGGAATCTGACGTTGTCCGCTCTTGAGGTCTACCTCAAGGACTACCAAAGCCCAACTAAATTAAGGTCTCAAGCTGAGCAAGTGACCTCTGACCGGTCACTTGGTGTTGAGTAACGACTGAGATCACTTTGTTCTCACGTTTTATGACCCCGGATAATTAAGGTTGGGGAAGATCCTGCCAAATCCAGGCAATCATTTTGTTTTCCTTGCCCCACTTATGATGTCATACCCTCCGTGTGTGATAATTAAACTTTTAAAATTGACAATAATATTGTTTCAGTTTGAAGATTCTCGAATATTACCATGATGATATAACTACGATGCCATGATATTTTATTTTCTTTTACTCTTTGGCCCCATTTTTGGAGTAATCACTCAGTCCTTGCCTCATCAACGACCAACGATCCGAATTCTGAATGGAACTTCGATCGAATTGGGTTGTGAGCCAGCAGAATTACTTGTGAGGACACACATGGCTCCAGATTTTGAGAATCCCCAGCTAGTTAGACGTTTGGACTGGTTCCATGATGACTCCTTGGTGGCCAGTTATCAACAAGTAAGTTCTTTACAGCTATTTTTGATATTAAATCTTCACCTTTTAAAAGTGGCCATTATCGTTTCCGTGTGCCAAAAATATCTTGGCAAGTTTTTAAATGGAATCTAATACTTCCGGCTCTAAATGCGCCCGAATTTGCATATGAAAGAAAACTTTTTTGGGGGTGTGAAAAAGGACTGGCGATGCGTGTCGGGCGTGGGAGAGCTGCAACATTGCACCCCAAAAAAACAACAAAATGGAGTCGGGTTTCGTGCCGATCGTCTTCGCCCTTCGATAGCCTGGGATGGAATTATTTATAATCCGAGGGAAATTTGTTTTCCACAGCATTAACCGACACATTGAAATAGTTCATTTTTCGTCTACCAATGTTATTACACATAAATTACATTTATGTGTAACAATCTGTTCAGCATGCCTTCGCATACATGGAGACATTCAAGACCACAGAATATCCCCATTTACTGTTTGCACCTGCGTTCTTTCCCTTCGCGCATTTAATTGCGCAGTTTTATGCCCAAACCCCTGGGGCACTTATTTGCTTTGGCGCGTTCCAGACGTTAAATTGCGCTGGTCATTCGAAGAAACGAAAAAATTAAAAATTCAAGACCCTGTCTTCATGTGACATGACGTCAAAAAAGTCTTTTTTTAATTGGAAAGTAATTATCGACGGGCCATTCTAATTAATATATCATCGCGGAGACATGGTATTACATGCTCTTGTGTGCACACTGTTTTCGTATTTTTTGAATATGGGTAGGAAATGACAGCAGCCATGGTATTACTTCACTCGATATTACTTTAGTTAATAAGAGAAACACAAATGAATCATAGGAGTGAAATGGATGACATATGGGAAATACGGAAATGCAGCCGGGAATCAGAGGGCTTGGATAATATTATATGTTATGTAAAGAGAAAAAAATATTTGCAGGATGTGGTCACAGACATCAGTCGCCAATGGTGGGTGGCTGGGACCAGATACGAACTCAAACGGCCTTTTTATAATCTCAAAATCAACCCCGCTCTCCCAGAAGATTCGGGAATTTACCGATGTCGATTGGAGACTGATCCGCTGTTTTCGGAGGACGAAACTGGTATCAACATTCCTGTTTTAGTAATGGGTAAGTTTTGTGCTGAATACTTGAGCAGTAGAGACGAGGTTGCTGGAAACTACTTTAGCCAGCTCCATCTTCTTGTTCCTCGTTTAGTCTGTTTAATTGAAGATCTGCTTGTTTCGAATGAACTTAAAAATTAATGCCCCGGGGCATTTCTTTTATCCACCCTTCTCATCCACTTGTAGTGGCGTTTCGAATCCGGCTTCACTCAGTTATCGGTCAGGGGGCCATTTAAGTGAGACCGGCTTCATTTGCATATTGGCCGTAACACGGCTGGGTTCTCTTGCGAACGCCGCTTGGCCATCTGGCCACACATTCGTCAGCCATGACATAACTTCACTCGGACTCTATTTTACCATCCAATCTATCTTCCATTTAGGGTCGGAATTATTTGATTACGGGAACGGAAATGGGCGGGGGAATTCGGGAACAAGGGACCGGGATTTACAAGGGGGTAAAGACGGGGCTAAGTTTTGAGCATGACAAAAATCTCTAAAATTTAGTGGTCAGTCCTAAATTCCAACTGCTTTGAACTAACATCAAGGATAATACCCCGAAAATGCCCGACTTCCTCCTTCGGTGACCCCTAATTTCGGCCAAGAATTATAAAACGCCGGTGCTTTGTTCTTGACCTGAAATTTGAGGTCATAAGCGGAGAAAAAGGATTAGGCGCCGTTCGGATTAGGTGGTCAAGAAAACGCAAAGAAAAACACAAAACCATTAATTTGCATAATAAAATTAACCGCCTAGAAACAACATGTGTATGAAGGTTAAGGAGTGAACATTGAGGAAATATATTCTGCAAATGACAGTCAATCTACGTAGATGATCATTAAGATTATTTTAGTCCGTCCACCAGCACCAGCAAAACCTCAATTGACGGCAAGCACTGAGAACAGCCTGACAATCAGCTGGACCCAATCAGCCGGGGCTGCGCATCGGCCGGTCTTACGATATTCGATATTGGTCAAGTAAACAGAAATTAAAGAAACTAAACTTTTTTGAATTTGGACGCTAAAAGAAGTCTCTTTTTAGTCGAATGGACGATGAATCATTGCGGGTAGTGACCACCAAGGACAATCAAACAACTAGTGTAATTGACAGCCTGCTACCTTACACTCGGTATGGCCTATCAGTCCGCGCTGAAAACCCAGCCGGGACCAGTGAATTCGGACCTGAAAGCGTGTTCCGAACCTTGGGAGAAGCCCCAAAAGAACCCCCCATGATCCAACTTCTCCGGAATGGGACCATTGGTTGTGTTGATGTCGTCTGGAAAAACGCCCCAACAGATCATAATGGAAGACCCGTGCTTGGATTCAGAATCATGGTACATCGGATTGGATCGGGTGCCATGAGAGAGTGGTATGTCAAGAACCACCGGCAATCCCTCTGCTCCCTGGAACCGAATGCAGATTACAAATTGAGCATTGAAAGTGATAATGGCTTCGGATATTCTCCTGCGACGACTGTCAACTTTCACACAGAAGATTCAAGTATGTTACAAAAACCGGAAGAATCATGGGCTTTACAGCCACCTAACATGAAAACTGGAAAGCCAAACCAGACGAAAATTCGTATATATCACTTTCGTATGATCCTTCAATCCATTCAAAATGATAGGGTTCAACGTTAGGGAAAATTCAGTAATCACATTTATAGCTTTTTACTGCTAATATTTTACTTGATACTACAGAATGGGCCACTCGAAACGACCTTCCTGTTTTTGTCAATAACTCCGTTGATACTGAACCAATCAAAATTTTCCAAGTTTTACCGGTTTCGCGGTCTACAAATAAAATTCAAAATCTCTGGGGCTACTGCAAAGTCAATTGTTGTTCTAAAATCCCAAAATTTGGCAGGGGAAAAATGGTGGGTCTTAAGTTTGATAATCCAAAATTTCGGAAAGATTGGATCAGTATCAACGGAGTTGTTGACAAAAACAGGAAGGTCGTTTCGAGTGGCCCACCCTGTACTACCATACATACACAACTCACAAAATGTCATTTCAAAAAATAATTGCAGCTCTGTTTTTTGAGGAATGTCATCGATAAGGACCACGGTTCAAAAAGGACCACCGTCGAAAAGGAGGACCGAAGAATTTTTTTTTCAATTTTTTATTTTTACAAAATCCAAAATGTCATTTTTTTGAATTTTTTCTAATTCACACAAAAAGTTTCAAAAATTAAATTTTTACATTACTCAGTAAAGTAAAAATGTAAAATTTGGGTACGATTTTCGACATCAGCCCCCTCGAAACCCCCAAAATCCACTATTTAAAAAAAATCAAAAAATTACATTTTGACATTTTTTGTTTATGCGAAAATGAAAAATTCAAAAAAATGAGTCAAAAATCCACGCCATTGATTACCCTATACCCCCATGTATCAGAAAAAAATTTCTAAACTCCCGTTGTCGTTTTCAAACCGTGGTTATCGAACTCAGCCTTCCTTGAGGGTGTAGAAAGTAAAACTCCAGGAATATTTTGATACAACTTAACAGCGTGTGTCTCTACAACAGAGATACCACATTCATTCCTATTGACCCCCGGGTTGCTAACTTACTTCCAAGCGTTTCTTCCCAAGTATTAAAAAGAAAATTTTTGAAGAAGTGCACACAATTTTTGTTACATGACTTTTATGAGTTGTATTGTATTGATGTACAAAACGTCAAGTCTCATCACTTTCTAGATCGTTTGATACGGGGTGGAAGAAAAATTTTGGCTAACATTATATTCGGATTTCCCATATTCGGGTGGCTAATAATGGGGTGATGGATTTTTTGCGTGGTGAATGCTCGAGTGACAAAGCAAATATTGAAACCATGACTAAATACGACGTAAAATTGTGAACAGTTCGATTTTTTGCTATTTTGATAACTTTGATGGTAGTCCTACTGGAGTTTTCAACCATGAGGAATTCAAAAATAATGTAATCTTTATCTTTTGACTCCTTTACAGTTAGCTAAAAAATATTGGTACGAGCTGCGATTTTTGAGCAAACCTTGTTTTTTACTATAGTTTTGAGAATTATGGTCGAAACCCCCAAAAGTGATCAAAGTTGCAAAGAAAATTAAAAATGTTTACATGTTACGTCGTATTTAGAAGCCATTGTATATTTTGCACCATCACCCAGAGAATTCCCCACACGAAAAATCCATTCCCAGAACTTTAGCCATCCAAACATGGAAAACCCAATAAGTGATCACCCGTATTCTCGACGCCGTCTTTTTCAGTTCCCGAGGGACCTCCGGAATCAGTTGAGATCCGCCCGTTGACTGGGGACACTGTACTTATTTTGTGGAAGGAACCATCTACACCCAATGGTCGCGTTTTATCATATCAGATATACTTTCAAAATGTAAATTCGAAACTTCCTTGTTCGATGGTCAGGTTGATGGTCAACCAGGACTCCTCAAAGACATTTGCTTACAACCTCACTAAACTGGATCCGTCCACCACGTATCGCATATCATTGACAGCATCAACCTCAAAGGGAGAAAGCGACAAAAGTGCACCAGTGTCGGTTACAACTGATTATGCATGTAAGTTTTTACTCTCTTCCAGCAGAATTATAAAAGAAAATGAATAAAGTTAGAGTAATCGTTTTTGATTTTAGTACCAAATCCTCCTCGAATCACAGGTTTGGATTACAAATGCGGAACCGATGTTCTGGTCCATTGGATAAACGAGTCTTCTCCCATCTCTTTTTACAAGATATTCCTCGAGAATAAATCCAATACCAAGGTGTACAACACAACGGACACAGCCATGGCGTTGACTGGCCTTCAACGCGGGTCGAAGTATTCGATTAGATTAACGTCGGTTCTTGGCAGTAAATACAGTAATCTGACCTTCTTTGAAAGTGCTTTCAGCAAACACCAAGTCTTTACAATGGATCAAAGTAAGATATTTCATCGTTCCTAATTATATATGCGTAGGTAAATGTCTTGTTCAATCTTCAATTTGCGCTCCCAAGAACGAGAATTGCGAAAAAATTTCCATAGCTGGAATGGAGCGGAAGCCAAGAGGAGTGTCAATTTTGTTTATCCTCACCATGATGGGATCTTTTGTCATCTTGATTTTTCTTTTTACATTCTTCATAAAACGTCGTTGTAATTGGGTGAAGAAGATCTTGGAGAAGGCGGATGAGAAGGGAGGTCAAGAAACAATGTCTTTGGTCTACGGTTAGTGCTATGATCTTGCTTTTCGTGCATTTTGTGGATGTCTTGGCTTGCGCAATGATAACATAACCCAATTTACAGATACTGAAACTTCAGAAACCACGAGCTCCACGGCTGTTATTGTTTCTCGGTTTGACGCCTTCTTTACGGAGATGAGCAGAAATGAGAATGAAGGATTCAGACGACAGTTCGAGGTCAGTTTAGATACATATTATCTCTGACAAAGGCATATGTGATTTTGTTATTCCCCAAAGTCGGAACCCGTTTTTGGCCTGAGAATCGGCAAATTCTTCTCAAGAATGGACTTCCGGAATTTGGGCGGACTTTTCGGGACAATTGAAATGGCCGGAAGGTCGAGAGGAGAGGCTCTAATTCGATAAGATTATGCAAATTGGTGCCGAAAAGAGAGACATAAAAGCGAAGGCGAGGCGGATGTACTCAAAACGATACTTTTATTTTGATTCCCTTGAGGGTACACACCCCGAAATCGGTCAAATGAAATTCTAAGTCTCCAAAAAAATTTTAACAGCGCAGATAAGGGATTTTAAATTATGAAAACATATTTAAATTTATTAAAAAAAAGATTCCAAAAAAAGACACAAATGATAATTCCAGGACATCGAAGCAGATTCAGAAGTCCAATCGGAGCAAAGTCTGGAAGAAATCATAAATTCGGACCAGAGACTCAAAAACAGATACCTGAACATTGGAGCCGTAGAGAAAACAAGGATCAAAATTGTCGATTCGAACAGCGACGATGGTTATATTAATGCCAACTACATCGATGTGAGTGTGGCTAGTCCAATATTTTCTGAGAACTCTCGTTTTGAACACGAGCCCCACATTATTGCGCCATAAATCATGTCATTGTGCCCAATTTTCACGCCTGGAGGGCATTTTAATATTTTTGCCAGACATTCTCCAAGCGAAATGCAAAAGCATTCAATAGAAAAGAGATAATTTCCATTAAGAAAAGGACAAAACTTATGCTTTAATTAATGTCTATATTTGATTACCGCAGCCCGCTTTCAGAGTGTTGAAGAGAAGAATGTATATATTGCAACTCAAGCCCCATTGCCTCACACTTTTGACGACTTTTATGGAATGGTTTGGCAGGAGAAGTGTAATGTTATTGTCGTCATTACGAATTTAGTCGAAGATGGGAAGGTAAGTCTGTCTAAAATAAACTAACCTCACTCCAGAGAAAATGTGATCAATACTGGCCAAGTTCACCAAAAACTCCACTAGTTTTTGGTCATCTTACTGTAACATTGACAGCTGAAATGCCCAATGCCAACTTTGTTCACAGGATATTAACATTGAAGTCAAGCAAATGTTTTGTGGTAAGTTTATATATATTAGACTGATAAAGCATTAAAAAATTATCTTTAGCCTGAACGCACAGTGCATCAAGTCCATCTGACCTCTTGGCCAGATCATGGCACCCCAAAGACCGTATTCCCGCTTTTATCATTCCTAAATTACGTCGCAGATATCCAATCCAATGGCCCGATTGTTGTCCATTGTTCCGCCGGAGTGGGTCGTTCCGGTTCGTTTATTCTAATCGACAGCATGCGAAGACATCTCTTGGTCTGTGATCATATCAATATATTTGGCCATCTAAAACACATCAGAAGACAGAGACAACGGCTTGTCCAGACATTGGTAAGTGGTCTTTGTTGCACAGAATGACTCCCTTTCAGGATCAATACATTTTCTGTCATCGAGTTGTCAGAGAACTGATTAGACATGGAATCACCCGTCAGTCGGTCCCCAACTTCTCCAATTATCTCAAGTTTTTATATCACCAAGTGCTTCCTGACGGCCGAACACGACTTCAGATGCAATATGAAGTAACAAAAAACATCAATTAGGTTCTGTTTTTAGGAAGTCTGTAGATGTCCCGATCTCCCTCAATGTGTAATACCTCCTGGTTATGTTGTTCTTCCCGGATACCATCGATCTGACGAATTTCTGGTCGGAAATTGGTCTCGCGAATGTTCTGATCTCTGGAATCTTTTATGGGAAAGGAAATGCCAGACTGCGGTTTTGTTTGGGTCAGATGCTGAGGTCGGGGACTTCTTTAGATCCGTTCCCCATCGATCGAAGACTGAATCCAACTTAAATTCAGTCCAGATCCGAAGGAAGACTGTCACCATAGAGCCGGATTCATTCGACCTAGTGGTCAGGAAGCAAAATGAAGAGCATATATTGTTGAAGAAGGGCAATGAAGAGGTAATAAAGTCACGCAACGATGAAATACAGAGTGTCCCGAGAAATATTACAAAAAAGTATTTGCGAATATCTTTGTACTCTTTGAAGCTACGCAAGAAGCTTAAAATGTTTCTATTATAGAATTCAAAGTCGTGCGTTTTTAGAATATGCAAAACAATTTATCTTTGTGTCGGCGGAGATACCGTTTTTGGCGGAGACATTTAACGTCTTTTTAAAAAGTCACATCCTTATACAAAGCCAACACTTTTTACCTCCGGATGAATTTAAGTTTGTCACACCTGGTAAAATGCTATCTTTTGGTCACGGTAGCTTTTTGGATGTTTCATCCGTCGGCGAAGGCTTGGCGGAGACTTGTTCCGGCGGAGGCCGCCTTGGGGGCTTGGCTTTCGCGAATCGGATTGGAAAAAAATTAAAAAAAAATGTTGAGTTTACAGCTTAAAATCCAATTTGACGAAAATGACGGCAATTCGACGTAATTTTGAAAAATTCTGTCAGATTAAAACCCTGCTGTATATAAAAATGGTCATATAAGAATTCGAAAAAAAAATTCCAAAAGCGCAAAATCCGGTGCAAAAAAAGCCGACCCCAAAATTGAAAAAACGTAATTTCACCCAGAGGTAAAAAGTCTTGGCTTTATAATAAGGATGCGACTTTTTTTAAAAGACGTTAAATGTCTCCGCCGAAAAACGGTCTCTTCGCCGACGCCAAGATAAATTCTTTGGCTTATCTTAAAAACGCACGACTTCGAATTCTAGAAGCATTTTAAACTTCTTGTGTACCTTCAAAGAGTAAAAAGATATTCGAAAATGCTTTTTGTAATATTTCTCGAGACACCCTGCATTTCTGTTCTATAGTAATACTTAAAAATTGTAAGACTTTGAACATGTCTTTCAGTTATGTATACGGATTGTCAGGCTGAAGCCAGCAGACCTCGAGCTTCACACCTGGGCCGAGATGGAGCGGATCCAAGACCAATTGATCGATTGTCATCGCTGTCAGATGCTATTCATCGACCCGTCTAACAGCGCCATGCCCTACGTAGTCTGTGCTCTACAAAGTGCGGCTTGTCAGCTCGAACAGGAACGATTCGTTGATATCCTCCAATTTCTGTCGGCATACCGAGAGCGACGCTGTGGCTGCTGGACAGCTCAGGTAACATAGTAGAACCAAGTTTGAAAGTCTTTCATCTTCAGAGTAACATTGAGTACATATATGAGAAGGTCCTGGAGCTGACAACCTTACACCGATCTTAAATTCAACCCGATACGAGTAGCAAAATGATATGTACATTTATTTACAATAAATTTTTATGACAATTGTTATGCATTTATTCCGGAGAGTTGAATTATTGTCAACAGTTACAAAGATTTTTTTGCGTTTCAGTCCATAATGGGCAGAAACCATAGTGGGCAGATTTCTTACCCTCTACAGTAGAAATAAGCATGAAACTTTTAATATCAGAATTCGCAAAAAAGTGTCATTTTTCGCAAAAGAATATCTCGGTCAAGCGGGAGTCAGGAGTCTCGCATATGTCCTATGATAGAAAAAGTAATACTAAATTTGTGCCAGGTTTTATCAAAATCTGAGCGTCGCACTTGGGGTACTTCCCCTGTTATATATACCAATGTTAAAAACTGACAAAAAATAAGGAGGCGACAAAATTATAAAGACGTGCCTTGAATGTTTGAGACGTCTCATCATTCTTAATGCCAACGATCCATCTAGTCAACTCTTTGTGTGTTTATATAAACTTGCTATCTTAATTTTTACATGGCTTCGCACACGTTCAAAGTCATTACGGTAGCTTTAATAACGCTTTCTTATGAGTTTCATCATTTCATTTCATTTATTTATTCCTATATCACTCAGAAATTATATTGAGGAGAATAGGTATGCTACGCGTTTCACAATTGAAGACCGAAGATCCATTGTTGTACACTTGGGTGATCAGGTTTTTGCGAAGACCATCGGATCATTCCAAACTTGCGCTTCCCATATGGGCTTCATCCAGGGGAACCTGTTTCTCGCGCGACCGAGTCGTGATGAAGTGCTCCTCAAGACTTCAGGCCTAGATAGGTGCTAAAGTTGGCCAAGCATCCGATTTGCCATAGTCCCCATGCACTCAGCAAAATCGAATGTTTTCAAGTTCAAAAGCCGGAAACAGCAAAGTTGAGCCATTACCGAACCGCCCCCAGCGTAAATACTGTTTCAACACCTGGTTTGAGACGTTTTAGGGTCTGAGTGATCAAGTGTAATCTCGATCTAAAATCGTCTCAAATACCCCTCATATTGTTCGAAACATGTTTTAGACAAAGCAAATATCCTTTAAATTAGATTTGCTAAGTATTACCTCTCGGTTGGGGTACATCAAAATTGTTTCATACCTGAAATCTGAAAAAATCAAAAACAACAATATCAAGGATAAATCAATGTTACGACATCAATAATGTTAAAAGAACAGTTTACCGTCTCTTTAGACCTTATGTGACCTAAAACAAAACGAAATCTCACGTTAAACTTATGAAAATACCTAGTGTAATATCGGAAAATCAAAATAACAAAAAAATGTTTAGTCCTATGGAGCCGAAACCAACTTTGGCACGAAGAGCAGTCGACGCTGGTTCTTTCGGTGGGAAAACCTTCAAATTCCGTTTATAAACTCGCAAGAACAACCAGCATTCATCTAAATTCATACACCTACTATAATGTCTCAATGCGGGTGGAGAAGAATATTTTAATGGGCAAGTCTTACATATATAAAAAGAGCGATGATTTAACTTACTTATAGAGCGATGAAGAACAAAGTAAACAATTTTTTATATTAATTTTGCAAAAAAAGAAAATTAGGAGAAACAGTTGACGACCCAGGGAAAAAGACTTGGCTCATCCTGCAGTGCGTTGATTTAAGTCGGCGCCAGATTTGCGAATTCGGTGCTGAGTTAATTCGTTTGATAACATCGCCCAAATACATGTACACTCAACTGTGCTAATGCTGAAGCTTAGTCAAACCGAATCAAGCTTCTAACTCAACCATTAGAGCAAAAAATCCAGAAATTTTGG
This sequence comes from Bursaphelenchus mucronatus, assembly GCA_025436335.1. Lineage (NCBI taxonomy): Eukaryota > Metazoa > Nematoda > Chromadorea > Rhabditida > Aphelenchoididae > Bursaphelenchus > Bursaphelenchus mucronatus. The sequence continues at coordinate 6,956,278 of CM046356.1, forward strand.
GAATTTTATTGAGCCCTCAGGGCCTTAAGCACCGCGCGAATCCTGGAATATTGTATCGTTAAAATCACCAGAGCGCCACAATTAACTATCATGGCTTCATGCAATCTTATGATAAAGAAATTCAAATTTTTCCGACACCTGCAATTAAAAACTCCACAAAAATTTTTTGTGCCTCAGGGCAGAAAAAAATTTTTTTTTACTGTGTAACATATATATAGTCAACCAATGATCAAACTTGTTCAAGACGTGGAGTTAATATCTATCACCGTTCTCGATTTTCAGACTGGTCCAAATTAAATCGGCGGAGTATATAAAGATTTTTTTTTTCAATTTTGGCGTCGGCTTTTTTGTGCACCGGATTGGAAAAAAATTTCGAATTCTTAAATGACCACCTTTATATAATACGTATGTATGTTGGATAGGAACTGTCGGATCAATAGTGACATTTCGAAGCTATAGTTGCATTTCGTGTTTTTTAGAAGAAATATTTTTTGGAAATTTTGGTAAAATGTTTACGAAACTTCTTCGTTCCGGATTATTTACGAAGAATTCATTGCTCCAAACACAATATTTTTCTAAGAGTCCCTACCTTCTTCATGGTGACTTTGAGTGGCAAGATCCAAAATCGGAAGATGAAGTGGTAAACATTACATATGTGACCAGAGATGGATCTCATAAACAAATTAAGGGCAAGATTGGAGATAATGTGATGTATCTGGCTCATCGGTATGCTCATGTTTTTTGTATTGCTTTATTTTAATTTTAGGCGTTCGTGTGGTTATCTATCATTTTATTTGTCTACTTTTTAGACATAACATTGAAATTGAAGGTGCCTGTGAGGCCTCTCTTGCTTGTTGCACATGTCATGTTTACGTTGAACAACAATATTTCGATATCCTCCCTGAGCCTAAAGAAGAAGAAGAGGATATGTTAGATATGGCCCCAGTTTTGAAGCCAAACTCACGACTTTCCTGCCAGATTATACTTTCCAAGGATCTTGATGGAATCACTGTAACTCTTCCAAAAATTACACGGAATTTCTACGTTGATGGCCATGTCCCTGAACCTCATTGAATCTTTTTGTACATTTTTACAAACGGGGAAGTTAGAGATAAATAAATATTTTATTTATATTAAACTTTGAATGTAGGTCGCTTTGCCCGGATTTATTTTGAAACTATAAGAAACATAGTTTTTCTGCGAAACCTCATGATGTAGGGTTAACTAGACCACAAAAATATGCAAACAGATGTCAGATTAAAGGAACGGCCTTCTTCTTGTTGTTTTTTAAATTGGAGGAGAAGCTAAAAGAACAAGTTCATGGGTCGGCTGGGGTCTCTCGAGGTCTCAAATTCCGCTTCGATCTCGGGTTTTATCCTTCGTTTTAAGTTTGTGACCGACTACTGTATTTTTGGTATTATAGATTTTCTATTTACATACTGACTTTACGAATTTTTCAGGAATTGTCCGATGTGTGGTTTTTTGTTTATAAAATTGATGCAAAATGCTTCAGAGTTCGCGATCCTTGCTTTTGTCGGTTAATTTTTCCATGTGATAATTTCTGGGGTTGTTTTCGCCGGTTCCGTTCTCTGATCAGGTCGGTGATATTCGTAGCAACTTATACTTTCTTTTCCGAATAGTTTTTGTATGAGGTGGAGTCTAATTTCAGGGATGGTATTAAAGCCCCCTTAATGTTTTTGAAGTTACGATAAAACTTCTTACAATGCTTTTAGCCTTCTCATTAATTGCCAGGACTTGCTTAAATTTACCGCTATTGCTTTTTACAGTATCGCATTAATTGGGTACTGGGATGCGTTGATCACCTGCCGGATTAGTGGTTCAGCTGTTGTCTTCGTTTCCGGTCGCCTCAAACGTCATGAGATGAATATTTCTTTTCTTTTCCCTCCGACTCAACGTGTCTCGGGGAAGAAAAAGGGGGATAGAGTGAGGAATCGGGAGAGTCCAGAGGTCTGTTCGTTCTTTGTGGTGCACTCTGCTCGTTCGCGTTTATTTCAACTGCCCAATGCCTCGGGGTTTTCCCTCAGTCTTTTTTTTTGTGAATGGTACCATTTGCTCGAGGGATTTGATAATAAAATATTATTGTAATGCTACTATAATTTGATAACGGTTTTACAGTGAACGTAGAGAGCACTAGAAATCCTTTTATAGGTTTTTTATCGCTTTGATATATAATTGTAAGGGATTTCAAAATCTTTTATATACTTTTTTTAATATCGTGGGATCATTGTTGCGCAATGTAAAATAACTACATTATCGACTGAAGTGATACGTGATTTTGACCTAGTCGACGCGTCAATGCTCGCGAGATGTTGTCGGTGGAAGAGTTTATTTGATTGTTTTTATTGCAGCACCATGACATCGCTAAACCTTCCCTGGCTAGTCCGTTCAGTTGTTCGATCACTAATGTTGCAGAGTCAGCGAAGAGTCCGAGAATCAGATTCCAATAAAAGCCTGGAATCCTTGGATGATGAGGACGGCGATCTGAAGGTGACAGTCTTGGAGAGAAGTGGATTTGATCACAAGTTATTAGGACGTTACAGAGCTTCGTAAGTTTTTAATTGTCGGTCTTAATTACTTGATGTTTTATTTTCAGGATCGATGGAAACTGTCTGATCGATGAAGATGACCCTTTGGTTTATGTGGATAATGTGTTTTACAACAATCTACCAGGACCCGGGAAACCCCATCATCTGGAACCCCCACTTCTGGAGTCCCATCGAGTAGAATTTACTCAATCTCTAGGGGAAGTTGTGATATCACTCATCAAACGCGGGAGGAGCTATCAGAACAATCTGGAAGAACGAACTCTTAACGACTCTGGCTTTAAGGCAGTGGGTAGAACGCCGGTGCAATGAATTATATAGATTATCGCTTATCCTCACTTATACTGCAGGTTGTAATCCGGTGAGGTCATTACCACTTTTGATCTCATTATACGGTTTGTTTTAATACTTTATGCCTTATTATTTTTTTTTTTTTTGAAAATAAACGATAATTTTATTGGATCGTATTGGCATTACGCGATGAATTTTTTACTTTCAGACGAGATTTCAGCTTATATACGTATGTCTACTTTCTTCTGTTTAAATCCAACTTTTAGAACAAAACAAATTCATTTCGTTTCCATTATGATTTCCGAAAGTAAGACGTTATAAGACTAGTTGTTTCAAGCGGTGTAACTCAATTAAATCTCTAATCATCATTCCAAGCCTTTAGATAAATTATTTTATCGTGAATCACAGAGATATATGTAAAAATTTGTTGCAAAAAATGAGAATCTGAGCAGAGCTGCGTAAAAATTATTCTAGGTAGTAGACGAAATAATATAACCAAGTAATAAGATTAATTCAAAATATATATCCTTTGCTGATAAGACGGAGTATTCCATGGCAACCAGGCCGAGAAGGAAATGCTTTGGAGGGTCGGAGAGCAGAATTAAGTAGGAGATCCGATAAATACATAGAGCAAATCACCTTCAACATAATACATTAGAAATAAGATGAAGATGTAATGAAATAATCAGGTAACGACTGAGAGGAGGATTAACGGGACAGAAGTATCAGTATATGATCGACAACACTCAGGATTGACAAGCTCATGTAGTAGATGATGATGCTGGCGGTGGCATTGGACCACCCATAGGGGGCTGGCCATTCCCGTAATACTGCATTTTCTGGTTAGGTACTCGAGAGTCAAGATTAGTCAGGGGCTGGGGCATGTTTTGATTCCATGCATATTGTTCTTGGGGGTTTAGGGCTCTTGACATATCTAAAAGTAGAATAATAATGTAATCTCAAGAGTTTATTCTTTCGTCATAACTGGAAATAACATTACTTACTCATCTCCATTCCGGGTTGGTATGGTACTCCAGGCATCGGTCGATCATTTCCAGGCATCCCCATCATTGCTTGTCCCATGTTAGGCGCCATAAACCTGGGAGAATTCATATGACCTTGGAATCCGTTTTGAGGCATGGGGTTTCCATTCATGGGCTGACCTGGGAAGGAAGACATTTGGCTTGGATCAGACGAAGGCGGCATCCCATTTGGTATCATGCCTTGGGGCATTCCATTGAGCTGCATTTGAGGATTATAGCCGTGAGGCATGAAATTCTGCCCGTTCATGAATTGAGGAGGGATCTGATTTGGTGGGTACGGACCGGGGAAACCCCTGAATCTCATGTTCGGGTGGAATTGAGGCTGTTCAAGGGATCGTTGTATTTCATCCAATTTGGCCATCTTCTCTTCTCTAAATAATTAGATTTTCTTCGTTTTTGCAAGAAGTTATGTATAAAAAACCCAGTTAATTGATGGAGAAGCCTTTCAAGAAGCCCGCACTTACTTTGACTTCCCATTCGAGATCTCAGTCTTCATATTCTTGGTCGGGGGTTCATTGGAAAAGGAAGCCATTATTTCCATTTTCCTAAAAAGCTCTTCGAAGTAAAATGTGATACTTACTTCAGTGGGTTGTTCTCATCGGCCGTGTTTGGTTCCTGCTTGATATCTTGAGGGTTTTGATTGGACATTGGCTGCTTAAAATCCAAATTTTGCATGGATTGCGGGGATGGACTAGGATTATGTTCCTAAAAGCGGACCAATCCAAAAAACATTAGCAACTTACAGATTGAGCTGTATTCTTTCGCTTCAGACTTCGGTTAGGTTGTTGAGCTGAAGGAAAACTGGGGGAATTCCGTTGTCCATTGTCCATCATGTGATTCATGACGGGGTTTGGTTGAGACATCTGCCTGGCCTGATGCCATTGAACAAGTCCTGGATAGCGCCCTTGCTTCACGTCCTGTGTGGCCGAATTCAACATATCGGTAGTAAAGACATAGCTATTTCGTTGCGAGATCAGCTGGGGATTGCTCATTCCTCGACTAATCAGAGGTGGTTGCTGAGGAAATTGAGGTCGTTGCACAGGATTCATGGGATTTGCACGGGCCATTTGGGGGTTGTAGGAAGGTGGTGGTTGGAATTCAGGAGTTCCCGGAGGTCGTTGATTTGACATGCCTTGCATGTTGTTGAAATAAGGTTGTTGTTGATTGAAGTAGCCGACTGATGGAGGTGCCGAATTAGGTGGAGCCATCCCTCCCGCGTTGTAAAAGTTAGGTGAGGGATCTTGGAATTGCATGGGGGCCCCATTGGAAGTCGACGGCATCTCAGGCCGGTGCTGTTGGGGCCCTCCTTGAGACCAGCAGGGGTACTGATTGATGCCCGGAGGGAACATGCCGCCGTTCGGGACGCCGTTGAGCTCCGCGCCCACCGGCTGGACCGCAGTCTGTCCGTCCATGCACTTGTCTGAACAAAAGTAATTACAACCGGGGGATCTAAAAGAACGCCACGAACAGGATACGGCCCGCTGTTGCCACGACTACCGTCCTCAAATCCGTCCCCTCAAATGGGCATACAGGCACGTTTGGTGATGGATGGTCCTAATTGGGTGCTGGACGGGGGCAAGAGGGATGTCGGCCCACGTCCAGAAAGCCCGGGTCTGTTTGAGAACCGTGGCCGCTAGGAAATCGAAGCCTTAGAAGCGCCCGCGGGGATGTTCGAAAGTAAAATTTACAACAAACTAGTAATAGGCCGTCTCGCAATTCAAGAAAACATCGCTGAGGATGCTGCTTCAAGATAACAAAGATGCATTTTTAAATATAAACACCTAATACTGATGCTGGAAAATTGCAAAACAATTTATATAATGGATACTTCGCAAAATGTTATCAATTGTAAGAAAGCAGATGTGAAACAAGCCGGTGAACCAACCCGTAACGTTTCCGCTAAGGCCTTTGTTTTACTGTAGGTGTTTTTGACTAAAAACCTTGCCGAAAAAACTGATGAGACCAAATGTTCGAAATACCTGTTTCACACATTTAAACCCTAATCAAGGCCTCTAATTAAGAGGAATCGCTGCTGGAGGAGAGGTCGACCACTCACTCCTTCTCATTTCATTTCCCGCCCGGGGTTAGATGTAGCCGAATTCCCTTTCTTCATTCCGAATCCACCAAAACCCAAAAATTCGGACGCACCCTCCGAAAAAACGGGCGGCGGCTGAAGCGAAGCTCTCTCACAGACCAGCAAAGAGACACTGCACTCCCAATATAAAGCGGGACACCAAACCAGAGAAAGGCAGAGAGCCGATGAAAACATATATAAAAAGCAGAGGGCAACCCTCTCAACGAACGCTAAACGGCAAGAACATAAATAACAAGAACTCCTCTTGTACACGGCTAATCCCACTAACTTGGCATCTTGTAGAATCCTCAATCCCGGCACTCCAATCCGACGGACTCGGAATGACGTCTTCCGTACATCGTCAACAATTCAGCCCACTTTTTTAAAATCTTTCGCCGTCGTTAAACTGTAATTACATCAAAGATATTGCCCGAATATGGATTCGAAGACAGATATGATAATGAGCTTGAAAGCAGAGTTAATCGAGCAACCCTGTAAAAATTATCATGGCTTAGAAAAGAAAATGACAGCGGCTATCGCTTGCTAAGTAATAAAAAAATAATTGGCAGTAAAAAAATAAATAATTGTTAAATTAATGGATTCTGATATCTCTAACGTCAGTTCCCGAATTCTGTTGTAAATAGGTTTCCGAAAAATTGCGAATTTCACCCTCCTTACATCGAAAATTTCCATAATTACCCGATAAATAAACACCTCGCTGGAATTTGGGTATACGCTAGTTGTAAAACGACCACACAAAATCAGAAAAAATTAATTATTTTAATTATTTTTTTTCAAAGAATGACATGCCACAACAGATTTCATCCCACCACGAAAAGGAACCGCGCGAAAATATGGCGGCGAAGTTTATTCTGAAAATTTTCGAAAGGAAATAAATATAATAATTTCATCAATATCAAATATCATCACTACGGACTTGTTGCTAACGTGGGTCAGAAAATGGTCGTTCTGAATCAACAAAGTGCTCATATTCCGATTCATGAAGATCAGGAAGGCATCTCGATTCAACGGTCCTTTGAGAAGTTTCTGACTGAGTAAGACGTTTCGGGATTGTTATATCTGTTTTAGATTCAAAGATGAGAAAGGTGTCTTGTGTTACGAGAGGCCTTTGGCTGAACTCCAGGAAGTTGAAAGGAATACATTGAACGTCAAATTTCCTCATGTCCAACAGTTCTCCGCTGTACTTTCAACTGCTCTCGAACTCCAGTTTTATCGGTGTGTGGACTTGTTTTGATTTTTTATTTACTTTTAGGTATTATCCTTTCATATGTGATGCTGTGAGAGTCCTTGTGATGGATTCGTGCAGCGATGAATCCGTGAGGTTGATAATTGAAAAGAAGCAGATATACGTCAGTATAACCGGATTACACACCAAGCGTCCCATTCGAGAATTGACCACGGATAAGGTTGGGACATTAGTCCGAATCTCCGGACAAGTGGTCCGAACTCACCCAGTTCATCCGGAATTGTTCAGAGCAACATTTGTCTGTGATGATTGTGGAGTTACTATTAGGAATGTTATTCAGCAGTTCAAACATACGTTGGTAAGTTGAAGATTAGGATTTAAATTTACACTGACTCTAGCCAGTGAAATGCGACAATCCACAATGTAGCAATCGGTCCAGGTTCTCCTTAGATCCCCACGATTCTACTTTTGTTGATTATCAACGTGTTCGTATTCAAGAGTCTCAAGAAGAACTTCCTTTGGGTTGTATTCCTCGTACTGTTGACATCATTTTGAGAGGAGAAGGCGTGGAATCAGCTCAACCTGGAGATCATTGCGACTTCATTGGAACATTGATCTCAATTCCTGATGTGTCCGCCATCTCTGCTCCTGGAATGCGGGCAGAAGTGAAGAACAAAAGAGGACAACAGAGTGAAAATGAAGGTGTTAGAGGCTTGAAACAATTGGGCGTTCGCGATCTCCATTACAAACTGGCCTTCTTGACTACTAGTGTTACTCCAACCAATTCATCGGTATACACGATATCGTTGTTTATTGTTTATTTAACTGCTGTAAAATAGTATCGTTTTAGTTGGGTGGTATTGAGTTCACTCACGATGATATGGATCATGATCAGTTATGGCAAAACACGAGTGAAGTTGAGAGGATAAAACTCCGAGAAATGAGCGACGACCCAAATATTGTTCAAAACCTCAGCAATTCGTTGTTTCCTGACATTTTCGGAAATGAAGAAGTTAAGCTTGGTATATTGTTGATGTTGTTTGGTGGTGTCCCAAAGAACACGACAGGCTCTCACCTAAGAGGAGACATTAATGTATGTCTGGTTGGAGATCCGAGTTGTGCTAAATCTCAGTTTTTAAAGTAAGTTCCAGCGATTACTATAGGTGTCTTTGTAGGACTGTGAATAGATTTTCATCCCGTGTTGTTTACACTAGTGGTAAAGCTTCCAGTGCTGCAGGTTTGACAGCCGCTGTAGTTAAAGACGAGGAATCATTTGACTTTGTGATCGAAGCGGGTGCCCTTATGTTAGCTGACAATGTAAGTTGATTATTTCGTTTTATGTATCCTCGACTTTAGGGTATCTGTTGCATCGATGAATTTGATAAGATGGATCAAAAGGATCAAGTTGCTATTCATGAGGCAATGGAACAACAAACTATTTCCATTACTAAAGCTGGTGTAAAGGCCACATTGAATGCAAGATGTTCCATCTTGGCTGCCGCCAATCCTATTGGAGGTAGATACGATAAGAGTAAGCCTCTCCATTACAACGTTGGCTTATCTGCTCCGATCTTGTCTCGTTTCGATTTGTTCTTTGTCATGACCGATGAAGTTAATCCGGTAAGTATATGTTTTTTATCATTTGTTATGCGGACCTCGAAGATTGGGCAAAATAACATAATTTTTTCGCCTTTTAGGCTAGCCAAACCCATATTTTGCTAGTCCATCTTCGCAAAAATTGTACTGAAAGGTCGAAGTCTCCTTCGACCTGACACGCCCTTAATTGATCAACCCAACGTCTGAAACGCATTTTATATGCAGTTTTATATAATTCCAAATTTTGTGCCTTCTGCAGAGGTGAAAATCTTTTCAGGACCAATTAAGGCAATGGATAGTTGAAAGCGACAGCAAATATAGCTTTTGCGAGGATAGGCTATTAGGAATTAGACTTGGAAAATTTTTTTCAATCGAGAATTACGTTTTTATAGACTGTCGACTATGCCGTGGCTCGTCGTATCTTGGATAATCATGAGGTGTGGTTCAAGGATGAGAATGAAATCCAGAAACAGAAGTACACCCCGGATGAAATTAGAAACTACATTATGTTCGCCAGATGTTTCAGACCGAAGATCTCTGACGAGGCCGCGAGGTGCATGAAAGAACATTATAAGAGGCTGAGGATGAATTCAGTAAATCCCGGTCAAAGCATGAACCGGAAGATTACTGTAAGACAACTTGAGAGTCTGGTTCGGTTGTCTGAGGCTTTGGCCAGATTATCCTGTTCTGACCAAGTTCTCGTCACTCACGTGGAAAGGGCCGTGAAGTTGGTGAAAGATTGTAACAAGCCCGTTATCAGTCCTGATGTGGATCTGGGAGATGATCTCTATTTGGTATGTAATTATTGTTGTGGTTTTGTTCTTCAAGTGTTCGATTTTTATTGATTCGTGTAGGAAGGAGTAAACATGGACGATGGAAACGTTTTGAGGGATGTCAGCAACACTAAGGTAACCGGACATGAGGTTGACCCAGAAAAGCTGAAGATTAAATACGATTATTACAAGAGAGTCGCCAACATGCTGGTATTATATTTGAGAGGGGAAGAAGAGAAAAACGCCGAAGATCCGGATTGGAGTGGAGTTAAACAGAATGATTTGGTAGAATGGTAAGCAAATTTAGCTTTATTTAGAGTACAAACGTTATATCTGTTTCAGGTTTTTGGAGATGATTGAAGAAGATCTAAAAACTGAGGAAGATTATCATATTCAGAAGACAATTATCAGCAAGATGATCAAGAAGCTCCTCAAAGACTCAGTGATCATCAATATTTCTGAAGACGACGACACTAATCCCTCCCTTCTTGCACATCCTGATCACGTTGTTGATGATAACATTGATGTCGCTTAATTTTAATTTTTTTTAAATGTTGATGCTTGTAATCTAACGTGAGTGGGCATCTTATTATACTTCGTTGTAAATTTGAATACACGCCTTGACAGATAAACGCTGAAGGCTTATTCCGCACAAAATTGTATGGAGTTTCACATAATTTCTATGTTATGAGTTACATTATTTGTATTTGGAGATAGGTATATATGAATGCGGAGCTAGGTTACTACGTGCAGTTTCAAGCTTTGCTCGGAATCTCATACAGACGGCCTTGTTTATTCCTGTAGTACTCAAATTGTATGCTTTTATGAAGGGCCATTAGAAAGTTATTTTGGTATCCATAGAGAAGTTATGTTGGCTTGAGTTCAGACTTTTGTCGTCCGTCTTATGTTCTGAGATTTTGTTTTCTTTCCCTGGACTTGTTGTTTTTTATGCTTACAACAGGCTTAGGAAAAAGGAAAACACTGTCAGAATGTCTGTTTAAGCTTGATCAGTAGCATATCTTATTTTGAATGCTCTTGCTATTACCAGTTGACTCGTTATACAATTATCTTAATCAGCGAAGCGATGGAGACGAGAGTGATCGAAATTATTTCTCTGGCAAGGTCTCGAGAGTGGGTAGCCGGGCTGAAGACGGTCGCTCGGTCGGGTTTGCTCTTCTCTTTCTCGTCTTTTTAAGCCCTTTCCCTTCGTCATTTACGGTTTGTGAATCGAGGCCGAAGTCGCGGACTGTTTCCGTCCGTCCTTTAATGAAAAATATTGTCCCGCTTTCTTCTAGGGATTTGTCTCATTTAATATGGCCACCTCAACCTTCCAGACACGGACGTTTTTCATTCAGGTAAGAGGAGAAAAAGGGTTCAGGTTGTCTTAAGCCAAAACTTGTCTATAATTTTTCGGTCTGGGCGGCTTACCGAATGGTTTGGAAGAATTGTGATCGCTCAGTTGGAGCGATCACGCCTTGAAACCGGCGTCATAATTGCTTGATCTCGGGCAACTTGACTAATTATCAGCTTTATGGGTATTTGAGCTTTTTTTCGCTTAGAGGGATCACTCACTGGTTGAGTTTGCCGGCCAGATAAATGGATGCCAATCAGTCCGTTTCACCTCTCCGATGTGTGTTTATTTGATTTTTTGTCTATTCACTATTAGTTAGTTATTTTTTCAAACTTTTTCGGCCCATCTCTTTTCCCCTTCGTTTATATAATAGTAACCTTGAATTGTTCCGATTGTTTCAGTATGCTGGCCTTGTGCCTCAAATTAATGCGAATATAGATCCAAGTGGACGAACGGACCTCCTAAAAGTCCTGGACAGGGCGCAGGTACGCCTTTTTTTAATTTTTGAATTGATGACTTGTGACGTTTTTGTTGTTGACATCCGAAAGGCATAAAAAACTGAATGAAATTTGATTTAAGGCTGATGGACATATAACACTCAATCCGAGTCACAAACATGAGAATGCCCTCCTGGAACTTGACCATCAAGCTGTGATAGTTCGCAACAAAAGAGACAATGTAAGTGTTTATCAGTGTGAATATCATTAATATCTAAAACATCCCGCCCACCCATTATCTCCAGACACATTGGTCGAACACTCATTACACTTATTTTTCAGGATGTCCTTTTGGTAGTGCCATTGCACATGTTGGGTTCGGTTGGCTATGTAATCGAAGATGATGCACATATTGTTGCTTTGAAGATTGGCGAAGTGTACGAGTCCATGGATTGGGTGGATTTGGCCGTGTTTCAGGTCAAGGAAAAGGTGGCTTTGGAATACTTTCTATTTCTTTGCACATTTGGGTTCTGTTCGTAGACTGATGCTGTTTACTCGTCGCCTCCGGGCACGTCATGTATATAGTGTTCTGGGTTCCTTTTTTGTCCTTTCATGTTTTTTTGGCTTTTCACGCTTCCCATATTCGATCGTGCGCTTCATTTCAAACTTTTTTATTTTGCTGTCTCTTGGAGGGTGTCATATTTTCAACCCGAAGTTCTACCGTAAAGTACGCATTTACCGCGGGAAATTGCAGAAGTTTTTTATATGAAGTTTGTGAGACCTTTGCTTCATCGATTAAGCGGTATTATTATGTTCTTTTGTTGTAAAAAACAATATTTTTCCGAGTCATTTCCATATTTTGGAAGATGTCCGACTCCTCGGCTATACTCTTTGAAGTTGCTCTGACTGATTCGATTTGGGCACTTTGTTCCAGCTCCAAACGACATTAAGGGGTTCTCGATTCACGCCTGCCCTCGGCGATTTCAGTTAACGGAAGTGCCGGGTTGTGGCCCAAAAAAGATCCCGTAACGAACGAGTAGCGTTTTTTTGTTTTTTCTGTCGACTTTTATCCCATCTCTTCTCTGCTGACGACCTTCTCTCTCCTCACTTCTTGGGCCTTTTATTGCGCATCCCTGTTCACGTCGAATTCTCGTCAACGAGCTCATTCTCACACAAAGATTTTGACTACTTTTTACACTTTGTAACTTGTCTAACATGGGATTTTGAATTATTTTTACGCCGGACTTTTGTTTATGTTCATTATTAAGCATTCTTCAACACATGTAGCCTATTCTAGTCCCGGGGGTTGACATGTTTTTGATGAAGATATTCTTGCAGAATTTATATTTTGTTTTACATTTAGAAGGTTGCTGAAGATATCTGTCATCATTTTGATGAATCATTTCAAAGGCTCTACAGAGAGACCATGGCAGGAACGGTGGGACTGAAGGTGGATGCCGGTAAGTCCCTAATTACGACCCTTGAGTTACTCAAGAGAACGTAATCTTTGGGAATTGCTAGTTAATTGCTTTTTCTATAATAATATTTACCTTTCTAGGTCCGGTTAGATCTGCGTCCACCTCCAGTTTCTCACCCAAATCTGATGTTGTCCCTTCGTACGTGCTTTAAATCTTTGAATTGTTACTCCTCGTTTTTTTGATTTACAGTAATGTCTACGGAATCACTGAGGTATCTTGCAAGACAAAGCATTATTCGAATAGCAATGCCCTATCCCTGAGTACCAATAGTACTAGTATATCCTCAAAGAACAGTATGGACCGTATCAATGAGTATTTGACAATGGTAGGAAATGACTTCATATTAACGCATAAGTAGTCACAAATCGTCCAAAGGCAGAAAAAATATTATACTTGCAACAATTCATATCAAACGAAAGGGACTTTCCCTATTATGTCCTGTCATCGGGTTTCTAGGAATACTGGATCTTTCACCCTTATTGCACTTACCCATTTATAAAAGCGTCCGATTGAATGGCGTCGGAATTGGCGCCAAGAAGAAGAGGCTGTGGAGGGGTCGGGAAATGGGCAAAATTCTGGCTTCGGCTTTCTGGACCCGCGGAATTGGCTTTCATTTGTGGGCAACAGCGGTTTGGAGACGGATGCGGCTGACGGGTTTCTCCAGCGTCTTCTAAATCGCTCCACGACCACTTTCTGACTCACACTTGACGACTTTCGAACGCGACAGAAAACATTGACCGTTAGCAAAGTTCCTTTTTTGTTATTTATCGCGCAAGCATTGCTTCCAAACCCGGGGTTAATTCTATTTTTTGACTGCGGCGCTTTTTAATCTTATTTCTCTTCCGGCCTGCTTGTTTCAATTGTGCTTCAAGAGCCCAAAGACATCTTCGCTATGGTATTGTCATTCATATCATGTTTTTTACCTCCTTTCAAGGCCTCTTCTTCTAAAAGCATGGTATCAAACCTAATGGATTCTCCCTGGTCCGACCTTTCTTGGATATTTATTTCTGTGATGGCATTACATTGGAAACGACTGTCCCATGTTTTTGCTGTTCTCTGATTTATGGCATGGATGAGGAAGGGTTATTTCCGATTCCAATCATTTTTTATAAGTCAACTACTTGAACACCCGTTATCGTCATTTGATTTTGAATAGAGGCCACCCGTCTTATCAGTCATTAATTTCAGCTTTCGGTGTGTTTGTCTCATGAAGAGCTGAACAACTTTGCCTTACTATTAAAGAGATGGCGCGCCAAGGAAATGCCAGTGCTGGAGCTTGCGCATAAATTGATGGAATTATATGGCCCAGAACGGAAACACTTGCTAGCCCGTAAGAGTTCTTGGGTTGTTTAGCATGCTTTTTGGTTACTTATTTTTGTTTACTTTGACTGCATTATTTTCCAGCTGAATGCCGATATATGTTTTGTTTTGTAGGCATGAAAAGCTTGTTACGCGACGTGTCAGCCGAGGAATTGGTCACATTGAGCGAATTTCTGCGTCAGAATGGGGTCACAGAGAACGCGGCCATATCCCTGAGCGCGTCCACCGGCGACTTCAGCGCCGCTACGGACTCGTCATTACCCACGAGCGATGAGTTTAGGTGCGGGGGGTTTGACCATTCTATTATCTTTTTCGACTGCCGAACGAAGAGTTCATTTGCCTTGTTTCGGACGTTTTAATTAACTTGAATAATTTTCCGATATTTAATCCATTTGTATTTCCAGTGGCGGTCTTTGGTCTGCCGGGCGTCGGAACCTATAAGCATCTGTAATTATATTCCAAATAAACTTTTTCCATACCACCACATTGTGAGGATTATCGTGTTGAAGTCACTCGTTTACTGTATTTTCTGAAGCTCCCTTGTATTTAGCATTACGACTTTTTCAATAGTTTTTTTTTATTTATTTTTACGTGTATTTTCGTGAGAGCAATATCTACTGTTGGCTGACCATTAAATCGAGTAAGGATTATATTTTTAGACCATCGGATGTTCAATTGAATCTAGTCCGATTGGCTTCATTCACCCCATCTGGCCCAAGTTCGAATCACCGCCGCGACCCCGCATCTCGTCCCCCCAAACCCTCAAGACTGAAGCGTAAGGCCGACGGCGAGTTGGTCTCCGATCGGACATCCGAGCGCCCCAACGGCGTCGCGATGAGTTCGTCGACAACAATGGAGAACAGCCATCACAAAACCCAGTCAAGCGGCGGATTCCGCGGTTTGTTCAACAAACTCAGAAAGCCCTCCGAACACGCAAGTCAGGTAGGTGTGAGGGATAAAGCCGGATTATTCTTTCGAAGTGTTATCCATGTCTAGAGCCGGGACCAAAAGAAGTAAGAGATGGTTTTAGTTGATCTTCTAATAATGGCCACGCCTCAAGTAATTGAGTTCCGTTTTTGTGGTTAGATTACTTGATTACCAGTAATCTCATTTTCAGTATTGCCTTTCTTGCTCGACTGAAAATTTTGCACAAGAATTCTGTTTTCCAAGCAGATGACGTCCTTTTCCCAATAGTTTTTGAGTGAGATCAATTGTTAAACGAAAAAGTTTTAAAACATTGTTGGAAACCGTGTGCCGCCCCAATTTTTTTGGATACCTGTTGCAAAGGTCTTAAAAATTTTCTTAGGCGCAAACTAAGGGCTGAAGCCTAAGCTGAACTAAACTGAGGCTCTGCCGAAGCTTTAGGTTGCTGAGCAACAAAAATTTATATACTGCAACTGAAGCCCGACGGGACGGCATACAGAAGTGCAGCACAAAATATGTGTAAGTGTGGCGGAGGGTGGGGTCTTATTATTGGTTAAACTTTTTGTCGTCCAACGATACTTTCCGAGGGCATTTTTAATATGGAATTTCCTCTTTCGTACTTCTACTGATAAATAAGTTAGTTTTATACTTTAAAGGCTGCCTGCCTTTGCGTCAGTTTCGGAACGCCTAAATAGTGACAATTTCGGAACCAGAGTAATACCTGGAAATTTTCTGGAAGGTACTTATGGAAGTATAAAAGTTAGAAGCAAAGTTGTAAAATGTGCCTAACTAATTAAATACATCCATATTTATAAAATGGTCGTAAAGTTGTAAGCTTGATCTTGCGCAGATGTTCAATGAAACTATATTTCTTTACCATTTTTGCACTAAACTTGCAAATGCACGAGGTATAATAGTTTGCAAATTTGCTTGCGTAATCTACCCCTGGATCCAGTTTAGTTTAGGAGTCTTTTACAACTTTGATATGAACTTTTATACTTCCACTTACTTTTTACGTTTCTTGCAAGTGCTTGTCAGACATTTTCCATGTATTTTCTTTTCTCCGGAATTTTTACTGTTTTGCTACTCCGGAAGTGTCGCGGTCCTTATTTGCGTCCTTATTTATTATTTGGGGGATATAAATTCTGACAATGTTCATTAATCTTGTATTAAAACAAAAGATGACAACATTGTTGGGTGTTTGCACTAAGGACTAAAAAAGTCTGCATCTCATTAGGGATAACTCACAAAAAGATTTGTTATAATATGTAATTTCTTTTCTCGTCGGTCCTTTATATCTTTGTTCTCGGCTGTGATCGTTCAAGGGGATTTGGTCGTGTGATCTGAGGGTGTTATCGTTCTTTTTCTGCGACCAAAAGTTTGCGAATCGATTTGTCTGCTAGGTTTACTTTTTTTCCGATTGTCTGATATCGCTGCTGCAATATTAGGACGAATAAACAACATGACAGTTATAAACTTTCCCTTTCTGTTTTGCTTTTTTTGGAACAGCGTGAAGGCCGAGGGACCGGCCGCCTCGAGTCTGCTCGGGAACTTGCAGAAGCGAACACAAAAAAAATTAAAACGAAAAGTGCACAGAGAGCCTCGGAATTCTTTTTTAACGTGTGTCCCTCCATTTCTTAGTCCTCTTGCCTCTTCGGGCCCTCCGGACAAAAAGAGAGACATGAGAGAGTTGCAAACGCTTTTTGGGACGCCTTTTTTGCGGTTTGCAGCATTTTTTGCAGCCCTATTTTGAGGTTTGGCGGATTCTGGGCCATTGAGTATATGCCCAAGTAACACTTTTGTGTTCTTTTCTCATACGCTTTAGGAAAGAAGAAGGTCTGATACTCTTCGTTCTACATCAAATCGGACTCATTCGTTGTATTAACGCGGTGGAAAAAGATTAATTTATACGAATAGTTCTTCTGAAAGGGCTTGAACAACCTAAGTGGCCGTGTATATTTCTACTCCAAGTGGGCTTTTAGGGTGAGAGCTTTTTCTGCAGAATGTCTCTTTTCCTTGCTTTTACTTATCTTATGAGAATAATACCTTTGAAATTACTAAAATGCTATAGCGCGCTACCTTTTTGCTCAATTTGAGGGCATGATTCAATGCATGGCGGGCGTTTTTGTGTAGCTAACAACAATCGAACTTTTTTCTTATACGTTTATATAACCATCTACAATTGGGCTATGTTTTTTGGGTTATATATATTGGAAGCGGATGGAAAGTTTTTGCGACGCTTTGCAGTTGTAAACTTTACAACGTCCTTATCATTCCACTTCCTCAGATGTCTTAGCGGAAAAAATTGGCGCAATATTCTTGGAAAAAGAATTTTTCCGTTGACCGTCCATTTCCCATATCATAGCCGACTTAAAAGGACGCTGTGTTTAGACAGAGTTTCGCAGTCAAAGACAACTCTTTTTGTTGGGTTGGATTGTTTTTTTGTATTATATTTGGACGGCCGTGCATGCTGGGAAACGCGGCCTCAACAGTTTTCCGTTCTTTCCCGTCGGCGATTTGTCTTTTCCAGGGTGTTGAGCGCTGAACTGTATGAGCATCTACTGCATTAAGTCGGGCAGGGTTTAACTCAGGCTGCATTGTTTGGATTGCTGACTTTTGAGAACAAGTTTAGAGCCCAAAGTTTCCGGAAATGTTGGTCGACGAGCCGAGGGTGTCATTCACAAGTTAGCGCAAAATAACTTAATCTCGGCTTATTCTAATTCAATTTTATGAATTTTGAGTGGACTGGACTATTCGAACTATGCCTACATTGACGTCGGTTCCGTTAATATGATGTTTAATGGATTTTAATGCTGTTTTTATTTTATAGGGCCAGTGGGGTGTTTTGGTAAAAGTTAGTATAAAAAACTTAGAATTGTATGCTTTACGCAAAAGTTTTCTTGCAGACTCTACGTGATAGATATAAAAACGTCGTATAATTTTTTTTCATTTCATTTTATAAATTTAAGAATACAATACCATATGCGTTGTTCGAGAATACAATACCATATGCGTTGTTATGCGTTGTATAAGTCCACCGTGTTAATGTCGAGATGAAATTGTAGTCGTATTTTAATTTATATTTCGAGCTAACGGGTTCTGATTCTTGATTCTAGTACTGCCATTTTCTTGCACAAAATCCCGATGTTTTTCTTAGTGGTCTGATCGGTGGAAAACTTCATAATGAGTGTCTCAGCGCGTTCCGAACCTATAATTATAACTGCTCCAAAGGTAAGATAAGTTGAACTTGGCTCACTTGTTTATTCAATTCAAGGTTTTTTACGAATCAGAATCCTTTATTTTTGGGTCTGGGAAGTGTTATTTTTGGATATTATCAGGGTGGTATTACAAGCAATATAACTTTGTTTTCTTTTTTTCTTGGCGGAGCGATTTTTATTCTGCATAATCTGTTTTAATTAACAATCATAGATATTATTATAAATAAAAAATCATTGGCAGTGTTTGTCATTTTTTGCCATAATCATCAAGTATGTTTACTATGGTGATGATTGTGATGTTTGCATCACTTTTTCAACCCCCGTTTTTGGATTCTGCATGATATGTAAAGCGGTTGCTCTTCGTCTTGCCACGCACTTTTACAGCAGAACCCTCAAATGCCCAAAATCGGCCGTCTGAAGGGATTAAAGCCGTTTTTTTCTAAGCAGATTAACAACATGGCCGTTTCTCGGCTGCTACCTGTTCATTCCCTCCATACATCCAGGGGGGGGCTCGTCACTTTCCTCTTTTTAGTCGACGTTCTGGGACGGGCGAAGGTAGTAAGTAGCCGCTGCCTGCCGTCTCTTTTTTGGTCCTTGTTTTCTGCTTCGAACTGTTTTCATCCCCTCCGGCTTCACGTAGCCCCTGCCCCATATTTCATACCCTTCTTTGTGTATGTGTTTAGCCAGGCACGCTTTTTTCTGTGAGTATTAAATGAGTTGCGCGTGTTTCACTTTTATCAACGGTGGGCCAAAAGGGACCGGAAATGGAGTCGGTGTTCCACGGGTTGGACGTAAGACGTTGCCCTAGTATTAAGGCATTTTGGGTTAAAGCTCGCGGGCATGTTCTTTATGCTGATTAGGTGACAGCCAATCTAAATTTAAATTTCAGACATTGACTGTTTAATTTAGGGTGTCGTTTTTACGATTTGTGATACCTCCTTCCTATTACTTTTCTAATTATAGGGTAATAAAGTCAAAGGCCGGCATTATTCGTTCCTTAACTAGGCTGTTATATGTTCGGCGATTCGTGATTATTAAATTTGGGACATAATGATGATTCAAAGTCTTTAAATAATATCTGCTGTACAGGCTAGCATAATTCTTGTGTTTTTGGGAGGAAGCAGCGATTTTGTTTCTTGGAATACATGAATGCTTTTATTTAAAAGACAGTCAATCTCTGACTGTTAAGGCGGAACACTAATAAGAAAACACATAAGAGGAACAACCGCAACTTCCATCATGACGTCGTTTTCTTCCATGTTTAAAGGATTCATCAAATATCCTTTTTCGGTATGCTAATATTTTCTTTGGTTTATCTTGTTATTGAAATGTGATAAAATGGGTTGTCTTTTCTTTTTTTTCAGTTTTGTATTGAAGTCTTATTTCAACCTGGTTCATTCTTACCCAATACAATAGGAACTAGAGATTGTAGCGTTGTAATTCAGCTGGGAACCTGAGGAATGTATTTATTATAGGCATGGATGACATTTTGAGTGGTAATTAATTCGACTAGGTCATAGTTTTCTGGTTACATAATTCTTGTGGATATTGGGAAGCGCTGGAATTATGAAATGTTAAATCCTTTTTCTAGGTACAGGTCGGGACTCGTGTTTATGATGCGAACGAAATACAAAAATTGATCCCTCAATTAGAAGAGACCATCGAAAAGAAGAACCGTCTTCTACAACATGCTCAGGAACAGATTGAAGATCAGCAGACAAAGATCAGCCAACTCGAAGGCGATATCAAGACTTTGCAGGTAAACTTTTCAGTTTTTGTACAAAGTACGCTGCAAAAATTGTGTTTTGCTGCTTATCACTCTCCTTTGTTTACCCCGAATGGAGCGAAGAGTGAATTCACGCTGGCTCCCTGACCTCTGTTTTTGTTATTTTTGTCTAGAACGGATAAAAGTATTCCTGGAATTCGGGCGAGATCATAATTACCAATAACGGAACTTTTGCAAATTACAGAGCGAATGTGATAAACTGAGATCAGTGCTGAGTCAGAAGGCAGAATCCGTGGCCTCACCTCCGACCCCGCAACCAAAGTCCAGTCAAAGCGATGATCCACACGCAGAAATCAATCAGGTATATATAATACAATGCAAATGAAATTGAAAGTTGTCGTTTCTTTATCGTCATTATTGCCCTTTATTTATATTTTTAACTAAAGCTTTATTTTCCAGGAGGCTCTGCAGAAGAAAGTGTTACCCACTGATATCAAAACCAATGAGCCTCGTGCCAAGAAGTTGGCCGTTTCAGCCGAGCCAGCCAAACTCGAGAGTAAGGCTACTCTCCAGCATCACCCTAAGAGTGCTGGCTCCAAACAGATGATTAGAGATGCTGTTCAGAAGAATGATTTCCTAAGACAACTTGCCAAGGAACAGGTCATCGAATTAGTCGAATGCATGTTTGAGATGAGAGCCAGAGCTGGACAATGGATTATACAGGAAGGAGAACCCGGGGATCGTCTCTTTGTTGTAGCCGAAGGCCAACTTCAAGTCTCGCGCGAGGGCCAAGCCTTGGGAGTTATAAACACTGGAGTCGTTATGGGAGAGCTGGCCATTTTATATAACTGTACCAGGTGAGTTGCGATTTTTATGATATGTGTTTATTTGGACACGTAAAGTTCGTCACGAATTTTTACGATAAGACGACATTGACAACGGTATTTACAGGACCGCGTCCGTTCAAGCTCTTACAGATGTAGTATTATGGGTGCTGGATCGATCGGCCTTCCAGATGATCACCATGAGGTTGGGAATGGAACGACATACCCAGCTCATGAACTTCCTCCACAAGGTCTCCATCTTCGAGAATCTCCCAGAAGACCGAATCTCCAAGATGGCCGATGTTATGGATCAAGATTATTACGCAGGAGGGCATTACATTCTCAGGGAGGGAGAGAAGGGCGACACCTTCTTTGTTATTAACTCAGGCCAAGTTCAAGTCACTCAGACCATCGAAGGAGAAGATGTTCCCAGAGAAATCCGAGTCCTCAAACAAGGCGATTTCTTCGGGGAAAGAGCTTTGTTGGGAGATGAGGTTAGAACAGCCAATGTCATTGCGATGAATCCCGGAGTAGAAGTGCTCACTCTTGACAGAGAATCGTTTTTGAAATTGATTGGGGATCTCGAGGTGAGTCAGGTTACTAAACATTTATACGTGTATACATTGACCAGATATTAGTAATGTTTTTTAAGGCATTAAAACGTGATTATGGAGATCTTCAACGTAGGGCGACCATAACAGCTCGAGCAAAGGAGCATCCGTCGCCCGTTAAGGAAGTCCGTGAGCCTAATGAATACTCCAATCTTCAACTGCGACAACTTAAACGAATCGCCACTTTAGGCGTTGGTGGATTTGGGCGAGTAGAGCTGGTTTGCATTGGCGGTGATAAATCCCGAACGTTTGCTTTGAAAGCACTGAAGAAGAAGCACATTGTTGACACTAGACAACAAGAACATATTTTCGCCGAGAGGAATATTATGATGGAAACGCGGAACGACTGGATCGTCCGATTGTATACTACATTCCGAGATTCGAAATACGTGTACATGCTGTTGGAAGCGTGTTTGGGTGGAGAGCTCTGGACTACGCTCCGAGATCGCGGTCATTTCGACGACTACACTGCCAGATTCTACGTCGCTTGTGTGCTGGAGGGACTGGAGTTTCTGCATCACAAGACCATCGTTTATCGAGATCTGAAGCCCGAAAACTGTCTCTTAACCACCTCGGGATATTTGAAACTGGTTGATTTTGGATTTGCGAAGCGATTGGCCAGTGGCCGAAAGACGTGGACTTTCTGCGGTACCCCTGAATACGTATCACCTGAGATTATCTTGAACAAGGGACATGATCAGGCTGCCGATTATTGGGCTTTGGGAATCTACATATGCGAGTTGATGCTGGGAAGACCTCCATTCCAGGTATACCCATAATAGAAGCTTATGTAATACTAACGTTTCCTTCAGGCATCCGACCCGATGAAGACTTACACCCTGATCCTGAAGGGAATCGATGCTTTGGAGATTCCAAATCGACGAATTGGAAAAACGGCAACGGCCCTGGTGAAGAAATTGTGTCGAGACAATCCAGGAGAAAGGCTGGGATCGGGTTCCGGAGGGGTGAATGATATCAGAAAGCACAGATGGTTCATGGGATTCGATTGGGAGGGCCTCAGAACCAGGACTCTGAAGCCACCCATCATCCCCAAGGTGACCAACCCGGCTGATGTCTCCAATTTCGACAACTACCCGCCAGATCAGGATGTGCCACCAGATGAGTTCTCTGGCTGGGACGAAGGGTTCTAAGAGTACACACTCCACCTTGTTAGTCTCGGTATTACCACATATTCTAGTATATTTTTATCAGCAAAGAAACCTGTTATCACAGTACCTTCTCCATCCCGGTGCTCATCCTTTTTCTTCCGATTCGAGGCCATTCTAAAGGAAGAAAGAAATTTTCCGAGGTCTTTATAATTGTACATTATTATACGTTTGTCCAAAGCAGTTCTCCGCCACTATGAATGTTATTATATTTGTTTTATCTTTAAATGTCGCTTACATTCGGAATATAAAACTGGATATAATTTATCTTCAAACGGTCACTGCACGTGCTTTCTCATGGGTTATGTCGAATATCAAAGATGTGACAATGTAATAGAGAAAGGAAATGTATCACCCATTACTGATCAGATACTCAATCCGTCCAGCAAAAGTAGTAGTTCCGAAAATCGTATCCATTTTTCTGAACTTTAGTTTTTTAGCCGTACTGTAAAGTGGACTTTTCGGCTCTCGCCTTTCGTGTAAAGTGTTCAGGACTTTTCGGCTTACGGAGACTACTCGGCTGTGAGACTTTTCGGATGATGAGTCAAAATGGTAAAATCAACTACTGCTGATGACGCAACTTTTCATCTGATTTTTGAGTTTTCGACCATAGAAAATTCAAAAATAAGGGTTATTTCTACAAAAGGTCGATGCAAATGTTACTATAATACTTCAATTGACGCAAAAATTGTGAACTTCCTAACAACACATTATGGGGTAATTGTTGATAGGAAAGGCCGAGAGCAACACAAGTTATTTTTGACAAAGTTTACCATTTTCAAGCTATATGGATTCTTTTCAGACTTGTTTTGACCGGTAATATGTACCTGGCGAGAAAATTTTTAAACAATTTTCCGATAAATCTTAGGACGAAAAGCCAATTTGAAGAGTTCCCTTCACAAGTTGACGCGTGCCAGCCGAAAGGGCGAAAGCCGAAAACTCTCCCAGCCGAAAAGGCTCCAGCCGAAAACTCACCCTCCCTGTAAAGTAGTTATTTTTGAGTGAATAGTGGATTTAGGGGTTTTCGAGGGTGCTGATTTCGAAAATAAAATCAGAATGAACTGTTTTGTGGTAACAATGTAATTAAAAAATGGATACGATTCGAAAAGCACCCTCGAAAAGCCTAAATCTACTGTTATATATTAACTCAAAAATTACATTTTTTACATTACCCAATAAAGTAAAAATGTAAAATTCAAAGAAAAACGCAATTTTTATAAAGATTCATATTTTCTAGGATTTTAAAAATCTGCCCATTGTTGTTTTATGCCAATTATGGACAGACACGCACCAACCATTCCAATTTAAATATAATCTCAATACAAAAAAAAATTTTTTCAAAAAACAAATAAAAAATTTTTTTTGAGAACCCGGACATTGGACCGAAAAATGAATCCAAAGCCCGGCTTAAAATGGGCCCGGCGCGGCCCGTTTTCAAATTTCCGAAAGCCCGGTCTGGTCATTATTCTGAGAAAAAACGTATGGTGCCGCTGGTGTTTGGCTGTTACATACTTCCGATTGATTGATTACCGTAATCCAAATCGCGGAATACCTTCCTGAGCGTTTGTTCGCGCAACAAAACTCGCAACATTTGGTAGTCGTTAATTAAATTTTTAATGAATCCCATTAATTTTCCGACCAAAATTCCGGCGCGTGTCATCGATATGTTTTTTTCGGTCTTTTGGCGGAAAGCGCCTTAAAAAAAGATGTCGCCGTTCTTTTCTTCCACCGACCAACCTTGCTAAATGCATCAACTCAAAACCGAAACGCACATCCAATTGGCAACTTGTATACTTTTCTGAAATATCATTCAATAAAAACGTTAGAGATGCCGAAAGTCTTTGTCCAGTGTTTACACGTTTATCGTAAATGGCTGTCTCAACCTGAACAGAGTAAAATACCATTGTAAAAAAACTAAGGTTACCGTACCGCATAAGAAAGAATCTTTAGCCCTCCCATTCATTAATCACAACTCAGAGCGCCGATAAATCACCGGTAATCTTTTTCCTATTTCCTCCACACTTCACCACCAACTTTGCAACTTTTTCATGTCACGATGGTTGTAGCCCAACCCCTTCGTAGTGCTTCGGCCGTACCGTTAATCATCACAGTCCATACAACCACCCAGCCTCGCTCCTCCATCCTTTTAGTAACACTTTCCGTCAACTTGTCGGCTAACCCCACGTCGTTCATCATCGACCCCAGCCATAAAAAACACCTCGCAAAAAGAGTTTTTATCAGTTGGAACAGGCTTCGAGTCCTTCTTCATATTCTATTTCATTCTCGGGCTGTCAACCATCAGAATAACCGGCCAATCAGCCACTTTTTGTCTACTGCCACTGCACCTCCGATTACATGGCTGCTTTCACTAATCATGTTGCTACGACTGTAAGTGTTAATTCTTCCAAAATAATCTTTGTATTGCGCTTTATATACCGAATCAGCCGATTTTTGGCATAAAATTAATATTCTTTTAGGCCTGGGTCCCAGAAGTCTCAGTTTTTTCTCCGCCAACATTTTCATCTCATCCAGTGTACCCAATTGACAGAAGTAAGGGATCAATAATATGATTCTTAACCCCATTACAGTAGGAGAATCAGCGCGTAATCGTTTCGGAAGACCGTATATCTCAGGCCGACCTCTCTTAACATGTGACCGGAAGACGATCATTGAGATGTATAACAGTGGAGCTAGGAAGATTACAATCGCTCGGACAATCGGGGTCACTCATAGTTGTGTCAGCAAGGTGATTAGGAAGTATGTTAATAACATTGAAGATAATGAACATATAGATACGAAGAAACAGGAGATGTGGAGAACAAAAGTTCCCGAACTGCATCTTGTGCCTGTCCAGGAGAAGCCGATGCCCATGATCCGAGAATATGCAGGCATGTAAAATTCAGAAAAGAGATGAGTCTAATCGATTGGACAATCCGCAAGACCAAGATCAAACAGGAACCCAGAATATTCACAGTTGAATGGTAAATTTATTTATATATTTTTACATACAGTTAGTTACGTTTGAATCGCGCCTCTTACGGCTTGGGAAACGAAATGTAAAAAGTTTTTTGTCGCCGCGAGAACAAAGCCGACAAGATTGCAAATGGTACAATAATTATTAGTACACATGTAGTAGAATGTCGCCATAACTTTTTCCTGTTGTTGTTGAGATAAAAGTAACTTTTCTGGACATTTCGGAAGCCGTAAAACCGCGATTCAAAAGTACAGGGTGTGTCAAAATTCGTGGAGGAAAGAAGAACCCTATAACTTGTTGCAGAATGCTCGCCGATCGTTGAAATTTGGCAAACATAAATTTGAGCAATATGTATTAGTTTTTGCCCAGAAAATCTCTTTTCCATGAACTGAGATACAGTCCTTTGAATACACTCGGTTTTTCGTCAGAAGGAAGAAATTTACCTTTTCGAATGGCCCTCCCTGTTCAATTCTTCTGCCTGCCGGCAGTTTTGAATTCTAACCCAACATTTTCAATTTCGATGTTCATGACTTTCCCTGCACTCACGCAAAAAATTGTGTCTACAGATTTGAATCTATAGAGGAAAGATGCTTCACTGAAGACTTTTGCCATTGTCTGAAAAACCCCTAATTTTTCTTAAGAGCTTAGCTACATAACTAGTTTAGGCTACGTCGCGTCAAAACTTCGCATGTTAAAATAGCTGAAGTTGAATCATGCCATAAATCACTTTTTAATATCGCTCCCACACTGAGCTGAAAACTTTTACTTTCCTCCACAAATCTTGACACGCCCTGTAGCCCTTAAAAATAAAAGTTTCAGGATATTGAGTGATTATTGTGCTGCACGATCCATTAAGAAGACTTTGAAGTTATCGAAGGACTGCAAACAAGAAGACCTTATCCTCGTGTAATACTTGTAAATACATTATAGTTTTTTCACTTCCAAGTCATTACATAACGATCCCTTCTTCTGTCTGTATATAAATTCCTTTTGTAAACAGTTCCGACTACTTCCTCCACTTTTGTGAATCGGGTTAATCCGGCCTTAGAAAGTAATGAAACCGGGGTAATTTAACTTTCATTTTCAGTAATACTTTGTTGCAAAGATCGTGCGCTACATTTATGTTATCCATGCTTTAAAATTCGATTAAATGTTTATCAAAAGACCTACGGTATGTTCTATGGGAAACGAAAGTTTGAGATTAGTACCGCCAGATTGTAAATTAGTCATCATGAATCAGGCAGTAATTGTTTTGTAATCACCCAACATGCGATTAAATTTTGTTCTTATCATTTTTTTATTACAGCGTACTCAAATTGAGTTCATAATTGTTATGTTTGTGTCGTCATCGCAGATTTTATCAAATTCTTGCACTCCCAGCCATGATGTTGGAGCTTCTGGAAGTTCAAATGGGAACTGTTGTCCTCCTTTAACTCAGACCAATGTAACTGACACTTCATTCGGCAACGGCGATCTTACTTTTGTATACGATAACAACGCTTGTCCTGAGACTGTCACAGCAACTTGCGCGTAAGTATCGCCCCTTCATAAACCTTGTTCATTGCAATATGGTACTAGAAAGAATGACTTTGCAAGCTAACATAAAAGGCATTGTATTTTCAGAATCCCATCACAAGCCGGAGGAGCCAATCTCGGGACCGCGATCGTCGCAAACGGACAGAATTTCCTCGCAACAGCAACGGGGACATCAGTTTCCTTTCCCGGAACTTGTAATGGAAATCGACAATGGCAAATGGGGGAACCTCCTATAACGATAGACACATTAGAATGTCGCCTGACGAATGCGTAAAGCCCCAACATCCCTAATGTCTCATCTAATAATTCCAAAACATTCCGTTCCAGTTATAACCTCTATTTCCTAATAGATATTTAAAATAAACATTCCATGCTTCAGGCTTAGGCTTATTCTCGAGGTTAGCTTAGGCCTGAGTTAACCCCGAAGCTAAAAACCCCGGAGCGCATGCCGCGAAACCGGGACTTAATTTTGTATCGCGGAATGTTACGGAACAAATTTGCCAGATTTCATATTCAGTCAGCATCCCGGTTCGCATTTAGTCAGTTCATATTCAGCAGTTCATATTCAGTCAGTTCATGTTCAGTCAGGGTAATTTATTAAACGTGCCGTTCTCTACGGTGGCTTCTCTGGTCTCGCCGCGAAAACGTTTGGCTCTTTGAACTCAGACACGAAAAAGAACTATTAACTGTCTCGGTGGTCTTGTCCCGAATTGCGCAGAGTTGATTGTACGGCATAACCGTTAAAAAAATTTACATTTTTTGCTCATTTCTTTGATTTTTTTTCGGGTTTTGACCGGTGAAAATTTGGAGAAGATTGGAGGCGAATTGGGATAAAAAGATTTTTTTGCATCCGGGTCTGAGAAATGAGCTTCGGAATTGGATGGTGAGGCAGTATTACAATGACTGATTGGGACACCTTTCTTCGATCCAAAGAGTCTCAATTGAAGCCGGCTTCGGAATTTCTGCAAGCTCCAATCAGACGAAATGAGTTTGTCGCCCTTTTGTCACATCAGAGTGAGTTCTTTTATTTTTTGTGCTTTTTAAAATTTACAAAATTTATTTTTTATTAAATTTACAGTTGAGTTAAAACTAACTTAGCCTTGCCTCTTTACCGATCATTTAAATTACTTTAATTAATTTTAGAAGCGCTCTGCTTTGGTCAGTCACCTCTTGACAATGGGCGATCTCTACGTTTGATGGAATGCGAGGTTTGTAAAGTTGAAATTATTTACGCGGAGTTTAGAAATGCCATCGACTGGTGAAGCATGTTGCTTTCGCTCATCATATGAAGCGACGACATGCTGTCGAAACCCACGCTTCGGCTTCGGGAGATGAGTCTCAATCGTTCTTGCTTTCGCCTCCTAGGCATCGGACGTTGTCTTATGTATCCGAACGAAAGAATGGGTTGTTGTTGGTGTTGAAACGCGCAAAGGCCGAGCTGGATTCTGCAGACGAGGCTTCTACATCTGTACGTTTATTTTCCATGGTCATTTTTTTGTCTTTCGCTTTTATACATCCTCTTTTTAGGACGGACTGAAGACCCAGGGCGTTGAGAGTCCGTTGAAGTCTGGTGATGAAATTACGAAAGATCTTACAAAATTGGCATCTATGATTGACACTAAGATCTCTGATATACGATCATATTCGAGAGAAAGGAGATCAACTAAACCCAGAATGTTACATCCTAAACCTGCCCGAATATCAGATCCCGATTGTGTTGCATTGAGAACAAGAAGGCATCTGAAAGAGATAGAAGTATTTGAACAGCCTAAGCTTGAAGTGAGAAATACCAACGAAGAAGATTCAAACACAAAACAACAAGAAGACATTTCTATTATTAAAATGGAATATGGGGAAGAGAGGTCGAACTCGTGTAATGCCGAGGAATGCGGATACAACGCAGACATGCATGTCAAGCATGATGAACTTCCAGTCCAATCGAGCTTCCTCCAAGGTATATTAATTTTTTTAAATTAAAAGGAGTTGCATCGAAGAGTTTTGTCTTTCAGAGTTGATGAATCAGCCTTCAGAACCCTTATCGGCCACTCCATCTCCCCCTCCTCCCAAACCAATTACAAGTTTTATGATGCGACATTCTACTCCAACCCCGAGTATGCCTCCGGTAAACAACATTGTCCGAGTGATACGACCAGTCCAGAAGCCTGTGTCTGTTACATATTTTCGATCAGACAGGTCGTTTAATCAAAGTAATCGGCAATCTCCATCAACATCAATGGATATCGTGGAACTTCCCCCTCGATCTCCAGATATGCCTCATCTTGAAAGAGAGGATGTTTTAGTCAGGAACGAAGGGCTTCCCGGCCCCAGTTCGAGGAGCGATGTGAGTGCCCATCGACAAGCGTCAGTGTATCATATAAAAGAAAAGAATGAAACTCGACGGGTACACAAGCAAAGTCTTCCCGACTTCCAACCATACACAAATGAATATATAGATTACATTACTAATGTAAATCATATAAGTTATGCCCAATCTGATGTGTGGAAACAAACCGGTCAGAAAGCAAAAAACATAAGACTTGTGCCAGTAGGGAACGCAACAAAAATAAATCGACCCGAGTATGTGAATGGGCGGTCAATGGACACGTCGAGGAAATATTATTTGAAACCAGTTGGGAATCCCGGAAATTATTACAAGCCGCAACAGCCCCGACCGTCGGGGCATTACCATGTTCCCCATCAACCAGTCCAGCAACAACATTACATTCACAATCAGCCTTTGCCTCAAGTCAGACCGAAAATGAATCGAGTATTTGTATTCCATGGACAGAAGCCAAATGAGTCTGACTATTTTTATCCTCAGAGCCGTCAAGCGACCGGTCAAAGGTCCAGTAGTTTCGAATCCGGCCTTCCAATGGAAAGTTCGGAATTGATAACAATATCAGATGATTCGGACTCTGGGATTGGAAGGACACCGTTGACAGACTCTGGAATTACTCCTCCTTCGGATTCTGAAGAAACGAATGGAAGTAGCGTTGAGCTTGTTAATTGTAAGTAGTCTGGGGAATATTATTTACTCTTATCTTTAGCCAACATACTTCACAATTCGACGACAAAGTTCTTCTTGAATCAACGTTTTGTGATGGTCCCTCCCAATTTCGCAGAAGGGCAGCCATTCCGGCAACCCCAACCACCGGTTCGTCGTTAATCAATCAACGTTTGTAAATTGTACATTGTTGGTCTTTTGTTTATAAATTTTCATAGCTTTACAAGTCATTTGCATCGTGCTCTGCTCATTCTTGTATTTTTCGTTCCGTGGGTATTTTTTTCTTTTGATCTGTTTCAACGAATTCTCAAATCTAAAAACGGATTTATCGTTTTGATCGGGTCTTGCGGTTAAATTAACAACTGTTTCTTTCACTGGCACAGCTCTATTGTTGTCCTTCACCTTAGTCTAGATTGTTTATTCATTGTGTTATTTCAACGATTTGAGAGATGTAATCATCCTAAAGCTAATAATTAATTAAATATTTGACAACGGTGTTTTTATTTTGAGAATAAAGTGTGTTGAAGGTTTATTTCAATGTAAAGAGAGGTCACATGCAGCAAAATATTGTATGTTTGTTGCTCTAAATTCCTCGAAAAACTCGAACATTTCCATTTCCGGCGGGGACTAAATCTCCATAATTGAACGGAATGTCAAAACCGGGCTTATTGATTACTCAATAATTCATGAAAATCGAAAATTTTATCAATAAAACAAAAGTCAGACCGTGTTCGCTTTTTTAAACGGTATTCTTTTATCGAAGGTAATTTATTTACATTTCTAAATTAACCAGTTTTCTTAACTTCTCTATTTTTTGTTCACAAGAGGCTCTTTTTCCCTTGTTTGGGGCCAGAAATCCGCTGCCGCAGGGCATTGGTTTGCTTGTTGGCCACGCAAAGGGAGAAACTTGGCTCTCTATTCCTCTTTTTGGCATCCATCTAACGAACAGACAGTCTGTAATGCTGGAAGATAGATAATAGAAATTCTAAGACCTGGTTAAGTTAATTTTTTTCTGTGGCAATGGCACTTAGAAAGGTCAGGAATAATATCGACCGTCTATTCGACAAGAACTTGACAGATCTTATCCGAGGAATCAGGAATAATAAAGAAAATGAGGTGAGCTTTTTGCAACTTTTTTTATGATAATTTTCAATGTAATGTTTGTGTCAACTACTTCAGGGACGATACATCGCTGCGTGTATGGAGGAAATCAAGACTGAGCTCCGAACAGATTCCCCATTTATTAAAGCCAATGCGATTGAGAAGCTCGCATATGTAAGTAGTTTAGGTTCAGAGTTTAATTTTAGTTACAAATGCTCGGGTATGACATCAGCTGGGCGTCTTTCAACATCATAGAGGTTATGGCTTCGACGAAGTACAGTGAGAAGAGGATTGGATACCTAACCGCTACTCAATGTTTTAATGACGAGACGGAAGTGTTAATGTTGACAACGAATATGATCCGAAAGGACCTTCAAAGCAGTAATATGTATGATTGTGGAGTCGCACTGAGTGGTCTTGCCTGTTTTGCTACATCAGACTTGTCGAGAGATCTGGTTAATGATGTTGTCAACTTGGTAAGACTAAGGGAGTTGATTTTAATTTTATCTCGCTTTTTAGTTGACATCAAGCAGACCTTACGTGAGGAAGAAAGCGGTGTTACTCTTATATAAGATCTTCTTAAAGTATCCAGAAAGTTTGCGACCAACATTTTCTCGGCTGAAGGAGAAATTGGAGGACTCTGATCCAGGTAAGAATTAATTTATGGTTATTTTGTTTGTATTTAGGAGTCCAAAGCGCTGCAGTTAATGTAATATGCGAATTGGCGCGGAAGAACCCTCGAAATTACCTGAGTTTGGCCCCGCTGTTCTTTAAATTGATGACCACAAGCTCAAACAACTGGATGTTGATTAAGATAATCAAACTTTTCGGGTCTTTAGTGCCATTGGAATCTCGACTGGGCAAAAAGTTATTGGAACCACTTACTACTTTGATTAACAGGTAGATTATTTTATCAGTTTTCATGTACCGTTTATTATAGTACATCGGCGATGTCGTTACTCTACGAATGTATTAATACGGTGATTGCGGTATTAATCAGTATTTCCTCTGAAGGTCCTGGAGATTACACGCCGTCAATTCAAGTAAGTGGATTTAGATTTGATATTGTTTATTTTAGTTATGTGTCCAAAAACTGGGTGTTCTGATCGAAGATTCGGATCAGAACTTGAAATATCTCGGCCTTCTGGCTATGGGAAGAATTCTTTTGACTCATCCGAAAGCTGTTCAAGCACATAAAGATATTGTTTTACGATGTTTGGACGACAAAGATGAGAGTATTAGACTACGGTATGTTCCTCAAAATTAATGTTGACTATCACGATTCTCATTTGAGTTTCTTTTTTTCAGAGCATTAGATCTTTTATACGGTATGGTTTCCAAGAAGAATATAATGGAGATTGTCCGGAAGCTTATGGATCATGTGGATAAAGCAGAAGGGGCATTCTATAGAGATGAATTGCTGGCGAGGATAATCTCTATTTGTTCTCACAAGAATTATCAGTATATTACAAACTTTGAATGGTACATATCAGTATTAGTTGAATTGACAAAGGTGGAAGGATCCAAGCATGGAGTCTTGATTGCTGAACAGGTTACTACTTGTTATTGAATAAGTCGCTGTTTAGATCCAAGATGTAACAGTAAGAGTTCAGTCGATCAGGCATTACTCGGTATCTCAAATGGCTTTGTTGGTGGAAAATGCTCATCTTCTTTTGTCTGCAAATTCTGCTCAAAGAAATAACATCTCGGCGGTGTTATTGGCAGCGGCATGGATTTGTGGAGAATATGCAGAGTGAGTTTTTCTTTTTTGGTTTGTGTTTATTTTATACTATACTCAAAATATTTTAGACATGTAAATGACATAATGTCGGTACTTGAATCTATGTTGAAGACCAAAGTGTCCTTGGTGCCAGGAGATCTTCTAAGTGTCTACATTCAAAACATTGCCAAACTGTATGCCTTTTTATTACTCCAATACGAGAAGGAAGATGATTGGGACGAGATTGAGAGTCTCGATAATCTGGTGCTGTCTAAACTACCTCAATTCCAATATTCTGATCATCTTGAAGCACAAGAACGAGCCTGTAATCTTCTCCATCTACTTAAATTTGTTGAATCTGAACATATACAAAAGAAGAAGATTGGTGAATCATTCGCGGCATTATTCGAAGGTGAATTGAATCCGGTGGCTTCGAAAGCCCAAAAAAAAGTTCCATTGCCCGAGGGGTATGTCAAAGGTTGTTTTAATCGTTTTATGGGGACCTTTTAGACTTGATTTGGACGCATGCATTGTGGAGCCTTTAGTGGAATCCGGTTCGGATGAAGAAGATGAAGATGAGGTCCCGACCATTGATACCGCTCGTCGCCAGTTTGCATTAGCTGCTGAGAGTTATCTGGACAGCTCTGAAGATGAGGAAAAAGAATCACCGAAGAATGGGAAGATATCAAAGACGGTGACCCAGAAAGAAATTGAGGAAGGCAAAAAGAGAAGGCAATATGAACAAGAAAACAGCCCTTATTACATGAAAGCCGTCACCAAACCGATTCAGAAGAGTCAATCCAATCAGAGTCAACTGAGTCAAGTGTCGAAACAGAGGGCGAAGTATCAAGACCCGCCAGATCTCCAGAGCCCTTTGGAAATTCCCGGAGTAATTGGAATGGATAGGTTGGTTATTTGAGTAATTTCAATAGCTTTGATGTTTAGATACATGGAACAACAGAATTCGACAATGTCATGGAAGACGGTAAAAGTGGAGAAACAAAAGAAAACAAAGAAGGGAGCCAAGAAGAAGAAGAAATCCAAGATGCAAAACCTCTCTGTTCTCTCCAGTTCTGAGGAAGAAGATGATGCCGTGGTTGTTCATAGTGTAAACCGAGATGACGGGGAGATGCCGGATAACGCACTAAGTAGTGAAGATGAAAAGGATGTGGTAAGAATTCACAAGGCTTTATTATCCTTTTTAGAATGGACGTTCGAATGAGTTCAAGGCACTTGATATGGATCTGGATGCTCCGTTGAGGGATGATGAGAGATTGTTCGCCCCTAAGCCTTACGAACGACCAAGGACATTTGAACAAGAATCATTTGATGAATTTCGAATACCTAAGGAAAATGGAGGTCACAAACAAGAAAAGAAGAAATCAAAGAAAAAGAAGGAAAGGAGCCAGTTGAAGAGAAGAAGAGCAAAAAGAAGAAGAAAAAACCCAAAGGGGAGAGTCTTTACACTGCCATTGATGAAGATTCCAAGAAACCAAAAAAGAGTGATAAAGGAAAGGACAGGAAAAATATTGAGGTAGATTATTATGATTTTTGAACAGGGTTAAAAAAGTTTGAACGTTTAACAACTATAATATGCTTGGTTAAGGACATCCTTATTTTCAATTCGGATGAGATGGTCAAGCCTAATACTCTACCGGCATCTTTTGACACTTCTTTCAAAAAGCTTTGTTCCAATGAACGAGTGGCAGTCGATTCTTCTATTCAAATTGGAGAATTGGAACATCAGAAGATGACTATAACTTTGAGGGTCGAGAACAAAGGAAACGAGTTGATCAAGATGATAGAAGTATTCGTTTTGGAATCTGATTCCGTGTCGCTGGATTCAAAAAAAGAAGGGACATTGAAACTACCGTTTGAGTTACAACCAAGGTCCTCAAATCAGCATGGGCTACATCTAAATGTAAAGAATCCGCATCAAACCCAGAGGGTGCGGTGCGCAATAAGTTATTTGGTTGAGGAAGGCACGGATACTGTAGCAGAAAAGTTGGACTTCAGATTGGAGATTAAAAGCATTTTGTTCTTGAAATTTGCGACAATTGGAAAGTGGGTTGCCGTTTAGTTAATGATTGTAATTTTAGTTCTTCGTTTGAATTCATGATCAGTAGTGGGGAATTGATGAGCTCGGCCACTCCATCAGTAGAGTCTAAAAGGAATTTCCTTGAGGTGGTCGATGGAATCACTAATGAATCTAACTTCTCGGGCACGTTTTTACTTTTTCGGTTTTTGCAAAAAAAAGATAATTTTCTCCGCCAACGCGGAAAACAGTGTATTTTGCGGAGACTTTCGGGCACCTTTTTGGTCATCACACTGACCTCAAGCGCTTTTTTGTGATGATTGAAAAGAGATATATGCTTGTTTTTAAGTTTATCAAGGATTTGGAGAAGGCGATAACTTAGCTTCTGATAAAGATATGGTTCAAAACGATTCTTATGCTCTCGGTTGCACTCCATGTAAACTTCTTATGCCCTCCAAAATTTCCTCGCCAAACTTTGGGCACTTTTTTAGCCATTGGCGAATGACTTGGTGCACCAGAAAATACGGAATATTTTTGATCCAAACGTTTTGAGCCATGTCCCAGATTTGCATCTTTATCGAAAGCTGAGTTATGACCTCCGCCGACTAAGCAGGCGTCTGCCAAACCTTCGCCGAGTGCTTGATAACGTATTTCCTTAATTTTTTCGAATATCAGAAGTTTTGATCAATTTCATAGGATATAATTTTATCCTTTAAAATGTTTTTATGACATTTTTTAAGATCTGACGTAAAAAAAATCAAAAAATTTCACTCAGAAAGTATTTTTTCTATGGCAACTTGCATCCGATCGGACTCGAACCAAAAGGCGTGGGTGCGAGAAATTTTTCCCGGCTAAACTATTTGGCCACACTCTTTCGCTTCTGATTTCTTGGACTCGGTGAAGAGGGTAAATTGTGCGAAACTTTCGACCGGTATAACTCGTTGCCCGGGGGTATTCCGCAAGTAGAGAAAACGGATTCCTACCAGGTTTTGCACGCTCTTTTAGAACATGTGGGTCTCATTGGCGGATCCCACGGATCGTTGGGACCATTCCCTCGTAAGCGCCGACAAAACAAAACCGACTGATTTCTCTGAACATCATGCATTATACAATGTATTCTTTTAGTTGTTGAAAAGACCGAAGATGCCGCCACTTTATATGCACACAGTTTTGATGGGAAACCAATATGTGTTCTACTGAAACAAAAGGCCAGTTTTTTCGTTTCAATTTAATTTCTTCAACATTTTAGGAATCAACTTGTTCGATATCCTGTAAATGCCACGACCAACAACTTGGTCAATCTCTGGTCGAAGATTTGGCTCAGCTTGTGAAACTCTTGCCTCAAAAGAAGTAAAAAGGATTAAGCTTCAAAGTATATTGTCCTAAGGGTATTTTGTAATGCATTTTCTTTTGCAGTCATTCCATTCTCGTTCTAAAAAATATCTCACTTGAATACCGATTACAATAGTCTTTATTTTGTCAATTATTTATTAATAAAGCAATTATTATTAGTTAAACTGTTTTCATTTAATGTTTTTTGACATTGATATACTTTTGAAGTTCGGATTGTTGATGTTTTTGCCAAGTTTCAGGGGATGCTTCATGCACAGTTAAAACCTGCTGATTCGACGGGTCAACTTGTCGACAGCTCTAAGTCGATATCTAGAAGTCCATTTACTCTTCAGCAATCCCGTTCACAAAAGTCCAGTCATCCGGTTACAGTAATCCGAAAGCTTTTGCCAAGGGATATCCCTCGCAACACCCCGTCGGCAACATCAGTCAAATATCTTGCGATTCCAATGGATTCTCTGCTCATGAATGCTGGGAACCCTATAACAATTCAGATTCTCTATGGAAAGCCCCAATTGAAGGAAGCAATTCCCACAGAGAGGCATCAAGTGGAGTCCAACATTGACGAACCTCTGGCTGCATCCACGGATTTGGCTTCAGATCCCTTCCTCTGCCAACGAATCGAAGAACCTGCTAATAATGGTATTATAGATGAACATGCTAGTGATACGGAGTTATACAAAAGTGCTGAGAACGAGGATCGATTGTAAGTGTCAGATTATCGAGTAGTTAATATTTTTAGAGCCTTTGATGATTACAATGAACTGGAGCCTCAGTTGGAGCCTTTTTACGATGACTTCCATTCCGAGTTCCCCGAGGTCGAGCCTTCTTCGTCCATGATGCACGGCATGGTTATCAGAAGATCTGGAGATGGATTTGTTCTTCCCGTCGCTGCCGATACTCCCATTCTGAAGAAGTTTAAATGCACCTTCCCAAATTGTGGGAAAATGTTTGAAAGACAGCGCTCTCTAAGGTATCATCATATCACCCATGCACCGCCAGTATTCTCATGTAATGTTTGCCAAAAGAGATTTGTGACCATGCCGAAATTAAAAAGACATCTAAGGATCCACAATGGAGAACGTCCCTTCTCATGTGAGGAATGTGGGAAGTCATTCTCGACCAATTCGAATCTGAATGTTCACAGAAGAAAGCACACGGGAGAGAAGCCTTTTGCTTGCTCGATATGCGGAAGATTGTTTGCTCATCACAGCCATGCCAAAACCCATCTCAAAGTTCACGAGAAGGAACGGTAAGACTTTAATTTGACTCATGGTGAATGTAATATGGCTTTTTTAGAAGTTACCGGAACGCGCAAACTTTTCCGCGCTCATCCCTGGGTGATTGGTCCTGTCTTCAAAAGTAATCTCCATCAAAGCATATTTTATTCCAACTCACCTTAAGCTCATAGTTTTTTCTCAAACTCTACTGACCTTATTTTTCATATTACTTTGTTATTTTGTACATATTCAGTGTTATCTTTGATTGTTTTTTGTTTCTATTTTGCCCAAAGATAGGTTTCATACAAGATGTTTATTTCTTATTCTTGGTTATTTCTTGTTATTTTATACAGTCCTCACCCATCCTGTTTAAGTTTCTCCATAACGGTTTTTCAATCCTCCAACGAGTTTATTTGTTCTAACGTTGATATTTATTCGTATAAACGTATTAGGGTTAAAAGTATGACTCCGTTTTTCTTCCTCATAATTTTGATCAAAACAAAAATATTTCCACTAAGCCTTATACAATTTTTATTTACATTACTAATTATGACATTCTCGCATAATTTGGGTAGCTTTTCAATACCACCAAAAAGTTTTTTAGTTGGTTTGAAGCAAACAAAAAATTAAGCTCACTTTTGACATTTTTATATTCGGCGAAGCGCTGCTGTGACAGACCGTGTTCCATCGACCGAAACAAGTGTCAGACTGAAGGTACTGTATACGGAGAGTATAGCGGGTAGGGTAAGACCTCCTACTTCAGCCGTTCTAGAGCGTGGTTGATCGGTTTTGCGACATGCCTTTGGGCGTGATCATGCAACCCCGTTAATTAATAAATACGTATGGAACGATTCTGTTTCCACCCCGGTTTTGTCCCCAAGACTCTTTTGTCCCCACTTTTTTTGGGCCTTTTTGTCCCCAGACCGGTTCTGTCCCCAGGACGTTTTTGTCCCCAAGCCGGTTCTGGCTGGCCACATCGTGTAACTTTACAAACTGCTAAACTGATTTAGGTACTACTAGCACCTGGTACTATATAGTAATAGTAAAAGTTGTGCCTTCAGATGTTAATGCTGTTCGTTTGATGTCTAGTGCTGCTCAAAAACTACTTGGTACTGTATATTACAAGGTGGTACTACATAGCACGAAGTAAAAACAAGTAACACGTTAATGCCGTTGTTTTGGTACGCAGTACTGATTAGAAGTTTATTTTGAGCAAAAATAAATTCGTGCTTTGTAGTACTACTACCTTGTACCATACAGTACCAAGTGCTAAAAACTCATTTTTTGAGCAGCACTGGGCACTAAACCAACATCATTAACATCTGAAGGCATAATTTTGACTAGAGCTATATAGTACCAAGTGCTAGTAGTACCTAAATTACTCTGCTATTTGAAAAGTTACCAACTCCATTGGACACACAATGTGCCCAGCCAGAACCGGCTTGGGGACAAAAACGTCTTGGGGACAAAAAAATGAAAAAAGTGGGGACAAATCCGCCTTTGAGACAGAACCGGGGTGGGGACAAAACCGGGTGGGATAGAACCGGGCCCAATCGCAAAATAATCGAACGGCGGAGTCATACTTTTAAGCCTAATAGTAAGAGATAAAGCGCAAGATTGTTTATAAAAGATCGATTCTATTGGCCCTTGTAGGTGGAGTATCCAAAGTTACTCAATGTCAGAGGGACATGCAGTTTGAGGTTGGTATCGGTTACTCGGAACACCACCTAAGGTAAGATAAAAAAATAAGTGTAGTACTTGCATCAACTTGTGGATAAAAAGTAGATTGATTGAGGTTCTGGAAGTATTCTTGGACATGGAAAGTGATCTTGTAGATCCCAGTGTCCAATGGCAGGCCCGGATGGACTGAATTTACTCTTCCATTTGCATCAGTTACTCTGAGATAAATTATCATTATTTCACAGATCATTTAATCCTATTAGACTGATGCGAATTTTTCCTAATTTGGCATGACATCCTACAGTGCCTTTGGATATAATATTAAAAGGCGTTTAGAGTAATGTCGAAAGCAGACTGATCCTCCCGGAATGAGTTTATATATACTTGCCAATTAGTCTGTCCGAATATGTAATAATAGACTTAATTATATTATTACTCAAAGAGAGTATATCATTTACACAAGAGGGCCTACACAGTTTGCTTGAGAATTATTAATGGATTGTGTCCATATAATTATTATAATGATGAACTCACGTTTCGCGCAGCTCCACCCATCTCTGGGTACTGTCATTGTACTTAAAGCTCACCAATTTGACGCCTTTTGCTGGACTTCCATTGGATATATCAAGTACGTGAGAGCTTATCCTCTCGTCCGGCTCGGTCTTCCCAGCTCCGGAAGCCGTCGGAATTGCATTCACCATTATAGCCAACCCTACAATGATTACTGAGATCATTAGTCTTTATGATTTTAGATACCTGCAAAGAAGAAGACCGCACAGATCAGCCAAGGTTTGTTGCATCCAGTAGGCATGGTGGGGATGGGATGACTGGACAAGGTTGGAGAAGGATGAGTCCCTTTTATGAGCGCATTTGCATGCATAATTAGGATTAGATCTATTGTTGTTTAGAGCGGAGATTAGACGGGGTCGGGGAGATGAGATAAGGACAAATGCCGGGGGGGGGGGCATGGGTCCCTCGGGAATTGCAAACCTTATTTCATTCCGGGACTCCAACACGTGGCTTTTGCATCTTCGAGTTCAAAGGTGACTTTTGAAATGTTGCGAAGGAAGGGAGTAGTTACAAAATCTGTAAACATTCACTGCGTTACCTTAATTATGTTACAACAACTTTTTTGTAAGAATTGGACCCTGCCTAGGGTCGTGAACCATAAAAATTCAATCTTTTCAGATGTTCTCATTTTTTTACCAGTGGTCATCTCATATAAACAAAACAGGAATTTGTGGTTGTGTTTTTTTCTGTTGGGGTTATGGTAGGAGTATTGTAACTTTTCTTAGTTTTCCGTGCAAGTCCGAGCGACTCCGGAACTCCTTGGGTGTGTTGAGCATACTCGCTGAAGTAATTTTTTAGATTAAAATATTTTTAACGCTAGCCATCAACTTATTTCTTTTTTATTTTGTAAATCCACAGCGACTCGCGGTACGAGCGGACATACGCCGACCCTGCCACGTTGAGGCATGTTCGATAAACGCCCCTTCGAAGATGCGCAACTCGGAAAATTCCTGAAAAAATGTGACTTTGACAACCCGACGATGGTGAAAGTGTTCATACGACTGCTGGTGTTGATGTCTGGTGCAATTCCGGTTCTATTTTTGGCTGCTGACCTCAGTTATCGATTTATGTATTAAAATCGATAACATATTTTCTAAATTTTCGAAATTTTGTGTAAGCGATGTTTATTGACGTGTAAAGTTCGAGAGCCCAAAATTTGCAACTTTTACTAAACGGCATCTAAAATGTGTTTCAGAGGTGGATGGATGAACTAACGGCATGTCAGGTCGAAAGAGACTATAAGTGAAGTTTTTATCAGGATGCCCAGCGGTTTAGTCCGAACACTCCCCTTTTTGAACTCTCCCCCTACCGAACACACCCCAAAAAAAGCTCTCCCCCCTTTCATTTTTTTCAAAATGAGGGGGAGTGTTCGTACAGAGAGAATGTAAAAATTTTCCGGCCCGGGCCAGGCCGACTAATTTCTCGGCCCGACGCCGGGCTTTAATTTTTAGGCCTGGCGCGGCCAGCCGGTTTTTTGAAATCTGGGTTTTGCCCAGAAAAAATAGGCTTTTTCGATAAAATTTTTGGTTTTTTGGAACACCATGCTGATAGCAAACATAAAGCGACCTTATTTACCACTCGCCCAAATAAAAATAATTTTCAAGCCTATTTTAAAAAATATTCAAAAATTCTTGAGTGCGCGACCTCATCGTTAATATGATGGCAAAAAAGAAACCGGAAAATTTTTTAAAGATACGAAATAGCCTCGTACCGTTTTCAGATCTGATATAAGATCTTTCATAAAAATTATTTTTGCCAAAGTTTGGGTGACTGACTACTATACACGAAAGTTTATGATTTTTTGTTACCATATAGTAAAAAATTTTGTGGCGACTTAATTATTTATGTAAATGCTCAAGGGACAATTGCAATATGTATAATAGTATAGGTTTTGCTAAATTCTTCCTTAGCTTTTGCAAAAATTAGTCTAAATTTCCTTTTCATTTCCCATTTTTTTCCTTTTAACCTAAAGTAAAATTTTCCGGGCCGGGCTTTTAAAATTTTCCAGGATCGGGCTCGGGCCGGGCCTAAATTTCCAAGTTTTGCAGCACGCTTAAAGTGTTTGCCTGTAACGTGGGTCAGCGAAGAATGCTAACATTAAAAAGTTGTGTTGACCAGAACTTTCGTCGACCCGAAAAATCCGCGTCCCGACTTTTCGGGTCAGGGACAGCTCGGGTCAACGACAACTCGGATTAACGATATATCATATATAGGTGAAAATTGAATAAAGTATTGAAATGTTTTCGCTTTGGGACTTGAAAAAATAAGATGGAGCCTTTATGTATGTAAGGTTTGAATTTCTGTGTTCAATGATGCGTACAAAAACTTGTTTTAATTCTCCTGCAAGAATTTTGTCCAATATAAATGGAATATTTAGACAACGCTGTAATTACACTCAATTATCTGTAAAATCGATGGTCTCTCGTCTTTGATTGGCCATAAAACCGCCAGTTTTAAGGCGTTTTACGTAATTCCCTCAGAATTTTGGGATTTCTGTGCCTAATCCAATTCTCTCCTATCTTATTATATAATAATTCCTTCTTTTTCGTAATGACATCATTTTGTGGTCCTATTACAACGAAGAGCGGCGGCTATGTTTATTTTACTCTTTTATTTATATATGTATTTGTACGAAATATCCAAGGATTTAAAAGTGTAAATATAAACATGAGGTTGTGACCGTCTCAGTTATGTCATCTACTAGCGTAATTCATTTTGTTTAAATTTGATGCTAATAAATTTGGTATTGTGACGCATTCAATCCGGAATCTAATTCTGATTACTTTAATCAGCTTTATCTTTGTGGAATACCGTCATCTCGCTTTTGTAAATGAATTTAGAGTTCTTTTTGTGCTTTGAATAGCGTCCCTAAGCGTTTTAGATATATATTATTCTTATTTGCGATGCGCTTGGCGATGTAATCAATTGTGATACCGAGTTGGGAAGATTATGACTCTAGATGAAACAAACCGGATAGGTGTATTCTTTTGATGTGTAAATAATGCATGCCGTCCCAATCTGCCCCCTTTTCCTGTCCATTTGAAACTCTTAATCCCCAAGTTTACTCTACATCCCGAAGTGTAATCCATGCCCTTTCTGGAAATTTCGGCTTCAGATTTCCCATTGCATTAATTATTCGCCGGAGGTGTTTTCACGTGAGAAGACTCAATTACCTGAGGGCCTTGAGGCATGCGAGGGGTGGGCTCAGTGCATGGCTGATTTGGTCCACAACACTCTCGAGTCTGATCCAGTCATCGATTATACATGGACGACCTGGCCTGGGCCGCATATTCCCGGGAATGTGGCCTTGAGTTTCGCCTTCTGAGACCGGCCCTGTTTCTCGGCGTTCTCAAACACAAATCCGAACGGATTCGGCCGAAAACGAGGCCGCACAGGAGCGAGAAATAGCTCTTTTCTCGAGTTTTTGGTTTCCTTTTTTGGCCACCGATAATGCAGTCTCTTTGGCCGGGAGCCCTCAACTTGTGATTCCTTTCTTTGCCTACACTTTTGACATATTTCGAAAGTTTTCCTGTTTATTACCAAGTTTGGGGTTATTTGCCCCCAGGGCAAAGATCCATTTGCGCCGACTTTTTGACTTTCGAAAAAACGGTCCGTGTGTGCAATTTTTGAGACTTTTAGACCAGTTGCAAGTAATGTTTGTTACTTAATAGGGTTTGTGTTTTGATGCCTTGGGCGATTTACCCACTTTTCTCGTTTTTAACTACTCTTTTTGGGCTTCTATTCTTGTCGAGATGTATGATTAAGATTTGTCCTCCTTTTTTTGTTTGATAATTATTCTGTTTTTGCCCTAAGGACACCCATTCTTTGAGCCAAATTGGGTGGTTTCGCCATGAATTTGCAAGTTGAGGTAATTGCTGTTCAAAATTAATAGCCATCGTGGGGGAATCTGAAGTCTTGGTGTTTTCTGAGACCAAACCCAAAAGACATTCTCTTCTCCCGTGCCCTTCCGAACTCATTTCCCCTTCCTTTAGACGCCGCTCCATCGATCACTTTTATTTTCGTGATTACAGTATGGCCAAGTAATTCAATTAATCAGACCTTCCTGTTTTAATATTTATTAAATAAATTCTTCGGTATTTTGGTTCGAAATTTAGGGCCTCAGAAGTCGAGCAGGGCCCGCGGCGCAAACCGCTCTTTTGGCCGTTTTCCGGCCGTCCTCGGGATTATGGCCTCACTTGTGGCACTATTTCTTGTTCTTTCCGTGCCTCTGCTCTCTCTCCAGCCCTTCTTCACCCTCAGTTCTTCCTTTCAGACAAAGTGCAACGTTTTTCTGGCTCACGGAAAAGAGTGGCACTGTCTCCAGGCTTTCTTCCCGATATTAGTTGTTTTAGGTGGAAAAAAAATAAAGTTTGTCTTTTTAATGCTCCCAGGTGTTTGGTTAACGCGTGTTTATTAATTTACAACTACTTTTGTTTCGCGGAATCGGCCTCAAGGTTGGCATTCGGCACTTATGCAGACCAGCATTCTTCAGAACGTGGCCATGGGTTTGGTTAGGAGAAAATTTCTTGATGAGCTCTCTCTTTTTGTTTTGTTTAGGGCTCAAATTGTGATATGCAACAACTTAAAGATACATAATGCCGTTACTCTTGTTACATTAATTAAAAATTGCTTTCTGAATAATTTTTTTACGTTCTACTTTTTACGACCATCTCTGTTCGTTATTTTTGATTGGGAAATAAGGTGGTTGTATTTTTAGTAATTTGCTGTCCTTTCGAAACCGTTCAGTTTGTAGTCACATTGATTGTATTTGAGTGTTCATTCAGCGCGATTGTATGGCAGAAATCGTTTATTTTTGTATCCCTGATGTACTTATCGGTCATTCCCAGTCATGGACGGAGGGGACCTTCTTTAATAAATATCCGCTTTTTCTGCGAATCCAGCTGTCATCTACAGCCTCTCTCATATCACTTGACGTTACTTTTACATTAGTTCCACATCGCTCTTGAACAGTTTGCGCGGACGAAAAGCGGGAAATCTAATAATGTTAAGGGAGTCAGCCGCGAGTCATAAGATGATATCTTCATATATTTATTTTACTT
Source organism: Bursaphelenchus mucronatus (assembly GCA_025436335.1). Lineage (NCBI taxonomy): Eukaryota > Metazoa > Nematoda > Chromadorea > Rhabditida > Aphelenchoididae > Bursaphelenchus > Bursaphelenchus mucronatus. The sequence goes on from CM046356.1 coordinate 7,001,131, forward strand.
ACTTTAAATTTTCTTCATCTCTCTGTCTAGTCCCCGATCCAGTTGGCTTTTTAATCATTGTTGGGTAATTACGTAGCCTATCTTCTAGTAGTTTATGCAGATGTGCACTCATCAACTGGTGGCCGTCCAATTTATTAATGGGTTTGTTTTTTCGCGAGGCCACGACTTCATGATGCCGTTCGTTTTTTCGCATGAGAAAATTTGTGGTGGGACAAACTATCATCTGGCCCGGGGCCGAAAAAGAGATTATCTTCCCCTCCGGCGGCCCTTGTTCTGTTACATTCATCCATATTCAGGGTTTTCTCGCATTATTTCCCATTTGGCCCTCGTTCTTGGTCCCATTTCTCTACGCTTAGCACGTTAGCCTAGAGTAACTAACCCAGGAAATAAAGGGTCAGAGTACGATCTAATATAATGTTTGTGCAGATTACTGCCTTCGATTGTATCGTTGAACTTTTATGACGTTTTGATTGTTGCAATAATGGTAATATTTGTTTGTCATAATTTTTAGTTCTTTAGGAGTTGACAACAATTATTGACTATTAATTAAGGTCAGATAAAGACGGAAATGAAGTAATTCGTATCCGGCAAAGGGATTTGGCCTGAGCACCAGAGGCGTAGCTAGGGGGGGGGCATGGGAGGGGAGGGGAGGTACCCTCCCCCTAGCTACGGGACGGCGAAAAAAATGAAAAGGGGTAAGGGGGGAGTAAGGCAAATTTTCTTGTACCTGTGGTCTACGCCCCTGCTGCGGACGTCAGTTATTATCGGACAGACTTACAATTAATTACTAAATCCACTTTACAACCAGTCCAAGTCAACGTTGCCCGAGGGTTTTTTGGGGGGTATACATTTCCGTAATTGCATTGACGTTCTTCTTCTACATTATTTAAGATATGCAAAGATACGATCTGAAGAGATTTTTGGTTTCTTTATAAATATCAGTCATCACTACTATTGAGTTATACATATTCTCGGGTTTTTCCCCCTTATAAGATAAGAGTATACTTAAAGTAATCGAGTATTCTCTTTTCCAAAGACCCAGAAAAAAGTTTGTTTTTTTATGAGAAAAGGTTGTGTCAGTCAGTAATATAACTTTATATGCAGATAACAATCTTCTAAAAGAGCTATTGGCATGTAAATAATCGGTTTGCAAGTCATGAGAAGTTATTTACTGCCATGTTTCTGCACGAATCTAACCCGTTTTATTCAATTTTATAAATAAATTCCAATTTTTTCGAGTTTACATTCAATTTACTTAACTTAAGTGTTACAGTATCCCTCTTTCCGAGAACCTTTGCTCGAATTTAGTAAGTAATTTCCTCCTTTTTTTAAAAAATCGAAACAGTTTTATTTCCGAAACTTATTTTGGATCCCTTGAAAAGTAATGACTACTTTTAAAGACCATTACTTAAAATTTAATATCGTTGTACTTGAAGAGTCCACGGATTGTCAATGATAAAGCTAAATAATCTCTTCTTAACAACTTGTCCTTTGATCTGGTCCGTTCTTTGGTAGCGGAGTAAGGTACAGTCTAATTGTAAATATCCCTTCCTATAGTGTACTAACCACATGTTTTCCCAAAATTTCTCATAATATTAACTTTCCCAAGGTCTTGAGGGTTGTTGTTTCCGCGGCGTTAGACTACTTTGCCCTTCAATCTACATTCAGTGACAATGTAATATCTATAATATCTCTGATGACATCCATGGAACCAGGGAGTGTAGAGTGTAAGAGGGGATTATAGCGCGTTCATAAATCCATTCTGTTTCATGCATTGACGTCAGAAGATACCACTATTTTTGACGCAGATTTGGCGATGTTTTTGTATAATTCCAATTCTTTACCGGTTTAACACCTGGCCAAGAAGCCATGGCCTTACACAACCCATGCATGCCCCGCTTAGAAGTAACCCTTCTAAACCAGCTTGTTTTACACGCTTTGCCACTTTCTGGAGAATTTATTCGGTTTAAGAGATTTAGACGGGCGTCCAGCAAATTAAACATGCCCGACAAGGCGCGGGACGCAAGGTTTTAGACATTTGAGGGCTTAGGACTGAGGGTATTCATGTTTGGATTTGTATTTATTCTCGGGGATTAGTCACCCCAGAGCTTCCAAAACCTGCAGGATTCATTTTGTGTTGTTCTCGGCATCGCTCGCGTGCTTGCCTCGAAGTGAAATCGCGTTTTGCATCATAATTGCTTTCGGTTTATGTGTAATCTGCCAATTCTCAGTGGGCCTTACTTTTCCTGGTTTTTATTAGTATGTGATAATTGGAGAATGTTGCATACACGCAAATATTAGTATGTAAAGTTTTAAACCGTCTGACTGCATTTTCGATTACTCTTGTACTTATCGCGAACTCCGGCCTTGCAAACGACTCCTGGTTATGTTAAATTATTTCAGATACCATCAGATATCGAAAGCAATAAGTTCAAAGTCTTCCGCGACATCCAGCCCTGGATATCGACGTGTATACAACAGATCAGGCGGGATTCTTCGCTTCGGGCAATTCGTCCGGTTCTGTCCCGCCGCCCCCGCCCGAGCCAGTCCAGTTTGGCGCGGTATTTGGCTATCCGCCCATGCCCCTTTTCCAGCGACGACAGCCCGGCCCCGCAAGCCAGCAGCCAACCCTGGACCCCTCTTCTCTCCCTACCACTTCTGCCATTCAGAATCCGATTCAGATGCCTCCAACCGAGATGAATGGTATCAACGAAACCCCCTCGGGATGCTCTTTATATGATCAATACGAAATCAGAGAAGTTCTGGGGACTGGCGCCTTCTCAAGGGTAAATCTAGCGGAATGCAGATTTGATCCTGGCCACATGGTGGCTGTCAAATGCATTGACAAAAAGGCCCTCAAGGGAAAAGAGGAATCACTCGAAAACGAAATCAAAGTTCTTAGGAGGTGAGGATTACTATCACTCAGCGACAGATTATGTATATAATATGTAAAGTAATTTTTCAGACTCCGACATCCTAATATAGTCCAGTTATATGATACTTTCGAAGAAAAAGGCTATGTCTACCTCGTGATGGAGTTGGTGACGGGTGGAGAGCTTTTCGATCGGATTGTGGCCAAGGGATCTTACACCGAGAGGGATGCTTCCAACTTGATCCGACAAGTCCTCGAAGCTGTGGCGTTTATGCATGACAATGGCGTTGTTCATCGAGATCTGAAGCCAGAGAATCTTCTCTATTACAATAACGATGAGGATTCCAAGATTATGATCTCAGATTTTGGTCTTTCGAAAACCGAGGAGTCTGGTATCATGGCCACAGCATGTGGAACACCCGGTTATGTAGCTCCGGAGGTTCTTCAACAGAAGCCTTATGGGAAGGCAGTGGATGTGTGGTCGATTGGAGTGATCGCTTATATATTATTATGTGGTTATCCTCCGTTCTATGATGAGAATGATGCCAATCTCTTCGCTCAAATCATCAAAGGAGAATACGAATTTGATTCTCCATATTGGGACGACATCTCAGACAGTGCCAAGGATTTCATCAGCCATTTAATGTGTTGTGATCCCACCAAGAGATACAGTTGTCGTACTGCTCTCCATCATCCATGGTATGTTTACTTTAATTTAACGTACAATTTGCTCATTAATGCTGTTACTAATGTCATCCCTTTGCAGGATCAGCGGAAACACCGCCGGCACCAAGGATATCCACATCTCGGTGGCCACGCATCTCAAGAAGTCCTTGGCCAAGAGAAAATGGCGCAAGGCTTACAACGCGACCGCGGCCATTCGCCAGTTGCAACTCCGCCTCTCCTCCGCCCGCATTGCCCATTCTTGATGTCACACTCGATCCGATCTCTGTCCCTTTTATATCTAATATCAGTCATCTCTGTAAGTACATCGATCATTTTCTCGTGTCCAGTGAAACCTTTTAGGCTGTGTTATTGTAATCTTTCATGCAGTGCTGTAAATATTTGAGTGTCGAATACAGCAGTTGTATAGTAAACGAGAGAGGTTATATTACTATAATTAATATATTTATGCCTTCTTCTCAGTATTCGAATTTGTTTGTATTTCTCTGGACATTTATCATTATTACCATCTTCTCGTATTTTACCGTCCGATTTTTGCAAATCGACCGCATTGTTATTATATTCCCATTTTTTGATCCAAATTTGTTGGAATTTGTATTGTAAATAAATTAAAAAGACTGATAGTTGACCTTTTAAATTGCACTTAAATTAAATTAAGTTAAATCAACTCTTTAAAAACTAATAAGAATGATTGACATTTATTTCACCGAGATCAGAGATTATTAATTGTACCCGAAGTAGGACGTCACTCGGAGAGAGGGCCAGAGAAAGAGAGATAACTCGTTATTTTACATTGAAGATGAGATCAGATTGAGGTTTAATTGAAGCCAGAATTTGGAATTGGGAAGGCACTGAGATTACATTAAGACTTGGAGAGTACGGTGGAATTACTACAGTATCTAAAAGGGCCCGAAGAAGCATCTGTTTTAGTGTAAATTCAAATCGAAAAATTTCGCGGGTTTCCCGGGTAGTAGATCGTGAATTTCACTTTCTTAAAAGAGTAACAGGGGAAGTACTCCAAGTGCGACGCTAATATTTTGATGACACTTGGCACAAATTAAGTACCAGAAATCAAAAAATTACAGTCTTCACTTTTAATTGTCGCACCGATATTTTTAAAGCGCCCGTTGCACTGTGCATTAAAAGTGCACAGCGATAAAAATTTGCATTCGAGGAGGGTACCCAAGAGATCTGAGGTGACGCGTTTTGCCTCAGGGCCAGAGTCGACTCAGAATCGGCACTTCAATTTAATTGTCGCAGACTGTATGTAATTAAATGACCGATTTTCTAGATTTTCGTAAACTACGAAACTACGGATTGTGCATAGAATTTGGGAAACCTATACACTAGAAAAAACCCTGCTTCAGGTGCTTTAAAAGAAACTTACAGAAAAGTTGAGAAAGGATTCTCACTGATTTCTCTTAAGATTAGCTGGACAGGAGGAGGAGACATTGCCTCAGGCTGATGGATTAATCTTCTTCTTAGACTAGACCCTGAGGCATTAGACAAGGAATCAGAGGTGACTGAAGACGAATCAATGGAAGGAAGCCCATCTTCCTCTTCCATCATGCCCTTAGGACATCCATTAGAAACAGAGACAGTCGCCGCTACATTGGTAATTACTGTGTATGTCATGCTCGGCTGGACTAGATCCGGATTCACTGAGGGCTGGGCGGAGAGGGGGGCGGGTGTGGATTGGGGTGCACGGGGCGGAGGCGGAGAGATGCAACGGTTCGTGCAACTGGCCTCGGCTGAAATTTATTATAAATTATTATTATAAATTATAAATTTATAAAACCCCGTAAACATCAACTCACATGTTTGTCCAATGAAAAAAATCTTTATAAATTTTCTTAAGAGACGCTTTTCTAAAGGAGGAGGTTAGGCAATGTGTAGGCCCAGGGAGACAGTATATTTAACTTTTTTTTATTGTCTTATTCTAGTAAATGATGTGACGGTACCAGTTCTCAAAACTAATTTTAATTCGGGCGCACTAGTTTCGGGCTTATGCTCTGGGCAGGATTCTTTGCCGACCTCCATGCACACAGTGCAAAAAATACGGTTCTTATTAAGGTTGTGATTTTGACAGAATTTTTCAAAATGACTTCTAATTGCTGTCATTTTCGTCAAATGTGTCAAATTGCCGTCCATTCGGTTTGAAGCTGTCTAATAATAAAAAATTGTTCAAGGTAGTTTAGGCCTTCAAACATGTTTAAGCCCATGTAGAAATTAAAACAACAGCTTATAAGAACATAAGAGTTTGGTAGACCCATTTTCGGATCATCTTCGTCCTCGGTCCCGCTGTCACCATCATCCAAATTCTCATCGATGAATTGAGTCAGTGAAACTTGAGGCTTCTTGCAGTAAATTCCAAGAATTTTTGGCGTGAGAATTTTTCGTTGCGGGAAAAATACACAATTTTTTGGCAAAATTCAAAAAAATTTCCCAAAAATTTTCCCAATGTTTTATACTTCAAATTATTCGTTTCAAGACAAAACCCAATTTTTTTGACGGGGCCAAAAATAAGGTCCAGCCCCAAGCCAGGCCCCTGTTAAGGTCAGCGCGCCTGTTTCACACATTGGCAAAGCTCGACACTCTTTCCAAAACGGAAAGAGTTTGGAGTCGGGAAGAACGGAAAGTGAATTTTGCCGCTTTTCAAAGTTTCCTGAATTCATTATTATTCCTTCACTCTTATATATTTAGTAAAAAATTTTGCGGCGACTTAATAATTTATGTAAATGCTCAAGGGATAATTGCACTATGTGAAGGTTTTGCTAAAATCTTCGCTTTAGGAAAAATTAGCCTAAATTTCCTTTTCGTTTCCCATCTTTTTCTTTTTAGCCCAGTGTAAAATTTTCCGGACCGTACCGGGCCGGGCTTTCAAAACAACTTAGAAAAAGCGTCTCAAAAGATCATAACCAAATACTCAAAACGGATAACTTACAAGAAGATGCATTCTGGACGGAGTAATTTTCATGACAAGAGGAGGTGTAATTGGTGGAAATCTCCTGGATTCCTCGCATTGGAGGATGTGAGGATTGAGGAGTTGTCATTTGACTGGAGGGAAATTGAAATTAAAACGGTATAAAACAAAACAAAAACCAGTCACTCATAAACACTCACCTAATGAACCTCATTTGCTGATTCACCAGTTTTCCCACGGCTGAATGTCGAGTTCGGACATTTTTATAGGGCTGCCAGAGGACAATGTAAACCTTGGGGAAGAAGAAACAGGCCAAGGCGACAGTTCCACTCATCGATATGCAGAAACAGAGACTGGCTATTTGAATCTGGATGATTTTTATATTATCCGAGAGATCAAGCTTACTTTAAAATTATTTTGGGTCGCAAAATAAATAGGACCAAATGCTAGCCAGAGGATACTGGTGCTGTACATTGTAAAGCCAATCAGCCTCGTCTCATTAAAGTTCTCCGGGATCTTCCTCGTTTTAAATGCGTATATTGTGCACGCCAAAATTAATATCATAATAAAGCCGAGGGAAATCAATAGATGGGAAGACGTTGCTTTGCAGGTTAATACGGCCTTTGTTCTTGTCGGATATACAACTGTCGTATCTGGAGGGTCCATTATTAACCATACCAACGATCCTAATAACTGAGTAAGTACAATTGATGCACATAAGGCGACCTAAAAAAGAAATTACTGTAAGCAAAAGAAACATCATCAAGTCTGCAGAAGTTCTAATTATAGATCTTTATGTTGTATATTAACAACGGAGTTACTTCCTTCTTGCACTTAATCCCTGCGGAGGAAATTGGTTAGTTCCCAGAAATCTGGTTTTACAAAAATTTTCATGCAAATTTCAACGCCGGAGAAAGAAAGGATTGACATTACTAGGCAAGAACGGTTTCAAGATCGGTCGGACGTCAGGATGATGCCTCTAGAAAACCATTGGGTAAATAGATTTTGGGGACCACCTCTTTACACCAACATAAAGTGATGTCTAATACACTACTTTAGGTCGAGCTAGCTAATCTGGTGTTTAGTTTTGTCTGTCTGAGCTCCCTTTTGATCGGATGTAAGTCCAAAAAAGCTAGTCAAATGCCACTCACGCCAACCAATTCGAAGGCTTCAACTCCCGCTCAATCTGTAGGAACTACCAGAACCAAGATCGCCTCCGCTGCTCCGACTCCAGGCCCACAAGCTCCGGCGGAGCCAGCCAAGTCAGAAGATTTGGTTAAACCCCCAGAACCCACTCAAACTGATACAGCCACCGGCACGACCCCCGTGGAAGACAAACCCCCTGAGGTAAGAACCCATTCCATAACATAACTCGCTGCTTCAGATCCAAAAAACTATCGTATGTTCCGTGAAAAAGAATAAATCCAGAAAAGACGTGGTGAAGGAGAATGAAGAAGATGAAGCAGTCTGATTGCCTATCGATTCATTGTAAAATACAACCAGGACTATTCACGTCTTTGCAATAAACTATTCACGTCTTTGCAATAAACTCTTACCTGAGCTGGCGGTGATATTAATTTAGGTCGGACGGGGCTGCTTGGTTTGAACACTCTGGCCAAACGATTGGTCTTGATTAGGATGGCGGCATACACAGCACACATCGAGAGGCCAATGAGTACCCGAGAAAGGGCACAAGAGTAAGTGGAAGGGCGGCTGACAAGCACGAAGGTGGCTAGATAACAGAGAGCGATACCAAACAACATACAATAACACAACTCTCGCCCGGAGGCCATCACAACGGGAGTGTTGTTATAGCGGACAAATACTGATGTCACAAAGATGGTGGCAGTGAGACCGAGAAGAGAGAACACGGAAGGAGAAAGGGCCCAAACAGAAGACCATTGGAGATGGACTGGCTGGATGGGACGGCAGGAATCAAAACTGTGATTCGGAATCTTCCCCAGAGGGCATTGAATACAACTGAAATCATTAGAAAAAACGTTAGAAATGACAGTTTAAAAGATTTACCTAGTCTCATTAACAATGATAGACGTTGATATGTCACAGGGAATGCATGTCCAACAGCAAGCCATGTCTTGATAAGCTCTGTAATACCCCAATTCACATGGGACGCTGCAAACAGACATCGGAATGACGCGGCTTCCATCAATCGCCTAAAGTAATATAAATGAGATGATACAAGTCCGTGAACTAAGAGGAAAGTACCAAAAATAATTTGAAACGTACCTGTAGACCTTTGCGGACCTGATCCACATTGAACTCCCTCAAGACTCCAGTTCTCCATGATCCAACAGGACTATAAACACCTTCTTTCCCCAATTGGAAGATACTGTATTGTCCGATTCCATCACCATTCGCATCGATTAGAGGTGGATGACCAACCTCCAAGGATATATTACGATAATATCTCTGGAGAAGGGCACCATCAAATCCAATATGAGATAAGGCACAGCTCTGCCATTCAATCGAATGACAATGATCCTAAAACAAGTTAATCATAAAATCGAAAGGAAGTTTAAAAATGATTATAGAGATGCTTACCTCAATATAATTGTGAATTGCTCTCGCCATCACGTAAACACTGTCCACTACACTGGGAACGTATGCTTCTTGCTTGAACTTGTAATTCACGGATTTAAAACACTTCCCAAAGTTCTCATTTATCCTGTCCGAGCAGTTCATCGACTTCCAATATTCACTGAGGAAGGTGTTCTTTGGTCCGAGATTATGGAAGTATTCGTTGAACTTGGGAACATGTCTCATCCTCGGAGCAATTGTAATGGCCCCAAGTACAATATCTTCGAATCCCTGAATGACAGCCGTCTTCATTCCCCATGAATCCGAAGCAATAAACCAGAAATAACTCTTCATCTCTGGATGTTTTCCACTGGTTATCATGGATTTGAGGTTGGTAAGGAATCTGCGAAGGTTGTCTTCATCAACAAACATAACTACTCCTCGGGCCTTGTTCGATTGACGCATTCGAATTAAGAGATCTCTAAAAATGGAAGGACAAGAGCAATAATAAGGCAATACGCTGAGGAAATCTTACTTGAATTGATCGTCGCTCCATCTTCTACTGACTTTGTGGATTTCTCCATCGATGCAGATCCCCAGTTCGATGGCAGCTGATCGGAAACTATCCATTCCCCGTTCTCCATAGGACCCAGTGTCAACGACGGCATGGAGGAAATTCCAGTCAAGCTTTGCGACCTGCAACGCTATTTTGCATATTCATTATTTTGAATAAGCGAAAACAGAAATTTGTTATCGCGTATTTAGGATTGTTAAGCCATCAAGTTGATGCGTCAGTCATATTCTCAACATGTCATATTGAACATCCAAAAATTCTCAAAACGAGCGATTAAAACAGAAGTATGCTCGTTGCGACTAACATTAATTGTGTTCACCACAGTCTATTTAATATGCATTTGAAAGCGTCGTATACCAGAATTTTGAATATGACCAAAATGACTAAATGACGTCAACTTGACGTAATTTGAAGTCAGATTGAATAAATCGGTCCAATTAAACAACCCAACCCTATTATCGCATACTCAAAAGGAATTGTCTCTGAAATATTTTTTGTGAAACCGAAGAAATTACTTTATAAATATTTTGAAACCGTTTCATAACTTCAGTTTGTACTTACAACATGAGCCATGGCCTTTGCTTGAAGATTGTCGGGTGGGACCACTCTCGAAAAATACTGGAATCTGAAAACACTTTGGGTAATTAAAAAGTAGTCGCAATCCAAATGTCTAGGGTTACATCTCCCTCATTTTTAGATTAAACATTAGTGGAATGTTGTTTGAACATCTACTTTCCCCCCAAAATATGAGTCAAAGTCAAAAACGACAAAAAAAATTAAAAACTGCAAAAAGTGGCTGGGATCTAAAAAAAAGTAAAATGCGATGTTTAAGATAACTACTGTATTATATTGATTTTATCAAAATTAAGATCTGAAGTTGATATTAGACTCGCCTGGGTTTCTCACTCAACTCCACTCCAGTTGAACTGTAACTGAGCATAGGGATCTTGAATGGCTGTAACATGGAAGCCACCATCACTGAAACTTGACTTCCAGCAGCTCCGATGACTCCAATAATTTGCTGATGTTCTCCTTCATTATTACATTGTAATGCACTGGACTTGCTGAGGACAGTCTTGATGAATTGAAGACTTTGCTCGAGGGCATGGGTCTCAACGGAGCAGGTGTCCAAGATCTGAGCGCCCAATCGGAGGTCAGGGAGGATGTCATTTCGATTGTTGATCTCCTCCAATGCAAATAACATGGCCACCATCCTCTGAACTCCTTGATCCGCTTTTATCCGCCCACATTGTTGAGCTGATCTGCCGCTTTCATGGATGGGAAAGAGACCTCCCAACATCAAATCACCTTCCACTAGCACTTGTCGGAGACCTCTGACCCCCCAGACGAGTGAAACCATCCACAACAAGTACATCCAGGCTCTTCTTGTGGACATGGCTGGGGGATTCAGGTCTTTTCCAGCAGCAGAACACTCATTCTCTCTAAAATACGGGCAAAAATTATCAAATACGAGCAGTATTACTATCATTGTGTGTGTCACAAATTGCAAATCGAATGATGAAAAATATTTTTAATCCAATTGTTTCTAAATTGGCAAAAGAAAATGACTTGGAAGCCTCACAGTTGAGCAATATTTGCAGTAGTGAATGCGGCAACACAAAGTCATCTTAAATGTTATTACTATCTCATGATAGATCTCAAAACTACGTACTATTAAGATGCGGAGATGAGATATTACGGAATATTGGAAAAGTTGGGGCTTATCGATAATCACTTCACATTACATTTAACGTAACGTAAGGAAAAGTAGACGAGTAATTACAACATTTCACGGAATTAAAGTGGGCAAAAAGACAGACATACCATAAGGTAATCGGAGAGCCGTTGACTAGTCTAATCGACAGGAAGACCCTCAGATAGGACTTTGATGTCAAGATCAAGGCCATTGGAAAGGTGGATTGAAAAGGAACTTTGTAGGATGAAGCCAAAATAAGAATGGGTTTAACTTTTTTATGAAATTCGACGTATCCAGACAAAAAAAGACATGCCTTTTTTGGAGCAACACCCGGAATTGGATTTAAGAAACAAGTTGAACAGCTCCAGAAAATTCAGAAGAAAAAAAGAATTCCTTCAACCCTTAGGGCCCTTTCTTCACGATGCAAACTCTGATTTGCATGTATAAGAAGGACGAAATTAAAACTGTCACAATCTTCATTTATGGCTGTCACAGGCATGCCCTCCGGGTTTGTCGTTTGACGGGTCGGTCTACCTGCTAAGGCCCTCCGGCATTGACATCCCTAAAAGGATAAGACAGCTCCCAAAACAACTTCAATTTGTCTTAATTTCTGGAACTCTGCATAAAATTACGTTAGGAATTACGTTTAGCGTTTCAACGGAACGACGGCACCTACACCACACAAATTTAAGAATGATTTGGGTGCTGAAAAGGTGTAAATTAAGAAGAGAAAACGGCCCGGCCAACACTTGAACAGGGCCCTACAATTGTTTCGGAAAGGGCGTCAAAATAGAGGAAAAAAACAGTCGATTACTACAATTGGCTCATATTGTAGCAGGCCCGGGGCACTGGAACATCTTCTTTTCTGATATCCTGCTCAAACAAAGAGACACATCGGGCCACAGGTAGGCCCGAAAAACGAGTTAAGGCCATTTTAATCCCTTCCCCGGCCCTTTTTAGAGTTAATCTGATCCCGAGGCCTTTCTTTCCCCTAAGGCGATTTCCTTTTTTTGCAATAAAGTTAGCCTCAAGGGGTCGTTCATCGATAGATTAATCGAACATCGGGTCTTTAGAAGGGCAAAGAATGAATGGCTGAGGGTGGGGTAAGAGGCGGATTAAAACAATTAAAACACATTACTTTGAACTCTTTACTTTTTATTTTATGTATTGTTTATGCAAAGAAGACAAGAGAGTGCTCTTGGTAATGTCATCATGTACTTGCGTGACAAGTGAGCACGGTTACAGGTCAAAAACCAGTGTTTATGGGAAGAAACTCTGGGCCCTGTATAGGGCCCGGCCGTATCTCATACTGCTCTAGCACATTTGGTCTACTCCACTGATCCCACTTTCTCCAATCCGGAAATTGTTTACGCAACGGGCAACGCTTAATTACATCGAACGCGTTTTCTGACTTTGAAAGTACAGCGTTTGCCATAAAACCCCTCAGGCAAGTGTAATATCAGAGGAAAACAGGCCCCGAGATACGTCAAAACACTTCCCACCGTCGTTTGCAGACCTCTAATATTCTTGGGGGAATGTAACTCGGGAAATGTCTCGACATTCCTTCGGACATCTCCGCATATTAAATAACCCGCGGAATTGAATTTTTATTCAAATTGGGGAATTATTTCGGTGCGTAAATGGCCTGTCTTTGTTTGTATGATCCCCTGACTTCTCTTCCTTTAAAGTGACATATAAGAATTGACAGTGCAAGACATGCCAAACGTATTGAGCCAAGGAATTATTTTGTCACCGAAATTACGGTAAAAAAATAAAAAAGGATCAAAAAGGATTCTAAAATCAAGAAAAAGAAGATTCAGAAGACTTTTAGAGTCGTCTGAATCACGGAGAACGCAAAGGACGGGTCGCCAAATACACAGAGAATTATAAACCAACAAAGATTGGAAACGTTTTCTTCGGGCAACCCCTGATTGGCTTTGTTTGCCCTAAACTTTGGCCGTTCCCGGATAATCCCAGTTCGAGTATCTTCACAAATTGATGAGTAGGTTAAGTAAAAAGTAGTCCAAAAATATATTCTTTCAAATGAATTTTATATGAGAATACTTTCCCGTTAAATCACTACACTTTTTGCATTGAAAGTGTAAAATAAAGTGCCTAATGTACAAGAAGAACAACCCGATTATGACAACAGATATCACGAAAGCTCCGCGATCATTGGTTTCTTCGGCCTCGGACAAGGGAAACGCTCCGAATCCGCAAATCCGTTTGGGAAAAGCATTGTCCGAGGGTTGGACTGGACTCGAAACGGCGGTAAATAAGGTCCCAAATCTGATTTCGAGGCTAATAAGGGTTTCCTGGGATTCTTGTTTCTCTAAATTCCTTCGTTTTTACACAACTTTCGTATGAAATGTCATAATTTTGTATGTTTTACTATCTATTATAACTTAAAATTAGAAATTTTTATAAAAAATGTTAGTATTTAAAACAAACAAAGACATTTGGATCACTGAATCCCCTCGGGGCATGAAACTTTAGAATTGGATAAAAAGAAAGAATGGAGAGAAATAAATAAATTAGGGTACAGAATCCAGCATCGGAATGAGGGATTGGCACGGAATTTGACACTTCGGTCAGTCCAATTAGTCCAAAATGAGTCGGGCGTCCGGAAAAAGCGGACCCTGAAGATCTGGAAGTCATGGAGAAGGTGAGAGGACGACAACGACGTCACTTAAACGGCCTTCAGGAGAGGATAAAGGGCCGAGCAAAGGGTTTGGGCCGCTAAATCTGTTTATTATGCATGAGGCCAAAAAACAACGGTCTGTTCGAGGTGGAGACAGGAATCAGGGCACATCGGATGTAATTGTAAAACTGGAAATATTGAGTGACGACCTCCTCTCTACCACTTTTCTTTTTCCTCTTATCTTATCCATGACGACAACCCGAAAAAAGATGAAAAGAATGAAAAATCAGTAAATACAAAATTTTTGGTTCTCCGACCGAACTGACATCTTCAAAAGATGTTATTTATTGGCTAAAAAAGAGACAAATAACAAGTATGGGGTATAAGAGTATTAACAATGGATAATATAGAGTTCGTACGCGTGTCCAATCATCGAAACCCGCGCTACCTAATGGATAAAAGATCTCTAGGGTGAGATCCAAGAAGAGAAAAGTTTAATTTTCTGAGAAACCGTATTCAAATTGGTTGCGCAATCCGGGAGGTTACTGTAATTTCCTTGATGCATCACTTAATATAAAAATCATGTTGATATGCATCCGTCTTTGTATTCTGCTAAAATACCCGTTGATTACACAACCAAACATAATAGTAAGAGAAATAGTAACACAATACAAAAGAAAAAGTTCAGTTTTCCTTACGAGGTATTAAAGCGAATATTCAGATGGGCCAAGTTTCACCGTAACTGCCATAAATTAAGATATCAATAAAGTATCGGAGACTCTAACAGTCAAACAAGCTCATACTGGAGGGGTCATTTATAAGACTACTAGAGGAGGTTGAGGGTTGTATCTCGTTTTCCATGGGCCCATCCACAGTGCGACGTTCTCTGCACTTTCTAGCTGCCACCTTGTTCCGTCCTAAACAAAACAACAAATAATTTGCAATTCATTTCCAATTATCCCAACGTATTGCCCTTTAAACACAAAAAGGGCTCCTATACATGCTTCTATATTACACTTTGGCATCAGTCATTAAAAAATTTAAAAAAATGTTTGTACTTTCCATTGGTTACAACTACGAGGAAAGAGCGCGTTACCATAACCCGGGCCATATTCGGCGTTCCCATACATCCAGTAAATAATTATAAAAGACTGCGTACCTCTTCTTCTGATTTTCTTGATAAGAGCCTTTTGTTGTGGAGTCAAGCTGGGATCCCTCATAAATCTTTGTATCTCCATATGAGTCATGGCCGCAAATTCCTCGGCCGAAGCGGGCAAAGCATTCTCCATAGCGAGTTGTTCATCCTTGGATTGGCGACCTCTCTTTCTTTGCTGAATTCCTCCATTTTGTGCGGAGAACGGACGAGGGATGGAAGAAGGTCCAAACATTGAATTCTGCCGATTTTTTCCAAACCTGACAGTATCCAAATCAAACGAAGACTCCGAAGAAACAGAAGAATGACTGTGTCTGACCATTGGAGCTAGTTTGTTGTAAACTCGAGAGTGGAGATAATGTCTGTTCTCAATGTCTGATACACCGATGTCATCATGTTGGGAAGGAGAAGATCCAGATGAACGCATTGATCCAATTCTTAAAGAATAAGGACAATAATTAATATGCTTACCCGCTGGATGGAGTCATATCCCTCTCCACTTCACATTGATGTACTTCTTCGACCCGGCCAACATCTGGCACTGGACTTGATTCTCTAGATTCAGAATCCTCCTCATCTTCGTTGAAATAGTTTTGGAATTCACCCAGCATTTCCATTCCTTCGAACTCGTGAAGCCAATAAGCTAAAAAATCACTTCTTAGACATACAACATAGACATAGTAATTTGAATTTTTTATATACATACCATCTCCAAGATCGGCTCTGACTTGTTCATCATTCAGAACTTGAGAAGTCTCACTCCACGAGAGATTAAGAGAAGTGGAAGTGTCAAAGTCTTTGAATTCCTCGGGTAATTCTTCTTCCTCCACATCCGACACTTCTCTTTCCACACCCAGATTAACATCATTTACCAACATATTTTGTTCTTGGCAAAGAGTAAGATCACTGTAACTGGATGAATGTGGAGTATCTTTGAGATTGTTAAAGCACTCTGAGGGATCTTGGAGATCTCCCAAAGCCTTAGCCATATTTCTGGGAGAGAGCCATTCTGCTGTCCGGGTTTTGGTCTTCTGGACATTGGGAATCTGATGGTAGAAGTCGGCGAATTGGGCTTTTGCCAGATCTTCATATTGGAAGGTCTCCTCAGTTGATAATGTCTAAAAAAATGAGAACGTCACTTTCACTTTGTTCGAAAATTATTTTAATATTTGTTTATTAGGACCTAATCGAGAGCCCTTCCCCGTATCAGTCTAAATTTGTTCCCTTTCCAATGAAATTGATAGCTCTAATCACATTTCTCTCCTGCTATGCCAACAATCAGTACATCGATACGGTTATTCCCGCCGACTTAAAGAATGTTACACGTTTTGATACCAAACTAGAGAAGCAGTTGAGGATTCTGACAGTCTCAAATATCATGAACCAGGTAAAATTAAGTACGATAAAAAAAGGACCATATTACACAGGGATGGAAAATGTATGCCGGCCACTGGTATCGCCTGTTCCAAGAGGAATTAATGTGGATTCCAGCCGAGAATTTCTGTAGGGAATTGGGAGCACACCTAGTTTCGATTAAAGATTTGGCCGAGAACGATTTTGTTCACAAATTACGAAAGAGTAGGGGTAAAATATTGTAAGGGATTGTACAACTCTTAGAAAACAACATCTGGATTGGATTAAACAAGGTCAGAGACACCGAAGGATCTTACGAATGGAGCGATTCTAATCCAGTTCATTATTTAAACTGGGATTCTAGTCAGCCAAATGAACCCGAGGTGGATTGTGTTTATATGGCCTACAATCAAGACCTTCATGGGACCTGGTTTGACTACAGCTGCCATGCCAAACTTCCGCAATACTTTGTTTGTAAATTATCCTTGGACTAAAGTGATGTCTCAATTTCCTTGTCCAACGTATAATAAACTTAAACTTACTCCAAGAACACTTTTCTGTGTCAAAATCTGTAAATCTCTTTGGAATTGGTCTGAAGCTGTGTCCAAGCCGGAGCTTGAGCATCCTTGACCAGGGCATCCATTATATCCGGAAGTATCCAAAGAGCCAACACCTTTTTCCAACTCAATATCTCTTCTCCAGGAAGCATCAATAGCATCATAATCAAGGAGAGATGGGTCTGCAGGTTGGGCTTGGCCTCTCATCGGGTTCATGTGTTGGCTGGAGATCATCAACATGTTCACGGTGGTCTCCTGGGGCATTGATTTGTAGGCGAAGTGAGCCAGGGCGGCATCATTTCGATATCTGTATTAACAAATTTAAGTTTGGACTTGTTAATGGCACTAAGTTTTTTAATCAAATCAACAAAAAGAAGTCACGTTATCAGTGCGAAAATCGATTTCCGTAAAAAAAAAAACTTTTGGAACAAAAAACTCACGGATCAACAGATTTCGAAATTACTCACCTAAGCTTGGGTTCAAGGAAAGCCTTGAGACGAGTGATGTCAAAGTCGGCACAAAACTCGCCGACCATAGGGTCAAAGAGTGTCCTCACCGAGGATTTGGGAGTCTCCATCGGTGGCGTCAATGAATGGGTTAATACCAGAAACAAGAGGAAAGCACTCGACTCGCCGCTCTTCTCTCTCCTTGCCGTTCTTCTTCTGGGGAGAGCGCCACACCGCCGCGAGTGTTCTCTGTTACGCGGCCTCACCTGGACAGCCGTCTCTTCTTTCTCCTCCACTCTGACGTCCGATTTCTCCAGATTCCTTTTCTCCATTCACTCTCTCGCTTAGACCACAAAACTAAAGCCAATCGCAAGGTTAAACTCTGAAAACAAACGAATTAAAAAAAGAAAGGAGATGCAGAGAATGCAAGGAGAGGGTCCCAGAAGGACAAGATATTCAAGCAGATAAAAACTGCGGGGAAGAAGACGATACGGTCATATACTCTCTTTATTTACATTATATCTACAGTAACCCGTTCTACCATATATGTGACTACTCCAATAGGATAATATGCTCGTTGATTACCCATGTGTCATAAATAACGTAAAATCCACCAATGTTTTGATAGACTTTCATTCAGCTCCGTTTGGCTTAGGAGATTCGAGAGTGATCCGATTGTTCGCCAAGATGCCCACGACTCTTTTCATATTCAACAACAAACACTTCATGGCTTTAGTCCACCGTTCTTCCGAGTTTAATTGCATCTTTACCAGATACTGGGATTCCTGGTCGATGATCTTATCCTTGACCATCCTGTATGGGAGAATTCTTTCGCCCTGAAAACATCAGAATTCTACACAAACTAGAACATATATTTGGGCAAACACCTACGACAGGGGACAGAAACTCCAAGTCCCGGTGCTGTTTTTAACACTTAAGAAAGTATAATTTCAGACTCTAAAAAATAATTCAATGTTCTAAATATACATATTGTGTGCGTGACAAGGATTACGCGTCAAAGGATAATATGAAAACCCTTTTAAAACCTATTAATAAATTGATATTACACTACGAATTACGATCTTACTTTAGGGAAATTCTCCTTGAGTTTATTTTCCAGTTGGCAGAAACAATCGACAAAAGCGACGATTCCATGATCCAAGGTCGACAGTCCGAATGGCCGCCAAGACCCGCTTCCATAAAGCTGATACTCCTCCACTTTACTGCCTTTTAGATGTCGAATAACCGAATGTGATCCGAAAGGGACGATCTCGTAGTTTTCCAACTTGAGACTAACATGTCTGCACATCACCTTAAAGGATAGTTGACCTTGGTTAACATTATTTTACTTAAAAGAAATGATGGAAGAAGATAACATGGTAAAAGAAATGAGAACTCAACAAAAAACGGTACGACTACAGCAAGACAAGCCAAAAATAATTTACCACCATCAGCATGGCCACCTGACCAAAGGCTGCGTTAATCTCGTGCCAATCCACGTTATCAGCGGGTAATCGTCCCAACCTCAGACCATTAATCGTTCCATATTCTCCATCCTTCCATATAAAGAAAGCCATGTCGAGAACATTTGTCTTGAGTAACTTTTCCAGTTGTTCTTGAGCATAATTCACTTGGGTCTTTAGACTTCGGAGTTCAGCGGACTGTTCGCTCAAAGTACTGAAATCAGAGAACTTTATTTAGCTCATAAACAGAACTGGCAAAAAATTGTAGTACCAAAATTGAAAACATAAAGAGATGTACCAAAATAATGGTCAAAGTAATGGTGGATTGAATTAGCAACCGTTTTTATAGTGCTTAGCTTGTTTGCAGCTTTTAGCTAGCTAATACTAATGTTTGTTATACTAAAATACACTAGCGGGACGGTCCGGGATCCATGTCTAATCAAACCATAATGAGAATCATACAACAGCCTTACCGATGATTGTCTCGAAGTTTCCGGTATAATTCCTCGTCTCTCTCCAACATCTTCTTCTGCTCATCTTGTTTATCCTTCAATTCTTGTGTCAATTCCCTTTCGCTCTTCAGAAGACCATTCAACTCGTCCATCAATTCACTCTCTTCCCTCTAAGCATTTAACGTAAAACATGAGAATAGTACTCACCATCAGTGCCTCGAGCTTTCTCTTGGCGGTTTGCTCATCCATTTTGTTAGATTCTTTTTGTTCAAGAAGACTTTCGTAGACATTCTTATACTCAATGTATTCTTTATCCAATTCTGTTAACTGCTTGCTGAGATCTTCGGATATTGAATTGCAACATATCTGTAATGTGCATAATTAGAGCTGTTAATAATATTGTAGAAAGCCGTGCATTATAGTCAAACACATAAATATTTTATTCAGATCAACCATACCCTGCAGATCGGTACATCCAATGGATTTGACGAGTTGGCTATTAATTCCAACAGTTTCCCACTATTCAGCGGAGACGATCCATTCGAATTCCGATTCTAAAGGAATAAATTGAGGGAAGAGGCATTAAATACCTCCAGAACCGTCTTGAGTTGATCATTTAACAGACTTGGATGTACTTGTAAAAGGTCGGAGCAGACGGAACAATTCATTTTCGGTCGTTATCACCTGTTATCGACAAGTGCAATGTGGAAAAAACAAATAAATCCGAAGGTTAAATCAAGTCCGAAATGTCTGAAAAAGCAGAGATAATTCATTTTGCAGGTTCAACGTATATCTGTGATGCAAGGACATGGCGAAAAATGTTGGAAAAGAGGGGAAACAGACGTTTCCTTATTTCAAAATCAGAATATTCTCGAATTATCAGAGTGATCGGATGCTGGAGTAAGAAAAAACAGAAATGTACGCTACAAACCACATAAAACAGAGTTCTGCAATGATAACTTCGAGTAAAACGCAAAAAACTTTACTTTGTGGTAAGGAGAGATTTCCGCTTTTCGTAATAAAAGAGTGAATGTCCAGAAAATGAGTCATGGTGACAGCTGTCCTCAAACGTGGTCTTCGGCAAGTTAGCGTTAAGCCGCATGTCCTTTAGTTGTCTTTTTTATAAAACTTTAAAGGGGATTCCGCGGTGTTTCATAGTCGTTATTCGGGCATGTAATTCGTTAAGTCTAAATAGCGCGTCATCGCGATTTTTTTGTACGATAAACGTTTTGGAAAAATGGACAACGCAACGTAATTCGGGGTACTCAAGTTTCAATTGGAAGGGAAGAAAGTGACCAAATTTCGTAACACAAGATCACCACGCGTAAGTATACGTAAGTTCCAATATATCTACTGCAATATAAGGGGACTCGAAGCAGCAGCGCATCTAGTAGACGGCATAACAAGTTAATGCTCTCATCAGATAACAACGATATTGCACAGTAATCAACTAATAAACTGTGGTCACCGGCCCAAAAGCAGTGTCCGAGGTGGGAAAACGAAATAGTCCGTTCTTTTTCTTTGTCTACAATTCATATTGTAAACACTCAAGGAGAAGAGGAAATTCGGACGCCGGGGTCGGGAAGAGGAGGAAAACACCGGGGACGGGAGATCTCCATCTTTATGTCGCGCGAGGGGTAGCGTTTGCCGCGCGGCATGCCAAAAAGTCAGGCGGGGAGAGTGTGGGAATCACCTGATCCTGTTCTCCCCGCTCGGACTGAACGGTCTGTTCCTTTGCCTTTAGGGCTTTTTGCTCTCGAATGCCGTGAAAAAAGACGTGAGTCAAAAAAGTGGAAAGTGTTGGTCCGTGCCAGGCTCTTTTCTGTTCTCGAGGTCATAATACCGAGCAATAACAAAAGTCCCATCTCGAGATCACCGCCTTGAGATCAATCGAGAGCCCTCACATGATGAGGGAAAAAACAAAAACACTATTTAAAGCAATATTATTTACATATGACATCATGGGCAAAGCGTGAAAACAATAAATAAGAGAGTTGGCACGATGAAAGTAATGGTTAAGGAATGGGCGTGGGAAGCTGGCGTTGAGGTGGGACTGTGTTTCTCGATGGCTTTTGAAGACATTGTTGATCCTTGTTGGGAGTGCTCAGGAGTGGCATGTTCTCTCCTATCCGATATTGTCGTCTCTTGAACAGTTAATAATCCAACCTCACTTTTCTTTGTAGTGGGATTGTCTTCTACTGTAATTGTCTCGTGAGTTACTGTAGTTTCTATAGCTTCGTTTGTCCTTCCGAAGGTCTCGCTTGTGTTCTCATTCTCCTTTTCGAGATCGACAATCACTACGGATGTTGATGTAGCGGAAGATTGAGGCCGAGGGAGGACTTGATCTCTGAAGGGAGATTCATCCGAATGGGGTCTTTCCAGGACATCAGGTTTATGGAGAAGAAAACTTTTCCCCGAGGTCATCTCGCTTGGACTGACTAATTCGATCCTGTGGACCCCTCGATTTTCACCTGAAGGTTGTAATTTTAAGTTGCTAACTCATATCTTCCTTAATGGATTAACAGTCAGTCTTTTTAACTCGTAAAAAATATTATTTTAGATTACTTACTTCCGTGATATCTCCATTGATCGTCCTTGTAGAAGTTTTTTATACTCACATTGTCCTTTTCAAGGGCCGAAGGAGTGAAATGTTTATAAGAACCTTGTTGTTGACCTTTGGCATGGATCAAATGCAGTTCGCCTGGACCGAGAGGATGATCTGAGGGCTCGATTTCTAAAAGCCGAAGATTAACTGATATTATATTATGGAATTACCTCTGATTCCTCTTCTGAACATTACAATTGTCCGTCCATTCCTTTGAATTCCATAGGCAGTGGTCAAAGATTGTTCTCCGTCCAGGATATTATCCGAGATGGGGGTTGATCTATCTCTGGTGTACATGTCTTCAATATGAAGGAAGTCTCCATGCACTACAGATGCCATGATGATGTCAGTGCAATCCATTCCATGTAACGATGCATCAAGTGCAGATTTAGCTGAAAGGATGTTAAAATAAGATCGTCTTGGTACCGTATCCCGCTGTCTGTGAGCTCTCTTCTTTCTTATTGTCCAAATTAGGAAATAAGCGACAACTTCGAGGAATATTAGTTGGCCTCCATCCCATGGCTACATATGATTCTGTTTTGAAATCCAAAATTACTTCCAACTCGTCCTAAAAATGGGATAAATACGAGAGAATTTAGGTTACTTTTAGAACTCTAGAGTATAACGAATCGTCTTTAGTAAGCTGATGTTCCTTGTAGCATTTAGGATTATACATATTATATTTGAACCCAGTTGTATCCATGGTTTCGTTATAATTGAAACAGGTATCATCAATAAAAAGAGGACCAGACCCTAAAATTATTGTTATAAAAACTACTTCGCTCTAACATACTATCTCTGCAATCCTTTCCGTGCCATCCGTATTGACAGAAACAAGACTTTTTGTTGGGGAAAATGCTGTTGGCGATACATCTTCCACCATTCCAGCAGTCCTTGTCCCCATCACAATTATTGTGATATTGACACAGATCTCCGGAGTACCCTTTAATACATTCACAGTATCCATTGTCATCCTTCTTCCCTCTGCCCATACAATCTTTGTCCTTATTTGGATCAATCTCAACCACATGAACTTCAGCACAAGATTTAAATTTGTACGAGGGACCCCATTCCAGTGCTTGTCTCTCCAAAACCAAAGTACAATTGGGACAAATGCTATCAAATTGAATTTGATGATCCTCCAAACTGCAATAAAATGAGTTAAGATGGCTTGATTGTAATTAACCTTTGATCCAGGAGACCATCAAAGCTGGTGGAATTTCCTTCCGAACCGGTTTTTGGAGGTGCTAATTGCTCGACTTGATTGCCCAAATAATCAATAAGACTGATACGGAATCCCCCTTGGTGGGGATACTGTAATCTCCAGGTGACGTTGTATTTTGTGCCCGTCTTCAATATCGTGTAAGCACCTGAAAGTTTAAGTCAATGTCATATTTAAATCATAATATTGTTTATAGCGATGCACTTACTTCTATCGGACTTTGGGACTCCACATGGTCCTACTGTCCTGGCTGTGTCCAGAAAGTCTAATGGAGGATATCTGGCCTCAGGGAATGTCCAGGTGACATGACTTACAGTAGAAGGGATCAAATAGAACAACAAGAACAGGATGACAGACATCCTGAAAAACAATGGAGCTTTTGTTATGAAAACATAAATATTGAAGCTGCGAACGACTGAGCGGCAGAAGATCGCGCAACGTCAACAAGTTCTGAAAAGCCGTGTGGAGTTCCGGAAGGGTTTATAATAAGAAAAGAAGCAAGAAGGGTAATATCGAGCTGGGGAAGTTACTCGGGCTGTTGGCGACGGCGAACGCCGAGTCGTTCAACGCCCTCAGGCATTCAAAAAACTCTTGGAAAAGGAAGGTTTCGCCACGCAGTTCTTGCGCAATCTTCTATTATAATGCAATTCCTTCAAGAGAACAAGGATCGATAGAAGAGAGGAAGGATGCCGGGATTCAGAAGCGCCTCCGTCTTCCGGAGCTCCTCCAAAACTGAGGATCAGGATTGATGAGTCCTATCTTATTTATAGATAACAGAAGTAAGACTCCGAAGACGGATAAAAGCAAACAATGAGTGAGGTGAGGTGGCGATCTCCCAGTAGGTCAGGCGGGGATTACTTTCTTACAACCCACCCCGATCCTGCGTTAATCCAAATCAGAAGTCTAATTGGGAGGGCTCCAAATGGTCGGAGGAATGAGTTACGACCTCAAAGAACACATTCCCATATTATACAGCAGCTTTGATATTACACTAGAATAGAAGAATCTAATCGCAGATGAACAAACGTTTTATTCAAATCATTCAGCCGCCGACAGTTTAACGATGGTTTCTCCCACGAACTCGGACTGGAAGCCGGATTCGAACGCCTGTTTGGGGTCCTGATGATCAGCAGCGGGCTGGGCGTACTGAACAATCAGCTTGTCAGCCTTGGGCTTTCCGGCCTGCAAAGACAATAGTGGATAATATGACGGTGACAGAACTATTATGTGGCTATTAAATCTGATAAATGTCGTCTTTAACAGCCTATTATCATGGTCGTGGAATACGAAGAGAAGTGCAATGAATCATAAATACGAAGCTTACGATGCGACTGATCTCCAGACCTCCCTCTTCACCCACATCCACGAATCCATAGACCTTGTTAACCGAGTAGTTGCTGTTGTTGGAGCACTTGACTTTATAGGCCAGCTTGACAGCACACTGGTTGACCAACCTATGTTTGCTCTTGCCTCCGGCAGCAGAGATGGGACACACAGGAGGGACAACGGCCAGAGCGGAGGTAGACATGCCGACCTTTACTCGAATCACTCAACGGAATGAGTGAAGAAGAAAGAGCATCAACCGAACTTTATTTTAACTTCCATGCAATTTCTAGATTTTATTAAAATTCTTTATTCAAATTTTTCAGTAAAAGTGAGCCAACATAACCCGATGAATTTTGCAATTAAATTACTTTACAATGCACGTCGGCCTATTTACATATACATCTAATCTAATAAATGGCAATCTTGATGGTATACTTGAGACAAAATTGGAAAAAGCCACAAAATATGTCATAATGACATGAAGGATGACATAAGTTATAGACAAAAGAGGAAGAGGAGATTGATACCCGTGAAAGGAAAGAACCTAGAATATATTTGTTGCGATTATCTGCGAGAAAAATATTGTTGTAGTTGAGAAAAGAAGAATGAAATCAGAAACCCGTTGAGATTACAGAAAGATGACTAATAGAAACGATTTGCTGAGTTGGACATAAGTCTGGACTTGGAGTTGTAGTTCTCCAATGACCCGCTGTTCATGATCAAGGCGTCTGGAATGACTTCCATTGTGTCCAAAAGTTTCTGGAACTTCTCTGGAAGTTGTTGATGGATAGCCACATCATTTTGCGATAACTCTTCTTGAACAGCCTCCTTGTTTTGATGGACATAAACATAGAGTTCGTTGAGGGCTGAGAAGACTCGGAAGTCATTGGCGTGGTTTCTGGATTCTTCGGCCAAAAAAGCGCTCATCTGTTCTTCTTTCACTGGAGGCATCTCTTTGATGGCACGGTAGTAGCTGGAAAGATAGAATTTATTTAAAATTATACTATGTAGTTTGTTTTACTCTATTTTTTATTCCTTAACCTACTCTTGGACCCAACTTTTATATTCCTCCATGACATCAGCAAACAGTAGCTTTGATGACGGAGAATCTTTCGTCAGAAGCTGGTCTTGAGTTGAGCACGCATCCATTAGAGTCTGAGCGACCACATTAAGAGAACCCTCGATCTTCGTGGGTTTCGGAATGTCGAAGATAAAGTCTGGATTCTTTATGAGATTCACCCAGAATCTTAATGGCAGTGCATTACTCTTCCATGCATGCACGACATCAGGGTCATCAATGAGATGCTCTTGAGCTTGCTCATCCAAGAAATCAAACATGTACTTGATACACAGAGGAAGAGCAGTCACGCCATTATTCACAGAGAGTATAATCTTTAGATTCCTCTTTATGAATTGTTTTAGAGTGCCTTTCATTGTCAGCAATCTTGTGAGGTATACTTCAGTCACAAGTTTGTCCTCATTATCCTGAGGTCCACCATGATCCATGGGTTTGACCAAATGCATCACCTTAACGGAGTTGTTGGTATCCTTATTGTATCCAGTGGAAGTTGTTCCAAAGGGTCGGGACAATGTAGGACTATTTGTGGGACCCATGTGAAGATGGCCATGGCTTTGATGAAGTGAATTGTTGTGGATACTCATCGGAGAACTCTTGTCAGACTTTTCACTCAACATGGAGAGATTGTAGACTGATCCAGAAGCTGGTCGAGGGATCAGAGCCAAAGTCGCCTTGTTTTCGATCTTGTAATGGGCCAAAGTATTGTATTTCCAAATCCCATTCTCAGCTTTGGAAGTTGCATCGAGATCTTGAAGAAGCATTCGATGTGTTGGAGTCCGGAGTTCGATGTCAACCTCGTTGGGATGAGGTCGTTGAGAGAAGGGAGTCGTCCGATACTTGGCATCTAGACACTTCTCTTTGACTTGGCCAATAGAATCGCAATCCAAAACTTTGACTGGGACATCGTAAAGCGCTCCGGGAATGCCATCATTCAAAACGTAGACTGTCAACTCGTTCACTTCGATTGAACTTCTCAGAAGTTTCTCTTCGGACAAAGAATATCTAGCGTCCATAGTAATGGCATCTTGAGGACCCTTCTCCGTTTGTTGTTTTATCGACCAATAAAGTTGAAAGAGTTCTTTGCCAGCTGCTTGTTCAAGGAATCGATGCATAAGGAAAGAAAACCAGGCACTCAACATTCTCTCGGCCACGCTTTCGGCTCTTCTGAACAAGATTTTTGGTTGGAATTTTCCGTCTAAATTTTTTCTGATCAACTCCTTCAACAGAATCTTCAGAATCTCAGTACAGTATTCCATGTGACCCTATAATAAGGAAAACTTTATTGGGGGAAAAAAATAAATTCAACGAATGCTTAATACTTACTTGTAAAATGACCATGATCAAAGATCCAACATAAACTCGATCCTTCAACAACAAATACTTATTCTCGTCGATGGTTCTGACAAAAGACAGCAAGAAATTGGGGTTAAGAAGTAGCCGATTCAGCTGACGTAATCCACTTTCAATCGACTCCGCTCTCTCAGCTTCAACCGCCAGTTCAGATAATACTGGATGGTTGATGAAGTTTTGTGGGAACAGAATCTAAAAATAAAATTTGAGATGACCAATTGCGTGATGCTTTGTAATTAATGACGTCATAATCCTTACTCTCGCAGCGTAATCCTTATAAGGGAGAAGAGGAATAGCTGATCCTCCTTGAGGAACACTGTGAGTAATCGCGTTCATAGAAGTCTGAAGTTCAACAAAAGCAGCTTTGCACTCTTGAGCGACCTTGATCTCGATCGAGTTCATCTGATTCTTGAGGTATCGGAGTTGTTTGTTATGCGAGGTGTTCTTTCTTCTGAAAAAATAAATTTAATATTCGAAATACAGTAATCCAAAAGTGTTTTAAAGTTTTTTACACTTTGGAGCTTCTCATCTCAAAGCCCGGACATTTGTACAAACTGATCATGGTCAAATGGGACAGTTGTCAACGAATTGTCAACTTTTTTATTTTGAATGTAAATGACTTCCTTTAGACTCAAAAGGATTTGATGAGACCAAGAGCGTTTAAGACCTTGCGAGAGACAGTTTAATTTACTGTCACGGTAAAAATTTTGATGTAAAATATCTGAAAACCCTTCCTTTGATTTCTTTTATATTTTGTGGTTTTGTTACAATATCTTCAACAAGTGTTGTGAGAGTTTTTAATTTTTTTGCTAGTTTTTTCTGTTATAAGCGCCATGGTATGTTGCTCTGGAGTAAAAGATAGGGGAAAGTTGTTTGATTGCAAAAAAGTCCTCAAGGTCTGCGACCAATAACATTTGAAAATGTGCGACCCTTTTTGCAAAGTGTAAAAACTGCGTTTTAAATGAACTTACCTGTACAGACAAATCAGAGTGATACTCATAAAGATCCCGATGAATGCAAAGACAAAAGCGATGACATAAAGACTTGAAGAAGAATTGTGGGTACTCTGGGAGATAACTCCCACTCTCTCGGAACGCTGTCCCACGAATACAGTCACTTCCATATCATCATCTGAGAGTTCAGGATGGAGAAGACAAGTCAATGTGCTACTAGCCAGAGCAGTTACATTACATGGTTTCCCATCCACGACAACTCTAACATCTCTTGTAGAAGCAGCTACGTTAAGAGAGGCTCCTTTGATCACTAAATCCCCAGAAGGTTTTACTGTCAAGATTTCTCCGAATGGAACGATTCGAGGGTCATCGTAGATGGTAAGTTTGGGAAGAGATCTTTCAATTGTAAGATTTCTGAAACAATATCAAATACGATTCAAGTAACTTACCCAGTCAATTGTCCATCTAAATCGAATCCATAGTCGGCCAATAATGGGCGATCTACGGTCAAAGAAGCTCTTCGATGCAAGGGGAGATCGTCTAATCCTGGAGTTCTACATACCATCAGATGCTCATCTAACACTTCACACTTCTGACCAAAATAAACCTTGTCTTCATGAGTAACCACCATCCTCGGTCGTTGTAGTAGATCTAATCCCTTCCCGAAAACATCCACCGCAATTCCTCCAGATACAATACTTACTGGACGAGTTACTCGATCCACAATCGGATTTTGTCTAAAAAAGTGTTTTTTAATTGTAATATTAACTTACGTATATTGGAATTGGACACTATCTACTTTGACTTGTGTTCCATCTGTGTTCACCACAAGGTATTCAGCACCCTCTGCTTGTGAAGGCCCGGTTCTACACACAACCATGGTACTTGAGCGTTGGAATACTTTACATGGAGTATTTCCGATTGTTAAATTAAAAGACGCTCCAGAATCTAAGTCTTCTCCCATCACGGTGATATCAGTTCCACCAGATCTGGGACCTCGGAATGGTCGGAACGATAATATCTTCGGGTTTACATACATGAAAGTATCATTGGATACTGCTGTAAATTGAGGGTCGTCCTTTAGCTTTATTACTACATGTTGGGCTTGTGTTTGGCGTTGAGAAGGAGATCTGGTGTGACAAACAATTTTCTGAGAGGGGACATAGTCATGTTCCGAGACATCACACTTCACATTGGCCACTCTCACAGCATCTCTGACATGACTAAACTTGAGCCCAAGATTAACTCCATTGATGGTGATCTTGGTCCCCCCATTGATGGGCCCCTTCTTCGGATAAAACGAATCGATTCTAGGAAATGGACACAGCATATCTTCACTCGAAGAATCCTTTTTTCTGGTTAACCATGAGGTGTCGCTGGTCACTGAACATGAATCTAGATGAGCACATCTTGTCTCCGTCGAACACCATCCACATTCGAAATGACCAATCTCCAATCCAAGACAAGTTCCACAATTTGAGGCCAGTTGGTCGCATTTGTAAATGATGATGTGGAAGTCTTCAGAATTATCCAATTTGAAGCCAGGACCAACTGTGATTGTTCGAGAACGGCTGGAAGATGGGATCGAGTTGACAACGGGCTCTCGGGGCGCTGATAAGGCAGATGAAATCAGCGATGAGACACTGGCAACACCTCCTGTCGCTTGAGTTAATGCAGAATCTGGCCACCAGACAAGGGCAAACTCAGCCCGCGCAGTCCCGTTACCGTATCCTCTACTAAAGTATTCAAATCTCAACTCATCGCATTGGATTTTGTCACCATTCCTCGTGGCCGGTCGTTCATGGGTAGATTGATCTACAGTGTACTGACATTTGAAATTTCTCATCGAATTATGGACATTATGCACCTTCAACGTTAGTTTTCTCCGATGCCCAGAGGGCACAAATATTTCCGCAACATCTTCAACTGGAGTGAATCGTGGGCAGAATTCCGGACCTCTTCTGGATGATGGTCCTTGTCGATTCACAGCATTAACCAGGGGCTCTCCTTGACAAACATCTTCCGCATTAGGGACACATTTGTTGCTGATGGTACACCAATCACATGGAAAACGACTTGAAGCACATTCAGTGCAAGTCTGAAGTTGATGGCAATCATAGAAAGTGAAGTTGGTAGATGCCAAAGGCGAATTATCATGGGCTTTGAGGACAGTAAGACGTGCTTGTAATCCAACTTTGTTGTTCTTGTCAGCTGGATCAAGACTTTTGAGATCAGCTCGAGTTGGAGTTGGACAAGAGACTCCATTCGTGGTAACGGAGGCTGGGATCTTGAAGGATTGTTGGTTGGGGAAGACAAATGAACAACTGAATCCTTCCAAAGATGATGGAAGATTCTCCATTGAGATTGTTAGGACTTTACTAGAGGTTATTTGTTGTTCTTGGGGCTCAATTGAGCGGATCCTAAAAATAAATTATATATTAGGGATTGTAAGAAATGACAATGGCTGAAAAGATGATAGTGATCTTACAAAGGGCATCTTCCAGATCGATAATTGAACCAGTCATTTTTGGCCGGGATTGTCCCTATCCTTTGGTTATTGGCATCTCTGATCTCTCCTCCAATACATCCCTCTTCTGTTACACATTGGGATTGTCTCATACACCATCCACAGAACGGATCCCCAGCTTCCAAACAGCTGTGACAATCCGTGGCCGGATTGCATTGCCGGATGTTTACTTTGTACACATGGCTTCTACTCATCGTGTACAGGAGTCCGTTCTTTTCGTCCAATTCTACATCCTGTAGCAATGGAGTGCCATCTGTTAGTTGGATCCGTTTGTATATCCGCGATTTCTCTTTCCCCTCCAGGATTATCTTTAGGATTTGGCCTCCCTGAGTGCCGACCAAGGCCACTGTAGCACTTTGAACGGAAGTTGCGACAATCGAATTAAATTGGACACCTTGTTCGGCCATAAATGCGTGGGAAACAATAGGGATCTCTCCCCCAATATAACTATTCACATCTTTTCCGCACATGATCTCAGAATCTGGATATTTGGTTTGGGTACATTTCTTGTCTGAGTTAAACCAGGGGAGATTCTAAAATCTCATATGTAATTACAATTGATCCGGAAAAGTTAAAATTTTGAAAACTTACAGTTCTGGTATTCCCATTGTAACATTCTCTGATGTTTTCGAAGAACTTGGCCTCAATCTGTTTGATAGGGAAAAGGCAAATTGCAGACTCTCGGGTGGAAACATTCCGTTCGGGGCCTTCGCCTCGAGTGAAAACTCCAAATAAGACCTGATCGGTGATTTTGATATCCATATCATTGGCCAAATCGAATCCAGGATTGCTCATAAATACGTCTTGAAGGAGATTATAATGGATTCCGTTCTTCATACACTCCAGGGGGACCTCGGTGTAACTGTAGAAGTAGGAATCTCCGGTGCAAACTCGGATTAACTTTGATATTGTGGGTTGCCCTTCTCCTGTATACTTGGGCTGTCTTGTCGCAAAATATGCAAATCCATTGGCTTCGAATCCTCCTACATAATGTATCCTAAGAAGAAACATCAAATAGAAATATGATGACTTACTGGAAATTGGGACGATGAAGATAATCGAGTTTCATTAAAGTGCCTGAGGAGATGTATTCAGATGTGTACTCAAACAATCTTGATGGATCCAGCAATAAACTCGAGACTGCAGGAACATCTAAAGCATCTCGAGGACCAATTGGGATCGGAACGTATGTGGACGCCACATATAATACTTTAGACGGTTGATTAATACTGCTTAATCCGACGGAAGTGGGGCCTGATCCAACAAATATTACTGTAGATGAATGCTGATCATTCGCCACTTGTCCTGGCCGAGAACTCTTCACATCCGCTTCTCTTCCAATGTTTGAGAGGTTTCTAACTCTGCATCGACCTTGATATAAACTTGTGCATTCAATGAGTTTATTCGAATCTTGGTCTATGGCCAATGCTTTGGTATAAGAGTTTGTTTGGACTAGGGGCTCCGTACATCTGCGTAATGTATCTGAAAGGATCTCGATTATGTTGTTTACATGTTGTTTTGTAATCCAATTTGCATTTTTACTACATGATTTGAAATATTTATTTCTTTCCCAAAGGCACTGACTTTACGAAGAAAGGAAGAGATTGTTTGGCTGAGAGGATATGCGATTAAAGGGCCTTGGCCATGCAATCAGGCCATAGTTAGCCTCTTGTTTGTGTGGTTAGTCTGTTCCCTTTCTACACGCAACCGCGACATCCGCCGTTTATTCCGGCGAGCTAATCACAGTCCGGGAATCCGAAGGAAAGGAACCGGACCCACCAAAAGTTGAATTAGCCTATTTTAAATGCAAATCCGAGGATGTTCCGAAAAAAGCAAACCAAGAAAAAATAAATAAATTGGGGACTATTTAATTTAGAATCACTGTCTTAAAACAAGTAGTCGTGGTCGTGAACGTCATCAAGAGTAAGAAGATCTTACCCGCACATAACAAGGAATCTGGCTTGGGTCCAGTCACAGCCTGTTCTCGAATGCTCAAATCGACTGGTGAGAGATCGTAGAGGTGATTGACAGCGCCGACATAGAGTCTGCTTGTGAGTGGGTCCATTATCTAAAATTATTTCGTAACCTGACCCTGATGTTCTGAGTCATACCAATTTCTCTAATTCCACCTCTCGACCTTCGAAATGCCCAGAAAAGGAGGCAAGAACACTGGAGTCTTGCTGGAACCCACTTTCGGTCTCTCCCTGAACCCATTTGAATATAAAAACTAGGATGAATATGGACCGTAACACCCGAAATCGACTTGAAGGACCAGTGTCCAACGTCGTCATCTTTGTTATTTGACTCTACATGAGTCAAACCACTGCAAAAAAGAGATTATTAGGAGATTAAGTCAATGATAAACTAGTACAGTTCAATCGACAAAACTCGGAACAGATCCGGAAGAACGCGCGAGAAAACGGAGAAACAAGGTGGAAAGTCGGGGCTTGTGTCGACCAACTCCCGGCGATCTGATAAGCTGGCATTTCACGGAAGAATGGAGAAGGGAGCGCGGGTCGTTTCGGCGTTTTTCAGCCCTTAATCACTTTATTTTCTCCATTTTTGAAACAAAAAACCGCAACCGAATGGACCCTTATAAAGCCTGATTCAATGCGCAGCTCCCTTTGCGTTGTTTTAAGTGACCGATTAATAGAAAAAGTTTGCTTTTCTCCCACAGCTGACGCTTCCCGAATCTGGCCATTTCAGGGGGAGGTCTGGAAAGGATGATCATGGGAGAAAGATGCGCACTGGCCACTCGTAAAAGAAGGGCGGGGTTAAGTGAAAAGACACGACAGGAACATACGAACATACTCTCCCGGACTACGAGATTTATTTGGTTGGTTTGTAAGCAATCGACAAGTCCGATGGCATCCCCCGATGCCGCCTTTTACACTCCCCCAACAGGCTGAATCATTAAAAACGCGCCGATAGAGACTTAACGGCCAGTGAGCCAAAAGAATTCCGCATATCCAAAAATATTTAATTTGAATAAAAAAAGGAATTCGGATCGGGGACAACCGATGGGACAGGCCAAGGTCAACGGAATATGGGCCGATCACGAGAGGAGATGGCCGTAATTACAGGGCCTATAATCTGGCAATGGACTTACAATACGATCGAAATGGATTCGGAAAAAACCGAAACAAGTTGATGTAAGAATAAAGCGAGTATTCACTAGCGAAAAATAACAAATCCCATAAAACCATACCAAAGGAAAGAAAATGTAACTTGAGGAAGTTATAGAGGTCCAGCTGACCTCTCAAACAAGATAATATCCATTATCAACGCGACGATCGTGTCTATGTTACATCAGGACTTGAAAAGAAAAGCCGCATTACAACGCCATCTGCAAAATATCTATTTTTTGGTCACAAATTACACGGTCTCGAGACTACCTCGGCGGGTATTTTAGTTGCGAAAGTATGTATTACGGGATCAGTTTCTCCTCCTTCCACCGGGTCCCTACCAACCAGTGTTTTGTCTCCAAGCGGAAAAAGTAAACGCGCAGCTCAAACAAAGTTTTTGACGTTGATGAAGACACCGTTTATATTATACTTAAAGATACGATGATAGGTGGCAAGTAAGTGACCTTGTTCCAAGTAAAGAATTCAAAAAAACGTTTGGAAAAGAATGGTGACAAATAAAAGGCTCTGAAGATCTATAAGGTCATATAAAGAGAGAGAGAGTCGTGATTTTAAATAAAATAATATTTAAAAAATTTAAATAGGCAGAATAGTTGGCGACGAAAGAAAATTCAGAATCTCGAGATTCTGACAAGCTCCCTCCCTTCCTCCGAAAAGTTCAGATTAATTTGGAAACAGTAAACATAAAGCGCTCGCTCAATTATTCTAAGGAACGCGCATAAAAAGTAATTACTTTGGGGAAATTATTTTCATAATCTTTTTCTGTGACCTTTTCGAATAAAAATTGGGATTCGAACACAAAAAGGATGATAAGAGGACTGAATCATTGGATGAATCAATAAAAGTTTTGAGTAAAAACTACGGTAAGAAAGTGAAAACATCCAAAAATAATTGTCTCGACGTTATAAAAAAATTTAAATTTTTAAACAACAAAGGACTGAAAAGTGCTTTGGATTGTTCTATATTCTCCATTCGAATGATTTTATCTTTCACACAACAAAAATGCTGACATTACTTAGTACTACTTTTACGAAAGCCTCCTTTTATCACCTCCTATAACATGTCGTTATGACAGGACCATGGAGAGAAAACCCTTATGCTAAGATAACATCTGGCTGATTGCACCGGAAGGGAAAAAATGACAGAACAAGCAGAAAAGATTCCCATCCTGAGTCATTACCCGAAACCGTCTAATTCATGAACGAACGCACTAATCAACGAACCCCGTCCCATTATTTTAATTCCGCCAAAATAATCGAACAAAGAGAGTAAAGAGTACAACAGCCTTTTACTGCCCCATTATAAGATCCGAGGGTTCTACGAAGCATAAAATCCCTTTCCCTTATCTCCCTTAATCATTTCTAAGTCTGCTTTGATTAAGGCGATCTCTTCTGTCAAATGACCAGAATCTGAAACAAAAAAATCGGGAAACAAGTAGCTGGATGATCCGAAAACCGCTGAAATTAAGGTCAAACGAGTGTTTGGGGGGATCGGCACTCGAGGAGAGACAAAAGCGACAAGAGGTTCGAGGCCGTTCGTCTGGGGTCAAAACACGGCTGTGCGCGGTCTTCGGAGGACCTGTGGACACAAATCGTTTAAGCCGCCTCAATCTGAGTCGCACGCCAGTGCAAGTAATGAGAAGTAGTCCGTTCAGTAATCCCCCCCCCCCATTGCTGGGAGTTAATGAGTTCCCTTAAATGAGTTTGCGGTAGCCGTCATTTAATGAGCAATAATTGGATCTCTTCGCTCACCGATATCTGATCAGATCACCCTTTCCCCATATTACACATGTCCTGCGATGCGGTTAGATGGGAGTGCAGATCGATGGGCATGATAGGAGAGTAAAGGAGATTGCTTTTGGATCGAGAAGACATCAAGGTTTGCGGGAAAAACATGATTATAGAACCTTAGATTTGTCAACCCATCAAAGAAAAGAGATTCTTCCTTTTTTACGCCCTCTATAAATGTCTCCCTAAATGATGGTCAGAACCCCGGAAAACCTTCATCTATTCCCCATCTCGGCTTAATCGCCTTGATCGCTTCATCTCAATCATTTATTTCCGAAGCTCCAGTTGCGCAACAAACTCTCGACCGGGGAAAGATTTGAAAATTTTAAATAAAAATTCAAACAAAAAACAGAAAAACGCAAATAAACAAATGGGTTTATTCAAATTCTGATAAATTCGAAATTGGAGAGGAATTAGGAGGCAAATCGGGAACGACCTCCACGGCGCCGCTCGATTCTCACCTGAGCCGCGGCTTCTGCGCGCTTCAGAAAGCCTATTTTGTAAACTGCCTCACAAGGCCGTCTCCCCTTCCTTTCTTTGCCTCCAACTTTCTCCGTTTCAGGACCGATCCGTTAAGGTAAAGCGACTCCAAAAAAGGGAGAGGGTGCGCGGCGGGGGTCCACAGGTAAGTCGCCCAAAAAGATGACAAAACTCATCAGTCCGCAGGCATCCGGCGCTATAAGCCTCCTCGCCCATAAAATTCTTAATCGACAGAAAACGAGGGATCCGGTTTCCCTTTTTCCGGTTACTGTAACTGCAGCAATACGCAGCCGCCGTACAGGGGAATGGCCGGCGGAATTTGGAAACAATGACCTTCCGCTCCGTTCGGCCGCTCTTCTGGCTAAAATGGCCTCAAAAATAATTGGAAATCCCATTTCCAATGGATCGGCACGGATTATTTGGTTTGCATCGGAGACAAAAACCATGCCTCGAGGCGGAGTTAATTTGACAAGACAGCGAGAAGCGGTCACCCGGAATTGGAATGGACACAGCATGGCCTCGGGGCATGTTGACCTCCATTTCACGCCTCCTAAGCGCCGTGCGAGGGCATTATGCAAATGTGAGAAACAGCTGGGATTTTAGAAGGAGTGATCTTAAAATGGAAGGGGTGCCACGAAAGACAGAGATGGATGGAAAAAGCACGGCAAAAAAGGAACGATCTAATGGGAATCGGGGCCAGGTGAGAGGCCGGGGAACGGCGTCTCTCCGTCCGTTAGAACCTCTTCTCTGACCCCCTTAAAGTGATTGGACCACCTCTTAAATTCTTCAAGTGTGTTTGGGTGATGATCTGAAATGGACACAGGGCTTTTGGAAGGGTGGAAAGGACTTTGAAAAGGATAACAATAGCAAGATCGAGTCGTTTACAATACTCGAAGGGTCATGGAAAAAACCTCTTTACAATAAAAACCCTCTGGACCGTTTTGTAGATAAAAGTTAAAGAACTTTTAAGGAATTCTAAGAAAGAAAAGGTGAAAGTAACTTATTTCTACTAGAGCTGGCGGTTTGACAAGATGATCTCCCAAATCCCCCTCCATCTCAAGATTCGATTCCGCAGATTTTTGACGATTTTGTGAGATCGGAAACCGTTTTTTGTGCTTGTATGTATTTTGCAAAAGACAGGCGAGGTGAGAGACCACTAAAAATGGGAGAAAATGTTGATGTTGTGGTAAGGAATGATGGCGTCGCAGCGCGGATAAAAACCGCAAAGAATTCTCAAAACGGCGACGTCGCTCTCCGTCCCCCGCTTCCGCTTTTTGCGCACTCTCGACCCCTGTAATAAAACACCGCTCAACTCTCGAATCCAGGTCAATTGGCCCTCCAAACTTGGCCGAATCGACCATAAAACCTGGCCAGATTGGCCAACAGCTGCGTTGATTTGCATATCCATCGGCCTCAAGTGCAATTTGGAAGGGCCTTTTAAAGGCTTAACGCATTAGAAAAGGAGGTAAGAGACAAGTGTTTATTTTAAGAAAATCTTACTCGAAACACGATCGTTGTTAAACAATAGGGCCACACTTCTGATGAAAAAGCTTTTCTTAATCATCAAGAAATAAAATTATTTTTGAAGAAAAGTAACAAAACCTTTTGACAATCAAAGTCGTCACCCCATCTTCGGCCACTTGTAGACTTCTGAAGTGTCCGTCCGAGCCTTCTTTTTTTTGGAAGCGCGGATAATCGACAATAACGACTTGGCCATATGCCCTGCGGCAAGGCCGGGGCGCTTCTCTGTATCCTTAACGGGCTTCCGGTTTCTCTTGGGTTTCAAAGTTTTTTGGGGGATATTTGGCATGTTGTGACACAATCATTTGGCCATTTCCGCCTCGAATTTCAACGTTTTTTGGGGCGGTGATGAATTACCCCGCGGCCGATCGAAGCGGCCGACTCCGATTAAAAGCTCCCATTAATCAGATAATCAGAATGAACCGAGAAAAATAATGCTTTTAACTAAGTTACAATAAATTTAAGATAACATGTACAAAGAAAGCGTTGACCTCGGTGGGCCAGTCCTCTTCTCCGTTCCAGTCCAGTCAAAATCTGGCGGTCCTTTTCAGTCCAATCTACCGGCCTAGCCCAATCATGGCCCAGGACCGTTCTCCACTCACTGTTCGTCGTTCTTCGGCGGTTCTTTTACCCAATCCAATATGCCTCCAGGCAGGATCGAAGCGTCGTTGTGGTATCACTTTTTCATCCGGGATTGAGGGGGCTTCCACAACGATCTGCGAGCCCTGAGGAATTGGATAATACGTGTCCTCGTAGATGTATCCAAGGCCTTTAATGGGGGAAATAAGCATTTAATCAGGACTAATTACTGCTAATATAACTTCCAATTTAACTACTAATGAAGAGAAAACAAGTTTTTCTCTAATCCTGTGAATTAGAGAAAATAGTAATACAAGAGAACGCTAAATTTAAAAGGTCGAAGAAAAAGGAAACAGTAATTTAAGGGAATTTGAGTTAAGGGCTTGACACCTTGAAAGGCATTGCAAGCGATTACTCAGCACTTATTACAGAATACTTACCGATTACTGAATTAGCGATGACTGCGAGAAGTAATGTGGCAATGACCTGGGAATGCATTTTAAATACGAATATATACAAGGTTACGGTAGGAAACTCAGTAAGACCCAGGTTACTGCAGGGGAAACCTAAAACGAATATGGTAAAAGCAAGGATTACAACTGCCAAAATAACGTAGATTAAAGTGTAATATAATGTCACGGCAATTCTACGAGGATTGTTCGAAAGTGATGATAATGAAAAGTGTTACAATATATTTGTTTGGCTCATTAAAAGTGCAAATTGTAGGAAAAATTACGGTATTATTAGTAGAAGTAATGAATGGGCCGTAAACCGAGATCATTTTAGGGACGAAAACAACAAGTTGTTTAAAAGTAATCACGGAAATGTTGACCACTGTTTAAGCAGGCAATTAGAGCTCCGCAGAAGATATTTTGAACCGAGGATATTTAAAGATGACCTTATATAAAAGATGAAGTGAAAAGAATTAGACGAGTTCCGCCAACTATTATATTTAACTACAGCGCGGCCCACCGGAATGAAGCAAACTGTCGAGTAACATGTCTTATATAATGTCGGTTATGTCCGATGTAACGCCGGCGATTCTCCCACGAGAATCTGAAGTCGACGGCCTGATATTTGGCTACTTTAATATTCGCCCAGTAATTCCCAATTTCCGCAGTTGGGCGGGCGCCCAGAGTTTCCATTTAAACAAAGCATTTCCGGCATCTAATTAAAGATAATCCTGGTAAACGATAAGAGCAATATAAGAGTAAGAGAGGTCGGATCTAAATCTGTAAAAAAGGATCTCCTTAATCCGGTGGGTTGGACACGTAGTAAAAGGTATGTGGACAATGTTACGATGGATTCGGGGACAAAAGATATTATATTTGAGCACAACGGAGAAAACATTAATTAAACCCGGTAGTTGAACGGGGTAAATGAGCGGAGTTATCGAAAATAAATGTACGAAAAATATAGAGTTTATGAAACAGTTCTAAAGTACTAAAATAATATTTTGATCCGAGAAATCAGGACTTGACTTCTAACATCTGAATACATTTCACATCCAAATACGATCTTATCTTCTTAGCGAACCATGGAAGCTATTTACAAAATTCCACTTCCGTTATTGGATATCAGTGCTGCGGAAGATGTCTTAACTATAATACAGTGTTATATATTGATGTTATATAACAGTTACCGTATTCCAAAAGCAACGCCCTCCCGGAATCTCCATGAGGAATTTATGTCTTATAAATTCCCTGGAAGCCTAATTGAATGTCATGATTTATTCAACGTTTCTCTGGACAGAACCCAAGGCGGGATTTATCATCATCAG
The DNA here is from genome assembly GCA_025436335.1 of Bursaphelenchus mucronatus. Taxonomy (NCBI): domain Eukaryota; kingdom Metazoa; phylum Nematoda; class Chromadorea; order Rhabditida; family Aphelenchoididae; genus Bursaphelenchus; species Bursaphelenchus mucronatus. The sequence continues at coordinate 7,040,834 of CM046356.1, forward strand.
GAAAGGCGGCCATAAATTATATAATCCATTTACAGTCTCTGATCCATTACAAGTAAACAGAAGCGACAAGAGAGGGATTACAGTTAGACTGACCGGAGAGAGGTTAAGCTGCCCAGCTTTTTGATCAAGGAGTCTTTTGGACGTACATGGAGATAAATAGTTGAAAGTTACTAGTTATACATATAATAACTTATTATTTCAACAATATAACGTCAATTTGAAGGGAACATGTCCTATATATTCACGTAATGACTGTCAAAAGTGTAGTTACCAATGTTCCAAGCAACCTTCTTCTTAAACGTTTTAAATTATAACATGTGACCTTTTACCAGTCCTACTATAATATTATCTTTTATGAAGACTGAGAATAACCAGAAAATGGCTGAGAATAAAAGAAATCGTATCCTTGTACCCGAACATCTATCACTTGTCATGTATCGACAAAACACATCAAGGAATGCGGGACACGACATATATTTATATAGATATATGCATATGTACAAATTATTGAGGCATTACGCAAGATATATTGGTTTATTGTGACGGAGCAGGAGAATTGGGGGCGTTGACAAGAAAGACGAAGTCATCCGGGAAATCAGAGCCTTTCCTGGAGAAAGATCGCATGGAACTTGTATCAAATGACCGACTGACTGTCAGGTAATTCCTGAAACATCAGAAATATACAAAATAATATCTCGTATTTTAACTGGGTTACTTTCAGGACGGCCTAATTACAGAGTGTATAACATTTTTTTCCTCCAAAATGCAACATTCAGCGCGTCATTTCACGCTCAATAAGACTGACATTTACCATGTTTGTTACGTACTTCCACCCTCGGGTAGATCTAATCTCCATGGCATCAAATATTTATATGAGAAACAGATTACATTTTTAAGTTGTTTGGGTAGTCACAAAAACTCACATTTACTGTTTTCATGGCCCATTTATTCGACTTACCTTGTGCTTCGTCGTCGATCTCCCAATAAATAATCGTCGACCCCATCGGTGGATGAAATGGAAGCATGTGAATCCCCAACGTCCAGATCGTCCTCTTTTACAATTACATAATAAGCAGTTAATAAGGCCCCACAATTGGCCATAATGGTAGAGATGGAAAGAAGAGGTTGAAGATGGCCGATGGAAAGAGTAATTAGACCAACTTGAAAGAAGCATTACCATCCATACAACCCAATAGACTCACCAATTTTATTTGTATGGAAATGTGTTACTGTAAGACTAAGGGTAGTGACGATAGCCGTAGGCAGTTGGACGACCAGAAAGGCAGTGGTAACAGCGTAAATCAGAATCCGCGTTTGGTCTCGTGGCGAACGGCCGAAGCGATTACTAAATAAGGGCTAATTACCTAGGATGTCATAATATGGGCATACAACCGTAGTCCATATTTCATGCACTCTCTGTCATCTTTTTGGTATTTGTAAATATCTTGGGAAGACTTACTGCGTGTTTAATCCTTCAATGTCAATATTAGGCTCTCGGTTGAAGCCTATATGCAGCAATGTGAGCATGACTCCTGGCACCACAAATTGGACAAAGAAGTCCGCCAAAGGAAGAAAAACCTTCCAGAATCTTCGATTGATAAAAGTAATCAAACTCCCATCTCTGACCATGCATCGACGAGCCCAATAAGGACCGGGTTCCGTGTCTAAACCCGCAATTACTAAGGAAGAACAGCAGTTATCTTACCCATACAAAAAGTGTAGACAGCAGCCTCGTGTTCGAAAAAGCGGAGAGTTCCCAGCATCACACACACAATGATTATAGTCCAAATGGCCCGCGAGAAACGCTCTACCGTACGTAATTTGAGGGTATTTCGATGATATTGAGTTAAAAATCTAAATAAATTATATTACACATTATATAACTCACCTAGCGGCAGCTAAAAGAACACTAAATAATGTCATCATAGTGTCCATTGTATGCGGAATGGCTTCCATTGAGGTTCGGAAGAGATGACACATCACAATGGACTGATTCAGATTCCTGATTCCATTACCCGTAACATAATACCACACAGAAAAGGGGAGAGGAGCAAGAAGACTGATCCAGCCACAGAAACACAACAGCCAGATCATCTGATATAAGGGATTCGGCTGAAGAGGTTACGGTATTTACAGTGGAAGTGCTCCAAGTGCGACGCTCAGATTTTAACGAAACTTGACACAAATTTAGATAAATACTTTTAAGGCGTATGTCAGACTCATATCTCGCGCTTTGTAGAAACGACCGAGATTCTTGAGTCGGAACCGGCCTAAGCCCAATCCGTGTACAAGATTTAAAAAAAATCTGAGCGTCGCACGTGGGACGCTCCACTTGTTAGTAGCAGTAGTCACTTACGAAACGTCTATCTCCTTCTCTCTTCTCTCGTTTCCCCATTCCCAGCATAACAGCACTTAACGGAGCCACCATAGTCAGCACAAGCATGGGGTAAACGAAGCCGTAAACGACCATGTGGGGCCAGTTGTTGTTCACCCGCCCAAACATAAACCCAACATTTGCCGAAACCAGACATTTGCGTTGTGGAAAGTCATAGAAGAAACCATCACCACAACAGCATTTGGCTGCCTAAAATAATATCAGAAATCTTGATTAATATAAATCCTCACTCTCTGCTCCTCCGTGGCACACTGATCGGAAGGAAGGATGGAAATGTTGTGGATGGTCAGATCGGCGTCGCCGTCGATGGTGGCCAACTGCATTAATGTCGGCGAACATAAATATTTCCTTACAAAGACCAACTATTACTTTAACTAGTCTGTTATAATCCGAGTTAAAGGGCTAATGTTTCGACGAAACTCCTGGGCAATCGCATTTCCTGAGGGCAAATTCTAAAACAAGTAGAATGGGACATGGATGGAGGTGGGACGATGAATCCGCGCTTCGAACAATGCCCAGAAAAGAAGGTCAGAAACCCCCCAAAAAAGGAAAATCCGGTCGCTGAAGTGTCGCCGGGATTAGGACTAGGATTAGGACGGCCCTTTCGCACAATTCCCTTTGCAGGCCGTGAAAGTCGAGCTCTGTTTAATTGGGCTCTGTGATATGTGATAGTGGAGCCAATTGCAGCTCGGCTCAAAGCCAACTCTCAAGAATCGGGGTCTCAAGAAACGGCACGATCCCATGATCTACTGTTCTTTCTAAGCATGGTTTGTATGACTAGATGAAGACATGTTTTTAAGAATCCATTCATCTGAACACAGGCCCGCCCCCCAATCCCCAAATCTAACAGCCATATATCCGAGTTCATCTGTAAAGCTTCGCAAAACGTAGAAACGGCCAGAAAAAACTAACACAGCACTTATGAAATTCAATTAGGACCTTCACTATCAAATAAGGAAACAAGGACGCTTCTGAAGCCCCCCAAAGAGAGAAACCAAAAGCGTCGCCGAACCAAGAATTACATAAACCCCGACATCCACATAATCACGGCCATTCAACGGGCCGGGGGTTCGTTAGGCCAGTTGTGGCTTCTGACGGGGGATGTCTCGGCTTCTTCACCACCCCCAACCATCTCCGCTATGACCCGCCTACACCTCAAGACGTTCCTTTGACATTAATTAAATAAAATCTTTGAGTTCGCATCATAAAAAGTTGCAGATAAAGACAGGTTCAGACGTCATACTCTGCACTTTCTTAAGTCATTACTTTTTTGTCGTCCAAAGAAAATTATATTTCTTTTTATGCTCCAAAAATATAAAATACAAAAATTAAAGGCCTAATCCTGCGAAAAACCAAATTTCCCCTTGTCATGTCGCGATTTGCTACAGAGATTAGAGAGAATGACATTACGCAAAAAAGATATAAAAAGTTTATTACACAGACGTGTCACAGATATAAATATAGTCATTCCAGAGCGCGGAGTTGGCCCTGCATAACAGTGACTGCTTGACCACGCAATTCGATCCATTTCTCGTGGACGGCGGCCTCGAACTCGGCACCACGCGATGGATAACATTGCAATGCTGTAAAGTGAACAATAAGTGGGGCGCCGGCTTAATTACACATTTAAGAAAAGCAGCGAAACACCGTTAATTAATTCCCCACGGCCCTCAGGTCCTATACCCTTCAAATTTTGGCGTCCGATTATTTTAGCCCAGAAGGGAGCCGCAACACATTGAGCCGAGCCTGTAGCCGGATCTTCAGGGATCCCATTCCAAGGTGAGAAATATCTCAGTACATAATCAGCCTCATGGAATCCTTGTTTCTGTGGATCTTTTGGGCAGAATGTAATCATTGCACCTCTACAGAATACCCCCTCAGGGTCTACATCTTGTATATTTTGTGGTTTGTACTTGATAAATTCTTCGCTAAAAGTAAATGTCTACATTTTGTGACAAAACAGATTACATCATGGCTGATACTTACTACGTAACCGAATCCCGCAACGCAATCACGAGTTTTTTCGAATCCGGATTATAAGCGAGTTGCTGGATAACCTCGAATGGAACAATGCGCTGGAAGAAAAGAAGAGTTATGTACAAAGATTTTTCGAAAAGACCGGTTAATCGCTTACTTCAGCAGCTTGACGCCCGATCTGGTTCAAGTCCGTCATCTGAAAGTCGAGAAGAGATTAGGTCATGTAACTATTAAATAATATTATAAATAATCTTTAAAGTTAAAATCATTTTCCTTAAAATTTAAAAATTTTGAAATTACAGTAATCCTACCTGTCTAAACTCTTTACTCAATGTTGGTTCCACGGAATCCAAATTAAAAGCCTCATAATTTGGCATTACCATACACAGTTGGCCCTCTCTTTTGGCTACAGACAAAGTCCCGGATTGAGTTTGGAAATGGATTTCGTCATTTCGATTACCTACAAGGAATCCTCGTCTCGACCTCAAATTTCACATACCGAGCTCATTAAAGATGACATGTGACGTTGCGAGGGTAGCGTGACCACAGAGAGGTACCTCATTGGTTGGGGTAAACCATCGTAAAGAGAATTGGTCCGCTGAAATAAGACATGTCAAGGTTAGGAAATACAATGACATAGAAATGTCAAGATCGCTGAGTCACCTTCTTCAAACGTCTTGTCGTTTAAGGGAAAGGGGAACGCCGTCTCGGAAACATTGAACTCTGAAGCCAACTTTTGTTTGATCGCATCAGGAATATCATTCCTCTAAACGATTTCAAAATTACTCGATGACATTATTTGTGCATGATGTATTTAGTTGTTATTCCTGTTAAATTGAAGCCTCTAAATTTAAATATGAGTATGTTAACAATTTGGAAGACATACGCTACAATTATGACATCAATTTTACTCAGAGGCTTCTTCATAATTCCTCTCAACTGAAACTCTAAACCTTTCATATGATCTTTCTTCAACTCCCTCAATAAAAACCAGCTTTGATCTGTGATATCCACATTTCAAAACTCCCAGACAAGTGAAAGTGAGTCTTACGCACCTCAATCACAACGGCAGCTGAATTTCCGCGGAAAACTTGAGTTGTGAATGCATCGACGGTGAAGAATTTCATAGGTGAGATGCGAGAATATAGACCGAAAAGACCAGTGCCCAGCCTCATGAACACACTGATGGCCTGTTGTGTCTCTAACTGTCTGTGGGACTCTCTTCTTCCACCGTGATCTCTCGCAAACTGGACGCTCTTCTTTTTTAGGTTTTCCAAATTGTGATAACAATCGCGCGGTTAAATTCTTTTGACGTTTTTTTAAAACGCGAACGGCGAAAATACACACACGCCCTCTCACGCACTGTAGATCCCAGCCCCTAAGGGCGTTTCACGGCTGGATTCCAGCCAAATTCCAATATTCTAAATATGGGAGGTATCACATCCTCAAAAAACCCTCAGGCAATGAAATGGATAGCCTTGAAAAGACGGTATTTAAGGGGATGTCCTTAGATCAGAAGTCATTCCAACCCTCGCATCGAGTCGTTGATCATGATGATGAAGTCTGTTCTGCTGTTGGCGTTCCCCGCCATTACCTCCGCCTTCTTGTTCCCCAGTGCCGGAGGAGGCGGCTGTGGATGCGCTCCCCCTCCCCCACCACCATGCCCTCCTCAAATCTCATTACCACCTCCACCTCAAATCTCCTTGCCACCTCCACCCCCACCACCTAGCTTCTGTCCTCCTCCACTCCCACCTCCACCACAGTTCTCCCTGCCACCTCCACCACAGTTCTCGTTGCCACAACTCCCATCTGGCGGAGGCTGTGGATGTGGCGGAAGAAAGAAGAGATCTGCCGAAGAAGCTCCACTCAAGTGCTCTGAGATCGTCGATGTCATCGAGAAGGTTAGTCTTTGACATTATTCTCCACATTATGTTCAATTTCCTGATTCATGCCTGATAATTGCAGGAACTCGCTGAAGAAGACACCGTCAAGGTTGCCTCCAGTATTGAGAAGATCCTGAAGGAAGAGTACAAAACCGAAAACCTCGCGGTCTCCTGTGCCTCCACAAAGGGATTCACCCTAATCCCTCTGGAAGGAAAGAAGGCTTGTGCCGCTGGCAACGACAAGAGCACCTGCGTGGTTTTCCATTAAAAGTTGTTGCTCTTTTGTTGTTGTGCCATTCATCTTCCGTCTTTCCATGGTCTCGTCCAAAAGTGCATTAGCCAACTTTGTGATTACTTAATTAATAAACAATGTATACATTAGTTGCGGATATTAACATGGTGCATTTGTTAAAATCAAACTGGCACATAGAAAAACTAATCAGAGGAGGATAAAAAAGCCGATTTCGACTCTACTTCGGTACACCTAGATCATTTTAAATAGCTAAAAATCTGTTTTAATTAGCTAAAAATCTCAAATTGGTAAGTGCGGTTATAATTTTTGGGCAAAAAGAAATCCAAAAATTTAGGTTTTTTCAACTTTTTTCCAAATTATGGAAACTTATTGAAGTAATTTTTTGGCACAACATTTGTAGTTAACTAATGCACATTGGTGCCAAATATGACAGATTTCTATTGACAACAAAAAAGTTGCAACAATTTTTAAAGTGCGGTTATAATTTTTGTGCATACTGTATTACACATACATCTGTAACGGTCATCTATTCCGACGAAGTGCGTCTGATGGCACTGTGCTTGCCGATACAAATGCTTGGAATTGTGTTGCAAGCCGGGGCCTGGGCATTTTTGACTATCTCCTTTTGTGAGAGACATTTTAAATGTAATACACTCCTTTTCAAAACGATAGAATATCTATTTTTGATAAAAAAACTTGTGAGTATGGGACCGAAAGTGCCGAAAATTATATCATTTTGAAAAGGAGTGTAGTAGGCGTATGAATGATCGTGATTCTCCTTTTCCAAAAAAAAATCATAAGTCGTGTTTTAACCCAGTTTATGGCTAAGACTTCTTGAATTTTCATTTCGTGGTGCGTCCGTTTTCCAATCAGACATAATAATATGGAGCGTGATGGATATTCTTTTTAAAGGTTTTTGAAACTTTTTTATCCATAAAAAGATCTACGTCTAACAATAAGATAAGCTTTTTGGAATCAAGAAACCAGAAAAAAGCGTCCAAAGTTACGACAAAATGATGAAATGAGGAAGTAAAAAGGTTCCAAGTTTTCGTTTTGGAACCCCATTAATTTGAAGGTTAAGTCCGAATGTAGGTAAAATATAAATAGATTTATGTCGATAAAAATAACAGTTGAAAAAATTTTAAACCATTGGCAATGTTATACCCATATGTTGTTGAAAGGATTGATTTCATGGTGGTTTACAAAGTGAAAACAAATAGAAGCCTAGAACGATCACCGGTAAGGTGTTAGGAATGATTTAGAGTAAAAGGGACGTTAGCGTGAGAGTTGAGCGAGGTAAATATTACGTTTACAGCCGTTTTGATGCTTAAATTTAAAGGTTCTTTAGAATTTATGTGTATAAGATAGTAAGGTATAAGAGAAACGACTGTAATGAGAAAATAAAGCAAGATAGTGTTGCAATAGGTGAAAAAAAGACAGTTATTTTTTCCCTGAACAAAGATTAATCCCATACCTAGAACAGTTAAAACGAATTCCTGAGATAGAATGAGAACAGGCAGTCATTTGGAGAACAAGGAGAACACCTTGGCTCCAGCTCCCTCCACCATGCTCCCCATGTTGGAGACAGCTTGGGAAGCATGGGAGATGTTGCCAAGATTGAGAAGATTGTTACTTCCGCCATGATGGGACGAAGATCCGCTGATACTGCGATCGTTCAAAGCACAGTTGGTCTCCTCCAATTGGAGGCGTTGATTGATCGCCTTCAGAACTCCGGTTTCCAGGCGCTCCGGCTCGATTCCATGTAATTCAAAGTCCGTATGGATTTTCTGAAAAATAAGGTCTCCAGAGGATATCGGGCTTACCTTGACCATGAAATTAAGACATTGTAGTTGATAAGGATGTAAAGATTGCTGAATTCTCTCAGCTAGCCACTCGTTGATCATTTTCAATTGACCATCGTACCACTTCTGAAAAAGAAGTAGTTTGTTTTATTCTTTTACTGTGCAGTTGCTTCGGTTTTTATCGACTTACACCAAATATATTGGTCACCCAGACTTCATCTGTGATCACACATTGCAATTGCTCTGCCGATTGCGTCATAAATGCAACATATTGGTTTCCAATATGGCCAGAATCTTTTTGTGTTGCAGATGCCTTCTGTGAGTTAGCTACAGTAGCAGAATTGTTGGAGTTTGTGTGATTTGATTGATCTCCTACGAAGCTTTTGACTTTGTTAAAAAGAAATCCGGGTTTTGGGGCTACTGATAATATCGCTCCGATGGGATTTCCTTCATCATATCTGGCTAGTTTTGAGAGAACGTATTCCAAAATCGACAAGAGTTTGTCGTATACGCAAGTCTCCATGTCATGAATCATGGTCTCGAGGGTTTCGTCAAGTTTTGATTGGTATTTTATCTTAAATTAGATTCGCGAATGTTTCAAATGATACATTTCATACCTCTCCAGAATCCAGACTCAATTTGACTGCTCGCTGTCTTGATGAGAACATTACATTAATCATGACACAAGTCTCTGATGCGAGCACATATTCTACTGACTTCTTTGCCCTTTGCATGTGATTGTCAAAGGCTTGGAATGTACTGAAATATAAAGGCTATTTGTTTCATGCGTAGGCTTACCATTGAGCGCACTTTACAATCATTTCACTGGTCAGAGTTTTCATTCGGTTCTGTAAAAATTTGGCAAAGTCCTCCTCAGGCCAATTGAGATCATGGATGAATCCCTGAAGAGCATCCAGCTTCCAGTAGATATCCTCTGAAGTTGCACACCCGTCCTTCCGTTGTTCCCATTTCTCTTTTGAGAACCCTTTCTCGATAGATTGTGATATCGAATGCTCCATGAGGTCGACGTATCTGCCCACCATGGGTTCAAATTTTTCCACCAAAGTCTTGTGGAATGTTCCCATTTTCAATGAGGGTTCAGAACACAAGAAGTCGTTAAGAAGTTGGAATAACGGAAATGCATCCCAGGAATCAGGGGGTTGGACTTTGAGGGCTTCGTCCAGATCAACTGAATACAAGGACCAGAATGTCTCCGAGTGATCCGCCAACAAATCGCTGAACCATGCAAACGCCTGAAATACAGCATAACAGGTGATGAAAAGAGAGAGTGCAAAGTGAAAGTGGGCAGGTGACAGTGATTATTTAGTGAGGGTGGTTGTAACATGGGGTGCGTTATCAGTTCGTCCGTATTCTAGGTGAAAGTATATTGAAATACAGACATCCAAGAACACGGCAACAAGACTGACCGGGGTAAGTGTATATAAAACGCGAAAGTAAAGGTTACTTATCACCAGGTATTGTATAAGATAGAACGCCCACTCACCCCACGAAGCTGCTGAAATGTAAATAGTTAAGATTATGGAAACGATTCTTGATCCAAAGCTTGGAAACCACAACTTGGCCAGAGAAAAGAAACGACCTACCTCGCCGTGATGCTCTTCGTTTTCTTTGAGGAGGTCAATGCAGAGCTCTGTGATACGAATCATATCCTCAATTCGCTGTTGTGGACTCACATCTTGACTCATTCTTTCTATAATTGTATTGTTTGTACTTGATTATGCTTCTTACGGGCTATTAAGGCTTCATTACACAAACGATTGTAATTAAGAAACGCCGCTTCTGATAGACATTTTCTGATCACGGAGCGAACTTCTTCTGGAGGCACTGGGGAGACTACGTCTTTCATGAGAACCTAAATTCAGGATTAAATTTATGGCGTTGTTATGCCAAGGAAAAGAGTCCATCCATCTTGATGTACTCTGTGTTTAGTTAACGCCTATCAATCTTACCCTTTCTAACAAGGACAATGTTCCTTTTAATGCTCCTTCGGGCCGGCCGAATGGAAAACAATATCTGAAATTGGTTATCTGTTTCTCCAGCAGTACTCTCAGTCGCTCTTTCACGTCTTGGAATTTCTCTTTTTCTTCTAATGTTACAGTACCAACTCCATCCGGTCTAAAGTAATATATAATCATTCTAGTATTCATTCTTGGTCTTCTTACCGATTACCATGAACATGAGAAGCACAAAAAGCAAAGGAATAATGGATTAGAGTTGGATCGACAAGGTATCCATCATTAGCTTTGTTTAGAAGATCGTTTAGCAAAGAGACATGTCGATGACATCCTCTGACCATGTATCTTGCACAATATTCGTCCAACACAAATACCTGCCCTGGAGAGAACCATCCTAACGAACAAATTGGTTCTGCCAATCGATAATCAAGTGTCAACGTTTGTAGTCTCATAAAGAGATGATCGTGATTGATGACTGGATCGGCTTGGATAAATTCGTCTAATCCATGTTTGCTGGCTTTATCGGCTACTGCTTTAGACGGAGTAATCGACGACTGTTTTGGTGGCACTGGTTTGTAGGCTTGGCCAGTTGCTCGGTACAACGCTTGTACCCATAAATGGCGTTCATTCTCATCTTCCGTCGCAAATTTGAGTTCATCTCCTTCTTTTATTGCAGTAAAGAAGAACTTGCCTCCCTGAGGGTACAGATCTAATAAAATTATAATAAAAATATTATAGACACTCACCTTGATCTGGTTCTGGCATATAATCTATAGTAAAGCCTTCCAGTTGGATGAATTCGGTGGGATCGGACTTTTTTTCCCGATAACTGCACATAGCAAATGCGTACTGGGACACCTGCAAAAGATTAAAAGTGATTTCATATGACAAGTCTATTGTGCTGTACTTACTTGTACTAGACAGAAGAATCTCCGTTTCCACTTCTTCCAGGCAATCTTCCCAATAGCATAACAATATCCACAGTACTTTAGATTCGGTGGTTTCTCGACTCGAATAGCTATTCTGATTTTGAGACCTTGATCGGGACTACTCTTAGGGACTGTCATCTTATACCATTCAGGGATTCTGGAGCAATTGGGAGTGGGTTGAATGATAACTTTTCCCAATTCTTTGTCTTCAAATGACACTAGATTCTTTACTTCGGCGTATAACTTTACTTTCACAGTGGGCAGTGGATGTTTGGTTGTAAAGTCGCCCTGTGTGTCCCATCTAGAGAAATAGGAAATATAAATATTGATGACTTACTGTGGTTTTGAAGCTTCAGCATGGTCTGTTTGAAGCTTTGAGCAGTGATCTACTTCCATAGTGCAATAAACAATTCTGTTTGGCTGGACTGACTTTAAATTTTGCACTTCCATTACTACTACCTGCAATTGCAATTGGTTTTTTAAACTACGATCACCCACCTCCATGTTGAAACTTAAGGTAACATCGCTTTTTGTTAGCGAAACTTCCGCGTCTTCACTTTCACCTTTATTCAACGACATTGAACTTGTTCGGCGTTTTAGACTGAAATATTTATAAGTCAAATATAATGCACAAAAAAGTAACTGAAAGCCTTTTACAAAGAGGATAAGCCGATAGCCATGCAAGGGTAATATACAAGAAGGTTGGAATGGAGACGGTACCCAATGAAAGCAAAATAAAGTAAACATAAACCGAATATCACAAGGGACACGATATATTATATCCATTTCCAGGAGTACGATACTGCTAAACGGAATTTACAGTCATCAAACATCTATTCGATTAAATATTCGGCTGTCAATTATTGCGCTTAACAAAACCAAAAGCGAGCCAATCATCACAGAAGCGAGTACAATCCCTGCCTAACTACACTGATCGCCACCCAACCCGGCAAAACACACCAAAAACTAGGATCGATCCTTACCTGTTGAACAAGGACAAGTCCTCGATGCTCCGCGACCTAAAAACGGTTAATCAATTACATTTGGCTCACAAATAATATCAGAAATTAAACTCTCAGTGTTATTTACAATGTGAGGAAACGGTTAGTAAAACTATATACTCGTGTCAGCCAATCGTGCTTTCAGACAATCAATCTATTATACTGTAACAAAAAAGATTAGAACCGGTGACCGAAGGTGCTTGTAATCAAAACTGTTAATTACTTCGTTCTCAAAGGTTAGTATGTTAATTAAGTTCTTATATTTTCTAGTTTTCCTAATTTTAATGTTGATTAATTCACTGGCAATTACAAGGACCTGTTTGAGTGGACGATTCAAAACACAGAGATAGTGGTGAGAACAAAGGAATGGAAGGCCAGGAAAGAGTGATTAGGAAAGAAAAGATGACATTAATGGAAAGAAAGGTGGACTGTGAGGTGAAGGGACAGAATAGAACGTCTTAAAGAGTATTTTACCTTTTGATTTTGAACGAGAATCTGAAACGGAACAAAAGATAAATTAAGAGAAATATGACCGAAATAATCGAAATTGAAATCAGGACCGAAAGTAATGTAAACAGAAGGGGAGATGGCTGTCCTTACCGAGATCTACTTTTACCGTCCTTTTTCCGGTTAAGGGTTTGCCCTCGGGGCGTTACTGGGACGGATTCCAGATTCTGGATAAGCTGGTTGATTGATTGACGGACCTCATCCATGAATAAGGTATCCATGTTTTTCACGACAAATTTTGGCATAATTTTACGCAACTGTAATTTGAATATTACGTGGTCTAGACAACTTACTCTAGGCATTTCTCGGAGAACTTCCTCCCTTGTCGCCACCTCTCGACGAATAGCTGCAGCTTGTTCATCAGGGTTATCAAGTTGTAGAGAATTGAAGATGATTTGATGTTCAAACTTTTTTATATTCATAATCTGCTGGAACATGTCGTACAATTGTTCTTTTGACATGATTGCATCTCCGTTCTGTTGATTCATCCCTCTCATTCTTCCTCTTGCCTGTCTGCCATGTTGATCTTCATCTCCTTTCATTATTGTATCAAACTTTGATAACCATGATGTGAGTACAGTCTCTTTACTCAGTCCTTCAATTTCTGGTAGACTTCTGATTCTCTTCTCAACATTACATCTAAATACTTCCCTAAAGTCGTGAGCCGAGAATCCGCCTGCTTGCACAACTTTGGCTACACGTTCGGATTTCAGAAATATTTCAAAGTAGGAATCGATTGCTTTGGTGAAGGCTTCATCTGCCGGAATCTGAGTCTCTCCTTTGAGAAATGTCTGGAAACGATCTTTTATCCTCGCCAACTCTTGTTTTGTTATTTTAAGCTGTCGTTTTGCCATATCTGTAGGTTGTTTGGCATTGAAATGATATGCAACACATTTGGCAACGAATACATACAGTTGTAGGTTTTTCCGACGTTCTTCCTCCTCCTCCTCCGCTCTACAAAACAGTTCTGTAATAGATAAACACTCACCTTCTCCGCTCTTGCTCTTCCTTTGAGAGTTTCGGTTCATCTGTAGCCACCGGCTGACTGTAACACTCATCTTCTTCATCTGAGATGTCTTGCGATGATTGAGCGACTGGTCGATTCGTTACCGTACTGCTTGAGGGTTTCTAGAACGAAGATTAATATAATGAAACAAACTCACTTTTCGCGGAGTGTTTCCTGTCCGAAACGAATTGCGATCTCGTTTCGCGAAAGAACTGTCGCTGTGTTTGAGGCTGTTGGCTTGGCTGAAGGAATCAGAAGGGGCCGGCGAGTTGGATCGCGGGCTGGCAGCTTGCTGGAGGGCGGCGATGGGTCGAGGAATTCCCAGGACATCGTTGTTGTCCTCATTCTCTACAATATCATCGTCGTCCTCATCGCTGCTTGAAGCACCAAGCATCTGCAATGCTTTCGAAATAAAAATGTGAAATGTGAAAGCAAGAATAGGGCCGCGACAAAATTTGCGAAATTAATTTTGGTCGGACATTTCACTTAACAAAGAGCACTCCAAAAAAGTCACATAAACCGCTAAAAAGGCAATTAAAAGGAATGTGGGTTGGGGCAGAATAAGGACAAACACCAGATCAAGCCTAAGCCCTGGCCGAAACGTTATTTGAGACCGGAAAGCGGGGCACCGCCGAGAAAACAATGCGCAATCTAACACCACACCCAGAATACACCTTTAATTTCTATAAAAGTAGCAGTGGGATGGCTTCAGGAGTTATTTTCGAAACGTTAAATTATGGTACATGCACGCTATTTTGTCTACACACAAAATATGGAAAAGGTCGTCAAAATCGGGTTTTCGTCGGTATCAAAATTTTCTACCGTTCAATCCTTTTAATTTTGTGAATTTTAGAAGTATGGGCTTTCACAATCCATCAAAATTTTCGAAGCCATTCTCGTAAATTTTGAGAAGATTTTGAGTTAATTTGTGTGCCCGATGCCCCATTTTTTGTTAAATTTTGTCGCTTAATTCGTTATGTGATTCCAAGACACGCTTGGAAACGTTGGCCCAAATCTAATTTTGCGATCTTAAGAACAACGCCACGGCCGCAAAGATAACGAAGATATTTCGGATATTACAGTATCCCACGATTTTAAAAATCCTAGGATACAGAAATTTCGGCAGGTCATCCTCTTGATTTCAAGATATTTTATACTTTAAAGTCAGGGCTTTCAGAATTTGTCAAAGTTGTTGTGATATAACCACATGGTTTAAGATTCAAGTAATACCGTTTATTTGGTATTTCAAATTATTGAGAAATTTGAGGCTATCGTAAGTAATGGCTACATAATATCCAGGCTAATCCCCACTTTGAAAATAAGGAGTGTGTAAAATAAAATCCCGGTCAAGGCTGGGATTATACAAAACGTCGGATATTTAGGAAATAAAACAACAAAAACATGCCCGCAGGGGGAGTTGAGTTGAAATGTCGGGGTGCCAGAACGTCCGCGAATGCAAATCCCCACAGTTTTTTTTGGCTGGCCTGGGTATTGGTCTCGAAGAAGAATGGAAAAAGACCCTGTTTCGCCTATTGTCCTCTCTTCCCGGCTCGTTTCGTATTTGTTCGTCTTCCGCGAAGATTCCAAATTAAGGACGATTAATGGGACCCTTTTGCGCCATGCCCAAGCAAACTCCGACGTCATCGGAGAGACCGGCATTATGCCATAAAAACATGTGTGGATAAGGTGGTTACAAATGCTTATAAGACAAGGATCATGGCTGAAATTATCCGAGTCACTGTATGCATTTTGGCTAAAGCAACGTCTGATTATGACCAAAAATGATGGCTTGAGCACGGAAAAAAGCCGCTAAGTGTGTGAATTGTTTATGCTTAATTTTTTTCCTAAAATAAAAGAAGTGGAGAATAATTTTCCAAGAAACCACCGAGTACAAGGGTTAAAGGAATAAGTTAATCTCATAATTAATGCCTTAAATCTGCGAGTTTTAATTTCATCGATATTTCCGGCATTAAAACTAAATAAAAAGTAAACAAAAAAATTGAAATTGCCTTTAGGGACCAATCCAGCCCTCTTTTAACTTTCTGTGAAAAAATATATCTTCATCTGATGCCATAACCAGCGGCGTTTATATTTCCCCAAAAACGTCAAAATCCTCTCGGAGCAGGGGTAGGCGGGATGGAGGAAGGCAAAACGTCGGAGACACAAAAAACGTCCAAAATAACGGCGGGGTAATGGGATTTGGCTGGGCCACGACTTCTGAGCCCTCAGGGTTCCCGCCAAAACCGAATAGGGAACGGGACAATTAGCCGGACAGAAGGAATGACAACAAGAAGAAGAAGAAGAAGATGAGCACGAAGCCGAGCTGGCTACAGCCCCACCCAACCCCACCCTTTAACCGGATAAGAAGCCTCGTTAACCATGGCCGGATCACAATTAACAGGGCTTGTAACAACGAGAGCACCGTTCTATTTTAGCACGCCGTGTATTCCCGCCGTGCCCCCCCCCCCCCCTTCCATTCACAAAACCTAACTGGATAAAAAAGGATCGGCCTTTTCCGAGTCGGCTCCGTGGCCATGGATTTTCGGATGCGTTTGCGCCAATAAAGCCTTCTTGAGGGACCTACAACTAAACGAACTCCAGAAACAAACAATCTCCAGAAGTCGCTCCAATGAATTGAATTTGTAGCTCCTTTTCTTCAACAAGATATACCCAGAGAAACTCGCGGAAGCATTGGACCGTACTAACTTAATTTACAATCTCGATTCGTAAAGAGCCACGTTTGGAATTAAAAAACAGGATTATAAATAAATATTTTAAGCCATCATAACATCGCCCCAACAAAGGAAGTCACTTTACTCGCAGATCGTGGCCGAATGGTCAGCGCGCTCGCTTTTTGCGCAAGAAGAGGCGGGTTAACAACCCTCCTTCCGGTTAATTTTTTTGGTTTGATTTTATACTTTATGTCATCTATACCTATTATGTGTGGGATAACAGCTTTAGGCTATTTATTTGAAGGACCAAAAAAAATTAATGAGCAACCGACCAAAGTCGAACCCGCTTCTTCTTGCGCAAAAAGCGAGCGGGCGCTCCACTCGGCCACGGCTGCACGTAACATAAACTGTTTCTTTATAAGTTTCATGATCGCAGATACTAGATCCCGTTCTAAAGTCCGTCTGCGAGTAAAATGACTTCCCTGTAAGAAAAGGCATTTCTGTAGAGATCTGTATGCTACAGGTTGCATATATCAGTAGACAAATGCTTGAATTCAAATAAGACGTAGATTAGAAACGGAGGGCTTAAAAAGCAAAAAACAAAACGGGATTATTAAATGGAAATGGGGCTGATAACGAGGAAATGATTCGAGAAGAAGGGGGTATTCATGGTCGAGAAGAGCGAATTTCCCTTTTTTGGATGCGAAGAAAGAAATGTCTGTCTCTTTTTTGCAGGACTTGTGGCCAAAACCCCCTCCTTTCGCCTAAAGGCCTCGCTCTTTTTGTGCCGCTTTTTTACATAGGTAAGACTTTGGCCTGGCTTTGCGCTCTCCACGAGTCTTCTTTTTGCGTTAAAGAAACCAAAAATGGGCCGTTCCTTCAACATTTCCATCATGTCCAAGGAAAGCGAGCAGTTTGGTTGTTATGCAGATTTAATGGTTTTGATGACTGTTACCACGACATAAATCAAGTCTTGATGAGTTTTCGCCCAAATTTTGTGTCGTTAAGCCCAAAGTAAAGGAAAGATTCGAAATAGATAACAAAGTGACAGGCCCGAAATTACATATTAACAGTCTTCAAGAAAGGAAACCAAGAATTTGGCAACACACAAAAGTGCAAGACCGGAGGTTTAGGGTTTGTCCTTTACTTGCTGAACTTGATGTTGGAGCCTAAAGAACTCAAAAAGGCTTCGACTTTTTCTCTTGTCCACCGGACCGAAATGCATAATCAATGTGGACATTTCTTCCAACTTTGGCCAGAAATTAGTCACAAACTCTCACCTAGCCTCCAAAACCCTGGAATTATATGATGCATATGGAATTACACCCTCCAACACTTTTTTGAATGAATTTTGAAGTATATCAATCTTGCCCTTAGGGCTCGAATTACCGCCCAAATCTTTCCCATAATATTAATTTCTAATTCGAGGATCTGAAGGTCTAATGGAGGGACAGACTCGCTCTACTTGCAAATCCAGCCTTCTAAATTTAAGGAATGTGTTTATGAAGGGCCTTGATGGGACAGGTGCTTCGGACAGTTCTTAATGGTGTACTTTGCATTAATTTTAATGACCTTTCAAAGTGCATTGATACTACTCGGGCCATAAAGTCCCGACAATTTTATCGCTGATGTCGCGCGCAAAAATCGGAGTGCGGTCGCGGAAAAGTGCATGTCGCTTGGGTCAAAACGGGAAATCGCCGCGACGGCCGCGAAAATTTGAGAAAAATGCACCGTGCAAAATTGTCGGGACTTTATGGCCCGAGTAGTACTACTTGGAGCGCGCACTGTGCAATGCATTCAACGAGCCTGCCGCACTGTGCGTATTCCCAAAAATCTGGCCGAAACTGACCGCACCCTGCAAACCCAAAAGAAAGGGAATTTATCGCACTGTGCAATGTCTTTTTTCACTGTTCCCCCCAATTTGCACTGTGCGCGCCGAAAACTGCACAGTGCAGCGCGATTAGCGTAGTGCAGCCATTCCACCGACTTTTTGGCCGATTTTTGCACGGCGCAAAAAGTCCTGAGAATTTATCGCGCCCCCAAATTTTGTCGCGCGCTGAAAAAAATGATTTGTCGCTGAGAAAAATGGGAATCGCGCGCGACGTAAGGCAAAAAATGCAAAATGCACCGTGCAAAATGATGTTTTTGGGTCAAAATGCACTGTGCGAAGCCTTTTTTTCGCGATTTTCGAACCGCACTGTGCAAATTCTCAGGACTTTTTGCGCCAAGTAGTACATGTAAATTAAATTATGCATGTTGATTATGTAGTCAGAAGCAAGTTTCCAATCGTTCATATCTTGCACATTCACCTTGCGTCTTATATTTGTTCAGTATCCAATGTTTTTCTTATACGGAAGAATAGCCGAGCTTGGGAAAACAAATTTATTCCTATCATACGTATCTACAATAATAACTCTTGACCGGATGAGAAGGAGGAGGTTCCGTGGATTCTCGGAACTCGCTCAAGGCGACACACGCATTCACCTTAGGGGTTTATGTACAACATCAGTTATTATATTAAAAACAAATATAAAAATTTACAAAAAGAACGATGAAGGTATTCAAATATAATATAGATACAGTCCTGGGGATACGAACAACATCGGTAGACTCGAAAAAGAACTGAATATACAGAAATTATTAATTAGACCATACCGATCCACGACAGTGGACTTGTATCGGCTCTTTTTTTTACATACACTGATTTAATAAATGTTTTCATAGCTAGTTCAAGGTCTGACAGCTGTCGGGAAAGGTGGACGGCCATGGCCAATCGGGGCCACCTTTGTTGGCACAGTTCTCTGGGCCTTCACCAATCCTAAAGCAACCGCCTTATCAACCGGTAATTGTTTGTGGGGGAACACCGGCACATGACATTTGATACAACTCTGGGCCTCATTGGCCACAGAGTTTTGAGAAGTCCAACGACGTTTACACTGATGACAAGTGAATTCTCCATAGCATTTCTTTCGACCTTGATAAGGGGTCAGTTCTTCGTAGGGGCTGTTAAAACGCTGAAATTAACCAAAATTACTCATCGTTATTTGCAATCTTTAATTAGTTTTGTTCTCTTTCGTAGTGAATAGAAAACAAAAAACAAAATAAACTTACCATTGGACAATCACTAATGTAGTGTCCAGTGTTATAGCAGATGTGACATTGATATCTAGTCGGAGGAGTCTTCTTGGGGCTGCATAAAAGTTCAGCGAATTGAGCGATCTCATCCTGACTGAATCCATCTTCAAAGGCCACAGGAGTCGGATTACTGATTATAGTCTGGGTTGGGGTTGGACTGAATGGAGAACTGTGGGAGATCTCCGACGATGTTGTTGACAAACTGAGAAGCTCCTTTTCATTCTCAGAACAAATACTCTGAATAAAATAATATAAACTTATATATCAAGAATCATAATATCTATTTTCTTTCTCACCTTATCAACCTGTTCAACAGTCATCCCAGCGATCATCGAGCTCAAGTCATTCGCATTCAACTGGAGCTGATTGTGTTTTCCCATAGTTTTGAGTTCATCATAAAATCCCTGATCCAATAACATTCGTTGCACTGATTGTGCAATAAAAGAGGAAGAGTTTGGTGCTGGACTAGCCAACGGTGTACCTCCAATCCCAGGACTCCCATATCCGGAGCTGGAGCCACAATCAAACAGATCCATGGAGCTTCCACTGAAGTGGCGGTCTTTCTGAAATTTACATCAACTTATGTAATAACGATGACTAGATTATAAATAATTTGATGACAACTTACCCCATCATCTTGAATTTCCTTTCTTCGTGGACGACCTGGAGCGGGATCAAAGTTTTTGGGAGTATTGGCGAACTGCTGGGCCACATCCAATGCGAGACGGTCGTATTCGAACATTCTGAGTGATTCAGGGCAGAGGAAATATGTACACACCGAGTTTATTCAAGTGAAGAATTATGTACAAGTATTGGAAACGGAACAGAAACCCGAGAAAATGGTTTAAAATCCTTGGTTGAGGTTAAAAGTGGCAAACTAAAACAAGAAAAATATCAATTAAATTACACTTGATATGAATGAGAAATCACACGGAACGGAAAGGCCAAGCGTATCAAAAAGGCTGAACGTTATCGAAAACCAATAAATATTATACATTTCCGTGGCTCGGGCCACAGAAATGTCTCTCCTCGATGGCATAAACATCAAGTATGAAACCAGATACACCCGACCCCATTCTACGTAAATCGTCTCGTCCCCTGGTAACACGCTGGGAATTCTGCATAAAAGAACAAAAAAGAAGAAAGACTTGGAAACCAATGGCGATAAGAACCAAATCAACAAGAACAACTTGAACATGTCCAATTAATTTCGGGCTGTCATACATCATCTTAATTAATATCAGAAGTCTCGTATCTTCGACCTGAAATCGGCACTGACATCTAGAGTGGAAGTCGGTTCCGACGGCCCAAAAAACGGCCGTCCCTTTTGGAGCCTCATTTTCCGGCCCAAAGGCATTGCCGTCGTATCGGTCGATGTCGGGTCAAAATACGGGCCCAACCTTGACATTCGTGCTGTTTTCGGCGGGTTTACAATAAAAAGAAGGATGTTTGTTCCAGGCGATATGGAGAAGAAAGACATTCGGAGGACGACAGAATGAGGCCGACAAAACGACTGCGCCGCTATTTTTTGCATAAATAATATCATTCCTATTCCATTCTCCACGCACCAACCGAACACGGCCTCTGGATCAAATAACTATCCGGAATTGGGGCTTGCGCAAGTCAATTTCATGCCCACAAAACGGCATTTTTTGGTCGAAAGATGGGAAGATTGGGCTAATAAAATTGTGTGGCTCTTTTAAAGAAAGGAAAATAAGAGACGTTTAAATTAAGATCCATTGGACTGACCATTCAGACGTTTTTACAAATTTCCCCGCGATCTTGTTGTCTGATTTTCCCCCAAAGACCAATTATATTTTGCATTGGCGCCAAAGCCGGGCCTGCCCGACAGTGCGTTGAAAACAAAAACCCACCATAAGTTATAAAATTTAACGGCGAACGTGTTTTGAAGGATTCTCAACAGTTCCGAACCGCCCGTGAGAAGCGACTTGGCCAACCCAGAAACCGACAGAATTTGGGCCGCGTCTCTGAAAATCGGATTAGAAAGAATAACGAAAACGAAGCCGAACAAACTCGAGAAGCCGAAGAGGGTCAGGCTTCGGCAGGAAGGGGAAGGATGCACCGTGCGGAAGGTCATTACGCAGCAAACGTCTTTTAACTCGTCTTCTGGCCTCAAATTAGTCACCGCACTTTTTATTACCCCTTTAGGACACTCCCTGACAAGTCAATCAGTGAAACGAAACGGGGGGCACTGACTGGCAACATGATAAGACCCTCTGGTCTTCTTTTCCGATCAAAGTTGTAGACTAGTTTTGGCGAGAGAAATACAAATAAAGAGGCTTGGGGGAATAATTAAAATATTATAAGTTATGCAAAAAAAACTCTGGTCCATCCCCAGTGAACTATGCCCAAAGGTGATGGTAGATTCAAGAGAGCCCTTTCAGAAAGTTATGATTGAGAAGAGCCATCTCTCGACGGTCGAAAGGTATAACAATACGCTGAGTGAAGATCAGCCCAGGCTGGGTCAGGCACAAACGAAAGAAAAAGTGAGAGAAACGGACCGAGGCCGAAGAACCGAAGCGCAAGAAAAAGGACCTTGGAACGGTGGCGCAGAAATGTTTTCGGAACGACCCTTTCAATACAATTCTAACCTTTACTTAACAAAAAGACGAGTCTGACAAACAGACCAAAACATGCGCAAAAGTCCCGAGCCTCAGCGAAAATGAGTCGAGCGTGTCATCAGAAGTGAGAGATGTAGAACTGGTTACAAGTAACATTACAAGTCACAAGGTGTCATTATCTAAACCATTAATTAGATTGTTAAACAGCCACGAAAGTAATTACTCATCTCAAAATGGTATAGATAAAAGACTAAGATCCCGGAGAATCCCGAAAATGGAATTACACAACAAACCCGACTGAACTTGACCCCCGCACAAGGTCGTCTTTCTGATCGTTTATCGAAATTGGGCACACGCCATCTGGAGAGAAAAAATACTCAAAAAATGGGCCCCGAGGCGGATCTTTAAAGGATAAAAATTAGATTTTGCCATCAGCTACAGCCCCCAATTACTCCCTTGATACCCATCTAAATTTGTTACAGCCTAATTAGCGGAAAGATAACTAGTACATAAACGACGTCAAGAATGGATGTAAAGTGGTCTATAAGCAATAGACATCGTTTTACAAAAAAGTCGCATAATTTGAGTTTTAAAGTTGGTTGGACCGGTTACCCCATTGTCTCCGAATACATGTCCTGACCCCCATTTTGAGTAAAAAAGGAGAGAAGAGACGAGTTAAGGTATGAGAGGTAGACTACGGAATGAACGAAAACATGTTGAAGAAGATTGTGAACAAGACTGAGAAGGGCCTTCTTCAGGCGCTCTCGAAATGGACGGAACGGAGAGAACGGCGGGCAGATTCCCTCTCGATAAGCCCCTCCAACATCGATTTGCGCACCTGTCCCCCGACTGCCGGGATCCCAGCCAAAGCCCGCAAGGCGGTCGGGAGCGGCGCTCAAACTCACAAACAACCAAATAATCGGCCCTTCCCGCTGGCGGTAGGGCCGCCACCCTCCCCACGGCGACCATGGCGGGTCGCGGTCTCTCGTCGCCTGTTTTTTGGCTCTCGAAATAGATGGAGACGCGCCCCCCAAGCCACTTTGCCCCCTTCAACCCCCTGTCAAAGGTCGACGGCGAACACACGGAAAGAAAAAATCAAAAAAAAACGGATTGACGCGGGATTCTTGCGCAAGAGTTTTGAGAGCGATGGGGTTGGGGCTCCGAGAGAGAGACGGGGTCGTGACCCCAATTTTCTCACGTTTCACGCCAAAAAACTTCCCCGGGCAAAAACTGTTTGAGAGATCCTGATTCAAATGTAAATATTGGACGCCAAGAGTCGGGTTTATTTCCATCCGACAAGTCTTGCTTTGATAAACAGAAAAAGTCTGGATTGAAGTGGAATTGGGAAATATTCAAAAAAGCCTAGTCATCAGAAAACCGAAAAGTTTTAACATAATGCCCGATGAAGAAAGCTTATGAATTTTAGGAGTCCTTTACTGACTTCTGACGAAAAACAATTACTTGAGAAACCCTTCGGACGCTCTAAATCAAAATCAGGCCCAGTGTGAAAGAATCTCCTTGGAGAAAAGCGGATGGACGGGCCAAAAAAATCTGCAAGTCCCCTCCGTTCTTCTCCCAAACGCCAAAAGGAACAGCTGTCCGTGAGAGGGACCGGAAAAAGATGAGTTCCGGGCCCAGACGTCCAGTTCGAACAGTCTGGGTTTGGCCAAGATCCCAATTTTAGGTCAAGCAAATCGCGACTCATACTGTGGATGGGGACACCCCTGCTCCTCCGACCCCGGCTGAACTCAATTGTTGAGCAAATAATTACAAAAAAAGCTGGCTCTCTCGCCCACGGGTTTAGCAGTCTCGCAAACAGAATTCACGTCAAAATTAACCTTCCTTCGCCAGCATTTTTTGGACCTTTTACGAACTCCCCGAGTTTGAACCGGCTCCTCGAGGGCCCGGAAAAAAAGAATCCGGAAAAGGAGCCGCAGACAAAGCGAACACCGTTTCTTTTTTATACCAGACCCTAAGGGTGACATTGTCAGAAACTAAAAACTTTACAAAATGGCAGAGAATAAACAAAAGTCATGGCCTTCCCCGGCCCATAAACATTGCGACTACAACCGGGTCATGAACTATTACTTCCATTGTTGAGTCATGATAGTACTGTCAACTGTGTTTGAAAACAGTTTTGGATGAGAGGGAACGACTTTATAATTGGGAAGAGACCGGCTATCAGCCCGTTGATAAGAGGCACGTATTTGAAACTTTCATATTATATGCAGTTCAAGAATTTAATTAAGCGGTTGGTAGCGGGTCATCCTTTCTTATTTAATTTTGTAGACATGGAGCATTGTAAGGTCTATAAATTTATGGGCCGAGCTAAATAAAGTCTCAAATATAAAACGCTTCAAAATTGGCGCATAAATAGTCAACAAAAGTAATTAAAAAAAGTAAAAAGTGACTTTAGCTTCAACTCCATAAACGCTTACAATCCCATAATCAGCGAATAAAAATGGGGTTGATTTATTTCCAAACAAATTACGAATTCATGGAAATGAGAAGCGCCCTCTTTTTCAAATATTGTACAACCATTATTTAACTGGGAATGGAAGCCTTTTCCGTTGCGTAATCCCCAAAAAATTCTCTGTTGCGTGAACTTTATATACAGTCGGGATCAGAGTAAAAGTTATGTTACCATAAACATATCGTGAGTATACTAAAAAGATGACTAATAAATATGGATTCAAATTCCGATTATTTGATGGCTCTTTCTTTATTTTATAAATCGAAGAGAACAAAAAATTCCTGATCGAGACAATAAAATGAAAATTTCAGTTGGATAAACAGTAGAATGTAGACAAACATTTAACAGCTGTTTTTATATACTACGATGTTTGTTTTTTATACACTCAAGTGGAGCTGCATTCGGTCAACAAATTGCATCAATTACCGTTAACAAGATTATGTAATCTTCTACAAAAGTTGCCCAAATCAAAGTGAAAAATTTACGTTTTAAAAAGTTTAACTTAGTTATCAACCTATCGGTAACCCTGGTGTTCAACAACAGCTTAGCGGTATCCCACCATATTTTAATTTTCTATGAGCCCTACCGTGATAGGATGGGGTTTTATCGACCGTTGTTGTCACAACTCGAGAACTTCAATTGTAGTGGTCTAAAAAATGTAAAAGATCATGGAGATGAATAAAAAACATTGTTCAAGGTAGTTTAGGGGCTTCAAACATGTTTAAGCCCACGTAGAAATTAAAACAACAGCTTATAAGAACAAAAGAGTTTGGTAGACCCATTTTCGCATCATCTTCGTCCTCGTTTCCGCTGTCACTATCATCCAAATTCTCATTGATGAATTGAGTCAGTGAAACTTGAGGCATCTTGCAAGAATTTTTGGCGTGAAAATGTTTCGTTGCAAAAAAATTCACGGCTTTTTGGCAAAATTCTAAAAAATTTCCCAAAAAAAACTCAATTTAAAAATCAAAATGACAGGGCAATTTGACATGACAAAAATGACGGCAATTTGACAACGTGACAGACGGTCAAGTTGATGGGCGGCACAACCTACATTATACTAGTCGCGCTCAAAAGTCCTGACAATTTGTCGCACAAAAAAAGTTTGTCGCATCGAATAATAGTTCCGAAAAACAGGCGTCGCGCGCGACATTGGTGAAAAAAAAACAAAACGCACTGTGCAAAATATTGTTTTCCTGTCAAAATTCACCGTGCAAAGCACTTTTTTCGCGATTTTCGCAGCGACGCGCCACATCGAAAAGGGAAGTCTTCAAATTGGCGATTCGTCTTTGACACTTCGCAACATCGAAGAAAAGTAATTTTTTGGTATCTTCTACTCGGCGCAAAAGTCCTGAGAATTTGCACTGTGCGGTTTTTGAGAATTTGCACAGTGCGGTTCGAAAATCGCAAAAAAAAGGCTTCGCACAGTGCATTTTGACCCAAAAACATCATTTTGCACGGTGCATTTTGCATTTTTTTGCCTTACGTCGCGCGCGATTCCCATTTTTCTCAGTGACACATCATTTCTTCGGCGCGCGGCAAAATTTCGGGGCGCGATAAATTCTCAGGACTTTTTGCGCCGAGCAGACATGGCAAAACGGGCCCGGCCCTTTTCAAAATTTCCAAAGCCCGGCCCGGCCCCGGGGTACCTTGGGCCCGGCCCGGCCCCGGCCCTTTTTTTGTTTGAAGGTTTTACTTTAAACTAACATCATGACGTTGTTCGCAGTACTCGAATTAGTCCAAAAACGTTTTAAAATTTAAAAATCGATCAACCTATACCCAAGATATTGTTGATTTTTTTTTGATATTATCCATGATTTGTCTTTCGGCGAAAAAGATGTTCAGATATTGGAAATATATGCAAAAAGCTGAAAAACATCAAAAATTTGAAGACTCGGAAATGATAATCAGAACCTGAAATTTTTTGTCCCAAATTTTGATGTTTATTTGATTTTTTTAAAGGTCGAAAAATCGAACCACAGGTATTCATGTCATAAGAGTGAATAAAATACTTCAGATGGGCTGCTCGACTGTCAAATCCATCGTCGAAATCCTTGAGAAAAGAAGAGAAACTTTAAACAACCGTAGTCAAAAAATTTTTTTTGAGAAAAAATTACAACAAAATGCCAAAAAAATTGGCACCTAAATTTTTCGTTGCAAGACAAAATTTTTTTTTGAAAAAGGGGCCGGCCGAGGGGGCCCAAAAAAAAGATAGGCCCTCGGCCCGGCCCGTTTAAAGTTGGGCCCGGCCCGGCCCTTTTCAAAATTTCCAAAGCCCGGCCCGGCCCCCTTGCCATGTCTGGCGCCGAGTAATATTTCGCACGGTGCATTTTGACTTTGCACAGTGCAACGGGCCAAAATCCGCACTATGCGCCTGTTTTTTGCCATTTTGCACAGTGTAACCGGAAATTTCTTCTCGGTTTGGAAATCGCAGCGATTTTCGAAGGAAAATCGAAATTTCTTGCGACATGTCGCAATCGCTTCGAAAATCGTTCATTTTTTTGCACAGTGCGCCCCTATTTTGGGGAAAAATGCGCAGTGCGGTTCTATTTTGGGGGAAGCACGGTGCGGCCCGAAATTAGAGAAAAAGCGATAAAATTACTTTATGACAACATTTCTGGTCTAAAACGACTCTGCAAGCCCCACTAAACACCAAATCCATTTGACAAATATTATTTTCTAATTATCAGATACTATAAGAAAGCAATATACCAATTTACTACAGTTATTGACCTCATAAGTCAAGGAATAGAGGATTTGGGGCGCGCACTGTGCAAAGCATTCAACGGGCCGACCGCACTGTGCGTATTCCCAAAAATCTGCCCGAAACTGACCGCACCCTGCAAACCCAAATGAAAGGGAATTTATCGCACTGTGCAACGTCTTTTTGCACTGTTCCCCCAATTCCGCCGCGCGCACCCTGTAATTTGCACTGTGCGCGCCGAAAACTGCACAGTGCACGCGCGATTAGCGTAGTGCAGCCATTCCGCCGACTTTTTGACCGAACTAGTACTACTACTAATAGCGAGTAGTACTCGGGCCATAAAGTCCCGACAATTTTGCACCGTGCATTTTTCTCAAATTTTCGCGGGCGTCGCGGCGATTTCCCGTTTTTACCCAAGCGACATGCACTTTTCCGCGACCACACTCCGATTTTTGTGCGCGACATCAGCGATAAAATTGTCGGGACTTTATGGCCCGAGTAGTATCAGTCTGTCGGGGAAATAATGAGCACTTGTCGCAGCAAAATTTTGCGCCTCGCCGCAGTCGCGCATAAAATTCCCAAGCGCCGCGAAGCGATGGCGCGCGATTCCATGCGGCGATAAATCCCCCATTTCTTGTTAGAATTTGCTGGAAAGTATCGCAAATTGCTGGAAAAAATTATTTTATTGTGGTTTGGAAGTTGTTTTGCCGTGTTCCATCAAATACTGCCTATAAACGTAAATCAAGAAAAAAGGCGGCATCCAGGAAAATAATTTTTCGCACGTGTTGCGAAGTGTCAAAGACGAATCACCATCTTGAAGACTTCCCTCCGTTTTGCTTTTTCGATTTGGCGTGCACAGTGCGGATTGTCAGGACTTTTAAGTGCGAGTAGTAATAGTGAAGTCGAAATCATATTCTTTTCAAAGGAAACCTCAGAAAATGGGCCGGTCCTAGCATTTTGGTTAAATTTAGCAGTTCAGCGAGCATATTTAAAGGTCGAAATAGGTATGGTGACGCAGGAGAGTTAGCAATTATAAAACCATTTTTCGTTTCACTGATAGCGATATTCGTGGTGGGATACGACAGCTTTAAATTTTGTCCATTTTTTGGGCCACCCTGTAGTTATGTTATATTTGCCGGGCGATTTGATATCTACGGGCCGGCCCAGGAGCCGTGTCTAGTCCCGATATTTCGCGTCAACGACAGCTCGGGTCAACTTCGGAATACAGAAAAAATAAGATTTTTTGTTGAAAATTGAACCAAATTTTTAAATCTTTTCACTAAATCGTATCCATTTTTCTGAATTTCACACTTTGACTTTACTGAGTAATGTAAAAATGTAATTTTTTTTGAGTGAATAACGATTTTGGGGTTTTTGAGGGTACTGATTTCGGAACTATTTTACGTTACGGAGTAATTTTAAGAATGCAATTTTTAAAGTTTTTTTATGAATGGTAGATTTAACTGGTTTTGATTGCGATGATCACGAAAATCAATGCGTTAAATTTTCAATGTTCAGTTTTCAACAAAAGTCTTTCTTTTCAAAGCGAAAAAATTTCAAAATTTTACTCCTGTCTGTGATATATTGTTGACCCAAGTTGTCATTCACCCGAGTTGTCCCTGACCCGAGTTGCCGTTGCGCAGTACAAATCAGCAATCGCTTTTTGGTGGCATCCCTAAGTAAACGTCTAAATGCTTCATTAAAATTACTTTTAAACCAAACTTTATAAGTTTCTTTATAAGTAGCTTATAAAGCGTCCTAAACAAACACGGGAATTTCCCAACTCAAAAAGTGCAGACTGATAACGAGAGAAATGGACTGCACTGTGCAGTCAGCCCACGCATAATCGTATTTATTATGATTATGCGAAAGAATAAAAATGGTTTTTTTAATTTTGAAAAAACTCCCCTGATTCATTTTTATTTTTTTTGCGAAAGAGTCTGACTCGAAACACTTTCGAACCGGTAAAGAGTTGGTCGGATGGTCCATCCGGCAAGTGGGCCATACTCAACCATAATCTTTCTTTCAATTCCACTCAATTTATATTAAATTTTCTGAGTATTAAAAATGCCGGAGATGAGCGCGGCTCCTTTATCCGAGAAGAATCTGGAGATAAAATCTTCATCAATCAGAGAAATTCTTTGTACTTTCGGTAAAACTTATTCAAATTTACTTGGTCTTATTTGTTCATTTTCCAGTCAAAATATAATGAGGATCCAGGATGTGGCTTTTTATTTATTACTTGACTGAGATGACTTAGTCGCCTTTAGTAACTATCAAATCTTGTTTTAAATGATTCTAGAAACCATTGTTTAATAAATTTACTGCTGGCGTGATAATATACCCAAACCGCCTGTAAAATTTGGGTTTCTCTTTTGTTTAAGTATTTATTCAACAATTTCCACTCTTAAAATAACTTTGTATTTTATGCAACTGATGTTTTATTGTAGTCCAACAGTTTGCACGTTTTCTTTGTTTTATACAATTGAGTAATTGTAATCATTCCAAGAACAATAAGACTTTGGCAGTTACACTAACGACCAGAGTAATGTAATTCTTTATAAAATATTCAATTACTACTTTGGACGAGATTAAGTGTGACACGTAAGTAGTCAGAGAAATGTAGTTGTAAAGGGGTAGTTGTAAGAGTAAAAAGATATTACACTTGTTTCCTTCAAATTAGGATTCAGAAAAGAAATGGGAGGGGCCAAGGAGTGATGACGATATTTCCGCTGACATTTCAATATCATGATTTTATCATTCGATTCCACGGAGTTAGAGATGACTCTGCTTATCAGTCCATAGAGTACGTCCTAAAAAAATGGAATTATCCATGAATTTTGAGATTTTCTTTGTCATCCACCCAGATTGTTTGCATTTCCTTTCGTATTTCTTTCGTATTTCTCGGCATAATGGGAGAACACTCCTCCGCCTCCCTGTTTTTTATCCTTTCTTCTGAAGCCGCCGTGTTCAGAGGATTGTTTTACTCAGAAGAATAAATGTAATGAGGAATCTTTCATTAAGCATCTCACTTTCTCATAGTCAGATTTTATGGGTTTCTCAAAAATTCCTTTTCTTTTTTTGTTCGGAGTCCTTTCTTGTGACTTGATTTTCTTGAAAGAATAAATATTCTAATTTAAAATACATTTAAATCAGGGTTTGATATTGTCTATAAATCATTTGTATAGCTAGCACTGGTCAGCCCATCCATAATATTATGTTTGCTCTTGTTCAGATTCAAATAGTCATCAAATAGACTCCAATTTTGGCCTTCTCTTTGTCGGTGTCTAAGCCTACAAAAAGGCTCTTTTCGATGACAAACTACAACATCTATTACGTTGTGAATAATCTTGGATATGTAGTCAATCTTGCGCGGAGCCTAAGCCTGTCAACAGCCCACTCGAAGGTGAGGAAGTGGAGGTCAGGTGTAATGTTTAATGGTCAAACATCTTTCAATGAATGGACTCTCCTTCGTCGGAGGCGTGAGCGAAGGCGATCGGGGCAGATCGCGCGGGTACTCAATTAGAATTCGTGTTAGATCATTTGGGTCAACGACCCCCCTTCCACAACTTTTTTTCTGGGGTTGAGGAGGGGGATGTTTGGCCAGATGGTGGAGATCTTCCTGTTCTTTGGGGTTTCGGTCGGGGCCGGTGTAGGTAGAAGATCTGTTTATTGAATCTTTATTGGGTTTCAGAAGTCCCTCCTTTTCCAAAAAAAAGTAACTGCGAGTTTTGGTTTCCGATTGTATTTAGAAGCATTCAAATTACATAATACTTATATCATGAAGTTGAACTCATTGTTAATATAATTTTTTTGTGATGACGCGAAGAGCACTGTATTCACATAAACCAAACCCGTTGGTATTTAAGAATATTCAATTCTCGGTCGAAAGGTAATCCAATCCTCCCAACGTGACGTCCCCGGTGTATGTTATCAATGTGATGTTGCAGAAATGACGGAAATCGGAGGTCTGTTCGAAGTATGATGGGCTTTGATCACCAATCTTCCTGGCCATCTTGTCGCATTTAGTCAGATATCAGACTGAGATAGCAGGTTTTGCAAGGTTCCCTTGTCTGTTTCTTGTTTCGCTTTTCTCAGTTTTTGTGTGGTATTTGACAAGGTTGTAAATTATGTGGCGCGACTGTATCTACCGGTAATGACATCAATAAGAACATACGCACACAGCCCACCAGGGATCTCGTTTATGCTCTCCTTTTCTCATTCTACTGTTTCCTTTCTCCGTTTTTTACTTGAAACTCTCTTACACTTCATAAATTCGGTTATTCGAAAAAGTTACAGTAAGAAAAAAGTTGTTCTAAATCTATTTAGAAGCAGATTTTCTTTTCTTTTTTTTGTATTTCGTTTTATTCGTATCTTGGAAGGGGATTCTCTTTTGTTCCAAAGATTCGCTTCGATTTGGAGAGCGAAGTGGAAAAAGAAGAAATCTGAAGGTGGAATTATGTCTTGTGCGAGCTCTGGTCTTTCGCTGACTCTTTAATGCAATTGTAAAAAGGTGTAAACCCATGGCTAACGCCTATTAATAGATTTTTATCACGTGTAATCCAACGTCGTGGGGCGTAATTCTTAGAGTATAGGAACAAACACCATAGGCCCCTGGTCGCCCTCCCCAACACGGCCCTGTTTTTGTGCATGTTGTTCATGTTTTACCTTGTTGTTGAAGTGGCCAGGACTGCAGTTGTTCTCCCTTCTTCCCGGACCCCAGTCATGCGATGAAACAGCAAGGAAAACGGAGATGGGGAACACTCGAAAGAGAACAGGGGGACTCTTTTCACATTCAGCGCTGTTTCGGAGGGGGGAAGAACGTTTCTTTTTTGGAAGGACTGAAGCCGGGCCGGCCTGCCTCTGCTCCTTCTCTCCGCCGCTTCCCACATCACCCCCCACCCTGCCCCGAGAGTGCAGCCCAGATAAAACAGTGCAAACTCTCCGCTATTCTCGTTTTTTGGGCCTCATATAATAATACCCCAAGGTTGTTTTTCCATTTCTTTTTCCGAGTTTCACAGGGTCCCCATTCCCATGGTCCCCTTGCCCTCGGGGCCGGGACTCCTTTGGTGGGGAATCTCCGCGGCCCTATCAAGTTTCAAACCTTCTCCGCTCACTGATATTCTCGCATTGTTTTCGATTACAAAACATTTCTAAATGTCTTCGCTTTTCGAAAGGGATTGCCTTAGGGCGGGAAATTGTAGGCCAAAAATGGGAAGTCATGTGTTGATAATCTTATTGTGAGTAGTAAATGAGAGGCTACGTGAAGATTAATCGTTTTTTACAGCCTTGTACTATGTCTCCATTCGAGTACAACTTATGCGAAAGCCCTTTTCTTAATCATTTAATTTTCTCCGAATTGTTTCTCCGAATCTCCAATTACCAAAATCAATTGTAAATTACTTTTTTGTCCAAGTTTTGCCCTAACTTTGTTATGTTACTAACACAAGAAGAAGATTAAATGAAGCGAGTATTGAACTTGAGAATTGAGGCTGAAGAAAGCGACGTCAAAGGGAAAGAGCAACATTGGGAAGGGGCGAGCAGAGATGCAGAGGTTTATATTGATTGTTTCTTTTGTTATCAGTCAAGGAAATGAGCCCGGAGAACCGCTAAAAACGTATGAATCGGATCAAATTAGAATTGTTTTACTTGTTTTAGAGCCGGCAATGTTACTGTATGTTAGCCAACATTCGGTGACTTTGCGTGTTTTTCTCACTGCCCTCCGGGCATATCACGTTTCGTTCCGTGTCCCCTAAAGTAATTTGTGGTTTTGAGGTTTTGTTGTGGAAGATTTTAAATATTGATTACCTTTGGCCTAGTTTATTACACCCAGATAGATTTTTTTTACTTTTAATCCATTGGGCTCTGTATTAAAAACGTTCTTGATTACGTGTCTTGCACTTTGACAAAATTAAATTGCATACATTTTCCGCGTTTTTTACATTGTTGTTTTCCAAATTCACACTTCCTTATATTATACTACTTGATCATATGATAGTTAATTTAATTTCAGATGTCGACAGTTTCGGTAGAGCCGCCTCTAGATGTATTAGCAGCCAATTTCGAGGAATATAATCGAAAAGTGTCAAACCAGACGGACTTAAGTGACAGTCCAGGCCCTATAAGAACCCCTTCAACGGGATCTTCAGCTGGCCGATGCATGGTTTGCGATGATCCAGATGGCTCGAGACATTACGGATCCGTTTGTTGCAGTGGATGTAAAGGTTCGTTTATTGTTTATGATTGGAAACATTAGAAAGATCTTGTGATACATCATGTATACATCATCTCCTCCATGTCTGATTAATGTTTTTTAATCGCCGATCTTACTTCAGGGTTCTTCCGAAGATCGATTCGTCACAATCGAGCCTACCAGTGTCCGTATAACAAAAAATGTGTCATTCGCAAAGGTAAATTCAAGTTGCAAAATGTTTACTTACCGTACTTTTTTTCGTTTGTGGGGAAGTAATGGGAGTAAAGGGATGCAAAAATAACTTACAAAGTCTTTTTAAACGTCAAAATTGAAGGATTTCATGTGTTTAAATTATTATCCAGTAATCGCAGAAAAATGATAAAAAACCTTCCAGAATACCGCAATTCTTGCCGAGCTTGCCGTCTCCAGAAGTGCGTAGATGTCGGGCTGAATCCAATGCTAGTCCATGGAGATCGTGGATGTGTTCGGAAAGACAGCAACGCATCTTCTCCGTCTACGTCAGAACTCCCGGACACTCCAGGAGAACAACAAAGACCGGGAACTTCTTCTTCTTGGGGCATGGAGATCGTGGACGTGAAGCCCTTGGAGAAGGATTTTATTGTTGATAACACTTTCTATCAGAGCAAGAGATTACTCGCGGTAAGCTGACTTCCCCGAGTCTCTCATCGCAAACATCATTTAGCTATCCAAGCTGGATTTGCCTCTAGGCATAGCCAAATTAATACCAGCCTTCAATCCAGATGATCCTCTGAGTATTGGGAAATACTTTGTGTCGGTTGAATGGTAAGGTTACCTTTTTTTGGATTGCTGTCGTTGTGTTTAGTCATTCTTTTTGTCAGTATTGGCAATCCTAAGCTGCCAGAATATTGGTCAGCTTTACTTCCGTGTCCTCTTTCCGTGCCCTCGGGGCGTTTAAACTGTTCCTTTGCATTATGTTGCGTTTGTGGCCCTTAGGCGTTTTGCAAGTTCTTTCTTCGAAAGCGTCAAAGCCACGGGGGACAAGGACGTTTTTGAAAGGTTTAAGCTTGGCTCCATATTCACTTAGAACCCTCTGGCACGCTCTCCCTTGGCCCCGCTCTCTTGCAGATTTTGGCAGACCGCGGAAATGCCGGAGGCAAAATAAAAAAGAAAACAAAACCCCGGGACTACGGTACGTCCAGTTGATCTTTAATCGTTTTGTTGCATTGAGTTCTTGCCACGGGGCCTAACATGGCCATGGAAATGTTTGAAAAACAAAAGACACGTGAAACACGTGAAAAGGGGGGGGGAGAGAGAGAGTAAGGGAAGGATGTACATACGCGGTTCAGAAATTGTCGAAACAACCCGCTTTGCAATCTCATTAAAACATTTTGAAACTATTTGGAAAAGAGGGGCTAATTAGAAGAACACATGATTATGCATCTGTCATGGGCAAGGTCACATAGGTAAGAATCGAGTGACATGGGCAAATATAACAGAGAAAGCAATCCCATAGAGCATTAACTCTGCAATTACATCTCAAACTACGACATAGAGGATGCAATTTCAGGTTGTGTGACAAATTCGTGGACACTGATCTCAGTCACGTCAGCGATGAATTTCTGAAAACGGCGACCTTGGACATTGAAGTGCCGTTGAGTGAGGCCATCTCTCAGCCGAGGAGAGTCTGCCTGAGGACAAATCTTGATTGGGAACCCAAATTTGAGTATACATCCCTTACCATCATGAGATCATGTTATTGCCGGCTTTTAGTCCACTTTTTTGACTGGCTCAGCCACATTCCAGAACTGCAGGAGCTCTCGGAAAGTGATCAGGTAAGAGCTAATCAAGTATTATACATTATAAAAATATTGTCAAATTACTTAAAACAAGTTTATCTTACATATATTCCAAACTATAATATTACCATTTACACCTCAATCTTATTCAGAGGCTCTTGGTGGTAGACCGCATCGTGCCCTGTGTGTGGTTGTTGATGTGCTATCGAACGATTCTTTCAAATGCCTCAGGGGTTTTATGCACTGGCGGCCAGTTTTTCCCACAGAAAGAAAACGGATATTCCTCGGAATGGGTCGTTGGAAGCATCAAAACTGGTAAGCTTAAACAACATACCATTGATTATTTAATTCATCATCAACAATATTCTGAAGTAAATTTTATTTTTTAGCGAATTACGCAAAAGATGAGTTAATTGAGCCGTTAAAAAGAATGGGCGTCACCAAAACAGAGTACGCCTTGATGAGAGTGTTGTGTTTGTGTGTCCCAGGTAAGCATAACACAATAATTTTTGATAACTTTGACTATTTCTGCAAATTCTTTGGTTTTAGTTGGTGGTCTGAGTGATCATGGAACTCGAGTTATTACACAATCTCGCCAGAAATATCTCTCTACTTTCTCTCAGCTGATTAAACAGGGATTGCCTGAGGGGACAAGTGCAAATCAAGTCTTGCATCGGATCAGCAAGTTGATGATGTTGTTGCCCATAGCTGAGGTAATTATTATATTTATGTGTTTATAATTACATTTGTGAATATAAAAAGTATTGCGATTGTTTTCCCAGTAATATACGGACTCATTTTACTACCAACCACGACTCATAACTTTGCAAATACTTTCAGAGAATCGCCCAAATGGATGACAATACCATCGCCATGATGTGCGTGTTCAATATGGCAGAGATGCGCGGGACTCTTCCTTACGAGATCCATGTGAAGAAGAAGTAAACCGGACGTTTTTGTTACCAGGCATCTCTGTCTTAACATACTATAATATAATATATATTCTCGCACCTTTCCAGTCAATAATCTGAACACCTCCAAGTGATTCTGTATATTACACTTACATCTCTCGTTGTATTCGATTACTATTTGTTCAAACCGGTTCCACAATGGGTTAGAGAAATGTAAATAAAATATTCTAAAGTTATTTCAATAAATATACAGAAAAAATGTAAAATGTTACAATGATTTTCGAAGTAAGAAGTGCGATGGCAAAGGCTTGAACATATAATTTGCTTGTGTATCCGCACTCTGCAGTTAGTTTCCGCTAGTTTTACAACTCGCGGTAGCTTAACTCAGGCGGATATTTATTGAGAACATAGAAAATATTGGCGTACTGTGAGTAATAACATGACCCTAAGGTTAACGGAGGTCATGACGTTGCGCGTTGGTGTATAAACACTCTCCCAAAACTTCAACAAATTACGTTTTAAGCTTTTACAATTGTTCCATAAATAATGTCTGGCCATAATAAATTTGTGAGAAAAATTATGTCACGAAACTTCCACAACAAACGATTGGTATTGTGAATTCCAACTTACAAAGGAATTTTTAGATTCTAAACATTCCTCTGTATAGACTTTGTAGAATAAACAGATTTAAAGGGATAAATCTTCTGTTTTCTTGATCTCCTCCTAATTAATAAATAATATGATAAAGTAAAGTATTTGAAAATCATCAAAAACTCGCAATCCTGTTTTATTTTTTTTATTTAAATTTAACACTAATTTGACTGTCATTATACCCGAATAAAAATTGGCGGGTTTCACGGTTGGCCTTGCTTTCGATATAAGATTTTTTTCACTTCGATAGTTATTTATTCATTTCCTGAGATGTTATGTATACATAAACAGTCCGTATTTACATCTACGATAATCCAGAAGTTCTGTTCATAAATTCCTCTGAAATCTTTAAGGGTGTAATATTGGTCAAACTGAGGAGCCAAAGTTCGTATAAGACGGTTACTGTAACAAAGAAGAAGAGCAAAACTCTATCAAGCCCTCGAGCAATGTATTCCCATTCTCTTCTGATCTCATCCAGTCTCTGATCGTGTCTCAGAGTTTGTGATGTAGCCTCAGTCGAGTATTTTATATCTCCGATAATCGATAAAATACGTTGATAAGGTGGGGTGAGAGAAAAGTTGTCTGAAGTGAGGGCGTGGGTAGGGATTAACTATAATTACATTACGGTCGTCTTCTATTGACATACCCATTTACAATCTCCATTTTCCGACTTCAAAAAGTACGAACTAGATCTCTTCATGCAAGTGCATTGTCGTTTCTGAAGATAGCCAGTCTTTTATATGATGCTGCTCATTACAAAAGCCCGCGTATTATTTTGCATCATTTTTGTTTTTAAGAAGGTACTTACAGACGTTCTGCTTCTAGTATCCACATGTTTGAATATGTATTGTAATACCCGGCTGTTCCTGATCATCGTCCTCAGCCATTCCGGGATTGGGTTCCCTTGATTTCCCCTCATTTGTATACTCATTACAACAGTAGTACAACTAGTGCCGAAGAAGATGATAAAGATTAATCCGACATAGAACTTGCCGAGCAATGGGAGGGTATTCGAAGTAGCCGGGAGTTTGTCCGCAATCATCATTACTGAAATTTAAAATAAACAAATTGGTACAAACAAGTATGTGTTAATTACATTGAGGTCAACATGAGCAGAAAATTTTCCCAAGTGATGCTTGAAACAAAAGTTTAAGAGTTTTAGTTAAAAATTCGAAGAAATTCCCCGTTTTAAATATTACATATACTTCTTCTTTTAATAAACTCACAAATAATGACAATAGCCATGCCAGCAGTCGCGCCAAGAGTAATCTTTTCTTGATTCTCTCCGGTTGTGTGATGCGGAGTGAACGAACCGATGATTGTGATCTGTAAAAGTAGTATCAGTTATTGCAAGTGGCCACACTTACCACGCTAATGAACGAACTCGGCAGTAACTGAGTAAAAAGATAATACATGGGATTGCGACGAATGGAAAAAAAGTAAGTCAGATCAGGAAACGCATGAGGACAACACTCATAGTATCTGCAAAGAAAGAGAGTCAAGACGAGAGCTACAACCACGGTACGACATCTACTTTCCTACTTTAGATTTCTGCGTATTTTAAAGTCATTTAATTGCCATTCCGAGTTCTCCATGTAATGGGCCAAGGTGCTGACTTTATTTATGTCATTTTGAGAATTGTCGACGATTGCTGGGACCAATGTGTCCAACATTATTCCAGATCCATCGTAACTCCACGAAGATAACATTATGTAACAGATCTGTTGGTCAAAAGGAAAATCATCACTAAAATAAGGTTTTAAAAAACAGATAACTTCTATAATACATAAATACATATGTGGTTATAATTTTTATGACTTATTCCCAGACGGCTGTTTCTAAACGACTTACAGATTGAGAACACATGTAATTTGTGTCACCATGGCCCTGTACACACTCACTCTGCCGTCACTTTTTATAACAGCATTTGTCTCCAATTGATTCGCCTCCACATTCATATGGGCACTGCAATAATATATTCACTTTACTATACTCTTACTTGTTATAGACCAAGAGATCTGGTTTCCAGATATCAGAAACCGGCACGATCAGTTCCTTGGTTCCATTGAATTCTTTTTCATTCCATTTTAAGTAAAAATCAGTCCAATACATTTCGATCCAGCAATATAAAGACAAGGTCTGATCACTTTCTTTCACTTTTTGGATTTGTTTCAGAAATAATTGGACAGTCACATTAGTAGAGGCTGGCAATATTCATTAATCATTGACAACTACTTACTCGGATTCTGCGTGTTTATTGGGCGAATCTCTTTTCGATAGTTTTTGAACAGATAATTATACAAATGGAGATCTCCTTGGACCAGCAGACTCATGCAGCTTAGCTGAAACTCGTGTTACAGTATACCTATGAACCCTTTCTCGCAAATTTTGTGTTCTACATAAGTATTAGACTCCCATGTTGTTACGTAATAGTACTAGTTATGTATATTCAATACGATTGGTAAACATTTCAATATTATAAATTCAATGTAAGGAAGAGAGAATATTTATTATGTAAAAAATAACTGCGTCAAATGTGGTCTAAATTTGAGTTCATTCATTGAGATCTGTCTAAGACAATGTTTTCTCAAGTTTTTGAGGGCAAAATTGTGGTAACACATACGAGGAAGGAAAAGAGGATGACATTTCTGATCAACTTCGAGCAAAGTCATGAGCTCAACTGCTTTCGAAATATCAACTCCCTGTCAATATAAAGGAAATGTTGCAACACTTACCATGACCCACAACGAGATGTTCCATTTCATCACGATTGATTCGCCTTGGGTATGAATATCTGAAATAAAAACATTATATTATACTTCCGTCCTTGGATGTTTCCGTTCCCCTGGAGAACGTAGTCATTCCCAGGGACCCTTGGACTCAGGTTCCCGGCTGTCGCTAACTCCATTCCCGTTTTAAACAAAGGCCGCGCAAATCAGTGGGACGCGGTCGAACAAAGAATGCTGATTGGATTAGGCCTTAGGGCAAATGATCAGGACCTGTTGCCGGCCCTTAGGCACTGTTCGACATGTTTTGAGACATGAAATTTGAGACCGGATAGAGGATGCAATAAATCCAGGCACGCCCCGTCGTTTACGTCTTCCACGTACGAACAGGGGCGAAAATAAAAAAAACTGCAAAAGTCCCGAGTTCTCGTGTTAACAATACTTCAATGAGACACGGGCGGAACATCACTTTATTTACATTAATTTACATCAACCGGTACAAACAGAATTCATTATGAATCTCGGATTCTACACAAACATCTTGAAGCATCTGAACGAGGACGGACTTGCCTGAAGGGCATTTAAGATGCATTTAAGAGGGCCACAATCATCCTTTTTAATATTGTTTTATTTTTGGATACCCGCATAAAAGCCCCCGGGATAAATATGGGGCAGATATTTGAGGGCCATGGCATTCCCATAGCAACGTTTTTGATGATATTCATGCAATCGCGGAAGTCTGGTTCATGAACTCCTGAGTAATCATCAGCGCCGGCGACGAGGACTGAGTAAATAACCAGAAGGCATATAAAGTGGTGACCGTCACAAAAATGGTGAGGAATATCCGGTCGAGTCCTCGGGCGATGGATTCCCAATCGTGGCGGAGGGAAAACCGCCTACGGTCATGTTCAAGTCGTTCCAACATGACTTTTGTATTCTCTCGGATATCTGTCACTGTCCCCAAAATCTTTGCATATAACGGACACGTGGCAAGACTGTGACTTGTAGGTGTATACTATAATACGAAACAAATGAGGCTTTTCAGTAAACTTACCACTGGACAATCGTGATTGATAAGTTTGACTCCATTCTCCTTCACACTTTCTCCTGTCCCAATATGGCCATTGGCTGACTGTGAGTGTATGATTAACGATTCTTTTAGGTAATCTCCTTCTTTTTCCGCTTTCTGAGTTTGTTTCCAATACCTTTCGAAGATGATCTGCATTACCCGATATCGTTTTACAAGGCGTCTGAACCACAAAGGGACTGGCTCCATGTGATTTCCTTTCATTTGAACATTCAATACCAAAGTTGTGCATACTGTTCCAAAGAAGATGATAAAGATTAAACCGACGTAGAATTTACCCAAAAGAGGAAGATCGTTGGAGGTGGCCGGGAGTTTGTCGGCAACCATCATCACTGAAAGTATTAACATTACGTAATTATATTTTGTTTTGAGAGTAATTATTTATTAAAATTACTCACATATGATGACAATGGCCATGCCTGCAGTGACTCCCAAAGTAATCTTTTCCTCGTTTTCTCCCGTCGACGAGTGTACCGTAAATGAACCGATCATTGTAATAATACTGATAAAAGTGCTGGGCAAGAGTTGGGTGAACAGATAATAAATCGGATTCCTTCGGATTGAAAAGTAATATGTTAGATCCGGAAAGGCGTAAGGACAACATTCATAGTATCTGCAATGAAATATATTACGTAAAAGATCCAAAAATTAAAAAGAAATTAACATACTTCAGTTCCTTTGAATTTTGAAATCATTCAAATACCATTCTCCGTTGGGCATGTAATGGGCGAGAGTACTAATTTTTCTCAGATCTTTTTGGCTATTATCCAAATCCG
Source organism: Bursaphelenchus mucronatus (assembly GCA_025436335.1). NCBI lineage: Eukaryota > Metazoa > Nematoda > Chromadorea > Rhabditida > Aphelenchoididae > Bursaphelenchus > Bursaphelenchus mucronatus. The sequence continues at coordinate 7,082,251 of CM046356.1, forward strand.
TCGAGACCAAAGTGTTGAGCATAATCCCGGATCCATCATAACTCCAGGAAGACAACATTATAAAGCAGATCTGCTGATCGAATGGGAAATTTTCTCTATAATGAACAACTCATCCACCCAATACCAAACTTACAATGTCAATTGACAGGTGATCTGAGTAACCATCGCCCTGTAAACACTCACCCTGCCATCACTTCTAATGACTGCATTCGTCTCCAATTCATTGTCATCCACGTTCATATGAGCACTGTAAAAAGACTGGTAAATCGATGTATTCGGAAACAACAAATTATATATTTTTTTATTTACTTGTTGTAAACAAGAAGATCTGGCCTCCACAAGTGTGCAGATGGTATGATAAGTTGCGTTGTACCGTTGAAATCGGATTCTTTCCAAACAAGATTCACATCTCTCCAGTACTGCAAAACGACTAAGTACATACACTCAAAATCAGCCTACCATTTCCAGCCAACAATACAATTTCACAATTTGATCGCTGTCAACGACTTTTTGAATCTGCTTTAGATACAGTTGTATCGTCACATTTGTGGGTGCTACACAACAAAATAAAAATTAAAATAAATATTAATTACCCGATGGATTTGAGTAATCGATTGGTCTGACTTCTTTTCGGTAATTTTTAAATAAATGCTCAAACAACGCGTGATTATATTGACTGCCATATGCAACCTACAATATTAAAAAATAAAAGACAACATTTGACATGAAAACTGTTAACTCACAGATAGAAGAAAAGAAAAGAGAATCCATACAAGGCCAGGCATCTTCAAAGGGATTTGGCCATAGGATGCACTAATTGAAATGTATCTGCACTTGGTGTGTCTGTCAGTCTAAAAATGTAAGTAAACGAAAAGAAAAGCTCCTTCAAAAATTGAATTTGGAAGCGATTACATCACGGACATAAAGTGGATATTCTAGAAGTTAACCCTATCATTACGAGCAGAGTGTTTGTTTATGAGGATTAGGCTGGAGAATGACCTTTAGAGGCTCATTGAGTTTACAATCCAAACTACCGTTTTACACTTTAGCAATCTTTGATTTCGAAACACCAAAAAAGGAAAATCTAATTAATTAAACATAAAATTGAACAAATTAAAGATTTGTGCTTACAGTACAAAATGTAAGCGCATCTATAAGTAGTATTTAAATTATTTGCAGCCCAAGTAATCGTGCACTTTGCAACAAAAACTCGAACAAAAAACCAGATCATACGGCCTGTTATCGATTGACCTCTCAAAGGCGGCCAACAAGTGCAAAAAGACACTTCTACCGTATCAATGAAGCCGAACAGGTGTTCAGGGAAGAGTCTCGTTCCCCTTTCCTCTCTCCTCTGTTTATGACGTACAAGTGGAAACAAACTCTTGATTACCGTAATTAATTTATCAGAGACAGTTTGCCTTAAAAGACCAATCTGGCAGACGTTCACCATGCCAAGCCCTCAGGGGGAGGAAGAGCCGGAATTTCCATTTTGCGAAGGAAATCCGAAACCTCCGCCAACCCATCGAATATAAAAAAATTCAAAGACTTTTAGGTATGGCCAGAAAACATGATGCCATATCAAAACGAAACGCTCTTCACAAACATCTTCCGTTCCATGCAAATGCAAGTCATCGTAAATGACAGGAATAGACATTAAATTATATTACATATGGCGGGAATTGGGTGTTTATATATGTAAAGTCATCCAGAGAAATAAAATTTCCGAAAACCCATTCATTTTAAATATAAAACATTCAAAAGGACGGTCGATGACAAAAAATTTGGGTCGCCAGTTTTTGGGATGGTGGCTGAAATGCCCTTCAGTCGAAGCCAGTCTAAACGACACGTAAGTTATTCCATAATAATATATGGGTCTGAATAATCCTCCTAGAGTTGTGATGAATTGGGATAGTCCTTTACCGATAAGAATGAGTACAATATTATTTTGAAATTTTTTCTTTGTTAGAACAATCAGAAAGGTTCAATAAATTTATACTATCTTAGAGGTACTGGCAACGACTATGGAACGCCCGAGATGTTAAAATCAAATCCCTTGGCCCAGATTATCTACTCCTTTGTCCTGGCCATGATCTTGTTTTACATTCTGCTCCTTCTCCGCAATTTCTACTTCTATTTCTTCTATCCAGCATGGCAAATGCGTCCAGTCACTTCAAGAAAAAGAAGATCCAGAGCAAGATCGAAATTAAAGGTAAAACAGGAATGGCTAACATAATAAAAGAGTTCAGAGTGAAATCGAGAATGACGTCAGAACAGCCGTGCTACAAGCTGATCACCATGAGGTCAAGATGAATGAACCTGTTCCTCTTGTTTACAAGAGACGCAGAAGTAATGTCGGTGGGTACAGAATTAAAGTAAGCTAACATTTATGTAATCACGACTATCCTAGGACGGTCATGATGTGATGAGCACAAAAACGGCCAGATCCCCACATGATAGTCCCAAAAACTCTCGCTGTGAACTGTCAACTCTCTCCTCTTCTAATTCCAACAGCTCTCTGACCTCGCTCTCGAGTTCATTCGAAACCTCAAGTACTCTTCCTTCCACTACCAATAGTAGCAGTCCCAATCCGAAGAACAACTTCTCCCGGAAAGGAGAATGATAAGAAGTAAATAATATTGTAAAGTACACTAAATAAACTTTAAAAGCCGAACCCCCCCCCCCCCCCATCGCATTTTTTCCTGTCTTTTTTTCCTTCTTTACTCCTCACTTGGCCACTAGAAACCGCAGATAAGCGAATGTCACAATCAAGTGGCAAACTAATCAATCAAATCAATTAAAATAGCCACAGCCTCAAGTAAAACGAATGTCTCCACATATTTTATAATCTTTCGAAACGTTTTCCCACAGTTTTTTTCGGAAAATGAATGGGAGACTAAGAAAATGTGCAAAGATATATATACCTCACAAAAGTAGAGTAATCAACTAGTCAGAAATTCTGCGAAACACGTAACAGAGGGCTCTACAAAACGTTGCCGACCTATCTTAAAGGTATCCCGTGTCCGGTCACATTACAAAAGCCCTTCTCCCCCCGATTGCACAACTCCACCGACCGCCGTCACCAGAAGGCGAGGCTTTATCTCTTACCCGAATCACCCCTAAATGCCTCGTTTTATGCCAAAAAGAATATGAACGCGAATACGGCCAAGTTGGACGGCCAAAAAACAATACATGAAGTACTCCCGTCACGACATCTGGCCATTCAAAAACGTCTTTGATCAAATCAAAGTGGATTAACAGACATAAACTATCCTGTGTCCAAAATTAATGTACAGGGTGGTCCACGAAGTCCTCCCGAACTGTAGAACTGTTCTACAAAATTTAATCAAAAATATATTTTTGGAATCCTCAGAAATTCTCCCGGCCAAAATTTTGTTTGTGGTACCTTTGAACTGCAACGCACTCTTGGTCCCACAGGTTTTATTCAAATTTACGGAGTTTTCTCCAAAGTTTGAAATAAATTTGAATGAAAACTGTGGGAAGATGAGCTCGGTGCAGTACGAAATGAACCAAGGGTACCATAACAAAATTTTGCTGATGGATTTTTTGAGGGGGGGGGGCTGAGGATTCCAAAAATATATTTTTTATAAAATTCTGTAGAACAGTTCTACAGTTATTGCACAGACAAACTAGGGAGAATTTCGTGGGCCACCCTGTACCTTCTTTCTTCAATGTAAGAAAAAACATCGATGGCAGAAAGTTCTTTGATGGTCTTTTAGATGTTTTATGATAATTATTCTTGGCTTAGATGTTGGTCGTTTTCTCATTATTATTATTTTTTCCGTACAATTCTGCCTTAGAGAACTGGCAGATCTACTTGTGCAACCGGTTTCCCCCTTCAAAAGGTGATAAAACTTGTATAATTGATAGACAGTAAGTGTCTACTGCCACAATATTATTCCTTTCAGTCCTCTTTGGTTCGAAGGTCTTGAGCCAAGCATCGAAGAGTGGTCGAAAGCAGCTCAAGAACATGTTCGGATAATGACTTCTGTGGGGGAAAACGATGTTGTGAGTAGAGCACCCGGCGCAAAAGGTGATGAACCCGTTTTTGTGGGTTGTAGAAAACCTCATAAGTCTGGCGACAAAAATTCATATTACGTGAACAGCGGTTCGTAAGTTTTTATACAGTCACATGATTACGACTTTAGATGGAAGCCCATTTTCAAATACATAAAAGGATTTGCGGATAACAAAGGGAAGTTGATTATCTTTTGGCCGAGATCATAAAATACCTTTTCAGTTGTATTGAAAACCTTGTTCAAAATAAATCGTGTGGCACCGGCCGAGAATGGAAATCAGATATCGACCGTTGACTTACCAACACTTTCATTCCAATGCATAAACGTAAGACAACAAAAATTCTTCTTTCTTTCTGACGGATTGCCAATGTTTGAATAGAATATCGGAGTCCTATTTTGATAATCGATTTTTTTAGAAATCTTGTTTTTTGAAATAACGATGATGTATTACATCTTTTAGGAAGATGCCATTAAACCTACTGCCCGTACACCTCATTATTTTTACCCGATCGGTATGTCGCCAACGGCTAGAGGATCGGTGATTGGTGACACTTTAGAGGTGTCAGATTTTAAGAAGCCGTTACCAATCGAATCTAAAGAGCACAACTTGAAGGTAGACATTGAATGGGGCGACTGGTCTTGCTGCTCAACTTGCTGCTGCCCTAACGAATTTTGCAGTATAGGTTTTGGATTTTCGAAACACAAATGGTAACGGTTCCTTTTATATTCTATTCAGGCATGGCAAGGGGGCTTCGGAAATTTTTAAAAGGGCCGGGCCCAACTCTAAATGGCCGAGGGCGTAACGTTTTCTTAGGCCCTCCCGGCCCGGCCCCTTTTTCAAAAAAAATTTTTATTCTTTGCAACGAAAAATTTAGGTTTTAGGGATTTTTTGGCATTTTGTTGTCATTTTTTCGCAAGAAAAATTTGTTTTTGACCAGGGTTATTAAAAGATTAAAAACCGACAATAAGATCCCCTTAAAGCACCACATATCTTTTCAAAAAAATTATAATTTGCGGACATTGAGAATCCAAACGGCTTTTCGTTTTCTGCAAGTAAAATTTTTGGCCAAATGGTCATGCTGGAGGTGGTACTGTCGACAGATACAACTCCCGTGTGGTCTGCATGCTTTGTAGGATCTGTATCGCTTAATCGAACCTGTAATATAAAATTCGACGGCGATTAATTCATGGATTTCATTTTATTGTCATGGATAACATAATTTTTCCTCTAAACTTTTTTCTCTTGCTTTCTCTCGGATTTCGACGATGGATTTGACAATCAAACATCCCATCTGAAGTTTTTTATTTACTCTTATCACATGAATACTTGTGGTTCGATTTTTCGAACTTTAAAAAAATCAAATAATCATCAAAATTTGTGACAAAAAAATTTCAGGTTCTGATTATCATTTCCGAATCTTTGAACTTTCGATGCTTTTCAGCTTTTTGCATATATTTCATTTGAACACCTTTTTCGCCGACAAACGAATCATGGATAATATCAAAAAAACAATACTATCTTGGGTATAGGATGATCGATCTTTGAATTTTAAAAAGTTTTTAGACTAATTCGAGTACTGCGAGCAACGTCACGATGTTAGTTTAAAGTAAAGACCTTAAAGAAAAAAGGGGCCGGGCAAGGGGCCCAAAAAGTCCGGGCCCGGCCCGTTTTGCCATGTCTGATTCTACATATTCCTTTTTTAGCGATGCCATTGAAAGTCGTCAAACTCGAGTTGGATATGTCTCGTTCATGAAGATAAACACTTCAGAGCGCATAGATATAGCCAATAACTTTACGGACGATAATCAGGAATTATTACCTCGAGAAATCAAGGAAGCAGTACAAGAATTTGAAGAGATGTTAATGGATACGACGGTGCCATCAGTCCCTATATTTTCCCATGTCTTTTTTGGATCTGCAAAACTACGGAAATTGGAGAAAACTTTGCAACGAGTAACGTGATTTCTTCAGCTTGTTCACTGTGTATTTCGTTGCTATATTGCTTTAGATATTCCCCGAAGCACAGCGCGGAGGTACAGATCAGGTTGCTCCTACTGACGCACATCCTTTGGCCGGATTGGAAAAGTTATCCAAACTCGGATCTGCGATAACGAAAACCCTCAGAAAATGGTATGCGTTGAGAATGAACGTTGCAAAAAGCTATGGCATCTCCGCCTTGAATTCAATCCCTCCGTAACTAGTACTGCAAATCCCAACACGACCAACAATGCATGGAAGGACAGCTGTCTGAGCGTGGACTTCACGGATCTTGTCATAACGGACGTCGAAGAGGTGTTCAGTGTTATTCCTGGTCTCAATTATCGACTAAATTTTGGCGAAAACTTGTTGAGCGAAGGAGATACTGTAATGAAATTATTTTGTTTTTTATTGTTTTAGGTTTCGTGGCAGCTTGGAGCGAATACAATCCCGCATTACGATTGGACAAAGAGTTGTTCGGAGCAGGACCTTGTAGTTACACCCGACAACAGATCCGTCATTATTTTGGGTAAGCAGAAGCAGAAAGTACCACATACGTATACATAGTCCGCGAACTAATTGTAAGATTGAACGTTTTTTAAATGTCCCAAAACCTGTGGTTAACCAAAAGGCGTGGGTGCGAGAAATCTTTCCCGACTAGACTATTTGGTCACACTCTTTCGTTTCTGATTTCTTGGACTCGGTGAAGTGGGAAAATTGTGCGACAATTGTAACTCGTTGCCCGAGGGTATTCCGCAAGTAGAGAAAACGGATTTCTACCAAATTTTGCACACTTTTTCAGATATCTGGGTCTCATTGGCGGAGCCCACGGATCGTTGGGACCATTCCGTCGTGAGAGCTAGGGTTGTGATTTTGACAGAATTTTTCAAAATGACGTCAAATTGCTGTCACTTTTGTCAAATTGTGTCAAATTGCCGTCCTTTCGGTTTGAAGCTGCCCAAGCATAAAAAATTGTTCAAGGAAGTGTAGGGTCTTCAAACATGTTTAAGCCCATGTAGAAATTAAAACAACAGCTTAAAACAACAAAAAGAGTTAGGTAGACCCATTTTCGGATCATCTTCTTCCTCGGTCCCGCTGTCACCATCATCCAAATTCTCATCGATGAATTGCGTCAGCGAAACTGGACGCTTGTCGCAGTAAATTGCAAGAATTTTTGGCGTGTAAATTTTTCGTTGAGGGAAAAATGCACGATTTCTTGGCAAAATTCTAAAAAATAGGGTTGTGATTTTGACAGAATTTTTCAATGTGACGTCAACTTGACGTCAAATTGCTGTGATTTTCGTCAAATTGCCTTTGCTTCGGTCGAAAGCTGTCTAACGATAAAAAAAACATTATTCAAGGTTGTATAATGCCTTCAAACATGTTCAAGACCATATACACATTAAAACAACAATTTTTAACAACAAAAGGAGTTTAGTAGACCTATTCGGATCATCTTCTTCCTCGTTCCCGCTGTCACTATCATCCAAATTCTCCATTTTTTTTTATTTAAATCTTAAGAATTTTTGGCAGGCCAATTTTTCGTTGCGGTACAAAATTGTCGATTTTGGCAAAATTCTAAAAAATTCCCCAAAAAAACCAATTTGACAAATCAAAATGACAGAGCAACTTGTTATGACGAAAATGACGGCAATGTGACAACTTGACAAACTACTTTACACTACTACTTAAGAAAAACTTCCATATTATGGAAATTTCTCGAAATAGTTTTTTGGCACAACATTTATGATGAAATAATATAATACAAATTGTTGCAAAACATGACGCATTTCTGTTGACAACAAAAAAGTTACAGCAATTTTTAAAGTGCGGTTATACTTTTTGCGGACTCTGTACGCATATATATTTTTGCTTTAGGAATTACGAAAGACTTTCAACACGTCGTAATTGCGGCTTCAATATCTTCAAAAGACACAATCAATGGCTATTTCGTCAAATTTACTGTTGTTTTGTAAGTGTAAGTGATTCAATATAATAAATTTTAGGTCCGAATCACCATCCGAACACAAAGTAAAAATCATCCAATGGGCCGCAGTTGGTGGAGGTAATGTTGCATAGTCTACAGGGTGGTCGAAGAAGTCCTCCTTAGTATGTCTGCGGCATAACTCGAGAACTGCTCCAAACAATTTTATAAAAAGTATATTTTTCTAATGTCAGGCCTCTATTTTTCAAAAAAAAAATACCCTCGCTAAAATACTTTTTAGTACCGTTGGTTTATTTGAACTGCACAAAGCATTCAAATTCGTTTCAAATTTTGGAAAAAATTCCGTCGTTCGTGGACCACCCTGTATTATAATATAGATGCGTTACTACCTTCAGGTGTAATCCTTGTTCTCATTGGTCTGGTTTCATTCCAAATTTATTATGAGATTCAAAAGAAGCGAAAACTTGAAGATGAATTAGTAAGTAATAGTAGTGAAGTTATTGACAACTTTAGAAGAAAGAAGAGGAACAGAATGAAGAGGAAGGTGCCCAGAATCATGAACATCCAGCCCCGTCTAATGTGTCCAATCCCCCTCTTCTGATTCCCATTAACACCGCTAAAGATGAAGTCGTTGCTGTATGAACATGGTACTGCTGTGGCAAGCTCATTTTACATTCGAATAAAGTAAATTTGAATGAACGTTCCATGGACTCCGTCCAGTTTCCCCTCCCCGTATTTTCTATCCTTCCTGTGCTATTTTCTATCTTTCCTGTGCTATTTTCTATCTTTCCTGTGCTCTTTGTCGTCTTATACATCCAAACTTTGGCCCTACAGCGCACGACATAATTATAGCCGCACTTTTAAAATCGCTGTAACTTTTTTGATTTTCAATAGAAATGTCTCACATTTGGCATGTATGCTATTGCAACACAAATGTTGTGCAAAAAAATTATTTTGACAAGTTTCCATTACTTTGAAAAAGTTCAAAAAACTCAAATTTTGGAAAATACCGGATTATGACCCCAAAACACAGATTATGACCCCAGGTCGAAAAAAATCGCTGCTTTCAACAGAAAATCGCTAGCCGAATGCAAGAAAGGGTGGTCAAGTGGTAAAAATTGTGGCCAAGGGTAAAAAATTTTGTTCAATTGGGAAAAATTTTACCCATGTGGGAAAAAATTTTGGCCAAGTGCAAAAAAAGGTTACCAAGTGGAAAATTGTGGCCAAGGGTAAAAAATTTGTCCAAGTCGGAAAAAAAATTTCCTAGCGGGCAAAATTAAGAAACATTGCCAAGTATTAAATTTTAGTCAGAAAGTGTGGCCAAGTCTGATACAAAGGGGGTTCCAAATTTTGGGTTTTTTCATCGCCACAAAAGTATAGCCGCACCAAGGAATTTGGGTTTTTAGCTAATTAAGACAGAATAATAATAGCTAATGTCTAGATAAGTTAACTGACGCTCTAATAACGTTGATCAAACGGCCGGTAACACTCAGGGAAATTTTTTTTACACGTTGCCTGACTAATATTGTTCCAGAATAGAGAAGCGACAGATTTTCGCTCGGCTATGGTAGAATACTGCTTTTTATCGCGGTATACCTCGCAAGCTATGAGGCCCCAAGTTCTCTATCGGCTTTAGATCCGGGTAACATGCGGGCTGTCCATACTAGCCGTTCCAGGTTTTATTTTTTAGACCGGCTATAGTATTCGCTGGCATTGTCGTCCATGAAAGTGGGGCCTTGTTGCCAGTACGGTACCAGGTGTTCGCCTACGACCTCCTAGTACTTAAGGCTCTTTGATGTGTTCGCCACTGGAAGCTCTCCTGGTTCCTCGATGAGTTGGTTTCAGTTCCATAGGACTTACGGTTTTTTGTTATTCCGATTTTTCGATATTACATTTGGTACTTTCGTAAGTTTAACGTGAGATTTCGTTCAGTTTTAGGTCATATAAGATCTAAAGAGACGATAAACTGTTCTTTAAACAGGAAAAAATGTGACCAAGGGTAAAAAAATTTGTCAAAGTGAGACAAATTTTGCCCATGCGGGAAAAAAGTTTTGCTAAGTGCAAGAAAAAGCTGCCAAGTGGGAAAAATTGTGGAGAAGTGGGGAAAATTTAAAAAAAATGCGCCAATATTAGAAATTTTGGCCAAAAAATGTGGCTAAGTCGGAAAAAAGCTTAGCCAAACTTTTTTTCCATTTGGGAAAAAATTTTTTCACTTGGGCAACTTTTTTACCCTTGTCCACAATTTTTACCACTTGGCAGTTCTTTCTTGAACTTGGCCAAACCTTTTTCCCGCATGGGCAAAATCTTTCCCACTTGGGCAAATATTTTTACCGTTGGCCACAATTTTTTCTTTTTACAACCCCTTTTTGCACTCAGCAAAACTTTTTTCCCGCATGGGCAAAAATTGTCTCACTTGAGCAAATTTTTTTAACCCTTGGCCGCCTTTTCTTGCATTTGGCCAAACTTTTTTTCACATGGACAAAAATTTTTCCCACTTTGGCAAACTTTTTATCTTTGTCACATTTTTTAACACCTGACCAAACTTTTTTCTCACTTGGGCACACCTTTAAGGGTAACCTATCCGTGGGGTAACCTATTAGATTGGGGTAACTAACCTATCCTCTGAGAACGGCCACCAAACACGTCGGGTCGCCGTGCGCTCTTCAATTCGAACAATAACCAATCATCCCTTTTTTCTATTTCAAAAAATCGAAATCATTTACAATTTTGTATCGTATCCTACTCATTGGTCGTTGAAATGCTGTTCGTTTTCCGGTTATTATTGTTGCCATCACTATTATCGGCTCAAGATACCTGGAGGATCAACTTGTGCAATCGTTTCGTTCAACCAAGCGATCTTTCTTCATTTTGTGAACTCAAAGAATAGTAAGAATGTTATAAATCAACTGTATTCGCAGTCCATTCCACTTTGATATATTCGATCCAAGCGTGGATGACTGGTCGAGGGCCGTCGCTGATCATGTCAAAATCATCAGCGATGTCAGCCAAAGTGATTACGACCATAAACCAATTGGTCCAAGTGGATACGAGCCGGTTATTGTGGGATGCAAAAAGAATAATCTGAGTGACAATTACCTTCTTTATATTGGAATAGACTCGTAATTTATAATATATTTATATTAATTAACGATTCTACTGCATTGCTTTAGCTACGAACCATTCTTTCGCGGTATAAGCTCCGGATCATTGGGATGTAAGTATAATTTATGGATGTTTTATGTAATGCAATGCATACTAATTATCTTACAGATAAGCTCAGAAATTTACTCAAAGTCACTCAAATTTCACCGGGCGAGGATAAGGGCCAAGTGGTGGTTGTGGAACAGCCTCTAGGTCACACGATATGTCTTAATGTAAGAGTCGTCTAATAGAATAACACTTTGTAGGAAGCCCAAGTCTCTCATTCTAAAGAATTTCACATTCTCCCTCCTCACTCTAACTACCGTATCAGTATTTCCCAAGACATTAAAAATCAATTTATTGGGGATCTTCTGGAAATCTCTAAATTAAAGCGACCTTTACCAGTCGAATTGAACGAATACAATGTGAAGATTGACGTCGCTTGGAGTAATTGGTCTTGTTGCTCGACTTGTTGTTGCTCCAATGAATTCTGCGGCTCTGGTTATGAGTTTTCGAGCCATAAATGGTATTACTCTTCTTTTCTGTTTTATTTCTTGATTATGATATATTTATTATATTTATTTTAGTGGCCTACTTACCAGCCAACAAACACGAATTGGATATGTCTCATTTTTGAAGATTGACCCTTCCTCGCCGGTGAAATTTCAGAAAATTTTGGTTGAAATACATCCAAACTTGAGCCAAGAAGAAGTGGAAGTGTTTACGAAAGAGATCGATGATGTCTTATCCAATCAGAATGATCCACCAATACCAATTTATTCTCACATGTTCTTCAACGAATTAAGTGTGCTGTATGAGGTGCTAAAGCACGTATGTTCCGTTTTGCTTTACCATTACTCCCCATTAGATTTTCGATTTCCTTCCTCCAAATATAGATCAAGTCTCTCCAACTAATACTCAGCCGTTTGGACGCCTTGGGAAGGTGCTCCAGACACAGAAATGCGATAATGATAATCCTCAGAAGACAACGTGTGTAGAGAACGACCGTTGTAGAACATTATGGGATCAAAGAATGGAGTATTTTCCTTTGGTGACTACAACAGTGAAGCCCAACCTTGATGACCACGCCTGGAAAGACAGTTGTTTGTTGGTGGATTTTACAGATCTGGTCGTTAATAATGTTTACAACGAATTCACCATCAAAATCGGATACAATTATCGATTATACTTTTCTCCGGGGTTAATGAAACGAGGGGATACGGTAGGAGAAATTATGAGTAGAATCTGTTCAGGTGGTATGGAAAGTGGGCAAAAAGTCAATCCCGACATACTACTGGGCAAAGAGTTGTTCTGGACAGGAGTTAGTCGTTGCACCTGACTCTGGATCTGTTGTCATAGTCGGTGAGACCCCACTTTTCATATTATTATATGATTTCTTTTCCAGGGTTTGCCAAAGGACTCAGAAATGAAGAAATCTCGGCTTCACTCAATTCGATAGATTATTCAATCAAGTTTAACGTTGAATTGTAAGCCCGTAATCGTAATTAAAAAAATTTTATAGAGTGAACTTGCCATCAAAATACCAAGCGGATATTACATTGTGGACATCGATCATTGCAGGCAAGAGAGAGTTTATTATTCTTACTTATTGCAGGAGTTATCATCGTTCTGCTTACCCTTGTCGCCCTTCAGATATATTACGAAGTGCAGAAGAAGCTCAATCTCATCAACGAATTGGTAAATGTCTTTTGTTTTTTTACAATTAATTAGGAAGAAGCAGCGGCTAAAAATCACAAAGAAGACGAAACCGAAATGCCCCCGGCCCCAGGTTCTTCAACTAACCCGTCCAGCATTCCATCTTCCGCTCCAGTTTCCACAAATGGTACGGCTGCCGCGGATAACAAAACCCCCGTTTGAATTGACCATTTTTTATCTACCTAGTAAAACAAATCCTTTCGTAAAGCCTGATTGTCGTTTATTTACAGTTAAAGATAGAACTGATGGTGCTTCTAACTCGTTCGCTTAGTTGCAAGGAAGTTAACCATAAAAATATTTATACAAAATAAGGTTAATAATAGGAAGGCAAAGATTGCTAGTATGAGAGGTTGAAAAAGTGATCAGACATTACTCGAGGGGTCAATGTTCACCTGAGATGGATGGTTTTCCTGATGGGATGAGTTTGACACTGAGTTACGTGGTCTTGTGATTCCTTTAATCTGGCGATGTATCTTCCGCATATCGTCCTTTTCTTTCTCTGAATGCGGGACTTCTGGGGCATCTGGAACATCCTTCGATGCTTCACGAGCCAGTTCTAAAAAGGTATTTTTAAGTAAGATTTTATACGACTATGAAATCATCCAACTCTACTTACTCCTTTCATGGTGTTTCTTGTGTCGATATCTCCTGTAACTATCTCTCCATTTTTCCGCTGCTTCGGCACTCATCTTCGGTGCAGTTACTCCCATTCTCCTCATTTTGTGGTTCTCCTGCATTGCTCTCATAATTCGATACTAAAACTAAGTAATCACCAAACAGCGGCTCGTCACTTACATTAACGGCAATCAGCTCAACAGCCCGGAACCAAAGAGACATTGCTTTAGGTGATCTATGATGCTGCATGGCATGACTGTGAGTGTGGGGCTTCTGGTCCTCGTGACGATGCATTGCCAAAGGAGTTGGTTCCGGGACTCCACGGAGCAGCGCAACGCTCTTCGGAAGTTTCTTGGATGGGATTGTGGCCACTATTTGGCCAAAAAGTAGTTCTGAAACACCAAATCCCAGACAAACTGCCCATTGGGACAGCGTCAGAGGAGCTGTGGAAAACCATTGGCCACCAAACTGAATAATGATGATCTGACAGATGAAAGTGCACACCCAGATGACGATAAAAGTGTGGTTTGAAGACAAATACTGAAAGAAACACTTAAAACCATGTTTAAACTCTTACCTTAAAAACATTCCTTTCACCATGCACTTTTCTTGCATTAATCTCATTGAAGACTGTCATCATTACAAATGTGTTGAAGATAATAGTAAAATGCTGAGACGGAGGAGCAAACAACGGAGCATTCAATCCAGTGGGTATTCCAAAGAGTTCCGGTCCCTTGAAGAGAAATACCATCAACACAATCAGCTGATACAAAGCATGTAAAAGGATGTTCTTGACCATGGTTCTAGAAATAAGAGACTTCTTTCGACCGTAAGGTTTCCTTTGCAGCAATTCTTCTGTAGGCATCTCAGTGGCCAGAGCAAGAGATGCCAACGTGTCCATAATCAAATTGATCCACAACATATGAACAGCTTTGAGGGGAGAGTCGGATACAGCACAAGCACCGATGAAAGCGGTGAGAACAGCGACGACGTTCACAGTCAGTTGAAATTGGAGGAACTTGCTAATGGAATCATAAACATTCCTTCCCCACATGACTGCCTTAACAATCGAGGTGAAGTTGTCGTCGGTCAGAATGATATCCGATGCCTCCTTGGCTACGTCTGTGCCGGCAATTCCCATCGCAAATCCAACATCAGCTTTTTTCAGCGCTGGTCCATCATTGGTTCCGTCTCCAGTTACGGCTACGATTTCACTGAAAAAAAAGCGACCGAAACAATAATAGCATCTCTTATGAAACCTACCGTTGGGTTGTAATCTTACTGTCGATAATTCCCTTAACCAAAGTATATTTGTCAGCGGGCTGTGCTCTGGCCAAGACACGCAAGCGAGGCCAAACCTCATCCAGTTTGGCTTGACTGACTTGACCGTTTTTGTCGCGGATTCTTTCGTTGAACTCTTTTCCTTCCAAGACCAGAAAGTCCTCTCCGGGTTGAATAATTTGACAATTCAAAGCAATGGCTCGAGCAGTATTAATATTGTCTCCAGTGACCATTCTGACTGTTATTCCGGCACTTTTGCATCTTCTGATAGCCTCAGGGACTTCATCTCTGACCGGGTCTTGGATTCCGCAGATGCAGAGCCCAGTGAAATTGCTGGAGATTTCCTTTTCGTCGTCCCAATCAATGTCTTCTTCAGATTCTATGCCAATAGCGGTTTCCTCTGGCTCTTTAACGTTCGTTAGAATATAATCTTTGAATCCAATGCAAATAGTTCTCAATCCGTTAGTGGCCATATTATGAATTATATCGTGGAATTGTTTATGTTTTTCGTCATCAAATAAATTGGGTGTTCCATCGGCTCCGATAAAGTACTTACATCTTCCGAGTATAATCTCCGAAGCTCCCTTAGCGAAGACTCTGTAGCCATATTTGACTCCATCGGGGCTTTTTAATTCAATCACAGTCATCATTGACTTTCTGGAGGAGTTAAAAGTATACACCTTGAACAAGGATTCCTCCGGGTGATCTCTTCTTATGGCATTCACATCTCCACCAAGACGTTGTACGTAACCGAGGAGACCACATTCCGTCTTATTACCTAGCTGTTGTCCTCTCTCACCGGGCTTTTCCGGCTCGGCAATCATTGAATTGTAAGCGCAGTTCAAGGTAATAGACTCGGTGATAAGAGAGGTCACAGTGGGCGACAGAGTAGTGGCCGTTGGCTGAGATTTCTCGTCCGTGTAGAGCTTTCCGCAGACGTATGACTGGACACAGGTCATCCTGTTAGTTGTCAGAGTGCCCGTCTTATCGGAGCAAATGGTCGTGGCGTTTCCCATAGTTTCACAGGCATCCAGATGTCTCACCAAATTATTGTCTTTCATCATCTGTATTATTAAAAATTTTAATTGTATATACAACTCACCTTCTTGACCGAATACGTCAAGGACAAAGCGATGGCCAATGGCAATCCCTCAGGGATGGAGATCACCAGAATTGTGACAGCGATGATGAAGAACTTGATGAAATTGTAAAGTTGAGCAACGCTGAAGGATTCACCAGCAACGATGTACGTTTCAATACAGAATCTAACAATCAAAACAATGAGCGCGATAAGAGCAACACTAGTTCCACAGTAGATGATATGCAAGGCAAGAGCGGAGAGTTTGGTCTGGAGAATTGATTTGGAATGAAGATCTCCATTGTCAGAAGAACTAGAAGAAGAGGATGAACTTGAACCTGAGGAGGTTGAGTCAGAGGAAGAACTGGCTGAAAAAAGAGAAAATAAGAATAGAAACACTTAAAAAAGAATACACTAAAATGTACTCACAACTGCTAGAATCAGAATCGCCTTCTGGCTTTCCTCCCCCAAGCAGCGTCATAATGATACCCGTTTGTGAATTGATACCTACAGCCGTGACCACGACCTTCCCACTTCCTTCCATGATGTAAGTACCTAAAATAATCTTATGCCAACAAATCCATGTTCATATTGAGCCTCACTATTACTCCACATACCCGATAGAACAAAGGGGTCTTCTTCCACCGTCTTCTTCACGTGATCGGACTCTCCAGTCAATGAACTTTCATCGATCTTTAAATCATTTCCTTGAAGAAGGACTCCATCCGCGGGAACAAGATCGCCATATTTGACTCGAATCACATCACCCACCACCAGGTCGCTGACCGGGACATCAAGAGCCTCGCCTTCACGAATCACTGAGAACTTTTGGCCGGTTTCGATTTTGTCTTGGAGATCTGAAAATACAGTAACCTTTTATTGTAAAAAAAAACATAAACAAGTCCATCTCAAGAAACAAAATAAAGAAACTGCGGAAAACAATCTTATCATGAGACTACTTACTCCTGAATTGCCGTTCTTTGGAGAAATCGTTCAGCGCTGTGACCAAAACAACTACCACCACACAAACTAAGATGGCGACCCCTTCAATCCAAGCAGATCCATGTTCCTCTTTCTCAGGAACACCGGCCGTTCCGTTTATAATTGTTCCATTGAGCAAAGTCTGAGGAGCGGGAATTGTTGGAGGAGGCTCATAGAAGGAAAGGCCGAGGGAAACCAAACCAGATAAGATTAATATAATCAACGTGGGATCCTGCAATAAACAACATCAATTGCCTGTTATGGTGTTTACAAAAAGCGTAATTACTCATCTAAGACTTTAAAATTGAACTAAAAATTTCAAGGTCGTTGACATCAGATTACAATAAATCAGTGGCTCTAATTCTCAAAATTTTTTCATTCGCTAAACCTCTGAGAGCGCAAAATCAAATTCCCAAAATCAACCATAAGTTGTAATTTTTATCACCTTGCTGGCATCAAAAATCAACTTGATTAGAGATTTGGACTCGGCCTTGGGGATTGTATTAGAACCATATCTCTTCCTTCTCTCATCCAGATAGTGCTTGTCTTGAGGAAGACCCTTCACCGGATCAACGCGCAGAGTATCTAGTAATCCGTCGATTCCTCTAAACTCATCAGTCAACTGAAATAAAAGTTTTGATGACACCTTTCTTTAAAACACGATTAATAGAAAACTGCAATCCTATTACACAAAATTACCTACCTTAAGCTGCGCTTCCGGTCCTCTAGCCTCCATGAGATGACGGAGATCCGTGATGGAGGGCCATGGCTTCTGATTGGCGGTCAAATCACCGGCCTTGGCCGCCGACAGCTTGTTTCGGGTGGACGTTTTCGTCTGAAATCGCATTCAGAAAACAACCAAAAGAAGGAAGGCAGGCGCTCCTTTTTGCCCATCAACGATGTAATCGATATATTTTGAGAGAATCATAAAAACCAACTAAATCAAGTAAACTGCGCTATTTT
This sequence comes from Bursaphelenchus mucronatus, assembly GCA_025436335.1. Taxonomy (NCBI): domain Eukaryota; kingdom Metazoa; phylum Nematoda; class Chromadorea; order Rhabditida; family Aphelenchoididae; genus Bursaphelenchus; species Bursaphelenchus mucronatus. The sequence goes on from CM046356.1 coordinate 7,099,986, forward strand.
TCGGCCGATTGTAATGTACGCAGTCAGGAATTCGATTTAAAGCGAAATGATAAGAACTCTTATCGACTGATTCACCGACGACTTTTGGGGGGAAACAGTAATCTATCACTCCTTATATCTCTTCCCTAGCCACTCCTACGCCCGTTTCCGTTCGTCGATCGCCAAACAATCAATTGACTTGCAAAAAACATGCTTCAGGAAACAAAAATTCACCTGGGGGATGACATCAGCCTAATTATTAAAACACTCACCTTGGACCCACATATACCATCGGTCTCTTCCGTACTGTCAGCAAAAAGCTCTCCATCCATGAGGGGTCCTCCGTTCCCGGGCTTGGAGTCTCTGACGGCTCCATTTTCAAGCAAAGTTTCATGATTTGTGTTAGGCGACTGGCCATTCGTCGCGTAGAAGTGTTGGGCGTGAGTAGGCTTGGAGTGATTTAGGCCAGTATCTTCATGTTTTCTCATTCCACGAAAGACTCGAAACTTGTACGGCTACGAGGTACCTCTGGTTGTTCGAAAAATAGTTCTGAAGAGGGGATATTACTTTGCAGAACCTTGTAAAGCCCGTACAACAAACTTCGCTGCACGGAAAGCAAGGACAAATGAAATAAAATACAACCCCGACTCTCGGAGAGGCACTTATATCAACCCTGGAATGCTAATCTCTATCGAACATTATTCCCGTAAAAATCATTTACTCCACTTTCCATCAAGAACTGAATTTAATCGGATCAACGGTTTTTGAAAGCTTGGATAGGGTCAAACGACAAAAAGACTTTGACCTTGAACAGGCCTCGACACTTTGGCTTGGCCTAGAATATGTAAATGCCTTTCTGCACATTCTTGATTCCAAAAAAGACCATCGGAACGTGAAAATGAGAGTTTTTCATATCATTAACAGGACAATTCCCTTCCGAAAAGCAACAAATGAGTCAGGAGACATTGGAAATCAGTGTCGGCGTTCAAACATTCACCTCCAAATGCTTCTACTGTAACCAAAAAAAAACCGGTGTATCCTTCTGTCATTTGTGACTTTTCCGATTAAACTTTACACTCTCAAAACTTTTTCATTTCCTCCAAAAAACTTTAATTTCGGGGAAAGAAAACTAGCGCAACAACAAGGTACATGTGCGAAACCCATGGAAATATGGCCATCAATAACTAAGAATCGCAGAGACCAACAAAACCAATAATAAATGAGAAATTTCGTTCCACTTCAAATTATCCACCTATCCAGGAACACATCCAAAAAAATTAAATCTGATATCCATCATGAGCAAAGAATGGATAACCAAACGCGAGCGAATAAATAAAACGGACAGCAGATGTGTGAGAAGAACGAATGGAGTGACCAATAAGAAGTTCCTTTCAGACTTCGCTTATCTTACACTTCGCTCCCTTTTTATCCAAAAATGGACGCCGACTTCATAATTTTTTTGGCCTTTCCGGAAAAACTCGCGAACATCTGGATGAAACAAACTTTGTGGGGGAGGACACAAAATTCTACAGCCACTTATGATAGTTTTGAAGATTAAATGGGGTCAACTGACCAAGTTTGAGCCATAGAAACGGTCAAATCTGGTCACAGAATTGCAGGGGACAGTGATAACTTGAACCGTGCTCGGGGTCGATTTTGCGCGCCGGCTTCAAAAAGGGCATTGGACATGTTTAAGCTCCTGAGAAAGAACGGAAACAAAAACAACCGCCAAGCCTCAGTCATTATCATCAGCGATCTTGTTCTTACGTGATCAAATAAAAGTTTGTTCTTTTACTTCATTTCCGACGGACGTCAAGTCGTTATCATATAATAATCAAATTTCGAAAAGCCAAAACAACTTGGGATGATAAATTGGTTTCAACATCCATGCAAAAACAGATGCATAAACCTGAAGGGGGGATGGCCAACGTAACAAATACATCTCGACCCACGAGAAGGTCACACGAATTTCATAGGCACCTCGTAGAATAATTAATGAACCCGGCTAATGCAAGTCAATACCACACAAGGAAGAGAATCAGAAACACCGATCAGAAACAAATTTCTTTCTAAAGGAAAATCCAAAAAATACCTCATGATGACGGTTGATGAATCACAATTATTCCGCAATTTTGAAAGATAAAGTGCCCGCAAAAACAGCAGGTCCCAACACGAAAACGAACACCCTGATGAGAAAACTAGGCAAGGTACTGTCGGGAACCTTCGTGAAGTCGGCGACATCTTTCTCAGTTTAGTCAATGACGACGGTGATGTCGGTTGGTTGCGTCTTGCGTGAAGTGGTCTCGTCCGCATGGAAAATATTATTTTTACCTTCCTTTATTTGATCCGTGTCGCGTTTATATCAACTCTCAAATGTGCATTCTTTTGAGTTATGGGCATTGTTTCAGAAATTTTGCGAAGTTTCACCCTCCGTGGGCAAACCATCGATCCAAGACCAAAAATGGCCGAAGAAAAGAAGATCGAGCTCAATGAAAAGGGGGATAACCCCATCTCCCAAAACGAATCTGAAGCCGAGCCTAAGGAGAAGCCTCAGCTCAGTACCGTCGTTGATGAATCCGACCCGAAGAAGGTTGTTCTTCGTGGTGTCAAGGGAACGGTCAAGTGGTTCAGCATTTCCAAAGGTAAGTTTCAAAAAAATTTTTTGAGGTACTTTGTATTTGTTTTTTTATATATGTGGCTTCAGGCTTTGGTTTCATCCGCCGCCGCGATAATGACAAGGATATCTTTGTCCACAGCACTGCCATCGTTCAACGAGATGACCGTCGTTGGAAATACGCTCTGACTGCCGAATTAGAAGTTGAATTCGACGTAATCTCCGGATTCAAGGGACCGAAGGCTCAAGCTGTTACTCTTCCTGGAGGAGAACCTGTTGAGGCCATCAGACTATACGAACGCTTCAGCCGCTTTAAAGGAGGCCGTCGCCGTTCCAAGAGTGAAAATGCTTCTGAGGGAGACAAGACGGACTCTTCTCGTCGCCGTTATGTGTCCGATGGAGGAGAAAGCTCCGAAGAGAACAAGAAGAAGAGTGCCGGAAAACGCAAGCGTAAGTTTTGCGATCTCTTGTTAGGGACATTAACTCCATCGAATTTCCTCGCATTACTTAATCTTGTGTTTCAGCCTTCTCTGGACGTCGCGTCCGCAGAACTAAGGAGGAAAAGAGCGCCAGCGACGACAAGAAACAGATCCAGGCCGAGGAGAAACAAGCCGAATTAGTGGTCTAATTTTATTTTGTTATTTGTAAGGCTGTTATTGTTGTTATGTAAAAAGTAAATATTTATTGGCAATAAGTAAGCGTTTATTTGTAAATTGGCGGCGTTATTTATTCTTATTCCTCAGTAAGCGTCTTCATCTTGTAATAGGTGGTTGAAGTACGTCTGGACATGAAATCATTGTCTTTGTGGGGGGATCACTTGCCTGGAGATATTACCTGATGGTTGTTGCTGTTGTCTGACTTGTGTCTCGGTTTGTTTTATGAGTTGATATTGCTGTTGTGGATTGGCTGCAGTAGTAACTTGACGTTGGTATTGTATGTTTTGCCCCTGGTTTCCTCTATATTGGCCGTTGGCGTTAAATTGGGTGTTGCTCAACTGCCCTTGTGGAATCGTTTCGTTCCAGCCGGCCGGTTGACCTCGTGTTTGAGGAACACCGTGCTTTCCTGGCTGCGGATGTTGGTATTGAACAAAGTTTTGACTCTGGACTTGGCCGGGTCTTTGTTGCGGGATACTTCCATTTTGGGGGGCCTGTCCCTGTGTATAATAGGTGGTGGTCTTCTGCGTGTATCCACCTTGTGGTTGAGCATTCCCTTGTGCGGGCTGACCGTTCACATAGACGACAGATTGATAGTTCTGTGTTTGTTGTTGTGGTTGGTGTCTGTCAGACACCTCTTCGTAGGCCACAGGTTTGCCATTGACATAGGTTATGGTTCGCTGGTAAGAACCTGTAGGGGTTGGTCGATTTTGTGGAGGCTGGGATTGAGTGCGTTGCTGCACGGATTGTTGTTGTTGGGGTGATTGACGTTGTTTTTGTTGCACCGCCGGTCTCTGGGGTTGTTGTTGTGCCGGGCGAGCAGCCTGAGGTCGGCCTTGTGCTTCTCTTTGTTCTTGGCTTTGTTGCGATGAAACCTGTAGTTGAGGTTTTTGTTGAACCTGAGGCCTTCCACGCTGTGGTTGTTGTTGCTGTTGGAGTTGTTGTTGTGGCTGAGCTTGCCGCTGCAAATTGTTTATCTGTTGTTGTGGAGCTGACTGTCCTGGTCTTTGGACAGTGAACGATGCATTCTGTTGTTGTCGTTGCTTCTGAGAGTGCTGGTTTTGCTGTTGACCTTGTTGACCTTGCTGGCCTTGTTGATAATAACTGAATTTTTATTCATAGTCTGGATAAATATTACTTACGTGTAGTTGGTGCTAACTTGATTACCAGTTGGTACGTTCCCAGCCCTTGGACTGGCGTTGGCGACTTTCTGTTGTTGTTGCTGTGGTCGTTGTTGTTGACCAGACGCCCCTTGCCATTGGTTTTGTGTCTGGCCAGCCTTTTGAGCCCAGAATGGAGGTCTCTCAGGGGCAACCTTTGAAGAAGCGGGTTGAGCAACTTTATGATCGACCGCCTGAGCCTTTCCTGACCACACATTCCTCTTGTCTTCGACTTGCTGGGACCATTCCGGTCTTTGGTTTGGTATCTAGACATGTTTTATTGTTATTAAGAGTTGTAGGTCTGGTGAAAGGTTTTGATACTCACCAACGGCCTATGATCTAACGGCTCCAAAAGTGCGCTGGCACTTAACCAACGCCGATGTTTGGCCAATGAAAAAGATACCCAGAAGGGAATATGTATCGGGATCTTTAAAGTCGATGTTTGACTTGCCGAGACCCTTCACCCCATTCCACCCCCACAACCTACCTGAGGCCGGCGGTTCAAGGGGTCCAATTGGCCCGGTTGGTTCTGCCATCTTCCTTGTTTGTAATCAGAATCTGGTGCCCAAGGGGCTGGCTGGATAACATTTTCTTGGCGTTGGATAGCTGAGTCATCAAGGAGATTTCGCAGGTTCACCTCTTTCTTTTGGCCTGATTGAGTGGGGCCATAATGGGCTGGGCCGGCACTCTGAGAGCGACTTGGTGGACGGTAATCATCTTCTCGGGCTAACTCTTTCTTTGCTGACAAAGAATAGCAGATAGGTCCTTCCTCCTTGGGCTCTGGCTTTTCAGTGCGATGCTGTGGTAAAAAGCCAGGCGTTGGGATGTATTCAGTACAAAAATTATTGCGTTCTTCTAAAAAAGGGAGTGAGGGACTGAATTAGTGTGCGTTTACCTTCTGTCAATTCTCTCTCAACGGTGACGCGATGGTTGGCAATTGTGTCACCAACAACATCAGTTGGGTCGTAGTGCGCAAAAAGATCATCCACATAAGTGTTGTTGGGGTTGAAGGGGTCCTCGGCATACGTCCAGTGTTTTCTCGGTTTCTGAGCCTGATATCCTTGGTATCCTTCTTCGACTTCTACTTGGTCTCCACGATAAACGGATTCATTGAAGTCGAGACCGTAGTTATCTCCAAGACGGCGGACTGGTTCCTCTTCGTTTTTTATGTTTAGGTCTACATAAACATCAGCGCCTTCTACGTCATAGAAAGCAGCCTCACTATCCACGAATGCCATGCCTCCAAATTTAAAGCGGAGATCACTTTCGTTCTCGCTGAAAACATAATCTAGCTTTAACAATTGGACTTACGCATTTGGATCAACACTCCGTGCTCGTCGAGGGACACTGGAATAAGGGACGTAACTGGCCCCCTCGGGCTCTCCAGTAGTAAACATTGGGGGATCCGAGGTAGGGATGTAGTTTCCTTTTTTGTCCACAAAATAAGAGTAGTTATTCTCTGGTCCTACTGAACGGGTACGATGTTGCTGACTTTGGTTATACGCGTCTTGTTCATTATTGTGGTATTGTCGGTGTTGACCTTGACCTTGTTGGTAGTACTGCTGTTGTTGGGGTTGTTGATTTTGTTGGTACACTATAGGTTGACCTTGTTGAGTATACTGATGATCCCATGACCGATTTTGATGTTGTGGTAACGACCCGTTCTTTGAGTTATGACCCTGTTGGACGAATCCTTGTGGCACGAATTGATCTTCTTGGATATACTTCTCATCGTAATAAGGTTGTTGGCCGCCCTGATAGTGAATAGTCACTCCGGGAAATTGCTGGTTGTATGCATTTTGACTGTAATAAGTATTACTCACAGTAAAAATAACTTACTCGGAATAGTTGTATTGGCTCATGGTTCTGAAAGCGAACGCTTTAACCCTATTTTTGATTTAATCAAGTTTTGAGGAGGGCACAGGAGGAGGATTGGTTGGAACACCTTCTTAACCGTAGCCAGCTGACGAGTAGATAAATAGTCATAAACACGTTCACTCTCGCCTATCTTTGCTCCCAATCCCACGCTTTGATTTCTTTTCCATTTCTTTGACTTATGAGCGCTGTGTCGAAAAAGTGGCCAAAAAATAGAAGGCATGGATCTATTTACCCCGAAGAAATAAAAAACAAAAATGTTTATTGTTATTAGCAAGAGAGATGTGTAAAAGATTAGAATCAGGCAAATCGGAATCTCCCCGTTGTTTTGTAAAGTTTTCGAAGAGCTTGCGCCTCACTGTATGAATGCGGGTTGGATGGAGCATGAGGGATGTAGACTTGGCTTCCCCAAACCGAGTGACGGTTGAACGAATAGTCATGGGGTTTGTGCCATTCATAGGCAGAATGGACGTATTGCTGGGCAAAGTCGTCGGCTTTCAATCTGGAGGTGACATACTTGTCGAGATACTGCTGGGACTGTCGGAGGTACGACTTGTATGGCTGGGCCCTCTGAAAATGAGATTCGTACGTAAAATCTTTCGGTATTAGTTTAATGATATTTGATACCTCTTCGAAGAAGATTCGTTTTGTTTGGAACGTGTAATATGGTACATGGGTGGATCTTTCGTAGTCGGGAACTTCCCGACGGAGTGGTCTTTCGATCTCTCGTTGAGTGTCCTGAAATAACCATATTAGTTTGATTGCATCACTCCTTAAGAATTTTTTCCAATTTTTTTCCTTGTTGTTATCGCTGACAGTTGGTCCTAACTCCGACTCCTTTTAGCACCTTAGTTTCCGATGCATAAAACACAAACAGCAATTTTTTATCCTTAATTTAATCACACCCACTCTGTATCTGGCAGTGCTATAGGCGTTGTTATACCAGTCGTGGACGAACGGTTTGTACACTGGAGCAGTGTGAACAATTCTTTCGGCCTGACGATGATATTGAGGCAACAATCCGAGAGATGGGGCCAAAGAACTGATGGATTCGCTTCTCTTGATGGGATAGTCGTGCTGTTTTTCTCTGATATAAGTCATGTTGGTGAAAGATGCGGATCGACCTAATCTCTTTGGCTTAGACCATACTCCTTCGACGAGATTTTGGAAGGCCGTTTCGGCCTTGCAGAGATCGGTGTAACGACTAAATCGACTTTATTATTAGCTTTAAAATTTACCTGGTTGGATAGTCATTCCACCACTTGGTGGTTGCTTCCACATCGTCGTCTATTCCTGAGTATCGGCCCATAATTTGAAGATTTAAGACCTGAAAACACAATTTATGTAAAAATACTGTATAAACTTAAAATACCGGCAAATCAACGAAAATATATAAGTCAAAAAAAAGTTCAAAAGTTCTTTTATGAATTCTCTCGACATTAATGTCTGGCCCTTAGGGAATTTGGAAAGACGGCCATCCGTTTTTCCCATTTCTCTGCATCTTTTCTGATCGCCTTGGGCCCCTCTCCCTACTCAACTTATATCGCCGATTTCGCCCCCGCCGATCGGAGGTCTAAGGAGACCTGCTGTTATCCTTCCCGGATTCATGAGTTATCATTTTGGTTTATCAAAATAATTTTGTAACAATAAATAAATAAATACGAAGTTCCAGGCATCGCATAATTTTCATCATGACGATGTTTCTGGAAAAAGATCATAGGAATATTATTGGGAATTCTTGATTCTCTCAAAGGCTTCGAACACTTTGTTGCGGAGATTACTCTCGCCCAATTCGAAATCTGTTGCAAGTCTGACATATCCATCTTGAAGAGTCAATTTGGGTTCGATGAATGTAATTGAATCCTAAAATCCTTAGTGCAATAGACAAAAGTATAGCTTTACCTTCAGTGGGTACGGTAATCCTTGTTTTAGACCCTTTGCCAACTGCGGACCTAAGAAAGTTTTTGCCAGAGGGGCCAGTTGAGCAATCGATTCTGGTTCCACGCCAGAGATTCCACTACGATGAAGTCTGACATTCAGTTTTCGAAGCTTCAGATCCCCGCTGAATCTTCCATCTTCAGCTATTAGCTTAATATCTGCTAATCCATCAGCTGATGAAACAAGAATTTGTCGATCAACACCATTATCATCCACATATGTTAAAATTCGGGCTAAAAAGTCTTTCACAATCATTTTGACCTTACTTCGCAAGTCCATCGAACTGACCCCATCGGTAAATCTCATCTCCGGCAGGCCGTGAGGCAAGAGGACAAATTTTGTAGTTGTGTTAGGGTAGGCTTCAGCAATCTTAGGAATCAAAATTCCCACGCAAATCGAGCTGGCAAGGTCTCCATTACCATCGCCTTTGGCATCACACGTCGTCCTCACAAATCCTTTGAACTGTGGGGATAACGTTTTTTCTTCTATCTGAACCAAATCTGTTGTTAATAACAAATAAAAAAAGGGATACCTTAATTGTCAGCTTATCTGATTGATAAGCATGATATAGAAGAGAGTTGAGCGTGTATTCAGAACCATACAGATACAACATCCGATCAGAATCATTGTCGTGAGGAATTGGCGGTGGATAAAATGGAGCCGACGCTTGGCTGTCATTATATCGTAGTTCACCTAAGAGATTTTGGTTTGTTTATCTTGACCTACCTTTCTGCTGCGTTTCAAAGAATTCATCCGTAACAATTGGGTCGGCGATATTACTTCCATCTATATAAAGGCCATGAGTGAATCTTCGTATAAAACTCTCAATTACTTCGGATGAATTGAATCCCTGGAAATGCTCTTGAAGTTGGGCTGTGGCCAGTCTTCTGAAGAGATTTGGAGAATTCTTTTCTATTATGTCCTGGAGACCTTTGCAGAAAATCGAAGGAATCCGTTGACGGATTACATCGTTAATTAGAGCCTAAATATTTCAAAAATTAAAATAGATACTCCTTGATGATTATCATACCTCAAATGTTTTCACAATCGTGCTCAAAGGTCCTTCTGGATTCAACACAAAATTACTTTGTTGGATTACTGTAGAGCAATTGACAACATTTACAGACATAAGACCGTCAGGAGTAGCTCGGAATGAAGTGGTTAATGATACGGACATGCCAGACATATGGCCACTGACCTGGCCGGGAACCTGGAAAACTCCGGCACCGGCAACTCCTAGGAATCTACCAGCTAGTCTAAAGATAAACAATTATGATATTTATTTCGGTCTCTTCATCAAGAAATTATTTTTAGATTTCAAACTTACGAAATTGCTGTGTTTTCGATGGAAAATACGATAAAGGACGGAGCTGCGAATTTGATTCTGGAAGCTTGTGGAGGCTGGAAAGCCAGCGTTTTGATGTCATTTACATAAATATATCCTTCAAGCCCGGGCTGAGAGAAGGCGTGTTGAACATGGAAGCCTTCCAAGGTAGCCAATTTTTCATTCAGTAACTTTACACCTACATTCTTCACATGCTCTGCTCCTCTCTGAGTTAATCTCAGCTTTACTCCAGGATTACCTGTAAGAACATTGTATTAAAACCGACTGATTTTGAGCAATGTTCTTTGAAAACTTAATTACCGTAATGTGGATTCCATTTGTTGTTATGTAATAGTACGACGCGCGAAAATACTTGCCCGATGATTAGGACACAAGATAGGAAAAATAGGACGGTTTTGAACTTAACCATGATCGCTGATGAGGGACGAATGAGTTAAAATGCCGCGGGCTGGTCTGAAAACGGGAAGAGGGGCTTTTCTCATCATCCGAGCCTTTTGCGATGCCTTCTTTTCCTCGGATCTTCGCACCCTTGACGCTGGAACGGCTCTGCCCAATTAACAAGGTCAGTCCAGCCTGCTTCCACAACCGGCTCTCGTTCGTCTAAAGCGCCAAAACAAGTTCTCCGATGATCAGGTTGGGTAATCTTGAGAAAGCGTTCTCGTTGCATAATCGCTCCCTATGAAACACCAAGGGGAGGGAGAGCTGCGCAATCAGTATTCAGATTACTTAAAGGCCAGTAATTAAAATCTAATAACACTAAAATATGGTTTACTTGATTTGAAAAATTGCAATTTTGACTCTATTTCGGTACGCCGCGATTTCCACGATTTTGTTACTTAGCGCCGTAAAGCTTTGGCTGAGCCTCAATTTAGTTTAGGCTGGTTAGGCCGACGCTTAGTCTCACCCCTTATATTTGCGCTTAGGATTACATTTTACGACCTTTGGGACAGGCAGCCAAAAAAGCGGGGCGGCGTACGGAAATCCAACCATTCCTCGTTCTTCCCGTGTTTAATTATGAAAATTGGCAAGGGAACAGTGTAAATCCGATGAAATCGAAAATCATAAGGAGGATAAATCCCATGAAGAATAGGATAATATTATATAAGGTTGATGTATTTAATTCGGTTATCCAGCTTTACACCTTTTTTGTTTGCTTCTTTGATAAATTTTTTATTAGTTGCGGCCGTTGTTAAAACAGCATAGATTTATAATACGTTTTCTGTAACATATTCACGATCTTTGAGAAGAATACAAGTATAATCCGGCCTTTTTATGGGGTTCTTTCGTATTTTATTACCCGTATCTAAACTTTCAGGCCAGATTACTCGAAATGCCTTTTCTCGAAACATTTCTGAACAATCAACAACCGAGTTGCCCGTTTTGTGAATAATTCGAAATGTTTTTGGAACAACCGAGTTTTCACCGAAAAATCATCCGAAATTTGTGATTACTCGACTCGAAATCCCTGATAACACTGTTTAAAAGCCATGAATTATATTACAAATAATATATGGAAATTGTGGAATGACTCTGATATCATATTTCTAGATTGTTAATTACGTTCCCTTATTAAAGAACATCGTGAGTGACTGAACTCCTTTACTCGCTTCCTTTAACTTTCTTTGTTTTACATTCAATGAAGGGGGACGCTTCTGTAAAAAATTGCAGAAAAATATAAGCAACAAAAATAATTTAAATTACCTCAGGAATACCCAGCTTCCTCTTCGTCGTGGATGGGGTGGAAGTCGACGTGGGAATCGCCGGTTTCTCAATCTCCAAAACACACCTCATCTCATTTGTGAGCGCCTCTGATAGGTAATCAGAGAAGATTTGGAATGTAAAATAACGAAGAGAGGAATCTAAACGAGATAATATCAGATCACACAATATTTACCGTATTCTAAATAGATAGGTGGGGCTTGATCGTTGTTCTTTACTGCCTTCACAAAGATCTGAAACCTTTTCGTCAACCAAGTAATCATATACTCATGGTCGTATGTGTACTTCTTAACACCGTCCTCATCTAAAGTTATGTTTTCAGTTAAGTAAAAAAATTAATTTTTACCTGATACAATTGTTGCAATCTCCAGTGCTTTTAAAGAGCTCGGGAGATGGGAAATTAGCAACAGATTGTCTGCAAATATCTCTTCCAATTTTAATTGTTTCGGCTTCTTCAGATAATTGATTACTCGTTGTTATATAGAACTTTCTTACCTTATCCACCAATGTGGAAACCAAAAGAAAGAATGGATGCAATGGAGAACACATGTAGAATTCTCCTTTTTTGACCACCGTTTCTCCATATATAACACTGCGATCATCCGATGATATTTTAAAAACCTCATAAAGCTGTTTCTCTGCAATCTCAAACAACGCTGGAGTGTTTGTTTTTGGATGGTCAAGAAAATACAGTTTTATGTCTCTATTGCCTAAAAGAAACTATTTATTTTAGTACCTAAGACTCGACTCACATTGAGAGGTAAAGATGAATCTCCGATGGCACCTTTCATCATCCTCAATTAGAAGATCCGGGAATTCAAGACTTGCAGACGAATCAAAGCTCTCGTTTAAATTAGTCATATTGCGTCTCGTTCAGTTTGTTATAAAATCGATTATGACCCATAAACACCGACTATTACCCACCGTCGAAAAAAGTCGTCCCATTCAGCAGAAAATTGCTAGCCAAACATCTTTTTACAGAGTATAGAAAAAATGTTATTTTGGCATTATGCAACAACCGGGTCTTAAAAAATTAAAAAGCTTAATAAAAGAAGATAAAATATGTTGATACCGTTTCCGAAATCAGCGCTTTCCAAAACCCCTAAATCTAAGCATGGCTGCAAAGCGGGCCGGCCCGATCCCGGGCCTGGAAAATTTTGAAAGCCCCCGGCCCGGAAAATTTTACACCAGGTTAGAAAGAAAATAGGAAATTAAAAGAAATTTAGGCTAATTTTTACAAAAGCTATGAAAGAATTTAGCAAAACCTATGCATAGTGCAATTGTCCCTTGAGCATTTACATAAATTATTAAGTCGCCACAAAATTTTTTAATTGGGTTGTGCCGCCCGTCAAGTTGTCAAATTGCCGTCATTTTCGTCATGTCAAATTACTTTTTGATCTGTCAAATTGATTTTTTTGGGGAACTTTTTTGAATTTTGCCAAAAAATCGTGAATTTTTTGCGCAACAAAAAATTTCCACGCCAAAAATTCATGGAATTTACTGCAAGAAGCCTCCAGTTTCACTGACTCAATTAATGAGAATTTGGATGATAGTGACAGCGGGAACAAAGACGAAGATAATCCGAAATAGGTCTACTAAACTCCTTTTGTTGTTACAAACTGTTAATGTGTATATGGTCTTAAACATGTTTGAAGGCATTATACTACCTTAAATAATGTTTATTTTATCGTTAGACAGCTTCCGACAGAAACAACGGCAATTTGACGCTATTTGACGAAAATGAGAGCAATTTGACGTCAAGTTGACGTCACTTTGAAAAATTCTGTCAAAATCACAACCCTATTTTTTACTATATGGTAACAAAAAATCATAAACTTTTGTGTATAGTCACCCAAATTTTAGCAAAAATAATTTTTATGAAAGATCTTATTATATATCGGATCTGAAAACGGTAAGAGGCTATTGCGTATTTTTGAAAAATTTTTCGGTTTCTTTTTTGCCAGTTTATTAATGATGAGGTCGCGCACTCAAGAATTTTTGAATATTTTTTCAAATTGACTTGAAAATTTTATTTGGGCGAGTGGTAAGTATCATGGTCTTCGAAAAAATGAAAAATTTTATCGAAAAAGCCTAATTTTTCCATTTTTTGCGGACAAAACCCAAATTTCAAAAAACCGGGCCGGACCTAAAGATTGGAGCCGTCGGGCCGACAAATTACTCGGCCCGGGCCAGAAAATATTGCAAACCCCGGATACCTAAATCAAAAATTCCATGAAAAAATTAAACAAACGTCATATTTACATTACTCTGTAAAAAAATTGAAGTGGTCACTGATCGATTACCGTTGAACGGGACGACTTTTTTCGATGGTGGGTCACGATTGAAAGCGAAGAGTCCCGCCTATATCAAGAGTACCGCCAAGCAAAGACGTCACGCCACGAAAACAAATATTTGGCGTACTGTTAAATAAAAAAAATCCTTCTGAGAGAAATCAGAAAAATTGTAATTTAGCCTAGTTTTGAGTAAAATATTGGCAGAAAAAAGCTATAGACCTGATCAGTGAATTTTTCTTGTTATAGCAGATCTGTTTTATCCTTCGAAAACATCATATTTGCCAAGTTTGACAATTAGATTCTTTTAGTTGCGGAATGCCAAGGATTTCACCGTTTTGCTAAAAACCCGGGAAACTGTTTTTAACCATTCTATAGGCTAGAAAGATGGATGGCTCAAGAAGTCGAGTTGCGAGTACAAGAAAATATTTTAACTTTGCGTGGTGATTGACAAGGATGTTGTAATGTTATAGGGCAAGTATTTGTAAAATCGTGGCTAAAAGTCGTCCGCTAGACGACTGCAAAGTTCACGATTTTTCGATTTTTGAAGGCGATTATCGCAAAGATGGTATAGAACCGTCAAATTGTTGAACCTCTAACAGAGAGCTAGCTATACGTCTCCCCTTTCTAATTCACCTTTTACCGAATCGCCATATTCTGGATGAAAAAGTTGTATCTTTAAGACCACTTTTTTGGAACGAAGTGTCACAAAATTTCAATCAATAATGGCGAGGATTGGCCAGGATTCCGCTTTTCTTCAGAGACAAAACGTTGTGAAGAGTCCCGTTTTGAAGAGTCCAGTTTTCGATTTTTGCCAAAATATAGGGTGACATCTTATACGATGAAAATTTACTTGATTTTTTCAAAATGTAATAAAAACATATTATCCCTCATTGTCCGTATTGTTCCTAAAATATGCTTCATCGTATAAGATGTCGCCCCTCATATTGAAAAAATGAAGAAAACTTTTCATCGTATAAGATGTCGCTCCTCACATTGAAAAAATGAAGTAAAATTTTCATCGTATAAGATGTCACACTTCATTTTGAAAAAAAAACCGGATTCATCAGATAGGCGGGACTCCGCTTTCAATCGTAAAAACAAAAAACCGGAACTCTTCGTACTTTTTTTCGGGCCTCTTCAAAAAGCGGGACTCTTCGCCTGCGACGGTGGGCCACGATCGCAGGGATTCGGAAGTCTTTTTGAGATTCCTACCAATTGCGTAGTAGCGGAAAACCCCAATTTGCTACTTCCAGCGAATAGGTTTTCGTTACCTCCGCGAAAGAGGTTTTGGAGTTTTCGCTACCGACCAGCGGTGGCCAGTAGGCCGGAAACCGGAAAAAAACGTGTTGCTGACCCCCCTAGGCATGGCTCCCGGGCCGGGCCAAAGCAAATTTGAAATTCTTTCAACAAATTGCAAATAGTATTACTAATAAATGTTTATTAGCCTATTGGGAACTAAAGTTTGTAAAAAAAGCTTCGGTCCCGGTAGTGCTATTGTAATACATTATTATATATGCACTATTTTTGAGAGTAAACGTGAAAAAAACCTTGTAAATGTGTTAGAACTTGATAAACTATAACAACAACTCCAACAAAAAATTTTACCGGCACGAAAACAATGGATGCCAACGGTTTGGCATTATGATAAAACCGGCCCGGCCTGAAAAACTCCAGGGCCGCGGCCCGGACTGGAAATTTCGGGCCCGGCACGACCCGGTTTCAATTCCATTTTTGAGTCGGCCGGGCCGCGCCGCCGGGCCTGGCGACCACCCCTGCCAGTGACCACCCTGCCCCTGTTGAGCGCTAAAGGAAAGAAACACATGTCTCATATTATAAATTGAGTCATGTGTCTCTCTAAACAATTCTTATTGAAAAGAACGTTGAGAGAATGTTCATCAATGTAGCTGAGGGTTGATTCCCATGTAGAATTTTCGATGATGTTGATGAACAACGCAGATGTTTTTGGTATGTCAACTACAGCCCGAGAGAGGGAAATTGCAATTTTGGAAAGGACGATAGAAGATTGTAAGAGCTTTATAAATGTTTTGACGTTTATTTGTGCTTTAGCCACGAGGGAAGTAAAGAAATTAGCCGGTGATAACTTTTTGTACATAAATGACATCCTGAAAAGCTGTTCGGATTTAGAGACGGGTAAAAGCTTGCAGAAATTGGATGATTTGGTATCTAAATTGCAAAAACAAGTAACGGAAGCGGCAAAGAAGTTAGAGGTAAGTAATTCCAATTTTATTTTTTATTTTTTCCCGTTTGCTTTAGACTCCATCTATGAGCGGAAAGATTGATACGATTAAAGGGATCGAGAAGCAATTAGAGAGATTCTCTGAGCTTCGTAATGCTATAAGGAGCTTGAATTCAGATTTTTCTCAGCTAACGTCGTATCGAGATTATGCCTTGAAGCTGAAGAACATGAAGGGATACAAAGACATTGTCACTTTGGTTTGTTGTAATTTTAATGTAGTGTAATTTGACTTTAGAGCGAATACGATTTGGAAGAGGACTACCCAGAGGAAGAGATAATGTTTAAATTTAATGCAGAGGTTGATCTGGAGATAGAGCGATTTAAGAAGTATTTAGAAGGAATATTTGATACATTTATCATAATAACCAAGGATATTGACAATCTGAACAAGACGACACTTATCATAAATTCAGAAGATCCAACGCTTATCTGTGATTGCCTTGATTCATTGACTCTTCTCCATGCGTTTGATGACAAGTTTAGGGAGTTGTCAACTGTTATTTGGACGGATTTCTGTGAGGTTTTGATGAATTCCGTAGATCCGGACCAGCAAGTTTTAATTACAACCGAAGGACCTCTGAGGAAAACATTTGTTAGCGAATCAAAGCCCAAGAGAGGAGAAAAACAAAATGTTCAGAAATTGATAGTGTAAGTCTTTTTATTTGACGGTTTGTTATTATTTAGATCGCTAGAGAACTTCTTTGAAAATCTGAGCGATGTCCTGAAGAATATTCGAATAGGAGAATCATTGGTGCTTTTAATTGGACGAGAGATTGGCGACAGACTGATTGAAACTTTGGTCATTCGATGTTCTGCGGCTTCGGTTTCCATCAAAAAGACGGATGACGAAAAGTTGACGAAGTTGAAAGCGATGATCAAGGAATTTGATGAGAGAATGAGAGTAAGTTAATTAAGTTTAAGTTATGAGTGTTTTTTTTAGGAATTACACTTCTTCGATGATCAAATGAGTGCAGAATCGGTTCTGAACAGGTCTAACAGATT
The DNA here is from genome assembly GCA_025436335.1 of Bursaphelenchus mucronatus. Lineage (NCBI taxonomy): Eukaryota > Metazoa > Nematoda > Chromadorea > Rhabditida > Aphelenchoididae > Bursaphelenchus > Bursaphelenchus mucronatus. Next base: position 7,116,822 of record CM046356.1, read on the forward strand.
ATTCGTGAATCTGCGATGTCGCGCATTCTTGGCCGCTGCCAGAAATCTTATTGCAAAGCCTTATATTGACCTTGTCGAAGTGTTCGGAAGTCCTAAGCCTTCGGACACAGAGTTGGAGAAGTTGTCCAAGGACCTGGGGCATCTAAAGATAAGCACGACAGATTTGAGAAAGGAAGAGGGAATTCGATTATTTGAGCTCCAGAGGTGCAAGATTAGTGACTCCGTCTACAAATTGGTCCCTCTTTTAAAGTCTTTGTTCGACTTGGCGTTTGAGACGAAAGAACAACTTGAGGCCGTTAATTTCTTCCAGGCAGCCCTTCTTATTATAGACACTTTCCTCGTTTCTACACCCAGATTGCATCAACAAGCTCTGCTGGCAGTACCTCAAACCTCAGGTAGGAAAACAACTTGTATTCTAGTATCGATAATTTTAGCCATCTTCTATAATAATTGCCAATATTTGTTCCACAATCTATTTGGCTTCAAGATTGAATGTGAACAGAAGTTAGCTGTTCAGTCAAATGTACGTTTACCACGACAACTCATTTTTGTTTAGATTAAGTTGGAGGATCTCAATTTTACGAAACAATTCAAGGAGTTGAGAAGTTCTGGACTTAAGTTTTTAGACCAACAAATCAATTCTGTGAAGAGAAACCTCTCTGTCGCACTGAATGAAGACAACTGTAAGATTAAAGATTTACTTTTTAAAATTTAATTCCAGTGTTTGTTAACATTGACGCCTCAGAAGGGAATCGGGAACGAGTTGAGAAGACCTTGAATGGATGTATAATGGAATTAAACCGACTTAGATCGGTCTGGAGTGAAGTAATGTCCGACTCTGTCCTCAGCATATCAATGGGCGTATTAGTGGCTCATCTTTTATCATTACTTTCCAAGGCCATACTCAGCAAAGAGGACATTGCAATGACAGACGCTGAATCCATGGTGGTCTTGTTCTCTGATGTCATGAGGAAGTCCCGAAAGTTGATGATGGTATGTTTTTATGACTACAGATTTTGTTCTGATGTCTTTAATTTATTTGTAATTTTAGATGAACGGTGCTGAAGGAATCCATTCGGTCTGCCACAGAGAGTATGTTCGGCTAGAAGAAGTCATTTTTGTTCTTAATGGCAACCTAAACGTAAGTTCAATGCAAACTTTAACGATGGTATAAATTAGAATGTTTCCAATCGGTGGTGCAATGGGAAAGGAACGTTGGCAGAATACTTGAAGGCTTTTGAAGTGCGTGGTCTTGTTTGTGCTCTCTTTCAAAACACCGATAAGAGATCAGCTCTTCTTGATCAGATCAAAAATCCCGAATGATTGTACAATAAATGTGTTGATAAATGTAAATGAATTAGTTCTAGGCTATAACTAAACTGAAGGTTTTTGTGATTACCATCATACTTAATTGATGTTGGATGGTTTTTGGCTGCTTTGCACATCGCCCGGCTATTGCTTTATAATGTTTTATTTTTCTGAATTTTTTAAAAGAATTTAGGTAAAATTATTGTTGTTTATTTATGCAGTTCATTTTCGGGGTTCTTCACAATGCGGCCAAATAGAGAACGGATACGAAATTTACATCAACGAATGCAAGAATTGAGGGCGCGTATGGGAGAGGATGACGAAGATGAAGAGATCAATCGACTTCTCATGGAGATCGAACAAGAAGGAGAAATCGATAGAGCTTTGGAAGACGAGGAGGATGATGAGGACGATGAACGAAATTTTGGTGTTGTGGAAGTCGGAAGACTTCGAAAAGAACATGATAGTCTTCCCCCAGTTGTGAATTTGTTTCCTGTAAGTGCAATTTGATTTGATTATCCATTGTTTAGGGAAGCGAAGATAGAAGAAGAGCGGGTCGAGGCAATCGAGTACTTACTTCCGTGGTTAAACCGTCCAGGAAAGTACCGTCAAGGATGTTAGTACCTTTGGAAGATCTTGGAGAAAGTGATGACTTGGTATGCTGTTGGTTTTTATCAAGTTTTATTCAAAATTTTGAATCGCATTTTTTTAGAATGCGTGGTATCTCCCTATCAGTGCTCTCGTTCATATATTCTCTTATCTGTCCCGAGATGATCTGGATCGATGTGAGATGGTTAATAAGACTTGGCGGTCGATTGTTCAGCACCACCCATCCCGAATGAGAAAAAGAAAATTTGATGTGCTGGAGTTATCCACCAACAGAGAATTCTCAATGGCTTTCTACTATAGGCAATACAGGAGGCGAGTAGTTGTCAAAAAATATTTCAAAACATTGTAAGTTACACTTTTGATTACTACTCTGATCTTTAGTGACGTAGATTCAGTGGCACAAGAACAATTGGAAAGGTTTCGATGGCCAAAGAGGTATAGGTATGAATGCGGGCACAGATACCACAGAAATCGAAGTATTACGGCGGATGTTATGCCATTTACACGAGTGTGCACACAGAGATCACCATTGATCTACGATCGGCATCAAAATTACTCGAAGAAGTTGTTCACTCCTCCCTTGGAATACTATGATCTCCTGAAACATTATATGAGGAATGGGGAAGTGAAGGATCTGATCTTACGGAGCTTCTCTTTGACGGAGTTTTTTGTCGAACAATGGATCAACTACTTTGGCGAATATATGAAGGTGGATACCTTGATATTACACAATGTCAGTCTGAAACATATTAGTTCCACAACCTTCCATCGGTTCTGTGGTAAAGCAATTGTGGCCAGAAACTATCAGCTGGAACATCTGAGAAACGCTGTACCTCAACATGTCTCCAAAGATTTGGTGATAACACCTGGCATTGTTCAGTAGGTCCTAAATTAACCCCCTCTTTGATAAGTGAGTCGTTTCTTATATGGTTTTTTAGTTGCGACTCCCTTGTAATCGGAGGTATCAAAGGACGTCATCCCCGTCGTCTTCTTCCCTTAGACAATTTCGTTTCTCATTTGAATGGGGAAGCTCTGTTGGAGATGGCTAAAGAGAGGATTAAGAATAAGGTGGGAAGTGGAATGTCCTTGAGAACATCATGTGGAATCCGAGACGCTCAAGCCATTGTTATGGAGTATAAACTCGTAAGTATTAAAAAAAATGTCTTTATAATTTCGAATGTTATAATTGATGTAATATATTCAGCTGTATACTCGGTGTACATTCGAAGAACGGGTCTCATTGTTCAAGTTATTTCATATTGAAGATGCCAGTTTCGTTGCACCTGATATTGCCGAAATGAATTAACTTGACATTAGAAATTTATTTTGTATCGAATAAAATTGTTGAGGTTAGTTATATTTATTTAAAGATTTGTTTAAATTACCGTTGACGTAGACAACAACTCTGTCACAAGGACAGAAGAAATACACGTTTAATTCGGATTGCGCAACAAAATTAATTAAGGCTTCGTTATTACAATTAATAGTAAATAGCTCGAACACAATAAAATACAGTAGACTTCGAGCGAAAAAACAACAAAATAATTGACATATTTTTACAAACAATTGGATGAATCCGCCTGACAATTAGTTAATTAATTGAACGACCTAGGACATTCTAGGGATGTTTGTCGTGTGTTTTATGTGATCCATGGCCTGTTTCCCCGACTTTTGTTTCCGAATATAGTTGAAGAACTCGTTGACAAAGTTGTGACCATGATGTCTCATCATACCGCTTAATCTCATAGCCACATTTAAAAGTTCTGTAATATCCTCTTTATCCGCGTCCATCAGTCGAGGATGACTTAGCTTCAATGATGTTGACGTATAAAGCAGTTCTGTACAAGTAGCGGCCAGATCTTGAAGACAACTTGGATATCGTAATTGATGAAGAAGTTGCCGGATACAATCTCCCTTGACCCCTCTCGATCCATAAGACGGTCTGCAGACGATGGGGCCCGCCATTGGGTCATTAATAGGAGGCATTTGAGAATAACCATTCCCTTCTCTAAAGGCGGAGTCCGCGTCTTCGATGATTTCCATTAGAAGACTTGGTGAGGCTACTCTTCCTGCAGCCTTTTCGCAGAATTGGTGGAGATATAAAGCGCCGAGATCTTTTGATATTGACAATAAACTCTTAATCTCCTGTTCAAACTCGGGGTGCTAGAAATAATTGATAGTTATACGACAGGTACTCTTTCGCTCCTTACCTTGGAGAATTTCCCATAATGATTGTCCTCGAAATTGGGAGGTCCGACCAATTCAAATGCCCACATCCCGATTTCATAAGCCTTTAGGAGCTTCCATTTGGCATGGTCTTGATATGGATAGATGTAAGAGGTCGCATTAGTCATAGACATCTTCCCATATTGAGCTCGGTTCCCGGGAACAGCGGAGATATGGACATTCCTTAATGGAATCGCATTGGGTCGGCTAAATTGACTTCGATGGGGATTATTCTGCATTCCAGAACATCCTGGACCTCTGATTGGACCAATCGTGGGCTGGAGGTTAGGGGCTGAATGACTGACATGAAGTTTTCCTTGGAAGTTTTGACTGGCCTGAACACATTGAGGATGAATATTTGGTGGAGGATAAGAAGGCACCAATGGAGAGTTATTGTAACCAGACCAAAGCATTGAATTCAACTGAGGTTGTGGAGGTGGATGAACAGGAGGTTGCCATTCCAGATGTTGTTGGTTTGAAGAATTGTAGGCAATCGTGGAAGTGCCGTTAGCTGTCTCTGAAGACTTATTTGCAGGATTGTACATCTTGTACCAACATTCCGACACCTTGAACAGCACTTGAGGGTTAAGACTTTCATGCTTTGCTGATTCTTCCACTGCTAGGCAAGCCCGCTCTAATTTATCCATACCGAACTCGGCACATTGATTAAGCGCCCTCTGGCATTCAACAAAAGTCAAAGACCAAGCACGTTTCAGAACGTTGAGATAGAGTTGGATGGCAGCGCTCTGTAACAACTCATTCTGTCTGACCTTATCAGCCAGTTCGGCGACTTCGGAAGGTGTCATATGAGTTTCCCAGACGTCGTTCAGAATCTGAATAGCATCCGAACCCAGTTCCAAGGCTTGGGCTTGTAGCCAGCTAACCATTGTGCTGTACGTTCTTGATCTCCACATGTCCGACACATGATTATTCACACCCAAAGAGTATAATCCAATAATGAAAGCACACATGTGCAGATTTCTATTCGGAGGAGAGTTAGGAGCTGGATGGAAGAACGACGGACCGTGATTGCCTCCGGCATCTCCAAACAATCTCTTTGCAAATTCCATGAGAAAATGAGCATGGTCTTCGGAGACCATACCCATGACACTTGGTCTTGCATTGCAAGTTCGAAGTTGTTGCGCATTCTCCTGCAACCTCAACGTTTGTAATAATGGAATTGGCTCCACGTCCACAACAGAGTTATTCGATATCCCAGAGCTGCTGGAATCACTGAATTGATTCAAAGACGGCGTACTTCCATCGGGACTTTCAACCTTCTTTGACTCCTTTGAAGTTTCGGAAGTCCCATCTCCAGATCCACTTCTACTCATCACATCATCGGTTGTGAGTTTGTTGAGTTTAGAAGTTGACTGTTCCAATATCTCTTGAATTGACATGGTCGAATCCCTCCTGGAGTTATTTTCCGAACTTGAAGTAGAAGAATATCCAGAAAATAATGGTAGAGATGTCTCTTCTTTTTTCCAACACAAACAGAATGGAGAGTTGTGGTTGATTCCACAGTTCCTGACCAAAATAGCATTCGTGTGACTGTTTCTAAAATCACCGTCACGACTTATTAATATACTTTGATGTACTTACGGATAAATGCAATGAACTTCAGCATCCAAAAATTTATCCAAAATGAGATTGAGCCTCTCCTTCGAATCGCAATTCCTTCTCAGCAACTCCAAAGTCATTTCTCCCTTCTGCTTCCGTATGTATTCCATCAACATTGGATGATTCTTTTCGTGGAATCTGGGCCTAATCTGAAGAACGGCCAAGGCCACAGACATGGCCAGATTCTCATCGGACGGTTTTCTCATCTGATTTGTCAGATTATCACATGGAGGGGACACTTTCACGTTTCTCATCTCAATGTTGTTGTGGTAGTCATATGAAAGAGCATTTAAAACATAATGGGCGAATAAGATCGGAGGCACGGCATTCTGAGACATGTATGATGTCCTCATGTCACTCTTCAGAAAAGAATCCGCGGCATCTCGGATCAACTCCAGATGAGAGACAGTAAGCCTGGTTGACATCAACATCTTGAACAGTTGTAACTCCTGAAGCGAATATGATTACAGTAGTAAAACTTGCCAGGAAAGCGACATTTACTTCCAATTGGCGAGTGGGAGCGGGTCCTCTGGGTTCGAGTAGAACCTTCAAGGCCAATTTCATGGCCACACTCTCTGGTTCGAAGCTGAATTCTCGACTTTCTCCTTCTGATATTATCACCGAACCTAATGGAGATATGGGATTATCTTGGAGCAAACATTTCAATACAAACAAGACACTGTTAAGGCTTTCCACAGCTGCTCTGGCTATCTCTAACTTCTTTAGAGGAGGTGGAGGAGGCGGAGGATGAAGATTCCTCTTCGCACTTCTGGAAAGCTGATAGAACTGAGCTGGAGGTATATGTTTGCAATGTTTGCAGGACATTCTCTTTCTCATATGCTTACACAACTTCTGAGAATGATCTTGTTGAAGGTTAGAGAAGGAGGGTTCAACATAATCTAGAGGTAATACGAACGGCGTGAGCTGATAATAATCATTGGCCAGAACTTCCGCAACCTCTTGAGCTTCGTCAACGTATCCATAACAGTATAAGGCCTCACAACAACAGAATCGTTGCAAAGTTTTATCCATCTCTTCGTGGGCAAAGGCAAACATGTGATTGATTTGCTCTTGATATGGCTCTTGTCTAAAATTACAATAAATTTAGCCGTACAAACAAATTTATATTACAAGCCGTTATCCACACCGACAATTTTTTTTTACAATTAAAACCTAAAAACTTACTTGTCTTTAGGCTGTGAAGTAGACGGCTGATCCACATCTTCAGTAGCCGACTCATCACTTTCGGCCTTTGGAACTCGTCTCATTTGGTTTTGAAGAGCTCTTCCAATGTCCTGTAAAGCCATCTGAGCATTTCTGGCCGCTTGTCTTCTCCTCCTCTTCCTCCTTGAATATCTTTTCGACCTCGTCTTTCCATTATTCAACTCATGATGATTTAGAGTCGACGTTATCTGCTGTTCAGTATCAATAAACTCCAGAAACAGAGCGTCCGGGCTATGTTTTAGGATGGGGATATTAAAACATCGTAATTCATTCTTCCCAGCGGATTCTTTGATCACATTCATGAATTCAGATATATCTACGGAGTGCTGCAGTCCCTTAATGGAGACGCTTTCCCAATCTAGGAAGCACAATTGTAGAGCAGGAAAGAATCCCGGAAAGAATTCGACTGAGAAAGGAGCACTTTGAGTCGATAAACGATTTCCCTTAGCATCTTGAAGATTCTAAAAGCACATTTTTTATCCTGATCATATTTCTTACGCAATCCAGAACCGAAGTTTCCAACATTTCCCAGATCTTTCTCACTGCTCTCTCATGATATAACGTCAACAGCGCATACAATTGCTCCTTCTCATGTCTCGTTAATTTCGGGTTTAAACTGCATAATCCCCATAGTCTGACTATCTCCTCACACAACGAACTCGCGTTATGTCGAGGGACATTTTGTTGGCCTTGCGAAGTGACTCGATGTCCTCCATTACCAAGATACCAATGGCCAGTCTCCAGAAGACGTGTCTGATACCACCAGCTGAGAATCTGATCCACACACAAACAGTGTTCTGTTATTGCATGTAAAAGAGTTGTCGCATTCTCGTCTCCTCGTTTCAGCATGTGAACTACAATATCCAACAACTTCCACAAAGGCTCGGGTGCTCGAGAATAATGGTTCCGGAGCAAACAAACAAACTCCGTAGAAGCCTGAGGGGAACTTGCTGACATGTAACTGACATCACTAAAAATTTATTTTATTTATCATTTTGATTGTACTTTTTTCAATCATTTTTTGATTCTGAGTTAGGGATTTCATTCCGAGCGGTGTCAGATCAGGAAAGATGGCCAAGAAAGAAAAACGGAACAAAAAAGCAAAACCAAAGAAGAAATCCGGCAAGAAGGGCGGAGGAGGAGGATTCTCTTGTTGTTGCAAGAAGAAAAAGAAGAGTAACATCTTTACTTATACTATTTTTTAACGTTTTTATCCAGTTCAAAAGCCTTCCCAAAAACTTTCAAGCAGTAAACCAATGTCCCAGCCAAAGAAGGCCTCCGCGCCCACCTCATCAGCCCGTTCAGCTCCTCCAGCCAACATCAAGAACATCAACACATCTCTCCGTCCAATCTTCCCTCCCAAAACCCCCAAAAGAAGTGATCAGATAACAGAAAAGAAAAAGGTTCATGAAAAGAAGATCGAGGACAAAAAAATCGAAAAGAAGAAGATCGAAGAAGTTACCCCCATCAAGACTGACTCATCGACCACCACAAACGACAAGACAGCGAGTACAAAGACGTCAACCGATGCCGGAAATGAATCAGATGATGATAAGAAATGGTCTTCGAATAAGAAAAAAGAATTTATCGAGACTCCAGATAAAAGCCCTGTCGATGAGGATGTCGAGAAGTTCCATAAAAAAAAGAAAAAAGACAAGAAAGGTGACGTCGAAATGAAAAGTGATAAGGAAAAAGAAGATGGGAAAGAAAAGGAAGTAGAAGAAGATGAAGGAGAGGATGAAATTGTGGTTAAGAAACCCATTAAGACTGAATACAAAACTGTAAGTTTAAATACAAAAGCAATGACATCACTATTAACTTTTAGAACAAGAACGCCTTTGATGATAGAGTTAATCAAGGACAAGCTCTGATCTCCAGATGTTACGAGAAGGACGGCAGATTCTATCGTTCCCTAACTCTGACCTCATTTTATCCTAAATAAATTACTGAATAAACGTACCACACCATTGGACCGGGTTTTACGAAACTTATTAGGATCTTCCGAATACTCTCATGAAGTTGTTTTTCATCCAAAAACCAATTTGAATAGTCGGAATCCCCTCCGGCAGTTGGATCCGGTGCCCCCATTGTCTGATTGATCTCCGAATTCTCAATTGCCAGTTGATCCAGTAGTTTCTGGGCAATGACAATAAACTGAAAAATAGTTTATATTGTTTAAAAAGTGCTTACTTCAGCTGGAGATTCATTTATCAAATACTGGGCGAACTTTTTGACTCGGAGATCGCCTAATACAGCTATTGAATCCCAGATTGGAGATCGGTATTGGATCTTTTCAGCATTCATAATCCGATACAGACATACGGCAATAATATGCTTACACCAAGTGGCAGTAGATGAACATGAACACGAGCAAGATATTATCCGACATCTGGAATTACTTGAGTACTGGATACGGTATTTTCTTACCTATCCACTTGAACTGACACCTTATAACATCCCTTTCCGTCCTTCTCCTGATACTTCATCAACTCCGAGTCTACATCGCTGACATACGCCGAAATATGATAACCAATTTGAAAGACATTAAAGACCGCGTTGTTAATGAAAAGGTGATGACCAGAGTCGAAAGGCTGAGTAGATCCATTAGTAATGAAACTGTAAGTTTTTATATTTTCTGGATTTGACGGAAAACAGAAATTGTAAATCTGTCGGAGAATAGGAGCAGGGACTGTGTTCTTATGAAGAGATTGATAGACTGCCTCGATCTCTTCGAAAGTCAGCCCTGTAGCCACCTTTTTCGCGCAAATGTCACGAAGCGATGGGATCGGCATTCCTAAATATCAAAATCAAAACGATTATAAAAGACTTACCTGTCCGGAAGGCACGGCGTTTGGTAGAAGTAGATGGACCGGGAAGATCTGAAAGGCAGATGTCATCAGTAAAGCAGTCACGTCAACAAAAAACTTCAACAAACAAAAATTGTGTCGAAAGATACCAGATATGTGTCATCGACGAAAAAATTAAACCCACCTGATCCGCTGAGGTTCCATTCGCTCCATTTCTGGTTCAGCGACTCGTTTTCCGACTGAAACGAACAGATCGAATCGTCTTCGAAGCGCTCCGAGTCCTGAGAACGAAGGGATTACCATTTATTCATCAACTTACTTCAAATGAGACCCGGTCCAATTCGACTGGAGGCTGCTGATCGAAAGGATCCATTCGTTGTAGAGGGATCCGTCTGCTTTCAGTTCTCTACAATCCACAAGTCGAAGGCCACATTGGAAGCTTAAACTAGGACGAAATGAAGTCAAGGTCGAAAAGTGTAAAAAAAATCTGAAAGAGTACATTCCCGGTAAGTAACCCATTTAAATTAATTATTTTCGGATCGATCGCGGAACGGAAAAGGAAGGAGAAACGGCATATCGATAAAAAATTTGAATAAAAAAAACTTCAGGCACTTAAGAATGAGCAAGACTCTACGAGCTTTTATAAAAACTTTACTTAAAAGTAATTCTTTTTTAAAAAGAAAATGAATTAATTCCCAGTGATTTATGAAGCGGCGATTGCTAATGTCCAAAAACCATCTTCCTCCGGAAAAAGGAAGAAGAAAATCCATCCTTAGAGGGTCAGGTAGAAATGGATTGACAGTCTTATTATCCATGAGCCTTATCCCCATCTCCCTTCTCTCCCTCCCTCTTCAACACCACCTCGTACCAGAGCAAGACGATGGGAGCGAGGAGTGGTGGCTGGTCTCCTCCTCGCACCGCCACTGTCTCGACGGCCACTGGTCATTTCAAAAGCGTTTTTTCTGCACTCTTTTTTCCGTTTCTTTCTCTCCGAAAAAAGAATTCCAGCCGGCATTTCCACGGGTAAAGCGAGCTGTTATAGGCGTTGAACATTCCTTTCTTCTACCCTCTGCGTAACTCCAACATCATTTTAAGCTCTGACAGATGTTTCGTGGGTTTCCGTAACATCATAATCAAAAAAAAAACTTGGTAAACTAACATTACTACAAAATAAATAGAGGGTAATGGATGGTGACGGCCTTGTAACGGTGCCTGCCCCTTTAATTTGTCACAATCATTATGAACGTAGGATTACAATAAACCTTTAAGGTTCCCCCTTCGAGGAACAAGGAAGATAAATTTTACATTACAATAACTATTCAAATTGCATCTTTTCAATGCACATACAATGACTTTCACACACTATTCCTACAGAATTATGCTATCCTTCCGAAACGATAACAATTGGCAAAAAATGTATCATCGAATAAAATTGTACAGCAGGCTGCGGGATTCAGATCGGCAGACCGCGCCCTAATTTCGAAAAATATTTTTGTGGAGAAATGGCGGCATTGTTGAAGTTGATCTAGGTGAGGATTTGCGGAACTACTAACATGTATTCCGTTCTACACGAGACGGATCCCTCGACCACCATCAATGCTTCTGTTGTCGGGAACTTTTTGCAGTTAGATAGCCGCCAGTTGGTCACAATCGGAGGAAAGTATCTTCGAGTGTTCCGTTTGAATCCGTTCGTCTATGAAGATGAAGAAAGCAAGGAATGCAAGCCCTCAACTCGACTGGAATGTATTTTTCACACTGATCTCATGAGTGTTGTAAAATCTGTTGCAGTTGCACGGTACGTTGTGTTATACTGTTTTTTATTAGTATTTAGAATACCTTCACATCCACAAGCCGACTCGTTGTTATTTTCGTTTGATGATGCAAAGCTCTCAATAGTTAATTTTAACCCTGCCACACAATCTTTAAATACATTATCGTTGCATTCATACGAGGATGAGATTTTGAAGGATGGATTTACAAAAGTGGCAAGTACTCCTATAGTCAGAGTAGATCCAGTAAACCGGTGTGCTGCAATGCTAGTGTATGGGCGTCATTTAGCTATCTTGCCATTTTATGAGACGAATTCAAAGTACTTACAAAGCTACACTTTATCCTTGAGATCCCTGGATGTCAGGTTGGAGAATATTATTGATATGGTTTTCTTGCATGGATATTACGAGCCGACTTTACTCTTGGTTTATGAGCCATTGAGGACAACGGCCGGACGGTGAGTAGCACTTTTTTGTTTTGTTTTTGATTTTAGGTAGTAAGATTTTTTGTTTTCAGAGCAGTGATTCGTTATGATACAGTGTGCATATTGGCTGTGTCTTTAAACTTGAAGGACCAAGTCCACGCTGTTGTCTGGAATCTTGCTGGCCTTCCAATGACGATAAACCAAGCTATCTCTATTCCTCAACCAGTTGGAGGTGTTTGTTTATTTGGTGCGAATGAGATTGTATATTTAAATCAGTCTGTCCCACCATGCGGAATATCCCTCAATTCAAATGCCGATGATTTCTGTCGATTTCCCCTGAATGACATGAAGTTCATGAAGATGACATTGGATGCCTGTTCGGTTATTGGTATTAGCGAGTCAGAGTTGTTAGTGGCGTCGAGGAAGGGAAAACTTTACTATCTAAAGATGGATGTAGATATATCCAATGCTGTCAGGAGTGTCAGATTTGAGCCCATTCATGGTGAGCACTATTTTTAAAATCGTCAACCGTTTAGATGTATCACTTCCTTATACTCTATCATTTTGGGATGAAGGAATTATTTTCCTGGGATCTAGACTTGGAGATTCTCAATTGTTAAGGTACTCTCGGGAGAATATGAATGCTAATGGAATTGAGCCAGCGAATAAGCAATCAAAGATGAACGATGAAGAAGATGACGAGTTCTTGTATGGCGGAAATGATAAAAGAGAGGCTGAGGTAAATAATTACATTTTTTTTGATTCTCTTTAGGAAGTTGAAGAAGCCAAGATAACACTAAAGATAGAAGTTTTACATAAATTACTGAATGTTGGTCCTTGTAAAGGGATACGGTCTTGTAACGGGAATACAATATCGAATGAATTCAAAGAGAACCCAAGGGATTTGCTGTTCGATTTGGTTACCCTTTCTGGCCATGAGAAAGATTCGTCTCTTTGTTTCTTCCAAAGAACTGTGCGGCCGATTATTCAAAAAAGTGATCCGTAAGTAAAATTTTACTTTAACTGTTGTTACATTACTTCACTTTAGGTTGAAATCGGAAGCTGCTCAGCTTTGGACAGTGGGCAGAACAGATGACAACTCTCAAAAATATCTCATTGTATCCTATGACAGGACAACAAGTGTGTTGGAACTAACAAATGGCAATGTAGATAATTTGGAAAAATCTGCGTTTTCTACCAAGGAGACTACCGTTTGTGTTGGGGAGCTCTTAAACAGAAGTATTTGTGTTCAGATATGCTCCATGAGCATTGTCTTGATTAACGATGACACGGAGCAACCTTTGGATGTAATTAGACTTGACTCTAACTTCCCGGTTGCGTCAGCATCAGTTGTCGATCCATTTGTTTTGTTACTTACTCAAAATGGAAAGTTATTGTATTATCGGTTTGATTCGAATTTGATGAGATTGGTCTCCATAGACATGGAGAAGGTCGAGAAGCAAGAAAAAAGTGCAATTACAGCAGCGTGCATATATAAAGATTGTAGTGGGATGTTCAGAATGTCCGAGGGAGAAGGGGGAACAGCAATACAAGAGAAAGAATATCAAGAAGAAGATGAAGATGCTGGGACAGCGATTGATGAGAATATGGATGATGAAGATGCCCTACTTTATGGAGAGTCTGTGGTTCCCGAGGTCGTGCAGGGTAAGTGTAGATGTGTAAATTATGTGTTATGGTATTTTAGACAAGAAGCGAAGACATTCCGAGATCGAAACTCAGTTCAGCGATAAACCAATCAGTTTCGAATTACAAGATCCATATTCTATTATTCCTACGTATTGGATAGTTTTATCTCGGGAAAACGGACATACATCTATCCTAAATGCTCAAACTTTGCAACAAGTGTATTTTATAAAGAAACTTCAACTTCTCCCGGAAGTGATCAAGTATGAGCAATATAATCAGACTGAAGATGAGGCCCCGATCCATACTGATTCTTATTTTCAAGCTCAAGAAGGTCAGTTGCACACTGACAATGTTGCTGTGAAAGCCGAGGAAGTAATAATGGAATTGCAATTTAACGGGCTTGGATACAACAAAGGAAGACCAGTGTTGTCCTTACTGATCGATGATACTGTTGTGTTTTATGAGGTGTTCTCGTTTGATGAAGGCGTTAAAGGTGTGTGGGAGAAAAGTGGTTGACCTTGATTTTTTTGCTAAAATCTTTTTTATTTTAGGTACATTGGCCATACGATTAAAGAAGATTCCATTGAGTGTGGTCACAAGATCAGAACGATTTGTTGGTGCCAATGGAAGGGCTCCAGTTGAAATTGGAAGAGAAGTGGATCAACAACGATCTCTCATCACATTTTACGAAAAAGTTGGTAATTTGGTAAGGGCTCAGATTTTTGGATGACAAATGGTATATCATAGTTGATATAATTGGTGATTTTAGAGAAATGGACTGTTTATCGGTGGTTTTTATCCCAGCATACTTGTCACAGAGGGAGGCCGGTGGTATCTTCATCCAATGACGATTGATGGACCCATCTTCTCTTTATCCACTTATCACAGTGATAAGATTCCTCGGGGATTTGTTTATTTGACAGGCAACGGAAACGAGAAATTTTTGAGATTTGGATTCTTGGATGTAAGTTATAGTGATGAATTGAAACTGTTCGATTTCAGAGGGAAATACGGTATGATACTTCGTATCCTGTAAGGAAAGTCCAATTTGACGATACTGTCAACCATTGTGTGTATCTCATGAATTGTGATGTATTTGCTGTTGTTACTTCGACTGGCGAACCAAATACTAAGGTAATATCAGTCCTTAATGAAGACAAACATGTGGAAGAATACGAAAGAGATGCGAATTGTGTGATTCCAGACCTAGCCAAATATAAACTTCAGGTATGTGACCGTTAAGGAAATCTTAGTTATTGTCTTAGTTGTTCTCAACAGAAGATTGGAAATTCGTTCCCAATAGCACCATTGAATTTCAAGAGTTTGAAGTTGTAACTTGTGCAGAAGAAGTATTATTGAGCTCCGAAAGTACTGTTTGGGGAGTCCAGAGTTATTTGGCGTTGGGAACAGCGCTGAATTATGGAGAGGAAGTAAGTTGATACTGTAATTTTATCAATTTGGATGGTTTTGAAGTAACTGTTATGATTTTTTAGGTATATGTGAGAGGCAGAATTATGATCTACGAGTTGATTCAAGTAGTCCCGGAAGAAGGGATGCCAACGACTAGGCACAAAATGAAGGTTGTATACGATAAGGAACAGAAGGGTCCTGTCACCAGTATGTGCCATTGTGATGGTTATTTGTTGACTGGAATGGGGCAAAAAGTAAGCCAGTCTTATCAGGGGATAGAAACACCCCTGGTATTTGCACCAGAGGTATATTTTGCTTTAGATTTTTATCTGGCAATTCAAAGATGGTATGCTGAATGGAGTTTCCTTCCTGGATATGCACTTTTACATTCACAGCCTAGTCGGATTTGGATCTTTAGCTCTGGCTTGCGACATGTTTCATTCATTATCTCTAGTACAATATCAAAAAGATTTCAAAGCGTTGTCTATGGTGGCAAGGGACCTTCGATCCAGCGCTGCTTCTCCGATGGCGGCACAATTCATCCTTGATCGAACTCACATGGCTTTTGTTTTAGCCGATGAAGCCGGAAATGTTTTAATATTTAATCATCTACCAGAGACAAATGAAAGTAATGGTGGTGAGAAGCTGATCTTGAGGTCGGCGTTGAATATTGGAACAGTTGCCACTGGGTTTGTAAGAGTTAAGGGTAAGTAACGGGAGAGTGAGCTGGACTGTGGATTTTAGGGCATATGGGAGAACCCTTCTTAGAGAATCTGGATCAAATCCGAGAGATCCACACCTGTGTATTTGCAACCCTGGAAGGATCCTTTGGAATCATTAGACCAATCTCAGAGAAAGCATTCAGAAGATTACAGATGTTACAACAAATCATGACCTCTCATATCCCCCAACCAGCCGGTCTCAATCCTCGAGGATCCAAAGCCTTAAAGCCTTTAAGAACACATAATCAGATGAGTGGGATCTCTCGATTTATTGTGGATGCCAATTTGGTCTTTCAATATCAACATCTAAACCAACAGGAAAAGGCGGACCTGGCAAAGAATGTGGGCTCGAGCAGATTCCAGATCATGGATGATATCACCGAACTTCGAAGAGTCACCTCTCACTTTTAAAGTGTTATTTGTTTTGTTATTGTTTCCCTGGTCTCATTCGGAGTTGGATAAATCACTCCAAAAGATCTACAATTTAAATTCGAGTTGTGTTGATTATTGAGTTAAATTATTTTCTCAATTTAATGAAAGTATATTTACAACTCGTATGAATACCATCTGTCAGTCCTGCCCTTCGGGTATCTGAGATCAAGGTCTGAATCGATTCGGATCTAAACGATGTGATACTGTTTAATCGATGGCATTCTCTCCAATCGCGAGCTCCTGCCGGAACGATCGGTCCCACTGTTTCGGCTGGAACGGCGACGAACACTGCGGGTTCGTTTCTGGAAAAGAGAGCCACATTTAATAATTTACATTTAAAAGATGAGACTTACCGCCATCCGTCCAACAGCTTGATATTTGGACGAATTGGATGCCCAGTAATGACAGATCAAAACAGCCGTCAGAATAAAGCAGACCCCGACCAGAACTGATCCCAACAACATCATCCCACTCAATCCATTGGCAATACCCGTCCTCTCCTTCATCTTATTCAAGTGATCCAACCAAACACCGGTTGTAATTACGGCCAGAAGATTGGCCACTGAGGAGATGATGCACATGATCAACCACATCACCAACATATTCTTCCATCTGAACTTGTGAACTGCCCCCAGCCCGACACCTCCAGTGAATATCCCCACCAAAGCAGCGAGCACATTTATATGACAGGTCGACTGATAAACGGAGTCTGTCTGGAATCCAGGGCATGATAATCCATGGCACATGAAGACGAGGCTGATCAGGATCTCAGCCTTGGAGAGATGGGTAATGATCTGGACATATCTGAAAGGTTTCATATTCAATTGGAAGAAGGTAAGAAAAGAAGAACGAGGAATCTAGGGCAGATGGAACGCGATGAAGAGATGAATATCGGCGGATACAAATTCGAAGAATCCACAAAAATACCTGGATTGATATTTATTTCCAACTTTTGGTGGAATTGAGCCATGATGACTATGAATTACAATACTCAATTAAAAAAAGGCTTACTCAGTATGTTGGAACCCACTTCTCTGCATGACCGTGTATGCCTGATATCTACGTCGTACTGGTGGAGAATCGAGAATAGTATCTTCATCTGTGTCATCAGAGGTCTGAAAAATGACAAAAATGACAAGCTTTTAGTTGCGCAACTGCACATAGCGAGCAAATATGTCTCCGATCTTATCTATCTTCCCGGTTTTATCTATTCTAGGCATAGACTGAAAAAGAATGAAAAAAAAAATTTTATGAGAATATTACCATAGGACTGTTGACGGCCTTGTCCGCAGTCTGCGGGCTTTGTGGAGCCGACGCCGGGTTGGGGTCCGGGTTGTCCACCACCATAATGCGCAAGGTGGTGTCGTGGATGGGACGGAGAAGGTCCATCTCCTCCGGTCTCGTTCCCCTTCCCTTATTCTGCTGCCGGCCCCCCAAAAAAAGACGAAGGCCGATCGTTCCGTCGTTCTGTGCCCCCAATCGGCTTCTGTGGTGGAGCCCGACTTCCTTCTTCTCAGTCCAATTCGACGACTTTCTGGTCGTTCCTGACTCGCAGTTCCGTGTTTTAGATTTCAGAAACGACTTTCACCGACTTCTGCCACCTTCAGAAGTCCGATTGAAACTTTTTTGGAAGCGATGGAATTTCGTCGAGTTGTCCGAAGACTGAAAAAAGGCAGAAGAGCGCCTTGGAGAAGATCGCTCTCTCGATAATCCCGACCCATCTTTCCGCACCTTGTCTTCGACGTCTCTCGAGGTCGCCGCTTACCAGTTTCAGCAAGAATCGACAAAACGCGAGGAGCAAAAAGTGGAGGTCTTGTGACTCGCGCCGTCAGGCAACATTTAGTTAGTTTAGGGGAAAAGGGACCTTTGATTCAGAAGTTATTTTATGGGCCGGTACGCTGGTTTGCACAGGGAATTGTGACATTTTGAGATTTTTTAATTCCAGGTTGATTACAATTGATTCAAGAATGAATTACATTCTAAATTTAGTTATTTCCGATTTCATTTTGAGTTTCGTCGTCAGAAATGGGTGTGATCCTCTTTGCGGCCGTCTTCGTCTCTGTCGCCTTCTATACCTGCTTCCGAATGCAGTATCTGGACTTCGCCTTTGGCAATACCAAGCCCCCCGAGCCCGGTTGGTTTGGCTGAACGCCAGTTTGATCCGATCGCTACTGACTTTTGTTTATTACAGTAAACCCGTTTTTTCGAATATATTAGGTTGATTTTTTTTAATCTATGACCTCATTGTCTTGTTCATAGCGGCCCATTCTGGGAATTCGTTTAGAGGGAATACCAGCATAGCTAGAGTGTTCATGTATCCGACTACAATGATTGTACATGCTATTGAGACACAGATCCCGGAAATTATCTGGAATTTTCAAGGTTAAGTTTTTAGTGTTGTTGATGTTGGTAGGAAAAGAATTAATGTTAATGACTTACCATATCAGTGACTTTCAAATAGCCGCTAGCGAATACGATCGCATTTGGAGGTGTTCCGACTGGTAAAACGAAGGCATAAGAGGCCGCCAGAGTTGTGGGAAGCATCAGAGTTAGAGGATTTAGTTCTGTTTGTTGAGCCTGAAGTCAGAATAGTTGATCTTTTCTTGTTTAAATATTGTACTTTACTTATAAATATTCTTACTAAGTTCGCGACAATCGGAAGGAAAATGCTGGCGGCAACAGTATTTGAGCAGATGTTTGTGACCAACATGGTAACGACCAGAGATATGAGTTGAAGAGCATACGGGGGAAGCCCGGCCAATTGTGAAATCAACAGTCCGATTTCATGAGAAAGCCCTGAAATGAATATTTATATGACTAAAAGACATTATAGATTACAGGTATATATTATAAAGTATAATATACTACCTGACTCTTTTACTCCAGCTGCCAAAGCGAATCCTCCACCCAACAGTAAGACCACACTCCAAGGGAACTTCGAATGCATGGTCGTCCAATCCATTAGCCGATCTGATTTCTTTTTCTTTCCCTCGGGTGGCAATGAAGTCAGTGAACTTAATGTTGGGATATCAGAAGGCAGGATGAACAGCAACACAGCCACTAACATTGCACTTGTCGCATCTGTAAAGTATCCTTTCGGGAAATAAGATCCAAATCCAGGTACAATATGCGGATCTCTGCCGATCCAAAGGACCAAAAGGACAAGAAAAGAAGCACCGACGGACTTCTCAGCGAAACTCATGGGCGGCAGATCTTCGTATTTTTTCTTTATCAGATGGATGACTCCAGGATCAGCTGGAGGGGCATCTCTCATAAACAGAAGGACTAGGACTAGCCAACAAGCCATTAGACATAAAATCATTAAAGGACAAGCAAAGACGATCCACGAGAGGTAATGAACTCCGGTATCGGCCTCTTGGAACAATCTGAAAAAGGACACCATCAATTATATTTACTCTAGGTCAATGTAATTTTATATATAATATAACATACAATGTAACGTCATGAAGCATCTGGACTGTTTGGGAAAGTTTTCAAAATGATTGTAACTTACGTGGAAAGCATTCCAATGACAACCAGATTAGGTGGAGTTCCAGTCACAGTCCCCGTACCCCCAATATTAGCTGCAAAGCAGATGCTGATAATAAGACCCTTGGACATCAGAGTCTCCGTTTTCGACGGTTTGTGTTCAAAGTTTCCTCCCAAGAGTTCAGTTTTGGAAGTTTCACTCATTCCATGTAGCCTTTTCGAATGTAGTAACTGCTCGATTACAGATTGTCCAATAGGTACCATCATGGCTGTAGTCGCGGTATTACTGATGAACATACTCAGAGCTGCCGTAGCCACCATAAATCCCAACATAATCCACTGGGGTTTCGAACCGACCATGGCTAAGACTGATAGAGCCATTCGTTCGTGAAGATGGCATTTCTCCACAGCAACAGCCATGACGAGGCCTCCAATGAATAAAAAGTTGGTGTCATTAAGATATTCTTTGGCCACAGCTTTGGCAGGAAGAATCCCAATCAAAGGGAACATGAACAATGGCATCAAAGCTGTGATCGGGAGGGGCATCACTTCCGCCACCCAAAAAATCGCCATTAACGCTACCACAAATGCACAATCATAGTCCTTAAATCATACGTGTATTATTGATTGCAAGTATGTATTACCTTTCGATGATACTGTAATAAAGTCGACAGTAGAAATGGAGCCAACACGATGACAATGGGATTCTTCATATTCTGCAACAGCAGCGACACTTTTCTCCATCCCTCAACCCGAGTCGAATACACTTCGGCGCCCAATTGATCATGTTCAATTATGTTCTGCGTGGAGCTCACGTTTCCAGCCAACGTGGAGTTGGAGGGCGCTTCAGGCAAACCCAAACGGCTCGGATTCATTCCGAGGACTGAAATCGGATAAGATTCGATGAAAGCCATTGAAATTCATAAAAATATTAAAGTAGCGCGAGGAATAATATTGGTAATAGTGCTAATAATTTGTAGAAGATGGCTGCAATACATGGGATATTTTGGCAGTAACGCCCCTTCTCCCGACTACAAACTCTTCAATATCCTGTTCTGCATATTAGAGTTAAGTGTAAAAAATTTCTCCTCATATCCTCAAGCATCCAACGTCCCTGTTTACAACCTCCTTAATCTCTAGACAGCTGGGGACAAAGCCATCAGGCAAGAAAATGTCCCATTCTTTCGAAATGCCCCAGGAAATGACGGACAGACTTGGCACGTGACATTAAAAGATGACGTCACAAAAGAGCAAATATTATATTTCTGAAGAAAAGTTTTGAGACGTAATATGTGTATGAAGAAAAAAGGTGTTGAGACTGGAGGATTGGATTCTTCAAAGTAAGGTAGTAAAACAACAGTTCTAGCAATCTACATACTTTGTATGAGTAACTAAAAAGGAGAAGCTTTATTCGGGTATCCGCTAAATAAATTTAAGAGCCAAATCCGGTTAGTCAGAGAACGTTGAAACCGGACCTCGTTTAGTTTTTGAGACAGAACAAATTTTAAAAAAATGCTTGGCCCAAAGAATGGCCAAGGATTAGAGGCATCGAACAATTCCATTCCTTCGAGAACTCTCAAAAAATGAAGGGCATTAAATTTGAGCGAAATGGAGCCAAAAGTACTAAATTAAGAAAAAAAGAAAGTTGCGACAGAAAGGGAAGTCAAAATGAGAGGAAATGCGCACATTTGTGCCTCAGGGCGTTAGGAATAGGAATAGGTACGGCCAATGGACTCCGAGAATTATTTCTAATCCAAATTTAAAGCTACTCTAAATCTGTATTTTGAGAAATGGATAGAAACAAGAGCTCATAATTATTTGCTTTTATTATTTGCCCTGAGGGCTCCAAGTTTAATCATGAGCATTGGAATGCCACCTATATGACAATATCAAAACTCAGAGATTTGTGAACAAATGGGGGTGGGATTGGGCCAAAAATATGCTAAAAGTTCAGCATTAAAGGGACAGCACACGTCAATCCAGCGTAGTTGAAGCTATTTCCTGACCAAGATTTAGTCGATGTAGCGTTTCGTCGCAAACAGAATTTTGGAGAATAATCTTTGGCTGTTTTCTCTTGGCTAGCCGGGATAAAACCTTGCTCTCTGTCAGACACGAATATTTAAATATTTTTTGCGACCAATTTCGTCTACCAAAAGTTCTTCCCAAAGAACTTTTATATCTAAAATCCTTTCGCCAACCGATAGTGTGTGGACGAAACGTCTAAATGGTTCAGGAAATACGCGGGATTGACGTAAAGTACAGTTACTTTTGAATCGCACTTTTTACGGCGTGGAAACAAAATGTCCAAGTTGCTTCGTCTACTGTTAAAATAACAACGGGAAAAAGGTAACGGTGACATTCTACATGCTACTAAGAGATATTTTACTGTTTGCAATTTTTCCGCCTTTGGTTTCGCTGCAAACTTTTTTGACATTTCGTTTTGCACTTCGTAAAAAGCGCAATACAAAAGTATATAGCTGTTCTGGCCCTTTAACAATTAAAAATAAGAAAGTTTACTGCGAATAACAGAAAATTGTTGGGAAAAACACTTAAAGGGGCAGTACAGCTACTTTTGAATTGCACGTTTTACGGGGCGTGAAACGAAATGTCAAAAAAGTTTTTTATGTCCTGCAGCGAAAACAAAAGCGGCAGAGGTGCAAACAGTAAAATAATTATTAGTAGGCATGTAGAATGTCACCATGATTTTTTTCGGTTGTTATTGGAACAGTAGACGAAGCAACTTTTTTGGACATTTTGTTTCCACGCCGTGAAAAGTGCGATTCAAAAGTAGCTGTTCTGGCCCTGTAACGGACTACCCCAAGCTATTTAGAAAATTGGCAATATCCTGCCTTTTGCAATATCGCTGACTATATTCTGGCAAAGTTTTTCCCCTTTCCCTCAACCCCATCAAGACTTGCACATGTAGTTTGTCGGCCAGGCCCTTTTAAATGGGATTCGAAGGAAATCCGTTCCTTAAACAAAAAAAGAGACGAGGCCACCTGTTTCGCCTTTTCAAACAAAATTTCGATTCACGTGTGCAAAATAATACCGCCACGACATGACGCCCGCTACAGTAATTGGCTTATGGGGTCATGGGATAGAAGTTCAGGTTGAGGGGGGAGGGCTGGGTAATTTCAAAGATGGATTAAGGGGTGCTAGATGTTGGATAACAAAATTGTAATATTGAAAACTATTGGATCAGATGACTCTGCTAAAGTTATGTGAAGGAATTTTAATAATTATATACTACAATATGAAAGTTAATCTGACAAACTATTGAATAACCCTAAACCATGTTGTCACCTGTGTTCGATAATCGTATATAAATTATCATGTGAAAACCTCGACCAGGAAATTGTTAGATATTTTTGTTTGCAGTTTAAATAGACCTTTCCGTGAGACAACATTTAAATTCAGATGACAAGCCAAAGGCCGAGGATTCGAATTTTACAAGAGACGCATATCAATAAATGAGTTTTGAATTTGTAATGTCTTTAATTCGTTCGCTTAAATTCTGAGATTGTTTTATAATTAATGATCTGATTCTTCTCTTATGGAAATTTCAGATTCTCTATTTCGTAGAATTTCTTAAATTAATTTAAATATGCTGAGCATCCAAAAGGCGCATTTCCAGGCGAGCCACACTCTCGAAAGGGCTAACAAGGACATCTGTTTCCAGTAGCCAACATTAAAATCACAATAAAATTTTAGGTCTTCTTATCAACCTCATCACATGCTTAATATTTAGTTTGCGGGAGTCTAATTATTATTAGGAAGTAATCAAAAAACAGGCGTTTCATACTACAAAGTTTGCAGAACGATATGAAAGCCATTTATCACAAACGAAAAGGAAAAAATAGTCACTTTGTACCCTAGATTAACCCCCTCAAATAAAGTGGAGAATATAAATCTGAACTCTAGCAGATTGATTGCCTCAGGCAATGAACACCATGAGGGTTTTAACTAGACAATTCAATCAATCAAAAAAACGAAATGAGGACAGCCGTGGCCAAGAAAGAAAAGCGAAAGAAAAATTATAAAAGGATCAGTGAGCAAGCCCTCAGGGCTAGATTGAATGCACGGGGAGGAGAAATTAAATTATTAGATTGCAAAAAACATTTTCATTTTTTAAATATTTTGAACTTACCATTGTCATGCTGCTTTTGCATAATAGTGATTTGAATAATGTAATCTTTTAGAATAAAACACAACTTTAATCATTCGTTTCTTTTTATCATGATATGATTTCAATTGTCTTGGGGCATTCATTTATATGGTAGAGTGCACGACAAAAACAAACTCATTAAATCTTTTTGCGAGCAAAGTACCGATTAAGGCATCAAAAAAGTAAGTGTAATCACGCTTCCAATCATATGGATGAAGTTACATCTGACTTCTGACTATAATAAATTGATTACAATTCAGTGCACTTTGGTTTAAGGACCCGAAAAGAGAAGGCTAAACCAGTTAAATAGATCAAATGAGGAAAGTTGGACTCTAGTAATTACGAATACTATACAAACGAATATACTGGTGGCCAAAATTTTCTTTCCATCCCAAGTCTAAAATCCTAAAAGGCGATGAGACTTGAAATTTTGTGTGAGGTTCAATACGACACCACTCACGAAAAAAATTTTGGCCACGTATACTGTTAAAGGCAACTTGAATTAAGACCGTTTTAACTTTTTAAATCTAGACAATAAACCTAATTTGAAGGAAATGATTCGTCCTCCAAATTGGCGATGACTTTACTTGATATGGAATTGAGAATTATAAACATAGTAAACAGCAGCGATGTCCCTATTAGATCTCCCAAACTCGTCAGTAATGGGATCGCGTTGTTGTCTGGATTCACTTTAAACCGCCACATAATACGACAGGATAGCTGACATATGTATAGAAGGATGGCTACCTAAAGTAACATAAATAAAATTTGTACAAAGGTACAAATATTTTATAAAATTGTACCTGTAACATGCCAATGATAACATAGGCAATGTAGAATTTCCAATCGTAGATATCTCCCAATTCTACCAACGATATTACTGTGAGAAAGATGACATGACCGGGAATACTCATCAGTAATAATAGTAATGCATGGATCGATTCTTCTTCTAATTGATCATTTAAAACTATGACAAAGTTTAGCCTCACCTTTTAAAGCAAACGTCCTAATCGGTAACACATATGTCATGATTTTATTTTCAGGGAGAATCCCCGGTTTTCCATGTCGATGAAGATATGTGGAGATCTTGCTTGCCTGAACTGCTACCAGATTTCCTCCCACTCCATTAACAACTGGCTGGAATACCGCCAAGGAAGAGAACTTGGTCATGGCCATCTTGAGGACATATCCCCCGCCAGAGCTGATCAACATGGCCAAAATTACAATATACCATCCATGTTTGAGGACTTCCAAAGTGGACGGATTCTTTGAAGCCGCCAATGCCCAGATTACGGTAGATGAAACAAAAAGAATGAGTAAGATGACTTGCAGGATGAAAAGGCTCTCAGCAGTTTTGGTCAGAACGGTTCCAAATAAAATCTAAAATAAAAATTTGAATGGAACGAATAATTATACATTATCCATGAAAAGTTTTATCAATTTGATGATTTATTGTGAAGCTCACTTATCCCTCTGACGTCGTTTTAAATGCTTTCCAAGAGGCCAGAAACCTTTAAACACCCTTTTCACAATTTCATTTCCCCAAATTTGATTTTATCCCTCGATAATCCTATCCTTACCATAAACGCCAATGTTGTTATATCCCCCAACATGGCTGCAATCGGAGTGCTGACGTTGTCCGGGTTGATCTTCCATTTCCGGGCGATAATGGCCAACAAAACCATGATGGTGGAGAGAATCAGAGACGCGATAGAAGCAGTTGAGATTGAGATTAACATCAGAGAAACAACTCGAGGCCAATGAAAACCATAACCATCGAAGAAACTAGTAATTATGGCCAGGAAAGAGGCGGCTAACGAGACACCAATGGCCTGTGTCTGGACTAGGGCCAAGTTGCTGATCAAGGCCATTACTTGTTGCTCTCGGGTATCCATTTGGCCGAGATTCGCCTGAAAATATGATTATACAGGGGCCTTCTAGCAAATAAAAAATTTTCTCTAAAGCTCACCATAGTAGACAATCTTGAAGCCAGCGTCATCTCCAGATTCCCTTTTAATCCCAGCAATGCTGGTACCAAAATTAATGCCTCAGGCACTTCACTAAGGAAGTACCAAGTGCTCGCCCGATCCAATAAAATGCCCGCTCCCACCATTCCAAATCCAGCCAAAAGAAACGGAAAAAACGCCTGGAGGGTAAAAGATAGTCGAGTTTCAATATGATGATCTACTACAGTATCCTCCTTCGGCTTTACCCAGTCGTCGCTATAATGAATCATTTGAAAAAGAAATCAGACATTATTCTGTACGTGTTAGTATATTACACTTACTAGACAACTGAGAAAAGGGGAAACTTTTCTTATAACGGAAAAATATGAGAAAAAACAAGTTCTCATAGGCTAATCCGGGTTATAATTTTTAGTAAATTGGACCTGTTCTTTTCCCATACCTTTTTTGGTCCTTTCCGTTGGCCATAAATCCGTTTTCGACAGCTGAAAACACAAAGATCAGTCCGTTGAAATTCGGTTGCATTCACTGTTACAGTAAGAAACACGATTACAGAATAATAAAGTACTGTAAGACTCTTACCATGAACTTTGTCATACATTTGTAGTTACCATCAGAGATGAGACCAAAAAACTGATATGTTCGGGGACCCAGTTTAATGTCTAAAAGTAAAAGTTTTGCGATTTGATTACGTAATAAAAAAAATAAAAACGAGAATATATTTTAAGTTCATCTTCAAGGATACCCCAAACAATGCGTGGAATATAGAATACAAGGTTTGAAGAGTAAATAAAAAGTAATAACAATTGTAAATAAATTAATCACTAATTCGAAAACTTCAAAAAACTTTAATTCCTTCAACTATTTGCCCTTGAAGATTTGAGCGTTAAATATTGGAACAAAATTTTTAAAAAAATAGAAATCCAGATATCCAAAGAACGGCCCAATGAAATAAGATTAAATGAAGGGTCTCCCAAAGGTGTACTTAATAAGAAAAGGGACAAAAATATGTAAAAACACAAGGCATTCGTCGAAGGCATGTTTACAGTACCTAAAGTTTAAATATTTGTACAAAGTACATCATTTATACACAGTTAGTTTAGATGATAAATGGTCAGACAAATAAAGTAGATTGCTAGAATATACAAATCAAGGGTTACCGTTGTCACTATTTGGTTCAACGATGCCTTTAGTCGTCTTGATTCATCGTTGTATATAAGGCTCGATGAATCTAAATTTTATCGCACGAGTCCGTCTGAACCCTGCAAATTTTGACCATAGTTAAAAGTTGACAAAAAAGAAGGAGACGACAGAGAAAGGTAAAAATTTTTTGTTGGATTATGTTAGAATTCGCCATTTTTAACTTTGAACTAAACTTGCAAGGTTCGGACAGACTTGTGCGATAGCCTTATATAAAGATACGTTTCCAAAAACTGAAATAATCAGAATTCAGACGAATCAACTATTATATTGAGGCTTCTTTTGTAATTACCCAACCTCCCGATGACCTTTAGCATTATCTTGCTGCTAAAACTCTTTAAATAGCACAAATAATTTCCCATTAATTATTCTTCTGCGGATTATGATAATGAAAACAAAAGACTAAGTGAATAATGCGGAGAAATTTGAATGATAACAGCATACAATACAAATTCCGGCACATGTGTACCAGATAAGGGGTCCTTCCTCCAATGACCTTGAATTAAAGTTTAAGAGCAAATTGAGAAGTTATAAGAAACCTCAAAAAACGATTATGAAACCCGCAGACGAGCGCTTAAAGCCGAGATATATGAATAAAGCTATTCCATGCCCGAGGGCTTCTGGCCGGGAGATTTTAACTTTTTTCCTCTCAAACCGGCCAATAAAGCTTGTGGGCAGCGGCCAGATCCGACTCGATTAATTGATTTCGAACGAATTTTAAAATCAAAAAAATCGAATTTAAGCGGGAATTTGGAAATCCATAAACAAAAAGCGGGGATCTATCTATTTGTTCAAGTTCATGGATATGTTGTTGCCCTTCCGTTGTTCACCTTTTCTCATTATGAGTTGCCTTTGATTACAGTAGTTTTCGGCTAGAGGGAGTGTCTTTCAGCCATATTGTATAATAGTAGTCACCACGCCCAAAACCCACTAAGAATCCCTTCGATCTCTTGGTTCTCCCTTCCCACCTGAAGAAAATTTAAAATAAGCCGTTCTCGTGCGGAGAATTATTCACTACCAAGTAGTGGAAGGTGTCAATAATCGACTGCTTTATTTGCATTACCATATCTAAAGTTTTAATTTCAAAGAATTCGGAGAGGAAATGAATGGATACTAAAGTAAACAGAAAACAGTCCGTTACAATACTCGTATGTACATTTATTCGGTAACAAGAATACTGCTAGAAAATTAGATATATACACTTTTAAGTAGTAGTTCCACTGAAGTAATGTTACAACCGTATGATCGAAACCAGAAATTCTACAAAATAAAAGATAAGATTAGATGTAGACGAAATCTTATCCCTCCTTAAGACAAAATATGATCTCTGGAATCTGTCCATCATCCACTGAAGTCCCATTATTGGTCCCGTGAGCATAACTGAATTGGAAAGTGATTGTCCCTTGTGACGAATGACGGGAGATTCTTCGAAGACCCTTTGCACCGTAATGGGAATCAGGACCCTGAAATCGGACCCATTAACCGTAAAATTACTTCCGAATTACAATAACATTAATGAACGTATGAACAAAGATCCCCCTTCCTTCACATCAAAACTAACTTTTATCGTCGCTGAAATCTCATAAGTAACATTGGCCAATATCTCCACGGGTTCTTTGAAGGGGACTCTGAATATTCCTGCACTTCCATCACATTGGAAAGTCGTGTCATTTAAAGCGATCACTTTATTCGATGAGAAATCAGTTATCTAAAATAATGACTTATTTTTGCTGTACCGGTACCTCCAATTTCACTGCATATTGGTACGGCCCATGCATTGATCCATAAAGCCCTAAGGCTGTGATGAAAATGGGAACATCAACTGTGAATCTGGAAGTAGAGTAATTCTTTATTTTAATTATAAAACATATTATTATATAAAAAGTTTGTGGTTAAATGTTTGCTCTTTAACTGCGACATCGACTTTATCCCAATTACTGTTTTTTCGGTTTCTGACTAACATAGGCAAACAAAACCGCGCATTCCATATCTGATTCATCCCTACGCACCCGTACCTAATTCTTTTTGAACTGAGTTTAAAAGCTACTCCCCGTCAAACAACCTAAATGAAAGCACATAACCCTCTTGATGGGTAACGAAACCACCTACTTGATTCTATCGGCACTTCCACTGTATCCCCAGCGACTTTCAATCCTTTGGAATCTTGTAATCACCAATTCTTTGCCTAAAACTCGATAACGATTTCTGGATAGGAAAGGGATTGAAGGTTTTTCTTCTAGATGGTGGTGTAAGAAAACGTCAAGAGCTTCACGGTCAGTTAGAAATCCACGATACTTGGCTAAAAATAAATATTAAATTTATATTGTAATGATAACGACCCACTCATTAATCCAGAGAACTCTTCCAAAGTCATCAGTGGAAATCTGATAGTATACAATGTCTCTCCAAGAACTTTTCTCATATTTTCTCCAATCGGCTTCAACTTTTTCCTTCCACATTCAGCCTCGGCCCATCTGATCACTAAATCAAAAAGATCTGGTTCCATAATCCTCAATGTGTCCCTTCTGAAGACATCGTTTAATACTTCTTTCCCACTTCCAAAAATCCGTCCGTCTTTAGAACTTCGATCGTCTCCTTGTCTATCAGATCAAAACAAACTCTAGCCAGATGAGTTTGGTCGTATAATTTGGCTTGGCCAAGAATAACAAACGCGTTCTCGACTGTCAAATGTTGCTCCAAAAAGTCTGAACATCTCCGCTCCAGATTCAAAATAGCATATTTTCGAGCTAAACGCAAACATTAATTTAATTATTTTAGGTACCTACCACAATATAAAACATTAATCACCGAGTCCAAATCCAACTGAATTGTATCCGTGTACATAAATTGAATAACCTTTTTGAAGGTTTCGGAATCAATATCGGGGACTTTGATCTCTTGACACCCATTCACAACGTTTTGATCAAACTTGTCGTTGTATAACATGGTTCCAAAAACTTCAGAACTCAGGGATAATATAAGTTTGTGCGCCGTATGTCTCTAAATAAGGAGTAAACATCAATATAGTGTTGATTACCTCTTCATTTTCTCCAACCAGAAACGCTACATCGGCATATAAAGGATTATCGTACATCCGGGCGACTCGATCAGAAAGATCAGCCAAATAATGGCCGTTTAACTCTAAACAGACAACGATTTACATAATACATGCACTTACGGAAATGCGGATTGCTTGGATCTTGCCATGACTTTCTTCGCTCGGGATCACTAAACATTCAAAGATTACAGTTCAATAATTTCCGTTAACTTACTCATCGTCTTTGATGGGGTTTGTGTTTTTCTTCACGTTCCCGGTTCCTCTCTCATTCTAAAGCACTTTAAACAAAAAAACAAAGACTTACCGCACTATTTCGCCGTCTAAGGTTGTCCGGAATGATTGGTTTGGATCCACTCGTCGGTCTAAAGGTGAACAATCTTGTACATGACATCACCTACTTTTCTGGAGACTTTACTGTCTTATTCGCCACCTCGTCCATGTCAATAACACCCGTTTATCTGGGTCATTAATCCCCAGATTAGCAACACCCGATATTGTTTTACAGAACTAAAAAAGTTTATCGTGTACAAGAGTCGTCCCGTCAGAGAAAGAGTCGACACAACCGTCCAGTCCAGTCGAGACAATGTGCGCCCAGATCTCTGCCACTTGCGGAATGTTTTTTGCGTATAAAAAAATGTTTTGGCGGAATAACATTCTTCGAAAAAAGATAAAACAATTTTTGTACAAGATTCTGGATCACATACATTTTCATCTTTGAACCTTTATAAATCTGACAACCCGCGTCAGCATTTTCTTTATCCGCTAGTCAAATTACCTCAATGTCTACTATAAAACGGTTTCTCCGTGATAAGTCCGGGATTTGTTTCCACCTTCACGTGCAAGCTCAGAAGCTTCATCTAGAGAAGCTGAACAGCGAGATTAAACCGTTTGTTACAGACGATGTTGTAAGTTTTTTGAATTTGTATTTATATGTTTTTAGGTGCTGCTGAAGCTTAATCTTTGCTTGTTCATGGGTAATGATAAGGAAGTTCTTCAAGAAATTGGGAGAGCCTTAGACTTCCC
Source organism: Bursaphelenchus mucronatus (assembly GCA_025436335.1). Classification (NCBI taxonomy): domain Eukaryota; kingdom Metazoa; phylum Nematoda; class Chromadorea; order Rhabditida; family Aphelenchoididae; genus Bursaphelenchus; species Bursaphelenchus mucronatus. The sequence goes on from CM046356.1 coordinate 7,147,920, forward strand.
AGTCTCATCCGTACGTGTTTTGGAAGAAGTACTGGATTTATATTTCGATGAAAACCCAGAAAAAAATTTGATGTTCATTATGAATAATGCCGAAGATATGAGTCAATTGAAGTTTAGTTTTATAAAGGAGCTTTTCTTCTCTTTCAAGGAGGTATGTGCAGTAAAGGTTATTTTTTATGTGGTTAGAGGAGGGACAAGATCAAGGTGATTTCTGTAAGTAATCTCCCGTGGATGTTGGTGGCCGATTCTTTTGATGAACCTCTTCATCATTCTACAATTAGTTACAAGTTTGAGCGATTATCTCAAAGTAAGTGATACTCCTCCTGTTGTATGCGTTTAGATGATGTTGAGGCCTTATGTATGGAAACTGCTACTCAAAAACATCTGAAGGTGGAGTCTAAATTACTCCGATATGTGATAAATTTATTGCCCAAAAACCAAGATCCTTTCATAATCAGTAAATACGTGAGTATAATAACTGCATTTGACGATCTTTAGGTTGTGAAAATCCTGGATAGGGCACAAGATGAGAACCTAATTGCAATTGTGGGAAAGACGGATCAATGGAATGGAATTGTAAAGAGAATACTGGATAATAAGCCACGGATGAGACTATCAGTCCAACCGACATTCGACAAGCTACCTCATATAGCTGCATTAACATTAATAGCTGCCTATTTTGCGAGTTATAATCCTCCAAGCACAGATAAACGGTATTTCGGAGAGGTGAGGAAATTGTCGTAGACCGTTTGAAACTGTTTTGTTATGAATTTCCGCAAAACCATTTTTAATACGCATTTTCAGCGGTCTACTGGGAAAAGACGAGCTAATCAGCGGACTGTGGTCCGACAGAATTACCACGAAACAGGTCCTAAACCATTTACCTTGGAACGATTGTCAATTTTGTATTCTTTATTAAAGGGAATATTATTGGCCGAGTGTGGAGATCTCGACGTTAATGTTCAGGTGAGTTGATGGTCTCTCTAAAATTGATCTTTAATGCATTTTAGATTCCTTTATTGGTATACAGAGGTCATTTGGAAAAGGTTTCTGACATTCAGAATATTATCCTTCCCAAATTCCGATGTGTGGCTCCCTTCGATTACGTTGATTTAATAAAAAAGTAAGTTGAAAACATCTGCCAATGCCTGATACAAATTCTTTTGTAGTCTACTCTTTAGTCATGCGTTTTGTTAGGTCAGAAAGAGGTTGCTTGTGTGCAGTTGTCTGTATATTTTTGGCTATTGTAGTGTTAAGTTATGTCATTTCCTCCTTTTTTCAGCGACTTCATAAAATTGGCAACTAAAAAGACCGGCACCAAGGAGGACTACTTCGATCTACGTCAATATTTACATGATTTTGCATTTGAAACCCAATAACTGTATAAAAAGTTTTTAAACTTGTTTTTTAACTTTTTATGAATTGTAATGACACTTGGGGTTTAATTTAATTTCCAAAATTTGCCTGAATTGTTGTGTTGAACAAATTTTCCGGCAAAACTTGCGTTATCTCCGAAATCATATTGCAAATTGTAGTATAATATTATACCTTAAATATTACTTCAGTTTTGGATAATGATGTAGACATTTTCTTATCTAATTATATTACCCTTGACAAGACATTTGTTTGGATTGAGGAGTTTGTTTTTTTGTGCATGTTCTTTGAACTGATGGCATCTTCTTTCCTCTATATATAGATGTTGTTGCAGAATAGTTGTTTTTTGCTGACATGCCATGACCGCGACCCTCCCGCAAAAGAGCCCCTTGATGGATGTTTGTCGTCTCCCACGACGTCATGTTTCTGGTCGTTGTATGCAATGATGGATAGAGGTGTCCATCAGTACATCTCCTTTTCGTATCCCCATCTACTTTTAAGTCGACTAAAAGAGTACACGGAAATGACTTACAAAGGATCGGCAAATGCTTGCCACCAGGTTTCTTAACGAAACATACATCATTTGGAAGAGCGTGAAAAATGGTGTACAAAGAAAAAAACATTAGCTGCCCAATTGGCCTTAGGGCATAGATATGAGCCTTTTAAAAAGAGGCGATTTGGGGCCGAACCGCCAGTTGGCTTTGTTACAGTAATCGAAGCGGCTTGAAATTGTGTCAGTTGAGGTCCTGGTACCTAAACACGCTTGCAGTAGTCGTTTATACTCATTGTTGAGTTATTTGACATTACTGTTAATTATTAAAATTGTATAAAACTAGGTTAGTGAAAAAATTGGACCAAAAGGCTTTGGGAATATACTTATATCATGGATGGGGTCATCCACATACAAAAGTCCCAAAATCGAAAATTGCCTGTTTTCCGGCCTTACTAACGACTGTTCACTGGGTCAGAAATTCTGTTTTTGGCTTATTTTACAGTTTTCTCTTGGGATTTTTTCAGAAAGGCTTTGGTAAAGTAAATTATCAACCATTAATCAGAATTTGTCAAAACACTGTCGTGATACCCATGTAATCGTATGGTAAGGGTAAGCATGCCTACTTATCAGTACCATCAAATTTATGGCTATTTCAAAAAAGACCCAAAACTCAAACAATTCTTTAAAAATAGCGTAGATATGGATTTTGGCAATAAAGAAAACAAAATTATGCAAAAAATTCACAATATCGTGGTTTTACAGCATATAAGAAATGAAACGCAAAATTAAACACAAGGAGCCTACCAACTTACCACCTTTTGAGCCGGAAGTCGTGTCACTACCACTGGGCCAACCGAACACAGTTTGGCAGAACCTCGAAGAGCTTATAAAGTAGGGCCGGAAATTAAGCAAAAACATGTATTTGGGCCATAAGTTTGTCCTAACACCAATTGGGCAGCTAATTTTTTTACTTTGCACACCATTTTTTATGCTCTTTCAAATGATATAGGTTTCGTTAAGAAACCTGGAGGGAATTATTTGCCGATCCCTTGTTAATTATTATACGAAAACTTTCCGAAAAAACTTTTATGGGGTATTTTGAGTACGAAAAGACGGACAACGAGAAACAAAGGTGGTTTGAGAAAGAGAAAATTTGAAACTCTTGTGATAAGAGAATGGATTTGCAGGAAGAATTTGGGAGGAGCAGATTTATAGGTGATGGGCATTCAGGTGGCTATGAATAGAATTTGTTTTCTAGTATTGTTACGGTGGAAAGAGAGATGTCTTGAAAGAAGAGATGGAGGTCATTGGATAAGAGATATAACGACGAATCTGGATGGCCATCTTTCTGATGGAATGATCGGCGTTTTGTAGGTTTTGAGGTTCTAAAATAAGGTGGGACTTGACAATCTGGCGGTTATTTTGTCAGAGGATGCATGTCGTTGCATGTTTATACTTCATTTATCAGTTTTTTTACCTTTTTCACCCACCGATTATTACTTTAGGGTGATAAACGTGTTTACTGGTATTTTTTGGACCATTTTCCAGATGTTTCCTCGGAAAGGAATGTCCCAAAAACTAACCTTTAATTGAGTTGTTCGTTTATTTGGGTAATCCTCATAAAAACTCAATTACCAGCTGAAGGGCCATTCCAAATTTGAAACAAAATGATGGGGGCGAACAGTTTTCCAAATTGAATAAAGGACCGATCAGCAAAGCGATGCTACAGGCCTGTGAACGCCGAATTTGCATCAATTAAAAGGTTATTTTTAGGAGCTCATGTGGAAGGAACTAGTTTCTGGAGTAAACATCCCCTCAACAACGAAGTTACAAAAACATTCAAATACAATAATATTGTATATACATTATGAATGCCATTTCGAGGATTTGCAAAGATTTTCCAAAAAAATTTACGTAGTAATTACGCCACAGACAAGTTTTGCTGCGTGAACAAGCCATTACAATACTTCCTACGCGGAATACATTACTTTCTCAGTTAAAAAATGTCTGCGCATTAGAATATTGACAGAGGACGTGCCACAAAAAGGAGTGGAGAGTCGAGAACTACAATAGTGTTCCAGTGTTTGATGCTCTTTAGCTTTTGCAAAAGCTTTTGATACGAATCAACAAGTTTTTCAGGCTGTCGATACTTGTATTACCATTATTATTTTGCATTGATTATTGTTATCTTCCACATGTGTTTTCTATATGGGTGTCTGGAGATTTAAATCGGTCCTCCAAAACTCGTGTTCATTTGGACAATTATTTCTAAAGTTTACGTATTTGGATATTTGAGGGCATGTCAGTCCAGCGTAGTTGAAGCTATTTCCTGACCAGGATTTGATCGATGTTGCGTTCCGTCACAAATAGAATTTTGGAGAATAATCTTTGGCTTTTTTCTCTTGGCTAGCCGGGGCAAAACCTTGCTCTTTGTGACAAACAACTATTTTAAAATTTTCTTAATTTTTTGCGACTAATTTCGTTCACCAAAAATTCTTCCCAAAGAACTTTTATACCTAAAATCTTTTCGTCAACCGATAGTGTGTGGACGAAACGTCCAAACCGGTCAGGAAATGAATGCGCTGGATTGACGCGTGACGTGCTCTTTATCATGGTATGATGTCAAGACTGCTTCATAGTAAAGGACAAGTACCTTGATGTTCGTATTTCTTAAAATAAATGACATCATTCCATGACCCCCCCCCCCCCTCCCATGTTCTGACCGATTTCAAGCATGCTCTCCCACACCATTCCCAATCAATTAACAGTCTGCCAGTCATCTGCCCTCAGGGTCCGGAAACGATCCATCTAATTTATGACCCCTTTGCTTGCTCTCCTTGCCTGATTCACTAGCATTAGTCAAATTAGCCACCTAGCTGTGTATTTAAACATTCCGAAAAAAAACAATACAATAAGTAACACGATAATATTAATAACTTTATATATAATTTCAATAAATAATCAGTATCCACTGGGTTTTCTGCTGATGTGTAATCAATGGGAAGAGTGAAGTGAGCGGTACGACGAGACCTCCAATGCCATGTACAAGATATAAGGTGTGCAGAGAAGGCTATATAATCAAGATCAGAGAACTGTAGAGTAATAAATTAAAGGTACCATGCCATCGATGGATGGACAGCATGTACATCATGACCATATATGATGTACAAGACAATCGAAAAGAGGGAGAGATCAGAAAAGATCGAGGTCAACGCAATACGAAGGGATTTGAAGCTAATCGACTAATCAAAATATACAAAAAAAAGACTAATAACAAGAAAGTAACAAGCACCCGTTTAGTCGCTGACTATTAGATTGGTCGTTACCAGTTTTGCCTGAGCACATCTCGCCGATGTAGTGACCGTGCCGGCCTGAACACCAGTAAGCACTTCTTGAACTGTTCATTTCGAAAGCAATTCGTTCTGAAAAACAATGATATTATTTACAAACTAACATAAACAGAATGAATCGATGATATTGTAAATAGTTTGGGGCAATAAATTATTTAAAATTGGACCCATGCAACCTTAAATCGAGCGCAAATTGTTTTTCGCTACATCTTATTCCTCGTTATATTATACGTATGTGCTCCTAATATATACATCCGCAAACATCATGTCTTCATTTCGTATGCATATTCAACCCACATTCGATTGCTCGGTTAGCCTAATCAAATGAAGCAGGTGATATTGGAATGTCAAAACAGTGGAGTGCACCCGTTATAACCGCATTATGCCCATAATTCCAAATTAGATCCATCTACAAACGCGCGTAAAGGGACGTTCTAATCGTATTATCCTGGCCAAAAATAAAGTTACAAGACTATAGTCTCACTTTATTGTTACAGTATCATGAATTAGAAGAGAAACGTCATAAAAGTACCCCTTACCGGCATTGTGACCTCATGTTGGGGTTAGTGTCACTGTACATCTCATGGCATAATGTGCAAATCCGGTCTAGCACCACATGTAACCCTTCGTTCGCGTATATGTTACATCCAGTATTTTTGTTTGCGTTTTCTATTGTTTCTGTGGGTTTGTTGTTCAAAACATCCAGACCATCATCCATCACTGATCCTGTCACTAATAGCACTGTTAGTAAGAGTACGAGTAGAGAACGGGGTATTGCGCTTAATTCGCCCAATAACTGCATTGTTGACCTGAGGGGACACCAGTTCGATTTTTGGCTGAAGAAATTCGCTTATTATCGGAAATACGATATTAAAATTTAATATTAAACTGCAGATAAACAACAATCGAAACAGCAATAGTCCAGTTCGGAAATGCAAATCTAATGTGGTAACTTTAGTGATATGATATTTAACGGCTAGAAAGGTTAACGTGCGTCCAGATTACAAAATATTCCACCGGGAAATACCAAAAGGTCTAAGAGCTGCTCCCTAAGGCCATCCACGCGGAAGGAACACGAGGTTTGCATCGGGATTTGAGTAAGATATAAACAGTAAGTTCAGTGTAAACAAAGTACAGTAGGCAAGAAGTAAACAAAGGAATTGTCGTAAATCGAAAATAAAGGAATGTGACATCAACAGAGACTGATAAAAGAAACATAAATATAACAACAGGTTGTTTCCGTATTTCCCACCCCAACTTTAGAAAGTGGCCGGAGATCAGGTGTTCCATTGGGGACGGTGATCACAATTTAAAATTCCCGAACCGCTCCCAAAACAACAACAGAATGAGTAAATGTTTATGCAAATGACGGGCTGCAGGCCTATAGTAACAGACCGAATGTTTCCTTCGCCCCGTGTAATGGAATGCTCTTCTCGTTCGCTGTCACGCCCCGCCCCGATCTTCTCAAACAGGGGGCCGCCCGCCCATTTCCAGACCGTGTTCAGCCGCACCACATACTGTAAACGAGGAGCACCAAAAATAAGCGCTAATTAGCTTTTTATTTTTTGCAACCTTCAAGTGCACTCGACCCACGCAACGAGCGCGTCGACAATGGGGTCAAGGAACTAGCCACCGTTCACAGAAGACCGAGATATCCCCGGGATACGTGCTTGAGGTGGGCCCGAGCTTGCGTCATCGCAAACGAACACTCCGCGCTCCGAGATTTCGTCAACTGTCATCCAAAAATACAGCCCCCGGAATGACCCCTAAACATGACATGTGACGTCCCATCGACCCGCAATTTAGAGCCGTTCGACGTGTTATTTGAGGGGGGTGCTCTTCAAGTGGAATTAAAACTCATTTCGACGTTTTTGCGGTTTTTGGTCCAACCCGAATGATGAAGTGCCACCGGATTGACCGGAAATGACAGTAGGGCATCAACACTTCGATCAGGGGTCAAGAAGAAGGAAGTCAAAAGAAACCGGAAGATCAAACATCTATATATAGGACACAAGAGAGGAGTGGGAATGGTTGAACGAGATTACAGTTTACATTGTTTTATAATACAATAAAAATAGGAAAACTCAGTCTTAAATAATATTGGAAACTTAGAAACTTGTAGCAAAGCGACGTGCCAACCCTAAAAAACGTGACTCTATTTATAGAAACAATACGAATCTGGTTGGGTAAATAAACATTGATCTCTGGGATTTGGGGTCGCACAAGTGGGCGAAACCATTTGACGAACAGTAGAGGGCAGAATGGGGATTGTGAAATCGCCGAATCATCGGCGGAAACTATTTTTCTTGCATTCTTTACTATGCCCTCGCTCTGCTGAACGATTGAACCTGCAGAAAATACGCTGTGACATAATAGGGTGACATAAATAACAGACATATGCTCGGTAACTGCCTGCAGTCGGGTTTGTCGCCTCTAGGGTGTGATGGTCGTCATTAAATCTGCTAATTAAGAGTCAAAATATGTAATCTGAGCTGGGGAAACAAAAAGTACAGTATTATTTGGGAACAGTGCACATGATGACAGAGACTGAGTCATCTTAGATTTGAGAAATAGATCGACGTTACTTGCACTGGAAAGATGTAATAAACAAAAAGATCATATCAATATGGTCCTTTCAACGCAGTACTAAGGTTGGTTAATGCTACTCAGAACTTGTGCTTATGTCATATTCCTTATGACCTAAAAGCCATGCCTTTCCCAAGTATGGTAACTCTAATATTCCGCGTGTAGTGGTCCCATTAGTTAACAGTGAATTCGACTTCCGACTCCATTCAAGTCTAAAAGTACGTTCCCTGTCTCCGCGCATTTTAAATCTTGGGTTCCATTCAACGCCGATCCTAATAAGGTGTTCCTTTGTCTGTCCCCAACTAACTATTATATGTTCGGAACTACTGTACTTATCTCTCTAATATTGTCTACAAAGAATTTTCTCTAATATGAATTGGGTTGCAGCCTTTCCTTTGACGTCATAAACCTCTGACCCTCCCCTCAATCTCTTGATTACCGTAATAAAGAAGGCTAATTTATGCATCAGAATCCCGAATTGGGACTTCTGGCGTTGTTGTCGCCCGCAGACACAATTCCTCATCTAATTCTGATGAGGAATGGTGCGGCCCCGGAGGCGTTTATTTTGTTTGAAACGTCATGGAAGTTGTCTTTTTTTGTGGAATGGGAAATGACCGAAACACCATGACACAGGGTTCGTTGGTATTCCATCGGCGCTTGTTTTCGGGAATCCGGCAGATTAGTATGCCCATCACGGACGGTCGGCGCATGAGGATAAACGATCGGCTCGGCCGATGGTTGTGGCCAGAAAAAACGGAAATGGAGGTAACGATAATAGTAAATGATTATTAAACATACATGTACAACAAGAATCGGGAAGATGGAGTTTATCATCAAAGACTAATGGATCCAAAAAAAGATACGATAAATCTGGAGGACTTCGAGACCAGAGGATTGGGCCCAACTTCGAAAACATCAGACTGTTTTATCACTAATCCGGACCCTATCTACTCTCCTGTTCGTGAAGTTTAATTAAGCTCTTGCAACGTCATCATTTCCATTGCCGGTAGGGCATTCTGGGCAAATACCAGTAACAATACACTCAAAGAAAGTGCATCGGAAATTAATGGGACAATAATGTTCCTAATCTCTATATACGGGGCATGTAAATGACTAAAAATAACGGCTGCAAAGTCCGAGTATTAGTTTCAACCGCAAAAACAAGATCAAGCCGGTGCAAAAGTGGACAGGAACTAAGACAAAAACAGTTTACGAAAAGAAACGGAATTCAGTTATTATGCAGGGAAGGTTGTATAGAATTATATTGCGAACCGATGTGACCATTGTATATATATATTGCAATAAATAATTCAACGAATTCGTACTGGTCACCCGTTTTTGATCCAATTATAAAGTTTGTCCGCCCCTTCCTTTCAAAAAACACATTTTTCGAATTTTTTCGATAGAAAAAGGTTTGGCACTCCAAGAATCTCAAGGTTTCCAGCCAATTCAATTCACTTTTAATCCCGACAATGACGTAGTCCGCGCAATGCGATCACGCAATCAAGTTGGAATGCGCGCGGTATTCGCATTCCGCGCATATTTGTCGCCATTTAACGACTTTGAGATTTCGTAATACCTGAAATAATATTCATGCAAATGAAAGCCGCCTCCGAGCCCAAAATATAAATCCGAGTCAGATCGACGGAAAAGTGCAAGGAATACTGTAACATGGCCTAGAGACAAGCTGGGGCCTAAACAACGAAGAGAGGTCGTATTGAGAAGTAATGTTGACTTAAACGATTTCGGCTGGGAAAATCGACCTTAGACTCCAATTTCTTCAGTCGATGACGCAAAATGAATAGTAAATCGATGGAAAGTTGCAAAACCAGTAGCCCAAGATTTAAGAACTGGAGATCAAAAGCTAATATCGGCTTTAAAATATGCATAAAAATGCCAAAAGGAAAAGTGAGGCCACGACATAAAGGGTGTGTTTATTCCCAGCTAAATCGTATCATTTCCGATCAAAAAAATTTGCAGAGTCATCGTCCTGACATTACTCATGCATCGGAGAACTCATAACAAATCAATTGCAACACGCACCCCCGCAGTCACCCAGTTTTCAGTTTTATAGCCCCGGGGCAAAAAAAGAAACAGTAATTGCAATCTCCACAACTGAAACGGGACAAAAATATAAAAGAAATTTGGGAAACAAAACGCCTGCGGCACTCTTTTGTGGCCATGGTTTCAAAAATTGAAATAATTTTCAGACATGCCCGGGATACTGTAACATTGACTATTAATCGAGTAAATTGTACTCAACGGTTCGTTCCAGCGGTGGCTACAGAAAAAAACACGACGCGGAAAGGGGGAAACGTCGTATCCGATGGATGCATGCGAAAAGGATAATATTTATTCCAAAACATCCGATTTGGAATGAAACGTAGGCTTAAAAGGTCGATTCGGAATATTTGATTGGGAATTGACTGTCCAAAAGATAATATTTTGGATACAAAAAAGGAGTGACGCTATTGAAGCTCTAGTTTTTGGGCATTCTCTTTATTCTTATATTATTTTAGGGATTCTTGGTTTAGGTCAATAATACAAATTTGAGACTTCGACCTTCTTTTTTTGTTATTTTTTCACCAACATTTGTAGCAAACCGGCTACAACCATTCCCCTTGCCACATTACACTGGCCATGCTCATTGGGGTACGGTAAGTGCATGACGTTTTTAATGTCATCACTGTCTAATAGCTCCAAAATACCTATTTGGGTAAGAGTGCAGGCCAATCTTGATACACACCACTGATCTCGGGACAAAGATCGTCTCCAAACGAGACCCCGACCTCATTAATTAACGCTAAACGCCCTCCGGAAATTCGGATGACGTTTGTATTCGTGCTCTAAATGGCCGTTCTTTCTCGTTCTCTGCAGCATCTGGAACAAACGATTGCTCATGGACCAAATGACAAATACGTTCTAATTTGTGCTAAACGCCTCTGGCAATTTGTCATTGCGAATCAATTTAATTGCCGGTATTTATTTTCAAATTTTATTTTGAATGCGTGAAAAACGCTCATTTCAAAGGGCTGCTGAATATTTTAGGAATTCCGGTCGGCAGACAAGTAATAAAGCTGCAAATGTAATGATCAAATGAATGATATCGGAGATTAGAATACAGAAGGAAACGAAAAGAAAAAAGAAATTACATCAAGTGTAAGTAAGGTCAATGAAAACACTTGATTTGAAGTAAATCAATTAGTTAGGAGTAATTGATGAGTAATGTCAGAGATAAGATGCAATCTAATGTTACACTATAGCCGAACAAAGCTCATCCAATTGTAAGTATTTTCCAATTTGGGCGTCTGAAAAGGACAGAGGGGTTTGAGTGTTACAACCAACGCTGAAACCCGCCTGTGGGAATTAAATGCTCTATTTATAATCTTATATCGAATATCCCTGATGATATCATTAAGACAAGTTTTAATTAAGGATGTAAATAAGAGAAATTTGAATGAAATTGTAATTAATTTCCAGAAAAAATCCACACATAAAGATGCAAATAGCGTTCTTTTTAAAATAAAATATTTACAGTTTTGTTACAAAAACAATCCCTCTCTCGGGTATTTACACGACATTTAGAAAACTGCAAATTGATATAAAAATAATTAAATCCCTGAATGATTATCCTTACATCTCCAAAAGTTAATCGTAATCTGGATAGAAATCTTCCAACTATTACAATGCTACTATAATAATATTATAATACTTAACAGTCTCTTGCCTAGTATACGAAGGAAGGCAATAGAAACGGAAGGTATACAGTCTTATTCATGCACATCTACACCCATATGGCGACCATCGGCGAAAGGCCATCGGATTAAAATAACATCGATAGACGAGTATTTACATGGGTCCGGAACGCAAGATTAACCCGGACTAGTAATCTCGCGGCAAAACAACGTCGGATTAGGAGATTCTAATCAAAATCGAAACCTTGTGCAACTAATGACTGTGCCCACGTAATCCAAACACGTCCAAATGTTACATTCCAGGAAATTACTGGGGAATTCGGGCATGATTAATAAAAATAGAGATGATTTTGTAGATTCTCAGTTAAGTGGAACACTCGGAATTAATTTTCAAATTGCAAATTATATTTTAATCAAGAAAAAGGGTTTACAAATTGTAAGTTTTAGGTCTAGCATAAGATTCTACACATCATTTCATATTTAAAACTTCGAAAATTACGAATACCACATTTATAAAGCATGGAATACAGCCTAAATCTAGACTGTGGGCATAGAATTTCTGCCAAATGTACATTTTAAATCGAAAGTGGACATGACACTCGGCCAGAATACATCATGATTTCATAAGTTTACGGGCCTTTTGCAAATTTGATAAATGAAAAGAGAGACGGATTAAATACCGGTTGTAAGATCACAACAACGGAAGTCGGGAGCTTGTTTTGTGGGTTTGGGGACGTCATCAACAATCGGTCAAATTGGGGAAAAAATGAAGATACAATGACTACAAAGTACATGTTCAGCGATTATTGAAAAGGTCAAGGTTAAGCTTTGAATCAGCTGGACTAATTGATCGATCGGCTGGATTGGGGTTTGAAAGAAAGGGAAAACAATTTGCAATTTAATCAGATCTGTGCTCGAGAAAGGGCTGAGATCAGAAGTTTGGGCGACGAAGGAAGGGGAATGGGACGAAAAGGGAACTTCTTAAAGGGAAAGGACTACATTTTGAACACAATTGGAAGAAGTAAAGTCTAAATAAATACTTCCAAACAAAATTTAACATTTTCATCTTAGCAAACAGTTTCCAAAACATTCACTTTTTTATAAACAGAAATCATATTCGACTTCTTCCCGTTTTCGTTTTTACATATCTGGACCAACCTGATTCTTTATTACTCCGCCAAAAACTTTCACCGTCTCTGTAAACAGAAGGACTGCACGAGTTGAAACCAAGATTTAATCGATGTGGCGTTTCGTCACAAACAGAATTTTTGAGAAGAATCTTTGGCTGTTTTCTCCTGGCTAGCCGGGACAAAACCTTGCTCTCTGTCAGACACGAATATTTAAATATTTTTTGCGACCAATTTCGTCTACCAAAAGTTCTTCCCAAATAACTTTTTTATCTAAAATCTTTTCGTCAACCGATAGTGTGTGGACGAAACGTCTAAACGGTTCAGGAAATGCGCTGGATTGACGAGCACTGGTCTTCAAACTACAAAACACAACTAAGATACAGTTTTAATGTCATTGGCACGAACTCAAAGGAATGTTTTGAACTTTAAAAGAAAAAACACAATGTAATCAACAGATCTATGATGCAGGAATGTGTAATAAAAAAGGTGACATAATATACAACTTCCGCTTCGAGATCATATGACAGCGATGTAATTTCAAATATTCGAACCGCAAATGGACGAACTCCCACTGAAAAGTAATGCTATCACTTTCGAAATGGTCATCGCATATAAAAATAGCATTGAAAGTACAATCTCTACTCCTTTATATTATTCTATTTGTTATTATCACGCGATAAACTCTTTCTTTTACTGCCTAAATACGGTAACAACTCACTTAAGATCTCAGAAATTGAATTTTGTTATTTTGTTTTTGGAATGCTGCTGATTTTTTGCTCTTTTTCTCTTTACACCAATCAGAGTTCATCGAAACACGATTACAAAAGTTGAAATTATATAATAGTAATCAAATTAAATTCAATACAATACCTTTTGGAACAAGAATAGCTTTGGTTGCAAAAGTGGCCGCTTTAATCCAGTTGTTTTTTTCCCAAATTTCACTGATCTTCTTGCATATAAACATAGAGCCTCCTGAAATTAATTTCCTTCAAAAATTCCTCGATTTTTTCCAAAAAAAAATGGATTTCATAAATAAATTCGAGGCATTTTCTCGGGAATCACTTAAAAAGGTCAAAGAATGCACCGAGTTTTAGTACAAACCCCCCAGGGCAGAAAAAAGTTAAAGTAAGATTACAGTAAGCACATTGTTAGGAAATGCTTGATTTTGAACGAGTTGTTTGACAATTCAAGAGTCTAATGACCTTTCGTCATCTATTATATCTACTATAATATAAATCTTATTAGAAAAATGAACTTCTAGTTTTTTTGCAAAAAAATTAATTATGAGAAGACATAATAAATTGAATAGAGTCCTGAGGTAATAAAAGAAACCGAGTATAAAGGGATTACATCATAAGCAGATATTATTTTATACTATATATTAATATCAAAAAAATGTCTCCAATGGCTATATCCTGACAAAAATTTAATACTACGATAAAATTCGGTGGTAAACGTGACGAATATTATAAGCTTGCTTAACCTGTTTTCATAATAAAAAATTTTCAGTAATTGTAGCCTTTCTCTCCGATCCTCGAAATACCAAGGAAAATATGCGCCCATAGTCACAGTAATAACTTATACTATAATTGGAGTAAATATCAACGACATTTAAAGTGCGTCAGCGATGGGTGAGGGTGGAGATAATCCCGACGACATTCATAGTCGATTAAAGAAGGAAGGAAGGAAGATGTCGTCATGTGTAATTTCACATCGGGATGTGTAGTCGGACCAGAAAAGAGAGTTCATTTCCTCCAAGCATGGGCAACAAATAGACGAAATGACATCTTATCCTTTTTTCAGCGTGTCAGAATCCAAGAAAGTTTTTCATAAAATCTATTTATATCCGGCAGTCGTACCAGCTACTGTAACGTAAAAGTATGTATATTGGTTTGCCATTTCTCATGGGCAATGTCAACCAGTCTAATTTCCTTGAATGTAACCCTGTCGTCCTTGTCTATCAATATGATCGTGTGACATCTAAAGTGTTCGGCGTTAAAAGTGGTGAAAAACTAAGGTAATATAAAAAAACATACCTGGTTCCATATTTTACAAGATTGGGAGGGAATCTAACAAAAAGCGAGGTCAGATGCTGATAGAAGTCAAAGGAAGTGCCGGTTTGGATCTCATACTGTTTGCAGGGATAAATTCTGGAAAAAGACAAAATTCCTTAAAAAACATCCAGAATAATAAATAATACACTATCGGCAATCCTCAATCACTGATGAAGAAGGACATACTTGTTGGTATCCTTGAGAACTGTCATCAGTGATTCCATCACTTCATCTTCGTTCTTTCCGTGCAGATTCCGGACGATTTCTTCAAACAGTTTCTCTCCCCTCATAACTTTCTGCATTTGAGAAGATCTAGGACTGTTGCCAAAACCGTAAAGTCCTAGAAAAAATTTATACACATTAATCTAGTATATTACCCTTGGGCCATTTGTGAAGTTTAATCTCAGGGACCAGACGATTGGTCAGACAGTATACATCAAACGAGCGTTCGAAATTCCTGAAAAATTTAACTCTTATTCAATATTACTGCATCAGCTACCCATACTATCCTCATAAGTACCAAAAACGACAAATATAATAAAATATAAAGTTATATAAACTCACAATTGCAACCCCACGAAATGAAACCCGTGATACTTTTCTGCATTTCTCACCAATTCTTCTCCGAATTCTTCAACACCTTTTTTTCCCGTCAGGAAATTTTTCGCAATTGCACCTAAATAATATTAATCTACAGATATTACTGTAGAAATACCTCGGCTCGGAGCATCAGGCTTCTTTATTTTGTTTGGAGGCTCGGTGATCGACAGAATATTCCCAATTCTTCCATCTTTGGTAATCCCTAGCCAGGTCCCGCGTTCCGCAGCAAATTCATCCCTTCCTGAAATGTTTTATAATACATCACACGTGTTGTCAAACAAAAACATAATGATTTTAATCTAAAAATTGACAAGACTCTTTTAAAATCAAAGACAACCCTTACCCGCCAGATATCCGTCTTCCCATCGGCTTTCCGAAGTGGGTCTCTCGAGCATTTCATCCCTGTTGTTGATCAAAATTAGCTTGAAAGGGAGTCCTCTTTCTATTCCATCCGTGCACAAAAAGGTAACACACATCTCCGAAAGAATGTAGAACCAAATGAAAACCGTCCGAGAACATCGCAAGCAAAAGTCGAAGCAGTATTTCCATAAATTAGATAAAATATTTTTATTTTTTTAGTCTATGACAAAATGCCAAAATCGATTCTCGATCATGATTCACGGTCAGGGGCAGGGGTGGCCAGTGACCACCTATTTTTCCGATTTGGGCCCGAAGCCCGGTCCGTCAAAAGCCCCGCCCGGCCCGTGAAAGCCCGGCTAGGGCGCGACCTGCCAAAAAATCGTTGCCGTTTTGTTATAACAAGGGTTGTGATTTTTTGACAGTGACGTCAACTTGACGTGAAATTGCCGTCATTTTCATCAAATTGCCGCCGTTGTTTCGGTCGGAAGCTGTCTAACAATAAACTAAACATTATTTAAGGTAGTATAATGCCTTCAAACATGTTTAAGACCATATACACATTAAAACAACAGTTTATAACAACAAAAGGAAGTATTATTTCTGTTATTAAGCCTTCTCCTAGCCTCCCCCATGCATACGACGACGAATTGAGGTACCTAAAAGTTTCGTTGACCCGAAAAGCCGTGAATGAAACCGATTATCAGCCCAAAACACGGATTATCACCCCGGATCGGAAAAAATGGTCGCTTTCAGCAGAAAATCTCTAGCCAAAGACTAGGACTGATCGCAAAACACCTCGGCCGTTGTCATTTTTCATTTTTTTTAATTAAAATGTCATAATGTCATTTTTTTGATTTCGAAAATTGTACTCATTTTTTGTGAATTTTTCATTTTATCTGTCCTGACAAATGTAATTTATAGGAAACGATTTCTGAGATTCGTGAAAAAACGAGTTCGTTTTAAAAACAGCTGGATGAGTACGTACGCAGGTTTTGACTTCGGATTTGCAATCTACGAGACCTGTTTACTATTGTATATGGATATCTAAGGGAAAATATGTCCCTAATTTGCACTTTTTATCAATTAAATTACACTAGGTCTATCTACAGTAACCCGAAATTGTCTACAATGGAGTTGTCCAAAGCCGAATAAGGCTTGAAGTAAGAAAAATGTGTTTATTAAGAACTCTTATTTTATTTTTTTTAAATTTTTTTAACAAATAAGCATGTATTCTAAAATTTGCATAATTTCGAAATTTCCATAAATTAACTTCTAAGTCCGAAATTCGTGTCATACATGAGTAGTAATTCTATAATCAACAGTTTGTGATTTTCGATATCAACGCTCTCGAAATCCCCAAAATCAACTATTTTTAGAGAAATGACAAAAAATTGACATTGTGTCTGGGGTGATAATCGGGGGGATTCAAAAGCCGTAGTTCTGTTCCTTCTTGTCAAAACGACCGCTTAAATAAAAAATAAGTAAGATTATTTGCGACTAATATTATCGGTATTCACCATGACCTATATTAATCTCGCGTTTGAGAGTTTCATATATCACAATTGTCAATTCTACTAAAATGGCGCCAATTTGACGTCAGATTAAAAAATCCGTCAAACGATTCACCATAACTGCTTCCGCTGTGTGGAAATTGGGCTGACAGGGGTTTGGCAAAACCCGGAATTTTTGTTTTTCTGGACGGACATGACATTTAAAGAAGATTTTGGTGGTCGATCAAAAATTTTTCTGCAATTTCATGCATATTACATAATCGTATTGGTAATGTGCCATTAGGGGTTTGCATAGAATGTCGATGAAACCAAGAGACGTAGTGTGTTTTGTCGCCGATGAGGTCAAATGAAATACAAATATTTTGTATTTCAATGTTTTTCCGACGGTTCGGTGTTTCGCTCATCTATTGTACTTCACTTGCCTTTGTAATTTGTTTCTCGTTGTTACAGTCTAGGTGGTATTTTTTAATAATTTCAAAATTTCTCCCAACTCTTGATGTCTTGAATGACATGTATCTTGGAAAACAATAAATTTAACGGAAATTTAATTTATTTTTTCCATCCTTAACGCATGTGCAATATAATGTGAATGGCCTGGCCGTGCTTAAGACTTTTTTTTCAAGTACCCAAAAGTTTCATTCATATCCGGGAAACGCTCGACTGACAACTTGTGATGCTATGACTAAATTATGATACTTTTTTGAGGCAAGCAAGACTTTTTTCTTGTTGCAGATGAACTTAATGGATCTTGTAGACGAGTAGAATTAGATGCGCTTTTAGAAAGAGGGTGGGTCATTTCGAGTAATTAAGAAAATTTAATGACATAAATTATGCTAATTAAGGATTGAATGTCAAGTAATTTTATAACGATGGGCTTTTCAAGTGATTTTATAACGGTGGGTGGTCACAAAAAAGACTGACGTTAAGGATGGACATGAGGCCAGAAGTTGGCGTTTATTACTTACAGGCATTACTCTTAAGTTACTCTTCAACCGTTCCAAGACGTCTTGTTTCGGGACTTGTAGTTTTATTTATTTAAACTTTTGTATTGTTTATGTCATCTTTGGTGATTTAAATTTTCTGACGCTATTTTGTTACGTAACTCTGCAAATATTTATATTATTCATAAATTTGCATAATTTACATCCCCTGCAGTCCGTTAAATTGTACAATATCTCTGTCAATGGCTCAGACCATGACGGAAACGTTGCCCAGGGAGAATTAAACAGTCCGAATGTAGAAAGGGGGGGGGGGGGGGGGGTTAAACTTGTTGATTGCCCTTTGGGAATGTCCGAAAAATGCGTTATTTGGGGGTTATCGCGTAACTCAAAAAAGGATAGGTAGAGGGAGAGGGGAGAATGAGATGGCTAAACTTATTTGGAGTTGTAATAACATTTAACGAAGGAGTAACAAAAAACATGGTACTGCGAAAATGTTCTCTTGGATATTTAGAATCAATTTTGCCTGAAATCTGACCGTTTCTGATTTCAGGATGAAACAGTTTACATAACTTTCAAAGTGTCCTCGATTTATCAGACTTATGCAGAAATTATTTTTTCATCGGTTCCTATATCTACCTTTGCACATATGATCAATCTAAACATCTAGTTGAACATGGTGTTTATATTTTTTCACACTTGTCATCACAGTCCTCAACGTCCTTGTCATTCTCATCTCCGCTTGCTTCCCTGTTTCTCATCTCATCTCAAATCCTGCAAAAGTTCGGGTCAAAGAGTCAGAGTCATGGCCAAAGTCATTGTCCCCTGAGGGCAAAGGGAACGTTTCGACACGTTGAGTCCGTCGATGTGTATCAAGAATAGGTTTTCCGGAAAATATTTTTTGTTATCTCGTTCTAAAAGGCGAAAGAAGCCTGGGGGTTTGTCTCGAAATTCCCAATTCTTTTGTGCCCTCAGGGTCGGTCAACTGGTTCAAAGCGTCTTGGCGGAAATTTGATCGAAAAAAAATGTTCCCGGAAACGTTGGAGATTGGGGAAATGGATGAGGTCAGGGTGAGGAAATCGGGGGACTTGCAAAGTGCTGATTGAGCTCATTTGAATACTGATTTGCATAAGGGATTAGGGTTTGAAAAGGAAAGTGGAAAGTACAGAAACGTTAATATTTGAAGTGATCCGAGCGTCCTAATACTTCTTAGTTTTTTTCAAGACAGCTTAGGAGCAATATTTCTATTTCAGCTTTTGGTCTTTGATATCAAGTAGATTTTAATTGAATATGCTCTAAGGGTTTCAACTGTTTTGTTTAGTCACCTGTTCTTTATCCAAAGTTTCCTCGGCCCACCCTCACTGGCCGTTCTTTCGGCCGTTCTTTTTGCTCCGTCTACTTTAATATGTGATGAGAAGTGTTTCCCATCTAGTTTATTTCCACAGTAATGACGTCATTAATTCCGTGATATGACATCCGCAGAGGGAGAAATGTGTTTTCTGACCTCAGGGCACAATCGGCTGCAGAACTGCGTGATGTATAATCATGTCTTAAAAAATGGTTTGGTTTCGTATAGTCATTACTCTCTAACGATGAGGTGCTTTGCATGGCGTCAGAAAAACTCCTAAGGGGTTTGAAATGTTCCTGAAAGTGAGCATCCACATTATAGTAGATATTAAAGTATCCTTCTCTCTGCTTAAGCTTTGGTTCATATCATTTAATGGGAGTTCTGGGTATTCTTTTGTTAAACTCCTTACTGACCCATTAAATACCTCGAATATAAACCACTCAAGTATGTATCAAACTTCATTTTCTTTTGTGTCTTTCTTTGCTTATAGACTGGGAAGTGTTTCTTTCTCGGTTCGGAAGTGTTAGAACTTATTAAATCCAAATGAAAACATGTCAATTACTGCTAAAGGCGCCACGTTATGACGCCGAGATGTCGTCGCTAATCAGGTCTGAATGATTTTGAATTCTACGTAGAGAGCTGGTCTGTGGGCCAAGAACTGGCTGACTCTGTTTTCTGGCGGTTATTATGCGGAAGTTTTTTTTTTGATTTTACACATTTTGTATTGTTGTGTTCATTTTTGGACAGTAATAGACTTGCAAGTTTTATGACAGAGGAGGTTTTATCTCCAAAATGCGCTAAAAACATCGCGCGTTTCCTTGAATACCATCCTGTCTCGATT
Organism: Bursaphelenchus mucronatus; assembly: GCA_025436335.1. NCBI lineage: Eukaryota > Metazoa > Nematoda > Chromadorea > Rhabditida > Aphelenchoididae > Bursaphelenchus > Bursaphelenchus mucronatus. The sequence continues at coordinate 7,168,200 of CM046356.1, forward strand.
ACCATCTTTTCGCTGAATTCCAGTCTCAAGGGACCTTGAGGCCATTAATTCCTGGGCAGTGAAACGTTAAGCCCCCCAATAAAGCCTCAAATAAACACCTCGCGGTTTTCTTCGTCTCGTCCAAATAACATTACTCAATACTTTCAGTTCATGTTGTCGTATGGCGGTGATACCTCCACCACGTCTACCTCGATTTCTACCTACAATCGGCCGAGTTCGTCGACTCCCCGATTACCTAACAACAACAACTTTCTATCGCCATTTTACAGTAAGTTTTGGGGAAAGTGCAAACCTTTGGCAAATCTTGTTGAACATGACCTTTCTTAAATATTCAACATGACCTTTCCCTGCACAAGATCAAGAAACGTAGTCTAAAGTTGGGATGTAATTGGGATCTGTTTATGTAAGCCGATCCCCCATGTGGATGTATTTATCTATGGGGCCAAACAAATGCCAGGACAGAAGTCACGCTCCCAGGGGTCGGGTCGAGACGTTCCAAGGACACAAATAATCGCTCGGAGCATAGCTGACATTGAGAACTTGGCTTTGGTCTGATGTTACACATGAAGCCGGCTTTGAGCATTTCACCTTATTTCATTAATACCCCAAATACGGGAAACAGGGTTGTCAGTCAATCAACCCCTGGGCGCGAGGTTAATTTAACGTTGCAGTTCTGAGTGTAAAGTCTTTAAACTTGCCCAACTCGGCTCCTTGTCCACTTTTTTCCATATTCTTTGGGTGTTTCGGAACGTCTGAAGGTTGGCTCCGGACCTGCTGATTTCCCACGAGAAGCCGACGATAACCGGGTTTCTTCGTTCCATGTGTTTTTAAAGGTGAATACAAAGGAAATTGTAGCATTTAAGCTCACCATATTCCAATTATGTCCTGTTTTGGTGTATTTTAGGCGGCGTTCCAGTTAGACGGGGATTACTGATTCGACGATGACTTTAATTGTTTCCTAATTTAGCTCACTTCCATCTTGACTACTTTCTTCAAAATCCTTTGTCCTAAAAAGTTAACATTCTTCGAATTATTTGCCCTTTCCGAAACACTATAGCCAACTAACTTATGCTAATTTATGCAGATTATTATAACTGGGTTCGCTTTCAGAGATCCTCCGAATTCCCCAAAGAAACATAATATTAAAAAATTTTGCGTCATATGGTTCGATACTTACTACTTTGTTTCTTTTAGTCGCACGCGGAACGGGCGATTCCCACGTCACAGCGGAATATTTACTTTTTGTGGCACTTAATTACCGTATTCGGAGATGGCTAGCCAAACAATTGAGACGAGATTGACTCTTCTTTTGTCTAATTAACTATGAGCTCCATGGGAGGGGGTTCCAATGAAGCACTTTGGGAGTATTAAACGTCAAGTGTAATGTAATTCGAACTCATTAAACTGTTTGCTGGAGCCACAACGGAAAACCCGAACCAGTGAGCTATGATTACGACATTTTCATAGCTCGGGTGTATAAGCCTTTCCAAAAAGACATTGTATTAAGTTCTGGTGGGGTGTTGTTATAATGAAACCGTTTGTTAACAAAATTATGCCTCAAGCAATGAATCCTTGTGCGCTTTCTTATTCCTTCGGCCGTTCCGCGGACCGCATTCAGCACTTGAAAGTTTTATCTTTTGGGGATATTATCTATTCCGGGGATCGTTTTGTTATTTGAGACTCTGACTTCTGAACTATTGTCTTGTGTATGCCCTCAGGCATTCCGTTTTCTTTTTCCCATACCGTTTTGTCATTGTTTCGGTTGTCATGTCATTTCCGAAGATGATCGCATACACTTTTTTGTCATTTCTTGTCATAATGTTTTGTTGAAGTCCCGTCGTGATGTCCGTGGTGGTTGATGTGAGATAACGGATGTCGAGGTCTGATGGGGGTCGGGAATCGCCTTCGGGCACACCGTCTCCTTCACCACCTCCTCTCAACAACAACACCATCATTGTGAGGTCAAAGAAGTCGGCGTCATCAAGTTGCCTGCACTCTGCTCCCGGCCGACGTGTTCGGTTCCGGGAAGAAGGCCGTGAGAAGGCCGTTCGACACTCACTCGGCTCAGGTGAGCGTCCAATTAAGGCATCTTGTCCTTTACGGATAATGGGCCCTGATTTGGCAGTGTGGGTTCAGAAATTGGGAGAATGGGAAAAGCGGAAAAGAGTAATATCTGCGGATGCCCGACGCTACGTGGGTTTGGCCTTTGTACCCCCCACAATGAGTTCGCTCTATCCAATGGGCGATGGCCCTCTAATTCCGCTAAGTAGTTATGCGCTAGCTGGCTCGCCGCTCTTTCTGACACGTGGCTGTTCCCACATCAGATTCGCTACATCCGACTCGTCAACCGGCTTTCAAGCAGGTCGGTGAGGTCTCTTAAGAACGAGAGTGCCCAAGTCCGTCGTTTACTTGGGTCCATCGTTTTTAAACCAAATTTACAAACCTATTTAGCGAGGCCCAGAAAGGACCCGGAAACATGAAAGGTCATGTTCAAGAGCTATTATGGATGACAAGCGGCCAGTGTTCACGTATATTCTCGTTTCAGGCCAACCCCACTCGACGGCGGAACGACATCCTCTGGACTCGAGTTCCTCCTCGGCCGTCAACTACATCCCCATGAACGAGGCTTCCTTCGAATACACGGCCGAACAGTTTGAACTTCGAGTTCATCCTCCAAAACAATATAGATGTTGTTGTGGCCAGATCCATGTTGTTGTGAGTTATTATTGAACTTAACCACTTGCTGAAACAGATGTTGAACCCTTCAAACTTTGTGTTTTCAGCTCGGAACCAAACTTTTTCTCGTTCTTTACGTGGTTCTCACGATGTTTGGACTTGTTTTTGGGATGGTTCAGGCCATGGTATGGACCGGAATCCCTTTTCTTGTCACAGTTATGACTGTTTATGGGTTTTGTCGCAAAAAACACAAGTATCTTTATCCGTTTCTCATCATATCTGTAAGTTGTTCACTGTTTTTTTGATTATATTGAGTCTTCAGGTAGTGCAACTGATTGTTTGTTTAATTATGGGTCTGGTCATTGCCACGTTCTCGATTATGAACTTCGAGACACTGAAAATGATACTTGGTAAGTTGAGAAGCACGCATTTCGGATACGTTTCATAATAGTATCGGCTATAATGTGGTGTTCTTTCAGCGCACAACATGAAAGCAGAGCCCTCGACAACTGTGATCGTGTCCATTGTCGGAGGAACCGTTTTCTCCTGCTTCTTGTTGGCGATAATCCATGTTTGGCAAGTAATGGTTATCTATAGGTGAGATATAACTTAACCTTTTAAATATGTTCCCATGCTGAGGATATCTAAGATTGACAATCTCAATTTATTTCAGTTGCCTCCAATACTACGAATACGACCTCCGGCCGGATCGAGCTTTGGTCAGCACCCACGGAGACCCGACCAACAACGGCTTCAGCTACTTTGAGAGTACTCAGAAGTTGCCTCATAACATTGACGCCTTGGCCAGCCTCAATTCGGAAATGCAACAAAGAAGGTCCGAGTTGATAGCATAAGGCAAAAACGGTCACCTCATCCCCAGCAATACGATGTCTTTTATATTTATCAGATCTCGCATGTTATTGCCAATTATTGTGCCTTCCCATCTCCTCGTTATCATTCCTATTTTGCCATAACAATTAATGTAATCATGCTGAATACCGGTCTCTCACTCCTTCGGGTCCAATAAACTTTTACAGTGTAAAATGTAACCTTGTTATAGTGGGGTGCAAGTGCAGCGCTTTTCAATAATTTTATTTTGGACCTAAACAACAAGAAAACAACCAGTTTTTGAATGTCATCAGCCGCAATAAGGTTATCCTTTCTTTGGTCGCATTGTTGATGACAACAAAACTGCTAACAATTTACAATTTCTGTCGTTGTCTGAGTAAAAACAGATCTCTGAGAGGGGTTCTAGTGTCATATGGTAGTCGGGAGATTCCGAGGAGCGATTTTACTTTGGGATGCCGAAGTAGTAATGACTGGACTAGGCCAGTTGCACTAACTGTCAACCAATATAAAGGGATACACTAAAACAATATTCATTAAAAGTTTAAAATCTTACCGCTGGCATTTTAATCATTATCAAGGTGGCGGCCATTGTAAACGCTCCGAGAAAACCATCATAAAACTTGTTGAGCGTGGTTAGCTGACGTGGAAAAATTAGCCTTTGGGACTGAAATTGAAAAAAGTGCAATTACATTTTTCGATATTATACTTACATAAAGATTCAAAAACCCGAATATAGCAACTGCTACTGGCAGGACAAAGTAAGGATCAGGCAGCAGAAAGTCGTCAATCCACAGAAATCCATTTAATGCAGGGGCAAAATCAGCTGTAAGATAAGAATTACATTAACAACAAGCCGTATCACACATTCTCAAAAAACAGTCAGAATCCACTTACCACTTATGACATTTCGGATAGCAAACGAAGAGTAAATCCAAAACGGCACTGTACATAGCTTCAACGTTTGGATTCTGGATGAATGCAACTTGTTTTCCACTACATATTTCATTAACGCCTCTTCTGCCTAAGACAACGTAACACTCAAAAAAAACAAAGTTCTTACCGCTTTGTTCGCTTTGACGGTTAATTCCGGATCATTCGCAATAACCAGCTTGGTGCCACTTTCGTCTGGTGCTATAGGCTTATTGTTGCTTTTAGCGACTCTCTAAAAATAGACAATACAAAGAGATCAAAAAAATCAAGATAATTTAGCATACCCTTAAGACCTCTGTTTGGAAGTAGTTGTAAGCATTTATACGCCTAGCAAACAATTTCTCCGCATAGACATGAAATGGTGCTGTAGCGAGTCGCAAGCCAAGACCCGCGACCACAAATGTCCCAACCCAAGGTAATCCAGATCCGTGAATCACTAAAAAACATCAGGTATGAGATAATAACTTACATTCCATGCCTATATTTAGTCCTTGAGTTATATTCGCATCAGAAAAGTATGTAAGGAAAGGTGTAACAAGACTAGGCAATGCTGGTGCATCGCCATAACACCTCCTCGATCTTCTAGTTAAAACTAACGTCCTGGAGCTGAGAATTACATATTTAGCTGGTTGCGAGATCCTCAACATCCTAATCTAACATCTAACGGAGGATTTCGTGAATCTTTGCACATAAAATAAATAGACAAAAGGATATCTTATACGATCGAAGATGTCAGAAAATGCTGTGTATTTATTTTGGAAAAGTGCACGTCAATCCAGCGCATTTCCTGAATCGTTTAGACGTTTCGTCCACACACTATCGGTTGACGAAAAGATTTTAGATATAAAAGTTCTTTGGGAAGAATTTTTGGTGGACGAAATTAGTCGCAAAAAATTAAGAAAATTTTAAAATAGTCGTTTGTCACAAAGAGCAAGGTTTTGCCCCGGCTAGCCAAGAGAAAAAAGCCAAAGATTATTCTCCAAAATTCTGTTTGTGACGAAACGTCACATCGATTAAATCCTGGTCAGGAAATAGCTTCAACTACGCTGGATTGACGTGAAGTGTATTCTTTTCTCGTTTTGATCTCAATTGAACCAAGGGTACCATAAAAACCGGTGGATTTTTTTTTGCAATAACTGGAAAAAATGGGGCAGAGGATTCAAAAAATACTTTTTTTATAAAATTTTTGTAGAACAGTTATTCCACAGACAAACTAAGGAGGACTTGGTGGACCACCCTGTATGTAGAAAGAACAACAAACAGCTATCTTATAAAACATCACCTTCTACGTCTCAGAAAATTAATTTTATATTCAGCAGGGGTGGTCACTGGCACCTATTCTTCCGATTTTGGTTTTTACAAGCTCGGCTCGGCCCGTCAAAAACCAGGCCCGGCCCGGCTCGGCCCGTGAAAGCCCGGCTAGGGCGCGACCTGCCAAAAATCGTTGCCGTTTTGTTATAACTAGGGTTGTGATTTTGACAATGACGTCAAATTGAAGTCATTTTCATCAAATTGCCGCCGTTGTTTCGGTCGGAAACTGTCTAACGATTAAACAAACATTATTCAAGGTAGTATAATGCCTTCAAACATGCTCAAGACCATATAAACATTAAAACAACAGTTTATAACAACGAAAGGACTTTAATAGACCAATTTCGGATCATCTTCGTCCTTGTACTTACTTAGTTAATTGGATTTCTTTCAACAAATTGCAAATAGAATTACTGATAAATGTTTATTAGCCTATTGGGAACTAAAGTTTGTAAAAAAAGCTTTGGTCCCGGTAGTGCTATTGTAATACATTATTATATATGCACTATTTTTGAGAGCAAACGTGAAAAAAGCTTGTAAATGTGTTAGAACTTGAAAAAATACAACAACAACCCTATCAAAAAATTTACACGGCACGAAAACAATGAATGCCAACGGTTTGGCATTATGATAAAAACCAAGCCGGGCCTGGCCTGAAAAACCCAGGCCCGCGGTCCGGACCGGAAATTTCGGGCCCGGCCCGGTTTCAATTTTCCATTCTTTAGTCAGGTCCGGCCCGATCGGGCCGGGCCGCCGGGCCTGGCGTCCACCCCTGATATTCAGAAACTTTGGATAGTATAAAATCGCTCCTCTTTATCTGCGCCCAATTTACAAAAATTTGCAAAGAAAATAAATTCGATTTTCGCCAAGTACGGAGTTCTTGTAAAATGACATTCATTCGTAGTTCATGCCGACTGCTAGACCAGTTTGTTCACGATGTTTTCTCCATTTCCATGGCTGTTATTGGAATTCTTGAGTTATGGAGCTTTGATGTCCATTATCTTCGTCTGCTGTAATCATGCAAATAAAGCGGGAAAAAACAAACAAGCTCTCTCCAACTCGAAGTCCGGCGACAGTGTAGGTAATAAGAAGTCGGAACCGAAGAAAGAGAGAGCCAAGGCCAGTCCGGTGCAGCAATCTGATCCAGAAAAGTGCGGCGATCTGCCTCACAAAGGGTAAGGAGGGCGTGGACAATATTAATGTTCTTTTCAGAGGGGATGCAATACCAGAACAGCCAAAGGATGCCAAAGAAAAACTCAATAAATCCAAGAGGAAGGAATTGTAAGTTTCAATAGACACTTGAACCGAAAGAGTCGTCTAATATTTCAGAAGTAAGAAAGAGAAAACAAAACGAGAGAACAACGGAGAAAGGAAGTCAACAAACGAGAAGAAGGGATCCCCAAATGATGAGGCCAAGAAGGATTCTGGAAGTGAAGGAGAAGATATTGTCATTAAAGAGGACAAGGTGAAGAAGATGGGGTTATTGGATGAGGAAGTTAGAAATAGACAACAGAAGGATCTAAAAGAGATTCAGGATATGGGATCTGAGCACGAACTGGATAAGAGACCTCCTTCTGAGCCAATTGCGGGAAAGAAAGTTGCCATTAAAGAAGAACACTGTAAACTCTATGAAACGGAACACGAAGGAACCTTGGATGAATGATATTAAACTTGGAAATAAATAGAATAAGACAACAATAACACTCTTTATTGAATCTATTATACTTTTAAGTAAGGCAAACGTTCTCAGGCACTAGGAATGTGAGGATAATGTACGATTTACTTGTGATCTACTTGAATATTGGCGTTTCCATTAATTGTAACAACAGTTCGATGTTCATCTACCAGATCTACTAGCTTCTCGAGACATCCGACGGCTCCAAAGTAACCTTCATGATTCAGGAAAAGAGCTTTTTTGGTTCCATTGGACCAAAATTCCATAGCGTGGGATAAATGACGGGCGGCAATGGGGTTAACCCGTAGGAAATTACCTTTAAATTTATATTTTCCAGAGTTAGTATTCATACTCACCAACAAATACAATTCGATCTACTCCATGCTGATTGGCAACGTTTAATGCAATTGATCCGATGTTATTTGCAGTCGTTACAAGTGCTGATCTGGCAAGATCTTCAGGCTTCACCTGTTCTCTGGCATCTTTGTTACAAACCTTTCCAAAACTGGCAGCCACAATATCTCCAGGTAATCCCACACTCTCATATCCACTTCCATAAATGTCCTTCACCAATTTGTCCACATTTGCATTGTCTCCTTTCGCCGCAAGTTCAATCGCTTGTTCAAACGTATCGCATTTACACAGTAAAGAGCACAACCCTGTAAGAAAGAGGTAACTTAATGAAATAATATAATCTTATAATTATAATATAATGATAACCTTGGAAGAATCCACCGCCTATGCTCGAACCGGAAACTCTCTGGAATTTATCGTGAGACCTCACAACAAGGACTGACACACCAGATCCAATGTTGCACACTACATACGGATACTGCAATCCCTCCTTAACTGGTTGTCCAACATGATGTATATCTGTTGATGAACATCGCCCACTTGACCACCGCCTAAAGGAGACAATCAGTTAGATAATACAAAGCTATTAAATGCAGGATGAAATACTTACCAAATCACTTTCTTGCATTTCTCGGGATCTAACGGATTATCATAATAATAGCATTCATCGGGATCAAACGAAGTCACCAATTCTATACCCTTAATCAGAGAGACAAGCTCGTCCGCTTTTCGCATCGTCATATGAAGCTCCTAAAAACATCAACTATTACAGAATACACGTACATTTTCGGTCATAGTGAAGAATTTGACAGCGCCACCTCCGGTCGCACAAACAGTGCTGGTCATCATCGCGAATCCCTTACTTCTCGCTAATTTTATAAAATTTGGCATCTTCTCGGTGGGGAATCTGATAAAATGAAGAGTTCCTTTTCTATCCTAAACAGTAACATGTAAACAATCTAACTACCTTACATTAACCACGACATTATTCAATTGCATATCCACATCTCGGACTCCGGATTCCCCGTAAGCTTTATTATTCACTAAATAATGATGGATCGTTTTGGCCAGTTCACTTTCATGCTCGTCCAGGTATTTCTAAAACAAGAAATTAATGAAACAAGTCTTAGTTTGCTTACAGTGTTTGCAGGTTCAAAATAAACCAATTTGGTCAACGTCCCACCAATATCCATTCCAAACCATGGCATTGCTACAAGCCAAAAGTAAGAACATTGTTATAGCTTACGTGGGATGGAAATTAAAGGTTTTCGGTTGGCAATTCTACTGTTTTCGTCTTGTCCCATCTTGGCCTGTCTTTGACCCGGAATGTCTGAACTAAAATAATATTGGTAAAAAGCTGAAACAAACCTTCACAATACACAATCGATCAAAATAACCGTCATCTGAAGAAAGCACAAAGTACTCCACTTCGTCAATTTTCTTTGCCCTGTCTTTGGATTTCGGCGAAAAAAATAATATTTCTGACACTTCGACTCGATCAATAATCGTCCTCTGACATTTCGTTTGCTTGCATTTGGGCGCCCAAAATTTTTAATTTTTGCTGGAATGAGCTTACAAGTTGACAAAACTGACCAATTTTAGCCCCTTTTTTGTTCAAATTTATGCAAAAATAATGGATTTTTGATCACTGCGTTTTTGGGCCGTTTCAACGTGTATTTGCGGTTTATTTTCTTGCAAAAATATGCCAAATTCCATGGATTCAGGTGACGCAAGTTCCAAAATGTCTTCGGATACTGCTAGTTCGGCTGGAAGCCAGGAAGGACAAGAGAATCAACGTGGAGGCCATGAGATTTGCTCCAAGGTTTTGAATGTGGACAAAAGGAGATTCTACATCGATCTGAAGGAGAACGACCGCGGAAAGTTCATCCAAATTGTCGCTGTATGTTTTTTTCACTTTTTCTTTTGTAGGGCTGTCTAAGGTATTACTTTGTTTTGACTGTCTTTTAGCTTTTGAATGTGCGTAGAAAGGCCAAACTGATGATGACCTTGCCCATTGTTAAACAATTGATTACGCTATTGGACAAACTCGAGATTAATGAGTCAACTGGTAAGTGTTTAACGGTACATCATCAAGGACTGGTTTAGAATACCCCAAGCCAGTTGGTCGAATTCTTTCGGCAAGTCGCATCTACTTTGCTGATCTCCGCAAGAACGATTGGGGAAACTTCCTTCGACTTACTCAGGCCTTCAACCGGACTGCCAAGCGCTACCAAATCTACATTCCAGTTGAGGGGATCCCCGAATTCAAGAAGCTTCTCCAAGAAATCGTCGACGAATACGGAGCTGATGTGGAAGAGCCAAAGTTGCCGGCCTCGCAGCAACTTCGAGATGTCCGCAATAAAATGTTCTACTTTGACTGCAATTCCAACGACTTTGGTGACTATCTCCGTATCACTGAGGTATGGTTTAATTTTCTTTGTTTGTCTTTAGAGTGACTTGGCTGACACGTGGGTATGTTTTAGACTCGGTTCAACTCGGACAACCGCACTTCGATCACCATCTCTCGCAAGAACCTTCAACGTTTCCACGATATCTTGGGTGATTTGGTCAAGTCGTTCAACGAGCTTCGCACTGACGAAAAGGACGTGAAGACCGAAGCCACGGCATGAAGTAAATCCATCCTCTTTTCTAATATGCCTCCGTTAAAATATTTTCTAAGGTCTCCTTATAAAATTCCTTTTTTCTCTCAACTTAAATTGTTATTTTCTCTTAAATAATAAACTATTTTTTCATGGGTATCCAAGTGTAGTATAAAGGCTGTGATTTCGGTTGAATACTGTTTAATCTGTTATCTGGTCTTTATGATTTTTAAAGGCAATGGTCTGTGGCCCCACAGAGTTCGAGCGACGGATGGAGGACAATAATTCCAATCAGTGGCGGCCAGAAATGTTATTCGAAGCGTGCCGGCTGAAAGTGGCAATGTCTGGAACCGGCGAATACAGTAAGATATTTTTAATTTACAATATTATTTGAAATGTTGCGGCACAAAAGTTATCCGTGCTTTTGCAGGAGATGCTGAGATCTTATCCATAAAGGTCGGATATACGGGAGAACGTTCGTTTTATGTTCACTATGTGGATTGTAATCGACGTCTGGATGAATGGGTCAGTGAAAGACAGCTAGATCTCTCTACTGTCACGTTACCTCAAAAGATTCATCGACGGAATATTCATTTTCCGACAACTCCCCAGTTAAATAATTCTGATTACGACTTCGATGCGAGCTCTCGGGGATCAACTCCGGAATGCGGAGATGTTCGAAAATTACAATCATCCAGGAAAAGAGCTTACAATTCCATATCATCAGAGGTGAGAGGTGAAGACTTTAATGCAGTGATTGATGATAAGGAAGAGTCATCTCCTGCTCCTACTAATCCCGCCCCGGCACCTAGAGGTAAGAATTGAATTTTGGATAAGTTTTGTTAGATTATCAATAATCATTCTTAATTGCTGTAGCCGCCCCTTCCCTTCGAGGATCGATGTCTATGGTCGGTCATTCAGAAGATGCCCAAACAAGAATAAGGAATGTGGAATTAATACAACTGGGGCTCCATCGGATGCAACCATGGTATTTCTCGCCCTATCCGAGAGAGCTCTGTGCATTACCTTGTATTTATCTTTGTGATTTCTGTTTAAGACCTCTGAAGAGTGCATTTGTTCTTGGAAGGCATTCGGTAGGAATAATCAATAGTTAAAAGGTTGTTGTTCTAGACGAAGTGCAACTTGACTCATCCACCGGGTGAAGAGATATACAGGAAGGATAAGATCTCTTTCTTCGAAGTCGATGGGAGATGTAATAGAGTGAGAACTTGTTTAATTTTGGTTACTATTGCTATTATTTGATAATGGTTGTGATTATAGACTTATGCGAAACATTTGTGTCTGCTGGCCAAGCTTTTTTTGGACCATAAGACCTTGTATTATGATACGGATCCTTTCCTTTTCTATGTGATGACCGAATCTAAAGACACTGGAGATCATATTGTTGGATATTTCTCGAAAGTAAGATTTTATCAATTTTATTCAATGAATTCTAGATTTTTCAACAAGTTATACTCATCGTGATTTTTTTAGGAGAAGGAATCTGCTGACGAATACAACGTCGCATGTATTTTGGTGCTGCCAGCATACCAGAAGAGAGGTTATGGTCGACTTTTAATCGAATTCAGTTATGAATTGTCCAAAATCGAGAAGAAAACGGGAAGTCCCGAGAAGCCCCTCTCTGACCTCGGGCTTTTGTCATACAGAAGTTATTGGCACAATACAATTGTGGAGACGATTCTGAAAAGAATCGAAGAGACTGCTCAGATCCCTCAAGATATCATGTTAGCTGATGATACCACTGAAGAAATTGACACAAAGACCACCATCTCTATCATGGATTTGTGCGAATTGACCAGTATTAAGAAGGAGGACATTATCACCACGTTACAGGTGAGTCAAATTACTTTTTTACTTGTAGGTTGCCTATCTTTTTTGTATATCCGTCCTTGAGTCTTCATGTTTACTATGCGTCCAGCTATCCGAGCTTGATTTTATTTGCAGGTGAATGAAATGTACGCCTATGTGCGGGGAGAGAATGTAATCCGCCTTACCAACGAGATGATAGACGCTTTCAAACGGTCGGTGAAGAAACGTATGATTAGGATTGATCCGGCCGCCATCCGATGGAAACCCCGGAATTGGGTGCGGCCCAAACCCTAGGTGACCTGGTGTCCCTCGCGATCCCACCTCCCCTCCGCTGATCTCTCCCGTTTCTCCTATCTCGTTGTAATAGAGTAATGTACATTGATTTACCTCCCTCTTATTATTTATATTTCTATGGACACTCGTGGAATTATGGATGCATATCCCCCGAGGATTTGTACAGGTATTTCATAATAAAACAAGTTTAATAAGATTCATTCTTTGATGGTTATAGTGGAACAATCCGTAGAATCGAGAAGGTATTTGCGGATGTTTTTTTGTTTTGTATAATATATTAGGATGTCTTGGTTATAACTAGCTCTTCCCTCGCGTTAATGGCAAGGAAATACCCCCTAAAGCTTCTTTTGGCCTTTCCTACAAGAAAAACGGCCGTTTTTTCAACGACATCACTTCGGAAATTCTCTTCCGGTCCTTCGGAGTTTTCCGATTGGATTCTCCCCTATAATAAAATTCTACCTGTGTAGGGCTTGTGTTGTGTTTGTATACTGATTGTCATGCTCAGGACCAATCATTTGAAAGCTCTCCAATATCTGGCCATTTCCATTCCCATATTTAATAATTTGTTTGAACAACTTCGCTCCAAACGTGTCTGCATTTGACGTATCTCCCGCCTTTCGTATGGCTCTCGCATACGACATTGCGAGAATCCTATTTCACGGATATATTCTTGGAAATGATACGGATCTACGCGTCTATTCCATGTGAATAAATAATTATAAATTTTAGATATGAAGTTCGATGACTTGATAGTAAATTATCTAGGTGAATTTGGTAGATATCAAAAGGTTCAGTTCCTCTTGGTGTGTCTCCCAACTCTCTTCACAGCGTTCCACGCACTATCATGGACATTCTCAGGAGCTACAGTACCCCATAGGTGGGAGAAATCATATTTTTAGTATTTTTTTAGATGCGTATTGCCGGGAGAAACAAAAACTTCTCCATATTGGCTTTTAGAGCATGATCACCGAGTATCAGTTCAGAAATGTGATTTGAGTGACCATCCAGATTGGAAAAGGTGTCCATATGAATCTTGTACATACAGCAATGGGACTAAATGTAATAATGGGTTCATTTATGATAACTCGGAGATCAAATTCTCGGCCATGCAAAGAGTAGGATTACTGTAGGTAGATAAGGTTTTATTTTAGTGGGACATTGTGTGTGATCGCTCCGTTCTGAAGGCAGTGATTCAATCAATGTATTATGTTGGACAGATGGCCGGGTCTCTTGTTTTTGGGTTCCTTGGAGATCGAATTGGTCGTAAGAAAGTTTTCTTCATCGCCATCAATGTCCTTATTGCCAGTGGAATTGGAATGGTGGTAGCTCCCCATTGGATTATATTCTCTCTCTTCAGAATCGCCGTCGGATTCTCACACCCGGGTAAACTTTTATTCTTTTTCTTCGAGGTTTAGATCATTTCAAGAATTACATGGGAAGTAAAAAATATTTTACAGGCATCTTTGTGATCGCAGTTGTAATTGGAATGGAATTAGTGGGTCCATCTAAACGAAAAGTGGCCTCAATCTTCACGGGAATCTTCTTCGCTCTCGGGCAAATGTTTCTTGGAATCACGGCCTACTTCATCAGAGATTATCAATATCTTCAGCTGGCAATTTCAGTCCCTGCATTGGTATTTCTAAGTTATTGGTGGCTGATCCCTGAATCAGCAAGATGGTTGGTATCTCAGCGAAGATACGAAGACGCCGATAAAGTGATCAGAAAGGCCGCAAAATGGAATAAAACGCAAGTACCGGAGAAATGGTGGGAGGAAGTGGAGACGGACGACACTACTGTAACAAAAAGCCAGACGTCCAAAAAGAAGCACAACTTCTTTGACTTGATCAGAACACCTAAGTTAAGGAGGATATCCTTATCCATCATGCTCTGCTGGCCAATTGTTTCTATGGTTTACTACGGAGTCTCTATGAACACAAACTTCTTGGGTGGAAGTCTTTACACGACTTTTATTTTTGGAGCCCTAATTGAGATCCCCTCAGTAATTACCGTATTCTTTTTAATTGATAGAATCGGAAGAAGACCTCTGCTTTCTGGTGGATTCACTATCGCTTCTATTTGTATGATATCTAATCTCCTTGTTGGTGCCAATGGTAAGTTATAAAGTGATCTATGATATACTGTCCGCTTTATTCTTATCTATTTAACATGAATATATTTTCAGTTCACTGGTTGGTATCGATGGCTCAATTTCTCTTGGCCAAGGGTGCAATCACGGCAACATATGCCTCAATTTACACTTTTACTCCAGAACTTTTCCCTACGGTGATCCGAAATACTGCGATGGGAATGTGCTCGATGATGGCTCGTGTGGGCGCCATCTTAGCCTCGTACATCTCGATGTGGTTGGTCGACCAGTTCGGCAAGGTAGCTATGATCATCCCCTTCGCCACCCTGGGCCTCCTCGCGGCTGTAATTGTCTTATCGTTACCAGAAACAGCTGGAAAGGAACTCCCCGAAACTATCGAACAGCTGGAAGGACATGCCAAAGCGCACGAACTCCAACCTCTCAGCACCACAAAGTCCGAGTAATCACTTAGGAAGTGCATGGTTTGTAGAGTAATCAATGGTTTATACTGCTCCCTCTGAAGACATAATACCCATCACAATTGCAAGTATAATATCATAACAAAACGCTTTCATTCCCCCCGCCTTTTAGGTGCAATTCTGCTTTAACATCTCACTAATAGCTTTACATCCTCTTTAACATATTTTAATTTGATTGTACGGAAGTTTTAAACTCATAAAATGTGCTATCGTATACATTGGATCGAAATAAATCCGACTATGTTTTTTTTGGAGCATGCCATTTAAGGGTGACCACAGAAGAATTTGCCTCGAATTTCTTCCGATCAGCCAAAAATCAGGCCCGGACGTTTCTAAAAATCGACCATCTCAGAATCTCTTGATAATTTGCAGAATTGTTGTACTAGGGCAGTAAAACATTATTGCGAATTTTTATAGTTAAATTACCGTATTCCAGGGTTACGGTAGATACAATTTTCAGAAAGATTTGTGTACTGTGTAAAAACCAAAAGAGCTAGAAGGCCAAAACCTCGCTGTTTTACGTTTTTGACCATGGCGAACATTTTTGTAATTGAGACTTTTGTTGTACAACGTACACTTCGTCAACTTTGAAAAATATCAAGGTACCATGTTGAGTATAACTTTTCGGTATTTAACTTGTCTCAACTTTTGAAATTTTTTAAAAGTACTCTGACATGGCTGTAACAAAATATCAATTTGGACGACTTCTTTAAGTCTGCACCGATATCTAAAATTATTAAATCTGGAATGAATTTCAAAAAGCGGTGCAGACCAATTTTTGCACTGATTTTCGCCTCATCAGAAGAAATTCGAAGCAAATTCTTCTGTGACCACCCTCATATGGCATGTCAGCGTTCAGTTTGAAATATATTAATAGTATTACTCTTTTTACTCCCGAAACGAAGTATTTCCCTGGCCAAACGTCTTATTTTTATTTAGAAGTTTAATAAAATTCCCCTTCAAAAGGACGAAGAATATCCAAAAGCTTGTGGATACCTTCAGTTTCGGAGTGTAATGGTAAAAGAACATTCGGCACTAAATGAAAGTTCTACGAACAATATTTTCATCTAGATTCCATTCTTTGTTAACTCCTTTTAAGCTTTTTACCAAGGATTTTATCCAACAAAGGATTAAAATTCAAATAAGGCATGAAGAAAACGGCCCATACAGGTGAGTAAAGTTACGTTATACAGAATAGGTTTACGTGGATGATCGGTATCATTGTTTTAGGGGTTTTTGTCTGCAGAAACTCGTTTATCTGACTCCCCGGATCTCTCGAGAGCTCTTTTTGGTGGCATTTCGTCGATAAAACGCTGTTCGAGTTTTCTGTTCGCGATTTTATGCTTTCTAATATTTCTTTGTTAATGGAATTAGTGGGGCGAGGTAGAAGGTTAGGTAATATTTAGAGTGGTACTTAGGCCTCATCCATATAATCAATGAGCTCATCAAAGTAAAAGTAATCGCGTTGTTTTAACCCGTGAGAAAACTCTTAGTGTCACGCTTCACTATTCCTGGTACGCTGCATACGATAACCGAGAACCATTTTCTGTTTCCCGCCAAAATCGGATTTCAAAAAAGCGCGATTCCGTTTTTTGAGAGAAATTGCGACGAAAAGAAGCGCCCCGGTTGGATCAATTATAGGCCGAGATGTGGGTTTCTTCCTCATTATTGCTGATAATAAGCTCTTGCGCATTCTCTTAGGTTCCTGCTCTAGGATCTTATCTTTAGTCTTGTTGACGTGTTTCAATTAACTGTTGATTGTTTTTTAGGTTTAGGTCGTATCCCCCTTTCGAAATGAAGAACCGTTACCACTTGTCCAATGGTTCCATTCATTTGATTGTTGGACCAATGTTCAGTGGGAAAACGTAAGTTTAGTTATTGGGTTAATATTCAGTGGCGATCAGGGTGGCAAACTGGCCTATTTTTAAAAATTTCAGGCCCGCGGCCCCGGCAAATGTAAGGCCCGGCCCTGCCGTAAAGGTTTAAACGGGTACTTAAGAATAGTAAAATTATCGATAACTTGAGCTACTACAAATACAATCCCTCAAGAAAATACCAACAGCTTGGCATTCGAAAACGGGCCGGGCCGGAAAAATCCCAGGCCCGCGGCCCGGCTTAAGCATGGCTGCAAAGCGGGCTTAAAAATTTGTAAGCCTGCCCGAGGCCGGGCCTGGAAATTTGGAAAATCCGGCCCGGTTCGGCCCGGAAAATTTTACGCTAGATTAGAAAGAAAAGGAAATTTAGGCTAATTTTTGCAAAAGCTATGGAAGAATTTAGCAAAACCTTCACATAGTGCAATTATCCCTTGAGCATTTACATAAATTATTAAGTCGCCACAAAATTTTTTACTATATGGTAACAAAAAATCATAAACTTTTGTGTATAGTTACCCAAATTTTAACAAAAATAATTTTTATGAAAGATCTTGTGTCGGATCTGAAAACGGTAAGAGGCTATTGCGTATTTCTGAAAAATTTGCCGGTTTCTTTTTTGCCAGCTTATTAACGATGAGGTGACGCACTCAATTTTTGAATATTTTTTCAAACTGACTTGAAAATTATTTTTTATTTGGACGAGTGGTAATTAAGGTCACTTTATGTTCGCTATCAGCATGGTGTTTAAAAAAATGAAAAATTTTACCGAAAAAGCCTATTTTTTCCGGGCAAAACCCAGATTTCACAAAACCGGGCCGGGCCCAAAAAAATTGAAGCCCGGCGTCGGGCCGAAAAATTAGTCGGCCCTTTTCAAAATTCCCCAGGCGGCCCTTGACCACTCCTGGTAGTGATGGTGCTCCCAAAATCTTTCCAAATTTTGAAATGCTGAGTTTGGGTTACTTTTTATCTCCAAATACAGTAGTTCATTTCATGTTTTATGATGCCTGAATCTATCTCTTTTCAGCAGAGATCTAATATCATCTCTAGAAATTCAAATGCGATGTCGAAACATAATTATGATTTTGTAAATAACACGCTGATAGCGGGGCTGTCCTTGTGGCTCTGCAAGAAGTTAACCAGACGAATTAATTGCCGGGTTTGGAAGCTTTTGCGTATTTTATAACATTCAAGTGCAGGTGTAATTGGAGTAAAAATAGGTGTAAACATGGGAATTATAGGTGTTGGCTGATTAGGTATTAAAAACCCGACCTTTGTTTGTTTAATTTTATATTAGTTCAGTTACTGTAAAGTTTAGTAAATTTTTTATGAGCTGCAATTATTGTCATTAGTAATTAAAATACAGTACTCTTTCTGCAGGACCGAATTGTTTCGACTTTCGAACCGTTATAGCTTGGCCGGGAAGAAAGTAATTGTTGTGAAATATGCCAGAGACACCAGATATGATGATGTTATGGTATGCACTCATGATCTGTAAGTTGTTTTGTTTTTTTCAATAGTGAATATAAAAATTCGATTAATATTTGGTTTAGCCGAAAGATGGATGCGATCTCAGCACTCAAAGTGAATGATGTGTGGTCAAAGTTGATTGAGAATGATGTGATTGGGATTGATGAAGGTCAATTTGTAAGGTGTTCTGGCTTTATTCATGGCAATATTGTTTGCTTTTAGTTCGAGGATGTGGTCGAATGCGCAGAGAATTTGGCTGATATTGGAAAAACAGTGATCATCGCGGCTTTGGATGGCGACTTTCAGCGAAAGGTAAGGATTACGGAGGATTATAGGCTAAGGTGATATAATGATATTGCACAATAGAGATGATTGTAAAGGGGAAAGTAGATCCGGATAAAGAGGATAGGACGGTTGTAAGACGATAAGAAGATCATCGGATATATGATGTCGATTGTAATAGCGTTTATTATTTTGATTTAAGATCTGGTATTAGTAAAAGTAAGCTGTAATTTGAAATGAGTTACACATTGGTACAAGCAGGTATTTGAACAACATGAATAATGTATTAGAAAGGCTGTATGAAAGTATGCTTTCATGCATAATGTACTCGTAATCGCCGATTCACCGGTCCAAGCATAACATTAGCTATCGTAAATCATGGCGAATGTTTTATTTATTATCATTCCTTGCAGCCGTTTCCCAACATCGCAACGCTCTTCCCGTTGGCCGAGAAGGTGGACAAGGTGAATGCTGTGTGTCGTTGTGGGGACGACGCTTCATTCACATTGCGCACCGTGAAATGCAACCAGGTGAGAAGAGGGGCATCAATAATATAATGAATTATTCATGGAGAGATTGAATAAAAAAATTGTTTTTAGGTTGAAGTAATCGGTGGCAAGGAGATGTACGAAGCTGTCTGCAGGAATTGTTATCATGAACAAGTGGCTGAACAACGAAAACACGATGAAATGACCTGTAAAGTGGAACAGAAACATATGGACAAGGGATTAAAGCGAGTCCATTCCATCGAGAATACCATGACCACCTCCGAAGATTTGGGAAAGAAACGTCAAGTTGTTTAAATAGCTGGAGTTAGTGCTATTATTTATTCATTTTCCACAATATTTGGCACTTTTTCATCATGACGTATATATATATATATACACATTCTTCACTTTTTTTATGATTAAAACTTCAAAAGACAGGTAAAAATGAGCAATATTCCTTTATTTCGGATATAAAATATCTTTTCAAACGAGTATTTAATGGGAAAGTCTCGGTCTGAGATCAAATATATTTACTTAATGGATATGCTAGATGACAGAATAATTAGAGGCGGGTTCACATAATCGAAGAAGAGATCACGGACAGAAAAAATTTTAAATCTTGGCAAAAGTTTACAACAAAGACGTTTACAAAGTACATAAGTTGCACTGGTTTTACACGAAAAACAATGCAGAAAATGTGCAGAGAGATAAATTTAGATAAAAATATTGTTCGTGATAAGGTGTCTTTCCAACCAACAACCTGTTCAAACAAGAGGAAACGACGCCAGAACATCATTAATTACAATTAACCGTCTAAAAGCTTGATACGACCATGTTGAGGGCATAATCTTGTCACATACAGAAATGGAAAAGAAGTCCGAGTCATGAAGGGGGAAGGGGTCGATTAATCGACCACCGGATTGTCTTCTTCCTCAGCAATCACCAATCCTTTTTCGCTTTTCTCCGCATCTTCGGTTTGGCTGGGATTCGTTGATCCAGCTCTTGTTGTTGGGGCTGCCGAATCCACTGAACTCGATTGAGGGGCCAAGAAACTGGCAACAGAACCCTCTGACATCACTTCTGAGGTTGAAGTCACCGTGATTTGAGGTTGTCCATTGCCTTGGTTAACGGCTGCCTGAGCATTTGCTAATTGTTGGAATTGTTGAAGGACCTGGGGATCGATTATCGAAGACCAGCTGGCTAGCATTTTCTGAAAAGAAAAGATAAGCACAAAGAAATAATTGTAACCTAAGTTATATATGTTGTTAGAAATATGTTATGTCTGACCTGAAGAGCTTCCTGGTTTGGCATTCCTTGTTCTGGTTGAAGAGTTGGCGGATTTGTTAATCCATTATCGACAGGAGCCGATGGTGATGAAACGACGGGAATATTTCCATTCTGAACAATATTAGACGTCTGGGGCTGCTCGTTGTTATTGTTGGACAAGGCCGGAGAGATGGCTGGTTGATTTGGTTGAGGGGTAAGCGAAGAGAAAGGAGTGAGTGAGGTCGGGAGTTGTTGGACTAAAGGTTGGGGAATACCTTGGCCTAGAGTAATCGAAGGGATTTGATTGTGGAGAGCACTCAATTGACTGGCATTCCCAATTGTCTGTGCGCGACGTCTCTGATCCGTCTGATGTTGCTGTGCTTGCTGTTGCTGTAACTGGAGAATTTGTTGTTGTTGCTGGAGTTGCATTAATTGTTGTTGTTGGAGAAAGGCTGGGTTTGCAGCCAGAGGATTGTTCTGAACTTGTTGGTTCTGTTGTTGCATAAGTTGCAGGAGTTGCATTTGATTCATGATGGGTGAGGGTCCATTCATTCGTTGTTGCTGCTAAAATAAGTAATGTTTAGATGATGATTAATGCTTTGCCTTATGTGAATGTTTGTAAAATTATGTCGTATTGATTCCCTTTGTGGTCTATTTCCGGTTGGCCACATTAATTATGATGAATATAATTCCGGCCTTGTTTTCCCGAATGTCCAAAGTGGAGGCAAATCAAATTAGACGCACGAATAATTAAATTTGTGGCATGTTTTTGGGGAAAAAAATAATTTCGAAACATTTCATTCAGTGCACGGCCTTTTAATCCAGTTTCCATAAACCAATTTTGAACCAAACTAGATTAATTCCGATGACTGCACACTCCGTCGCCCCTTATTTTAAAAAATATTTTATGATTTCTAGAGTATTCTATGGATGAGGGTTTGTGCAAAAAAGAGACTTTAGGGGGCTAGAATAAGACCAGCGGTCAGAATATTTAAGCCTTTTCATGCTTTAATCTTTACCTGTTGTTGTGCCAATCGTTGCTGTTGTTCTGCCATGAACTTTGCCTGCATCCAGTTGGCATGCTGTTGTTGGATATTCTGATGATGTTGGGCGGTTCCACTCAACTTGGCCTGATTCTGGTTCTTGGCCTGTTGTTGAAGTTGTTGTTGCAATTGTTGATGGAGAACTAATTGTTGGAGTTGTTGCATATTCATTGCATTGAATTGAGCAGGGCCAGGCACATTGAGAAGATTGGGCTGAGGTCCGTCGTTTCCATTAATCCGTTGATTTGGTATGAATTGTGCGTTTAATCCGGGCATTCCCATCATCCCTGGTTGTGTCATATTCATCTTACTTAAATTCATTTGTTGAGCAGCTACTGCAGCTGCAAGTTGAGGGTTTATTTGGGGTCCAGACATCATCAGGCCATTCTGTGGGAGGCTGGGGCCGGAAGGCATCGCTGAGATCGAATGTCTTTTGGCTGGTGGTGGTCCATTCATCGATGACACCAACTGTTCTTGCTAAAAAGAAAGGATTACATCTTTTATGCCAGAAACAGGGAAGTCTATTGGTGTTCGCAGTAGGGTTTCTTACCAATGTCTGAAGTCCGGTGCCTGGCTGTGGACGTTTCAGTCCATTGACCATGTGTGAGGGGGACGAGGAGATACCATTCATTAGTTGGGGCGGTATGGGAGAAACTGTTGGCCGATTTCCTTCCTTGGGCTTTGGTTTATTGTGGTCATTAACTTGATGAGGAAGACCGCTAGGCAATGATTTCGGCAAGAGATTTGGGTTCTGAAGGAGTTTCATCATGTCAACGTCGTTGATGGGCCTAAAAAATAAAAAAAATATGTATGCGACTGAGAAAAAATACACACGGAATTCGAATGGGGCCGCAGAATAATCTGTGCCATGCCTATCTACTAACCTACAATTAAGAGAAACTTACGCCAGGTTGAAACCGGATGGTTTTGGCAAGCCCGTCGGCATCGAAAGAGGTGGAGCCTGCGATTTGGCACAGCTGGAAGTGACCGCAACGCTGCTGTTTGATTGTACTGAGCAAGCAGCAACGGCGGCAGCTATCGAAGAAGCTGCAGCTGCCTGCTGTTGATGTTGGAAGAAAGCACTGAGGTCGTTGTTGTTCTGCATCATATAACTGGTCAGGTCTTCGGGCGGGAAAAGCATGGCACCGGTAGCTGCGTCCTGACTGGAGCTGGGCTGATCCGCTTCGGCTGAAGACGATCGGGGCGAGGAAACGCTTGGAATGGCCACTGTCTGAAACGGGGTGAAGGCTGAGTAACGGGCCCTGACTCAACACGCGGGAAAACATACACGGCCAAGGTTTCAAACTTTACAACAACAGCCTGAATCAGCGCTGATTCTTCTGCATCATAGCGGGAAAGCAGCGGATATGCATAAAGTTCAGGGATTAAGGGCCGAGGAAACACCAGGCCAGCCATTCTGGACGCTTCTTTGGATTTGCATCATAATGTAAAAGTAATGAGGCCACTCCAACACGAGTGTGATACGATCATACCCGATTTGCATACAGAATGAGGTGGTATTGTCCATAAAAGGAGGACTGGAATGAAGCCAGCAGAAAATAGGGATTAACAAAAAAGGGTAAAAAACAAAGCGACCAAAAGGGATGAGCATAAATATTAAACAGAGACTTAATTAATCCCTTGATTAACAATTTGCAAGGTAATTAGTCGGAGATCGGACCTATTATAATCGGGGCACGATTCTCGGGCAGACGGCATTTCAGCGACATTTGTATCCCTCACAAACACTGCCCGAGGGGGGCGACCAATGACGCCGTGGATTTCCCAAATCCCACCAATTAATCCGACACATTTTGGGCCGCTAAATCCATATAAGACTTATTTTCTCTAAGCCCGGCTTAAGACCCGCGAAATACCTCAGTGGTTCGTAATTCATTTCCGAAATTAGCCATGTTGTTGGTGTTAAGGGACACAAAGGGGGATTACCATCCAGTGCAATCAGAGGGCTTTGGCGGATTAGTCCAGCCATGAACACACAGCCGGGTGCAAATCAGCCGCCAAAGCCCCCGTAATTAATCTTCGCATTGACGCGGCCCTCGCGAGATTACCTTCCCGATATCATAAACAACAGGATGAGAAGGTCGGCCCCAAAAAAAGTTATCCTCCGAACAGTAAATACATCCAGGAAGTCCCTCAAAAGACGCAAAATGCCCTGCGGCATTCATGATTTCATTCCCAAATAACAGAACATTAAATATTGCATATTACATTAAGCATTAGGAGAATTGGATTAGAGGGGACTGCAAATAGACATGAACAACTTCAGCTGGACATATTCAAATGTTAAGAAATGGGAAGGAGAACGTGTTTGGAGAATAGAACAAGAAGTCGTAATCTTATCAGTCTTTATCAGCCAGAGATTAGGAAAACTTTTGCTCTAATTCGATTGTAAAAACATGCATTTTCCCGAAATAATAAAACCTAAAAATGAAATTTTACAAAAAAAGAACGGAAGGAATTGCGCAACAGCATGATTAATCGGGCTGATGCACTTTACACTTATCGTCGACAGTTATTCGCCGATGTAAAAAGGAATTTCCAACTGATGAATGGTCTCCATCTTTATGAGGGTGGGCGTGGGGACTATTCTGAGACAGAAGATATTGTACATGCTTATATCTACGTTGTGTCTGGGAGACGTCCAATTACAATTACAAAGAACACAAATTGAATTTTAAATTGTGAATCCAAAATGTATAAAAAAACAAAAATTTATAAAATAAATAAAGAAGTAGGCTCACATGTGCTACTTGAATAATAATAGAATAACCCCGAATTAAAGTGGCGTTACGCAATATTTTCTAAAATTAAGAGCTTATCATAACCGACCAGGTAGCGCGTATGCAAAGCCCGATTAGAAGGGGAATTTCCAGTCGCAGCCGGAGGGCTTAAACCGCCCCAAAGCGCCGTTTTTAAAGTACGCTGATCGGATTAGCGGGCCCTCTGAAAAAGGCTTAATCCGGCTTTGAGAGAAGGCCGGATTTGGCCATTTTATTTATTCCATCGACAAAATTACCGGTGTCGTCTTGGAAGGAAGCTGGCCCTGGATCTGCGGCCCATATTTATAGTGGGGCCGCGGCCGAAATCCGATTAGCCAATTCAAATTAGCGGCCGATGACGCGCGGGATTAATCGCCATGTTAAGGCGACAAACATGCGGCTTAGATGGGGCTTAAAATATCGCTGATGAAATGGCATTATGAATGCCAATTAGGTGTATCGATGTTTACGGCCGCGGATTCAAGAAATCCGACAGGAACTACGTCAATTCGATTAAAAATATCACAAATCCGTACAGAAGATTAGGCTCCGTTTGCATGAGAGGATATATTAAGTAGATCCTCGGAAAAAAGACCTCGAAGAATGGTTACAACGCCCTAAACAGTATTACAAGGTATTTACGGATGCCCATAAACCCGTTAAGAAATGAAAGCGGATAAAGAAAATGGATGTGGAAAGCTGCAGGCAGCAAATTTAATCGGAAATATGAACATATGTGGTGGAAATGTTGAGCACCGGATTTCTACAAAAACAATGTTTACATCAATTTATGTATATATAATAATATTAGATACACATAAAAATCAAAACATTAAAAAGTGCAGATAAAAGAGGGATCAGATATGGGGATAATAAAGTTTTAATCCATACGAACAAAGAGGAGAAATATATATACATATATACAAGTTTACATTACACTTACATCTGCAAGACAATAGATGTAAAAATGCAATTTTTTAAGAAAAAACGACACCCATGACTTCAGCAGTTCAACAGGGGCATTCTTGGACTACAATCTTGATAGACAATTACTTAAAATATTTTAAGTTTACAGCCCTAAATGTAGTGAATACATATTGGCCTTTCAAATCCCAGTCTCCTCTACGAACAGTACATAGTGCAGACTACATCGCGGTGTAAAACAAGGTCATTTTATGCACAATGTTTTGCATTTACATCTATTTTGAAAGCACTCGACTCGAGGACCTTGTTGATGTAAATAAGATTGTACTCTCGATGTAATGCAAAAAGTTACCGAGTAATTGTTGTAAAGTTATCTTTAAAGGGATGACTATTTCAAACAAAACATTTTGGAGAGAGCGCGGCAGTGCAAATATGACTAAATTAAGGGTCTTTAAACAAAATGAAAAAATCTGTAAGCAAACTGGATGTTTGATCGGTTCAATGGGTTAATTGCCAGGTTAGATTTTTGGACTTTCTTGTCATATATTGTAGTAGACCTACAAGATAACAAAGAATAATCTTAATAATATAAATAATATGACTGGCTGCCATCCCCAGCTCTTCCAACGTTCTAGTAATGATCGAAACTGTCAAAAACACAACCATTTAGGAGTCATTTGCACCGGTTGAATTTTAAAATTATTTTGGGGCGCAAAGTTTTCCCACAACTTATAGAATATTGAATCAGGAAAGGAAAAGAGAGACGCTATTCCTAAAATACACAAAAGAGCCGGGGAAATTGGATTGGCCACAAAAAAATGAGGCAAAAAGTAATCGAATTACCTGTGATCCACGAGAAAGTAACACAATTACAGCGTAAAGAAGGGAGAAAGAGATCCGGGAAGTGGAAAGTTTTGGAGGAAATTGAATATTTAAAAAGGGATTTGCTAAATCCAGAGTGACTAGGGACGTGAGATAACATCAACGATGAGAATAAAGGAGTGTAAATGGTGAAAGAAGTACAGGGTGGTTCACGAAGTGCTCCCTAGTTTGTCTGTGGAATAAGTCTAGAACTTCTCAACAGAATTTTACAAAAAATGTATTTTTGTAATCCTCAGCCCCCATTTTTTCAGTTAGAATTTCAAAAAAATCCATCGGCCAAAACTTTTTTATGGTACCCTTGGTTCAATTTGAACTGCACCGACCTCATTTTCCCACGGCTTTTATTCAAATTGGCAGAGCTCGAAAGTACAATCTTCAAATTATGTTCGGAATGATTATAACAGTAATCCCATCTTCAAATTACTCTTACAATCACTCAACCATAAGAATCAACGAATTTCCGCCAATTTTAACGAAGACCACGTACTCTTTGATACTTGAAGGTTGGTGTGAGCAATGGAGATTAAGCTCGAACATCGGATATCCAATGTTTCGAAAGTTTTTTTTCAAATCTGACACTTGAGTGCAAATTTGTTTGAATATTTTGTTTGTTATCAGCAAGACAAATATTTAGGGAGAAGGGCGAACTTCAACTACCCAGCTACAACCCCGATCTTGACAAACATTTGAAGTCAAACAAAGCAAGGGGCGGATCACGAAAAACGCATTTGGGAGGAAAAGCTTCCCATACTATTCCCATTTGCAAGTACTGGCATGATTACTCCAAAGTAAAGGGGTTGGGAAAATGGCTGGGAGAACGGCTAGCCATCCCCTGAGGAATTTATTATTTATTTCCCCTTTTCCGATACCTGTCTTTCAAATGTCCATTGGGAATGAGACTCTTGCCTTAGGACTTGTTCTTTAAAATGGAGGAAATTTGGAGGAATTCTTGGTCCCTTAAATACAGTATTCATGAGAACAGTAAGAAAGGGAGATGTCCATCATTGTGACACTTACAACTACTGCTCCTACTCTTTCTATTGACACTACTCTTACTACCTCCGCGGACCTCCGCGGAAGTTCATTTCTAACAAATTGAATTAAAGTCCGGGGCCGTAAAATTGAAAATCGAATCAATAAACTTTCGCAAATATACCGTAAAATTGATATTTAAGAGTGATAAAAGCATCTATGTATTTGTTTTGATCGGATGATCGATAAGGGAAAAGAAGTGTGACAATTAAAATACGGGGTCACAACAACACACTTGCACGCTGTGGATGACATTAAATTCCGGTATTTGATTAAACATAGGGTGAGAAAATAGGAGGGGAAGAAAGGAGACGAAAGAAATGGAAGAAAACGATCGTAAAATACGGAAAAAAGGTTAAAGACGCACTTAGACTAGCACGGCATGACTTAGATGCCATTGGGATGCCTGCAATTCCCATTATTTTTTCTCTCAAATTAAACATCAGATACGACGAAAAGTTTTGGTCGTAAATTTCAAAAATCAGAATCCCTGAAGCCTCTGAAGGGTCTCCCGTAGCGTGAAAACGGCGGGAGTTCAGAGAACAAATAGCCCCAAAAACATTTCCTGTCCCTGCCATGCCTTAATTGGCTCAATACTCGCATTAAGTGCCGAATAAAAGAGGGATGTAAAAGTTTTGCAAATATATTTTAATTAAGGAAAGTGGAGTGAAAAAAATACACTGTTAGATGTCATCAAACATAAAGAAGGAATAATTGTATTATACGTGGCCTTCTACTTGATGTCTAAAATATAAATTTAGAGTTACACTTTTATTTTAAAGCACTGTAAGAAACAGATCACTGGCAACATTCGAATATGATCTAAATATGATAATATTGTGGATGTAAATTCGAGATTGTAAATTCATCCGGATGAGTGGTCGAGAGCAAACAAATTTTATGGCATTGAGCAAACAAAGTGTCATGTTTTTTTGTCCCCGCCAAAAAAGCCTGAGCAAATATTTGTTGCGCAACCGGAGAGTGCAGAGTTTGCATTTTAAATTTCTCAACCGAATTGTTTTAATCGAAAAAAGATCTTATGACAATTTTGATGACATTCTCCATTCGAAATTT
Source organism: Bursaphelenchus mucronatus (assembly GCA_025436335.1). NCBI lineage: Eukaryota > Metazoa > Nematoda > Chromadorea > Rhabditida > Aphelenchoididae > Bursaphelenchus > Bursaphelenchus mucronatus. The sequence continues at coordinate 7,196,396 of CM046356.1, forward strand.
CATAAAAATAAATGGTCTGTGACTCATCCAAAACATATAATGGCTAATTGCGCAATCGCTCTTGTGCTGAAAATAGCTCTGCTAAACCTAATCTCCCAAATAAACCCTGAGGACAAAAAAAAAATAATTCCATTAAAATCCAATTATTCCCAAGACAATCCTAATGCCCTAACGGGCTTCAGAATTTGAACCCGATCCTTTCCAAATGTCAACTATTCAAAATTAAATTTAAATTCACAAATTTGCATAATCTTCTTACAATATTTTCGGGGGAATTAAATCAGCAATACTTTATATTTATGAAAGTAATACTTGTTTACAATGTTACCGAAAACGGATTTGACTGTACTTGAATATAGTTTTAATTATAATCGAGTGAATTACAACCACAATTCTATTTTTTACAGCCAAATTTGGCCCCATTTCTGGCCCAAATTCCCAGTCATTGATATTCAAATGGAGGTGGTCGAAAGGTCGGGTCACGGAAGGCAATTCTCGTGCTGAATTTGAATTACTTCAAAAAAAAATACAAAATAAATTGTAGCCAAAAAGGCCGTTGAATGGACGGCCTAATCGGGATGATAAATATTTAGATATTCAAATGAGATCATTAACGCCTCGAGGGCATGAATCGATGCCAAATTAGAATTCCCGGTATACGCACCCGAATGCGTCTAAAATACGCCCAAATGGAGGTAAAAATACGAATGAAATGTCATCTAATTAAAGGTTAAATAAAGTCTAAAAAATAAAAAAAAAGTTTAGATGTAATGACAGGAGGGGATTCGAGGAACAATTCTATGTTGTTTATACCCTCAGGCGGTTACAACGGAAACCTGTTTCGTCATCAGGAAAACACGCAAAGAACGATCTTAATTCGGTCTTTGGGAGAGTCACGAAAGAAATTAAGTAAAAGTTGTAATCACCTGACATCTACAGCTGTAATCAACTCATTCTGCACATTTCGGACGTTACAGTTGCTCCAATTTACAATCAACTTCTCGATTTGGAAATGCCAAAACAAATTTTTGGAAATTTGAAATAATTACGGCTTAAGAAAGTTAAATTGTAAGACATGGAAAGGACGAATAACATTGGTAAGGTCGAATAAAGGCAATTACAAAAAGATACCACTCTTTCAAATGGAAAACAACACTCTTTTTTGACACGTGAGAAAACACTCTTTATTTCGCATAAACGGAATTTTAAATCACCGAAAACAGATGTTTTTAGTGATTAAAACTGTTGACTATGCCCTAAGAAATTTCCGCGCAGAACTTCCTTCATAGTAGGACAATGAAAGAAGTATATAAATATCACATCCTTCAACGGTCACCAGATTCTTGTGAAAAAATCTTTTTTTTCCCACAAAGAACTTTTAAATAATTGGCCCTGCGGGTATAAAACCCTGTGCCCATTCCCACCATCCGCAATTATAATTAAATCAATGTTTTCAAACGTTTTTTGCGCTTAATTTATTTATTTTCCCTCAGGGCATAATTTGATTCCAAACAATTTCGAGTAAAGGAGTAAACATCATCATATTTCATTTAAAGGGAATTTCCACGAAGTGAGAAGCTTTGCCTGCGAACTACAATCTAGGCTACAGATCAGCCGCTGAAAATATTATCTCTTGCAAAGTTCGCCGAGATGTTCAACAGTCCTTTCCAAACAATAATTTAATAAAATTAAACCCTCAAGTAAGTGCAAAAAATTTGCAAAGATCGCGAGTTTGATCCCTCCAAGTACAACTTTTACAAGTCTCCACGAAGCCCTGTGGAATTAATTATTTTTACAGCGCTACAAAAAAGAGCCGTTATATCCGGATTAAGAGCGGCGGATATAAAGGATCCGAGGGATTTGGGAGATTAAGGCCACATTTCCCACTCCCTGACGCCATCCCCTCAAGGCAGAGAGAATTGCGCAACACTATTATTCAAAAAATTCGGGTTCATCAGAGGTCAGACATCAGACTCCTATATAGTACAGTATAGAAAACCTCGAATTTTTAGATGTCTGACTCTCTCTTAATTCTCCCTTTAAGATTTAATCAAGGTTATTTTACTTAACTAATGTCTTATCTTACCCTTAGTCATTTCCTAATTCCTTTCCTTTTTTCTTTTCATTCTCTTCCAATAACACACTCCTTTCTCATCTCTAATCACTCTTTTTTGTGTTTACAATTCGAGATTAATGAACGGATATTTGCAGGAGATTTAAAGGACATTCAAATCTTGTTTTTTGTCAAAAAATATTTTCAAAATTGTAAAATATGTTTTTTTTTGTGAATCACGACATGTCTACACCGACAGATGTAATCCGGGGATTCATAGTTTGACAGAGTGTAATACGGTACAAAGAGATCGGAGGATTGGAGGGATTTGGCTATAAAAATTGTCGAAATAGAGGGAGATTCAAAAGAAGAAATAGGAAAATGAACTAAAAGTTTGTCGAAAGGATGAGTCGTCTAAAGACATATAATTTTTGTCAAGAAAAAGAGCACTATCAAGACCTCTAGGACAATATATTTGCGTAGAAGGCCGTCCTAACGTAAAGAATACGACCCACGTAGTAATCAAAGCGGTATTTAGACTATTTTTGTAATTACACCTATTCTCCCACCAATTCCTTGAATTAAAATAAAAATACTCCAATTTCAGCAGCGACGTAATGTATTTGCAACTGTCAACTATCACTGACGTTGTACTCGCTGATCTTCTCAATTGTTAAAAGTATGCACTTTGCACAAGTTCGCATTTATTATACAAAATTTCAAATTCCAAAGCTACAATTCTTGGAATTAAAATATTGCAATATTAAACCCGAATTTAATTGGAAAAAGTAAAATTAGATATTACAATATGATTAGTTTCAACGATTTTTACAGAGGAGAGTATAATACTATTGTAATGTAGAAGATACGACCACTTTCAAATGTTTTTTAGTGACCTTTTCTCCTTAAATGTCGTCGATTTATACCCATTTTTTTTACAATACGGCCTTTTTCGTATAGAATAGAAGTCAGCGATTACTAATAACAATACTCATCGTATCTCTTCTTTAGATAGTCATTGTAAAAAATAAATGCATAATACTCAAAATACTTGAACTAGAAACAATGCTAAAGTTAACTATCTTACTATTATACTTACATTACCTTTTGACAGCATTTAATATATAACAATCCGAAAATTGTCATGATTCATAGTGTTTTTGTGATCTCGTAAAATGAAAAAAGGCCAAATACGAATGATGAAATGAAGAATAACAACATTCCCGTGATCGATTATTCAAATTATTCAAATGGGCCATTAATATATCCCAAATCAGATAATTAAAAACCAAATGAGCGTTAAATCAGCGAGATTGCGAAAGCCGGGTACAGCTGGGCTAACAAATTTATCGAAAAATGTAATCAGACCCTGAGGGCAGGTAATCAAATAAGTCTAATTTGAATGACAGATGGCCAAATATGACATGGACAACATCAATGTATATTTGGGGAGGAAAGAGGTCTGATTTGGAGAACTTGACGTCATCTGGGATGTTGCAGTAGGCAAAGGAAATGAGAGGCCAAAAACTACACGTGTTAGCATCAGAACGACGGGAAATTTTGCAGAATATTTACTCATGGATTAGGAATAAAGTTATATAAATTTCAGAAAGATCTAGGCAACTTAAATATAAAAGGTTATTAACTATTTATTATTAAAGAAGTTCTTTTGCTGAGTGTGATGCTAAAAACTACTCCAAATTTGGCATATCAAAGAACTTAAACGTCACAAAAACTTCCGAAAACCGGTTGTTTTTGCAAGACGCGTCTTGAAATTTTATATATGTAAATTCGGTTCCAGATTTGGGCCAAGTTTTGCCAAAAATCCGATAATAAGACCCAGATATTCCGAAAGAGCGTGCAAAATTTGGTAGAAATCCGTTTTCACTACTTGTGGAATACCCTCAGGCAACGAGTTATACCGGTCGAAAGTTTCGCACAATTTTCCCTGTTCACCGAGTCCAAGAAATCAGAAATGAAACACTGTGTTGGTGTGGCCGAAAAGGTAAAAGTTGCGCCCACAATTTCTTTTGGGGGTCCCGGGTCCCGATTTATAATCCACCCAAATGCAACAAGTCGTAAATTGTTTAAGAAATGATCCTTCTGTGTTCTTTTTTTTGATTTTTACCCTAGTGTTGTAACAGTCTACAATGTTGGGTGTTTATAAGTAGCCTGGAGAACATTTTTAGGTTCAAAAATTGTTCGGAGTCTTCATTAACGAACATTTATCTTTTTTAATTAGATAATAACAATTTTAGTCAAACATATGCTTAATAAACGGGATGCGTGTGGCGGCTAGCGACAAAGTGATTAAAGCAGACCTTAGCATTGCAGCAAAACAGTTTGCAAAGCAGTAGCTGTCGTAGCGCGGGGTTTGGCGCTTTTCGAGCTGTACTTTTGGGAAAACGACGTTAAGGGGGGTTGTTGTACGACGGCTTATTGTCGAGGATTCCGGCTTTTGCCGGCATATTCAATGAATGGGCAAAATCTTGGGATTGAATTATTTCTAATTTGCATTTTATACGAAAAATGAAATCTTACTAACACAAATCAAAAAAAGAACACAGAAGGATTATTTCTTAAACAATTTACGACTTGTTGCATTTGGGTGGATTATAAACCGGGACTCGGGACCCCAAAAAGAAATTGTGGGCGCAACTTTTACCTATTCGGCCACACCAACACAGTGTTTCATTTCTGATTTCTTGGACTCGGTGAACAGGGAAAATTGTGCGAAACTTTCGACCGGTATAACTCGTTGCCTGAGGGTATTCCACAAGTAGAGAAAACGGATTTCTACCAAATTTTGCACACTCTTTCAGAATATCTGGGTCCCATTGGCGGATCCCACGGATCGTTGGGACCATTCCCTTGTCAGTTACAATATCCCACAGATGACCAAAAACATGATCTTTTCGCGGACCCCATCAACATATACATTTTGGGAAAAGAAGTATGCAAATTGTGGAATTACTAAACGGATGAATGCAGTACAATGACCATTGTGAGGGCCGCCGTGGCCATGGATATTCGATTAGCGATGCAGCGGTCAGAAGCGACCTTTTTAGCGCTTTTTGCATTATTTATATTCCAATTGAATTGGTTTTGAATCACTGATGAAGAACATTATGAAATTCAGCTGTATGCTAATGGCTGTTTTTAGTTGTTAAAGTAGTAATGGCCTTTGGGAGTGACAAAAAATAAATGTCATTGCTTTTTGTAGTCGAACACAATATCAAGTAATAAACAAAATTTGGGGCATACTTTGGAGGGCACGTGATATTAGTATTTTATAAGTACAAATGCTCTTAGAATATATGATCTAACAAAAGCCCTTCTAAATTACTCATTTACGTTTTAATCGATACTTTACAATAACACCTTCCTAAAGCACTCTTCTTAACCCTACAATGCATATTTAACATACAAAAAAAAGAATAAAAAGGTTACAAAATAATTTGTAATAATCTTGCACTATTTCCCCCTACCATTTCCGGGTTGTAAATCTCCATAAATTGTAGCCTACAACACTACCTTTAAGGGCTTTACAAAATAGTTACATTGTCTTTAAAAGTTTTTTCAATGAGAATTGTAAATCAAAAGGAATGTTTGAACTTTTGGTTAAGTCGAATTAGAAAGAATAAGGAAGAATTTGAAAGAATTGTAACAAAATTACTCAACAAATCAAGTAAAATCGGAAACTAATTAATCAAACGGGTGTAAACACCATGAATAATTGGAAAAGTCGCTTTGCAAACACCGAAAGTCTGTTTACTATGGAAAACATTGGACTGTAAAAGACATTAGAGATCGTATGTTAAAGCGAAAATGAAATTGTTCAAATTTAATCAGTAACGGCTGTAAAAAAGAGCGAATAAAAAGTAAAATCAAAGAAAATGATGTATTTATTGATAATACGTCCCAAGGACGCTTGCATTCCAATGAGAAAATAAGCATTACAATATATAACCTTATAGCTCCTCCAACATTTTTACAATAAAAAAATTTTTTCTAACATTGGTACAATAGACACGAATAAATGGCTTAGAAGATGCCCCCCCCCCCCTTGTGGTGCTGGAGCAAAAGGTAGGAAGGAGAGAAGGCTTGACTAGATCTTCCCAACAGCATGAGATTGAACAAGCGTTTCGCAGCACCATCACACCTCTCCGCCATAGTTTTTAAGCCTTGGCGTGGGGGGCGAGACGGGTAGCAAATGGCCTGTTGCGTTGTAGGTAGGATACAAGCTCTTTATTTATGATCTTCTCCAACATTTTACAAAGGGGACAAGTCATGCCAATAGGTCTGTAGTTAGTATTTACTTACAATTTGCTTCCTTTTTTGTGAAGAGGGATGACAACGGCGGTTTTCCAAATCGAGGGTATAAACCCAGAAATGACAGAAAGATTAAAGAGAATAGTTACAGGCAGGGTTAGAGCAGCGGCACACTTGTGTAATATATACATAGATGTTGATTTGGTCGGTGGATGTATTAAATTTTGGTGGTAAGCTAGATAATTTATGGACAACCAAAAGAGGGGTTAGAGTTGGGAAAAAAAGTAAGTTAAGAGCGTTACTAGAGAGATGGATGTGAGTTTCAGGAGTAAAGAATGAGTAGAAGTATTTGGCGAACTCCTTGGCCTTCTCGGAATCTTTAATGTAAGCATTTTTTGACGAATGATTAAGCAAGGTGGGGTAGTGTAAAGTTATTTTGAAAATTTTGCTACATACGGAACAAGACGATTGTTAAGAATGTTAGTTGTTGATGCGAATTTGAGTTGGGATCCCGGAAAATATTATCTGTACTTGATACGACGTTGAATGTAGTCTGGGAGAGTGGTGGAAAAGGGTTTTTGCTAGTATAATAATTGGGGTAAAGTTATGGACCGTGGAGAGGACAGTAGACTCAAAACGGTTATAGACCGAGTCTACAGTATCTTGTGTTAGACTAGAGGCGTTGGCCAAAAGAGCCACGGACCAGTTAACTGCTGACAGGCTTGCTGAGATGGCGCCTCAGTCAGCTTTAGCATACTCCGGGCAAGGGCATTGATAGAGGAGACTAATGAGGGTAGATTTGTAAGAAGAAGGTCTAGTAGATACAGTTGTTCTTCTGGTAGGAGAAGTAATTAATTGGGTAAGGTTAGAGCGTAAAAAGTCCTTGGCGAACGAAGTAGTAGTTGTGCTGTTCCAGTCAATGGCAGGAAGATTAAAATCACCGACAATAACCGAAGGTTGTTCACAGGCAATATTTTCAACAATGGATTCATAAAGACGACGAGTATATTGGACTGATTGTGAGGTGGAGGAAGGACGGTAGATTAAGAGGATTCTGGCCAATGCGTCGCCCTTAGGCCCGATAAGGTCAAGACAGAAAGAGTCGATCTGAGTGACTTTGGTAATATTGTATTGTAAGAAAGATACCGAGTTGTGGATCAGGATTACGACTCCTCCGCCCTTCTTGGAAATTCTGTCACTCCTTAGACATTGGTAATGGGTACCTCCAATTAAAGAAGCGGTGTCGTCGTCAGCCTTCGGCCACGTCACCGTATTATAATTAGAATGATTTTATAGGATTGACTGAGTAAAAGGGGTAAAGTAAAGGTAAACATTGTTTGGCCTTAATGGAGCAACTGTTGAAGTAAAGGCAAGGTAAATTTTTTTTGGGTCATCTGATTGTTAGTAATGGTTTAAAAGGGGTGAGATTACACTAGTTGAGACGGAGATAGTGTTATTGAAAAGTTTTCCTTACACATGTAAATGCTGTAGCCGTTTTTTCAAACAATTTGTAAAATTTTTATTCCTAAAATAAAACACCCTTGAATTTGGGGAGCCTTTATGTTATTCTTTTCATTAAAATTTCTGCGCAACACTTTAAGCACTTTGCAGTTCAAACTTGGAAACAGAAATCATCACAACAGAGGAGATTGGTAAGCTGACATGTATATATATATAACATCTTGTGTAAACTCTACCTCTGGGGACACAATTTGGAATTTATTTTGATGCAATCTGTTGAATATGACTGTTTCATCCAATTTATTTTGGTCGATGGACTCCTTGTATCGTCGATAGAATGCGCGTTTCCTCATTCTCATCAGCCGAACACACTGAAATGAGTAATTAGTGATTATCCGGGATACACAGCTTGTGTTTTATGATCAAATTACAACAAATATCGTTTGTTTTGTTCTGCTGATTAGAAATGGGACTTTTATTTTTTACAGGTTTGACATCATTTTTTTAATTTGCTTTTGATTTCCACACTACAATTGTTACTAAAGGTACCGAATCTTATCTTGTAATGGTCGTGATTAAAACTGGGTTTTTTAAATTGTGTGCACATTCTTCATATATAATACACCAAACCCTAATTTCTGAAATTTTTAGTTTTTGATTTGTATGGACACTTAAGATATTTTTAAAAGTACTCAAAGTAGCCTTTTTTCAATTTGTATTCACGACGAAAACAACAATAGCTATCTTTTTTGCTATTTACAGTGTTTTCCGAATGTTTGCCCTGAGGCTATCTTAGCCTACAAAAGTGTTGCAGCTTTTGTTTTGATGGCTTTTTGATGCAAGACGATAAAAAAGGCATAGAATAGAATCCGGCTGATAAGAAACTAAAACTACAAATGTTATTGAAATGAAAAATTAAATGTCACGATAAGCCTACTATAATTATTATTCTTGTTTAAGGCGAGAGAATGATGTCAGTTTAGGATGATAATTCACCGATGGGAATGGCCAACATCATTTGTTATAATACATTGAGGAGTCATCGTTGAAAGAAACAAACATTTATTTTGCGCTTATTGTTAGCTTTGTTACATTACTTATTTGTGTTTGAAAAAGAGTGGAGAATGCAAATTCTTTTGTTCCAGGATTTTTCTGCGAAAAATAGTCTTAAATTTCTTTATTCTTGAGAGTCATGTGTAGTAGATTTAGGCTGTTGAAAACAAAAAAAATTACAAAAAATCGGAATTTTTCAAAATTTTGACTAACTAAAGAAATTCAAATATATTTTCTTGTTCCATTCCCTCATTAAATTTGACATTATTCCAAATATATTTCCAAACTCTGGCTACCGTATCCGATTGTTATCTAAAATTAGCTGAGAACTTTTTCGAGCCCACGCATTTATCCATTAAGACTCCCACATACAGTGCATGTATATATTAAATTCTCCCAAAAAGATCACAATTTCAAAAAAATTCATTAAGTCACCATATGATTACAAATAGTAAGCCGACAATTCAACATGAATGTGTCCGTCTCTTATCAAAAAAACGTTCTCAGATTTGCTTTAAATTCAACTAATGTCACAGTCACACACTCCAATCAAATTTTTTGCATTAATCTTCAAGTGTAATGTAATGCAAAATTTGTTGTAATATACTCACCGATCTGCATTCGCAGTTGTTGTAGGGACAAAAGGCCGTATGCCCCTTCAATTGGATCATCTTACCATGCCCCTCACACTTGCGGCAATTTAATAATCGACCTTTATTTGTCATATCGGATAACAAGGAGAATATTAGATAGAAGAACTTATCCTGGAGCAAAGAAAAAGTTTGTAATAATTCCTTTAAAAGTCTTAGAAATTGTCCAGAAAAGGTGTGGTTATGAAAGTGTTGTCTAAGATAAGAGCAAGAGAGAGAGAGAGAGGGAGGAGATGCGGGTTACTGTACCTTCTGATCGTAAATTAAACAAATCAGAAGGCAGAATTTGTATTTAAGATGTTAAATAATCATGATGCTAATGCGTTGAATCATAATTTTAGTTCTTGATGTAATGATCAATGCAGAAACCAGAGAAAAAAATAAATATTATCCATGATTACTTCTTGACCGCAATATGTATTTTAGTAAATATGAACTTTAAATTTGGGCGGTAACTCTTAAGGAGATGCACTACAATAATAGGCGGGTACTGCAAAACCTCAAAATTCTGCTTATTACCTCAAGCAATTTAGCTTCGAAACTCTAAATGTAACAGTTGAAGCCATAACATGTAGCAATAGCTTTAGGGAAAAACTTTATTTCCGTGATTATTGTCTTTGCTTTTGTAAATTTTATTCAAATTTCTTATATCACAAAAATACGACAATATTTTGCATAATGCTGACTTTTATCATCCTCACGTCGCTTTGTAACAGTCAGCTGCTTTATTCACCAATCAAAGTGGGATTGTTAATGACAAATGGAGGTACATTCTATGACGATTTCAGTAAGTTTTATTTTTTTTTATATTGCGACTCTTTGTCTTTTTCTTCTCTCCGATTACCGTAACCCGTTACTATATTTTTGAAATAATTTGTATTTTTGAAATAAAAATTAAATCCAAGAAGCCATTTCGATTAAATTACAAGTCGAAATAATCTCAGTACATGACAGCCATGACTTTTACATTGTCGTTACTCTTTTATTTTCTTATTTTTAAATGCGTGACAGGTCAATTACTTATACAAACTAACATCAAAGTCGGGTTATTGATGACAAATACTGATCAGTATTACAATTATTACAGTAAGAACATGAACTTCTAGGAATACTTTTTTCATTTCTTTTTTTGATACAGATGTCATGGATATAATAGTAATATAATACGGCCCGTTTCCAGGTTACGATCGATGCATTGGTGGAATAAATGTAGCTTTAGATCGGATTGTGCAAGAGAAATTACTGCCAAATTATAATTTTACTTTCATCATAAAAGAGGATAATTGTAAAGAAACTTTGGCCTCGGGAAGAGCGGCCGAATTAATTGAAAATGATCAAGTTGATGTCATAATTGGTCCTATTTGCAGTGAACGTAAGTAATCCGCGTTTTTGCGTCTATGGCTACCAAGACGTGGTCCAGGTACGACGGTCAAACCTTATTCAAAATTACCACAATACTTACAATTAGAGTTTGATCAGACATGTGTTTTTAGCTCTTAGTTTTTTGTAAGCCATAGAATTTCCTTACGACAAAAATCGCATAATATTTGCAGACTCTGAATATTGCGAGAGCTGCAATTAACTCCAAGTGTAACTGGATGTCCCGCCGAGATAATGTTATTATTGCTTTGGCGGTGTCTTTGGCGGAAAACACACTTTTCTTAAGACTTTGGAATTAGGACATGGAACCTACATTCTAGCTAGAACGTCATCATCTTTGATGAGAGTTTCTTTTCTGAAAAATTCACAGAATCACACCTCTATTTGCAACGTACGCGTCAAACATTTCTAAGATTAGTTTTCGACCGGCGTTGATACATATTTCCAGCAAGTTAAATTCAAATAAACTTTTAAAGCCGCACCTCTGTCAACTCCGCTAAAAGACAATCTCGAGGCTAATATAGATATTACCATAACAAAGGAATAATCCTCATCACAAAATGAAATCATTCCTTTCTTTTTTCAGCTGCAATAATCGTAGGCGCTTTATCAAAGTTTTACAACGTTCCGATGATTAACTGGGGTGCGGCGTCGGCGACTGTTTTGGCCAACACAACCTATCGTTTCACCACCTCCCTTAACGTTGTGGGACCTACAATGACGTATGTGACTACAAAATAAACATTATCATGATACATAGAAATGATTGTTTTATTAGTATTACAATAGTCCAGTTGGTTTTAGTAACAAGAATGTTCATTATTTCAGCGTTGCTCAAGGATTTATTCAGCTACTAATCGAGCTAAATTGGGGTCGATTTGCTTTTTTATACACGGAGAGCCAAACGAAAAGGTGTGGATATCTGAGAGATGACGTGTTGTCCATTTTGGCTCAACCCGATATCGATATTACTTTATCCTATTACCGAGAAGTCAATACATCTGATATTGCCTCATTGAATCAGACATTTATTCAATTGGAGAACACCGCCAGAGGTAATTATCTCATTGTCAAAGAAAAGCACAGTATTTTTAGTGACATTCCTTTGTTCCACCAGCGATATGGACAAGATCATAATGCTGGACGCCTTAGGCGACTACGGGCTCATTACTAACCCCGACTTTGTTTTTGTGATTGTCGAACAAAGAGGAAATGGATTCTGTAAGTCCGGATATATGAAGTTTTAATTTTAAAAAAAATTTTATTACTGTACTTATTGAAAATCTTTTGGTAGGATTACTGTAGTTTTTTAGATATGCCCGCTTATGACTTTGGAAACAATGTTTCATATGACAGTTACATGCCCTTATACCAACATCCAAATGTAACGGATCAACAGAGAATGAAGGATTATCTGAGTCGAATATTCTTCTTCGACCTTGCAATTCCCGTTATTTTGAGAGATCAGTTTGAAGAATTAGTCAAAGAAAAAGTTGCTGGATTTCCTTTTTATTGCACTACTTGTGAGGCTGTAAGTAATATCGTTTTGATTACTGCAACTTGATGACTAAATTTAATTTTTAGGTCGGGAGTGGGGCCGCCTCTCTGTCAGATGCTTTATATTTATACGCGATAGCTCTTAATGCAACCTTAAGTGATCCAAATGTTGATCTCCACAATAATTCTAATATCTTTGCTCCTCCAAATATGCGACTGGGAGAGCAAATAATTCGGGCTGCAGCCAATAAGACGTTTGATGGAGCAACAGGAAAAGTTGTGATGGACAACTACTCAAGGAGAATTAATATTTTTGCATTCACAGGCCTCACTGATAACTATACGATGAGGAGTTACTATCAAATCATTGCCAGTACTGAGAATGCTGTGAGTAGTCTCCTTGTATCTGCTTTAACTTGATTCTTAGACAGTAATGGAGACCAATAACACAATCTACGCTTGGGAAAAGTGGGGGAACAAACAACCTCTGGCAGTTCCCAAATGTGGATTTGATGGATTGCTTTGTCCCGCGTCTGTTTTGGCAACTTATGGAGGATATATTTATGTGGCAATTGCAATTATAACGACAGCCGCCATTGGGACAGCAACGTATCTCATAAGGTCAGTAAAAGGAACCAGAATGACAATTAAAATACAAAATTCACTAACTTTCCAGGGGTCAATACCTCGAGTACAAACGTCTAAATGCAGCCTGGCAAATCAAGACCGAAGAGTTATATTCCCCAGACGAGAAGAGTTCGGATACTCGATCCCTCCCTCTGTCAATTCAATCCCATTCAAATCCATCAATTATTCGAAAACCTGAGAGTGAATATTACGCCTTTTTTTTGTATAATAATGAACCAGTAGCTGCGCGAAAGTTTAAGTCTAAAATCGTGATTCAAGCTAGGAATCGTGCAGAGTTCAGAATGGTACGTTAGGAAAATGTCATCGGAATCGTACATGCATCGATCCAAATAATAAGTATAAAATTATCTGATTATAGATGCGTCAAATCGACAACAACAATCTGGCCAAATTCCTGGGTTTTTGCACTGACGGATCTCAATTTCTCTCCGTCTGGAGATTCTATCATCGTGGATCTATTAAGGATATTATTACTGCAGGGAGTTTTGCCATTGATGGAGTATTTATGACGTCATTAGTGAGGGATATTATCACTGGTCTTCATTTCATCCATCATAGTAGTCTCCATTGTCATGGTCATCTCAATTCTTCCAATTGCTTGGTTGATGAGAGATGGGTTGTGAAGATCTCGGATTACGGTATCTTAGACTTACTTCAGCAAGAACCAATTAGCAGCAAAAGTAGGCTTAACCGACGCATACTATAATTTGTTAAACGGACCAGACTACATTTTGTGAGACCATGTATTCCGGTCTTATTTCACACGCCCCATTCCCATGTTTAATTTTTTTCACTTCAGAACTTTTGTACCTTGCACCAGAACAACTCCGAAAGCCTCTTCATCCATTAAAAGATGGAGTCCATCGATCTGCAGATATCTACAGCTTCTCCATGGTGGCTACTGAGATCATAAATAGACATCCGCCATGGGAAACGAACAACAATCAAGTGGAAGACCCGGACGAGATAGTGTATCTGCTGAAGAGGCGGCGAGATGTACCAATCAGGCCGATCATCGACATTTCGTCGATCACGGATCTCTCGCATAATATTGTAACCTAACTTTTGTTTATTCTATTTGATTTGTTTTGAAATTTAGCCCGCTTTGATTCAAGATTGTTGGAATGAAGATCCCACAGTTAGGCCAACGACTGGCCAAATCCAAACAATCTTAAAAAACATGGGAAATAAGAACCAAAGTCTGATGGACCATGTATTCCAAGTCCTCCAAAACTATATGAATACTCTTCAAGAGGAGGTAGAAAGCAGAACGAAGGCTTTAATGGAAGAAAAGAAACGATCGGATGTTCTACTTTATCGCCTTCTCCCCAGATAAGCACTTTTCGTCATATTTTATGACCAAAAATAGAGTCTTCATTTTTTTGAAGGATACAAATTGTAGTTTAGAATCTCATTAAGTGTTAATTATCATCGATTTTAGACAGATTGCTGACAAATTGAAGGCGGGAAGTGTTATTGAACCCGAGAGTTTTGATCAAGTTACAGTATTCTTCTCGGATGTGGTTCGTTTTGGGGAATTGGCATCAAAGAGCACTGCAATACAAGCAATAACCCTGCTCAACGATTTGTTTACCATGTTTGATGGGGTCATCGAAACTTATGATTGTTACAAGGCAATTAGACCAGATATATTTAATCTTTGAAAAGACAAGTATTTAAATCAGAGTTTCTTTCAGGTCGAGAGTGTTGGAGACGATACTTTAGTGGTCAGTGGTCTTCCAGTTCGGAATGGAAACCGTCACGTAAAGGAAATTGCGAACCTTTCTTTGGCCTTTATGAATGGCGTCGCTGTCTTTCGAATCCCCCATCTGCCCCATGAAAAAGTCCAGCTTCGAATTGGATTCCATTCTGGGCCTTGTGTCGCTGGAGTTGTTGGATTAGCCATGCCGAGATATTGTTTGTTCGGGGATACTATTAACACGGCCAGTAGAATGTGTTCGAATGGGAGACGTAAGTCTTAAAATAATCATCCATATTCATTTAAGCTGATCGAATTCATTTATCATCTGATTCCAACAAACTTTTACAGCAAATAGGAGGATTTGCCACCCTATCCAGAGGGGAATTGATCATCAAAGTAAGTAATAATCCTCTTTTATTTAGACACATTTTTTAGGGAAAAGGAGTCATGGAGACATTCTTCCTCGAAGGCATGGCTACAGATCCCATTCCATTTGTCTCAGATTCGCGAGGAACTACAGCTTCATTAAACGACGGAAAACATAACCCATAAAACACATAAATAACAATGATCTCCTCTACTACAAGTATTAACAAATTCTTACCCAAAATTGCAAAAAATCTTATATCACACGTCGTATTACGAGTATATACATATTATGTCATGTTTTCGAAATAGGAATTAGCCAGAGGTTGAGAAAAACGAAAAAATAATTAATCGATACATATTGTTGGTTAATTTCGGATTAATTATGCGTTAGAAAGAATGGATCGGATACCCGTTTAGACGGAAGAATGTTGTATGAGAGAGAATTGCAATAGATACCATCGTATTCCACATGGATTATTACAATATAAAAAAAGGAATATCTAAATATTATGGAATGTAAAGACACTTATATGGCGAATAACTCAGTTTGAGTGGCTTCGCGGAGATAAACACCGGGGACATAGCCTTTGGAAAGGTCTCCGGGCTTCTGAACTAGATACCATTCAGAGTTTCCGACTTCATCTGAATCTCGGAGTAAAACCACCTTCTCATTCTCCCGGATTCTGAGTTGATTTGAGTCGTCTGATGATGGGGAGAAGTCAAATTCACAAACAAACACCTTCTTTTTGTCCTATAAATAATGAAATCACAATAACGGAATACAATAATAGTCAAGGAAGATCTATTCATCGACTATTATACTTGGCTTTACTCACCAGTCCAAGATCAGTTGGTCGTTTCTTTGTTGGTGGAGCCGGGGCAATTCTGTGTGGCGCCGGAGGCAATGCGTAGGCAGGAACGGTATCATAAATTGGATCAACATTGTTCTCATTCCTCGGGGAAATAATTGGGACCGGATTGGGGAGAGGTGTTCTATTAAGTCGATTCCTTTGTGGGATTTGATAACTCGGGGAGATTGAAGAATTTGGAGTCGGTGAGAAACTGGCAAACGGATCGACCTCTTGATCCAGAAAACTCTCATTATCAGACCTTTGGAAAGGGCGGGATTGGGCCGCCAGTTCAGCGAATGAGGGGCCTAAAACGAGATAAATACAAAAATTTTAATCAATGCTACCTATTCCATTCCCAGACCGTGTCGGCTCTTTGTCATACATGACTAATTCCAATGGGGAAGTTGTCGATGCTCTAGCAGGCAACGGAGGAGCTATCAAATTCCTGTTTACTTGAGTTGGAACAGCCGGAGGCATTTGAATTGGAGCCGAAAAATCGAGATCGAGGATTTCATCGACAGAAGGCCTATTCTGGGCGGGCGGAGTGATCGCATCCAGGTCGATCAGATTCTGAGACTTTTGTCGGACCGGTTTCGTATGGCCATTATCTTTGGTCGGGAGTGAAAATGGAGGTCGAGTAGTCCTTATCGGCTCCAATTCAGAGGTCATTGGAACTGAAGAATAATTGTTAAAGTCATCAAATGGAATCAGAATATTCAAAGGAACCTTGTCCGTGTTGACACTGTTGTCGCAGTGACTAAAACATAAGTACATTAGTGATTTCTAATCAAATGAGGCAGATCTTACCAGAACCCATTCTCGAACTTGATGATGACCACAATATCTCCTTTCTTTAACAGCATTCTTGGTGATGAATAATCACAAATCACTTTCCTCAAATCAGGAATTCTATTCTGCGCCTTGAGCATCTTAATCAAGGCATCTCTTTCCCTGTCATTCTGAGGTCTAAGTGAATATTCTTTCTCCATATGCCTTTTGTTCTCTGCAAATACTTCTCCTAACACTTCAATACTACTCTCTGAACTTACTAAAACTCTTTCGCTGTCTCTTCTCCTTGTGTTTCTCTGATGGCAAAAGTAAAAATTTTTGAAGATTCATCAATCTCTGTCCTCCGGGATCCACAAAATTAGTAAAATCAGTTAGATTGAACCTTGAAAGTTTGGATGGAATCATTTTGATCACTTCTTCGACTCTCGCAAAGAATGTTAGATCCAGATCGACCATCAATTCCGTCATCTTTCGGACTTTCTCATTGATCGACATCCAGATTTTAGGTAAATTATTCTTCATATGTTGATTCAAAGCTTCGAATTCACATCTCTTCTTCTCAATCTCTTCAAATGGTCGGGCAGCTGCCTTCGCCAATTCAAAGTCAGCCAATTTATCACATCTTTTTTCGATTAATTTCGCATATTCACATTTTTGAAGTTGCTGGGAGGGGATTACAATTCTAAACCAAAAAAAGTAAAAATTATTGTATAAAACTACTTACGCGTTTTGTATTGCCCGCATATGCTCCTTCAGCAAAGTGCCGACTCTTTTCAGGTACGAGTTGAATTCTTTTCTCAAACCATCCTCCATATAACTGAATGCTTTATCTGAACACATAAATCAACAATCTAAACCAACATACTCTTCTCCACTGTGTTTCTGCCAATATATTTTTTGATCATAAATGTCAACCGGGCCCGGTAAACTTGTACATGATATAAGAATTTGCATAATCTTCGTTCCGCAGAATCCAATTCTGAAACCATCACGCTGAATTCCGGATCTGGTTTCTTAAATCAAAATATTAATGCAAATAAGTAAAAAGTAAAAATCCAAGTCAAGCTATGTCTCGTTACATTTGTTAATCCCATGGAAGAAGCAATCCGATATTTGAAACGGTTACTTTTCTTGACAAAAGTGTGAAGATTGATCTTGGACAACTTATCCGCGATTGTATCTTTCTTCGAATCCGAGTATTTGATCACTAAACCCAACAATAATAATACTTTTCATGTAACTTACTCAACTCCTTCTTTCTTTTACTTTCATTCATTTTACTAACCAATTGAGCCATCTGTTTATTGGCCTCTAGAAGCTTTGGATGATCAACATGGGTTAATGGGAGAATTTTAAGGAGCTCATTGATGAACAAAGGGTACTTCAAAACCCTCTGAATAGGGCGTGCAACAGCAGTTGGAACATCAAACACAAAAACTCCCATTTTATTCATCTCCTCAAGGCATTCTTTCAACGCTCTTTGTAATTCCCCGTCATTTTTCTAAAAACAAATATAAAAACTACAAAATGATTTACATTTTCTACAATCTGCGCCATTTCCTCCACACATCTAAAATGATATGCATATGTTTTGGAGATCTTCTCTCTCAGATCCATAAAAAGGAGACCATAACTTTGTTTTTCCACAGGTTTATCCATTTCATTTGATATTAATCTAATCAAACGCTGGGAGAGATCTTTCAACATGGGAAATCCATTAATCAACACACATTTTCTCTGTTCAGAGAGTCGATTTGAAGATTTTATACACTAAAAACAAAAAGAATAATAAACATTTCTTGTTCTTACCTCTTCCCAAGCATGCAGCTCCAAGTTATAACTGGTCTCTGACGCCAATAATTCCTCTACAACTTTCAAAAATTGTGTTCTCCAATCCGTTGGGGTTGACGGAGTTGTTGAGAAAGTCGATAAGCTGGATGAAAATGGAGCTGGAAATTGTTCAAAAGTAGGAGTAGAAAAAGATGGAGGCGGTGGGGCCGTCCGGACCGCCTTTCTTCCATTACTAGTGACTTGGGGAGGAGGAGGTCTTTCCGGTGGAACTTGCTTAGTTGGTTTCAGTCCAAATAACATATCAAATTCTGGATCAACCAATGCTTTTACATCTTCTTGTCTCTCCTGATCAGAATTTAAAGACACGTTTCCAGAATCCTTCTTTAAATCTTCCGTATTCGTCGAAAATGGAGTGTCCCACGAATAATCAGAAACCCGACTCGAGCCATTAAAAGAATCAATCGAAGGGATTTGAATATCTTGAGTGTTGAGTTCAGTCTCGTCGTCCAGAAAGATCTGGAGGAATGTTTGAGGAATAAGACCCGTCTCAAAAGTCATCGGATTAAAACATCTTGCCCATTCTGAATCCGGCAATTCAATAATTCTGACACTAAAGCCAGATTGGACAGACAGTTCATCTTGGAACCGGGCTTGAAAGTCATACATTACAGTAGCAAACCTAAAGACAATGACAGCATCAACTAAAAACACTTACCCCATAGTGTCTGGCTCTGAATAATCAAAGACGCCAAATCGTTTCGACTCAATTTCGGCATCCGAAGCATTAACCGGACTAGAACCCTCGACGTCGACCACGATTTCCACATGATTTGATGGAAAGACTCCTTTTTTGGTAACTCCGTCAATTTGGTATTCTCCTTCATACCAGTCGGCATTCCATTTCTTGACTAACTTCACCATCTGTCCCTCCTTTAAACTCAATTCACCTTCATAATCCGCACTAAAGCAAGACAATCATTAAAACATCAACTTCTATCTCGGTTTTGGTACCGAAAACACTTACTCAAAATCGAAAATAGCTCTGCAATGTGGTTCACTCGGGCTTATCCTCGAAGAAGTTCTCGCTCGACTAGTTAGAGGCGTCAAAAACCTCTGAGGACACTTTCCTTCACGTCCGTCTACAGTCCGCACCTCAGCCCAACCGTCGGAAGAGCTCAGAACTTTGACGATTTCTCCCTTCCGCAAGGGAATCTCATCGCCCAGAGGTTCGAGGTCCGAGACCACTTCACATTCTGAACATCCAACTTCCGTTTCGACTGAGGAATCCAAAGGCTAAACAAACAAACTTAAAAAAATGAATACTACGCTTGCCTTCAAATGATACGTGTAATTCAATGGGAACATCCCTTCTATGCCGATGCCCTTTCCATTATCCAAGAAGATCTGACCCTTCGCCCAATTATTATCTATCCGTTCAACCAATCCGATCAAAGCAAACGCAGGAAATTGAAGATCTCCCTGGCTTTCTGGGCAATCAAAGGCGGCAAAAGCTACCCGCACTTCAATAAAGTTCTTTGGAATAACAATCTTTGAGAGATTTTTTTCAGTAATGACATGTTTGTTTCCATCTAACCGTTCGCAGTCACATCTAAACCCAAAAATATTAAGTTTTCTTCATTTGAGATCTAAAACACAAAAAAGAGCAAAAGAAACCTACAAATCTCCTCCATTTTGGCTGACCAGCACAACCTCATCAATAAATAATGTTCCATCGGTCTGGATCACACGGCCATAATACTCTTTGGCCATGTCGGGCCAGATGCCCGAACAAAACCTGGAAAAAATATTTTTATTTTCCAAAAAATACATCGTGCTGATGGAGTTTCCTCCAAACGGCAGAAAATGGAAAACAAGGCTCGCAGAATTTCGCGAAACGTCAGAAAAGGCATGGGAAGCTCTTTTCAGAGTCGTTGTAATTCGAATTCCGCTCTTCTGAGCGATTATTTCCATCGGCGCCTTCGAAATTTCCCTCAAACACCAGCATTCGGGCCATAATAGCTGTAGGAATAAATTCTCGCGAGAAAATTTACCTTACTCTCCCCTTACCGCTTTCCATTTTCCACCCTTCCCACCCCCGTCGCACGGCCAGTTAACGTTTCGGATGTTCTGAACTCCAAAAATATCTGCATCTGCGACAAAAGACACAGGTGTTTTATTATACTTGCAAAAAACATCTGGCCCGAGGGGCGAAAAAGTTAGAGATGCGAGAAAGGTTTCGGAAAAAAGTTGCGTGGAGGTTTTTCTCGAGACGAGGAATTGAAAGATGAGGAAGAAGATAGAGGCTGAGGTTTCTGCGAGAAATAAAAGAAAGCACCGCCAAGGGAAATTGGGATGAATAAGAAGAAGCTTGTTACGGGATCGCTGAAAAGTTTTGTACTTTGATTATTCGCATGGCAACCGACTTTAATGTTCTCCCCATTACTTCCGCATTTTATGGTGCAGAAATGTTGGTTTACCTACATAAGGAAGATCGGGTCAGCCCATATTCGGGGGCATCCCCTTGCCTTTTCGTACCGGAAAAGAGAGATTAACAAAACCACAGAGCCTGCCCTTTGTAAACCTATACGTCAAGGTCACAATTAGGATGTTAAAAATAGATTCTCTTTGATAATCTGATGATGAAGTGCGTTGGAGGGGCTTGTGATTATTTAGGGATATGGGGGAACAGCTTTATACATATTATTGGTTGTTTGGCTGATAATCACTTTGATTGTTAGTTTACCAACCTTATTTCAGGTTTAAAGAGCTTAAAATTTAAGAACTAATTGTGTAAATGAGGCAGGTCTGCTTTACAAAAGAAATATTATGTTCTTGGGCCAGAAAGCCATCCTTTGATCCTTGCAACGATAGTATTCAGATGAGAAATAGAAGATTCAAAAAGCAATTCCATTAATGAAACAATGCTTATTCGTATATGTCTGGTCACTCAAGCACCACATGCGAATATGTCCATTCAGAGGCCTTCCAAATACACTTGGTCCATTCGGTGGACCTATTTTCTGTTTTTTTCAAGCTTTTCAATTTCCAAATCCGGTCATTCCGTCGAATTTGCAATACTAGCTATTGAAGGCTTACACGAGTTCTTCACAGGTCGGGAAGTACCTGCAGGAGGAAAACCCATACGAATTGTTCTCGGCCAAGATGCCTTTTCGAAACTCGACGTACAGCGATCGAACCTCGTAACTCCTGAAGGATACCGAGTGGTGACTTCTCGTTTTGGTGATTTCCTGGATACACTAGGGTTTCTAGACTCGTCGGACCCCCCTCCTCTTCAGATTCGTCGAGCTAGAGTAGCTGAACTCCAAAAAATCGAGAAAGTCACGATAAGAACAATAAAATTGAATCAATTTAATCGAGGAAAAAGTTTTGTCACCTGAGTTAGTACTAAAATAACCTAAATTATTAAATTGATACTGAAAACAAAGAATATGCTATTGACTAATAGGATAAAGTAACCGAAAAAATCTGAGAATGAGATGACAAGAAGATTACTGTAATTACAGTAACTCTTTCATTCAATATGGCACATTATTCAAGGTTCTGACTTCTGTTCTTTCTTCGTTTCTTCTTTTTCTCCCAAAGGCTCCATTTTGACATCTTCTGCGGGCATGTGATACTTTGGCTTATATGGGAAAACACTGTATAACACAACAGCACCAATGACTAGTAAAGCGCCGACTAAGAACAGGGTAGTTGGAAAAGTGTTGAAGAGAACGATTGATGCCAAACAGGCAGCAATTATTGCTATGGAAGTGGCGAAAGCCTTTAGGATATTGTCGGCGTATTTGATGACAACAGCGACGATTAAACCACCTACGGCTTGGCAAAGAACAACAGACCACACCACGTAATCAAAGCCGGCCAGGAATCCTCGATTAAGCACTTTCTCGCGATCTTTTAGCTGCAAATAAATTTTGCATTATCTGACCAAGGGTCTGAAACTGCATAATGTAGTCCCACTTACTGCAATGACCACCAATGAAATTGGAATCGACAAGACTGACAGTTGAATGTTCCGAAGCCAGATCGACACATCTGAACCCTTGAGTATCTTTTCGAAGTAGATTCCAGCAAATCCTGACATGATCGCCGCTGCAACGACAGCTGTAAATCCAATCAAGGGTTGTTGTTCTGCGGCCTTATCGGTTGGTTTGGCATTGGTTGTTATTAGAGTTCCATTTAAGACTGCAACAGGACTTGCAGATTTTCCCGCGCTCTAAAATATTCGTAATAGTCAAATGACAAGTTTACAAAAAAAGCGCTTACAATTTGAACAACAGCAACTCCAACGGCTAAAGTGGCCAAAGCTCCCCATTGGACTAATGAAAGTTTCCTTTTGAGCATTAGCACCGTAAACAACGCCGTTGTCAAGATTTTGAGTTGGTACGTGACCTGCAAAAGTATTTCAAACAAAGAAAGAATGTACCATATAAGTTCCCGCATCGAGATGTTCAATTGACAAGTATAATAAAAAGTTCTGAATTGTGTAAATAAACGCTGGAACTCCGACTTTCAACGTCTCCAACCAGTTGGTGCAGAAGTGAAGTTTCAATTCAGAAGCGGCTCTAAAATTAATTTATACAGGGTGTCCCAAGATTTTCGGGACCTACATTTTGGCCTGTAACTTTTGAACCAAAAACGATTGGGACATGAAATTTTGGGACGTAGTTGCCCTTGGCGGCAAGAAAATACTGGTATGCAATTTGGATGCACTTAAGTGCATACGCACATAAAAGGTGCAAAAAGTCAAAAAAGAAATGAGTATTTAGCAACCCTATGCATTCTGGAGGCTCTTATATGGGTACCGATCTTCAAAACAAGTTCCAATTGTCGCAAAATTAGTGAAACTACATTGCCGACTATTGAAATTGAAGACCTGTGTCAGTAATCAGCTTTTCATCTTCTTACGACAACAATGGCAGGTATCCCCGTTTTTTCAAAATTCTCATCCATTTTTTTTCAGGAATATCAATTTTTACACTTGTTTTGAAGATCCGCACTGTGAAATTTCATCAGAGTCTCCAAAAAATACAAGGTTGCTTACCTTGCATGTTTCTGATTTTTCGCAAATTTTAGTTAATATGCATTCAAATTGCATACCAATAGCTTCTTGCCTCCAAGGGCAACCAGTTTCCTAAATTTTATGTCCCCATCTTTTCTGATTTAAAAGTTACAAGCCAAAATATAGGTCTCAAAAATCTTGGGACACCCTGTAAAATTATAGACAACCATAAACACTATTAAATTTTTTCATCAATTATTTAGAAGATGACATGTCTAAAACGCCGCTTACTTTTTAGCGTCCCCAGTGGAGAGCAAAAACAATGTAGTTCCGGCAAATAGTTTGATAACCTCGTTGAAGAATACGGCGACAGTCTTTATGAACTGTTCCTGATCTCTTCTAGTCGCATATCTTGTCAACAGCACTTGACCCGTATTCTGCACCACCAACACGACCAGACTTACGTATCTAAGGTAATATTCTGATCAGATTAACACCACATAATATTAATCTACCCCATCCTCGTTTTGTTTTCTCCTTCGGAATCTTATCTTCACCATCTTCAATCTGTTTTCCATCCGTGAGGGCTTCTATTTCCTTGTCATCCCCATTTATCGCCATTAAGCTGAACTCTCATTTTTTAAACAGTAATTGACAACCGATCTTAGTATTATAATGGACACAACAACATTAAGCGACATCACGAGAAACACCTTTACGAAGATTACTGTACTGTTACAAACCACCTTTTCGCGAAAAGTAAGGGACCCTAACCTGATAGCCGGAAGTTCATTAAAAAATGATAAGAACAGAACTTTATTTATTGTTGTAATTAGCTGTTAAAAAGAATATAAATTACCATGGTCGCCACTGCAAAGAGACATGCAACTTGCGGGGTTGACCACTCTATAATAAATAATTTAGACCCGATATGAAAATGGGAACAGGGGATGGGGTCCATGTTCGAACCGAAAGTCAGGAAGACCATAAGAGAGTGACGGGAAACTGGTAAGAAGCGAGAAATGGGCAGATCGGAGCGAGCCAGGCGGCCGACTCTAAAACCCCTGAATAAATTTGAAACAATGATGGAGACCTAAGACAAACATACCATCAGCGTAATATGAACGTGGAAATTTAAAAAGAAATCCGGGGAAATAAAACTCTAGGATCACAGTTGCGAAGATCAAAGGATCTTCAATCTTTCTGATATGTAAAAAGGAATAAGAACAAAGACAAATAAAATCAGAACAATCAACGATTCGAGATTTTTTTCGGATGCGGATACAAACACGAATATTTTAGCCTAAATATAAAGTATTCCCTTACTGACTTTTGCGTGTACTCGAGAGACAAGGTGTTTTTACACCATTTTTTCTGTAAAAATTCAAACCCTAAACCTTTTTCAGGAATTAGCAGTCAAGAATATTATCCGTATCCTAATTTTTGGCCAAAATATCCGAATAATATCCGCAAACGTATCAGTATCTAAATCGGCGATTTTTGACGTCCGTATCCGATAAAAAATACAGATATGTAAATCACTGAAAGTAATAATCACACTCTCGATTCATCCACTTTCTTTGGTTGTGAGGCAAAACTCTTGGAGGAATACAAGAAAATACTCGAAATGACAAGAGTCCCACCCAAAAGGAACATTAGATTGGGACGGAAGTCAAATAGGTAGATTGATACCAACGTTGCGATTATGATGGCGACTGATGTAGCAAAATTCTTGGCAATATTGTCAGCATATTTGATGCAGATGGCGACGGATAGACCTCCCACACAATACCAGAAAGAAGTCAGCCAAACAACTCCATCAAATCCATAAAGAAGTCCCTTTTCCATTACCGACGAGCCATCAGTCAGCCAAATCGCGACAAAAGAGGCTGGAATAGCAAAAACACTCATCTGTATGTTCCTCATCCAAATCGAGACTGGTGCTGCGCCTTTTAGAATCTTCTCAAAGTAGACGCCGGCGAATCCAGAGATCGTGCAAGCGGTCAAAGCTGCCATAAATCCTGAAATCATAATCGTTTTGGAGCTATGATGACAATTACATAAAGGTTACCATAAAAATACATAAAAGAAACAAAAAGACAACCCCTACCAATCAGCGGATTCTGTTCATCTCCAGGCCTTCTTTTCGCTGCCGTTGTTTGCATCTGAACCAAGCAAACACCAGTGGTCAAAACGGCCAAAGAGAACCATTGGATTCCAGAAAGACGCCGCTTCATCAAGATGATCGAAAACACGGCGGTTGTGAAGATCTTGGATTGGGAAACAATCTAAAGCGACATACAAGCATTAAAATCTCCGTTCTAAACAAAACTCAACATAAAATATCAAATTACCATGAAAGTTGCAGCCTCCAGATGTGACGCCGCACAGTAAAAAAGGTTGTTTTGGAAGGTGTACAATATCGCTGGCACACAGACCTTCAATGTGTCCCATGGCTGATTATAAACTTGTTTTTTGAGAGCTCGGAATCCTCTAGAAATAAGAAGTCATCACCAAAAAGATAACTCACCCAAACGGGCCATGAGATTCATTGAACACCATGTACAGACACACAAATACTTTGATCACCTCGGTGAAAAAGACAGCCACCGATGAGAAATACATTTCGGGTACATCTCGAGCTCGGCTATAACGAAGAAGAAGAGTGTGAACGGAATTCTGAAGGGTTAACCATATAAGAACAACGATTTTGATGGACGATGAACTCTCGGAACGTTCCCTTCTGATCTCGACATGGAGCTTAAAGAAATTATTATTTAATTACAAAAATACATTTAATCTACGGTAAACGAACCGGAATGGAAGCGACTTGTCCAATCTCGGCACCTACCGAACGACTTCGTAACATCATTTAGGTACTCATAGATGCCCCGTGGCGATGAATTTCCCGACAAAAAACTTCCAGCAATTATAAAAGACTCAAATTCCACGACGAAATCAGTCCGTCGATACTATCGGCCTCGGAATCTGCGAATCATCCGTGGAAAAGACGTAAGAAAAGAATAGTGAAAAAAACTTTATTCTAACAAGCAACATAGTCTACCAATTCTAAGTCTAGTAACAAATCAGAAAAACTTACTGGCAAAAGATCGGTGGCCTTCTTTTCTTCCCCAGCATCGGCTATTAGAGGATCGGAAATCTTCATGATATGTGTAGAACCCAAGTTTCAGTGGTCCCTGTATCTACAACATTTTCATCTGAAAGGGCAACAGCATCAAAAGGAATTCAAATACCCATACAAGTCACGATAAAACGTCTTGTAAAAGAAAAAACGATTCGTAATAATAATTACATTTACTGTTTAACAGTTAATAAAAAGTAAAGTTATTAGTTATACAATATTACCCGCAAAAATAAGAGATCAAATATTCAGATCTCGAGGATTCCTTAGAGGATTGAATCTAGCGATTTGAGGCTCTTTGGGGGCTTCAATAAGGGCAGCACAGTATATAAGAGAAGATCTGCGGGAACGACAAATGGGGCCACATTTTGGGGAATCACACACCGGACAGGGGAAGAAACAACCGGCACAATCTGTTCTTAGACAATCACATTGATCTCCTATTATCTTCCCCTTATAAAGTAAACGGCCCGACTCGTCATAAGAATATCCTTCCTTTTCCTTCGACTTCTTCGGGACTCTTTGACGGCTAAAATTATTTACAATAAATTAGATCCATAAACAAAAAAAGAAGAAAATAAAACCACAACTGCTTACACTTTTTTTTCTTTTTGAGGCGAAGACGTGGGAGTACTGTCCCCTGGTCGATTAGCTAAAAAACAACTAATTAATTTTATACATCTAATTAGGATACCATAAACATAAATGTAATAGCAATGATAATAGATTTTAAGCTCAACTATTTGGGATATCAAGATAAAGATTTAAAGAAGACTGCCGTCCACGGACAAAAAACGAGTTAAACAAAGACAAAATTGGAGATGAGAATGGACGATTAAGATACTGATGTAAGAAAACTTGAAATAACGAGCAAATTGGAAAGTTATGAAAAATAAAAAATTTTTATATTGTCCATTCATATTATATGATACTTACATGATGCCCTTCGCTGAACTCTTGTTGACCTTGAGTATTGAAATTGATCGGCTATTGCCGCTCCAGGATTTGAGAACATTAAACGCTGCACTTCCCTTGAAATGCGAACATGCCTCTCTAAAAGAGATCAGCATAATCATTTTATCATGCATGGTCCAAATGTAATGAAAATTACTTACTGATCTCGGTTTTTCCTCCCAACGCCTCTGCCAGTTGTCTTTCATAATCTTGATCCGACTTCTTATCTTCACTTTTATCACTATCCTCACATTCCCGATCATATTCTCCTTCCTCTTCCACTTTATCTTGACTATCCTCATCCTTATCCAATGTTGAATCATCTAGCTCAAGTTCTTGAGAAGATACCCGTTCATTATACTCATCCTTATCTCCACCTTCATCTTCTCGACCACTGCCATCCCCTTCCTGATCGAGTTCTTTGTCGCTTCCGTCAAGTTCAATGTCATGCACCTGCCTTCTGAGCACAGCCAAAAAACGTTGTGGCCTTACACGCCCTAAAGAATCAAATTAAAATTCAAAAAACCGCTTTTTAAACATTTTCGATAGAGACAATATTCGAAAGGGCGCTTTAAGGGTTGAGTTTGGATTTAAAACAATCCCCCATTTCACGGGGAACCCACTCAATTGACAAAAAATTAACATCATAAATACTATTATGGAACCAAAATATTAAAACAAAATAGTAGATATCAATTACAGTATCCTTACCTTCAGAAGGTTGAATATCCTCATGTTCTTCCTTCTGCAGCTCATTTGTTTGCTCAAACTCCCTTAGAACTTCAGTGACATTACGTAAAGTTTGCAACTCGTTATCAGCGCCAAGAGAATTTAGGAATTCTTCTTCTTCATCCACCTTCTCCTCCTTTTGCCTTTTATAAAGCTCTTTCAACCGATGCAACTCGTCCAAATTCACATCCCTTCGGTGGTCGGCAACTTCTGCCTCCCATTCATGGACCGCATTTTGATTTGAATTGTTTTTGGAATCAGATTCGTCAGGAAATCCATCAAACTCTCCATGAACATAATCCTCTTCTGCCTCTTTTAAGTCGAAATCTTCCTCATCAAGCCCGATTGGCTCATCAAATTCAGAATCCGAGGACTGGGACATGGATCTCGAGGTCTATTCTGCCTTGAGAAAAAAATAATTTTGTGAGAAGAATCAATAATATGCGGACATTTCGCATCGTAAAGAGAAGACAATGAAATAAAACTGCTACATTTCGAAGCATTTCGTCTGATATTTTTTTTTAATTTCTGAAAGAAATTGTTGTTATTTATAAAGCATGCTGGGTGTTGTCGACTATGGCAGTTCTTCTGAAGGTAGTGATGTTGAAATGGAACATAATCCGGCCAGTAAGTTTACCTTTAACCTTCTGATGTTTGTTGTTTAGACGCAGGTGGGTTAAATCTGCCACCAGTAGTTGCAAAACCCAAGTTTAAGAAAAAGATATTGGTGGGTGAAGACTCAGAATTGCCGGAGAAACAAGAGTGGGAGAAGAAAGTGGCTGAGGAGATGCAAAGGGACAAGAAGTTTGTGCAGAAAACAGTCTTCGAAAAAAATAAGAAGAGGATTATTTTGGCATTTGGAAACGATATAAAGGCCAAGTCTGCAGAAAATGACTCTGATGATGAGGACTTACCGGTAAGTATATATTATGTAAATTTGGTGGTAAGATGCAAGACTTTATTGCGAAAATTGGGTGTTTTTAGGTAGAAAGTTATAAAAATCGAACACAGTTCAGGTCAGAGCTCTTGAATCTTTTACCTCAACCCAAAAATCCAGTAAAGAAATCGACTCCCGCTCAGAAAGCCGCTTCTGTCCTCTTACCAACTGCAATATTGAACAAAAAACCGACGAAACGACCTCTAGAAACAGTGCCAGCTCCTACAAGAACAGAAGCTATTGAGGGATATTCGGATTCAGATAATGAAGGGGAATCTGATGATTTCTTTGGCCTTAACTCGAAAGTTGAATTGCCAGAAGCATCATATATTCCAGTCGATGAGCCATCGGCGCCGCAGGCAAGGGTTTATATTGATGAAGTGGCACCAGGACCTTCATTACCACTTCCTAAGTCCATCGGAGATTACCAATCAAATGCTGACATTGAAGCTAAGCTTTTAGGAAAGAGGAATATATCAGATCAAGTGAGTCTTTGAGAGAGCATTACCGATTTGATTCACTACCAAGTGTTAATCATCTCTTATACTAATTCACCGTTTTTAGGAAGCTCACGCTC
The DNA here is from genome assembly GCA_025436335.1 of Bursaphelenchus mucronatus. NCBI lineage: Eukaryota > Metazoa > Nematoda > Chromadorea > Rhabditida > Aphelenchoididae > Bursaphelenchus > Bursaphelenchus mucronatus. The sequence goes on from CM046356.1 coordinate 7,226,274, forward strand.
TTATATACAATAGGGAATTGGCACCTTGGGGAGCGACGGATCGAAATGCGCGTGAAGCCGTTTTGAATATTGTGGATGTCAGTGTAGATGAGGTAAGTGTGAGAAACACATGTGTATGTTATTGTTTAGGCACTGGGACCCAATGTTCGCGAGACTCTTTTGCGGAATCTCGATCAGAAGAATGCCGTTGCTGCTCCATTACCTGAAGTCAAAGCTCCAGGAGAAAGAATGGCCAAGTCCAAACACCAAATTACCCATTTGGCAAAGGTTGCCGTGGCCAGAGAGAGTCAATTGCAACAACAGTGGGCAGACAGCAAGGCTCAGAAGAGGCAAACAAGGCAAAAATACGGATTTTAGATTTACGGTTATTGTAATAAATCGTCTTTTTCTTATTTGTTTTGGTAAAGATATTGAAGTCACAGTGAGATCTTTATTAATGTCAAATCAGTTAGATAATTAAAAATTACATGATAGGTACATCTTGCTTGTTGAAACATGCGTCCGTTTTCATAACTAAACGTTGGAAGAAACACCGGTTGATCCAAATCCACCTTCACCCCTCTCGGTCTTTCCCAAGTCCTCCTCCGAAACATTGACAAGCTTGGATTGGCACGTCTTGATCATCACCAGTTGAGCAATTCGATCCCCGACATTAACCTTGAACTCGGTGTCGCCATGATTGAATAGAACCACATTGATTGGTTCTTCGATGGAATGAAGAACTCCAGCTCCGACATCAATGAAATTCTTCACAGCCAATCCAGAACGAGGACAAATCCGACCGTAATATCCAGAAGGGAAATTGGTCTTGAAGTCAGTCAGAATGACCGCCTTTCCTGAATACAATAGAGTTTGAAGATGCAGATAACTTACCTTTAGCAGGGACAAAAATTTTCTGAGAGCTAACCAGATCCAACCCTGCAGCTTTAGGAGATCCATAAAGTGACTTCTTCTCTTCAGAGGCGACCCCAGTAGATCCAAATCCACACGTTCCACGGTCGGTAGCCTCCAAGTCCCTTTCTTCCACTTTCTCAAATCTTGCCTGAGTGTACTCTTCGAGAACAAACTGAGCAATCGAATCTCCAACATTAATTTTGAACCCTTCCTGTGCATGGTTGAACACACAAACTTTGACTTCTCCTCGGTAATCTTCATCAATAACGCCAGCTCCCACCTGGATATAATGGTCAGAAGCCGGTCCATACAAAGCAGCAAGACGAACGTAAAATCCTTCCGGGATTTCCATTTTCACTCCAGTCGAAACGAGGGATTGCCCTCTTGGTGGAATAACCACTTCAGTGCTGCTGTAGAGGACAAAAGCCGGAGAATTGTCCTTCTTCCCAGGCATCTTGGCCTTTTTATCGATCAAGGTGATCTTAGTTAACTGATCCTGAAAAGTACTGGTATTAGTCCCCTTCTTGTAGAATGACGCATACAGCTCTCATGTTCAAATCTTCATTATAATTTTGAGTGTACTTGATCAAGACTTGCTGGGCGATCCTATCGCCAGTCTCAATTTTGAATTCATTATTCGAAAAGTTGTACAGACAGATCTTGATCTCTCCTCGATAGTCTTCATCAACTACACCAGCACCGATATGAATACCATTCTTTACAGCCAGCCCAGAACGAGGTGCAACCCAGCCATAATGCTGAGCTGGAAATTCCATCTTGACTCCAGTCGAAACCAACGACTTTCCTGATCAAATTCTCACTCGTGATCAACGCTATGCTTACCTTTTGCTGGAATCACGACTTCCTCGCAGCTGTACAAATCCATACCAGCAGCTTTCGCTGATCCATAAGTCGGAATCCGTGCCTCGGGCTTTGTCAGAGCGATCTTACATTGTAACTGAGTTTACGTTATCGTGATCAAGTTCCGAACTTACCCCAGAAAGATTCTCAAGCTTTTGTTTCTTCAATACAGGGGATTCAGACAACGTCTGCACTTCTTTTTGGACTTCAGCAAGGACCATGGTTGGTTTAATCAGTGTACGCAGTTCGAAGCTATGAGAAGATGCAAGCTCTTTGACAAAGTGGAAAATCCGGAAAGCGCGAGGACAAAAAATTGTTGCACAAACGTCTGAATTCGTTGTTTCCCGCCTTCCATCCGCTTCCGTGACCCGTGCGTCTCGTTACGAAAACAAAAAGATATACGGTAGAAATGGAAAATTTTTTCGTCTATTTCTGTTTTCTACGTGAATTTTTGTTTTACAACTGTTTAAGTTACATTTTTTATCGAGTATGGTGTTGGAGTATATTAATTTGTCTATTTTCATGTGTTTATTGCTTTCAGGGTCAAAACAGTTAAAAGTAATGGCTGATCGCGCTGGTTTTGCCGGTGGGTTTGGAGCTGGCGCCCCTGCCCCAGCTGGAGGAGGAGCTGCTCCAGCCGGTGGACGCGGTGGTCCAGGAGGCCGTGGTGGGCCAGGAGGTCGCGGACGTGGTGGCCCTCGCGGTCCGCGCCGTGGTGGCCGTGGAGGTCGCGAAGAAGGTGGATGGACTCCCGTCACCAAGCTCGGACGTTTGGTCAAAGAGGGAAAGATTACTTCTATTGAAGAAATTTATCTTCACTCCCTTCCTATAAAGGTAAATTTTATTTATGGTGGAGTAATTTTGTCTTTAGGAGTTCGAGATCATCGACCATTTGCTCTCCGGATTGAAGGACGAGGTCCTGAAGATCACCCCTGTTCAGAAACAGACCCGTGCGGGTCAACGTACTCGCTTCAAGGCTTTTGTCGCCATTGGAGACAACGATGGGCACGTTGGATTGGGAGTTAAGTGCTCCAAGGAAGTCGCCACCGCTATTCGCGGAGCTATCGTCGCTGCCAAGCTTTCCATCGTTCCTGTCCGAAGAGGATACTGGGGATCCAAGATGGGCAAACCCCACACCGTGCCTTGCAAGGTAAGATGCACGTGAATGCACTTTTTGTTGTACATGAATACGTATACTATTTTTTCCTTTAGGTTACCGGGAAATGTGCATCCGTCCTTGTTCGCCTTATCCCCGCCCCCCGTGGCACAGGTATTGTCGGTGCTCCCATCCCTAAGAAGCTTCTTGGGATGGCCGGTATCGAGGATTGCTACACCAGCGCCGTTGGACAGACCGCCACCCTCGGTAACTTTGCCAAAGCTACCTACTACGCCATCCAGCGTACCTACTCCTACCTTACCCCTGACCTCTGGAACGAGAACGCCCTCGAGAAGTCCCCCTACCAAGTCCACCACGAGTTCATCACCCAGAAGGCAGTCCGTCATTAAATGTCACTGTCCCGGCTTGTTTTTACCTTTTGTTTTACATTTCTTTTGTTAATGAAATAAAATTTGTTGTTCGAGTGTAAAGAATGTAAATTCGTGTTTGTATTGATTTCGTAAAGTTACCAATTTATTTCATCTTGTGAAACGTTGCAAGGATAATTTAATATTCAACAAGAGGTGAGGTCATTTATACTTTACGCTCGAGTTATCAATCAGTATTCTGTTTCGATCCTAACGAGCTTCCGTTGCAGTTTCCTCAAAACATTCTCAAGCTCAGCAATTTCCACCGTGCTGCAAATAAAGAAATATGTTTCAAACGGAAACTTACTTCTTCGACAACATGAATTTTTGTGCATTAACTGAAGCCTGGAATGGTTTGACCGGGGCCTTCAGCTTTGCTTGGACTTTGAGCATATTATTGTTAGCTGATGCTAATTCTCTTGAAAAATCGCAACATTGTCTTTGAATTGCATCTAAGCTTGTTCTGGCCTGTCTGTCATCCTTCAAGTTGTATGCTCTTTTTTCAACCGCATCAATAATCTGCAAAAAGATTTAATATTATTGAAACAAACACACTCTTCCGAATCTATCATCTAACGTCCTATATCCATCTCTTTGACAGGCCAGTTTCATTTTGCTTTCTTGAATACTATCAAATATGGTTGAAAGGCGTTGGTCGGCCTCTTCTTTGCTGTCGTTTAGCGCTTTCGTTCGTTTCTCAACTTCAGCGATACTAAAACGTTTAGATTAAAAAATGGAGCCACCCACTTACTAAGCTAAAACAGTCTCCGATATTTCTTTTTGGTGTGTTACTTGAGCGAGAAGTTTATCAGCCGCATCGTTGACCACTTTATTGCGGTCTTCTTTGCTGACAGTTTTTATGAAGATCTGAGGAATTCCAATACTCCTAGTCATTTTCTCGCTGAGAATGATTTTCAACTTGCTGAGAGGTGGTTGAACATTACGAATGGATTCTAGTTTGAAATTGTTTCTTTTTACAGTTCGATATATGATATTAGCCCAGAAATTGTCTTCAGAGTCCATTACGGCCAGAAGTGTAACGAAGTCATTCTCTTTGGCCAAAAGGACTAGACCAATGCTGGTCAGGTGGACATCTTCGGCCGAAATGCATTTGAATAGAGCTCTAATGGTGGATGGTTCAACAATGGCACCTCTGTTCGACGCTATCGATTCTATCGTCCGATTCATGTCAACCGAAAGTACTTGTTTGGCGGTAGTAATAAGATACTGACCCATTTCATTTGGATCTAAAAATAAATACAGTTCAAAAATTAACTTACCTCTTCTCAAAACCACAACTAGATTCCTTGGATCCCAATCTTCAATCTCCATTGACTCCACGACTATCAATACAACATCCTACAAAAAATGTCGATGTTGCCTTTGTCAACAAAATGATTAGTATTTTGTTAACACTTACATCACTCGATTTTCGATTAAGAACGGCATGAAAAAGTTGTCCGCTGTCTGAACAAAACGCGAAAATTGGTAATTTGTATCGCTCGGAATGTTTTATGTAAACCAAATCTTCTGTCTGTCTGTATAAATGGGCTTCTGATGGGTTTATTCCAACAAGGTTTATTGGACCAATAGGTTGAGCATCACTAAATATAAGACTATGTCCTAAGACGCTTTAAGAGCTTACGTGTCAAAATGAAAGTGAAACTCGGTGTAATAGATGTCTCCATCGCTGTCGACTGCAAGAACTGATACCCAATCCTGATCATCATTTGCGCCTTTCACTTGAGGTCCAAATATAAAAGATACTTAAAAAATTAGTTATTCTATGTGTTCATACCCATCTTCTTTGCATTTCCGAGTCCTCGTGTGTGGGAGACCTCCTCTCCAACACGAATCACCTTCTCAAAGTTCACCCCAACAATAGGTTGACTTTTGCTATCCGATACTTTATAGACTCTAAAAAGTAATAAAGACAAAGCTTTGCATACCTGAGACTGTTATCTTCGTATAAAACTCCTAACATTGAGAATGGGATCCTCAAACTGGTAGAAGTCAACCATTCGCACTTGCGAATCGGCGTTCCATTATCAACAAGAACAAGGTTGGGATTGATCATGAAAGAACTAAAAACACAAGTATACATGTAATTCGAAACATACTCTGCATTATAAGTTGGTCGGAAGTGAGAGAAAGTCCTCGAACTTGTGATGGAAGGACAACTCCAGAAATCTTTAGGCATCTCTACAATGAAAATAAAACGAATTCCACATAAAGCCACATATTTCCCGTTTTCAGACGGAATTATTTCACAGATTTCGTTGTGTCCTGGAATCTTCCGGACGATTTTGATGGTCTAAAAATATTTTTTGGTTACAATAAAGTTTGAATTTCAATAATCAAGTCTAAGGAACATAAATAATAAAGACAGGCTCTTTACCGCAACCCTTGTGTAACTGGGAACATCGTGTGCATCAGATGGAGGATCTACCGAAAGGAATACAAGGCTTTTACTGTCCAGAACCAGCAGTCCGGACTCTCGGTAAGGTGTAAACACAACTTTCCGAGATGAAAAGAGATCTCCAAACTTTGTCGAAACAATCGATGTTGCCATACCCGTAGACAGCGCTTTCACAAAAGGTAATATTTATAAATAAATATATTTTGGCGCGATCAACATAAATTTAAAGAGTTTTTCCTTTTATTTTTTAATGCACAAAGCAACTATTGACTTTAAATATAACGAAATTTCAAAAATGAAACAATCCCCATTGAGCAGGCTTGTATCGCGATATTGAGATGTTGCGAGGTGCTTTTCATAAAATCTCCAGGACGTACCCCCTAGTCAGCAAACGATATCTGAACCTTCAGGAGTTCCAGAGCAAGCAAATACTAGATAAGAACGGATGTACGGTCCAGAAATTCTTTGTCGTTGACAATTTTAAGGAAGCTGAACGGAAGTTCGATGAGAATGGTAAGACAACGTATATTTTTATGATTTATTGGAAGTTTAGCATACTGCGAGTATGCTGTGAAAGCGCAGATATTGGCCGGAGGGCGAGGAAAGGGACGTTTTATCGGTGGACCTGAAGATCTCGGTGGCGTTTTTATTACAAAAGAGTGGGTCAAGTTCGAGAAAATTACTGTTTTATTTTCAGCAAATCGGCTGCCATGAAAGCTTGTTCAGAGATGATTGGCAGACGGTTAGTTACCGCGCAAACTGGGAAGGACGGAACTATTGTCAATAAGGTCATGGTAGCAGATTCTGTTCCTATTTGTCGAGAAACCTATTTAGCTTTGCTTTTGGATCGGGAATTAAATTCCCCCGTCGTTGTTGTGAGTGCTGCTGGTGGAATGGACATTGAAGAAGTGGCCGAGAAACATCCAGAGAAGATTATAAAGGTAATAAATAAATAGATTTTTTTCTGTATTTTAGGAATTGATTGACATACGAAAAGGAATTACTCGAGAACAAAGCTTAAAATTGGCGACTGCCTTGGAATTCAAAGGAGAACTTAAAGAGAAGACGGCCGATGAGATTGAAAGGTTGTATGACTTAATGTTGAAGATCGATGCCACACAAATTGAGATCAATCCGTTGGCAGAGACTAGTGATAACAGAGGTGGGTTTTTCTCCGAATCTCAGGACTTAATTTAGTCTTCTGCATTGATGCAAAACTGAACTTTGATGATAACGCGGAATTTAGACAAAGGGAAGTATTTGAATCGGCCGCCGAGGATGATAAAAGTCATGTAAGTATTACCTAAGCAATTATTAATGTTCGTAGGACCCTCGTGAGGTGAAAGCCAAAGCTTGCAATCTAAATTTTATTGGTCTGGATGGGGATATTGCTTGTCTTGTAAATGGGGCAGGCCTGGCAATGGCTACCATGGACATGATTAAGTTAAGCGGCGGGGAACCGGCTAACTTCCTTGATGTTGGAGGTTCAGTTACCGAAAAACAGGTATGTTATAATTCATGTGATAAATTTTAAATATCGTTTTTACTTAGGTTTTCGAAGCGTTCCAAGTTCTAACCTCAAGTCCAGACACAAAGGCTGTTCTAGTGAACATCTTTGGAGGGATTGTCAATTGCAAAACAATTGCATCAGGAATTATTGCTGCCGTAAAGAAGGCTGGTCTTCAAGTTCCTTTAATTGTGCGATTAGAGGGTACCAATGCCGAAGACGCTCACAAAATGTTAAAAGAGTCTAAATTACCCCTGCAAACCGCCCAGAACTTGGATACAGCAGCTAAAATGGCAGTTGAAGCAGCCTACGAAGCCTCTTTGAAGAAGATTTCGGTGTCGGCGTGATTAGACTGGGTATTTTTATTGTTCAAATAGGTCCTTGTGTTGTTACTATAAATATTTATCATAATGGTTAATTGGATATGTAAAATGACGTAAATGTTGCGAGCATAGCATGAGATTCGATGTGAGAGACATTATTCAATATATACAAACATGTAAGAGATTACCATTATATCGGTTTATGAGGGCCATCTACTCCTCCGGTTTTCCCTTGGGCTTTATGTACTTGAAGGTAATAACATACCGTTGGGCAACTTCGAATGGAGGAGAGTAGCCGGAATCAAAAGAGTTATCTTCAAAAGCAATTAGATAGTCATCGAACTCATTTTGTGGAGTCCTTTCCACCACTCCTTTGTAAAAACAAGTGGTCTGAGGATACAGAGCTAATACGATGGCATTAACTGGGAATAAAGCATGAGCATCACGATGGGGATCAGCACGATAAATAGGCAGAGGAATCAACCTTTGTCTCCGAATTGCTATTCGACGACTTCCTTCGTCATCGATATCCCGAATATCATACTTTCCGCTTCCGCTTGTTGACTAAAACATGAAGATCGATATAACAGATACTTACCATAATTTTAGCGAGGATCCACACATCATCTACAAACGCTGCAACAATACTGCCATTGGGAAGTTCATCGCTGTCACTCCAAGCAATAGCCCCGACTCCCGGCGGTGGATGTCCAGTAACTCCTCCAACAAATAAAGGTAAGGTCCTGCTTTGATCATTCAGTAGAGAAATCATCTGCCCCCTAGACATGTTTCCATCAAGAATCATGTCAAATTCAGTCTTCCGTAGTTTTTGAATTTCGTCAAGAACTTTCCGAATGCTGTCGGCTTCTCCTTCGCATTGTTTTAATGCCGTATTATATAAAGCAATAAGTTTTGACTTCGATCCTTGGCTCATTTTGCTAGCTCCAGTAGTCAGAACTCTGTCACTGAATCCCTTAACTCCTCTAAGCGATTCATTCACCTTGTCATGCTTGACTTGCACACGGTGTAACTAAACTAATAGAATTCATAAAAGAAAAGAATTACGAGGCCTACCTTCTCCAATATCTTTCGTTTCGTCTCCGCAACGAGCTCATTGTATTCTTCAAAGCCATCTGATCCATTTTCCGGCATTTAGCCAACGACGTGATGCTAGAAAAATAAAATAAAAGATAAACAACGAAATATCCCAGAATTATCGGAATTCACGCGAAGTGTCAACAACTTTATTGTATAATTCGTGGTAGAAAATTAAAATCAATCCAACTTGTCCTGTTCAATCGTGACTCATCATTTATAGTGGATTTTCAAACGGCTTCATTGAGCAGATGAGTTATATCAATGGGTTTAACTTTATCGTTGTCCTCCAGTTTGGTTAGCTCGAGTAATTCCTTATCAGTTTTGTCTGGGTTCTTATCCAAAAAGGTCCATAAAGCAAGCACCTTTAAGTAGTTTGGATGCCCCAGTCCTGCTTTTGCTTCCAAAATGCACATTGCATCGAATGCATAAGGCAGCGCATCTTTTCTGTGACCTTTCTTGATCAGATCCGCGCATTTGTCAATCAATTCCTGCACCTTCCCCTTTTCAGTAGCTGGGAAACACGCAGAGAACGTTTGTTGAACTTTTGAGTAGAGTGAGGCAATATTATCCTAAACAAAATAATTCAATTTGATCATAGAACTTACTCCAAGCTTCCCACTAATTTGCATGAGAGCTGCTTCCAATCTATTCAGATAGACATTCTTCTCGTGTAAGATTGGTCTGGCTCTTTCGAGATGTCCCTTAAGGTCGTCTACCTTGTCGCTGGTAGAATATCGAATAGGTAGTTCAAGCATTGTTTGCTGTCCTCTGATTACATATTCAATGTCAGCCACAGTATGACATTTCTCGCATTCTACTGCTCGAGGTTCCATGTCTTCACTGATGAGGATAGGAGCGTCACAAAGAATGTTCTTGCATCTAATGGCAGTTAGTATGTCATCAGATGAGTCTTCGCAACGCTCACAGTGACAGTCAAAGTACCATTTTGCTTTCAACTCTTTCCTCCTTTGATATCTAGATCTACCTACATCTGTGTAACTAATCGTTGCGTTTGTAGTGTCATTGGTGTCCACGTCAGATGTAAGTGGTCGGACCAAAATGTAATATCCATCAAAGAAGATGGAGCAGTTTGGTCGGCATGAGTGATTGTACATTGAAACCCCGAGATCCAATAGAATTCCAACCTCAGTTCCTTTGATGGATTGGACAGTGAGAGAGTTAACCATGGCTTTGCAGTAGAGATCGAAAAAGTTGTCTCCATTTATATGTTCATCGCGGAAGATTTGGATCTTCTGGAAGATCTTTTTGAACTTTTCCATGCGCTCAGTATCCTTACGAACTGCGTTTTCATGTCCAACGAGCCTAAATGTACAAATAGGTTTGTAGAATAGAGTCTCCATGAATTACAACTACTTACTTGCTGATGGGTCTAGCGATTTCGTATCCATATTTGTCACCATGTTTCTCAATATTGTCCTTACGGTCGATAACTTTACTCAAGAACAGGACATCGCTCAACGGAAGGTTCGGAAAGACTTTTTGAAGTCTCTTACACTCGCTTTTGTGAAGTGTCCATCCCATCTTCTGGCACTCCTTGCTACAATATTTGACGAAATTGCATCCAGAACATTGAAAAAGTTTTCCTTGAAGTTCGGGTTCCTTGAGACATTCTGAGCAGTAGCTGTCGACTTTTTGGTTGAAGAGATGATGAGCGTAGGGCCTTCGGAAGACCCGGATCTTCTCTCCGGTTGTATGAACTACAGTCGGCTTGGTTGTCGGCTTCTCGGCCACACCTTTGGGTGCCGCTGGAGGTTCGCCCAGGAGTTCCTTGATCTCGACCATTATTTCAAAAACAGGATTGAAGGTATTTTTAGGCCGCAAAAAACTCTCGAGCTCGGTCGAATGTCCGAGATCCCAGCCATCAGTCGGGAGTTTAAAGAGGGAGGGGGAAGAGATAAAAACAACGGCTTGTCTTAAAGCTCGGGAACTGGATATTCCAAGTCTTGGCCGTTGAAGTTTTACTATTGCAACATGTTGTATAATAGCGTAGTTTTTGTTTATTGCTATTAAAGGAAGTGGTTTCCCATTTCCCCACGCCCACCTTTGATGCCGTTTATCGTTTGAAAGGGTAAACAATTTCATCACAAAAAGGGAAAAGCATAAATAGAACACACCCACAAAAGACCATAAATGAGTCACGCAGAACAGTTCCAATACTGATAATTCTCTCTTAAAAGAAACAACGATTCCTTATTTCCGAGTTTCACATCGCCGAATTTGAGGAAGAATGGGGGAAGTCAGAAACGTGGTATGTTTGTTATGGGTTGTTAATTGAGCCCTATTATAAAATATTAATTGCCGTTATTTAGTCTGTGCCATATTCCCAGCCAATCAACCATGGCCTTCCAGCCTATGGTCAGATCGAGATTGAAGGAGAAGCTGTCTCAGGTGGAGATCGTGCTATTTGGCTAGAGTTCAGAGGTCATGGAGGCGAGATCCCTCTTCATATCAACATCCGTTTGGGATCTTTGAATGGACGGAATGAAATATGTGTGAATGCTTTTGATCGCGATTGGGGAAAGGAACAGTTCTACCGTCAGAGTGTTAGTGTTGGGGGCTCGGTTTACGCCAAGATTGTGGTCAAAGATAAGGAGTATGAAGTATGTGAAATACTAATTAAAACTTTCTAATATGGTCAGCATTATCAACTTCTTTTTCATTCAGGTTGACATTAATGGTCGTGAATTCTCATTCAGACACAGGCTCCCCAAGGATTCTGTTCAACGTTTTGAGGTGAGAGGTGACATCCGAGTGAATCGTATCAATTACACTGGATTCGGAGATCATCTCTACATCCCAGGACAAGGTGGAGGATATCCTCAGCCATACCAGCCTCCTTCATATCCCCAGCCATCTTACCCATACCCTAATCCTAACCCTGGATACCAACCTCCTTCTTCTCATCCAGACCCACCATCTTCGTATCCTCCACCACCGGGTGCTTATCCCGATCAGATTCGTCCTTATCCCTCTGATCCTGGATATCAGCCACCTTACAACCCAAACGTTGGTGGAGGTCCAATCGGGTCTGGGGCCAGCATTGGTCAGCCTACCTATCCATTCGGACCTACTGATTCAAGAGGATATAACTGATGGCGCTTTGATGACTTCAAATTGTGTTTTATTCAGTTTTCAATATTTTAACTCTGGCAAAAATATAAAAATAAAATTAATTCCGATACATTCCCGTTTATTTCCTCTAAATAATTACAAATCTCTTCAGTAAATGACGGCAACAAAGAATAAAAGTAATCCAATAGCAAAAGCGGAGATTTTGAGTGCAACTGCGGCATTGCAACCGTTCTGATCGCAGAGGCAAGTCCGAGTCTTGACCATTCCCAAATTCACATTTTCCAGATTCTCTTCAATACATTGACCGGGAGCTGGCTGAAAGTAAATTGATTTACGTATTAGCCTTTTATATTTAGAACACTTATAAAGTCACTTACAATTCGAAGATTTGGACTTCGACCAGTCAGTTGTTGCGCAACATCAGTCAGACATCCCCGGATAACTACCCGAGTAACTAAAACAAGACTATTTCACTACTCAGTTCTACTCACATTGGTTCTCTGAGACACTCTTCACACAACTAGTCATGCAAGGCTGCATTTGTTGACCAACAGTTCTGAAAGGATCATCACAAACATCCACAGGCACATTAGAACCATGACCGTTCTGTTCGAACATGGCTCGGGATTGATCAGAGAGGGTACCCGACAGACAAGAGTAACACTGTATGGGTCTCATCTGGTTCTGCTGCTGAGGTAATCGTTGTGCATTCACTGCCACCGTAACCAACGCCGCCAAAGCTAGGGCCAACATTTTATGAGCTTGGAAACAAGTTAAACTAAGCGAAATGGAGGTATCAAAAAGACGGAATGACAAGGTAAACAAACAATGCCGGAGATTAGAAGAACAATACAACAAGTCAAGAGTGTTTACCTTCGACGTGATATATCAGGCCCCGTGATGAAGAGCGGCTAATTTGGCCTCCCTCGGCCATGAATTTTATAAACCTTGGGTACACAAAAATTAGTTCAAACGGCGGTCTTAAAAAATTTTTGGAAGCCCGGGCCATGCTCGAGGAATTGAAAACCTGGAAATGTTGTCCTGGCCGCGCGAAGAGGGGTACAACACTATATTTCATGAAAAAGAAGCATTAAAAATGATGACGTAAACTTGCAGTCCAGACTCTTCATGTCGATCTCATTTATTCAACACATGTATTCTGGCAACATTTCTGTGGATGCTTCTGTGAGCTCTTAATTTTTTTTGTAAGGGATACAAGATCCAGAGTATCCAGGAAAGTCTACTCCTTGTAGACTGTAATTTGACTCTTCGAAAGAAATAATCGCAAAGAAGATTAGTATAAAAGATCAAGAAGAGCTAAAAGACCCGAGAATTGCAGTTGATGTCCAGGAAGGAAATCAACGTCCATTATTCACTGTTTTATGAAATATTGTTTTATCTTGCGTTCGGCTGTATTCATGGTGCGGCATTTTTGTCACTCAATTTGAATTGGCTATGGCTTCTTTATTTTTTGGCTAAATGTTGAGATTCTTTTTTTCCTCAAACGCCAGGATCTGCCATCTTTTCGATGTCAAATTTGTAATAGGAATCAAGAAATTCCGTCATCTCCGTGGAATTAAAAACTCTTGAAAAATGTCAAAACTCGGTCGTGTTTCGGGAACGGTTGAAGATATAGGGAGAGTGCAAACGATCAAATTTTGTCTTGTATCTCAGAAGTCGCCATTTCTTGGCCCAGCCATGAATTCCCGATTTAGTAAACACTGCAAAAAAAGAAATAATTCTTGAATACAAACACTTTTACAGCCGCGTTTGCGCCCAGCGGGATTCGAACCCACCCAAGAAGCCTGGACAAAAAGATATCAAGAGCGTCTCCACTCCCCCTCGGCCATTTGGCTAGTATTCCAACGGTCTTTCGGAGCGAGGACTTTTTAGGGGGGTTCTCCGGTCGAACTTTAAGGTCGATTTTCTCGAAAACTAGGTTTGTTGCAATCTGATTCATCCCAACTGACTCAAGGCCGATGTAAGGCCGAAACTATAAACTATAATGTATAACATGACGCAATCCGTAATTTGGTTCCAATAAAAAACTCTGAGGTTGCTGGGAAGGTGGTTCTCCCCATGAGAGACACCACTTTTTGTTGTTATAACCGGTCCCCCTTTCATCATCCTCCGAGGTTTATAAAAGGCGACATCTGATTGGGAATGACTGAACAGAATGTGAAGGTGATAAGAGTTTTCTACAATTTAATATGGCAAACTAGGCCTTCTAATGCCGGCTGTCTTGGAAATATGCCTTCAAGGTCGTTTTTATAAAATCTCAATTTTTGAATTTTGAATTTCCCGCTGTTATCCGTTCTTGGCGTTCTGTCCAGAGTGGGTGTCGACACACCATGTCGTCTTTTCACTCCGAATTTAGTATTCGCTGGAACATTCCGAGGTGAAGGTCTGTTGCTATAGACCTTTACTTTATTATGGGCCTTAATTGTGGGATATTATGCATGTCTTGAGGTTTATGGTTCGGTAAAACTACACTCTCGAGTACTCTGATGGGTCCGGAAAATGGTTCCCAGCGTTAAAAACCTTCTTCTCTTGGTTCTCTACGATTTCCTTTGTCTTTCTTTTTATTTGTCATCAAAAAATTTATGTTTCCCATTCAAAATGGTTTTTGCGCTCCTTTTTTGGTGTTGGTGCTTGATTTTTTGTCTAGAATACGTTTTTTGTACAGCTATATTTTTAGGGGTGACAGCAGTCGGTTTCCTCATACTTAAAATTTCCTCCTTTCCTCTTGTGTCCACACTTTGGCGTTCTAACCGTTTGATCATTTCGTGAAAATGTTTTCTTTACTCCGCCGTTCTCAATCTCTCTTTCATACCAAATCTCAGTTCCATTTCTCAGCAAACAGAATGTCCGAGCTTTTAAAAGGTGTCCAAGTAGTATTGCCTGATGGAAAGAAGGTCAATGGAGAAGAGCATCTCAAGGGGAAGGTTGTCGCAATTTACTTCTCAGCTGGGTGGTGCCCTCCATGCCGTGCTTTCACTCCGAAACTGAAGGTTAGTGTGTGTAAAAATTTTTGAGTAAATTTCTTGGATGTAATACCTAAAATTATATTTTTTCAGGCTTATTACGAAAAGCTCCAAGAGTTAGGGAAAAATTTTGAAGTTGTGTGGGTTTCACGTGACCGCTCTGAAGAAGATCTCCTTGAGTATTACAGGGACCACCATGCAAAATGGGTGTACCTTCCATTCGGGGATCCTCATATCCAGTAAGTGTCACGTCTGCCTATCATTTTAAAATTTTTTAGGGAATTCCTGACGAAGTATGAAGTCAAGACTATCCCCGCATTAAAGGTCGTTAAGCCCGATGGGACAGTTGTGGTTCAAGATGCCCGTACCGAGGTCGCTCAGAAGGGAGGGGATGCCGAAGCTCTCTTCGAAGAATGGCTCTCCTTTTACAACTAATTATGTTATGATTAAGTGTTGTGTGCTGTATCTAAATGTATGCATAAGTAAATCTTAGTGTGATTGGAATATTTTAAGATTTGTTATGTACTGTTTATTTATAAGTTAGTGTAATTTACATTTGCCGGTCCACGGCTTACTCGGTACCACCGGAACCGAAGTGAAAGTCATTTACTCGTTCAAGAAGCGGAAGAAGGTCATTTCGTGTTCCTTCTTCTCAAATTTGGGGACGAAGTTACAGGTTACAACCTTTTCGAACCCTTCCTCTTCTTTGGGCTCCTAAACCAAAATAAAATTACTGTAGACGATTTTTTAGCTACCTGATAAGCATTGAAATACTGTTTCAAGATGAAGCTATTTACTCCTTTATGAGCTTTATCGGCTCCAATCACAGTTCGGAATGTATTCAAATGAGCTGCCTGGGGATAGCCAATGTTCATCTTGACACATCTAATGGGAACTGACAGTTTTCGAGCCAAATCGATGTAGTCCCTTCTAAAAACATAGCGTTAGCACCACCACATTGACTTGATGCACTTTAAAAATCGCCTACCTTGTAGCCTTGTCTCTGTTAGTGTTATCCACCACCACTTTCTCTCCTTCCTCGATTAAATCCCGGCATCTTTTTAGGCATTTTTCTTTCGTTCCCAAAGTATCCTGATTGACAATTGTAAAGCCGTATTCATCTTGAAGCCATTTACTGAGATGGCTCTTACCGGAAGCAGGAGATCCGACGAGCAGGAGGATCTGAGTTATTTGATTGTTTAATTCTAGTTCTAAAATGATGTAAAAAATAATCAATTCTTTCTATACCTGGCTCAAACCGGTGTGTACTGTTTTCCAACAAAAACTTGGGATCGAAAGGTGGCATTTTGTATGGTTCGTCGTTTTTCTGATCCAAAAAAAATTGTTCAGGAGTTTGGAATCGTACGCCCAGATTTAAAGCAAATAGACGATCAGCAGATGAGTGATCTGCCTTCGGTCTTACCTAAAACATGTATCGTCGAGTGGATAAATTTCTTACTGGAGTCTTCATTCGTCCAGCCGCGTCTCCAACGTAAACGGAGGCACTTCGATCCACTTTCACTCCTCCATTCCCTTCGTTCTCCAAGAACTCCCACATTCCAATGGACGGCTTCCGAAATTTGCTGGACCCGGGAGAAACGAAAGCCTGGATGGGCACTCCAATTGCCCCACAAATCTTCTGAATCTTCTTTTTAAGGTCTGCGGGATTAACCTTCTTCGTCTAAACAATGCTAATAAGAAAAATGGTGACATACCTCCAGCCCTTTTTGGTTGGTAAAGATACAAATCTTGAATCCATCTTCATGAGCTTGCTTTATTTTCTTTGAAACTGAGCGATCCCACAACTGCCAGTCCTCTGGATTCTTGGGAAAGACATTTCCAGATTTTGTCTTGATTAGAGTTCCATCTAGACCTTAGATTCGCACTGGAAATAAATACACTTACCCATGTCAAACCCAGCAATCTTCTCACGGTTTTCAATGTCATCTGGCGTGAAGAACAACAATTCCTTACCCAACTCTGTCCATGTACCTTTCGACGACATTGGCTCAGAGAATATAGGAGCAAGCCCGTCGTTTTTTGCAATCTTTTTCGGTGGAGACCCGGACATTATTCTAAAGGATTATAATTTTAATACAATGCAAATTTCAAGTTCTACGTGATATCAATAAAATCGTTCTCTGGACATCCAACAAGTAATCGCAAATAATTTCAAACAAACAAATTTACTATGAACAAAGAATCAAAACAACGAGATGATGTCTAAAATCTTATTTCTTGGATCGAATCTGAGCCCTCTTTCCTTGTCCTATTACAGGAAAGACAGTCTTTCCTCTAAGGATCTTCAACTGGTTTTGGACTTCTCTCCATATAACGTGTTCATCGAAGAAAAGACCGTGAAATCGGAGCATTTTCGTGAGATAGTGGAACATAGGCAAGTTGGGATGATATTCGGTATCCTTCTCGGGATGTTGCTCTCGAGGCAGCGCTGACATTACTCGAACCACTTTCATAGACTTTGTGTCTGTTGGTCGAACGACCTATAATATAATCAAGTTGACATTGATTATGTTTAGACCAAAATTGGATAATTAAAACGTTTTTAAAACACCAGACAAACAATTACAAAATTTGATTAGTTTCATAATTGTTTGGCCAGATGTACATGTTATTCAGAAACTTGAATCACAAAATAGATAATCAAAATATGTTTACTTCATTGAAGATTCGATTTGAGAGTCGATCCATCCGTTTTCCATAAGCCGTGGGCAGATTGAGACCTCGCATGGCATGGTTTATGTGGGAAGCCCACACTTTCCCCGACATGTTTGTCAAAAAATCGGAAAGGTTTTAGAATTAATTCTAAACCTTTCACGGCGGTTTCAAGAAACGGAAAATGTTTCCTTCGTTTTGTCTTTTTTTTAAGCCTGGCGGCAGCTCGCGGAGTGGAAAATGGTGATTTTAGCACCCTTTTCGGCCATAACTTCGTTATTAACAATTGGATCAAAAATCGATCAGAGATTAAGAAAGAGCATTGCCATACTGATATAATGACATAAAAATTTCCAGAATTGGTTGGATTTAGAGGAATGTTCATTCTGGCCGAAAGATCCGTATTTTACAACTGGTATAACATGCGTAGATGGTGTAGTTCGGCAAAATTGACAGCGTACTTTTAGAGATACGCTCTTGGCAAAGCCAACAACACCCAAAATGTAAAAAACAGGTGGATTTTCGAAGAGTTATGGTGTCTTGAAAAATACCAAAAAATCACGTTTTCACTAAAACTACAGTATCTTTTTAATGAAGCGATAAAACAAAAATCGACCAGAGATTTAAAATATACCTTGTCTTAGCTACATTTTGGTATATGACACGTCGGTTTAAGAGAAAAAAATAAATGGCCGAAAGTACCTGTCCTATGTTGTAGTAGGTCAAATTTCATCGTGTGTCAATTCCAAAGTTATATCTTGAGGTGTTACGGTGCTAATACAACTCAGTAAGCAATAGTTGTTGAGAATCAGTGCCGATTTTTCATTGTCAATGGCTTTCGGTAGAGTACCCACCTTCACTTTATCCACTTCAACTATCAACGCTAACGTTAGTAAAAGAAGATGTATTTCGCTTAACATGCGCTCCTCCGTCTCTATGTATCTAGATTAGACATTTAACTTGTATTTAAACCGCATGTAACCACTGCTGGTGTTCATTGGACATTATACTACACAGTGTTACTATAAGAAGTGTATTCTTTTAAAAAAAATTTGGTTTTCGTTGCTCTTGTAGCTTCTTCTTTTTTTTCGAACGGGTCTGCTTCCTTAATTTTATTACGAGACGGCCTAATGGATTTAAGTAAGCAAATGAACTATTACCTCATTTGATGTTCTTAGGATCTTTAATGTGCATTCTGAGACAATCACTGGGCTGAAAAGCTCAAGAAGATCGTTTGTTATTCTATTAGTATCGATTACGTCACACTTCTGATGATACGGTGCGATTTCTTCCTCAAAAAGTTCTATCGTATAACTTGGTCCCGCAAGTTGCGCGCGTTTTATTCGCTTTTTCCTAAAATTTTTGCGAAGGGTGCTTTTGAAATCGCCGTGCTTTCCGAATTTTCGCGAGAAGTTTTGGGGTTTCCGTGTTTCAACAGAATTGGCAAATTGGCATAACGTTTCAGCTTTTAGATGGCTGCATAGCAAAAAGTAAACGACAATTTTTAAAGGTTGTTTCGTTGATGTTGTCGAAAACCTCTAGCTTTGAGCATGAGGACAAGGAATATGATGGGCCGAAAAACGGGATCACCGAATTGGGTAAGATGGCAAAGGCCGAGGCTTCTTTTGTCCCGGCCGCAGTTGCGGCCAGAATGCCGTCCAACTTCAAGTGCCCAACAATCTGTCATCTAAATGTAAGTAGCTATTATTTTTGGAGACCTTTTTTTAGGAAGACTACATTTTTGGAGATGAATTAGGAGTGCTGATAGAAGAAGAGCCTTCGCCTTTCTGGTGTCAGATGTATTACTATCAATTCGACTACAAGGTGAGCTCTTCGTTAGGCATAGTAAATTCGGTGAGTGAAGCCTTATTTTTAGCTGAATTCCTATCGAGCTTATACAAATGAGATAATAATTGACGGATTATGTACACCAGCAAATTCCACACGATTTTCGCTGGGAATCAAGGGGTGTGTAGGCGGAAATGAAGTGGCAGAGAAGGCAAGGAGGCAAATAGGTATACGATATTACCTATTTTTAGCTTGTACAGGGTCACCCATAGTTACAGTGGCCATTATATGATTATTGTATTGGTATTTTTCAGGCGATGGCTGCCGCTTGACTCGTCGAGGACCAGAAGTTTATCTGCAATGTCTTACTGACTCTCCTCTGTTCTTGCAATGTCCTTTATATGCCGTTTCAATTGGAGACGACCAAGCTACTGTCTATCGATTAGCTCAACGTAAATGAACTCTTCTTCAACTAGTATCTTTTTCAGCTCAAGTTATTCAGATCTTCAATGACACAAGGTTTGAGGAGCTTTTGGACATCTACCTGAAAAACAATTCGACTTACAAGCAACTAAGGGATCTACAGGTGGTTATAAATAACTATTTTAGTAGCTGTTATGCATGAGGGTTCTGCTTTCCTGCCATTATAGTTTACCATTTTATCTTTGTTGTGTGGCCGTTGGATCCGTCAAAAATCATTTTTAATTAATCCAATTTACGCTAAATATCGAAAATTATCTTAATATTCCCTTCCAGAATATGTGCCATGTCCGAATTAGCTTTGTCAAGGGGTGGGGAAGTTCATACAGACGACGCACAGTGACAACCACACCCTGTTGGGTGGAGATGTATATGGTCCATCCATTGGAGAGGTTGGATGAATGCATGAGACAATGCGAGGAATGGAATAGGAATCCGATCGATGAATTCGCCAATGAAACTGACGAAGGATTGGATCCGTCGACGTTTACTGAAGATGGATATGATGAGAAACATGGGATAAATGGAAATCCGGGAGAGAATCGGGATGGGAAAGATAAGGAAGGGCAGAAAAGTCATCAATAGACTTGCTTTACATATTATTTTTACATATAATGATTAAGTTTTGTATATCCTTTTTTTACTTTGCAATTTAATTGATCTCGGTGCACATTGATGTATGGATACTTATTATTAGTAATAATAAAAAGAAGTGATTTTAATATTAAATTGTACTTATTAATTTTCTATGTTATCTTCTCAGTGTTTCTCTAAAATAATATGTCCAATATTTTAGCCATTAGGAGCCGTCTTCGAAAGTAGTTATTCCATGCCTAATTAGTTACTTTTCCGTGCTCGAAATGCCTTTTTTGTTCGGGCCGTGACGGCCTTTATTTGTTTCCGTTTTGGGGCCTGATCCCTCCGAAAAAGACGTATACTCTGTAGCCGGAAGGCACAGGTAAAAGTCGGGCCTTTTTCGAGTTTAAACGAGTTTCGGGAAAGGCCAAGAATGGCATTCCTTTTATTCAAAACTCTCTTCGTTTTTGGCCAAAAAACTTTTTGAAGTGGTTTGCACAGTGCGTAGGCTAAGCCCGAGTGAAGGTATTGTTATTATTATTCTTCGTAATTGTTGTTGAGATAGTCCTAGACTTTCTCAGTTTTAGCTTGTCAGTTCTTTTAGATATATTTATTAATCCACACTGTTATTTCTGTTTTTATGTCATAAGTGACGTAATTTTGATGATTTTACCAAAAATAACCGCTGGAGGGCTTGTTTTGCTCCCGACCCGCGGATGCCCTCCGGGCTGACATTCCTGGGTTGTACAAATTTGTTCGACTCGTGATTACTTTGTCCCTCCGGCCAGGTGGCCATGAAAGAGACACAAAAATTGTTAGTCAAAACACCTGGGGACAAAGAAATTGTTCGAATTTCGAATGTAAACCCTCAGGGTTTGTTCCTTCTGCGTTTGACACCAGCGTATTAATAATGGCGAAATGAAAGGGGAGAGTTGACGTCAAGCTGAGATTATTGTCTCCAATTAAAGTATTACTTTTTCTGTTTTCTTGTTTTATAAATTCCGGGGGTCTGGCCCTCCGAAATGACGCTACTCAGGTATACAGGATAAGTATGCCAGTCAAGTATTTGAAATGTATTTTACCCAGACAAACCATGTCAATCCCATTGTCATCTTGTTTTGACATGCTCCCCAAAGTCGTTGATGTAAATTGGAACCCTAAGCGTTTTTGAGAAGAGCATTCGCATCAGTAAGAGTCTTAAGAAACAGCGATGGGGGTATACTTTAAATGTGTAATGTTTGATTTGCCTAACAACCACACCTTGATCTCTTCGGAAGACTTCTTTCAAAGTAGGAATGGAGTCTAATATTAGTGATGAGCTGAATTGAAATGTAATAAAAGACCGAATCTTGGGTTATGATCTGTTTTTGAGTCTCGGGACCGCTCCTCTTCTCTTGATTGCTTTTTATTTATTTGTTTTCCCCGAATCAGGTGTTTCTTACAGCCCGAGATTACCTTCCAATTCGCGCGAAACCCTTGGTTTTATTTTTATTTTCGATCAAGATTTTTCGTTTGCTTCCGTTCTCTTCGCTTAGTGCACTCTCGCCCGCGGAATGCCGTCTCTTCAGCGCCTCGTCTCGAGAGCCCGTTTGGAAAAGAATTTTGAGGGACCGAAGAGAGGTTAAAGAGACTAGTAAAAGGCCCTCGGGCACTCGCTTTATTTCTTCCACAAAAGGTGTCAGTGCGAGCGGTGGCCTGCGGGTCCGTGGGTGTTTTGCATGCAACATCTCCAATATAGTGTTTCCTGAGGGCGGACACGGAGCGCGGCTCAATGCTCGGCCGCCGCGACTCGTAATGCTGACGCTTTTCCTGGAAATCCGTTTTTTTGTTTCGCTTTCACCCTGCCGACTGGCATTGATATCCGAGCCAAGGGGGACGCGAAAACCCCGGAGGCTAAAGAAATGGGAAAGCGGCCAGAGGGGATGAGAGAGCAATTTTTGTGCAGACATACAAACAAGAGACGAAGGAAGGCCCAAGGTTTTGTGCCTCTGACCTATATATCTTTTACACTTGGCCGGCCACGAAACGGATTTTTGGTTGGGATTTTGCCGTGCGGGCATTCTGGTGTTCAGTCAGTATCGGGGCGATTTTGGAGGCGCGTGTTGTCTCCACTAATTCTCTTTTCGCATGCTAATTTTCTCTTTGGCCTTATTTCCAGGTCCATGCTTCGCAGGGGGGGGGGGGGGGGGGGCGGTTTGTTTTTTAGTTCGGCCGCTTCTTTGCCTTTTTGAAGGCTCATTTTGGGCCACTAATTAAGTGAGAATTTGCTGCCGCTTTTTTTTCAAACTTCCAAAGTAGGGCCTTCTGAAGTCCGTTTTTTCTTTTTTTCCAGACGTTTTGTGGAGAGCAGGCTGTGTTTGTAAACAAAGTTGTTGAGTTACAAAACCGAGGATGTTTGTCTTTTGTAGTTCCTTATACATATTATCCATGGCTCTTATTGCTTTCGGCGGACAAAGGCTTCTGTAAATGGATTTTTTTTTGTGTTTTCTCTTATATCAGCGCCTCTGATAAGTCATGCACCGCCTCTGGCGTTTTTCGGAACAAAAACAAAAGTTTTTCCGTTCGATAAATTGTAAATGAAAAAATGTAATTAGGGCATTGAAAAAACGTCTTTTATGCTTTTAATGTCGGCCAGAAGGTGTCAGATGATGGATAAAATGCGTGTGTATGTTTGGGTCCTGCGGCGGGTTCCGTCAGAAAGAGATTATTTCAGCGTTTTTGTCCCATATTTTGTGGATTGAACATGGCAGTTGTAGTGGAACATACAATTAGCGGCGGTCTATCATCAATCTCTCCGCTTGGCCAAGTCTTTATTCAGATTCCCGTTTTCTGGGCAGCCCTAACAAAGGCCCAGTAAAAGCATATTTTATGTGACAAAGCCGAGTACATAACGCCAAAATAATGGAATTGGATTTCTTTGGTGAGCGATTTGAACAGCTTTACTCTTCCCGTGTCACGCCTTTTTCGAAACGGGCGCACCTGGTCCGGGAAAACTTCTCTCAATTGATTCCAATTTAATCCCCTGCGGGCATAAGCGTCGGGAGACCTCAGGGAATGGCCGTCTTTCCTTGTCTCCCGAATTTGCATACCATGATGATGGTAATGGAATTCGAGTTTAATGTTAGGGCAGGTGTTGCCTTATTCGATTGTAAATATTACTTTTAACTTTACTCTTCTAACTCAATTATTGTGGGTTCCCATTGACTGCATTCCGAATTGTAGTCTAGCAGTTCTTATTTTATTTTTTACTCTGTTTAAACGAACCTTAAGATAGTTTTTGTGTGTATGTAAATATGTTGCATACTTTGTGATCCCTATTATGACTATGCCATTTGAATATTAGCTTAGTGCGATCAGAAAAGTAAGTAGACAAAGAATACAATGTTGGTTTGGTCCGACCTCATCATTAAATAATATAGTATAAATAATGGTTGGCTTGCTTTTCATTTTGTAACAATAACATCATTTTATCTTTCCCTGCCAGTTCTCTGGAAAATCCCCAAATTATTTTCAATTGTAATCGGAAGCGACTGACATGTCTGCCGGTTTTATTTTGGTGTAAATATCAGTTGAACTTACTATTTTCTGCCCTTTTATTTTTTCCGGCCTCCAAATTATTTTTTCTTTCCCTTTTTTATAGTAATATCGGGCTAATAATGCCCGGGTAATATTCTAATTAAGGAGATTCTACTGTGTACGGCTTTCGGTTGTAAATAATCCGTTTTTACAGCAGCTGAAATGTTAATTTGCGTGATACATAATTTTTTGGGAGTGTTTTGACAGTAATTGTAATCATTTTTCGCGCATATTCTGGAAATGTGATTTCATAAATTTTGGAGAACCATGTAATACGGGAGTAAAAAATTGGCACGGAATACTTATGCTAAAATTTTGCTCGTGATCTTTGGGATCTGTCGTTATTCGGATATCTGGTTTCTAATGCTCTTTTTTCTAATCGAATATTAATTATCATTCTTAATTCTTTACTTATCTTTCATTTTCTTTTTTGACTTCCCTACTTATAAACTACTATTCAAAAGTTGTCGACTACACATTTCCGGTGTAAAGCCCCCCTTTCCAGTTGTAAACCTACGTTTAATCACGGTGCAATCCGCTTGTCCTGAGTGGTATTGTGACTCCAGCACGCGAAGACGACGAAGAAAGAAGGGGGGGGGGGCGATGCCGGAAGGCCCCGCCCTGCTCGATGTGCCAATTGCAATTGCGTTAATGCGCTTGAGAGAACGTGGCCCGGGGCCTTCCTTCTTGGTCTCTTCACAACTCTTTTTTTGCGCCCCAGGGCAGAGAGAAACTGGTGCCAGATGAAAGCGATTAGTGATTCCATTCGGACCGTTGCCTTCCCCTTCAGATCTACGGGCCATTTAATTAATTTACGAAAAATTAATTGGAATTTAAGTCGTGCCGGAAGAGTGCGGGTCGTGGCCTCAAGACCTTGATGGAAACTATCCGTAAGAAGTTGCGATGTCGCCTAAGGGATTTAGGATTAATTTTATCTGCTCAGTGATCATACATTTTTGGTTCAAGTTTCTAATCCTCTACAAACTCTGCCTAATTAAAAAATTTTTTTTGTAATTTATTTTTTTATGACCTTTGATTGCCTTCTGTTGCTATTCTTTTGATAATCGAATATCTTAAAAGTCACTACAAAAAAGTAATTAACTCTCGCCCCTCACGATCAACGGCTTTGTTTTTTGTTAATTGTATGATAATTATAAATTGGTTTTCTTTGTTGCAGCCCAAGAATTCATTTGTTATATGTATTTCATAAATTTCTAACGACTTTTGTCAACTTACATTCTTTAATTTACAATCTTTCATTCGTGTTTTGTAATGTTTTTACAAGACCCGCATTACTTTACATGGCTTCTTTATGTTCTTGAAAACACTTCCAAAGACGACTACGCACATTCAATAAATCGGCAATTTCTTCGTATCTTCTTCCGTTATCATTACATTTATATGTTTTCCTCCAGGAAGTAATCTTTTCTGAAACGGAATTACTCGTTTCCGTTCTCCGAGTATTTTTGATCTTTCGTGTTAACGCCTTAGGGTCTATAAATACCCAAAAAATCTTTGGCCTCAGGCAATGTTGTGGTAACGGAATTTTGGAAAATAAATCATCCAAAATTCAATTCTCCACTATCCATTCAGGCCTAAACATCTCCGGGTAGAACGCCAAATATGTCTGTAAATTAATGAGTGATGGATGTTCCTTCTTTTTGTTGGTAACGCGCTTTGTAAGCGTTTTGGCCTTGAGGCCATAGAATCGGAAGGTTTCATAGCCCAAAAAAGTCTTGTCCATTACACTGGGCGGCCCGATTCTGCTGTCCATTACCCTCTCCCCCTTTATTCCACTCCGTGATAAATGCTCTTTGAGGGTCTTATGGCCGGAATAGGAAGGAATGGGGCAGTGGAATACACTCCCTCCTCTTCTCTGATCTCCAGAAGGTTGGGGGCAAAAGAGACGGGAATTTTTACTTTTTAATATATCGACTTCATTTGAATTGCATAAACTCGCTCCTTTCTTGTCATTTGAAATACGCTCTGTTTCCGGTGAAATTATCAGTCTTGCCGCAAACAACAGACCGCAATGAATTCAGAAGGGGAAAGTCTCCGAAAGCGCCGTTTTGGTTTGACAGCTTTATTAGTCAGCCTTGGGGGTCTGCCAAATTGGCGTTAAGCAAGAGCTAATGTTTTGAAAATTCGACTTTACCGGCCCTTCTTTTGCGGCGTGCTTTTATCGTGACAATCCATCGTATTTCCCGACCCTTATTCCGGCTCACGTGTCACAATTTACTCGGCATTATGACTATCGGATTTCCCCCGAATATGATACCAGAGATTATTTTATTTGTTTTTCTTGAGGGCCTGAACGCATTATATCCTTTAGACAAAACCATAATATAGCAATTCTGTTTGTTTTACACATCCTGCAATCATGGCCGGTGGATCGCGAGCGGATGGGCACAGGTGTCTCTCATTCCTTGCCTAACGGCCCGATTCTTTTATGTGACTTTTGACAATAAATGTTTTAAACCCCCAAATTTTTTCGGTTTTAACATTTGGCACCACAACTACATCGACATTAGCTTTGAGGTTTATGGGCCGACACTCGCTTATCTGTTCGGCCGCCTCCTTCCGTCATTTCCGGCTTGGTCGAGGCTTCTTTCGTCCAGTCGCGAGATTCGTGTCAAAATCCATTTATTTACCTGCGTTTCCGTTTCCGTGTTTCATACTCCGTAATTGTCTTCGGTGTTTCATATATTTATGTTGATTACGAATATAAGGGGGTCACAGAAGAATTTTCCTCAGGTTTCTTCCGATGAGGCGAAAAGCGCAAAAGTTAATTAATAATTTCAGATATCGGTCCAGACAATTTTTGTACTGATTTTAACCTCATCTGAAGAAATTCGGGCAAATTCTTCTGTGACCACCCTTATATTATATGAATGTTAAATATCAAATATAAAAGTTTAAATTTTAGGAAACGACCGTTCCCAACTTGCAAATTGTATAGTTTTTGGCCTGTGAGATGAAGGCTTGAACTGTGATAAGAACACGAAAATCTGTACCTTACATCTTTGAAAGGATTACTTTGCTCTGGGTAAAGTCAAAGTGGCCGAACCAAACATCAACTCGCTGGAAAAGGCCCTCCAAGGTATGGTAATCAACATGAACGCCACATCCACAAAATTCAGCGACAACTATGACGTTAAGGAGGAGCTGGGAAAGTATGTGCCTGAGAGTGTGGAAATATTATATTAAATTTGTATTAGATGATTCGTAATATGTATTGGTTGTTACAGAGGTGCTTTTTCCGTTGTGCGAAGATGTGTTCAGAAGTCTACTAATATGGAATTTGCCGCCAAGATCATCAACACTCGCAAATTGAACAGCAGAGGTAAGGCAATATAGCTGATGATATCTCTTTTGTGCAGATTTTCAAAAATTGGAACGTGAAGCAAGGATATGCCGGCGTTTAAAACATCCCAACATTGTCCGACTTCACGATAATATCCAGGAAGAGGGCTTTCATTATCTTGTTTTTGATCTGTAAGTGTTTTAATAATATTGTTTTATTAATGAATTGTCTGAAACATACTCAAATTTTAGCGTCACGGGTGGTGAACTGTTCGAAGACATTGTCCGACGGGAATTCTACTCGGAATCAGACGCCAGTCATTGTATCCAGCAGATCCTCGAATCCATCGCTTACTGTCATTCCAATGGCGTTGTCCATCGTGATCTGAAGCCAGAGAATCTTTTGTTGGCCAGTCGGGCTAAGGGTGCTGCCGTTAAATTGGCCGACTTTGGCTTGGCAATCGAGCTTCAGAACGATCAAGAAGCCTGGTATGGGTTTGCAGGAACTCCGGGCTATTTATCGCCTGAGGTTTTGAACAAAGATCCTTATGGAAAACCGGTCGATATTTGGGCGTGTGGTAAGATCTTTGGCCAAATTTATACATAAATATACTTTGCTTTTATGTCATTCAGTGAAATTTTTTTAGGTGTAATCCTCTACATCCTTCTCGTTGGATACCCACCATTTTGGGATGATGAACAGAACAAGTTGTACAGTCAGATCAAGAATGGTGCTTATGACTATCCAAGCCCTGAATGGGATACTGTAACGCCAGAGGCAAAGGGTCTGATTGACAGTATGCTCACTCTGAACCCCAAGAAGAGAATCACCGCGGATGAGGCTCTCAAAGTGCCATGGATCTGCGTATGTTACACTAAGATAGCTCAAATTTTTAATTAATTATCATCTATAATAATTAATATTTCAGAACCGTGAACGTGTAGCCTCCATGGTGCATCGTCAGGAAACCGTGGAATGCTTGCGTCAGTTCAACGCTCGTCGCAAACTGAAGGTGAGTTCAATCTTCCTCTCTTCCTCCTCATCTTATATTCATGCCATTATGACATGGTAGACTTGATTATTTCTTCCGGTCTCTCACCTATGTTGCTGTGTTGTTTCTTTCCCACAATTACTGGTGTTTGTAAATGTTGTTTCGTCTATCGAGTACCACTTATTTCTTGGTCGTGATGTGTGTGCCAATGGGAGTTTGGAAACTTTTTAAATGTTTTTCCTCGGTAACGATTATTGGTAATCGTTAAAATTCTTGCTTAAGATTTTTCTCGGAGAATTTTCTGAGGACATTTTAATAGAAACTCCTTGTACCTGGCAACCAACACACTTCCGTCCATCCAATTGCCGAGCTTGTGGCGCTTGAGTCCCCTAGTGTCCCGTCATTTGTTGATTCATTCCTTCTATGTAGTCAATATTAATTTTCCGGGCTTTTGCCTTATTTGACTGTCCCGGCTTCAATTGTTGGCTTCACCGCCTCAGGGCTTCTTCCTCCGGCTGTTTCCTGAGATTCCCCCAGGGTTTTCTTCTTGACTGTCTCCCCTCATCTCCCACTTCCATCTTCACATCTCTGTGGTTGTGTTGTTGTTGTTTATTTTTTTGATGTTGTTTCGTTTTTTTCATTTGGTATAGGCGGCCATCTCGGCTGTGACGGTGATCAACAGGATGAGCAGCGCCTTCCGGAGTGCCCAGACAAACAGTGCGGATTCGGGTTCATCGTCGGCGTCGTCTCCTCCCTCTACCACGCCCAAGAAACGCGCTGTGCCCGCACATTCTGAGCCAACGGTCGTCCACGTTGAATCGACGACATCGGTGCAGCCCTCGAAAGCGCTGACCCCCGAGGTAGTTGTTGTAGCTGGTATAACCGTTGTGCTTCTGTTGTTCGCTTACACATTTCCCGGCTTTGCACTCCTTTTGTGCCTTTATTTAACGGCGAAGGTCTTGAGGTTTCGTTGAAGATGCTACATTCAAACAATCACAAACCTCAAGGCCCTCAACGACCTTTTGATTCCGCTTCGCTCGTCTCGCCTTTTCCAAAGGGATGGAGGTTATCGTATTTTAATTTCAGGGTGCTATACTAACCACCATGATCGCCACCCGCAATCTGTCCAGTAAGTGTTTGTTTTTGATTATATTTACGAGATATCATTTGTCAATCTGAATTAGAGTTCGGTAATTGTTTCGCTCTGGCTATATTAAATTCGAATCGTTTAGGGTATTTCTTTTTCGGGCACTGCACTGTGCGTTCTTTTTGGATGTAAAGAGATTTTTATAGCCCTTCTTGTGAGTGATTGTTATGGTCGCACTTACTTCTGGAGTGTTTTTGTCATCAAAATGATCAAACAGCTTCCTCTGGTGGTTGTTCGTTTGAGGTGCCTTATTTTATTTAGTCTTCAGGTCATCTGTCGTGTCATAAGGGGCTCAAATGGCATGGCGGTTGCATGCGGGCGGCGAGGGGGGATTTGAATATGTAATTAACTTAGCTCTTGAGGCCTGTTGTCAAGGTGCAAAGTTTCCCCAGTGGTTTGTCCGAGCATTTATGGTTTCCGTTGTTCTAATCCGGGGATCGGGTCCCCCAGAGCGATGGAGGCGAGAGTCTACTTCGTTTGTGCATGTAGACGGACGTTCTTAAATTGTTCAAACAGACCGAGAGCGCGGGCCTTAAAGAGGCCCCCAATACGATTCAACGCACACAATTAGCCGGGGATTGGGTCGCCTTAGGAGGGGCGGGGGCTGCCCCCGTATCTCTTATCGAAGTCTCATAATTCTCGCGCACCGATAACAGGAGACGAGAACGGAACCCGGTCTTTATTCAATTTCCGATCGCCTCAAGGCGTTTTCCACGTTCCCTTTTCTTTGACGTGCCGCTCTCAAAAAAAAGGCCGGCGCGAGCGCTTTTTGTGTGCGGGCCGGTGTTTGGAGGCTCTTTTATAGGCGTGGTGGTATTGATCAGCCTGGGAATCTATTCCATCCGCTCGCGAGAGCATGTTCAAGCACGTCCGGGTCGTGCCCAAAAGTACTCGGAATTGGAGAGCATGTTCCGAACTTCATTAGAACATGCCAGGAAATTAAATGTTCCTGGCTTTTAAATGCTCTCAAGCTATTCGTTTGATAATTTGCTCTCGATTTTTTCTTAGAATTTTTTACAACGACTAATTCCCCTAGAAAAGGAAGAGTTTATCAGTGCTGCGTTATTTGATGATTCTCATCGTGTTTTGCCCGTGTCGGAGTATCTAAAGAGAGTCTAAATCGGGCGATTTTACTCGAATTTTCTTCTATTGTCAGGTTCGGGATGAAGTCTAAGATCCGCACACCTCAGCGCTCCATCTCCAACGATGACATTTCACGGAATTCGGCTCAGCTCCACTCTCCGATTGGTTCAGCCGCGGATTCGGCCATTTGTTCGGCCGCGGCTTCCTCGTCGGGCGATCTGACCATATCCGATTCCATCGCGGATTTGAGTATTAACTCGAGAAAGAAATCAAAAAAATCTGCGATGAGATCGGTGATGTCTGGATTAATGGACCTGGTTTCCACGAGAAAGAAATCGTCGGGCGGAAGGTATATTCTATAATGATAATGATATTCTCTCAGAGAGACGACGACCCAGCGACGAAAGACCTCGGAACCTGTGATTTCGGTTTCTAATTACGGAATCAAACCTGCCAACAAACAACAATCGACGTTGACTCTAGAAAAGTTGACTGTCTCTTCAAGGGGGAGCTGTCCTCTAACCGCTGAACGTCCAAAAAGAGAGCAGGATGCTCTAAATATAGAAGGTAAATCGAAAATAGTGATTCTATCTAAATACGATTAACTCGATACTTCTTACAAAAGCGCGTAATATAGTTGTCTATCAAAACTAAATAGACAGCTGAGATGCCTGTACACCCCTACTTTCACCTCCAAAGTTGTGGTATAATCTCTTGAGGGCCACAGAGAGAATAGCCACTTTTTTGTGTCTGTCAAGATCCTGGCCGTCGATTAAACCTCGCAAAAAAAGGCGACGAAGACGGGCCCGCCGGCCCTCTAATGGGCTTTTATGGCCACACTGCGGGATGTTGTAGTATACCCCAAAGGTATTAGCCCAGCAAGAGAGTCGGGCCAAAGGTAGGAGTCCAGTTTCGGCACAGA
Source organism: Bursaphelenchus mucronatus (assembly GCA_025436335.1). Classification (NCBI taxonomy): domain Eukaryota; kingdom Metazoa; phylum Nematoda; class Chromadorea; order Rhabditida; family Aphelenchoididae; genus Bursaphelenchus; species Bursaphelenchus mucronatus. The sequence continues at coordinate 7,257,517 of CM046356.1, forward strand.
ATTTCATTCGGCTTCCAAGGACAGGTGCTTTGTCCGGAGGCTATGCCGTGAATGTCACGATCAATTTACCCTATAAGACGGGCCGCTTCCCAACAAAATGATTTGGACGACACCGGGTTTAGTCTGTTTTGTAGACGGTCCCCGGTCCTGGTTCGGCGCCGATCCAAGTCCATAGAATCGGCTACGGCCAGATTATTATTGGATATGACTCAGTTGGCCGAGATGGTGGCATGGACTTATAACAACAATACCATCGATAGTAAGGTATTTTAAGTGCTTCGTCAAGTTAAGAGTAATAGCAGAAGGCAGTGTATTCTGAGATTTTTATACATTGTCGTTTCTTTATTATTTACGAACCCCATTCTTATACACTTAGTTTAATGAACAATGCAGCTCGTTATTGCCGAACTTTTATTTGAAATAGAGATTTTTTCGAGTCGGAGATTTTTTTCCGGGCCGGGAAGGGATCAGGGGGATGGTTGTTAATTTCAAGTGGGGCCAAGGCCGAGTGTGCCTGTCCTCTTCCATCAGACTCTTGTTTCCGGCCTTAATCCAGCTCTTCCAATTCCTTTCTTCTTAATCACAAAAAAAGCAGAGCCTGTCCTCCAAATGGCCTTATTATTGTGGCTGTCAAAGCATTCGGCAATGTCCATCTAGAGTTTGATGACTTCTGGATCGGATCCTTTTGTTGAGGCGTTGGTCTCTTGGATTCATTCTCTGGGGCCTTTTGTTCTCGCGGCTTCCGTTTGTGCCGCAGTCCATTGTCTTATCCATGGCCGTGTTTATCAACGGACCATCGTTCAGCATGAACAAGCGATGGCAGAAGAGGCCATTAGTTCTGCCCAGCGTTTGGATCTTCGACCCGTTATTTTTGATCAAGTTCAACGGAGATTCAGAAGGGTCACGACCAGAGATCTCACGGATCCCGAGCACAACAGCAAGATTTCTGGGGTCATTCCTTTGGAGTCGGGCCACAGGGCTTCTGAAACTCCATCTGTCGCAGATTCCGGTCATGTGAGCCTTCTGGAGTCAACCGAAGTGTCCGTGGATTTCCAAGATTTCTCGACCTTTTTGAGTTTCACAGACGAATTTGAGACAAAAGATCAAGCTAAAGAGGTTCAAAATGACATTAGTTGGTTCTTTCTTTCCTCTCTTTCTCCAATAGAAACCTCATGTTGATCATCCTATTTTCCTTTCTAATATTTTAATTTCAGGCCGTAACTTGCTGAACAAGAAAGAGGCGCCCCCCTCGACAATAAAGGAGTCAAGTGAATCTAGTCAGACCATCGACGACAACGACGGTGATAAAGGTGATTTTTAAGCGTCCGCGATGCCGTGTGTGAGCGCGCTTTTTAATTACGACTTCTGGACTACTAACGAGATTGTTTTTGTTTATTTGATTGCCGTGTGCTTGTTAATTCCCTTCTTCTCATATTCTCCGGCTTTAATTCCTTTTTATATTTACCTGTTTTCCCCGTGTTTGGAAACCGTTTTTCGAGTGGCGCGGTGACGCAAATTTTACGCTCTCTCGTATAAAATATCCCCCGTCGAAGAATGGCGTCACCGATGCCCGGTTTTTGGAGTAAATGGTGGTTATGGTGACAGATAGCGTCGATCTCGGTCTCTGAGTGTCATTTCCCGTTTCCTTTCTTCTGTGGCCGAATGTACGGACATGTCCATTTTTACAACATAATCTGATTACGCATAGTCTTATGATATCAATAAATCGAAATGTACGGCAAAACGATTATTTCTGGTCCCGTTTTCCTACTGTATTTTCTTTTCCATTCATCGATCTGTCAGTACATTCGGTGGCTATTTTACTTTTTTGGTTAGCGGTATTTGGACAGCATATAGTTGGAGTAAAAACGGATGTTTCCAACGTCTCGACTTACTGTGACTGTTCGTATTGTCCGCAAAGAGCACTTTTTCGTCTATTGCGCACCTCTTTTTCTATTATGTAACAAGTTTGGTGTTGATTGATGGTTAATTGCACGGTTCCTCGAGGTATCTGAGCGGGGGACCCTTCGGCCAATTTTGCTTATTTTTCTCCATTCTGCAGCTGGTTCTTCCTCGACCTTCTTAAAGCACGAAAACACGGTGGTTCGAGTGGACACAACGACTGGACTGCCCAAGAACAATGTGGTCAACTGTGTCAACTCGACCGTACCCGCCTCGCCCACCCCCGCCACACCACGCCAGGCCAACAGCTTGCCAGGTGAGCTTATACTTCTTTCCTCCTGCACCATTCTCATGCTAGCGAGATTCCGACGTCATTATCTCTCTTTCTCTGCCTCCCTCTCCGTTCCCTATGTTCTTTTCTCTTTTCCCTCTCAATTTAATTTGGTGCAAATCTCTCTTCCGTCTAGGAATGGAAGGTATTGTTGGAGGGTAATGGTTCCCTTTGTTTAGTTCTACCAGCCTTTTCTTCATGTTTAAAATGGGATCCCTTCCATCTCGGGTGGTATTCAAATTCTGCTAACCGTTTATTCTTGTACACACGGCAGTCTCAAGAGTTTTTTGGTTTACAAATAACAACAAGAGGCATATGTGGCCTCACTTGGGGTTAAGGTGTGTTCGTGATAAGGATGTAAACAAGTCGTTCCATACGCCATTGGGCCCATGTTCGGCCGTCGTGATTCAACAGGCTTTATCATCCGACTTCAGAATCCGTGTGATTACTCATTCTTCGGACCCTTCGCGTTGCCGAATTTCCCGAGAAACGCTTCGTTTCCCGTCCTTAAGGTGCCCCCTCCACTCCTTGCACATGCTACACTCGTTTTTTACATTTTTTGTCCCGGGATACTAAAGAATGAAACCCGGAAAGAAGGTGGCGGATATAAACGAGTCAAGAAAGGCCGAGGTTTGTTTCTGATTCAAAAACATAGGCCTGTTCGGCGCCGTTCTGGCCCTCAGGGGATGAGCAAAGGCCATTATTCCAAGCCCCTTCGGTTTCGCCTCTCCTTTCGCCTTAGGGTTGGAAAGGAGCAATCGAAAAGGGTCGTGCATTTCGTTTTGTTTTTATTTATTCCATGCTATTTATCTCGATGCTGGTCTTAAGAAGTAGATAACTTCCTTTAGCATTGCTTTAACCTTTTAGTACAAAGCAAGGCGGGCGAGTTTTTTAATTCTTTATAACGAGTGTTCTGCTAATTGCGGATGTACTTCAGCAGAGCGTAGCCTCTAGAGAATACCAACGTCTAGAGTGCGTACTAAAACTAGAGCCATATGTATGATCCGGTGTTCAAATCTCCCCTGCCCCATTTGTCACCCCACTCACACCTGGTAAATGGGAAGAGAACAAGTCAAACGGATCCGGGTAGAAGTAATACTTCGAATCTTGTCTCCTTCTGATCTTGCACTTGCTTCGGCTTCTCGCTTTTTGTTGCCTTTCGGTTTGGCCAACCTAATTTGTCCCTATACAGCCATTTCCTGAGTTCAGTAACTCTCCTGACTTCTGAGTTTCTGTTTATAATTATTTTCTTTCGCTTAAATTCTTACAATTACTTTCTGCTTTCCCTCTCTTTCTCTGCACCCTCCCAAATTTCGCCTTTTCTTGGCGGCTAAATTAATCCAATTCCAGTGCAAAAACAAGAGATTGTCCGGGTGACCCAACAACTTCTAGATGCCATATCATGCAAAGACTTTGATGCGTACTCGTAAGTGTTATTTCCCCTTTTTGATCTTGTTTTAGACGCCTGTGCGATCCGTCCATGACGTGTTTCGAGCCCGAGACTTTGGGGAATCTGATTGAGGGAATGGACTTCCATCGATTTTATTTTGATACAAGTAAGTAATTAGTTTCGCTGCTGTCTGCAATTTTCAAAGATAGGTAAATAACAAAAACAAACATACTTTATGTTGGAATCAAGAGTCATCAAATTTTGATTTCTTTCCAAAGGAATGCCTCTCGCTTGTTGCTTAAGGTACTAAGAGATTCACAGCTGTTCCAGGGACTCCATCCGGACCGACCAAGCCAGTGAATAATGCGTTTGGGGCTAATCAGCTCAATTCCCAGATCCATACGACTCTTCTAAATCCGAATGTCCATCTGATGGGCGACGATGGCGCCTGCATTGCCTACGTCAGGCTGACACAATACGTTGATAAGTAAGTTGTTGTATCATCTAGCCATCTATACCAAGAGTGTATAACAGAAAAAAACATAAAGGCGATTACTAAAACAATGTAGTTTTACAATTGCAGATACGGTGAGGCCCGCACACGACAGGCCCAGGAGACACGGGTATGGCACAAACGGAACCGAGGCTGGGTTTGTGTCCACTTCCACCGCAGCGGGGACCCTCCCCCGCCACGTCAGACCAGCTTCCAGTAGAACTGTGGCCGTGTCACTTTCCGTAAATAAATTTAATTTAAATACCATCATTATGTTATTTTGGTTCTTTTATCACTCTTTCCTAGTCAGATGATATCAGTTCGGGATGGTTAGGATATGCAGTATATCATACGATATTACATCGGTTTAAATATACCACAATCTGACCAAATTGATCTGATATCCGTTTTCTATTGGTACTAGGGACTCAGGAAAGGTCCCTTCCTTTACACCTGGTTTTTTTCTTTTCCATTCTCTCGTTTTTTCCTTATCTCTTTGTTTTGTTGATGTATAATAATGTTATTACTCTCGCGATTACAAAAACCCCAATTCAGGCGTTTGATTTCGCTTCCCCACATCTTATTTTCGTTGATTATATAAACTTAGTCTGAAATGATATTAGATGAAGGACTGTTTAGTAGACTTCCAAGGTTCTTTCAAATCCCGAAACGGAAAGAAAAATTTTTTATCGCATAGATTGTTTTAATTAAATAAAAAATTTATGTTCAACAATAACGGATTAAATATGTACATTAACAACTAGATGCGTCCAAGGTCATATTCGTCAGGATTTAGGCACTCGTAACAATCTCTACATTCGAGGGCAGTAATAAAGATAACAATCAGTCCAGCTTAAGTTATGGCCCATTTAAGACACCCGGGTTTATATTGAAGAAGACCCGCTTCTCTTCCTTTCGGAGGATTCGCAGTAACCTCTCGGCGGTTTCCATCACCGACACTTGTGACACCAAAGGGGAGAATGCAGCATACAGCTCAAAACTACCCGTTACCTAAAATGAGCATTAAATTAATCAGGACAAAAACACAAAATATAACATACAATACCTACCCAAGCAAAAATTGTGTAGTCCTCTTTCTGAACGAACAATATTCGTCCAATTTTAGATTTCCTGATTGCATCCGTCACCTCAAAGTAACCTTTATACAATTCTTTTTGCTCATCTAATGCAATAAAAGGTTTGGCAGGCGACGAACAGCAGACTTGAGAGGACAAGATATTCTTGTACATAAAATGCCATAGCTCTGGATTAGGTCTCTAAACATTTTACCAATATAATAGGTATATATAATTACCTGAGTCCTAAGCATTTGTTCGGGTATTGAAATAGAAGTTTTCAATTCGTTCTTCCTTTTATATACATCCAATTTATCCAAAATCTTTGATTTTACATTCCTAAGGGTGAAGAAAGAGTTCTTATCGGTACTTAGCATGATCAAACAAGGTCCATTGTCTTCCCATAAATACGAAATAAAAGCCCAACAAGCACTAAAAATATTAAAAAATACATAATTCTCCTTACTTTTGATTAAAATGTGGTAAACAAATCGGAACCCAAGTCTCTCCGTCTCGCAATGATGAATGGCACTCCACAAGATTGGCCAAAATATTGAAATCAGAAGCCTTCAGATCAAGCCTCTTCATTCTAACCATAGAAACGAGTTGCCGATGGGCAATAAGAACAGCAAAAGCAACCTAAAATAAAAACTTATTACGAAAACAGACTCACACTGTCAGTAGCTTCTACAATACAACTTCCCATCGTGTTCACCAGAAACTCTCGATCACTCGGATTCAATGGGAGGATTCTGAATCCAGTCAGATAAACAACTGGATCCTCGACGAAACTATTTAAACAGACGTCCACCCTCTTATCCAAATCACTCAACCACCTCCTCAAATCAAAATTGTCCCCCTTCTCCACAAATGTCTTTTTTAGCACACTCTTGGATAAGATGGAAATCACCTGATTATAAATCATGTCCAGTTGAAGACTCAAATTGGCCGGGGCTTTGGAAACAACACAGAGGATCAGAGGACTGCGATAGGAAAACTGAATGTGTAGACCTTTCATTTGAATGGACGATAAGGTATCTTTCCATGATTCAAAGGTCCGCACAAGTACTTGGATCACTGCGAAGGTTGCTGCAAGATCTGATTCGCTCCCACAACTAAATCATAATTGTTATTTTCACCTATAAATAAAGAGATAAACAAACAAAGTTAGAACATACCTTGAGAATATTGGCTTTCCAAACTCCGATAGAACCCAGATTTGATGCGGAAATGTGGAAAATGCATTCCTCAAATCTGTAACAGACATAAACCCTGCAAATATAACATAAAATAAACATTGAAAAAAAGCAAAAAAAATATTAACAGCATTTAGCAAGGTCTTCCAAGAAAAGTAAACAATACATCTTCATCTTGCATAGGGTTGTTAAAGTCCTCAAATTGCTGTCATTTTGATTTTCACAAATTTAATTTTTTTTTGAAAAATTTTTGTATATTTTTGCGAAAAAAAATTTAAAATTTTTAAGAACTAAATTGCTCTTTCTTGTCAAAACGACCGGCAAAATATGCAGTAAAACTAGTTATGACTAATATTAACGGAATTCATCATAGTCTATGTTAAACTCGCGTTTGAAATCTTCGTATACCAGCATTTTCAATTTAGCCAAAATAACAAATTTGATCTATGACGCTGTCGTCAAGTTCACGTTAGAAATCGGTAGAATTAACAAACCTAATCGTATATGATCAACCAAAATCTTGCTCGAAAAAATCAGAAATATAATAAAATAATAGGAAGAGAGTTGACACATTCGGGCCATCTGTTGCTTGTAAGTCATTATCCCCAGGGGTGGCCAACTACCGGGCGGGCCCGGCCCGATTTGAAAAATTCTTGGGAACTGCCCCTCAAACTTGATGCTCAAAACATACAATGTTCTTATTAGCACATAAAAAAACGTATATTAAAATTTTCTTTGAATCTCTGCCATCTATTTAAGCTATCACAGCCTCCAGTTTCAGTGACTCAATTCATCAATGAAAATTTGGATGATAGTGTCAGCGGGAACGAGGAAGAAGATGATCCGAAATAGGTCTGCTAAACTCCTTTTGTTGTTATAAACTGTTGTTTTAATGTTTATATGGTCTTGAACATGTTTGAAGGCGTTATACTACCTCGAATAATGTTTGTTTTATCGTTAAACAGCTTCCGACCGACACAAAAGCAATTTGACGTAATTTGACAAAAATGACAGCAATTTGGCGTCAATTTGACGTCACTTTGAAAAATTCTGTCAAAATCACAACCGTAATAGCTAGGCTCTTGAGAAAAATTAGGGGTTTCTCAGAGAATGGCAGAAGTCTTCAGTCAAATATCTTTCCTCTAGAGATTCAGAAATAGGCGAATTTTTGCATGGAGAGAGGGGAAGCCATAAGCTTCGAAACTGTGAAAAAATTTTGGTCTAAATTTCAAAACTCCAGGCAGACAAAAGCATTAAAAAGGGGCAACTTTAACAAAAATTTCATTTTTAAGTGGAATAACACAAAAATCATGGGAATTCATTCGAAAAGGCAAATTTCTGCCTCTCGGTGAAAACCGGGTGTTTTCAAAGGGCCATATCTCATTTCATTCGCATTTTGAAGAAATAAAATTTTCTGGGAAAAAACTAATACTGCTCAAATTTATGTATTCGAAATTTCAACGTTTGACGAGCAATATGCAACAAGTTATAGGGCTATACTTTCCTCCACGAATTTTGACACACCCTGTATTTAAAAGTTTTCCAAATTACACTTTTTTTGTAATTTGCACTTGTTTTAGATCACACTTTATATCGTCGAAAGTGCATAATTTGGTAAAAAAAGTTCAAAAATGGGGGGAGGGTTTAGAAAGGTGGAGTGTTGAGTCCCAGACTTGTTAAAAACCTATAGTTACAGTTATAGACGCAAAGAACAACGTGTATATGAATAGTTTATGTGCATAACAGTAGAAACAGATAAGTATCTACTCCTTTCCAAAATGATCATGAAGATGGTCTTCGTCCTTGCTGACCTTGTTCCTTGGGAATGCACTCAGTGAGGTACACTTGGCGGCTTTTAGTAAGGTACATTTCGTGGCACTCAACTCACAATCTGGTTGACAATGAGGTTGGGATACCAAGAAGCAATCGGTTACCAGTAAATCTGTATACAGCTTCTTCAGCGTTGGAAAAAAGTCCAGATTAATAGCGAATTTTCTGGAAGTTCGTTATGAAACGAATTCCTGAACTTACGTAACCGCGTTGTACATCTGCGGAACCAGAACCATATCCGCCAAAGACATTTCATTTCCGATACAGTGGGTACCAGCCACTTTTTTGAGTTTTTCATCGAGGGCGTGAAGTCCTTCGATTGTCATTTCGGCCGCAAAATTCTCTCTTCGGCCAGATCGATTGTAGACTTTAGGGGTTTGCATTGGTTGGATGCCAACAATCACCTGGAAAAAGATAGATTTATAACGAAAACGGTCATTACAGTAACCCGTACCATCATACAGACCGTTCTGACCAAGGCCTTTTTAACTGGATCATTTGCTGGAAAAAGAGGTTTTTTATCGGGGAAAACCTCTTCCAAATACTCCAAAATGGCCATACTTTCGGTAAACACATGCCCACCATGGATTAGAGTTGGCAGGTTCCCAGATGGATTCAGTTTGAGGTAGTCCGGTTTCATCTAAAGTAGTATCATTACACAATGACTAGTTATAAAAGCTAAGTATAGAGTGTTCTAAACATACGTGATCTCCTTCCGCGACATTGACAATCTTGGTAGTATACTGGAGCCCCTTGTAGGCGAGGGCGGCCCGAACCCTCCAAGTACAAGAACTCTTGTGGTAACTGTACAAAGTTAGACCGCTCATCATTCCTTAGGCGAGTTAGAATCGTGAATTTTTCTTACAGAGTGATTTTTCGGAATCCCTAATCGAATTTCGAAAATCACGGCAGCGATCTATTATATTCGGATTTTTTTACGAAAAAAGAACCTAATCAGATGGAAAAATTGAGGCATTTGAATATTCTGCTTAGAACATTTTCTTTTCAGATTGATGGCTACCATATCTTTCAAGCAGAAGCATCTATTGTGTGCTCCTATTGTTTTTAAGCTTGAACACCGTACTCTGTCGTAGTGCCTTAAAATTTTTTAATGCCTCTGGTATAGTATAAAGTAGCGTCTAACTTTCAAATTCAAAGGTTGATAATATTGCGCGTGAGGTGTTCGTGATAACCAGGTGATTTGCTCGTTTATAAACCCTACGAATTCATCATCATTTAACAATGATACTTGTCACGTTTTCCGAGTCATGTGTTTCTCTGCAAATGATACCTTTCTTTTTTTGTTCGTTCGCGACGACATTTGCGTTTCTTTTTCCGATAAAAAATATTCTGCTTTCTCCCGGGTCGTCCTTTGTTATTATTCCACTTTTACTTTTGGTTTCTCCCTCTTGCGAGCTGTTTTGCTCATGGATAATACAAGATATATGTTCGTATGATCTTTCTAATTTGTGATCTTTGTTGTTGAGTTGCGCAAGAAGGCCAGCGAATGTTGTTTTGTGTGCTTTCATCAGTCGCGTCTGACGCTGTTTTTTTTGCCTGGATTGACAAATCGGGACAGGGGAAGGGTCTTCGTTTGTTTACTTCCAAGATTTTTTGGACGAGGATCTCTGAGTTGTTGTTACAATGTGACCTTTTTAGTATGGGCTGGTGTGTTATGGTTGTTGATGCCATAAACAGTTAGTATGATCACGATCCTATCTTGGAGTTTGTGTTTTCCTTGTTCGCTTAGTGCACATTTCTTCACTTTTAGTATTGGCATGATTTTCATTTGTTCTCAAGGGTGGAGATTACGGGTTCTATGTACTGTACCGTAATATTTGTGATGTTGTCTATGGGCAATAGGGTTCTCAAGGTTAATATTGTGCTCATAATCGGGGAAGGTTGTATTTGGATCATTCTGAAGTCGAGAGATGGGCTGGTCGTTGTTTTTTGGGTACACGTGATCTACTGCCTGGACTGGTGGTTCGCATCGCTTCGGAGATTAGAGCGGGGAGCGAAGGAAAGGGGAGAGTCCCGACTGCCTCAACAACCACTGAATTGTGGTAGTTGAAGAAGGGGAGGGGAGAGAGAGAGCACGTGCAAGCCCAACGGGGCTCAGAAAACGTCGGTCAGGAGACTTTTTCGCTTCAGTCTCGCTCTCCCCGCTTCGAATTCAGTCATTATTTTGGGTCGCATGATCTTTAAAGTCATATGTGGCAAGACTAGGTCAGTTGAGGCATCAGCCTGGCCAAGGATACCTGGCCCAGGCCATGATGGAGGTAATAGTTGAAGCAGAAATCTTACGAATAGCTATGGGACTTGATAGGGGAGATCATGATGTAATCGTCAAGCTTAGGTCAAATCAGATGGAATGGGTCCTTTCAAAGGACCATAAAACATTCATTGCGAAAAGCTCGATTATTGAGAGAAATTGGAATAAAAGGGCTTTTCGACGGCTTATCGGACAATTTTCTGAGAGAGAAGGGCTTTCCAAGTTGTTTTCATCATCCAACTTGCACTGTATTCTTACAGTAAAGACTACTTTGAGTAAATGTTTTGCTCTCTCTTTTCATTTTCATTTCTTTTCCGGGGTTTTTGGTGGGGTTGACTTGGTTTTTTGTGTTAAGTTTTGTCCACCACCCAGCACATGTCATGTTATACGTGCTTCGAAGAGCATTGATAATATAACCTTTCTCCGTTTGTTTACTTAATTCTTTGTGCACTAGGACAATGTATTTGACTAATTGGGCTTGTCGATTAATTTTCTGCCCGTCTTCGTGCGCGTGTTGCCGGCTTTGGCGTCGTCAAATTGACATCTGCCTTTACAGCCTGCCGTGAAAGAAGATCTCTCGCTTTCTGATCAAGATTCATCCTTGTTGGTCTTAGAGGCGAAGAAGAAAGAGCCTTCGTCTCCTTGCATTCTCTGCCTTTCAAACAGACGGCCTTCCTCGCCCATTGTCTGGTCTTGTCTTCTTTCACAACACCTTCAGCATGTCCTCTCCGAGTGCCGGTAAACGTCGGATGGACACCGATCTGCTCAAACTGTAAGTTCTTGATAATTAAATTAAATTGGGTCAAGCATAATATGTTATGGTGAAAAGTGTTTCTAAAACGGATGACTTTAGTGATTTTCAAACATAGATGAGGCAAAGTGTGTATGTAAGATGAATATTTATGTTCGGCCTGTGATCATAGCATTATTTAATAAAGGTATTAATAAATTTTGCTTTCGAGAATGCTAATTTGCCAAAGAAAACTTGAAAAAACAGCTGATAAAACCGATAAGAAGTTAAATTTAGATTCAGCTCTAAAAAAGTCAAAGGGGTATAACAAAATGTGATAAGTGAAGAAGTGAGCCGTTGGGTCTGATAAACACAACTAACTCCGTCTAAATCTAAAGTCCTTTCAAATTTCACTATTAAATCGAGGTAGTCCATCGCTGAAACCAATAATATAATAGTATAATGGCATCATGGGAAAGGGTGATTTATTTATGTATTTGAGGGGATTGCTAATAGTTTGAAAAATAATTTATGCGATTGGAAAATCCGTGCTACAAACAAGCTTGTTATTCTTAAAGATTTAGTGTTATTAGTATTTACAAGTGACACGAAGTTCACAAATTTACGTATCCGACCATTTCAGGGCCAAATATAGTTTTTATTACAAAACAAAAACACATGTGAACGTGTTGTTTTCAGGATTGAAGCGAAGCACGAAGTTCTGGTTACTGGCTCCGTCAATGAATTCTCAGTCAAATTTCATGGTCCAAAAGGCAGTGAGTATCGGTTTTATGATCCCTGATATCATGGATAATATTTCAGCTGCCTATGAAGGAGGTGTGTGGAGAGTTCGAGTGGATCTCCCCGACAAATACCCATTCAAGTCGCCGTCGATCGGTTTTATGAACCGCATCTTCCATCCGAATATCGACGAAAGCAGCGGAACCGTCTGTTTGGATGTGATCAACCAAGCCTGGACTGCCCTTTATGATCTCGCCAACATCTTCGAATCATTTCTACCTCAACTTCTCACTTACCCCAACCCTCAGGACCCTTTGAACAGCGAGGCTGCCAAATTGTATTTGCATAAGCCCGATGAGTTCAAAGAGATTTGTTCAGGTAAGTATAAGTCATTTAAGTTAAGGTGGTTTCAGAATATGTAAGGAAATATGCGAACGAAGATGCATTAGCCGCGGTTCTGAAGGAAGACTCAGAGATGAGTGACGATGGACATGACTCCGATTCTACGATTTCAGATTATTCAGAAGGTAAGGCTGTAATGATGACTATGTCCAGAATATAGGCTAAAGGTGTAAAATTTTGTTGTAGAAGATTAATAACAAGAATCCTGTAATGGCTGTTTTATGGTCCTTGAGAACTTTATCCTTTTCAGATGAAACGTATGGAATGGAGATCTAGTGTGGCCGCAATTCGAGCTCATATAATGTACATAGCCATCGTTTCCTCAATTCTTTCCTCTGATCCCAACAAACAAATACGAGTCCTTCTCTGTAAAATAATATTCTATCAGAAGTCGAGAATTTTATATTGTTTTAATTCCATTTCTTGGTCTCTCGGCCATGATGGATGCAGACTTTGGTATAAAATCCCTTAAATTTTGTTGATTTACGTGTATATTACATCTAGATTACATCTGTCCCCATCTCCGGAGATCTATGTGTATATTTTTGTAATCAAATGCTAAGAATATTTTTTCCATCGCCTCAAATTGTTCTTTTGTTCGCTTTAATTTCCCACAGGAGAATTCGAATAAACTTTTTTTCGTTTTTTCTGAAAAAATATTCTAACTGTGTTGTCCCTTATGATCAGAACGTTTCTTTGGATCGTTTTATTTATAAGCAAGAGGTCATGGAAAATGTGGATGGGAGAGACCTCTATAGGGAACTCTCTTTTCTCTCACTTTTTGCCCTCATAAGGCAGAACTCTTTTACTACTTGGCCCTAAATTAAATGGATGTGTGCACGGGAATGGCGACGAAATGAATAAAGGAAGTCCTTCCCTTCGGTATTTCATCCTTTGGCTGAGAGAAACGTTCGTGTAGGGAATAGACATTCATGACATTCACGTTTACATTTTATATTCTCCTATTTATCTATTTTTTACAAACTTGTAGGCAGTGTTTTGTATGTTATAATTTATAATCTCTAAATTTCATTTCTCAATGCAAACACGCGACTTTCTCGGGGAAAGTTTGAAAAAAGAAATACGTCAATATTGACCTTCAGAATGCATCTTCTAAGAGCACCTAATTTGATTCCCTTTCGGGGACACCGTTTTTGGGGACATTTGAGGGATCTTTTGTTGCCAAGGATGCTTTTGAAGAGGCTTGCATTAATAATCTGTGAGGGAATAATACGTATTTTACATGTGAAGAGATGTTTATCATAACAAGCGCCCGATTCTTTTTCCGCTCTTATTTACAGATTTGTAAGCTTTATTTTGAAATCATTTTTAATGTGACCATATTTGCAGGAATCATGGCAGAAGAGAACGTTTTTTTATTCTACCCAAATCTGATCGGATATGCAAGGATAGTGTTGGCCATCATTTCCTGCTTCTTGATGCTGGATTCTCCTTTAACAGCAGCGTTTTGCTATGGCCTTAGCGCTTTCCTAGACGCTTTTGATGGATATTTGGCAAGATCATACAATCAGAGTAAGCTCAAACTTGTGTTAAATAGTTTTAAACAGATAAAGTAGTCGTTAATTTTGATTTAATGGCGATCCCAGCTTTTAATGGCATGTGAAATACTTGCAGGTTCCCGTTTTGGTGCTATGTTAGACCAATTGACCGATCGCTTGGCCTTTGTGGGGCTTTTGATGGCCTTATGTGCCCTCTATCCTCGTTGGATCTTCTTTTTTCAGCTGGTTGTCATCATCGACATCGCTTCTCATTGGCTTCATTTACATGCTGGAGATCTCACTGGGAAGGTTTCTCACAAATCCTCGGACAACCCTCTTCTCCATTACTATTACACTTCAAGGTAATCGCACGACGCTCCGATAACTTTCCTTCCAGACCATTCTTATTCTTCATGTGTTTTGGAAATGAGGCCTTTTATGGATTACTGTACTTGAATGCATTCTGGACTGGTCCCAATATTATTCTTGGCATCACTCCCATGAAGATTCTGATCGCTCCATTTTGTGTTGTCGCTCTTGTCAAGTCGGGAATCTCGGTTGTCCATCTTATCACGGCTTCTCAGACTGTTGTTGAGCATGATCAAGCCCTCAGGGAAAAGGCTAATTAAACCACGGCTATTCTAAGGCATAACCGATCACTAAGACACTGTTCAGATCAGCTTGCCGCACACAGATCTCTTTTATTCACTTATTCACCTTGATTGGTTGGTGTAAGTTATATCCTAGTTGTTATCCGGTAGTTTCCAACGAATTCTAATAAAGCTAATTAATAAAGAAAAATAGGGCTACATTTATTACAAGATATAAGATTACTATTATTTGAACATTTCAATTAGATTAGATGTAAGCAAGGTCTTCTTAATCAGACTTCTTATCACCCCCGGCGGCCTCCTTCTTGTTCAACAGGGTGCTGACACGTTCGTATTCATTCTGGAGATTCTCGGATTGCTTCTTCATGGCATCACGGTCTTTTTCGGCTTGTCGGAGTTTCTTCTTCAAGTCCTCGACTTCCTTGGTGGTCTTCTGAAGAGCTTCATCATCTCCCTAAATTAATATAAGTATTGGGGCCAAGAATAAAATAACTTACGGCTTCCATCAGAGTCTTGGCGGCTTGATTAGCACTCTGAGCTTGTTTTAGGGCAGCATCAGCACTAGCCTGAAGAGCGGCGGTGCGTGAGATGAGAGTGACTAATCTGTTGATAATGACAAACAAAAGAAGAGCGAATCCAGAGATGTACAAGTTCCTCTGGGAACGGAATAAACGCATGTGGATCATAGCGTCACTCTCCAGGGCTCTTCTGACTTCGGTGTTAATATCAGCATCAGAATATTTGCGGACTTCGCGAACGGCATCTAAGTCAGAAAAATACAAATAAATCAGGCAACTTACCCAACAACAACAACATCAAGACGGCGACGACCGCATAAAAGTAGACCGATGCAAATTTACTGATCGAACTGGCTAATCGGCTGTTAAACAACTTCCTCCAGCTAAAACCAAACGTTATTTGCCAGATAGTGATGAAAATATAAACTAAATCGATGGTAAACGTACTGATGAGGTCTGATCCAAGGCAAGAGAAGAGTAAGGACGACACCAATCTCCAGGTAGAGAATACCCGCAACAACGGTCCATTGAAGAGTCATTTCTGGAAAATATAATTAAACTCAGCTCACCTCAATGGCCACGAAATAACATTGAACGCAAACGATATAGATATATAAAGGTAAAAAACCGCAAAATACAGTCCACACTTTATATCCACGTCATTTATGTGACAAAAAATCAACAAGAAATAAGCCTAGAGCAAGAAGGGTCAAACGAAAACAGGTGCCTTCTCCGAGACAACAGCCGGATCAAAGTAGTTTACATCAGATATTCGCCATTTCCCCATGGGGGAAATCATTCGGGAGAATCTGAAAACGTCGATGCGAGTATCTTCTACTCATCTTACGTTATGTTGCACACCAGGAGATCATTTATTCTCCGGCCAACCTCAAACTGCGAAATTGGACCAGTTCCTTTAGGATCGATGAAACCAATTGCTGTCACGAAAGCTGAGAATCGCGAACTTTCATCTGAAAAATAATAAAAATAGAAATAACAGTCATGACTAACATTTGAATTGTCTGATACTAAGAACTCCAGGTGTTGTTTCCATAGATACATTGCAATTAATCAGCCTTTCAAATAAAGTTAGGAAGAAATGAGAACTCGGTTTTGGTGAAGCCGAGAAAAAAATTGTGATTCATTTCAAGGTCAATAAAAGAAAACCGACGTTCATGCGCTGACCGCTTGGTATTAATCTCGGGTAAAGGGGGAGGTGTTCTAAGATGACGTATACATACATAAAATAACGTCCGAGAAATCCTGTTCAACAATTAAACGAGGTCAAAACAAATGACCACGCAAAGCCTCGCTTTCGAAACGTTTTTGTTTTGCTGAATTTGGGGATCAGAAATTCATGAAACCAGCAAGGGTTGAGAAAGCAAAATAATATGGTCAATTTCAGCCGACTTACAGTGTGCTTGGTCACCTGAACATAAAAAAATCGAGTAAAGTCTTACCCAAAACCTTTCCCTCCATGGAAATGACCATGGAGTGGACATCTACTCTGCGGATGTTCTCCAATTCGAAGTTTAACTTTTGTTTCAGCTCTTCGCGGTGGATTTCTGGAAGCCGCATCTTTAGTTTTGTTTGGAGATCAACACCTGTGTATTTTAGAAGTTCTTGTGTATTTTCTTCCCGAAGATCCCGGGCTAACCTGTGAATTCCCTAAAAGACGCAAAATGCAATAAAAATAAAAAAAACAACCTAATATATTACCTACCATTCTAATCCCTTCTTTCAATCCTTCCCTCGAATATGTGATATCAATCCTCTGTAATCTCCATTCTGTGATAACGTTGAAAAATCGCCGTTGTAATTCGAAAGGCTTCAACAGCAAAAGCGGTCCCTCGAACAGGTGGAATCTCGGCATTTACTCCTATTTATACGTTGCTCTTGTTTCGAAACGCGCCAAGAAAGGTGATGCCCAAAATGACGTGTTATATATATAGGAACAAAGTCGTCGTGCAAGTATGTAGAAAGACCGCGTGGATAATATATGCAACAACTAATTACGCTGTAAATGTAGTATGATCGACGCAAAGTGCATTCACAGCAAAGAATTGCAAAGAATGTTCCAGTTCTGTGCGGTAAACAACTTTTTGCGTGTAAAATACCAATCTGCAGTCTGCGGGTCACATTTTATACGGGAGACGTCATAGGAACAGGGGTGGTCACTGGCACCTATTTTTCCGATTTTGGGCCCGAAGCCCGGTCCGTCAAAAGCCCGGCCCGGCCCGGGTACAGGTTTTTACAAGCTCGGCCTGGCCCGGTTTCAATTTTCCATTTTTGAGTCAGGCCTGGTGACCACCCCTGCATAGGAACACGGCTTTTGAACGATTTCTCCACGAGCTGCTCTCGGGAATAATAAAACCAGTACAGAGCTTAAAACATTGCGAAATTTGCAAAACTTGTTGTTTTAGAAATACTTGTAAAGTATCATAAATATAGGGTTTGCATTTTCCATTTTATAAGTTACTGTAATTCCGTGAGATCAAGTATACAAGGGCGCAGCTTGCGGTTCCTTATAGTTTCTCCGACGTTTCGTTCGATGGTTTTCAGACCGAAAATAGTGGAAAGCCATCAATTTGCGTTTCGAGTGCGAGTATAAAATAGTATTTGCAGTTTTTGGGCATTGCGATGTCAACTTGATGTTACATTTCCGTCGATATTTGCATCGAATATTAATCTTCCTGGTATTCTTTGTTTTTTCCTACTTGTTATACCCGCGAACCCAAAAAGTGAGGCGTTTGAGATATCCGGCCGTCCCGCAAGATGGATTTTCTTGCTCCATTAATTGCATTAGTAATGTTTCGGCTTCGGATTTGACCCCAAAATGGTCTAAAGAAATTGCGAGGGTTCTAATCATTGGTTTGAAAAATGATAAGTTGGAAAAGAGGGCGATCATTAACTCACTTGATTACCTGAAGATCCCTGTTTTTGTGGAGAATATTGAAGAAATATCTGGATTGTTATTGGAATTTACTTCTGGAATTTTATACGAAGTTATAATTTTTACTGATCTCAACGTCTTCTACTCGTTATCAACTGAGGATAAGGTTCTCTTGGAGAGTGCTTGTTCTAAATACAAGATTGGTATTATTTCATTTATCAAACGAACTGGGTCGTACCGTGAGGTTGATGTCGTCCATAGTCAGAAACCCGTTAATTTCAAATACATTGATGGGAATTTCACTCGAATTGCCAAGACTAATGTGAAAATACCTGAAGTTTCATCAGGTATTTCTTCATGGTACAGGATCGTGATTAAACAAGGATGGAGCAGTATCATAGTAGCGGAAGACAAAAACGGAACATCGGTCGATGTGGCGGTGAGAAGATCGTCTCCTTTTGATCATGTTATCATCGGACATAACCTAACAAACTGGGTAACAAAGGTGGCCTTCGTTGATGCACTTTCTTTCTTACTCGGTGAGAAATGGACTGGTGGGGTTGAGAGGTAAGTACTTTTATATACTTTGTGTTCATTCTTTTTTTTAGGTTTATTCAAATTGATATCGACGATGTTTTTGTTGGACAAGTTGGTACTCGCATTGTCAAGGAGGATGTAAAAAGATTGGTCAATGCCCAGAAAACATGGAGAAATACTTTTGTCGATGGATTTACATTTACATTAGGGTTCTCAGGATCTTTTTTTGGACGAGGAACTTCCGAAGAGCTCAAAGGTGATGGGGAACTGCTAAGTAATTCGATTATTTTATTTTAATGGGTTTTTAGAGCAAGCTCATCATTTCTTGTGGTTCCCTCACATGTGGAAACACAACCATGCCCATGAATATTCCTATGATAATCTTACCATTCTGATGGATCTCAACAAAAAATTTGCTCTTTCCAATGATCTCAATGTATCTTTCAATTACGCGGTTTCTCCTCAACATACTGGGGTTTATCCAATCCACCAACCTTTATACAAGGCTTGGAAAGAGATATGGAATGTGAAAGTGACTTCGACGGAAGAGTATCCTCATTTTCAGCCAAGTTCAAAGAGACGAGGATTCACATTCAATGGGATAAGGGTGCTACCCAGACAAACTTGTGGGTTGTACACTCATACCATGTACTTCCATGCTCTTCCAAATGGTTTCAAAGCATTCAAAGATAACATCGAAGGAGGCTCTGTCTTCAGTGATATTCTTTTTAATCAGGTAAATAGGTCTCTTTTGTTTTTGAAGCTGAAACTTTAGTTCAATATCTTCATGACACATCAGCAGAACTGGGGAAATGACCGTCTGGCAATTTATTTGTTTGAAAACACCTTCAGATTTATAAGGTGTTTCACAAACCTACGACTGAAGTGGATTCCACCGACAGAAATGGCTATCAGATACTTTAAGAGACCTGGAACTTCGGAATCCCTGTTGTATACCGACGAATGTAGCGACAAAAGACATGTTCAAGGTTTATCTTATTTGAAAAAATGTGACAACTCTTCAAGGTTGCCCAATTTGCTGATACTGGGACCTCAGAAGACAGGTGGGTGGTTATTCAATAATATTGTACCTTGTCTTTAGGTACAACTGCTCTCGCTGAATTCCTTAAGGTCCATGCAAATGTCTCGTGTAACATCGATGTCGTTGGATCTTTCGAAGAACCTCAGTTCTTTGGACAAAATAATTACCTAAAAGGAGTTGATTGGTACAAGAAGTTGTTTAACCAAAGTCAGAAGGTCGTGTTCGAGAAGTCCGCCAATTACTTTGATAATCCTAAGGTACCAGAACAAGTTTTCCATCTTCTACCTAAGTCCAAATTCATCATTATCCTTATGGATCCCGTCGATCGAGCGTACTCTTGGTATCAGGCAAGAATATATTCTATTTCCTTTTTGCATCTGCTTTTCAAGTGTTATTTGGTAAATTTATTTGTGCGTTTTAGCACATGAAAGCCCACAATGACTCCATTGCATCTCAATTCAACTTGTCTTACATTTTAAAGGAGAAGAATGATAACTCGATTAAACGGCTGAGACGAAGATGTTTGAACCCGGGAAAATATGCAGTACATTTACTTCGCTGGCTGGAGTTCTTCAACTTTGATCAGTTCATCTTTATCGACGGAAAACAGTTGAAAGAAGAGCCGAGCAAAGTCATGAATCAACTCTTGAGGGATCTTCATTTGCCTTTTTTGGATTATCACAAAATGCTCAAGTATAACGACAAGAAAGGATATTTCTGCATTGACTTCAAAGGCAAAACGAAGTGTCTTGGCTCTTCAAAGGGCAGAAAATACGACAACATGGACGAAGAAACAAGAAAGCTCTTGGAGGATGAGTTCAGATATCATAATCGGGATCTCAAGCTATTACTCACTCATTTTAAGTCTAAATTACCATACTTTTTAAAGTGATTCGCCTTCATTGCATCATTACTAGATGTTTTTTCAGCTTGTTTTATTTTAATTTTTTTGTTTTATATTCCTTTGGACGTGCCATTTTTTCCACGGGTTTAACTGTCACGATCGACGTGTTATAAGATAAAGAGCTTAATTCCCTTTGTTAATTTCTTGAATTATCCGTGTGATATAACGTATAATATTTGGAAATATTTTATTTATTAACATTTCTTGTTTATTTAGATGCCCAAATATTACTGCGATTACTGTGATACTTTTTTAACTCACGATTCTCCATCAGTAAGGAAAACACACAATGGAGGAAGGAAACACAAGGAAAATGTGAGGATGTATTACCAAGCATGGATGGAGCAACAAGCCCAGAAGTTGGTTGACGCCACTGCTAGGGCCTTTACTCAGCAGAGAATGCTTGCCAATAATGCTCAGATGGCCGCGCAAATACCTATGGTAAGTTAAATTATTTTTTTAAATTATTGGTTTTGAAATTTAGCCCGGCAGACCTCAAGTTCTCCCACCTACTGCCATGATCCGCCCTCCAGTACAATTCCCGTATATTCCTCAAGGTCTTCCCATGGGAATCAGACCAGGTCTCCCTCCCAATGCTGCCCATTTCCCTGGACAAATCCCAGTGCCCGGTCAGATCCCAGTTCCAGGCCAAATTCCCGTTCCTGGTCAGATTCCCATCCCTGGAACTATGCCTGGACAAATGCCTGCTCAAGTAAGCGCACAACTTCAGAATATGATGGCACAAAGATTACCGCCAACGTCGTAATACGGTAAGCGTTGCAGGATGTCAACTGCTTCCGTCTGGATGACATGTTTCCTGGAAGTTTTGTTGTTTTTGTTTGAAAGACATGATGTATCTCATTTCATTCCTGTTTTACGTAATAAATTATTCATTTAGCGGTCAAATTACGTCGTAAAGGTTACTTGCCATTTTTATCTCTGAACCATGCATCTTACGTTTTTTGATGCGCTATTTGTTTACTTTTCTTATATCGTTCTTTAAGATGTAATTTTTAGTTGGACTTGTGTTTGTTTTATGTTGTGCTGAGTACTATTTACAAGTCGTTTGCGTGATGGCCGACTCGGGTCGAATACAGATAAGACGCTGCTTCGAACAGGCTATGATCTCAATTAGAACGTAAAGCTTGATAATATTTCTAAGGAGTGTTTAGTGATGCCCTCAATCAACTTACCGATTACTGTAAAGATATGGATCATGGAAGTCGAAGAAAGTACATCAGTAACTTGATTGAAAGAATCTGCATTTCAGGAGGTATGTGTGATCTTTTTGAAAAAGTATATTGTTTACGTCTAATTATAGGTATTAATTTTATTGTTTCAGTGGATGATATCAACTTAGAAACCTTGAAGGACCTGCTCGTTGCCAAGAAAACTCAGCTGAGATCGTAAGGTAATTGTTTTATTATTATTTTTTGTTTTTAGAGGTGCTGATTTTGAAGTGTTTGAGAGCTTGGATTGGCCTAATTATGTTTATGATCTGGCATCAAAGGCGATGGTTCCAAAAGACCGGAAAGATCTTAAAGAGTATGAGGTACAGACGATAAATGTTGTCCAAAGGGAAAGATTGGAATTTGTTTGGAAAAGTTGTGACACCAAAGGCATTGACAAAATCGAGACATTACTTTGCGAACACTCAAAGAAAACAAGGATTCTGGCCACTATTTTTAAGGATCTTGAGGGCACAATTTATGCTCAAGACACGACGGGGCAAGTGATATTCGAAATAACAGATGCAACTAAATATGAGGAAGATGCCTTTTTCTTTTACGGAGGAATATTTTTATGTCAAGGAGACTATAATGATGGAACGTTTACTGCAAAGAAAGTATCGTTGCCAGTTTTGAAGGACGAAAGGGAATTGCCATCGATAATTTCGACTGATGTACTCAACAGAAAACCTTTTGATGCACCGAAAAACTCGGATTGTATTGTTATTCTGAGCGACGTCTTTTTGGATAAACAGAATGTGGGTTTAATATAATGTACTTTTGTTACTAAAACAATGTTTTTATCATTGTGAGTTTTTTGCAGGTAATTGACTCTTTGACTCAGCTATTTGTTGGTTATTCGGAAGCCCCTCCGACTATGTTTATATTCTGTGGATCTTTCCGTTCCGTTGTCCTCGATTTGAGCAAGATTGATGACACAGAAAGGGACTTTAGGCAAATGGAAAAGGTGATGTCAACTTATCGCGGAGTTTACAATAACACGCAGTTTGTATTTATCGCAGGCCCTAAGGACCCACCTTGTAATGGGAGATTACCGAGGTAAGACCGATCTTTGACTTTTTTGTTGTTTATGTTTAATTGTGAATAATTAAATTTATTTTTTATTAGTATCATTGTATTTGCTGTTTCAGTTTGTTGATGGAGAGCGCAAAAGCTGTCTTTGGAAGTTGGTCAAATGTCCATTTCGTCGCAAATCCGTCTAAGATTCTATTCAAAAACAAGGTTATTCAACTGTCTCGGGATGATTTTGTCGAGAAATTGTCCCAGCATACCTTTTATCTTAGCGAGAATGCTGATGTGGGACCAGCAGTGAGTGCTTTACTTTGCATTTTGTTGCTTTAGGCATATTCATCGTGGCGTAAATATTCAAATGTATATACTTTATAGATGTTTCGGTATAGAAAAGGAGTGATATTTATGTAAATCCAACTAATAATTTGTGATTCCAGTTCTCCCGCACTATCTGGTCTCAGAGAAACGCTCTTCCCATCCATCCAAAAGGATGTGCCATCAGATTTGGAGACGTCCATGACTTCAAAATTATGCCTGACCTTTTTATATTAGCAGATCAATTCCAACCATACCGATGGAGATCCCCTGGAAATGAGGAAAACGAGCCGAAGATTGTGAATCCTGGAGTCTTCTCCATCGAACCTTACAAATTCATGACATATTACCCTAAAGATGGGAAGATCGATCTCAATTCGATTCATTAGCACTCTTCTGACCTTTCTTGCTTATGGTTTTATACGGTTGTACATTTTCAACATCTTGCTTTTTACCTGAAAGGAAATAATACTGATGATTTATTTTTGTTTGCCGCTTTGCTTGCAAGTTTAATACTTGTGAATACCTAATAACAATTTTTGACGTTTTATATTATCCTTTAGTAATGGCGTTGTAGTTCGTTTGCAAAGATGAGTATAGCGACATCCAGTTTCTTCACAAATAATCTGAATTCTCTGAATTCAC
The DNA here is from genome assembly GCA_025436335.1 of Bursaphelenchus mucronatus. Classification (NCBI taxonomy): domain Eukaryota; kingdom Metazoa; phylum Nematoda; class Chromadorea; order Rhabditida; family Aphelenchoididae; genus Bursaphelenchus; species Bursaphelenchus mucronatus. The sequence continues at coordinate 7,281,105 of CM046356.1, forward strand.
CCTTTGGGTCTACTTCAACGTTGATTGATGATTCTAACCTGGACTTCTTGGCTCCTCCAAACAAGCCTCAGAAGCAGAATGTTCAGAATCAGAATTCAAATGGAGTGAAGAACAACAAGTCAGCTACAAGCACAGTGCAAGGCCCTTTGGCTATTTTGAGCCCATCTTCGAATTCTCATTACTTTGAAGAGAGAAGAGTACCAGTAAGTCGAGGAGAAGACCATGCTGTCAAAATAGGACGAGCAGTTGCCAGAATTCAACCAAGTCTTAACAATGCCATCTTCGATTGTAAGGTAAGTTTTTTACACTTATCATGATTTTGGTGGATGATGTAACAGCATATTTATTTTAGGTCTTGTCCCGAAACCATGCGCTCCTATGGTTCGATGATGGTCACTTTTATATCAAGGACACGCGCAGTTCGAACGGAACCTTTGTAAATAATCTTCGGTTATCGAGTTCCGGCGAAGAGTCAGCCCCCAGAATCCTTTTTTCCGGAGATGTCCTTCAATTGGGAGTAGAGATTGTGGACAGTTCTAAGAATGGTAAGGAAATATATATGCTTAATTGTGTTTTTAGTGGCCAGTGGCTGTATAACATGTGTGATTAAATTGATTGACGACAAAGGTAAAGAGCTTCTCCCTGACATTCCCAATGGCATTCTCACCCGCCCTTCGGTGTCAATCGCTCATGAAGAAATCCCTCCAAATCATACTCTCATCAGCAATGAAAAATTATTCTTATTGTCCCAATATATGAAGGAGATCAACTTCAGAGAAAAAGTGAGTGATTTTAGAGTTGTTTTATACTGATTTAGTTACTTAAAAACAAATTGAAAACTTTGGAAGGCGTTCTGGCCACGACTCGGGAAGCCGCCGAAACCGGATGGCAAGCATTGATCAATGAAGAGAGATTACTCTCCAGAATCGAGATCTTGGAATCACAGCTGGCTGTGTTATCCACCAAGGGATCCACGGTTTCATCAATCTCCGAGGTTCGCGATGAAATCAAACAAGCGTTTGACGATCGAATCAAGGCCGAGCTTGCGGCCAAGGATTCGATTCGGTAGGGATTGATTTTAGATATACAGGGTGCGCCAAAATAATCTGGACAAATGTTTTTGCTTGCCCTACGTGCTGTAACAGTACAAGAGCAAAGTGGGCGATTGTGCAAACGTGTAATGCGTGTAAGAATCCATCTTCAAGGTTTCAGACAATGTAATTGTATATTACGACTTTTTTGCCATTTTAAGCGCTCACAACTAAGGCCTCTGAAACACGGACCCCAAAATGATTAAGAATTGGCAACACTACCTTTATCGTTTCATACTATGGGGTGAAATTTTCTTTTTATGAAAGAGCAGCGGTCTCTTTTTATACATTATGATGAATTTTGCCTAGTTACTACTTTTACCCTTGTGGCAGCTCGTCAAAGTCCGTCTATAAAATCGCTATTTCTTCAAAAAATTTCCATTAAATCAAAGATTTATATGTGAAAGTTTCTGTGTGTAATTTGCAGCATCTTGTGCACCATATATACTTTTTTTAGGATAAAGAAAGTCTGACTAGTCGACTTTGAAAAAGTCATTTTGTGTCTGCTTTTGGGGGACGAAAGTTTGACTTTGGTAGCAAAATTTACCTTAAGATTACTTTTCGAATGAATTGGGACTAAAAATTGTTGAAAATCATTATATTAGGTCAAAATCTATCTAGTGTACAGTGCTATCTTAGTAAACTGTCATAACATTTCAAGTTTTGAAGGACTGTGCCTCAAACTTCCCCCATGAACTTTTACTTATGCAGAAACACTTTCCTTGTACTTTGCGGATTTTCTTTTTTACTATGCCAAATAGCTATGTATACGTTCTGCAACCACGGCATTTTAATGCAGTAAGAGCAAAACTCTGGCACTGAGATCCTTAAAAGTAAGAAAATCCCAATTTTTATGATTTTTTTGGTTTCCGCGACTCGCACCGCCAGATCCGTCGACTACTGAGGTTCGATAGCCCGCTACGAAACCAAAAGCACGTACTTTTTATACAATAACTTTGAAGAACATTGGTTGCCCTTAGCGGAAAGAATAGGCAAATTTATTTTAAGATGTTCCCTTTGAAAAAATTTTTTGCTCTACCAAAAACTTTTGATTATTCTTTTAGTCTTGCAATGGGCCCCAACCTTGACGTTACCGTTGCTGTAAAGCACGTCTGTCACCCTTTCTAAAAGGGCTAATAGTTTCAATTTTTGGACCACCCGCAAAGAGCTATCTTTAATTGAATTTTGTCCAGCTTATTTTGACGCGCCCTGTATTTGTAAAAGTATGCAATTTATAAATTTTAGAAGAGTTGAGGAACAATTATACGAGACATCGATGAGAGTTCATGAAATGGAAAATTTAGTGATGAACCTGGAAGAGGAGAATCAATATCTCAAAAAGCGATGTGCCGACTTTGAAGGCGAAGTTAGTAATCAGAGAGAAGAGAATAGCAATCTCACCAGCCATGTTAAGCAGTTGATCAAGGAGAATGAAGCTGTAAAAGCAGAGAATCAGTTATCTTCCACATCGAAACCATTGTTTATGGTCAGTAAGGTGGACAGTCAGGAACACAAAGAAAACAGCCATTTTAATGGTAAGTTATAAAATTTTTTATTGTGTGTTATTGTTGTGATGTTTACGTAGGGAAATATTGCTTTGTTTGGTTTCAGAAAACGCTAACGATAAGTCCAAATCTCCGTCCCCAGATGACCAGACCGAGCTTTGTTCTCTGACCGATGCCAAACCGGCGACCGCTCTTTTGAAGCCTCCCGTCTTTTATCAAGAAGCCCAGGTTCAAACTGAAGATTTCTTCAACACCTCCAGCTCTTCTTCTACTCCTGACTTTTCTGCTGCTTCCTCCGGAAATCTAAATGAATCGCAGGGAAGTCGGAATCGAGATCAGGAAGCTGAATATCTTATCTACTCGGTTCTCCCATTAGCCCTGATTTTGGCTTGGCTTCTTTACCCTTTCAATGTGGCTGGAAGTTATGTCAACAGTTGGATTGGGTATGGCAATCAGGCTATTGAAGGAACTGAGAAGACATCAACCGATGAAAACAGACAGAAGTCTGACAAAGGATCAGAGAAAGATTATGATTTGAAGGATACGACGACATCAAACAGTTCTAACGAGAAAAAGAAGGAATAATTTTTATTATTGAATATTAGTTTAATGAATTTAAAGAGTGCTCGCTTCTTTGAGATTGTTAATCCAGAATTATATTACAGTCCTGAACCGGATCATGCTCCAAAAAAATCGTCTCAATGCGGCAAATTTTTGTCGTCACTTCAATAGAAACATCTCTTTTTGGTCAGATACATGAGAATGCAATTGATTTGTGTTCTAGAACGCATTGAGATACATTTTTTGCCACATGATCCGGTCCGGGGTTGTATAGGCCTGTCTGCAGTACTGCTGGTTATCTTAATTGTCAACGGAGTTACAGGTCAGTCATGCTCGTCAAATGTCTGTAAATCCCTTATAAGCTGGTATTCCCTTTGTTTCATCCTCTCAATTTGTTTCTTTTCCTCCTTCTCAGGCCATTAATTCTGTAGGACCCTTTAATTTATATTAACCTTATCCCCGAATTTAATTATGATGACATATTTCCATCCTTTGTCTCAGAGTGTTCCGCTTTTGCTGCTCAACCAAATTATATATCGTCGTATGTCATCATGTCCCGTTTTCTGATCGGTTTTTTTCCATTTGTGACATTCATTTTGAACCCATTTCCATCCTCTTTCACCCTCCTAATATTATACTAAGGGTTTTAGTTCATTTCTTTGTTTATATATTAATTAATTCAAATAAATAAAAGTAAGCGTACAGTCGTATTATTGATAATACCAAATAATGTTATGTAACTTCTTATGTACAATATTAATCAAACCATTAGAACTGTTCTGGATCTTCCCTTTCCTGTTTTTCTTCCCTTACCGTTATGGAACTCCTCACAAGGCCAAAAAACCATTTAGGTTGTTTTGTATTGCTGTGAAATCGCCAACCAAGATGCAAACCGCAAGCCTCACAATTGGCGATTCTCCAAGAATATCTAAAACAATGAAAATATAAATAGAGAAGATAATCTTACCCTGGAAACCAAGAATCCTTATCTTGAGCAGGACCGGTGTATGCGACATTTCGTAAAATGGTACATGTAAACATATTGTGGATGTAACCATCTGCAACTTATATTACACATGACGGATAACTTACGAGGATTTACAAAGTTTGAACTCATTCGATCCGCCATTATATTAAAAAAATCCTTTATGTCTGCTACAACCTTTCCGCAATTTCTACAACAAAGGAGACTCAACTTCTCAGCGGTCCTCCATTCAAGGACCAATCTACTCACAGCTGAATTTTCTCGAAGGAATCCGATTTTGGCCAAGGCATCGGTTGGAAGGGCAGTTGCTACCCAAAAACTGAACGACAACAACCCCTAAAGAAGATATACTCACCAAATAAAAAATAATATGGCGTACCTTTCCAAGTTCTTTCTTCAATTTGGCTTCATCAAACCATCTCAAAAGCCATTGCGTCAAGTTCTTGGTGTAATTATTCTACAAGACCATTTTCCATTAGACATTGAGAGTACTTACAACGTCTGAGTATGGAAGAGCAACTTCAGACAAATTTGTCAGCTCCCGCAAATACTGTTCTCTCTAAAACTGCATGGATAATGTAACAACTCAATGACTTAATCGGAATAAGGCAAACGCCTTACCGTGGCGTTACTGATTCTATTTAGGACCGCACTGTAGTCTCTGCACAAAGGGCCTGGTTGTGCATCTCTCAAGGCCCTCACCTTAACATTTGTCACCCAGATTGTATTGTAGTCTCCACTGTAATGTATTTGATGCATCCAGACTTTGTTCACGAGTCCAAACCTCTGACGTGTCTTGCAAACTAGCCCAAATCCGTTAGGTTTTCGAATTATCTGTTCCACACTTGCTAAGGTGCCGATCTCTAATATCTGAGGTGGATGTACATCATGCCTGCCGTCTATATATGAACAACCGACCAAACCATTCTTCATGTAACCCTCGATCTCCTCAAACCGAGTTTCATTTGCATTAATGGGTACAGTTTCGAAAGGGACAACCGGAGTTGGCAATAGAAAAACCAATACTGAGATCTCGGAATCTACAAAGCCTTCGGTCAAACCAAGTAGCACAACACAAACTAAATCTTGAATAAGGTCCGAAAAGCAATCACAAAAACAAAATCAACATACCAGGCTCCACAAGATCTGGAAGCGCCATATTTGTCGTGTTTCCTCCAGAAGAGAGATATAAATGTTGTGCAGGAGCATTCTGGTCAAAAGGTTCCCTATCCACTTCCGAATCGGAAGAACTAGAATCTGCCTGCATGCGGGATTCCTCGTCTGTTGAGTCCAAGTCTTCTTCCATTGCAACTTGTTCACTCCATGAGCTCGAGCTCGAGATTGCCTCAAATTTTATTTATTTTTCTTGGCATTCTGTATTTCTGTGCCAAAAAAGCGCAATTTTCAAAATTTTTAAAGATTTACAAAAAGGCCGAAATTTGAATAATAATAAGACTGGAGGAACCAATAAATTCAATTAAAAAGCATTCATTTCTACCGTCTGTCCAGCTCAAGTTCAGTCTTACCATCTCCATGTCCAAAGAAGCATTATTGTCATCAAATGCTGATGGGAATCCCTCTCAAACCCCGGAGTCGGATAGTTGTAAGGGCATCCTTATAATATTTTATAACTGATATTTCAAAAGAATTGTTTTTTAATTTAAATTTAATTGTCTATATTTTCAGTCCTCCAGTCCATCGAAAAAGGCCGGACGTTATCCTGGAATGGGATTACAGTACGAGTACCTGATCTGAAGGGGAAAACGGGCGGGTTATTGAGTTGTTTTAAACGAGGAAACAAGAATCTGCAGTATCGGACGGTTCTCAGAGATGGTGAGTTCGATTACTATTTTATTTTATGGAATATCTGATTTAAATTTAAAATTACCCGTATTTTAGTTTACGGAGTGGCCAAAGCTGGAGAAATGGTCGCCATAATGGGAGGAAGGTACGTATCTATATAACACATGGATAATATTGCTTTAGTGGTGCGGGAAAGACAACTCTGATGAATCAATTTGTAAATATCGAGCAAAAGGATATCGAGAGATCTGGGGAAATCAGAGTAAATGGGCAGGTCTTATCTATCAGTCAGATGCGTCGAATCAGCGCTTATGTACAACAACATGACGTGTTTGTGGGGAGTCTTACGGTAAGAGAACAGCTAATGTTCTCAGCCAAATTGAGAATGGGAAAGACAAAAAGTAAAATGGACCGACAAGAAAAGGTGGATCAACTTATTCATGATGTGAGTTACTCTTGATTTTTATATTATAATAGCCAACCGATGAGAATTTAAGACTTTTTTAGCTGAACTTGACTGATTGTCAAAATACGGTAATCGGAATCCCCGGACAAGTGAAGGGCATCTCGGTGGGAGAAAAGAAAAGATTGGCATTTGCCTGCGAACTTCTGAATGATCCTTCCATCTTGTTTTGCGATGAACCTACCTCTGGGTTGGACTCTTTTATGTCCGAACAAGTTATCTCTGCCCTCAGGAAGTTTACATCCGAAACACACAAAACAGTCGTCTTAACGATCCATCAGCCCTCCGATGAGGTCTTCAAACTTTTTGATAAGTAAGTTGATAATGAAATCTATTCTTTTTCGTTTTCAGAGTTTGTTTCATGGCCCTAGGACAAGTTGCATTCTTTGGAGAGCCAAATCAAGTATGCAAATTTTGGGTTTCAATTGCCCCGGGGTTTGAGAATTTGAAACGAGAGCGACGATTAAAGGCGGCCGTATGTGATCTGGTGGAAGGTGAAGAAGAACTGTTATGCCCTGACTTCCATGGCCCTGCAGAACATTCCATCAGGATGCTGTCCAAACTCAGTGATGATCAAGAACTCAATGATGTCAGAATTAATGTAAGAGTATCGATATTTATATTGGTGGTGTTGTACTTGTTGATAATTATTTTATTACAGTATATTCGAGAGAGGTTTGAAGCCACGGATGTGGGAAAGAAGTTAAAGAGAAGAGCGAAAGAAGCCGGAGAATTGGAAGGAGATAAGAGTCGAGAGATTCATGATGGATATAGGTGAGGATTACCAGATGGTAACATATAGTATATAGTATTTTCAGTTATGCAGCGAGCTGGTTTACCCAAGTCTTAGTCCTATTCCAACGTTCATTCCTCACAACTCTTAGAGATCCCATTTTGTTGAAAGTCAGGCTCTTTCAGGTTTTGGTAAGGGCAAAAAACATTATTTTATGTATGGAAAACACAGATTGTTAAAGTAAATAATCTTAGGTTACCGCCACAGTGATTGGTATTGTGAACTGGCAAACGGAAGTTACTGGCTCAACAGTCACCAATCTGGAGGGTATACTGTATAATTGCCCTAGAGACATGAACTTTATGTTTCTTTTTCCATCGATTAATGTGATAACAAGTGAATTGCCGATTATGAAAAGGGAAAATCGAGGTGGAATCTACAGTGTTAGTGCCTATTATATGGCCAAGAGCTTGGCCGAACTCCCTCAATACACAGTCCTACCAGTTCTTTATTCAATCATCGTTTATTGGATGAGTGGATTGGTCAGAGATGGGGTTAAGTTCATGATATTCTCAGCAATGAACACTTTACTGGCCTGGACAGCGATCTCTATAGGTAGAGTTTAGAGTTGTAAACGATTTTTTCATATTACACTTGATTATTTGGCATTTTATCTTAGCCTATGCTGGAGCTTGCTTATTTGGAGTAGAAGATGTTGCCCAAACCTACATGCCTATAATGATTCTCCCACTACTTGTTTTTGGTGGTTTCTACATTAATTTCGGATCGATTCCAGTCTACTTTAAATGGCTTTCCTTTGCTTCTTGGTTTAGATATGGATTCGAAGGTCTACAGGTCAATCAATGGAGTGATTTCGGAGAGATTGGAGGTATATAGGTTTAGATTCTTACGGTGTTATATTATTTAAAAAAAAGGAATATCAATTTAATTTATCTCTAAGAAATGGGGTCTTCTGATAGTCATCATATAATTTTATGATATTTCTTTCTTAATAATGTGGCTTTCAGATTGTGCCAGTCGCAGTACGGGCAATCTTCTGGACCAATCTGGCGATAATTTCTGTCCCGCCACCGACGGAATCGACCTTCTCCATCGCCGAGATATGGATGAAAATAACCTTTTACTCGACTTTGGAGCCATGTTCCTAATAATGCTCATCGCCAGAACCGTTGGCCTAGTCGCTCTTCAGCTGAGAATGAGATTTTTAAAATGATTTTGAATAAATTTTGCCCAGGGAAAAAAGAACTTTTATTGATTATCATTAATTCACAATGGAATACTGTAATTGCGAAGATTTCTGATGCCGACCCGATTCTGAATCCGAAAACAATGAAATCACAACAAATAGGGCTACATTTATGTACAATTACACCTTTACTTCCACCGGTTCATCCACCGAATCCTGCCGAATTACCACGGTTTCGAGTACGGTAATCGAAGATACGATAGTTTCTATTTCTGGGACATCTCCCAGCTCCATTTTGGAGATCCGGAACATCATGTAGATCACACACAACATGCCCGACGTAAACAAACACACAACCCAGAACATTATCAATCTAAACTTTAAATTGCATAAGAAATTTTTAAACTTTTGAAAAATTAATATTATTGTTAAAACGTACGCTGTCATGACCAATAGTACCACAATATGATGTTGCGCGTAGAATAAAAACACGGAAGCATAGATCGCGATAAAGGATGTAATCAAGATGGCCTTATCATATCCGATGGGACACAATGCCCAGGTCCCCGTCTGATCATCCTCAATATCCAATTCAGAACAAGTAGAAGTCGTTGAATCATCGGATAAGGTCGATGAATTCTGAGGAGGGGTCGATGAATAACTATCACCTCTAAATTCCGCCGATGATCCAGTCGATGAATTAGTTTGAGTCGGTGAATTTGTTAAGGTTGAGGTCGAAGGAGTACAGAAATGTCGAGAAGACATTGCAAAAATCAAAAAAACGTTCAGAAATATGTCCAAGAAATTACTCTGACATCATCGATTGTAAACACAAACAAAAAAGAGTATGCCGTGGAGGGAATCAGCCCAAGTTTGTCGACGGAAACCTCGTCGATAGAATCGATTTTCTCTCTGAAAAAGAAGAGTTAAAGAAAGATCTCCCATCCTTGATTAGACCGAGCCTTCGAACGAAACAGCGACAAGTTACGCAAAAAAAAGAATCGTTAATCGAATTCAGATAAACCGGAAGTGAGAGGAGAAACTCAATTAATCCTCAAACACTTGGAAGAGGTGATAAGTGGGTTATCAATCAATAAATAATTTCATTATACATATTACACATGATGACTAATATGACTGAATGAACAATAAAATATGAATAAAACATCTCAAAACGATGCCCGCAATAGAAACGCATTAGAAATAATCTCCCATTTTGTTTCTGACCTCAAATTATTATTTATTACAAGGTCAGGGTTACAAACTTTTAAAAATTTTAAATCTTTATGGGGCTAATCGTAGGCTAACTCAAAGTTTAATGTTTCTATAAATAATAAGCGCTTAAAAGATCCGTCAAACGTAGTAAAAATTTTTTGTAATCAGCCATTTTTTATACACTCAAGATATCGATAAAAGTTCGTGACCTTTTGATTAAACCGGTCTGGATCTCGTAAGATCTCCACGAAACGTGAAGGAAACCATCAAAGATGAGAAATGAGAAAGCATTCACTAGAGTTTACAAGCCAAGGAATCTGAGGAAGTCACGCTAATCCCTGTCTAATTAGAATCTCATTCTCGTCACATCAACGCATCACTGAAGATTACTATTTACCAAAAATACTCGCATCTTCCTCAAAATTTACGAAGGGAGAAAAGTAAAAGCGTTGAAAGAAAGTCTTGTGAAGGTCGATGGAGTGAGTCAGTTAAGTCATCGCCTGAGGCAGTTAATTATTTGAGGATTCCGAATAAAATTAAGCTAATTAAATATCAAAGGTAAAAAGTCATTGGAAAGAGATTACGCGATTCATTTAGCAATCAATGGATGGGGAGCTGACCGGAAAGTGCAAAAACTTTGCGTCAAATTGAATTCGATAAGTCTGGGATAATAGTTTAGTTTGCGTTTTACTGCACGGAGCGGTAAAATAAATCGTCACGTCGGGGCACTTTTAATTGTTAAAAATTTAACGTAATCCATTTTAAAATCAGCAGAGTCATAAATCAGGAACAGTTAGAAAACAAGAAACTAATATTATAGGAGACAAAAGTCACAAACAATAGCCTAGAACGCGACAATCAGAGGAATAATCAATTAAAAAGCCTTCAGAATCCCCCAATCTTCTGGAATCCCGAGACAATTCGAGCATCGTCTTCTTTTCGGATGATCCTCACTTCAGCGCCGCTCTTGAATCGCCTCCGGCGCTTATGAAAGAGTGCCGAAGCAATATCCGCAAACTTTTTTATTCTCCATTGGTTTCGTTTTGTAAGTTTAAAATGGAGTAGGAAGTGGAGAGAGCTGGAAAAATAACTTTGGATGAATAGTAAAAAATATCATTGAATTGGTAATCATTAATATGAACTTTGGATGATGTTTGGTGAAGTAAAAGTATGAGGTATTGGGTTCATGAAAGAGCAGAAAAAATTTATATTCTGTTCTAAAAGTTATCGGTGTGAGATGGATTTTGATAAAATTTATTTCTCCCCAAGATATCCCGACATTCATTACTAAAGTCAATTCTTTCTCATCCCGCCTCTCCCTATTTCACGTAATATTTGTCTGTAATTTTTTTCCTTGCAAAGCATAAGACAAAAATTTTGGAGATCAAAAAGTGGCTCTTAAGAAAATTTCAACAAAATTTGAAGAGAATAAAAGCGTCATATAATACTTTGAGCACTTCCATTACATATGAACAACTTAATCCCTTCCTTTTCCGTCTAATTGCAATTTTGTCTATTCGAAATTGTCTTACTTTAAATTACTATTTAGGGATTACTTTCAGAAAAATCAAAACAAATAAACGAGCGATGTTAACTCAACTATATTAAATAGTCATTCGAATCAAGTCACAGAACCTCAGGCGCTGACCCAGCGGAGGGAATTCATTAATCCGCCCAGAAAAACTCGTTCCAGAACTGTAAATCCTCTTTGGGTTGGAAACTCGGTAGGGGACAAATTAAAGGAAAAGCGGGGAATTTGAATAAAGTTAAATGGGATTTCATATTAAAAGTAAACGTTTTCTCAAGAGATCGATGCTCAGGTCACTTTCAACTGGTTTGTAGCCTAATTCTAATTTGTAAACGTTTCAAGCCGTATTTTAAAATTTTAAATTCAATCGGTATAGTGAAAAACATTGTAGATAACAAAAACCTTGCTTAGTACATCTGTAAGACCAATAAAAACTTTCTCATACGCCTTAACAACCAAAAATTGCAAAAAAAAAATTTTTGTGACAGACAGACTTCGGGTCAACGGCGAAAAAAAACTGAGTATACTCAACTCGGATCGAAGAGGATTCGAGCGAGATCAGGGGGATAATTGATGAAGAACAAGAGGAAGAGACTGAAAAAAAGGCGGCTTCAAAATGGCGTCATATCAAAGACACTGCTGAAGATCAAATAAAAACATCTAAATAAAAGTCTATAGCAGGATGATATAATCCACTGGATATGGCTAAACGAGCAGTTATAAACAGCTTTTTTATAATCTTTTTGACATCCATTCAAATTCTATGATGACCAATCGCCCGAGGGGAAAACGGTCTCTCAACACGGAGCTTATCCGATATTACAGCCGAATTTATACTAGAAAAACATCCCTCCAAGTTACGCGATCCTTCTCCATCTGATGGGCTGGTGATTTAAAATTATGAAAGAGGCAGGCAGGAATACCTATTATTTGATGGTTTCGTAATGCCGAAGAGCGTGAAAAGAAAAAGAAAAATAATTGGTGTTACAAAGGCGAAAAGAAAAGAAAACAAGAAAAAAATGCAAAATAAGGGTAGGGGAGTACTGTAACTTACAACAAACAGTTGGGGAAAATCGTGGCCTACATACTTGTGTAAATTACTGCAGAAAAAAAGAACATTTATTTACTTTGTTTACTTTCAGAAAGGTAAACAAATGTAAGAAAAAATGATTCATATGACCAATGTCCTTTTTTCCATCGACAAAAAAGGGAGTTTATGAAGAAGGGGGGTTGTCTGAATCTGATAACCGCACCCCTCTCTCACTCCCCCTCCCCAAAGTGGCGAGTTTCCCCTGCGGCGCCCAAAAAAGAGGAATTCCAACAGCTCTCTAATATAATAAAAAACTTTTTTTCGCAAATTCCACCCAAAAATGTTTTCATTGATGAAAAGCACACAAAGAGAAGGCGGGGGAAGAAGTACACGTGAATTCACAAGGAAAATTGGGAAAAAATATTATAAAACAGCGAAAAATAGAGTTACAATCGTCATCAAATATTACATGGCGTTTTTAAATATTTCTTTTATAGTTTGTAACGTTGCCTGTTTTACAAATGAAGTCGCAAATCATTAAAAAAACCCGTGGATTTTGTTTATCCACCTTGGTTTCAATTGTGTTCGAACAGAAGAATATGTTTTGTTCCATAAATTCACCGGTCCTCAGGTGGTGAATCTAAAAAGGCTTAGTCCAATATTTGAAAACTGCTTAGATGAACTCCTTTAGCCTAAAAAATCAACGACATTTTCGCCTTAAATGTATTAACACTGTGCATATTTTTACAGTCATCTTACGTAAGTATTTAAATTTGATGATTTAACAATATTTTCAGTTATTTTTTTGATTTTTAAAACTTCAAAAAAAGAACGCCAGGCAAAGCTCCCTAAACTACCGGAAGTTCCAGTTGCTGCATCAGAAGCTATGAAAATTCTAAAGGAAAATTTTGAATTAAAATTTAAAGATATTACTTTTAATTACTCGATCAACGCTCCTAACAAAGATTTTTGTAGAAATAAAAAAGCCTTGATTCTGATCCCATCGAGATCTGCCTTTGGTGGAATTGACAACAGATTGGCTATGAGGTATTCATGGTTAAAAAAACAAGTAAGTGATCTCATAACAAAAAATATCATTTGAGTATTTTAGAACCGACCAAAAAGTTACATTTACAAGTTTGTCATTGGGATTCCTAGAATAAATTCTACAAATCGACTACTTCATCTAAAAAAAGCTCTAAAAGATGAGCGAGATCAGTTTAACGACATGTTGTTTTACAATCTCCCGGACACTTACAACAACTTATTTTTAAAAACTGGAGTTCTCTTTCAATGGTATCAGAAGTTCTGCATGAATACTGAGTATCTAATAAAATCAGATGATGATACAGTAATCGATCTAGAAAGATTGGAGAAGCATTATATGAAGGATATAGAAAAAGATCAAAAAATGATGATTTGGGGAAGATTAATCCGCAATGGAAAGGTTGAGCGGGATCAAACGAAAAGATGGTAAGCAAAAGATTTCTAGTATCATACCTGAATTTAGGAGTGTTCCTCTTGAAAAATATCCGAACAAGACGTTTCCTGATTATGCAAATGGTGCCACCTATATTATAAATAGAAAGGCGGTAAACGCAATATTGGTTCAGACTTCATCTACCTTCACTATGTTCTTGGAAGACGTTCTCTTTACTGGTATTCTCCGAGCTAAAGTCAATGTTTCCATCGCTGATTTCAGTCCTTTCTATTCACAAAATGGGATAAGTTTCGTATACAGCATAAATTACTATTTAGATTTACGGAGCGTGCCAGAACGGAGTGCCGTTAGTAACTGGGGACTTTGGAATGGCATCACAAAACATTGAGGATACTTATAATCGAATACGAAATATAACTTGTAACAACCATACTTCAAGTGTAAGGTCTGACTAGTTTTATATATAGTTTTCGAGATGCCGTCATCATTTCTTTTATTTTCTGTTGTTTACAATGACCTCAACATGTGATATGGGCAATAAACAAAGAAAACAATGAATGGTCTTTCAACTCCTTTCGAACTTCCGAATGGCCTGATTTATTTGTGCATAAAAGCCGAAAACATAGATCATATAGACCATTTTGTGTAATATGAGGAAATTTCACAACAATATCGATCAACAACAAATAAGATCTCATACGTCCAATTACAAATCCATTTTGCTGTTTCCCCAAGGCCATAAAATATAACTTTTAATTTATTAAACAACTCTTTCCGTTTTTGGTGTCTTTTTCATTTTCTGTAAAATTCTTTGGCTTCCCAAAAACAAAGACTCCGCCCCTTTGGCTGGTAGCCCCAAAAAACAGCGGACTTGGCCATTTCTCGAGGCCTTTTCCCCTCAAATTGAGTTCTTGTGGTTTTTCTGGGCGTTCTATCCCATCGTTTCCTTCCTCTCCGATATTTCTGCTCCAGAAAAATGCAGAGGAAAGAAGTTTTTCCAATTTTGAATAAATTTTTATCTTCCGGTCCACTAACATATGTAAGTAGTGTAGAATTGAAAAGTATACTAACAATAAGCATAGATAATTCAACAATTTAAATTAAATAATGGATATCAAAAAGAATACATAATAATGAACGTGCAGCTCGAGAGGCTATAGGTAATTTAATGTGAAGTTAACATAATATTTAGAAATTTCCAGCAATAAAAAACGTCTTAAACGGCTTAAAATTCTGACAGTCACCTTATTTTCCCATATTATTAATAGAATTTATCCCAATAACATGTTTGATATGCAGTTACTCCGTATAATTGTTACTATTCCTTCTGAAAGATTTTTCTTCCCTCATATTTTATGTAGTTGGAAACCTGCCAATATAACTTTAAGCATGCTCGAATGTCGTATTATATTCAAGAAAATACACATGGAATTTTAAATCATACATAACTCTGTAATTTCTTTGTGTATATTTTGGAGCACAATATTTCGTGGATTACTGACTAAATACCTAATAATTTTGTAGTAATCTAAAATACGGTCAATCTGGTGGTTCAAAAGTTGCGTCATGATAAATTAAAGGAATATTTAAGGACTTTATGTAAATTAATTTAAAGGGTTAGCTGGATTAAGGATTATCTGAAAACCCTCGTGGCAATTTCATAAATTTATATTATTTTGTCTTCCTTTTTAGATTTTTTTATTAAAATATTTTCCAAAATATCCAGTAATTGTAATTTGGCATTACCAGTTATGAACATCTCCAATGAACGCAAAAAACCTCTAACTAACTCTAGATGCAGTTATTACTTATTTATCAGTCCGACTTGACTATCGATCTCCCTTCCGCCTATTTTCCTTTAGCCGAAAAAGAGGAACACCACATACACAGGCTAAAAAATGTGGGCGGGGCCGACAAAATGGCCAGAGCGGCGCCGAAAAGAGGGCCAAAGCCGAGAGAGACGGGGCCGCAGACCAGAAATGGACTTTCAGTTTTCCCTCTATTACGAACACATGTTGTCTGTGTACTCTCCGCACCGCACACACTCCCTCCGCCCGGCCATATATGTATTTATTGCGCGCTTAACCGGGCAAACGTCCAAGTCCGCGTCGAAAGGGGTGGGAATCTGGGAACTATGGACGATATAGTTGCATTTTAAAGTCTGCGCTACCTCTCTCATCATGTTTCGGTTGCCTCCCGCTCTCTGAAAGGCAGTAATTTCCAAATGTTTTCGCTAAAACTCCATGGAATTGTTTAGATTCCCTTTTTCTCTGTCGTTTCCGCCTCTTTTCCACTCTATGGCCGCTCTCCAATCTCTTGGCCATATTCTTGCGTCCAACGAGATTCCTTTTCTCGCCGTTTTTTGTTATTTTGACGCCCATTTTATGATAGAAATTCTAATTTTTCCCCTTGTTGCGTGTTTCCTTCTGGCTCTACTTTACATGACACCGCTTGCCGCAACTTTTAACAGCTGTTTGTTGTATAAAAATACAAATTTTTAATCCTTCAACACAGCGACATTTCGACACAATGTGTTTCGCCGCCTCTTTTTCTGATGTCATTTCCAAATTTATGATTACCAATGTCATAACTTTTCTAACTATTAATAACATTGAACGGAAATTAGTAAGCAGGATTACGTTGGAAGGTGGAGATTAAGAAGATTACTGTTACAAAAGAAGAAGGAATAAGATGCCAAAGGTTGCAGCGTTTGGAAACAAGCTCTTTTTTACCTAAATTTGCAGTCTTAAAAGTTATAACTAAGCCTATATTTGTGACATAAAGCAATAACAGCGATGTATTTACGGTAAAACTGTTTTTTCCGATTCCACTGTCTGATGTCATCCATTTCGCTGCGATTAATCATGTTTAACAACCTCCATCCCTCCTTATGATCACTTTTCACAATCAGAGTCCCAAAGAATCACCGCTAAAGGCCAAACAAATAATTTCTGAGGCGGCCGAAACAACGACCAAGGGACAGCATGATTTGTGGAGGGTCTTTGGAGAAAAAGAGGGGGACAAAAGTTCAAATCAAGACGTCTTTTCAGTCAGCTGGTGGATCTTTTTCTTCCGACCTCCCCTCCCCTCTGGTGTTCTGCCCCATATTATTTATGTGATTTTGTTTTTCCTAAATTTATATGGCGCAGCTATTTTTTGGTCTCGTTTACAAACCCGCAGGCGATTTTCGTCTCCGGATTAGCATTGCTATGCAAGGGCGGGGATTGTTTTGAAATTAGGAGATGACCTTTATCCATTAGAAAAGATTATTTGTTTACAAAAACACATCTGACTTCGCAGATGTAAGGAAGCAAACACCTTTCGAAGGGCGTGATCTCTTGATTATAGCCGGATTTATTCTCTAATCTTTAAGCTTTTTCGACAATGAACAAAATTAAGCATCAGAACGACCATATTCAGTAGGGGTCGGTCCATTCCGTTTCTTTCCCTCCAATTTGCACTTTTTATCGACATATCAGTCTTCTTCTTCTCGCTTACCTTACTCTTTACCCCTCTGGTGTCTGTTATGTAATTTTCAGTTGTTTTTTCGGGAAAAAGCCGTGACAAAAGTTGTGTTCCAAGATATTTTCGCATCAAAAGTGGGTGGAGTCTAGGAGCGTTATGCCCTAAGGTAACCTCAAAACCGACTTTCACGCGCACGCTCTTCGTCTGCCGCTCTCTTTGGAAGTAACAGTCCCTCACTCTCGAATGCCTCTCATTTCTCGATGGTCTCTTCAAAGATCAATCGGTGTTTGGTTAGACTCCGCCCTCTCACCCCAAAAAAGGAAAGGGTTTGATGTTTGGAGGGGTGGGGGAAAGCGTCTTCTATCCCCGGCGATGCCCATCGCCTCGTTTCCACCCAATTTTTCTGTCGCAATCGCCTCCCAATTTGTTTTCGAACCCTTTTTATGATTATTATATCCGTGAAACTGGCTCTTTTAGGTTAGGGCCCATATTGTTTGGAGCAGTCATTGGACTCTAAAGGGTCGTTTAAATTTGAATCCCTTTCCCCAGATTATTCATATTCATGATTAAATCAACCGCCGAGGGTTTATGTTTATTTCTTTCATACCAAAAAAAATCATTTGAAATAATTTTACTGTAATTGAAGCAAGTCAAGCAGAATTTGATCTTAATCGTGTCGCTCAAGAATAACAAATTCCATCCTCAGAATTACACTATCTTCTGTTTTGTGAAGTCGAAAGTACAGTAAGTCCACCCCGGCATCCTGAACATCCCATTCTCTTTTCCTCGATTCCTTATCAGCTCAAACTTTCTATTGTCACCACGCGGTTAGTCTTATCAAAGGGAAGCGCGCTGCTTATCGATTGGCCATTCGGCTCGAGAAGAGTCCACTTTTTATTTTTACTTTACTTTAAACATTTTTTGTTGGGTCGATTCGAACCCTTGCAGCCCTCCCCCAACCCCATTCCACACCTTCCGAACACTCTCCAACGCTTTTTCTCGTTGTTTTCTTTTTTTTGATTCATTTTCTGTCAAAAATCGGAACACCTGAATCGGAGGCTGTTCGGCTTACTTAATCCGGGAACGCGAGCACTGTCATTCTTTTAACCTTTTACAACATCCTCCAGTAATTCGAAGCTTAATTGCTTTCCCGAATCGCTTGGCATTTACGTTACCAAAGAATCTTCAAGAGATGGCAGAGATAACATGGCCAATTTATTATAAACAGTTTCTTTTTTAAATCCGAACGTATTTACAAACAATTTTCCGCGTTCCGCCCCATGTGACGCAAACCAATTGACCTAACCGCGTTAATTGCAGGCATGTCCTCCGACGATGGTAATCTGATTATAGCCGAGGAGCCGGAGGAAGAGAAACCATCGACAGATCCGGCCCAGCCCGCCAAGAATCTAGAAGCCCCGCCTCTTTCGGTCTCTAAATCCCCGAACAATGGACATCAATTGGATGGAGTGGACCCTAAGGCAACTAATCCGGCCCCTTCAACACAAAATCAGCCAAGTCCTGCAATTCTGGCGAGTCCATCAAACGAGCCGCAGCCAGGTCCCTCAAATGCAGAATCAACAACAGATAAACCAAAGCCAAAACCCAAACCGAAGACTAATGCACAGCAGACATTCGACTTTGATTACAATGGACCACCAGTATCCGTATCTAATGCAATGGCATTGGAGTTGGTGAATCGATTTGGATTGAATAATGCCTGGGGTAAGCTCATACCTTTATACAATATTGAATGAGTTTAGGAGCCTTTTTAAAGCTACGAGGATACAAGATACCATACGATAAATCTATACCTCAACCGCCGGAACACGTACAAGCCTTGAAGAGATTCAGAAGGAAGATCAGAAATGTCAGAGAAACCTTTAATCAGTATAGAGACGAAGGCCAAGACACAGATCCTTTCATGACTCGGGACTTTGTAATCGAATTGAAAGGGAATGGAGAGGAAGAAAAGCCAGAAAGTCCAACGCCAGTCAAAAGAAAGGCCAATGGAAAGCCAGAGGAGAATGAAGAAGGTATGACTCTTCACTTTAATTGTTATCACTACTACAAGATACATTATTAATCTTGCCTTTTTTAGATCACCCAGCATCTGTGAGTGCCATCAAACCAAACGGCGACGTTAATGTCACCATACCAACTGATCCAACACCTCCGGCAAAAAGACAACGGAAACCAAAGAAAGATACAAAGAAAGGTAAAATAATTTTTACATTTAACGTAATCATTTTAGATCAAGGTGTGCCATTAAACGCCCCTTTAACAATCGGAATCACCCCTCAAGTTTCCAGTTCGGGACCGCCTTCTGACGGTGTTTTGAACAAAAGGATCGATGAAATCGTTACAAATGTTATTGACCGGGTCATGTCTACAGCGGGTAACTCAGCTGCAAGTTCGACACATGTAAACTCAACGGCTCCAATTGTAACGGCAGCAACAAGTATCGCAAAAATTGAGCCAACCGTTTCATCTGTAACAATCCCCACAACTGGGCATACCCTTCAAATAAATCCCTCCCAGCTGCCACAACTTTCAATGGAGCAAATACAGGAAATGTATCGACAAAACTCGGGTCTCTTTGCTAGTCTTCCACCACATGGCTTTCCGATTCAAAGTTTATTAACGACAACTACTTTGAATGCAACTTCTAGAGTAAGCGAAAAACCCCAGTACCTTACATAAATATTAAATTAAAACATTTCAGCCAGCCCCACCTCTCATATCACCAGCGGCATCAATGGCTCTAAACCAGAATTCTTCGCGATTCTTTTTCCAGAATACTCCTGGCCATTTTGTAGAACAAACAGCAGCCCAAATGTTCCTCCCACCAACACCTCAACCGACCCCTTCAATCAATGGCCATCCTTTCCCGTTTGCTGGCCCAGGTCTAGGAACAGCGTCGTTGATTCGTGCTCTCCAGATCCCACAACCTCACCAAGTTCATACCGTTCCGATTACAAACTGGGCCCAACCAATTCAACCAGTAGTCAGCCAAATAGAACATAAAGAGCCAAAGAAAGCAGCCGAAATTGTTGTTTCTCAACCGACAACTTCACAGCCTCAGGCAAAAAGTACTGAAAAATTTACTGAAAAATCAAAGCCAAAGGAAACACCACCTGAACCTGAGAAATCAACCGGTAGAAAAACACCCAAATCAGAACTCAAGAAGTCAGAAGAGTCGAAAGAAGAAAAGGAACAAACAAACCCTGTTGAGAAAACACCAACCCCAGAACCTGAACCAGAAAGACCATTAAAACCCGCAAGAAAGTCCTATACCAAGAAGGATAAAGATGAGGATAAGAAGACGATTGAACTTCAAAAGAAGATTGAATCCCTGGAAGAACGAATCCAGGAGTTGGAAGAGAATCTAACAGCTGAAAAACAGAAATTCACAGCTCAAAAGAAACGGATGGACACAACGCGAGATAAACTTAAGAAAAAGGATGACGAATTACAAACTGCCAAGATTGACTATGCTTGTCAGAAAACTGATAACATCACACTAAGAGAGCAAATGGAAAAATTAAGGCAAGAACATACTAGAATAAATAATATTATAGTATGAATATATTTTGTAATTACTGTTTTTACAGAGAAGAGAATGAATCGCTCAAGAAACGGCTGACCGATTACGAAAAGACAGAAGAACATGACGAATCTGCAGCCCAAGAGTCGGATCAGAACTCGAAAAGTCCAAGTCCAGTTGCAAAACGAAGAGGTCGAAGGCAGACTACTAGACTAGATCCATCTCCATCTGTCAACTCTCGAGCTGGAAGTCGTAGAGCTTCAACACCAGTCAAGAAACCCGCTCCACGAAAACGAAAAAGCGATCTAAATGAATCTGCAGCTTCCAATAACAATGAGGAAGACAATGAAGAGGGCAATCGACGGCAAAGCAAGAGGATCTCCGCTGCCAGATCCAAGATTTTATTTTCCAGCATGATGTAGACACGCTTGGTTATCCTCTCAACCCTGCTAAAGTACAATACAATTCTATTTTTCTGTACAATACCACGAACTCAGGCTTTGCCCTACTGCCGTCTTTTCCGAACTTATCCTTTCGTTAGACAGCTTCCTTAGGAGATATTTAATTATATTTATTCTGTTCACACATCCAGCTGTTAGATTTAACGGTATTACCATCGATTATACATAACTTCATCTATAAGCGTCAACAACGGGTACCTTCTTTAAACTGTGTTTACTTTATAATAAACTGAAAAACAAAAGTTGGATATGATAATATGAATCGAAAGAAGCCAACACCACTGTAAGAAAATCATAATGAAATGACATAGAGATCTTTGTGTACAATATATGATTGAAAAACCAAAGGAAACTGGATCACAACTACACCTTTGAACTTAATTATCGTCCTCTCTATCAATAAGCATGTTTGGAATTCCTTCTTTAATCTTGAAGACCTTCCCACTCTCAGGACATTCCAATTCTCCATCCACTATTTCGTATCCAAGGGCTAATTCAGCAGTCTAAAGAATAAATAAGAAAAAGTAAGATACCTACCTTCTTTAAAAAGTCATGGTCCTCTTTCCAATTATCTGGCAATTGACTTGGTAGCTCGGAGACATCAATTCCTATCTTTTGCGCTGTCGATAATAGAACTGAATAATGAATTTTGGGCAAGAGCTTGACCATCATTACAGGATCAAACTCAAATTCCTTCTTCTAAAAAAGAATTTACAAAAAACGTATAATTATGTAGATATCAAAGAAACCTAATATCTTGTAAGCACTAAGAAGCTAATAGCCAACGTAGCCTTACTTCTGTCGAGTTGGACTTCAAATTGAGCGGATATCCTTCCTTGACTCCTTTGATAAACTGTGTAGACAAAAAGTTGTGAGTGAGCAGCTTCATTCTGGCCAATGTAACTAAGAGAATTAAAAACTCCTTGTATTTGGTACCTATTTCGCTTTGCACATTTTTCTCTAATTTCTTTTTGGCATTTCGTTTCATAAATTTTGGCGCGAATTGTTTTCGCTGTGGGACTTTAATGGATTAGCGATTTTTAGAAAAATGAATTGTTCATGTCAGGGGTGGTCACCAGGCCCGGCGGCACGCCAATTTATTTCCTTCTACAAAAATCAAAAAATAATTCGTGTCAAGTGTGTCCCCGGCCCTTTGGTCAACTGTTTCCCTTCGCGAAAAACCTACCGTATAATGGCAGAAACAGAGTCAATCATAGCAGAACTTGCATGAAATAAAGAAAAATGGCTCGCTCATAGCTCTACTTTTAGACGACCTATCTTAACTTTTGA
The DNA here is from genome assembly GCA_025436335.1 of Bursaphelenchus mucronatus. NCBI lineage: Eukaryota > Metazoa > Nematoda > Chromadorea > Rhabditida > Aphelenchoididae > Bursaphelenchus > Bursaphelenchus mucronatus. The sequence goes on from CM046356.1 coordinate 7,303,430, forward strand.
GTCTACAGAGTTGTAGCGTTTTTCATGCTCTATCTGATGAGTATGAAGTTTTTTATTTTCCAAATATTTTTCGGGTGTTACAAGTCAAAAAGTGATGTTACAGTAAAAAAGCTAACGATGGGCATATTGTTCGTTAATCAAGTTTATACTGGCGCGAGCATTAGGAGCTCGTAAAAATCGCATAAATGGGCTGAATAAACGAACCGAGCAGATGTGCCAGTCAGAGAGTATTTAAATTTGTTGCGCGAGAACGGATCCATCTTCGTTTTGGTCTTGTTGACTTTCTAATCCAATCAAGTTCATCCGAGTACTTCCATCCAATTAAGGATTTGGTGGGCAGTGACCATAAAAGTTCCGTTATTATATGTATTTGTTATATTATTATATTTGGCATAAATTGACGAACGACGACTAGGCTCTTTTTAGGATTTTTTCTTAAACATACAGTTGTTTTATACGGCAATGCATCTTTTTACTATTTGCAGTTGTTTTCTGGATGTCTTGAGAGTTCCTTTAACCAAATTTCCGACCAACTTTAGTCGGCCATGAAGTTTGTCGGATTTCGAATAATTTTAACAGCTCCTTGAGCTCAACTTTTCAACAAGAAGTCCCGTTATTCTTGCGCAACACTCGTCCTGAAGTATCTATTTATTTAGCACCAGCTTGGGAGCGGGACAATGCGTTTTTGAAAGGACATTCAAATTGTAAACAGCGCTGAAATTCGATCCGTTTTTTATGCAAATGCGGCTCGTTTTGACAGGTGAAAACCGGCGCGGTGCATTTTTTGGAGTCCGAAAGAGGGCTGTTGGAGCTGACTGGGGCGTCTTCAATTTCTCGATAGGTCAGTAGATTGGATTGGGTCGGGGATATCGAGGGGCCAAGAGGTCCCAAAAAAAGGTTCAAAAGGGACCGCCAAACAGAAATTAATTTTGTAATTAATGGGCCACACTGAATGCGTGTTAATCCCTTGTCGGTGAGGCGAATATAATCTCGTCACCAATCCGGGCCTTCGATTAGTGCGGTCCTTTCCATAAAAGGTCAGACTGCGGGAAGTTTTTTGGATACGGATTACCAGGATTTCAGTTATCGGGGTCCCGTTTTTCATATGCTTTTCACTCCCCTTTCTGTATTTATGACATTTTTGAAACGGATTCTTTTCGGCTCTAAGACAAAGACCAAGAATTATTGCGCGAAAAGTCGCGCCATGACAAATTAGCTGGGCCGCTCGTCTTTTATGCATAGCGCTGTGCCAAAAAGGTTTGTTTTCGAATCCGGACACCAGTTTTGGAGGCCGGGAGGTTGGGAGATTGGCAGCTGATCGACTGGGTTATTTCTCTTTGAGTTAATTATTGGTTTCAGGGGGGGGGGGGGGCGAATATCGGAGGTCTAAATTTTTGGAGGAAGGGCATTTCCCGCATTCAATTAATATTACTCAGAATGCACTCCGAATTTCTTGTCTAATCTTACAGCAATTATTGTTGTTTACTTTTGTATCATCTCAACATATAAATTTTGTCGTTTCCTGATGACATCCGATCTTTCATGTTGCACTACCGTCCTCGTTACTGACTAATCCTATTTTTTATTTGTATTTTAATCCAATTTCTTTTTTTTTACGTTTCCATTTCCTTCGCTTCTGGACAAAATACGCTCTCAAGAGGATTCTGAAACTTTTGACTTAAGAAAAGAGTTCTAAATTTGCATAACGCCCGCGTTAAACGGCCGCCTTCGTTAGTTGGCCCTCTCGACCTCATTTGGGCCGCGGAGTTTTAAGTTTGGGATTGGAGGCGACGGATGAGAGGTCACCATGTGCGGGGAGGGGTTTGGAGAAGTTCAACAGATGCGTTAATGGGAAGTGAATGGGGCTGGGAGAGCAAGAAGGTGGGGGGTAATTAAGGTACTATTCCTTTGGTTATTCTTTTCTTTTTAATTTTGTCCTAACGACTTTTTTATCATTTTCTTTGGATTTAGAGCTGCTATTCCATCTCTTCCTGAATTCCACGTCCTGACCTACTTATCTCTTTCCGTACCTACAACAATGTCCCTCGAGTCATCGCGATGAGGTCTTCTTCTTGTGTCATAAATTGAGTTTGGTGTCCTCCAATAATCCAAGCCCTCTTTTTATGGCCAACACTTTATCCGCAAATCCCATTTGTCTTCGGCGGCATGGTTATTCACACCTATGGGCATTTTTTCGTCGATTTAGCGGAAACAAAAAGTGCTGAAAATCTCTCCTTTTTTGGGCCTCCAATCTGGGTTTTCCGTTTGGACTCGTTTTTTGAAGAAATCGCGGGAATTTGGGGGGTCCGTAAAAAGTTTTATGAGATTTGGTGGGAGTAATAGCATCATGATGTTGGATGTTATACAATACCATACCTTAAGCAAGACGGATGCCACTACTATTTGTTACCCGGAACATATATAGCAGATAGTTTTGTAATTTATGGCATTACTATGTATAATATTTAATGCGATATTAAAGGAATTCGAAGGCAATTATCGGACTTTCTAGTACTTCTTACATTAATAGCAGCTCTTGACACGCAATCATTTTTTAATCGTGCAATCTGTAATTTTATACTTTCGAAGATAAATTCTTTTAAAGATTTTCTTATAAGTCCATTCTTATATCCATTTCAAACTTGATTCCTCCGTTTTTGCGGCCCTCGCCCCATCCAAATCCGCCCGATTGTTAGCGCCTCCGTTCCCTTATTTGGAATAGTGAAATAACGGCTTCTGAAGCCGAACTTCTGGTCCTTGTTACTTACTTAAAGAGGCGTCATTTTTTGCGCAACGCCCCTCTTCCCTTCAGGGCATAAAACATTGGTCCGAAAGTCTTTAGGCCAAACAAAAAACGGCTGGTCGGAAGTTCGCTTTTTCACCTTTTTCGGCCACAAATTTGTTGCCAAATCCTTTGTTTTGATTGGAATCCTGGTAGTCTAGGACTTTCTGGACGTCCCTTTGTTTGTGACCAGGTGCGACCATCGGAAAGGCGTGGCCGAAACCGCGGAATTTGACTGTCAAATGGGCCGGGATTTTGAATTTTAAAACAAGTCCCTTCCGGATGCCTAAAACACTTGAATTGCGGCCAAAGTAACAGTTAAATTGTATGCGAGTTTCCGGGCCAAAGGTTTTTTTTATAAAGCGTTCAAGTTTTCCCTTCCGAACTAATTTTAAATTCAAATTGGATTAGAGGAAGGGGGGGGGGGGGGCTTTGCTGGACCTTCACTTTGTTTCTTTTTTATAATTTTATTAGTTCCCGAATATCTAGGTATAATATAAAAAGATAGTTATTGTGGGAATATGTCACTGAATATTGTTTTTGAAGCGCCAAAATGGAAATGGCATCGGAAAGAAAAATAAGAACGGATTTGGGGGCAAGCTCTTTTTCCGATGACTAATTACTCTTTTTCGCGAATAACATGGCAATTTATCTCTAAATTCAAATATTTTTGATCGTTTCACCTCTCTGTCTTTTCAGGGATTACATAAAAACATGAATATACTGTAATGTAAGATGGTCTGAGCTATGATTTCTCTTCATCTCCTTTCATTTTTCACAGTTTTTCTTACTGTAACACCGGTCACTGCAGATTGTAAGTTTGATGTTTTAACTTTCAAATATAATATTTGAAGTACTTTTTAAAAAGTTTTTTTATGGCCATAGCACGGCCAATAATACATCTCAGGCCGACCAACTCGACTCTTTTAACGCCCATTCTTTGGAGACACTTCATAGATAATGCCGAAAAGCCTCTGATACTCCATAATCTGATTCACTCCCACTTTTTCGCCTCGGGGGAAATAAAAAAAAGTAAAAGAAAGTAATTGTAAAAAGAGTGACCAATAAATAGGAGGGGAAGGGGAAGTACGCTTATGTGACACTTGGAGAGAAAAGAGACTAATTTGAGAGTACAAATATGCAGAGGACGGAAAGAAGGATTATTTGGGACGTAGGAGCTCTTCTGCAATATAAAAATATTCTGTAACGATGGAGGAGTGTTTAAAAAAAGTAAAAATGTTTCATAACATGTATAAAAATAACTTTCAGCGGCATCTGAATGCTTCGACCAGCAATATTCAAATCACATAGCCGATTTCCGAGCGTTGCACACAATCCAGAGGATAGCCGTAGTTGCCCCATTATCTGCATTTTATGTTTATGTGGAGATAACTGATGGTGCAGAACAAGTTGTCAAACGAGAGAACGGGGAACCCTTAATTGTCTACTCTTCCATATCATCAGCTTCTATTGATTGGCAATCGTTAAATGTACTCGCGAGAGCTGTGCGAGTTGTATCAGTCTTTGAAGACAAAGATGACATTTCTCCGGTCATCATTGTCACTGCTTGTCCATATCGTAAGTTGATTAAAATATAAAAGCGTAGATTATTTGCTCTAATTTATTATTCTAGGAACCCGACCGGTATATCTTGATGCCCAACCTTTTGCAGTGGATGCATATCGAGTGGGCCTTGTGTCCATGTATGAAAACGAATTATCCATCGTATTTCGGACATTCGAAGATGGAATTTTCTTTTTTTCCATGGCGGATCAAGGGGACATGCTTGTGGCTCAACTCGTTTCAGGTCGGGTCGAATGTCTTTTCGATTTTGGATCACTTTCACGGTAAGACTTGACTTTATTCATTGGTTGACTTTCTATTTCTAGCGCCTCGATTACTGGTGGCCGCGCGTTAAATGACGGGGAATGGCACGAACTCCGATGGACTCATCAATTTGATTCCGTTCAATTATTCATTGATGGAGTCCTTGTAAATTCTACAGTGCCCTCAGGGCTTTATCGAAAGCTCGACTTTAATTTCCAAGTCGAAGTCGGAGGACGGCCGGAAGATCAGTATTCAGCCGAGATTGAGACTAGTTTCCATGGATGTCTGGCTAAGGTAAACAAGATTAAGAGAACATAGTTGCGTTACGTGATCTTGTATAATAATATTGTATCCACATTTTAGGTCATGTTGAACAATGTCGATTTACTTTCGATGGCTCCAAAGACAGCCAGAGATTGTCAAATGCCAAAACCTCAGATTTTATCCATCAGATCGGGCTCTGTTCAAATACCGTATTCCTTTTTACCTTTTGCTTTGGAATTCAGAATCTTATCAGGACCAACTCCAGTTTTATCGATTTTGGATTCGATGAATGGAACTTTGCTGGAACTACGAGTAGATGAACACAGTCATCTTATATTAGAGGCTGATGCAAAACAACTTAAACAACTGTCCACTCCAGGTAAACAACAAGAATTTGAAATATTTCTTTTTTGATGTGTCATTCTTTTTTTCCTTAATCCTTACAGCTGTCGATGTGACCGATGGAAGTTGGCATGCTTTATCTGTCAAACTTCGAGGTGGTCGTCTTGATGTTGATGTAGATGGCTATACCGTTCTATGGCTGGAAGGTTCTCTTGTTCGTAAGATTGGCCTCAAAATGACATCATTCCGAATTTCGGCCGCTGGTTGTTTCCGATCAGCTACAGTTGACTTGAAAAGTGCATCGCTTGTAATGGGTGATATTATTCGAGATAAGTGTGGATACAGTGATAAATGCCTGCCAAATCCATGCGAAAATAATGGAAAATGCCTGCAGGTGGATTTGGATAAGTTTAAGTGTGAATGTACCTCACAATACACAGGAACTTATTGTCATACTTGTAAGTACAATTACACTTATTTCATAAATCTGTTTTAGCTCTACTTCCAAGGTCTTGTGAAGATCATTACAATCGAAAAAAGGCCCAATCTAGTGGTTTGCCAAGTCTGTTTGGCAAATTGCGCCCTCATCATTCCGGTCCAATCAGCAATATCACCATCGATCTAGATGGTGGAGGCCCTTTAAAACCGTTGAATGTCCTGTGTTCCCATTTTAATGACAATTCCCAAACTGAATCTACAGTTCTTGAGCATAATGTAGTCCAAGGAGTATATGTGACAGGTCCAACAGAGCCCGGAGCTGTCCGCCGAGGGCTTGATTATGGTGTAGATGGAGAAGAATTGGACCGATTTATTGATGGATTTGAAAGTTGCAAACAATTTATGAGATTTGAATGTCAAGGTGGAGCCAAGTTAATGTCATATGGCCAAGAAAGACGGCCTTCTACATGGTATGCGACCAGAAATGGGCAACATGGACTCCAATGGGCAGATGCCCCACCCTTCTCAAGAATGTGTTCTTGTGCCATCAACTCTTCTTGTAGTCATAATAAAATGTGTAATTGTGATAGTGGGAGAGATGGTATTGATGAGGGATATAACACTCACTCTCAGTTGTTACCCATTATGCAATTATATGTTGGCGGAACACAACAATCAAGCTCTGTTAACATCAGTGTGGGACCATTGAGATGTCAGAGAAGACGTAAGGAAAAGGTTTATAATATTCATGAGATATGTTTAGAAGTTTATGAGACCGTAACCTTCATCGATCGGAATCAGAATGTTGTGGGAACCCAATCATTTGGACTGGGTACTGTATTTGATATCTACCTTCAAGTTCGCTTTTCCCATTCTCAAATGACAATTTTTACATGGGAATCTGCGAATGGGGAAAGATGGTATCAGCTGTTTGTGAGAGGTCGGTTTGGCTTTAATTTCGACTGGGAACGACTTCAAATTTATACATGACAATTATTTTCAGATGGAAAAGTGGTTGGCCAAATAGTAAATGCCGGTAGATCCCATGAAATTGTGAGCGATGTTAATATAAACGACAACGAATGGCATACCATATATTGGGAGGCTGATCCACAAACAGCCAAATTGGTAGTGGATAGACATGAGAAGATTGTATCGGCGTTCTTTATTCTACCTGATACATTTACATTTATTTTGGGAAGCAGAACTGGCCGAGGAAATGCTGGATATGCGGGTAAGACAAAATTTATTCGATAGTATACTGTATTCAGGTCAAGTACGTGGCTTATATCTCTGTGGTAAAGAGATTCAGATTGCCCAGTTGGTTCGGAAATTGAATCCAATGGGTGTTCAAATCGGCGATACTGGTTATTGTAGGATGAATAGATGTGCAAATGGCGCCAATTGTGTGGAATATTACGACAATTACAAATGTAATTGCTCGATGACTCCGTTCAGTGGGGAACAATGTGATCAAGGCAAGTGTAATATTAAATTTTGAACTAAAATTATATGCAGCTATGTAAATTTTTTTTGCAGAAGTCGGAATGTGGATTCCGACCGGTTCTTCTCTCCAAATTCCTTGGCAACATCCAGCTCAAATTGCAACTTGTTACCGAATTAATGTTCAGACCGCCATTTCTAATGTCTCTTTGATCAGAGCTCGTGCTCTCTTTGCTGAATCGGCTTTTAACATGAGTATTGATATCAATGGTCATCTTAATATTCGGATATTTGACGGTTTCTTTTATTCCAAGAACTTGACGGACAAGAGAATTGTAATTTCTGATGACAAAACTAAAGACATTGAGTTCTGTGCCAATCGACAACATTTCAATCTCTCCGTAAATGCCGAACAAATCTTTGCTCTCGAAGGAAATTTCACTTTTTTCATTAATCTTAATCAATGGAGGCTTATTAGTACAAGTAAGGTTACTTTTAATTAATATAATATTGTTCTAGACTTTACTGGATGCATTTCGCGGCTTCAAATCGGCTCTAGTTTCCCATTGAAGAATCCAAATGGCTCAAGAATGAAATATTCAGGGAAGATCAAGTTCGGTTCATGTCCTTTCGATCCTTTGTAGGTCTAAAATTAATTTTGATGACATTATTTTAGACAATATCAACCAATCGAAGAACCGGATGAGAAACCTTCCGAAATTCAGATTAGTTCTGTGATAAAGAACCAACAGAAATTGCTGATTATTACGCGTAAGTTTACATAAATAAAAATTGGTTTTTATTGTAAATTACACTTGCTATTATAAATATACATTGTTTTAGCAGCAATCGGAATAATAACCGCGATTTTCTTGGCCGTCTTGCTTTGCATTGTGATATGTTATGTCAGATCAAGACCAGATGGAGTTTACAAAACTAATGAGAACGTGGTCCCTTACTCTTCGAAATCCGTGGAACCCTTGGTTCACGAGCACCCATACTCAAAAGAGTACTTCTGCTGATCTTTTCCATTCCAATATTCCATTAGGACCTCACAAACACCATTTATTCCAGTTCTAAAACCTCATATATGAGAATGCATTTAATTTACCGGTCTTTTATCTCTTTATTCTTTGTTTTCATCACAATTTCACCATTCACTCGCCACTTACACTTTCATTGTACATACGAGAAGTTGCTCAAAAATATATGTGAAATCAGGATTTTGAATTTTATTGGTAATAAATAATTGAATTTTATGTAAGGTGGAATGGAAACAAATAATCTCTTCCGCTGAAGAATTTTACCAGTGACGCCATGGCTTATATTTATATATTACACAACTAATTTCTAATATTTACCACATAAATGAAAACCGGTTTCTGGCCGCCTGCAAAAACAAGCAAATTGCAATTCCAAATAAGATTCCACACCAGTGATTTTGGATGAATCGAAACATTTTTGGAGGAAAATCTCGACGAGTCAAAAGGAAGGCCAATCTCCAGTATTTGGCCTGATTAAATGGTGGGTACCGACTTCTGAAAAAAAGTCAAAAACCATTTAAAAGTGCTTCTTACTCTGCCAAGGCTTCTCCAAAATATCCTTTTTTGATTACGGCTTTTTGGTGGGTGAACTCGTCGAATCCATGCTTTCCCCTGTAAACCCCCATACCAGATGTCCCACATCCTCCGAAAGGTAGAGTGTCGGCTAAAAACATTATAAAATTACATTCAAATCACACATACGATTATAAATAAATTGAAATTATTATAAACGTACAGAAAAAGTGAACTAGGAGATCATTGGCGACAATGCCCCCCGAAGGAACTTGATGAATAAATTTGTCAATGTTTTTATGGCATTTAGAGAAGATATAAGCAGCCAGGGGGTGTTTCGGGCATTGACGAATTTGATTCCATCTTCAAGAGAGTGAATTGAAAGGATTGGAAGAATGGGACCAAAGATCTCATCGTCCATCAATGGATCATTAGGGCCAATCTGAACAAGTGTCGGAGGAAAAAACAGGTCTTCACTATCTGGTTGGCCATATTGAAGGGCAATGTGGCCTTTACTGGCAAGAAGAAGGTTGTTTAAACGACTAAAACACAAATAAGTTACATTATCATTATCTGGAACCAATTAAAAATAATTTAAAACCTAAGATGCTTACTTAAAATGGGCCCGGTGTATTATTCTACAGTAATCTTTGCTCTCTTTAACGTTTTCTCCATAAAATTCTATAACCGCTTTATGACATTCAGCAATAAATTGATCAAGAATATCCGAATGGACGAGGAGATAATCAGCGGTGATGCAGACTTGGCCACTGTTTACGAATTTTGCCCAAACAATTCGTCTAGCTGCTATTGAGACATCAGTATCTGGGAGAACAACAACCGGGCTGAAAGGGAAAAGTTATCAATAGAAACAATACATTGATTACCATTTCCCTCCCAGTTCAAGAACACATGGAGTCAGATGTTTGGACGCAGCTTCCATGATTATTTTACCTATATTGGGACTCCCAGTGTACATAATCTTGTCGAATTTATGCCTTAGAACTTCTGATGCAACTTCTGGACCTCCAGTCACAACTGAGATGTAATCCTGAAAACATACGTCGGCTGCAATGTAAAGAAAATGCTATTTACTGGATCAAAATACTCTCTCATTAATTTCTCCACAACAGTAATAGAGGCTGGGCAATGTTCAGAACATTTCATTACTACTGTATTTCCCGCAGCGATGATTGGAATCAAAGGAAAGAAGCACATTAAAACAGGGAAATTCCAAGTGGTCATTAACAGTACTGTCCCATAAGGATCTTTAACAATAAATGGCTGATCCATGGCTTGTGATAACGTCTTCTCAACTCTCTCAGGCTTCATCCAGCATTTCAGATTCTTCGAAAAATAATCAATTTCCGTTAGGCATTGGGCCAATTCCAATTGTTTTGTAAGACCATGATCTCTTTTCAGATCTTCATATACAGCTTGACATAAGACTTGTTCGTTTTTCTGGATAAGATCTTTGAGTTTGGCCAATTGGGTTAATCGAAATTTGAGGGACTTTGTGTGACCGGCATTGTAAAACTTTCTGTGGGAAATTAAAGTCTGAAAGCAATAAAACATAAACTTGAGATTATTCATAAATATATAATAAGCAACATAAATGACTCACCTGATCCATCTCCAGCCCCAATTTATTTATTTTTTTGACAAAAGGATAAAACTTCTTTGAATAACAAGTATAACATAAAAGATAAGGAATCGAAAACAACCCAGAATTCACTCTCTCCCGCCTTCAAATATGCGCTAAGATAACGTCAATTCGATGTGACCTTTATAAATAGTCGTACATTGACAAACAATAAACTTGATCGTTTCCAAGAAGCCGGTCATAAAATCGTTGTAAAGTTGTAAAGTATTCGAACGGTAGCTTCAAAAAAAATTTGCCAATCTTGTTTACGTGGGCGTCAAAGAACCACTTGGTAAGCGATGAAAAAGTATCCTTTCAAATATTCTGATCGTTGAGTCGACCACCCAGTTAAATCTCATCTTTGATTACCAATTGGTAGACTACCACCACAAATTGTCTATAATAATGTCTGGAGAGTTAATTTCTGTGATCTGGAAATATCGTCAATTGATTGTATTCAGTCTCTCCATCTAATTACACGATGAAAAACAAAACAGAGTTCAATCTTGGAGAGAGGCGATTCGTCCCTCCGAATTGTGTTTTAAGATGAAATCAAGTACAGATTGCACTTTTACTACCTTGTTTCTGCTGTAGGACGCTTTACACTTGACTGGGCGTCAATTAAATACCGTGAAATTGCTTAATACAATAGCAGATTTTTTTGGAAGAAGGAAGTTTTTTAACACTAACTAAAGAAGGATGTATTTGCTGGTCATCCTCCCAAATTTGTTGTCCAATACCTCTTCTCGCAACCCGCTAATTTTTTCCAAAGTATTTTCAGCTCCTTCCTTGATCCAACTTTTCATTAAAAACTCTTCTTGAATCAAAATTACAACGTTTTAAAGTTATCCGAACAACAAAATAACTGCACTAAGCCCATCATCAAAATGACAACATATTAGTTTATTTGAAAAACCATTAGAAAGACCCTGGGGCGTAAAAAAGTGAAGTTATGGTCTTTCGGGGACTAAATAGACTAAGAAAAAAAGCTACTTAATAGTGCTACTAAACAATAAATAAGACCGTTTACAATATTATAAGGGAGAAGACGCATTCAAGTCGAATACGAAATAAATACGAAGACTATTCTACGAAATTGTGAATAAATAATAACTTATCTTCAATCTAATTCCATTACTGAACCTTCTTTTCCTCCTTTTTGGTCTTAAAGTTTTGCTTTTTGCGAGGAAGAGGTTCGGCCGTTTTGGGCCGCGAATTCCATCGAGAAAAGTGGAAACGAGCAAAATTATAAAACAAGTAGATTTGGGTGAGCAGAAGGAAGATCAGGGCGTTCAATCTAGAATATATTTGTAATGAATAAGGAAGCATAAAACAAGCTGATACAAATAGTTAATTTAATACCTACCGGATGACATGGGTATTATAATTTCCAGTCTCAAAGTTGATGTAAGGAGTTTCATGAGAACGCAGACCACCCCAGAGAACCAAAACAGCGATAACAATGCTGGATAGGCGGACAATGGGGAACAGAAGATTCCACAGTCTGAAGACTCTTCCGGTGTTGGCACCTTCCCTGAGAAATAAACTAAACGGCTAATGTGGAGAAGGGAAAGCGACGCGTATTCCAGGGCCAAAAGAACTGCGGCCAGGCGGACAAAACTGAAAAAATATATTACATATATAATAAATCATCGTCTTACAAGGGAAGTGAACAAACTGACCATCGCCAAATGGGATGAGTTATATATAATCCGAGAGCCCATAAAAAGTTGTTCTAGAATCTGGTTTCAAAAATTGCCAAATGGACTTGACCGTTGAGATATTCAACGCGAAACATATTGTAGGTTTTTTCCGTATTTATTTCCGACTCAATCGAAAGGAAATTCGGCTCACCCAAGGGGTCTGCTTCGGTGGTTGAGTGGTTAGTGGAGCTTGCAGGTCCGATTCTTTCTTTTTGCGTTTTTGTGCCTACTATGATTAAAAGTAGTCATATAAACTACACATTCAGAGGGCAATTTCTCGCAAGTGGTGTCTATTTGGCAATTTTTGAAACCGTACTCTTAAACAGCTTTTTATGGGCTCTCGAATTATATATAACTCATCCCATTTGGCCATGGTCAGTTTGTACACTTCCCTTTCTAGGTGCAAATTTGAAACTTTAAGACCTAAAATCATTTTCTAGATATTGAATCAACAATAAATTACTTGGTAAAGTAGGCGACGGCAATGAAAGTTAAGAACAACACGGAATATCCAGTCCTCTCCTTCATTTCCTCCTTCTTCAGCTTTTGGAAATAAAATTCAGGGAATTGATGGATCCAATAAGAGATCTAAACATCGAATAATCAAACTAAAAAAAACTGCTTACCTGAATTAAGAAGAACAATTTGAAGTTGAGCGATAGATATCTGTGCTCAGATGGGTATCCTTGCCACAAAAGAGAGAAGTTCTTGTGAACACCGATCTCATACAAATTATAGACAGCAAATCCACAAGCAAGAGCAGCAATAGGACCGAGATGAGCGGACTCCGCAAATCTGGCCAACCGAGACCGACTCATGTGAAGACGACGTTGAATCTTATCAATAACATATTCCTGGATTATGCAGTGGAAAGTGATCCAAGCTACAGTATAATAAGCAATACAACCAAGATCGTTGACTCCAGAACGGTAGAAGGTTTTGTCTGAAATCGGGAAGATGTTGTATTAAACAGATAGATAGGTACCTAAAAACAAAAAAAAATAAAATACCCACCGCCTTCTCCAGCAACTGATCTCGTTTCATTGTATTGAGGGAGGACCATAAATTGCGAGAAGGGAACCGACCATTGGAACATGAACCCAAGGGCCACTATCATAAGGATAACACTGGTAATATCCCCATGATTGGTGATGATGAATTCATGCGAAAGGATGGGAGGTGGAGGTTTTTTGGTTCTGCTTGCCAATCGTCGGCTCTCGAACCCCATCGTTGGTTACAAACTGAAAGAATCGGTATAATAATATCAGAGTGAATAAAATAATACACCTAAGAGATTGTATATTTTTATTGTATAAAGTCTGGTTTATAACAGATAACTGCAGCTCAGAGAATTTATTGGTATCGAATAAACAACAAATATTGTAATTCAAATATATTTTTATTTCCACGTGGCCGCCGACAGGAATTTTTCGAGAAAAAAGACTGATGCTTGGGGAATATAAAAGTAAAACGACCTTTCGAACGCGTGGAATACTTGTCTAGCAGTTTTTCAGCCGTCAAATGACAAAAAATAATTGTAAATATTATCCCGGATATCAGAAAAAAAACTGTAGGTCAGACTGTAAATTGAAAAAAACTGAGAATAAATTATTGAAAACCACAAAAAAGACGGAGAAGATGCATTTGGCTGTTCAATTCAAGTATTTGAAAAAGGGAATGGTTTAATGAGCGGCCGAAGACATGCGAAAATAATTTGGACGGGAGATTTGGAGAGAGCATGAACAACTTTGTCTCTCTCTTCGGTTTGCAGTTTGTTTGACCCATTTGGAACAGGGAAAAGAGAGAAACGAAAAGAAAGGAGAAGGTGCGAGAGTCTGGTTGCGCGAATAATTTTATTCCGCACAAAATTCACACTGGCAAACCTTGGAAAATGCCAAAAACGAAAAGAAAAAGATACTTTTTTGGATTCCACGATGATTTTTAGAAGCATTAAACCTATTAAACTTTTGCATCGTTCTCGAAGAGTAGTATCACTAAAAAGGTGACGTCAATTACACTAAACTGACCAACTTTTTTGTATTCCTCTTTAAATTTACTAAAACATTGATTGCCAAAATGACATCCACAAAGCTTAGTCTAGTCTACTGCTTTCAAAAAAATTGTCGTTTCAAAACCCTTGGGTTCTGATAATCTCCCACCTCCCACTCCCTTCTCTCGTTTTAAATTTATATTACTGTAATGTTGACGAAATGACAATAACAAAACGTAAGAAAAGGGCTTCTGGACGGATCATATATTTGTGTTTGAGAGGAAAGTCAATTGTGAACTGCAAAATTGAGAAATGGCAAACAAATACCAGTTTGATGACTCTAAAACTGGCCTTTCCTCTGATGTTGGTTTAGCTGATTTTGGATTTTCAAGGAGTTAAGAAATTTTTTATTTTATGATTGTAGGTATTAAGGGTGACCTATGTCTCCCATGTCATCTGTTGTTATCGAAATTTCAGATTGATCCATTTTTTATATTGCACATGAGACCTCTAACTATACATTACAAATAACCTAGAAACCCCCAAAGAGTTGCAACTAACCCATTGTAGTTTTTGTAATTATTTCCCGATATAGATTGCTTCACGCAGAAGAGGATCTCAAAAAAGGGCTCCTCTTTTCATCGGATTCGGATTCTTTTCGAGAATCGCTCACTTTGTCTTTTTTATTTACTCAAAAAAGGTTGAAACAAAACAAATTTTTGTATATGTCATGGTCACGTATTTTGGGTAATAAATGTGCAGATCGAATGTATAATAAATAAAAAATGTTTTTATGATAGGAGTTTAATCTAAGGTAATTTTGATAGAGATTACCGTAACCTTGATTGAATTGGGATTTTGTAAACATGTTTATGGTATCTGTGATTGTATAAATATTGATGTAAAACACTTGTATTTTAAATGAAATTCGTATATTTTGCAGTTTCTACTTTTTTGTATTTTTTATTTTTATTTTTTTGTCATTCATGATGATTCTTCGACCTCAATTTCCTCGAGATTTGGGGATTTGTAAAAAGAAGGGAGTTCATTCAAAAATATTTTTTAGGTTCAGCGTGATCCAGGGGAGATTAGAAAGGGGAATGGAGCCAAAAAAAAGGAGAATTTTCTGTATAATTCAGCTGTTTTCAAGACTTGAGAACGCTGTTTGGAGGGCATTTCCGGTCAAGTGATCGTGGATAGACCTAGAAAAAGAAGAAGGAAAAGAGGAACGGATCCATTTGACGTGAGATCTTCGTATTTAAAGGTGTTCGAGAAGGGGTTTAGTGCATGTCATTTAAACTGTTCTCTTGCCTGAGGCGTTTTTGCAGATGCTAGTACTTGAAGGAATTCAATTTAGAAAGAAATTAAAATTTTCTGACAAAGTCTAATCTCGACTGGGACACCATTGATACCAAACCAGATGAAGAAGATCCAACACAGGTGAAAAGAAGACCCATACGACCTTCTTCTGAAAATTGATGCTATCAATTCTATACTGTTGTTACACGTGGCCAATGTCGCGACCATGATCGGGATTTGGGTCAGGGTAGTCAACCCAAAATTGGGATGTTTAATTGAATTTTTAGCGTAGTTAAATTATCGATTGGATGTGGCTAAGTCGAGGTGACTGACTTGTTTAGGATGTCTCTTCTCATAGTCAATATTCCTGTTAATTGTCTCAGATATCCGTCCATTCAGAACATGCCCAGTCTCTGACATTCCACTTCTCTTTTTGATCCCATTAATTTCATTTTTGATGTCCAATCTTTATTTTCATTCAACAGCTGATTTCAATCCAAATTTATTTGTGTCTCAAAGTTGTTTTTTATTCGCTGTATCGCCAACTTTTATGATCTCTGATTGCGAGATTGTCGTATTTCTGTTTAATGAGGACCTCATTTTTTGAAAAAGAGTTTCTGTTCTCGAGAGTAGTGACATGGTGTTTTCCGATCTAAGGATAATATTATTGCCCTATAATTATTCCCCCACATTTTTTCTCTTTTCTTTATTTTGTACCTAATCTTCACGTCTCTTTTGAAGTGGACGTGAGTTGAAGAATTGCTGGCCCTCATTAAACTCTTACCGGGAATGTCTGCGACGAGTTTGATGGCGCCTTAATGAGTAAAATTTTCATTGTCTTAGCCGCAAGAAAAGTTTTTACGGAACAAGACCGCCTGAAGTCTTAAACGGGCGCATTGGGCGGGGGTTCAGGCAACAAAAGACAACTCCCCCGTCAACGAAACAACCTCGCCCTGACCCGATTTTGGTTTCTCATTAATTTTTTTGGGCTCCCCGGCTTCTTTCGAGAGTTGCAAAAAATCATCGATGAAGTCAACGATCATCTTGTTTTTGTTTGTTCGGTCACTTTTTATCGAGAAAGATCTAAACTTGTGGCGTTTAATCCCTACGGTAATTGAAAAGTATTGCAAAGAAAGATCTTTGATTTGTTACTTTTTTTTATAAATAACCAGTTAAAATTACAGTAATCCGTTTTTTTAATCTCTGAACGATCAGCGGGAATGTTAACTTTAACTGTGTACACAAGTAGTAATGGTATTTACATAAATTTAGAGTTCCGGAAGTCGAGAAAACGACGTACGAACGGCCGAAGAACGGCCGTTAAAAGCTTTGGCCGGAGGGGTTTTATCCAACAGGGGAACTGCACGACGTTTGGGAAACATTTTTTTTAAAAAAAACGAGCAAAATGTTCAATAATTTTTATATGTCCTAGGTAAAAAATATGAAAAAAGTTTAAAGAAAATCTGAGAGCCGCAGGTTAAAGACCTCAGAGACTAGATTTATGGGCGTTCCTCTATTGCGACGTTTCAAAAAATGTCATAAACCAGTCTATCCGAACACTTTCAATCATGTTCTTCTTGAATATTCATATGAAAGTAACCCTTTTTAAAGGACGGGCTTTATTCTCGGTTAATTTTTATTGAGGAGTATAATATACATTAATGCGCGGCGCCTATTTCCGTGAAAAACCGCTTTTCAAGGTTGCTTTGGCGGATATTTTTTAGACTTTTTACAATTGTAAAATAAGTTTTTATCATATTTGGAGATGTTTTTTGGTTGAAATTGCTGATAGACAACAAAGATGCCTATAAATTGAGTTGTAATTTGATAGTAATAATCGTCAAAAAACCCCTGGTCACTTTACACTCCCGGCTACCGGTTTAACGGCGTCTTTTGTTGATTTTTTTTTGTTTTTTCGCTAAACCAGAAACCCGACCTTTTTTCGAAATTAAGGCTCCGCTCAGGTGGTTTAATCGGCTTCTTAAGGGCGGGGGTTCAAAAAAAAACTGGGCGGAAAGAAAAAAAAATATACTGTTATTGTTAGGCTGATGAAAGTAAACTCTGATCAGTAGTATAAGTTTTTACACAAGAACGGTCTTCTCGAGATTATTCTCGTATTTGTTACCTTTATTATTTACAAAAAAGATGAGAGAGTCTTCATTTATTCCTCATAATATTATAATATAATATATAACTTTTAATTACGTTTCCCATATTTTTTACTTTATAAGTTTGAAAAGTACCTGTTATTTTTTGATTTATCATTCTAAAAATATCCTTTGCAACATGAATATCAAAAAACAACTGTGGAATTATAGGTGGGAGAATATGATTGCAGGTCAATTTTTGTCGACGTCTGGCCCAATCAATCATTCCCTCTGGCATGATTGATTCTTTTTGCATTTTTGAGTCAAACAGATTTCAAGGTGAGGAATGACAAAGTATAATATTAGAAATGAGTAAAATACAAAAAACTTTTAAACGACAAAACGATATTACAGTAGATTACGGTAGAGAAATAATATTTTTACATCTTATTTCAGCCAGCCAACATGCCGAATTCCACCGAATTCAGATGCTAAATCTGTCTCTCGGATAGTAATCAAAGGATTAAAGCCGTCTTTTTCTGTTGTTTTACTTTTATTTTATTTCTCAATCATCCTACGACATTCCAAGCCGCCCTTTTTCCACCCCCAGATGATTTTAATTTCAATTCAAATACTTTTTATCGTATTTTATTTACTTTTGCTGTTCCCTCCCACTTTTCTGCTCCTTTTCTTGTTTATTTATCTTTTAAATACAATATATTTTACTTTTGAATGCCAAACATTTGTTTCAAATGAATCATTCTGGAACTTCTACGTGAGGCCAAATCTTTGGCCTTTTCAATTGGCCTCACCTAAAAAGTTGCTTAAAAGCAGCTGATTTTGGACGTCATTTGAGGGGGATTTTGTTAGTAAGGTGACTAAAATATAATATATTATATAAGCGATATTACACATTTCTCTGGATGGATCTTCTGGGAACGCCAGCGGAATGACGTCAGATCGAAATTCTTGGGAGTTTAAATCAAGAAAAAGCTGATTTTGAATATCTGAAATCTTGTGACACGATCGTATTCCAGCCATTGACAGTTTTTTGTTTGCATTTAAGATTTCAAATGATTAAGACATATCGAACGTAGACAGCGATTTTAAGGGAAAGAAACGTTTTGACCCAAAATAAATGGTAAATTGATCCATGGAGACGGTCGACGTTCGTCTCTCCCTCTTCAAATCCTCAAAATGCCTTTTAATCTTTTGTTTTTTTCAACTTGTTCACTACTTATTACGTGGATTTTGCGATGATTATTTGATGATGACCATGGTAAAATCATCTTTTTTAGACTAGACATGATCTCTCGGTGGTGTAGTGGCATCTTTCTTTTGCTGCTTTTGATGGATTCGACAGCCCTTCGATCCACTTTTACATATCATCCACAAGGTTCACAGTCTCTCCTTTACATCCCTGGATTGGAACCGATTGTGCATTTGGATCAAGTAAGTCGGAAAACTTAATTTGTTTTATTATCCACATCATGAAAAAGATATTTATATTCTAGCTAACGTTTGATGACACGATATTTGATCCGACCAGGCAGAATTCATTTTTGGTCGAATTCTACGCTGACTGGTGCGGCCATTGTCGCGCGTTTGCCCCTTTCTTTAAGGAATTTGCTTCTTTGGTGGTTAATTGGAAGGAAGTTACCATAGTCTCCGCCATCAATTGTGCTGACGCTTTCAATGCTGATATCTGCAAGAAGAATGGAATCAGCCACTTCCCCATGCTCAAGGTAAGATCATGTTTGTAGATCTGTAAAGTTGATTAAGTATTTCCCTCGAACAGCCACCAATTACGCTGAAGGCCAACTTCTGGAGCCAGCTCATTCTGGCACCAATCTGAGAGATCAGCTGGCTTCAAAAGTCACAAATGAATATAGCCTCAGGCGATACACGGACTGGCCCAACTTTGGCTATGTTGATGTTACTGGGTAAGGACTTACAATTAATAAAATGAGTGACTTTTATCGAAGATGACCTTTATTTTCAGCCACACCAAGTTCGAAGACCTCTGGAATGGAATTCTCCCTCAGGCAATGTACATGGCCATAGTTTTTGAGCAGTATGACAGTGTTGCTGCCCAGGCTATGCTCGATTTATGGCCTTATCGCGGTCACGTTGGAGTACGAAGAGCCATGGCCAACTCTCCTTTGGTCCAAATGCTCCAAATCAGCAGTTTTCCTTATGTGGCGTTATTCAAACGGGGAAATCAGCAGAGCATCTTCATGAGCCCGTAAGTCATTGCATTGCTTTTTAGACGTCATTGCGCTCTTTTTTACTTATTTGTTTATTTATTATTATTATATATTTATTTTAGCTATGGATACACAACTCTACAAGATGTAATGGCAAGAGCTGACCCTAACGAGAGGGTAACACGACCTCCAGTAATCCAGGTCACCACCCCCAAGCCCTCAAACATTATACATTGCGACAAACAGCCAGAACGATGCCAACAGATGTTCTTTGCATCAGAGACTGACATGTTGAAAGCGATGAGATCTGCCTTATTGGATGAGGTTGTCAGAGCCAATGATTTTGTTACTGGACAGAACTTTACCAATCTTCAGAACTTTGTCTCACTATTGGCTGATGTAGGAATGAGATAATAATATTTTATTTGATTATTTTAGCATTTTCCAACAGTATCATATGCAAACGGACTCCAACGTCGAGCTTTGAAACGGTCTACTAGTGTGGTAAGAATACTTGTCACTTCGGGTTTTCGGGTCGGCGGTAGTTCGGGGTCAACGGCGCTTTGGTCACCTCAATTCGTCGCTATTATAAAGACCTTATGCGACCTTTTTCTACGCCGCGTATCCATCATTATGTGCCGATCCGAACTGTCGTCGGCCTAAAAAGTCGGGACGCGGAATATTGTGAATACTGAAACATTAGTCATCATGCGATCTGTCTACATATCATATCATATCATGATATAAATTTTAGTCGTTAAAAAAGAGTTCCGCCGCCAAGGAGGTCTTTGATCAGCTGAGGAAGATGTTAGACACAAAACCTGGCCAGATTTCCATCAAAGAATGGAAAACAACCTTTGAGGGACTAGAGGTTTGTTTCTTTATTTAATATATATAATATAATATATTCACATTGAACGCAACCTTGCATCATTTTCTATGACCATTACTATCCTTTCAGGACCGTTACGGCAAGCCCTTCCCCACTGATGCTGACTGGCAACATTGCCGAGGAAGTGGACCTCAATTTAGAGGTTATACTTGTGGCCTTTGGACGACCTTCCACACATTAACAATTCACACCTATATGGATACAATTAAAGGTATTTTAACTCTGTAATTAAATAAAGTTGCTGTTTAGCCAAGACAATCAAACCGATCACTCCATTGAAGTACATCCAAGGATGGGTCAACTCTTTCTTTGGCTGTGAAAACTGTAAGCAACACTTTATGGAGATGACCACACAGAAATTCCCAATGAATGAGGAACGAGTACGTCGTTTCTAAGATTGTATTTTTGGTCTTTTTATATTTTGTGGCCAAACGTTCTATGAATTATATTGCTTTAGGTGAAGAACTCTCATGATATGTTCATGTATTTGTGGCGAGCCCATAACATTGTAAACAATCGCTTGCACGGTGATGTGACAGAGGATCCGCAGTTTCTCAAGTACCAATTTCCACCCTTCTTCCTCTGCCCGACCTGCCATGCCGGAGGGCAATTCAGTCGGAGGAAAGTCCGCAATTTCCTGCTCAGATACTATGTTAACATCCGGCCTTATAACCGAGTTCATTAGGGTTAGTTGTTGGTGTCTTGTACAGTCGTTAGCCTTAGTCTTAATAAAGTTGTAGATGTTACAACTGTTGTACAAAGAGTAGTGTAAAACGGGTCTTTTCTCTTTTCTTTTATTCATTTCTTCTCTTTGTTTCTTTTCCTTCTCTCCAAAGCCATAATGTCTCGCCGTCTTCAGCGATACGCGTATAACAATGTAGTTGTCTTGATTACCCGGTTATTAGATGTAATCCTAATTAATCTCGTCTTTGACTCTTACGGTTTTTAACAGAGTATATATAGTTGTGATTAGTATATGTAATCAAAATAAACCACAATTAAATGAGAATAGACTGTTTTTGAATTACTGTGAACCTTAGGATTAACATATTTATTTCAATTTTTCGATCTTTTAGCTATACAATAAACAAACATTACAATAATGTTAAAATTGATAAATAGTCTCTTTTTATGGACAAAACACGGATATTGTGATGCTGAAGATATATAGGGAGGAACAAGAAGAAGAGATGTTCGAGTGTAGATCTACATTTTATAATACAACACAAAACCGGTACTGCTAGGATACTGTAACAAAAATAAAGACAAAAGAGGGGTGCCATAACCACAATCGGAGAGATTACAATGACCCTGTAGACCTTCGGAGCAAGATCAAGTTCAATGAATAACTTACATTACATACACATCTACCAAAAAGATACCTACGAGTTTCAGTGAAAGTACAGTATGATAAGACGCCTAAACAGCACAAAAGACCAGATCCTCATGAGTGGAAGGGTGAACTGAGAACCATAACATCAGTCATATTATGGATAACATTATGACGTAAGATCACAGTGAAATACAGTACTTTCAGCCTTCTCGAATTGGGGGGATGGGTGTTTTGAGGGCATCAGGTGACAAATTGAATTTGGTGGTATTGTTATTTGGAGTCCCTAGCCCCATCGCACTCAAAAATGGAGAGTTGAGACCGGGCGATTTGAGGATTGCTGCCAGATTTGCGACTGCTGTTTGTTGGGCTGATGGAGGAGGGAATTGGAAGAAATGCTGCTGAGCGTTGAGTCGATTCTGTTGCGGGGTGTTGCTCGGAATCGGGGTGGTCAATGCAGAGAGGGAATTACCAAACATCGACAAATGGTTATTGTTGTTAACTGAAAATAATTCATGATTATCTATTATAATATGAAGACCAGTCAAGTTATCTTATGATAACATAGAGAATACCCTTATGACTTACAAGTTGGACTACCATATAATAACTTACAGGTGGGACTAGCGGCAAAGGCAGCCAAATGAAGTGGGCTGGGCAGGATTTGAGAGAAAGCCGCCAAAGGACTGGCGGGGTTCATTAAAGAATTGGAAAGGGATGCCACTGCATACAAATTAAGAAGAGGAGAATTCTGCAACAACAAAGGAGAAGAGGCCATGATCAAGTTGTTGGCAGCCTGCATTGCTGACAGATTGTTGTTCGTCGATGGAGCAGCGCTAACATTGTTGGTTGAGTTGTCTCCACTATTCACATTAGAAACTCCAGTCAAATCTAAAGGCATTGGCTTGGGTTTAGACTTTCTGGGACCGTTGTGAGAGTTGTGATGCATTGATTGATCATTCAAATCATTTGCAGAGTTTGGTGTTGCTTGGTTACTGTAAGAACTTATACTCATGGGCTCTATCTTGATCTTATCCAAACTAAATCCATCTGATTCTGCCTTCCGTTTCCTTGATGTTTGATGAGAAGTACTGTGATTGGTTGAGGCAGTAGATGAAGGACGAGAAGAATGCTGTTGATGATGTTGTTGACCATGATAGGCATCGCTGAGGTTGGAAGTTGATGTTCCAGCCGAAGAAACTCCCGAAGAACTTCCCACAGATCCGGGAGAACAAGTCGAATTCATTGGCGAGGGAGTCGAGGTGGTGTTCTGGACTTGAAGAGGCTTCGTTAACTCTAATTCCGTTGACGCTGAACTCGTTGAAGGAGTCAAATTTCGACGGAAAAAGTTGAGATCGGTGCTCTGGAGAGTGGGTCTAGCCATATGATTGGGTTGAAGAAGACCGGCTTGTTGCATTTGCTGTCGTTGAAGAGCATATGTCATCGCTTCATTTGTACAAGCATCTCCGGAGACCACGAAACGATACACAAACTTTTGTCCATTCACTTTTTTGATTATGTTTTTGTCGTAATAATATCGAAGAGCTCGGCTAAGTTTATCATAATTCATTTGGGTTTTGCCTTTTCTGAGTCCCCATAACCGAGCGACGGCTTCAGCATCAATTAGCTGAAAATAAAAATGTTGTTACATAACATATGTTAAAAAAATCATCAAAAAGGAGAAAACTGTTGTAGTTTTGCAATTTTCATCTGCTTACCTTAAATTCTCCTTCATTGTTTGTCCATTGAATGAGGTCCGGGTGTTCATTATGAGTCAATAATTCCAACAAAAACTGCCACAACTGGATATTAGAGTCCATTGAGGAATTTGTAGATCCGTTCATTCCATTCATTGTAAGGGGTTTGAAGTTGTTTTGAATATTGAGCATAGGCATCATCCCGTTCTCCTGCTTGATCTCATGTGGCAGACTTTGGATGAGTTCCATCTGCCCTTGAGGTTGATGTGGAGCCGGGGGTTGGGGTGTAGAGCGATGAGAAACGGGAGTCGATTGGGCTCCACCGACTGGTCGATGAGACCGTGCTGGGGTTGGTTGGGAGATGGAGTGCTGAAGTCGGGAATGGGAGGTATCAAAGTAGTCCCCTAACGGGTTACTGTAGCCGGGATAGGCAAACTGGGGATCCACCGATGGATTGGGGACGTAGCCGGCGTAACTGCTGTATGGGGGGTATGCTGAAAACAAAAGGGTTAATCTTATTCTACTACAATATAATGTAAACGCGCGATTTTTGGAAACGATAAACACAAAAAAATGGAAACATTGCTCGCCTATGATAAGGTAATCTAGTGATGGCCGCATAACGGCGTGGAATATCTTGGAAACACCAATTACGAACAAATAACACGCAAAGCCTGGTATTGCGCTTTTTTGATGTAAACTTTATGACGCAAAATTTTGGGTAGAAGAAGATTAGGCTCGAAAAAGTCTGACTTTACTTCATTTAATACAATAAAACTTTATAATTAAGCCAAATTTAATCATAAAGTCGGTCAGAATAAATCCTTTTAAGTCCCGGATGCCTTCTAATTGTCCAGATCCGTATGTCCGGACATGATTTATGGCCCTTCATCGGGTCTTTTACACCCGCGCAGCGACCGCCCGCTTACACTAATCCCTTCTGCTACACCTATTTATATTATACTGAACACGAAACATTTTCCGGTTATCATAAAAGCGCTCGCTGTAATGAGATAACCCAAAAAATGACTAAACAGCAAAAAAGTACCGGGTTTACACGCAAATTAGATGTAAAAATAACGATAGCCACAGGGCTCGCCATTTACAAAACGGAAAAGTTGAGGGAATGTTGCGTCTTTGTGGTTGGTTTCAGAAAATGATGTGTTTAAAATAATATAAAAATAACAGATTTTGATGAATGATATCAGAGAAAGTAAAAGATGGAGAGATTGTGCAAAAAACTACACTACACCTACAAAAAGAAACTGAAGCCATCAATTCCACTAAAAGGCCGAGAATCTTCAAGCCGGAAATGAGGGATTTGCCCTACGGGCATTCGATTGTAAAACCGGAAATTTGAATAAGTCTCCCTGTTAAGCATACAGTAGCCTCAAATACCACGGTTTACGCAAATCGCTCGAGTTTTTAGCGTCTCCGGACACGCGATTCCTTAATTTAAACTCGGAATTTGAATCCATTGCTCGAGGCAATTGACTATGACATAATCTCTTGGATAACGAGTTTTTCGATCACAGGATTTACGGATTTCGTTGAAATCGCCAAAAGTGCACGGTGCAAAGAACCAAGCATTTACATAATACAACAAAAATCCTTTTGTGCATTCTGTGAAATTTTTTGAACACTTAAGAGCAACTACTTTTACTGTTTAACGTATTTTTTCTAGTCGAAAACAATTCGTTTTGCTTTTTTTGTTTAATTTTTTAGAGAAACTAAAAATCTGTGATTAAAAGAACAAATTGGGCACTTAAAATGATACAAAATCTGTCATGATGACCGATTATTTTCCGAAAAATTTCCCTCGCCTCCAATCGGAACCACAAAGTCTAAAAATCCGTGGGTAATCAGCAGCACCTGATGGCGCGGCGTTCCAATTAATTGTGTCCCCCGAGGGCATGAAACAGAGCAATCCGCGGCCCCTGCGGCCCTCTCTGGGTCCGCGAGAACATCGAACGTGAGCGTGTTAAATAAAAAGGGACACAGAAAAGTAGGAGAAAGTGGGGGAAAATTCCATTAAAAGAGCGCCCGGCCAACAAGTCGCGCACACAAAGTTTAGGACCGAATGATGTCGATGACATTATTAGTCATTTTCAGGCTTCTCTACAACACAGTAACTGCTATTATATACGAGGGTAAAGAAAAGCCAACACAGCCCTCACTTCCACCCAGGTGAGGGGTCTTAGGCCTCGAGGGCCTGTGCCACTCATCGCCTTAATCCCCCAACATCTATGGAGTACATTGTTTGTGTGGAAAGAGGAGGTATGAGGAGGATTTGTGGTTTAGGATGATAAAGGATTCGAAACACCGGCTTCTGGGAGTCAACGGAACTCTAGGCCAAATTTCAAAACGTCTCCTATCCATTTCATAAGATATGCAAATCTTTTGTCATTTTATTCGACGTGGTATAAAGGCCCAGAAAAGAGTCAAAATGGAACTCCTAATTACAGTAATCCAGCTGATTAAACGCCCAAAAACAAGGAATGGTAACAGGGAACGTTGAACCATTTCAAGCCACTCAAAAGGTTAATATCAAATAAAATTATTTTCCACCAAAAAGTACGTGAACAGGTGAAAACGGGGTCCCCCTGCAGCGTGGAAATGTTCCCAACGCAGCTAGCCATTAATGAGCCGGATGGCAACAAAAGGTGTAAAACCTCGGGAAATGGTTGTTATCACATGCTGAGAGAGAGCCGGGGGGAACACAGAGACCGGGATCGGGCAATTGACACGCACATGAAGATCCAAATTAATTAAAACTTATATTTAAATTCAAGGCCCATATAAACATGGAGCAATTGGAACAAGCCAAATAAACACACTCACACATACATACATAAGACATCGTTTGTTAACAGAGCATTTAAAACTGCCAGGAGTTAATTTAAAGAGAGAATTAAGTGGCAAACGGTTGGCGAGAAAAGGGAACAAAGTTTTTAGAGAGTCGTCGGAAGAGCGGTAAGCGTGGTAAGAGTCGTCTAAACGGCCAAAACTCTTGATATGCACCCGACCGGAAGGAAAAGATTCTGTTAACGGAAAGGCAAAGAAACAACACAAAAGTAGGAGATACGATTGATTCTGAGGACCAGGGAGAACGACGTTTAGTACATCTTTTATTTTGACTAATCTTTCGAAGAGATAACAAACACTAAAATTATGCAAATTTATGGAAAAAGGAAGACATCTTCGGTTCGGAAGTAGTGATCATGAAAAGCCGAAGATTATAAAAAAAGCCCCGAAACAAGAGCGGATTCCGAAGCCGAACAGCTGAATCTGACATTTTCATAAAAGAAAACCCCTCCAAAGCACAAAAAAGTTGTGGCCAGCCATGGGAATCGCTAATTTCTGAAGAACTTATGGCTCTCAACTTTTCGTCTTCTTTCTAAAATTAGCATAAGAGTTCGTTTATGAAGGTACAGTAATTACAGGAAATCTAGATTGCGTTAATTTTAGGTAAATTTTCGGTATAATTACTTAGTAACCATGGTTCATTAAAGGTCACCGAAGATCTCACGGCTAAAGTCGAATATTTACATTTCCGATCCGACCCGAATACCCGGGTAAAGTCTGTGATCCTGACCCCGCGGCGTTACGTCATCCCGGCAAGCAGCACGCGCCCCTTAAGTTAAGATGGGGCCAACTGACCCGCGATCTGCTCCTTCACGTTTTGTCGCGTGTCTTTTTAATCCGAGAGGGTAAGAGAGACTGAAGGGGCGACGAGGAACTGTCGCGCATTAAAAAAACAGTTTTAAGGGAGTGGAATTCGATTGGATTCTTCGCTTAAACGATACAAATTTGGAAGGCGGCATTCGCCTCTACAAATTACATACAATATTAGAGCTGTCACAAGAAATAGGCAACTACATTTACAATCTTTATTGTAACAATACTACATAACGATTTCAACAGATTCACGGCCACAAGAAAAACTGGAAATTGGGGTATCTAATCTCACCAAAAATGAACGCTTTAAAGTTAATACCAAATATGAGAAAAAGGCGATGGATTATCCGAGAGAAAACCGTTTTCAGTCAGCGGATTTGTTAAGAGATAAAGATTACATGGTAAGTGTCCCTTATGTTCGCACATCAACCCAACAATGCCCGTGAAATTAAACACAGTAAAAGCCTCAAAAGTACAGTGGTTTAAGATTTTAACTAAATATTATTCTTTAACGATGACCGAAAAAACATGCACGAAAATGGTTAGATTATAGCAAAACATCATGGTCTCATATAAAATTACAACTAAATGCCGAAAGCTAATTATTTAAAAAGAGCATTTAGCGAGAGAGAAAAGAGAACGGAGAGAGGAACGACACATAGAGTATAACAAAAAGTTTGTAAAGAGATGGGTTTGTAATTGTGAGCGAGGCAAGAGTGCTGGGATGGCTTTGTAATCGAGTGTTGCTATTTGCAGTTTTGAGAGTCAAGGAAGACGTTAATAAACGCTCTTTTTGGAGCCAAAAAAGTTAATTTGGGTGAAAAATTGTGTAAACGGATGCTCAGCATAAATTATTACGGTAATTTTGTCTGTAAAAACATATTTCCGGGTATTTTAAAGCCGCAATAGACAGCCTAATGTAAGGAAAAATGTCTGCAAACCGTCTGCAAAATTTGGCAGCATCCTTTTACTCAATAAAATTCTTTGCATCCAATTTCTGCCACGTTCGAGAGTCAAAAATTTGGTTCAGAATCCGAAATTTATGCCAAAAAAGTTTCAAAAAGTTTGGAAAATGCTCGGAACGGAAATGTGCAAATGGCCAGGAGATTTTTTGTTTGGAATTAAAGGCCACAAAAAAGTATACACACACTCACTTACGAGTGCATAACAACATATCACAACATCACAAAAGGGGCTTTGAAACGCCCCCGGTCCCCGCTCTCTCCGTCCTTCTTTAATCCCCACCGCCCTGCCCACACCTTGCCTGACTCCCGGTAAGTACCGATATGGGGCCCACAGAAAGACGAACACGCAACTTCGGCTGCCATTTGTAACGCAAATCAAGTGGATGGGCTTTAGGGAATCCGTCCAAATGAAAGTCGCTTATGTTTTTGTAAAGGATGACTTCAGAACATGCTGGTTTAGTTTCCCATTTAGAGAACACTTGATAAAGACCAATCAAATCGACCAAATCTACACTTTCCAATCTACATGTTTATATTTGCATAAAGAGAATGTCCGGCCCATTTGCAGTTGATAAAAACGCGCAAAAGTTGTGGCACTCGAGATGACAAACAAAAAAAAGATAAGATTACCAGTAAAGCGACCCGGGCAAGATGGCATTCCCGAAGGTTTCCGGCTTCGGAAAGGACGGAACCCGGAAGGTAAGAGACCGATTATTTGACTAGGGAAGGGAAACAGAACACTGCCCGGCCTGATTACTGATAAGCCTCGAATGAACCGCATGAGGGACAGAACAAGGGGCTCTAACGCTGTAAATGAGTATTGAACAAGGGGCTCTAATGCAGTAACAAGTAAGGAGATGGCATGCAAGAAGGTGGTTAACATCTAGATGTAAAGTTGTTCGCATTTGATGTAAACAATATGTTCTGTACATAACAATGCCATAACAAATTAGCCATCATTGGGTAACAACCTTTCTTACCCACATTTCCCTATCCTATCAACAAGCACCAACTAACCAGCAGATCCATCGGCAAACAAGTGAAAGTGAGACAATAACTACGACAACAGAAGGCTGTCATCGTCGCGGCGAAGAAGATCCGTGCATCCGCCTCCCGAGCCTTTTTCCCTCACAAAAGAAGCCGATAATGAGGAAGACGAGTTCGGATGCCATTGTAGCAAATTGAGGATGCGCCACTCCACGATCGGCGACGAACCCCTTCAAATCGCACTCACTTAGCCACCGAATCCGTTACCTTGCCCCCTCGCGACGCATCTTGTTTCGTCGCTCCGAAGGGCGCTTCGGAAGAAGTGAAAACAAGCCGAAAGTGATGCTTATGAACTCCAAAAGAGGAGGATTCTGCTCTTCTTCTGACTCGGAGCGGGGATTCCGGCTAGAAAATAAACGAAAGTTGGATGAGGAACGGCATTGCCATTATCTCATCGTCTTGAGCAGCGGCGCTACAGTGCCCTTGAGATGAAAGGAGACGTACAGTTTAAGTCTGTAATCCTTAATTGGCGCTTAATCGACGTCCAGATTAGATAACTTCTGTGGCGTCAATGCCATAAACACCGGGC
Source organism: Bursaphelenchus mucronatus (assembly GCA_025436335.1). NCBI lineage: Eukaryota > Metazoa > Nematoda > Chromadorea > Rhabditida > Aphelenchoididae > Bursaphelenchus > Bursaphelenchus mucronatus. The sequence continues at coordinate 7,333,148 of CM046356.1, forward strand.
CCTCAGGAGAAATGGTGGCCTAAGCCGGGCCTAATCTCCAAATCTTGCGCCCACAACATGAGGGTTTCGGTTATTATGTCCCCCTTCGGAAACAGTTCGGAACATCACAAAACGCGTTCATAAATCCAATTACAATATAAAAATAAGGCCAGAAATCAAAATATTTGATGAATGATCAAAGCAGTGGTCAACTTTCAACAAGGCTCTCTAATTACCGTTAATCTATCCTTAAATCCGCGACGAAAGATGTTCCAACCACACGCTTTTTGCCTCCGGGCGAGGATGGCACGTTAATTTGAGGATGCGCTGCGATCCGCAAAAAACAAGAAATCGGAAAAAAGTGAAAATTAACCAGAAAATGGGCGCTGCCGTCGACGGAGGAAAAGTGGAAAGTAAATGTTTAATTTGACTATAGAGTGGACGTGGATTCGAGCAACATATTTTGATTAGGCGTTAATCGAGGGATCGTCTACTGTATTTGGGGGTACCCTGAAACGGGGTTTGTCTGGCCAAGCCGTTCGTTTCGGCCAGAACAATATCCCGGCCTTTTCCTATTCTTTCCGATCTCGTTCTCGCGCAAATTCCATGGCTTATTGTCCAAACGTGACAAAAGATTGTTTGAAATTTATGCAAAGTGTGTATCTGTTCGAAAAAGGAAGGAACGAAAGGAAGTCCTGGCTTATCTGGACCTTACATTTCGGGTCTTGGAATATATGATGAGGAAGGGATAAAGAAAGAAACAAAAACGGAATTGGATAATAAAAAAGATGGTCAGAGAACATGGAAGATTGCAACGTACAGTATGAGGGTAAATTACTGACTGGAATTATTATTATTCTCTCCAAAAATGCATCCGTTAAACTACGGTATCCACCCTCTTCCTTCCTTCCCCATAAGTCATCCGATTCAACGGTGTTCCTGCTCGATGACTTGGCCAAGACATTTGACCTGCCGAAAGGGCAAAACGCCTCCCGACCGTCGCTGTTTTGGATGCGCGAGAGAATGGCGATGAGGACAAAAAAGAAACTCCCGAAGAAAGGGCAAAAGGTGCGCAGCCTTTCTGATTACTGTACATTTTTTGTAAATTGGAACGTGCCAGGTAGAGATGGCCATGTAAATGCTAAGGTTTTAATTTGAATAAATCAAAACAACACGTTGTTAGAAAGTTGGCGGAAAGAGTCAAAAAATATGAGCGCAGAGAGTATTCGAATAATTCGGATCGGAAATATTTTCATCAGAATTGAAAAAAAAACAGAAATCTGAATTTATAATCCTTTTCGAAACCGTTGATCGTTTACAAACACTCAATAGACCCTCAGGCACCAAGCAGAAAGTGATGAAATAATCCTTTTGAAGTCTTATCAATATCTAGTACTATATTCATCATCTTAATTTGGAAATATTTGAATCCAAAAAACGGCTTATGAACCCGTGAAACGCTGATAAGAACCAAATTCAATCGATGAATGGGTCGTTCCGTCGATGAAATGACAGGTGAGATGGGTACCCGGAAAACCTCAGTGCGATCATATGAAGCGACGCAGTCGAGAGTAAGGGGCCCTTGCGAGAATCCCCAGAGATAACAGAGCGTTTTTGATTTCAGCGTTCCAAATTCGTGTGAAGACAAAGTCTAATTGATTTGATTTAGTTAAGGTGTTACAATAATCGCAGGCTGATAAGAGCGAAGACGCAAGAGCCGAGCTGATAACTCTTATATTCATTATGACTCATTTCATCGCAAAATTTGGATGTAAAAACGGTAAACAAAAAAGTAAAGTTGTAAAAAAAGCCGGGCCGTCCTTTGGCCTTCTAATCAAAGCAAAACCCTTGAGGGGATAAGACCCTGATCGGCCCGATCGTCACATGTTTCAAGAGGGAGGAAGGGGCCAGTTGTCCCCGCTGTTTTGGCTTTTCGAAGAATCCACGAGACAAGGTATTCAAGATGGAGAGTCATTAAGTCCCCAAATAATTAATTTGATCAGTCTCGCTGGTCAGTGTTCCCCTCAGGTATTTCGCTTCGAATGTGTGTAGAAAATTGATTACAAAAAGAGGTACGTCTGAAGGTGAATTTATTTGCAGATGGCACGGTCATTATTGCCCATAAAAGGCGGGATCTTCAAAGTTTTTTCCCTGAATTCCCTCGGGGAATACCTGAAAAGGTATGACGTTCTCTGCGGCGGAAATTAAGCTCAAAAGAATTATGCAAATTTCCGGAGGTTCTTGGGTCATAAAAAATGTAACGGCACTTGTGGGAGATCAGACGGAGACATCCCTGACGAATAAACAAGGAAAAATATTATGACGAAATGGATCTTCAAGCGGGCAAAATGCGATTCGAATGCAAAAAGAAGGTCAACTTCCGCCCTGGAAAGTAAAAGCCGTAAAAGTCAGAAATCAAAGCAAAAGATGGGACACACGTGGTCAATAATGTGGTCAGATCGGGCCACTAAATCCCATTAAAGTGCGGGCATCCGGAGGCAATTTAAAAAAACAACAAATGGTTCGAGAGGCCACGGATTTGAATTCAAAATGTAGATTTTTGGCGCCAAATTATCCGAAACTGGAAATCCAACTTTGTCTCCGGCCATCTTTAGCAGATTCCCACCCGTCTAAATTGCAATTTAAAGCCAGAACAAAGAAAGGAATGATCTGAACAGGGAACGCATGAATCGAAGAGAGTGCAGACAATTGTGAAATGCGCGAAATGCCATAAACCGGGACATTTGGCCGTGATTTGTGGACCTGGCCAGGACCATTTATCGAGTCCAGGAAGGAAGAAGAACGACCGAGGCACGTCGACATCCGCCTTGACCTTCCGACGACAGAAAATAGTGTTACGCGATTCGGAGGGGGAAATGAGTTTCCGGTTTGCGGTTACAGAATTGCAATTGACAAGACTGTGCAGGCCTTGGAAAGGGGGAGAGAAGGTGATGTTGTGAGAATTATAAGTCAGTAATAAAAGTACAGTCAAACAATGCCCACATATAGACATTCCCCCCGATTTAATGGGATCATTTTCACCGTATTTCCAGATCGCCGATCCGGTCATTAACCCAAAACATGAGCAAAACCCTTATCAAAGCGATAAAAAACAACTCCCAAAATGGGTCGCCCTTTTGTGGGCATTGAATTCGACAAAATTTCTGTTTCCCTAATTTCCAGCCCCTTTCCCCATGTTCCGTGTGTCGCGGGGAACGCGCGATTAAGGCGGCCGATAAGCGGAGGAAAGTGAGCGTCTGAAGGGTCCTCAAGGTGACAATCTGCATTACCACCAGCAATGCGACGCAATCCCACGCTGATCGTTTCAAGGAAACGGCGTTTATCAATCGAAAATTTGTTAGAGATCCGCCTCCGGGTTCGAAAAACTTGGAAAAACATGGATTGCGGAATCTGAGCGATGCTAGCGATTACGGTAGCGACGACAAAGAAGACAATGCTTGGATTTACAAAACATAATATCAAATATGACATTCCAAAATTACTAAATTTTAAAATTTACAGTAAAACCCATTTACTGCAAGCGACAGCCTTCGAACATGTTGTGTCGCCGTAATTCGGCATAATGGCCTCAACGTCTCGGATTTCCCAAATCTCCGCCCCTTCCAAACAGATCCCTCTTATCCCATTTGCGGCCTTTTTACACTTTTGGCGCATGGATTTACTGTAAGGTCAAACGTATTAATAATCATAATCAAAAGAAAGGACCGAGTTTTGTTCTTGGCCGAACATTTGCATAAAATGGATTAATTTGGTGGCAAAACAACAAGTCGAGATTACTGTAGCTTAGGAAACAATGTAAATAAATTTGATTGTAAGACATTAAAAGGCCAAAGAGGGCATTATCTGGAATAAGAGGCAACTCGGAGGGAATGCTGAGAGTTGAATTGAAATTCGAATGTCTAAAAACAAAATGATCGCTTTCGGACTCCCGCCGTGATTCGAGGGCATCCGGTGGTTTTCCGGTGTTAGCCTCGACCTTAAGAGGCGCTGCTTTTCCCACAAATGACAAAAGAAATTAAGAACAGATGGGCCTCAATTAAGAGAATGATCAAGTGTCGGATACCCATGCTCGATTACTCAATCATTAAATTGTACTAGAAAAAATTAGAGTAGACAGAAAGACCTTTTAGAAAGCTCATAATTCCCTTTACGGTCCCGAAAGAAAGTATTGTTATAAAAGCATTCAAAGCGGTGCCACTTTTCGAAGACTCCAACTTCATAAATTCGCGCACCGTTTGAAAAGTTTTTCTATTTTTTGATTCCAAAGGCCAAGGTTAAGAAGAGAGATCATGGAGAATATTGTGGTGAGGGAAGGAAGAAGAAAGATGGTGGATTAAACGGAAGAGTAATATTAAAAATATTAGAAATATAATACATTAAGAAATGGAATGCAATCATGACGCAAAAAATACACTTCAGAAAAAAAGGTTTGCAACTAAACATACCGATTAAAATACGGGTTAAAATGAGTTTGATTTATCCTCAAATTATACGAGTAATAAGGAGAAAGGAGCACAAGTAATTTTGATCCAGAAAATCCCATTTTTCGGATATCCGTTTTCCGTTTAACCCAAATTGAAGCGAAAATTAAAGCCAAAATAACTTTAATTTAGACTGTTGGCAGACTTTGCTATCCATAATTCTTTTGAAATTCCTTTTGTAGGGGCGCTAAACACTTCTGTCTTTAAAAAAGTCGGCTTAAAAAAAGGGATCAGCGGGGGCGGCCATTTAAAACAAAAATTATTTTGAATAAAAGAAAAGCGAAACCACTGAAAATTTGAATTTGGGCTTCGGAAATTGTTTTGGATTAAGAATTTGGCTTGAAGATTAGAAAAATTGTTATTGCAAAGCAATAAAGTTCAATATTCGCTTCAAAAATTGAATTTAGAAAGATGACGGATCAAGCAGGTGTAACAATAAATCTTCTAACGTAAGATCATACATTTATTGCTAATCCTACAGTAATCCCCTCAAAAGCACTCCAATACCTAATAGCGACCGATTAACCCCCATTAGATCAGCTCGTCCTTAAGAAAGTCAAGTTCAGGAAGAGATTAGATAGAGGTCATTGGCTTCTTTTTCCCTCAAAAATCTCTAAACCTCATCATTCCTTGCACTCTATCGCTCTCTACGACCCCTGACCTCCATTTAATCCACTTCAGATTTCGAGGAAAAAAGACAATAGGGAATTATGAGATTATTTTACCTTTACGGTAATCTTCATATCTGAACATTTAATAAATATGGAAGCCAATTATTTGGAAGGGCCTGTTAGTAGCTGTAAAATTTAAAAAATGCCCAAAATTCAAAAAATATAGAGACATCTTTCTCTGCCAAAAATTTAGACAAAGGCCGACAAAACATTTACAACGGGGCCATAATCTTTTACCTTTTTTCTTCTTTTTTTCCATTACCCAATTCGAAAAGACGACTGGTCGGGAATCGAGAATACAAAAAGAAAGGAGAGTGGATCAGCGATGATCGAGGACAGGGGATATCAAAGGGATCAGCGGCAGATTGTAAAAAAAAACAAATCGATGGCAAACAAGATTACTGTAACTCGAAAAAGAGAAATGGTTTTGACTGATGCAAAATTGAAAGGTGTCTTGAACCTTGTTGAATTATATATTCCACTTCAACTTTTTTTTCACGGAATTAAATCGAATCTGTTTTTTCGAGTTTAAAATATGAATTCTTCTGTTGGCCATGTAATAAATCTGTTTAAAGTGGAAAAACGATCCCATCGCTGACGGTTTTAAGGATTTGTGAATCTGGGAAAATGCTGCTAAAACCAAATTAAAAACAAATTATGGCCAGAAGAGCGCCGCCGAACGTCATCAGATTGGGTGACATCCGGACTCTGACTTTACACAAAAAACAAAAAATTCAAAATTAATATTTGCAGGAAATATTGGGCCCGGTTAATGGGTCAGCTTCTGTTTAATCGACCCCAAGTATTACAATAAAGGCCTGTCCAAAATTATTTATATCCGAGTCATAAAATTATATCGAGAACGAACCGGATGACATTCCAACAAACGGGATTTATAGGTTCAACAAGAGGTCGAGAGTTTATGGCCAAGAAATGGGACATTATTTAGAGTGAGGAAAGACTGAGACGTAGAAAATAAAAAACCCAAATACGGTGAACGATGTTTTAGACAAACAAAAACTTGGCTCTCGGCTCATAACCACCTACCGTAATCACTTGCCGAAACCCGATAAAAAACACATAAATAACCAAAATTGCATAAGTGAGGACAAATAAAAGTTTGCTGATTAAAATCAGCGACCTTCACTCTTCTTTTAATATTTATGAGCCATTTATGACATCAAATCACACTTCCTTGTAAACGCAATCTTCTACATGACATACAGTTATAATATAATATTATATTATTTATCGTGGTATTTAAAAACAGTTAAGACTGAAGTAAAGAATGAACTATGACATTGACGCACCGATGTTTTCTTGTTTCAAAAAAATCTTTTTTTTTGCCTCCAAAAAGTGAATAATCAAATTTGCGCACCGAATTTGAATATGACGAACATAAAACGGGAGAGATGCCCAAATAAACCGTGTTCGCGATGAGTCAAAGGAGGATACGCAACAGGTAAGGAGAGGAAAACAAATTTGGGCAGTAAATTTGAATTTAGAGTTAAAACACTAAATTGACAAAATATATGGTTAGATCAAGGTAAAATCACATCTCGCAAGGCAGGAAAGTAAGGCATCACTCGCTGCCGTAAATTCAGTTGGTACCGTAATCCGACTCCGCATATTTTTTTCGATCTCTTCGCTCTGAATGATCTCTAATCTCATATTCCTCTTTCGTTCTTATTTTTCTCTAAATTTCTAATATTCTATGATCTCTAAATTCATATCAGTGGGTCGAGAAAGGCGACATAAAGAGGTCATCTGCTCTGATCTCAAAACATGTCATTTGTCACGGCCTCCGATCTTATGGTAATAAATCAGATCCCCTTTGCTTCAAGGTTCTTGGATGGCCGTTTCTGCAGCCGATAATGGGGATTTAATGGAGGAAAATATTAGCAGTAAAAAGTAGTTGGAAGTACTGTAATCGGCAAAAAGTTTTGTAGGCGGCTTAGAAAAGGACTAGTCAAACAAGATTGAAATATGATGATTAACATGGTTGATAGACTAATAAGATCAAGGAAATTCAAGCTTATCCGACTATATGATAAACGTTGTCAAAGAACCTATGATATATTAGTGCGGCACTTCCTCAGAGATCCGTTACGAACCGTAAAAATGGGATTAAGGGTCAACGATGCCAGCAATGATACTTTATGACGCAAGAAAACAGAAGCACGGACAAATTGCCGCTCATTCTACCTACGTAAACACGCATTTCCTATTAACTCAAAAAAAAAACAGTTATTTCGACCAGGGAATAACAACCAACTCTCTGGCATTTAAATTGTAAAGATCGCTTCGACCTCTTTGTCCCTCAAATACCAAAATTACCGGCCAATTCTCTTTTCATGCTCGACATAGCAAGAGAAGATGTCTCCAACCTCAAATGAAAAATGTGATTTGAGCGATATTTTGGCCTTGAAACAAGAAGAAAACTCTCCGCCGTTACAAAAGCCGGGACGGTATGAGATCAAAAAAAGGCATCCTTAATATGGGACCAATGCGGGAATATATTACGCAAGAAAAGGGAAGAAATTAAGGATAACCTTGAATTAGAGTTCCTGGAAGTTGGAAATGACAAAGGTCAGTGGAAAGAGAGCGATTAAAACATAGGAAATATCAAATTCTAAAGACAATATGACCCTTGCACTAACTTTTAATATAATCCTTAGATTACCAAACTTCCTGTGGCCAGATGCTTTCCCCCACATTCCTCCAACCCTCTTCCAACCCCATCTCCAACTCCATTTCCTCATCTCCCACCCAGTGTGTACAAAAGTCGGGAGATGATCGTAAAGTTTTTTTGGCAAAAATAGATTCAGTGGCCATTTAAAGTACGAAGGCTGTTCAAATTTTATTCCGCCGGCGATTTCCCCATCCGAAAAGAGAGGGGGAATATTATTTGTTTAATCAGAGCCTTTCAAAATGACCGCAACGAAAAAGGGAAAGGCTAGATCTGATATCCGAGAATGTCATCGGGAATGGATCATGTGTGTTCAAGATATACAATCACTAATATCCAACTTTAACTAGATGAAGTCCACCTCGTACTTAAAAAAAAGGCTATGATCCGTATCAAGGAAAGGTCAAAAGGGTACCCCAAATGTGACTGACTACCAAGGTGTTCAGAGAGAGCAATGTTTGTTATAATGTCAGAAGGCCTTAAACAAATTCAAACCTACGATAATATCCATTCATCTGCTGCTGTTCCTGTCCATTCATACAGCTCTGTGCATGAACGTCTTGAGTTCGTTGCAACGGTGGATGAACTCCTCCACCAGATTGGGAGTCCATTTCCATACAGTGGAAATTACTTTGTCTCATCGTATCTTAATAGCTTTCTTAATTAAAAATTGTAAAACACAAACATTAAAATACTTACAATTTAACTGAGGTATTCAAGAACAATATAAGTGCGTAATTTTAGTAATTTTGAGGTTGTAAAAACAGTATTGTCATTGAGCTAAACGATAGAGTAAATAATGGTCGTATAAAAAAATAATAAAACAAAATCAATATCGCGCGATACTTTTTTACAATCCATAAAATCAAAAGAGTAAGATTACACTGTTAGAGTACAATTATCATACTTTATAACACGGTAAAGTCTAAAAACAAGGTAATTACTCGTTAAGGCGGCAAGTTAAAGTGGATGTCCAATTAAAAAAGAATAAACATTGGACTTGAAAATGTCGTGGAGATTAACTTTTTTTGCGTAATACAAAGATTTGAGATTATGCAATCGAATAATTATTCAAAATCAGAAATCAGCGGGTAATTTGGCACAAAAATAAGAAATAAAAATGACTTAACGGTTACTGTAACAAATAAAAAATCAAAAATCATTGAAATGGAAGAAGATTAAACTGTTAAGAAACGAGAACTACTGCTTTAACGATTACCAGCTAATAACTGGGATTCCTTTAAAACTCAAAAAAGAACTTTTCGATCTCCTTCGAACACCGCAAAAATCGTTTTAATCAATGGAAATTTATCGATGAAAAAAACCTCTCAATCGCCGCCACCAGTTTCTGGCTTCTGAAGTCAATCGACGCATCAGTCGACAAAAAATTTTGGGAAGGCAAACGGGTTTAGAGAGTATTTGGAGTGAAGAGAGAACAGAGAAATTGAGAGAGAGGAAATGATAGGGAAATTGAAATTACAGAAGAGCTGCTAATCTGAGGACTATAAGAATCTTAATTTGAGAAAAATATAGTAAAAAATTTCTGGTCCTATATAGACGAAAGAATGACATTTTTTATGTATATACACAGTAGGCCAAAATATCAGAAATACAAAAAATCAATATAAAATGCACAAAAAGTCAAAAATTCAAAGCTTCCCAAAACGCTGAAAAAAGTGCTGTATTGAGTATTATCCTTAATCTGATGTTCATAATTCAAAAGTTTCCTATCGTTCCGCCGTTCCAATTCTCTGTTTTTAGCCCTAAAAATGGGAAAAGGGAAGAATGGGCGATTGACAGCCATCGTTGAGAGAGGAATCACTCTCCAATTGATATGATAACAAAAGAAAATATTTGAAGAGTTAATCCATCAGAGAGGAGTACAGCAAAAATCTGATAAGCCCGAGATCTGGGGGGTATTTGGGAATGGGTTAAAACAATTTATTGCAATCAAATGCAATGAACTTTTAACGGAAAGAAGGACAATTAATCGATTAAGGGACCCTTGATGATTGTAAGATTGCGAAATTGAACTTAAGAATGGAGAACCAACATTAAGTTTAAGGTTACATTAATTTTTCATTGACCTTTGAAGGTTAATATGCTACGGTTAGTAAAATAAAGAGAAAAGTTCAGATTGGATCGATTACTCACTTTTCTAATATCGTCGTCAAACACAGATTCCCTGAGGGCATATTGAAACATGCAATGTGATTTCCGGTGTTTTCAATCGTTGTAAAATGAAGACAAGAAAAAGAAGTGTGGAATTACAACTGAAATTAAAAAAAAGGAGCGGAAGTACCACGAGGTGTTATAAAAACAATTATAAGGTCAAAATCTATGGTAGAAGAGTTGCAATGGACTTACGACTAGTAATAACATCATTCAAAAAATCGATGATTAAAAGGAAGGTTTGTGAGTCATGCCCAAAGAAGGGTAAATGATGTAAATTTAAGGGAAAAATAAGACAAAACTTTAAAAAAAAGTAAAAAATAAAGGAGAACACTAATGTCAGTAAAAAAAGAAAAGTCCATGGCAGTAAATCTAAAATGCAAAAGTTTGAATTTCCAAATCATTTCCAAAAACTTGCGGATATCGGATAAAAAAAGTTTTAGGAAACGGAAAGAACATTTACACAAACATGTTCGAAACATGATAATAGCTGACTAAAAGTCCAAAATATATATTTTTTAACCAATCAAAGTTAATTAATAGCAAACAGTAACTAAGCAATAAAAATAATTTAGATAAGTAATATTATATATAAGCAAAGATGTATGAATCCAGACGTCAGAACACCTTTCTTTTACAATTACAAATAGGCCCGGCCCCCGCAATCGATCATTTGACTATACTTATCTATCACAAAACCCCTCCCAAAACTGTTTGTTCCTTAGATTACATTTTGAATTCGAAAAACCGGAAATGGATGATATGGGTATAGATAACTCCCTCACTCTGGATTCTAATTAGTACAGTTATTTGAGGAATGTCACTGAATATCGCGACTATCTTCATCGTCCAAATTTAGCGTATTCTAGAGATCAACGAAAAAAAAACAAAAATTAGGGACGATGACGCCAAATAAATAATTAAAAATCAGTGATAAGAAGAGCAAATAGGTGACTAGAGGACGGAAACACACTTACGCAAACATCTTTTCTGGTGAAATAAGGGCAAAACAACGCGTCTTTAGTCATAAAAGTACTCGTGGATCTACGCAACATTTCATGCCCAGATCAGCTCTTTTTAGCTTTGATCCATAAGATCTGATGTCCGAAAAGACCTTTTGCAGCCGGCTTCCCCATCTTCCTTTAATTCTGGCGCCCCAAAATACAAAAGTCACAAAGGGAAAGCGGGCCACGACTTTTAGGACCGCGTTTTTTGAATAAAATCAACCGGAAATTAAGGCAAATGGGAATCAGAAGAGAAGGTTCTTTGTTTAAGGTTGGGGAAATGTTAATGAAAACATGCATACGAGAAGTGCTCAGCGTTTACGTCTGCGTGAAACTATGCAAAAAATTTGAATGTTGTAAAAGATGGATTTGTAAACATTTTTTAAATCTTCGAACTCTTCTTCATTGAATACATTTAATAAGATGTGTGCGGAAAATGCTAAAAACAAAAATTGTATCGTCACGCTGTAAATTGCAAGATCCCCGAAATAACCTTATAATAGACTGTGTCCTTTGTGCAGCCGACAATTATCACCACCTTTCCCTTCTGAATCCAAACATCTGACCCGCGAAGACAAACGGTTTGCAATAAAAATGCCAGAAGGCAACAAGCAGATGTACCCATCAAAGAAATTCGATTTGCAATCAGCCGAAAGGAAGACGACCATTAAAACGGAGGCTCTCCAAAAAAGGTCATATTCAAAATACACTTGATTTTATCGATTAATTTATGTTATCCATTACATCCAAAGGGCCATTGCTTCTTTCAGAGCCCTCCAATTAAATTTAGAGTCTAATTAACAGCTTTTGTTCAATTAATTCCTTTCCAACTCTACCATTTAAACAGTTTTTTCGAGTAATTCCGATTTGTCTTAATGTCATTTCACCTTGGGTTTTGATTCCATACGGACAATTTGATTCGGAAAAAATATCTTTTTTTCCATGTTATAAACGCCGATCTGCCTGAATTGGGTAATTAATTGAGGAAAACAGAAACCTCGAAATGTCATCGTTAGGCGCCAAAGAATCCAAACGAAATGCTTGCAAAAGTTTATTCGAATTGAAAAAGAATTGGGCACAGTCCTTATTGTCTGTGGACGGCGACACGACGAGCAGCCACACGGGATCGAACAGCAGCACGAGTACGGTGGGCGGCACGTTGACGGTGTCTGAAGGCACGGCGACGGTAGCCTCCGGCAGCTGGAGCAGGAGCAGGTGGAGCGGGGTTGTAGTTTCCTGAGCTTCCTCCAGTGACTGGAGCCTCTCCTCCTCGTGGTGGGCATGGGCAGTAGGCGGCATCTTTTCCTGGAGTTCCTCCGTTTCCTGGAGCTCCTGGCTGTCCATCTCCTCCTGGTTGTCCTGGCTGGCCGGGTGGTCCTTGAGGTCCTGGTGGGCCTGGCTGTCCGGGTCCTTGTTGAGAGCCGGGCTGTCCTGGTTGTCCTGGAGCTCCTGGTTGTCCGCTTGGTCCTTTTGGTCCGGGAACTGGTCTAGAGCGAGTTCCTGGTTGTCCGGGCTGGCCTGGCTGTCCTGGGCCTCCTGGTTGCCCATCGGCTCCAGCATCTCCGGGTGGTCCTTGTGGTCCTGGTCCGCTTCCTTGTCCTGGAGCTCCTGGCTGTCCTTGGCTTCCTGGGTTGCCAGCAGGTCCGGGTGGTCCACTTGGTCCTGGTGGTCCAGCAGGGCCAGCAGGGCACTTGATGCAACCTCCAGAAGTGGCAAAGTCGCCAACTTGTCCAATGCCAGCTCCTCCTTGACGTCCAGCCTCTCCTGGAGAACCATCATCTCCGGGAAGACCTGGGGTTCCTGGTGGTCCTGGAGGTCCGGGTGGGCATTGGCTAGCTTGACGAGCGCAACCGCAACCAGCTTGACGCTTGTTACGGCCGACCAAGGTGTTGAAGTCGGGGAGAGGACGTTTGGGCATTTGGCGGATCATTCCAGTCCAAGCGTCGTTGGCAGTGACACGGAAATCAACCATGTCATCCATGATCTCATCGTAGAGCGAGTTAATATCATTAAAGATATAGACCGCGCTGAAGAGAGAGATAACAACGGCAACGGTAGAGAGGCCGGCTGCCAACTGAACAAACGACTTGTGGCTCATGGTTGAATCGAAGCGGACTCAACAGTGCCTTGATAGACTGTCATTTCCATGGGCTTATATACGATGGTTACAGACCAAAAATATGTTGTAATAGAACTCCAGAAAACATCAGTGAACGCATTACACCGCCCCGGGAAGTTGACTTTCGTATAGTTTCGGAGTGAGAGTTTGGCCTGGCTGTAAAGGTAGTTGGGACGATACATTGGAGAGTGAGGGGAAAAATCGGAGTGTGTTTACTAAACAACGCCTCCAGAATTTCCTTTTCGTAAGTTTAAAAAGAAAAGGAATTTCGCTTATAACCGGTATTCTTCCCTTTGCGAATGTTGTTGCAAATGAAGAAAAGTAAAAGTTTATTGAGATTACTGATATCAGTGTATTATACATCAAAATGATTACTTCAAAAGTTTGAATCCTTTATTACACTTTGACATGTTATCATAACCGACAATAGCACAGGTAATTACAGCAGAGAACAAGTCGAGTCTGAGATCTTTTAATACCACTTATATTTAATTAACAAAACAATTAAAAGTTCAAGTTCCTTAAATCCGCGTCATGTATGGGACGTAATCGAATGAGATGTCATACGGCAATTGGTAATTCTTACGGAATCTGATAAACGGCTGAACATACTCATCTGCTCGGGTGGGACCTAAAATACGATGGTTAAAAATTCAAATATATATATGATGCAAAACGTTGCATTATGACCGATGTAAGCTGGTAAGCAATCTCTGGTTCTATTTCTGAATTTTGTGTTTTTGGTTACTGTTCAGATATCTTGATGTTAAACAGACCCGTGAGAAAATTTGGATATTTTGGATGTGTTTGAAAAACGTCAAAGGCATCATATTTCGGTTTATTGCATCACGACAAATGCAAACACTATATTACATTGCCCTTTTTCGTACTTGCCAATATTAATTACTCTGAGATTGCAAAAACCAGATATTTAAGTGAAGAAGTCCATATTTACTCTCCCACTCATCCAAAAGTACAATATTAAAGATGACATGATGTCATGAGAAATAAAAATTTGAGATCCAATTAGTATATTAAAATAAATACTACCTAAACTAACTAGTCGTCAACTTCTTTGCCCTTAGGCATTATAAAAATGCAACTTACGGCTGTTTTGTGCATTCCGCCTGAACCGAAGATAAACATCGGTGTTGAGGGGCTGCTGATGGATGGGCGATGACCTGACTGAGACCATCAACATTGTGCACATAAAAGCAATCAGAAGAAGAACAGTTATTCGTGACATTCCCGCTTTCTCCTTCAGGAAAATACTCTCGAATCTCAAATCGCCAAAGGGTTTTGGCAGCCAAGAAGTAAGCGGCAAAAGAGGCGGATCTCTCCACTATTTACTGTCCGCGATGACGAATCCCCGACACTCACGCTGAAGCCGTCGTACCGGGCTCTGGAATCGCAAATCAGGTGAATTTGATACCCTCGGGCAGCCCACGAAAGACATGATAGAAACATACCACGCTATGTTCACTTCGAATTTAGGCATGCCGATGTGAAAAAGTAGGGGGAATGTAGTAAAAAAGAGTAAAATGTAGAGAAAAAAGTGGGTCAAATGGGATCGGAAAGGTACTTGTTACAATAATCGTGAGACAAAGTGATTAGTTAAGTATATTAGATCAATCAACAGAAGCCATTTCAGGTATATTTTAAGTATTATTTTATGTTATACTAGGAAATAACTAAAGAGAAATTATGGAATCATTAGACGACAAAAATAGTAAATTTTTTTCATGTTACAGTAACCTTGACATTCTCGCGTGCTTGTTTTAGGATACTTTTCCTGGTTCAGATGATATCTCATTCCCCATGAACATATGCAAATGATTTCATGCAAAAAAGTAAACACATTTATAAACCGCGGGATCAAGTTGGATATGAATTATTCTGGAACAAATCTGGCTGTAATCCGAGACAAGATTGGCGACAATAGTCAAAAAAGTTGAAAATATATTTAAGACAGTGATAAACATGTAGGAGGGAGACATATTGAGAATGGATGTGAAGTTCACATGAACAGAGAGATTACTGTGGCCATTACATTATTATTATTATCATTTTTCTTATAAGAATAGGTCCACTATCTAATATTTTATTTCAAAGTATAATAATATAAGAGAAAAAGAAGAGCTCTTGTCTTCAAAGTAATATAAACTCCCAAGGAAAAGTTTTGTTTATCTTTTTTGAGCTTAAAATATTATAGTAGCCATCGGTCATCTTTTCTCTTTAAGAATGTTTCCAAAACGTAAAAACTAAGAAACTGCGTCATAATATTCATATCTTTCTAAGTATTTACGATGTAAAACTAGTAGTTAGTTCCCATTTATCCCCACCTTCTTTTGGCATAAACCTTCTGGATTAATCTTTTTGACTCTAAATTGTAATGAGGGAAAGAGAAGTCGCGGGTCGAGATTAACAGTAATCGAGTGGAGTAATCCAGAAAGAATTTGAATTTGCAAAAACACAATTTGCGTGACATTACGGAAGAAATGGTATCCCGGATGACTGGGAGATGTCCCTTTTCGGGGAAAGATGACAATATATTAGACTATGTATATGGCTTGGTCGTTTGTCATACGATAAGAATAAAGGAGTAATCGAGAGAGTAAACAAAAATTAAATCCATAATTAACATGTCAGAAGACCAGGCATTTTATATTACATGTAAAAGGTTATGTGATAATAGTACCTAACAACTACTTTTATTACCCTTTATATACCGTCATCTATATTATAATTTTTCAATTAATTGGTGTTGCAAATTCTCCAAAGTATCCCCAACAATTTTATTATCTAATCTTTATGGTTTGAACGTTAGAAAAAACTCACAAAAAGTTACAGTATCCCGGCTCAAAACGTTCAATTAACCTCTTCATCTCCAGGACGTGAACTCGACGGAAGTTGCAGCAACCCCTTAGGCATCGGACTGGGAATTGGACTGACGCAAAATTATAAAAAAGTAGTTGTTAAGTAATAACTAGGGAGTAATTCCCATCGGAATTCCAAATTCTTTGTCCATAAACGTTGGTTTCAGCTAAAAATAAGTGGGAAACTGCAAGAACACAATTGTATTCTTTAACAATGCGTTCGAAGGAAAGAAAAGAAACATTGAAAGGTAAAGAAGTAAAGGTCGGGAAAGCAGTTGTACTTACTGATTTACGAGCAAAAGGAGAAATGGCTCCAGAATTCAAAAGGACCAATTTATATTCTACTCCAAGTAACAAGAAACTCGTTGGAAATTAAGTTTCTTCTACCTGGAAATGAAGAAAGAACGTACACGTCAGAAGACATAAAAACAAGCATACTACTAGACACCTTCTTTCCATCACAAATCACATATCATCTACAATATCATGAGATTACCTATAAAGAGGATAAGGCATATTATATATACATATATATGGAAGATTTTAAGACAAAGGAAGGAGAAGGTGTTCATCTTTACTTGCAAGAAACTGATGGTGTTATTCCAGGAATGCTTTCGAGCGGTTGCAAATACCTTTTATTACACTACTGTTCCTCTTTATTTCAGGTCAAAAAAATGTCTGCCAGAGGGCAAGCAAGTCACGCAACATGTAACACTATATTTGGTTTGCAGTTTGCAGGAAATTATTCCATATGAAAGACGTTTATTTGAACTCTCAGACATCCTAGTCAAATTTATAGCATATAATAAAGCTTTGTCTACACTAAAATCAAAACTTTCAGGTATAGAATTTGCAAAGACGCTTATTCGAAGATTGCCATAATCGCTGGAAGTGATCAAAGTATCAGAATAGATGCCTCAGTAAAGGGAACTCGTTACAAAATTTGAAGACAAGTTGGGTAAGTCAGAACTAAGAGAAGGCGCATTGTTCCCTGCAAATAAATCAACCTTATATACAACCTTTGTTATGGTGGACGCCTTTCCCATCGCCCATCTTAGACTACGACCTTCAAGTTGTGTACCACCCGGTGATCTACAAATATCCAAAAAATTCTGAGTATTTATACCACTCAAAACTATTTTTGTTACTTCTAAAAATATTCAAATTTCATCAAATTAACCTTGAGCTTATAAGTAAGATATTATTGCTTGACGTGCCTATTTAATTAAGTCTTTCTCACCTCCAATAAAAACACCCAAACTACAAATTCTAGAGCAAAAATCTACATTTTTACTAACAGTAACACGGGCTAAAAAACTTATTTAAGGGGAAATAGATATTATAAAATGGCTTTTAAACCGTTAAAAATAAAATTTAAAATGCAAAATAATACGTAATAAGAGGTCATAATAAAGTGATCCAAGGGCATTACTAAATGGAAAAAAACAAGCCATTAATTAATTTGCATAAATTGGATGACAGAATGTCTGGAATCAATCGCACTTTATTTGATGCCTACTTACAGTAAGAAGTACTGCATTGCAGAACATTTTCAGACATCAAATGACTCTGGTTAAAACATAGTTCCCCATTGACGGATTGATTACTTGGATCACCTGAATCCCTATTTTCAAATGAATTGAAAATTAATTCTGTGCTTTTTCCATATTTTATTGGTATTCTCTCTAATATTTATTGAATTTACATGTGAAACTTACTGTTTTAAATTGTTTTTTCGATTACTTATTTAGTCTCACACCTACTGAATACTTCTTTGTCGTCCAAATTGTAAATAAGGAAATGAAAATTTCGGAATAATTAAAAACATCTAAATATAATATTTTTGAGCATCATTTTATTGGAACAACAAAATTGAGAAAGATTACTGTAATCCATAGATGATTCAATTGTAGTTTTGTTTGAAGCTATTTTGGAATTTGTTGTCTTGCTAAAGTAAGACTCAAAATCTCGGAATATTGTTGTTTGTGCCCAGAATTCCTGTTTTTAGGTAATAATGTTATATTGGCAATAAAGGATATATAACTGATGGCATCTTAAGACAAATAAAATTCAAAAAAGAAACCAAGAAAATATGTTTTTTTGTCGAATTGTAGTATTCCATCATGGCTACTTCAAGTGGTAAAAACTTGAAATTGAATAAGTTCCAAACAAAAAGATCTTGCCGGCTTTGCAGAGTTTCCAAGTTTTCTCTTTTTCTGAATATTCCAATCATACTTTTGTGCCAAATGGGAGAGAGATCATTGAATCGAATCTCTTAATAAATACGTTTTGATGTGTGTGTTGTCTTTGTCTTTGCCTAGGGTTATGCCGCCCGTCAACTTGACGGTCTGTCACGCTTTCAAATTGCCGTCATTTTCGTCATGTCAGATTGCTCTGTCATTTTGATTGTCAAATTTTACTTTTTTTGGAAGAATTTTGCCAAAAAATCGTGGATTTTTTCCGCAACAAAAAATTTTCACTCTATAAATTCTTGGAATTTACTGCAAGAAGCGTTCAGTTACACTGACTCAATTCATCAATGAGAATTTCCATGATAGTGACAGCGGGAACGAGGACGAAGATGATCCGAAAATGGGTCTACTAAACTCTTTTTGTTGTTATAAGCTGTTGTTTCAATTTGTACATGGGCTTAAACATGTCTGAAGCCCCTACTCTACCTTTAACAATGTTTTTTATGATTAGACTGCTTCAAACCGAAAGGACGGCAATTTGACACAATTTGACGAAAATGACAGCAATTTAACGTCAATTTGACGTCATTTCGAAAAATTCTGTCAAAATCACAACAATATATTATATTTGGCATTATTTCTCTTCCTCCTGTATTTGATGACTTTGAAAAATCATTATTGGACTCCCTTTTCATGTTGCCCATTTTGATCTCACGCTACCGTCTGGCCTCATCTGTGTGGTCTTTCCAGTAGTTTCAATTTAGAACGTGATTAATCAAATGACATCTTGATGCATTGCCAATGGAAAAAATGTACGCAGTGAATTTGTTGTCAAATTTTTTTTGGGATTTATGTTAGAAAAATAACATCTTTTTGATAGCTTTACTCAATGTTTTTAGTTCAAAAAAGGATCACGTTTTCTCTCAAGGAGACTCAATTTTCTGACAACTTTGATCCGAAAAGACCGAAAAGAGGGGGAGAGTGAAATGTTCGCATCGACAAGTGTCTGCTTTTTGCTTTACATTTGGAATTGCGAGGTCATTTGAAGCCAATGTACCGCAAAATTGGAAACTGTGTAATTGAATTAAGTCGCAGTAAAGAATGTTTCAAAGGCAAAACGAACGATAAATTAGGAACGGTAGGTAAAGGTTCTGTAGTTTGTTAGATGTTTATAATTAATTTCTGCAGCAGAGAAGATTCATTATCTCTCGCTAGTTTCGTTATGTGGATCCCTTTTTTAATCTTGTTCTTGTGTGGTCCACAGACTTTAATTTACACAATGTGACTAACAATAAGTGCAAATAAGAGGGATTTAATAAATTAAAATTTTTATAACAAAAATAAGGCGTTCCTTTCCGACAATGACTTCCTGAATTACATCCTATTTTCCTGAGATCAGAGTCTTCTCCAAGCGACTTTCAAACCAATACGCGTGTATTGGAATACGATCTTCCAAGTTGAAATAAAAGTATTAACAAGACTGCCAACTACCCGAATATCGTTGACCCGTATTGCTGCAAGGGAAAGGGACTAGTGTTTTTACATTAAGTACATTGCGACGTCTCCCTTCCAAATATTTTTTAAAGTTCCCCATCAAAAGATGACCGTATCTTCCCTTGTTTATCATTTTTCACCCACGTTTAATCTTTCTCTCCAGATGATTTAATAGTGCAAAAGACGCTTTTTTGGATGCACTTTTATTTATTAATTCGTTCCCTCGATAAAAACGATAGCGAAGATCGAATGATCCTCTTTTTGTATGGACCCAATCAATAATTCAGCCACCGAAAGAGACTCCGAGGCCACCCAACGTGAATCCCCAACATGTTTCTATCGTCTTTGTGCAAAAAGATGTCTGAGAAAGATGGAATGTTATCAGGCCGGTCCACTTGTGTGGTGAAGGGGAAAGGAAATTCTTTTAATAACAACGGAAAGTGTGCAAGAATACGTTCATTTTTCTTCCTATTTTAGATTTAACATAGACAACAGTATGGAACAAAGATCACTCAGAGGTTAAGAAAAACTAAAAATTTTAATTATATTATATTACAGTAACCACCTGACCACGTTCAAACAACAAAATAAAAATAAAGCATTTTAAAATACAATTTCTTCTTAATAAATTTTTTTAAAATTTACCATCAAAACATAATGGTTTTTAAAGATAGAAGTCTCTTTTACAAAGCGGCAATCTTTTGCATCAAAAATGCATTGAAGAAGGTCCTCAATAAAAATTTATTGAAATAGACGGTAAGTACACGATCTTAATCAATTTTTGCAGAATTTGAACCCATTATTCTCTGTAGTGCAGAAAACTTTAAAAAATTTTGAAAAAAAAATCGAAAAGTTCAATTTCCCCCAAAAAAAGGAGTCCATAAAGCAGCTGATCGAAATTTGATCAAAATAAAGAGAATAAAAAGTGACGATTGTAATGTGTTGTTTTTGTTACAACTTCCTTATAGCCTGTCAATACAAAAATTTCAATTAAAGAAAGAGGATGCTACAAGATCCGGGAACAATTCGCTTATCTAGCATGAACCCGGAACTAATGATAATTCAAAAAAAAGCTTATTGTATTTTGCCGCACCCTGTAAAACCATTACTTAAATCTCCAGTGAGTAGATCTATTAAGATTGGCAACTTCTCCAGCGTAACAAGAATGATAAACCTACACTTTCTTCGTGTTTCTTGAAACCTGTCATGTCAATTTGTGATGCCTCGGGCGCTTTTCCTCATCCCTTCACCTTTGTCATAAGTTGGGTTCAAATTTCTGAGATTGTTTTGGTACGTTCCAAGATGATTTCAAATAGGGGGACAACTCCTCCTCAAATTGTTTCACAGTTTTTTGGAATATCCTCACGTAAATTCCTCTAAATTTTTTTTAAAACTCCGCCCCTTTTGGCCGTATGAATTGACCTCCGGAAAAGCAAAGTACACAAATGGGACGATACGATGGATGAAGGGCGGCCCGTGAAGTTCTATATAAACCTGAAAGGTCGTTTATAATAACAATACGTTCTGTGTCAGTTTCGAGTAATTAGATTAAGTTTATTTTACTGTTTCCTTCATTAAAGTCAGAATGTTCACAGTAGTCTAAACTTTTGAGAGGCTTTAATTTGATGTTGCGAGTCGTTTACAGATCCGCAATTTTATAAAGATTTAAATATTTATTGTTTTAGCCATCATGCGCCTCTCTTTTATCTCCACGTACCTCCCCAAATCTCTCCCTCATCTTTATCCCTCTACCAGTGCTTCCATCGTATCTTCTCTTCGTCAAGAGAGCACTACTTCCACTCGTCATCAATCTACAGCCACTATCCCTCCATTATCAGCTCAATATCCAGTAAATGATCGAGTAATCGAAACGAAAAAGAAGCTCGAAGGACACTTTGCTGTAGTCGATGACTGCGCGAATGTGCAGGAAAAGAAACCGCTAGTGCTGATGCTGGGATGGGGAGGATGTACGGACAAACAATTGTCCAAGTTCAGTGAGGTGTGGCTCGAGAAAGGGTAGGTACTTGATCTATTGTAATATAAAATCATCATAAAATATTTCTCAGATATCAAATATTTGTTCCAGATTCCTAATTTAAATATTTCCAGCTTCTCCGTAGTCCGATATTCACCCCCCATGGAGAAGGTCTTATCCGTTTTGGATTATCCCCAATTTGTGAATCCCCTTTATAATGAGATCTCCCAGAATCTTCAGAACCGCGACATTCTTCTCCATCTCTTCTCAATGAATGGTTGTAACTCTTATGTTGTTCTTTATAATCTTCTCAACAAATCGCCTGAAGGCCAGAAGATTCTCTCCTCAATAAAAGGAATGGTTGTCGATTCTGGCCCAGCTGATGTTCTTCCCAAGAACATCGCTTTTGCCATTTCTCTTTCGGCCTATCCTCCAAACAAAAAAGACGTTGCCAGCAATGTGGGCAGAGCATTGTTATATGGAACGTTGACTGCTCGACTGAATGCTCAACGTTTGAAGGTTTGGTTGAAAGATGTTCTGGGAAAAAACACCTACCCAGAATGGTTTGCCTACTACAAGATGAAGGAGATGACAACCCAAAAGCAGCTGCCCAACAAACAAATGTATTTTTATTCGAAAAAAGATTCTGTTTGCGATGCAAAATCCGTCGAGGAATTCATCGAGAGTCAAGGCCCCGAGGTGGACATTAAGAAGTTCAAATTCGATGACTCCCCGCATGTAAATCACTTCAGAAAACATCCAGAATTATACCGAAAAGAGTGCGAGAAGTTTGCTGATGAAATTTTGGTCAGTAAACTCTGAGCTAAACATTTCAATTGTTGGATTATCTATATTTTATAGGATACAATGCTCCATCTCCCATATGGCACATGCCTATTGAGGTCTATAATTGCCCATTTCTTCCGTTAGGTTGCCTAATTTTAAATTGTTAGCCCGATGATTAACCAAAAATACTGGTATCCTTCTCTAAATTATTTTATTCTTGATATTTACCCCTTACCTCTAGTCAAATAAATATAATTTTGAAGGTCTTGAAACTGTAAATCAACCAAACAAACTTAGCAATCACAATTTATTTCCTGAGCGATGGAAGAGTGAGGTCTATCGAAAACAAACGTATCTTGAATTTACAACCAAAATAATTATATTTTTTTGTGAAATAATTACACTTTTAGATGAGGTAAAACGAAATAAGACACAAACGGAGATCCAGATGGATGTGTTAAGGTACTACGAATAAAACTATTCACTACTGTACATAACGCTAACAAAAAAATTTACAATTCGGGGCTATAAGAGGGGCTGGGTGGTCGAAAATGGGCGGATTCTAGGGCAAACCCTAAGGCATGATCAATGGATTCGCAACAATCATTGTAAGCACTCTCGGGAAAAGTAATTCGAGGATGGGAAGTCTGAAAAATACAAAACACATTCAAAATAGAGGAACTCTAACTTACTTTATATTGTTTAAGACCCTCCACAAACCTCAAGGCATCTTCCAAGTCTCTTTTTTCATGGACGAATGACTTGGCCATGATTCCAATCGACCGCAAAATGGCTTCTGATACCTCAATCTTTTTCAACATGGCCTCAGGGCATGATTTAAAATGAAGACTGTACAAGTCCACGTCCTTTGTCAACGGATCCAATTGAAAATCCCTTTCCGGCGATAAACTACCGCTCAATTTTCTCTTTCTGTTGACTGATTTTGGGGTTGTCACAAAATTATTCAAAGATTTCTTCCTTTTTCCCTTAGGTATGGTTGTTTTTTCTTCTTCGGGCGCCTTTTCATCCGTGAATTTGAATACGAGGAGCACCGTGAGGAGATCGATTATTTTCACGAGGATTGCCAGACTATTAAACCTCATTCTTTTTGGCCTCAATGACAATAAATAATTCTCTCTGATCTCACATAATGTCCTGATGATACTATCCATGGAGGTGGTAAAAGTCTGAAATAAATTTACTTAATTTTATATAACAAATTTCCGTTTAAAACCAATTTAAGGTCCAAAAAGGTTAATTAAATCTTACAGTGAATAAGTAATCCTTGGTGACAGGAGTACATATCAGAGAATTTAATGTATCGATGACCGTTTCCTCGTTCAGAAAGACCGATGAGAGACGAGGACGTTTTGAAGGAGATGGGGTGGCGACAATAAACTTCTCAGAAGTCCGTTTACATTGATCTAGACCTTCCGACATCAAATGGACCACTTTCTCCATATCAGCCATAGCAAAAACCTAGAACCATGAAGAACAAAATTACCAAAATTTTACCTGTAATCTCTTATCATCCAACCTTCCACCCCTTAACTGTCTCTCTGTATCCAATTTAAACTTTGGCATGCAATTCACAACCTTTGGAGACATCGTGGCCAAGGTCAAAGCCGTGTCCATGAGTCCTTCATTCTCGCTGAACTTTTCGAAAATAATTGAAATGGCCTCAGAAAGTCTTCTCTGGATGATGGTTAACTCAATATCCGAACTCTGACTTCCACAAATTGCCTTAAGATCAGGCTGAAGCAGCGTGTAGCAAACTACAAGACAATCTATCACATCTTTGAGAGACTCCAATTCTGAAAAAATACCTTACACTAGACCGGTGATCATATCCAATATCATAATCATCTCAACACTTACTTTTCTCACTACTCTGACTATTAAATTCCCGACTGAGATCAAAATGCAGATCGACGTTATCACCACAATACTTGTTTAATATCATTGGAAGGAATTCGCAGAGGCCGCAGATATAAGACACTAAAGTAATACAAAAATAACAACAAAGCAACTTACAAGACTGCTCTTTACTCATAATCTCCTCTCCAATTATTACTCGATGCAAATCCAAAGCGGCATTTCGATTAATTTTACATAATTGAGATACATTTAAAAATTTTTGTACATAAGAAACTGAGCCAAACCATTTTTCAAAAAGTAATTTCCCGATTTCCAATTCGACTTCACGGCTTTCTTCGAAATCCAATCGATTTAAGATGGCAGGGAGATCAACAAGGTAGTAAATATCCTAAAAATATCGATAATATCCCAT
This sequence comes from Bursaphelenchus mucronatus, assembly GCA_025436335.1. NCBI lineage: Eukaryota > Metazoa > Nematoda > Chromadorea > Rhabditida > Aphelenchoididae > Bursaphelenchus > Bursaphelenchus mucronatus. Next base: position 7,357,897 of record CM046356.1, read on the forward strand.
CCAAATTATAGTATTCATACAAATTCTGGGTCGCTGTTGAGGGAATTCAACAATTTGAAAGTACTGAGTCTAACGTTCTCCTTGACATCATCCACACCGTTCGGAACATAGACCTTCAAAACTTCCTTGGCCCAGTTCTTGGCAGGAATGGAAACCTGAGCAGCAAAAAATCGGAAAGACTAAAAATTTAGATGTCAAATTATATAAACATTCATACTTTGAAGACTGCAGCTCTTGTTTTGACGTTAATATCGGAAACCAAGATGTCCATCACTTTTCTCATTCGTCTCTTAAACTCTGCTGGAGTTTCGTCAAACCAATAGCTGAATTTCTCCATCACATTCTCTATGGACATCAATCGAATTGGTAAAGAAAGATCTTCCAAAGCGGAGATAAATGCATTCAAATGGAAACCAAAGTATCTTTCGGCATCAAGAGAATCGTCGGAAGTTGGTGGAAATAAATTTTGCTGGACAAAGAAAGCACCCATTCGAATAGTGTCGTTTGGAGACTAAAATTATATGAATAAATCATATCCCTGTAAAAGAACAGCAAATCAAAAATAAAACTCACGTCAAGATATCTCCAGACGAGTCCTCGGCTTATTTTAAACAATCGCTGATTTAGATCTGCTCGTTGCTCCAAAACCAAAGAACGGAATACCTAAAATAATAAAAAAACATCAAACAACACTTACAATTCGCAATGACTCGGCTAAAGCAGGCTTCTTCCCCAACACACAACATTCCATAAGAGGTTTAAGCAATTTTTCTGCGATCAGCTCTTTCCATGCCTTTTTGTGACCATTTGGAATTGAATCCTCCTCAAATTCTGGGGATTTCATATAATATACAAAGATAAGACGGCCAAGAAGTTCGCAATGCTTTCTAAATCACTGAGGTTATTGAATTCCCGAAATCAATCAATCGAAAGAAGAGTAAAATAAGTTACCTGTTCAAGTTGTTGTTGACAGCCAGGTCACAAACTCTTGCCCAAATATCTTCGACAGATAAACGATGGAGCGCAATATACAAACATAAATTGAACCCCTAAATGCAGGAATATTAAATACATAATTGAACTTACATTTTTATTACTCAAAAACTCGAAATCCCCGAATATCTCGTTGATCTCTTCCTGGCCAAGATTCTCTTTATCCTCCAACTTTCGGGCGATATCTTTTGGTCTCCACCCCATTTATACATATAGAAAGATCAGAATAAGATTTGAAAACAATTCTACAAAGCTTTTTACATTTCCCTCAGCGGAAAATAAAAATTAGAATAAATTGGAAAAAGCGCAGCTCGGACTTTTGGGAGCGCAGACTGCGGCGACACTTTATACGATGGACACAAACCGCGAGAGATTGTGTGGATTTTGACGGGCAGATAAATGTCAAAGTTATGTTCAAGAAGCGATCATCAACTATTTTTGGAAAGAAAGAGACTTTGAATTCTTATTACCATCAGCCACTTTTATGCAATTCTTATCCTCATATTTGAGGAAATACAAATTTATTTTTTCAGTTATATCTGCTGACATACGCGTTTGGGTTTTGTCGTAATCTTCCGGTTGACCATTAAGATGTTGAATATCTTCCAGTTTGTTTTTTATTTCTGAGAGTCTTCGAATTTGGTCTTGAGAAAGTTTATTTATAAAGCTTCACAATTTATGTAGGCATTGAAAAAAATGTTGTTCCTACGAAATCCCTTTATGAATTTAACGGAAACAGGAATTACTAGCAACCCTTTCTTGTCACGCCTTTTTACTTGGTGTTAATTTAAAGGATGAAAAAAAATATATCGGTCTGAATATAACATGGTCTTAATATATACCATGCATGGTGTATATTAAAACGATTTTTTGTGGCATTTCTACTTACGCTTACTCACCCCTGCAAATTATTTCATCCTATAAAATACGATGACCGTAAGTGCCCTCTGTTTTGCATTCTAAAAAGTGGAGTAATTGGAAGCATACATTACATTTACATTACCTTATTTAATCAATTTTTACACCTGTTTCCATTTTTCCATATGTATTAATAATAATCAAATATTTTGGGTTTACTGTAGGCGTATTAGCTCTCAAAACGAAGAAGTCGAAAATATCAGAGCTGGGTCAGCATGTTGTTTTGCTTTTCTTCTTATCGTTACGGTAATATTATCATAAAATATCACTCTCATTGTTCGAGAAAGTCGTATTGATGCTCCGTATTTCTTCTTTCTCTAATTTAAAGTAGTGTTTGTTTTTCGCTATCTTTCATCATAATTTACACTGCAAAATAATTACCATATTCCAATTTCTTATCTATGTTAAAGATTTGCGGTAAATTTTTGATTTGAAATAACAATTAATTTCTGGAAACAGAAATTCCTAAACTTTCATACACTTCACGTGTGTTACGAATGTTTCTCACGCATTTGAAACCCACGAGGCTTCGTATTTTCCTCAGTTTTTTCTCAGAATTTTTATTATTGCCATATTTGGTGGTAAATTTTAATTTCGGGCGCGGCTAAATACTAGGGAACGCCTTTAGTTGCGGTGTCTTCCATAGATTTATTTTAATATGATTACGTTAGCAGTGACATAGCTTTTGAAGTACATTACAAGGCGGTAAACTTGTTGAATTTTTTCTTGTTTTGTAGGATAATTGTATTCAAATTGATGGTAAATCTAAAATAAGGTTCAAAATTTCCTGTAGGTAATTAAACAGATTAGCGTTATCGAACTAACAGTACATGTAAAATTAGTGTTTTCTACGAGAAGACTTCATATTACTACGAATGTTATCTTTTTTCAGTTTATGGATTTTTACAGTGAATATCATGATCGAGTAATATGGCCGGCAGTCCCGGGTGTTATTGTTATCTTGTGTTCTGTCATTCTTGGAATCTTTGGCAACTCTAATATAGTGTTGGCTACAATTAGGAGCGGGTAAGTGACATCAGGAAAGATTTCTGACGTTAATATCTGTGTTAAAAGTGCATGGAAAGCATTAATGACAAATTAAAAAATAAAGCTTGTGTTTTATTTGCTAATTGCGATACTTATATCTTTAAAAAAATTATGATTTGTGTCCTTTTATTCTTGAGCACTTTTCCCGCACCAACTTTGAGCATATCAAAAATACGCCAAAATAAACGCGTGGGTTACATTGTAGCCAAAGATTATTGTAGATTCATAAAAACAAAAAACTTTCCCCAGAGAAATGCGGAGAAAAAGCTTTCGTTACAAATGATAAAGATAAAAGTGTGAATTATGATCAAAGTTAACATTAAAATAAAGTTGAAATAACTATTGTACAGTAATATGAAACATAATTTGTAAAGTTGTTGTTCGTATTTTAGGAAGACTCGGCAATCAGTCCACATCCTAATTGCAGCCACGGCCTTTTCGGATATTCTCCATCAAACTTCGCACATCATTTTTGCAATAAATTTTTTTTCATTGCATACGTTTACAATCCTGAACAATTGTTTTTATCAACAAGTCATCTCTTTTTGTGGCATGAATTTCGGATCTTTTTCTTATCTTACCGTGGGCATCGACCGATTGATTTGCATCACTTTCCCATTACGGTAAGTTATTAATTACATTTTAAAAATGGGTTTTGTTTTAGATACTACTCAATAAATCAAATTTTATATGTTGGTGGACTCTTATGTCTGCCTCTTATGTACTCGATGACGTTTTTATATTTATCAATAAATTCAATAAAAGGTGATGAAAACAAGATGGTCCTGTGCTTCGTCACAACTCCATTGAACGGAAGTCTCGGATTCTATTGGAATGTCGCGCAATGGACAACATTTGCCACAACAATCGTTTGCTATAGCATTGTTTGGTTGTTAATTCGTTCCAAAAAAGGTAAAAACAAAAATTGTATTGATGGTTCAATTGTAATATTGTAGTATCAACTCACAATTTGTATTTGTCCTCATCTATTAACCCTACAAAGCTTTTATTTCAGCTCGATTTTCAGAGCGTTATGCCCGAAAATTAACAAGATCCCTAACGTTCATTGTTTCCGGCATCATTTTCGGATGGTTTATCACAACCTTGGTTAATATTTCATCCGAACAATTGGGGGCATCTGATTTTGATATGTTTTTGGTTCATACGGACTTTGGATGGCCAGCCAATGTGGCCATTGCAGCCAATTTCTTCATCTATTACAACACTTATCCCGATTACAGAAGAGCCTTCACACAACAATTGAGTGCCATTGGAATTAAAACGGGGAAAAGGAAACGAACGATCAGGAGTAAGCCCACCATGTTTGGGCAAGAGAACTCAAAACCGGTTACTAATTGATACCTCAACTTTTTTTGGCAAATAAATTGGAGATTCTTTTATTTTCGAGGTCGTTATTTTAATGTTCGCCACTTCCCTCTTCAGGGCCATTGGCTTCATAAGTTTCTTTTGCTTCAGCTGGCTGAATATAAGCGCCACGAGCTGGACAAGGACAATATTGACCGTCTTGGCCGGGGATTCCTTCGGTTCCAGGGACTCCAGGTCTTCCTCTTGGACCTGGCATACCTGGAGCACCAGTAGCTCCAATATCACCAATCTCCCCAACCACTCCATCAACACTGGTGCCAGGAATTCCAGGTTCTCCGGCTTCTCCGGGCGCTCCAGGTGCTCCTTGAGGACCGGCAACGCCAGGGATTGACTTAACCCCAGAGGCCCCAGGAGCTCCAGGTTCTCCGGGAATTCCATCAGCTCCTCCTTCACCTTGATCTCCTTCAGCTCCAGGTGGTCCGGGAGGCCTGGAGGAACGGGAACAGCGTCAGGGCCATCAGAGCCTGAAACACCGGGAATTCCAGGACGGCCAGGGACTCCAGGTGCGCCAGGAGGACCAGCTGGGCATTTAATACAAGGTTGTTGGTAGAGAACATCAGCCAAAGCATTTCCGGACATTCCGTTACGACCACTTGGACCGGGAACTCCAGGTGATCCGGGGATTCCTGGACGACCTGGAGGGCCTGGATGGCCTGGAGGACAGTTGTTTGGTTGGAGACCACATTCTAAATGATAAGAAGAATTACTTTGTATAGATATAGATAGATAAGATAAAAACAGTAAGACTTACTGCACTGTGGAGGAAGTCCTGATTGTCTACTTCCTCTGAAAATGCTTTCAAATGGATTTCTCTTCAAGGGATTTGCCTGGGGCTTTATTGGAATCAAATTTTGCATTGCCATCATCTCGCTCCAAGCATCTTTTGTCAAGTTCTGAAATGGGTGATATCTTAAAAACAATATTTTTTTACATTAAACTCGTAGATATCAGCCATAAGTTCATCCCTCATTTCGGTGATCTCATTGTACATTCTGAAAGTTGTACAAAGGGCGATCAAAATCGCACCAGTAGAAATGGTGACGGCTAACAGTGTAGCCACTTTTCCTGGCTCCATCTAAAATTACAGTAACTATAAAATACGAATAAAGTATTGTCATGAAATATATAAGTGAATGAAGTGTTTAAGCAAAGTACGGCAACGTTGAGTCATCGGAAAGCTGTGAGTTCGTTAACGGCAATCTTTTTTGATGAGAATCGTTATAAAAACCCGAGATCCGGTTTGAAACAAGTTCAGAAGAGAAAAGCGAGATCCGCGCATCCCTTAAAAAAAGCCCGTTCCTTTTTGTTCCCAAACTCTGAAGTCACCGTCTTTCAAGATATCACATTATGACGTTCCTTCCCATAAATTAATACTTGCATACGGTAAACAACTTTTATACGTCAAATAAAGCGTCCATAATTATTTTAGAAAGATCTATTCCTAAAAGAGTTTGTCAATGAATTTCACCGACATTACAGTGTCTAAATTTACAATACAGTGTCTAAATTTGTAAACCGGTCATATTACCTAAAGCAGAATGGAATATGCATGCCGAAAGGATGGCCCATCGCTCCTTTGATCCCTAATTAAAGAAGATTCAATCTTTGGCGGCGGCGGAATGAAATGATCATAATGTTACCTAAGGGAAGGAAATGATGGGAGGTCCAGTGAAGATGGCCAAAATCATCACTGAAAATACATACTGCAGTGTCATTGTATCTATTTTCAATCTTAGTCAAATTTAGTTTTAGTTAAAAGTTGCAATCTGTTGTGTGTTTAAGTTTTTTTATCTTGAGAACGATTCATAAAACCCGGAGGGAATATCAGGTGGCGTTTTGGGATGCGCTCGGGAGATTTATGATTTACCGCGTCGGTTTCTTTAATATCCATTTCCAAGATAATATTTACTCACAACATTCCCGTTCCCAAGTTCCACGTAAACCGTGTGTTACCCAATTTTACAAAGAGAAATAATCCTTAGTTCACTGTTTGTAATAAATTATTTTCTAAAATGGCCCAGAAAAGTGTACTCGTCGCTATTCGAGAAACAAAATGGCATTCACAACGAAAAAGTAGTAAAATCAGTACTAAAATAAATGAAACTTTCTGTCACTTCCGTTCTGGTCAGTGTCAATGACTCTTGCTTAAAATTACCGCGGGTATTCTCATGTTCCGCTCCCATTCCCAACTCATTTTCAAACCATCCATTAATATTTTCTGCGTCTCTTCTTTCCACTTGCTCTTTCACTGGCACTTTTACAAGGCAGAAAAAACAGGTAGCACTTACTGATTACGCAAATCGTTGATTAACCAGCACTTGTCCGGTCATTCCCATAAAATACGGAATCAAAAAAAGACAGGAAATTCTCAAGATAAACACAGAAACCTAAGGAAATCATAATCAGTGCGGGTTTCAGAGCAAGTGACATATCATTCATTGGATTGAGGTGGTCTCTGAAAGGTGAAATGAGTCCCCGTTCCGTTACCTTATGGCAATTCTTGTTGGATTTGTTAGCAAATGAGGAATATGGGCAGGTTGTGCAGTGGGTCAACAAGGAAAGGGCCGAGTTTAAGGTATGTTATTACTAGATTTATAAAATAAAATGGAATGGAAACAAGGAGATAGACCTAAATTTTGTTTTAGGCATAAATATCTTAAGTTTTCAGCTTATCCATCCCGAAGCTGTCGCTCGTCTCTGGGGTCTCCGCAAGGACAAGAAGAAAATGAATTATGATAAACTTTCCCGTGCTCTGAGGACCTACTATAAGAAGAATATCATGGTGAAAGTGAAGGGAAAAGAGTTCGTCTACCGGTTTGTTCTTAACAGCAAGATGAGTTTTGGGGAGGAATCGTTGGAAGAGTCATCAGAAGAGAACCCTTCACTTGCCAATTCTTCAACCAGCTCTTCAAATAATAGTTCTTTAGATAATTCAACTTTGTCATCAAACTGTCGCTCTTTTAGTATCGACAAAATAACTGGTGATGAAGGTAAGTTTCAAGATAATAATCTTTTTTCAGGACCGTCTTTGGCAAATACTTTGACAACAAACAAAGTTTCCTCTCTTTCGTTTGAAACCCCAAAACGGCGCACCTTCCAAAGACTTGGCAATGAAATGAAACCCGAAAATCTACAGAATGGTAAGCATAACAAATTTTAATAATGATAAAGATATCACCTTACCCGGTCTTAAGATATTTAATATCGGTGAACGCTGATTTTGTTCCAGGTACCCCGGCTCTTCAGCTTTCTCAGCATAGTGATGTGCCGTTCTTCAATCAAGGTTTGGCCAACAGATTTCTACTTCTCCAAGCGATAACCGCGTATAACTTGAATAATTTCAAAACATCGGGGTCTAACTGTTAGCTTTTGAATTTTACAAAATATTTAGAATAATACGACTTCCAATCGTCTTTTCCGCGTGGGTCCTCTTCTCTTTCCGGGTGTCTTAAACTCTTCAGCTACCGTAATCATAATATCTTTTATTGTGTAACCAATTTTCAGTAAAATAAATTTTTTTCTCTTCTCCAAATAAACATCTATTTACAATTACTGAGCAGTTATTACCGGTATTCGAAAGCATTTTTGGTACGTAAAGAAATCCTAAAGTCAAGATCGTATTTTAAGGACATTAGGGCCTAAACGATATTGACATTGGGATTTAGAACTGATTGTGAATAATTAAGATCAGAACGGAGGGCCTTGGTCTCTTCCGGAATGGATTCATCGTCGATCAGATTCGCAATTTCCATCAATTCGTTGACTTCTTTCTTGATTTTATAGGCTGTATGCCTACTCTTTGCTCGTTCGGCCCAGCATTCCTTCATCATATCCGTTAGCTCTTTTAGGACTTCCTCAAATAACTTATGTAATATTGATGTACTAGGGATATGAAAATAAAACGAATGTTCCTTACATTAGAGCCATTGGTCCATTCATCTTCTAAGAATGGCCTTTTCTTTTCATAACAAACACATTGTCTCATCTGATCAAAGGAAGGATCACTGTCCACTAGATTTTGATATGGAAGACTTGGAGGTCGTGCTTCTATTGTCTAGCAAATACATTTAATTTAGAAAAGACTTGGCTATTCTTACCGTTGCCGTATTACAAGAGTCCCTTGATCGATGCAACTCAAATGAAGGCCGATATCTTAGAGGTGCGTAACTGGCTCCAGAACTTGTCGCAATACCTGAACTTGATGAGAAACTAATCATTCTTTTGTGGGTTCGAGGAGCTCCATGACTTTTGGATGTCTAAAATAAAGAATCAGTACTTTTTATAAGGCATTGATCTCACCTGTATCCTATTTATTATCTCCCAGATAACCAAAGCAAATGAATAAACGTCAGCCATCTTGAATTCATCGAAATTTCGGACATTCAAACTATGATTTAGTATTTCTGGTGCCATATATCGTTTTGTTCCAACTTGAACATTCAATTTTGAAGGGAGAATCACATCTTCTTCTCTAAAATATGACATGTTAGAGTTTGAATTAACATACAATCGAACAGCCAATCCAAAATCAGCAATGCAGCAGACTCCTCTTCGTTTGACTATGATATTCTTAGACTTGAGATCTCTATGAGCGATTTGAGGCTTTCGGCGACTTCCAGTGCCATGAACAGCATTATGAAGATGTTCAAGACCAGCGCATATACTGCAATATTAAATTAAATGTCAAAACCCTATAAAAATGAATACAAAAAAGTTATTCAATCTTACCTCTGAATATGCCCTAAGGCTTCTTTCAACGTCAATGGCTCGCTTTTCCTCAAATAATCATACAAAGACCCCAAAGCATGATAATCCGTGATCAACAACATCTGAGTAAGAGCATCAACATTACTGCTAATATCTGACGCCACATATTCTACAAAATGATATTAGTTGTGTACGATTCACAGTATACTGTGCAAGATTTAATCGATGTGGCATTTCGTCACAAATAGAATTTTTGAGAAGATTCTTTGACTGTTTTCCCTTGGCAAGCCTGGACAAAACCTTGCTCTCCGTCAGAAATGAATATTTAAAGATCTTCTTGATTTTTTGAGACCAATTTCGGCCACCAAAAATTCTTCCCAAAGAACTTTTATATCTAAAATCTTTTCCTCAACCAATAGTGTGTGGACGAAACGTCTAAACGGTTTAGGAAATACGCTGGATTAACGTGCAGTAAACTTACGTAATATATTTTCGTGATTGAGCATCTGAGTCTGATAAATATCCCTCTCATTTTTCCAGGATTCTTCTTCGGTTGTGTAGAAGGTCTAAAGAATATTTAGCATACAAGATATAGTTCGTACCTTCACAGCAACAATAGAATCCCTGTAAATAGCTCTTCTGACCTCACCGTATCTTCCTCTGGCCACTAGCTCTAACATGGTAAGATTCAACGCGATTGTTCGCTGATTTAAAGTAACTAATCCAGATCCGGAGCCTGAACCGCTTCTAAAAAGATAAAACGTGAAATTATTGTAAGCAAGTCAACTTACTCCCAAGTGCACTCTGATCCACAGTAACTTTTTTCATTGTCTCCAAGACCAAGCAACGCTGTTTGATTGGGCAAGGATTTCTTTAATTTTCCTTAAAGAAAAATCATAATTATACGATTAATATGTTTTGAGTTGACTTACCATTTCGTTTCAGACATTTGAGCAATAAAATTACGCAAGTGATGAGGACCGCGCCAATCAGAGATCCGATTGCCATGAAGATCAAAAGGGCTTTTCGTCGGTTACTTAAGCTGAATGTGCTCTCTAAAATACAGAGAGCACATTATTATACCAAGAGAAACATAAATCAATTCTCACCTTCATCATCAGCCATTGGAACATTTACATATTCTGGCGGGGTAATATTCAAATTACAGTAAGTCCCTTCATAACAACACGCAATACTTCGTGGAACTGCGTGTGATATCTTCCAGGATTGACACTGGTATCATAATTAATTGTTATAAAATTTAAAACAAATATATAAACACCCTTCAAGGCCATACTTGTTAACTTACAGTAAGATCGGAGCCATCAGACCCCCTTTCCAAAGGAGCACATCCATAAGAATGCCAGGTTTCCATCCTCCCCAATTCTTGATTAAATACCTAGAAATGCAAAATACAAACTGAGAGTCTTACTTCTTCTACTGCATGATAACAGGCAGCTGTTTCGTGTTTTATACAGGTCTTATTGTACTCGCAAAAGTCATCGCCATAGCTACAATAACATAAATTCTTGTACGTAGAGTTGTCTAGATGGATTATGTTGTGATTATAGGGCAATTTGTGGACTGGAGCTGAAAAATTCTGAGATTTAATTTACAAAAAATACCTAGCTTATATTTCGCTTAAAATTATATTACTAATGATTTAAAAAAATTGAATTTCATCGTATTTCTTTTCAAACACTTACGCATTTCATTGAGAAATCGTCTTTGTACATGTTTGGCGTGGCTGAGATCAAAAGAAACGGGAAGAAAAACAAAAATCGCCAGACAAAACGTCCTATTCGGTCGGCGTGGAGTTATCATTCATTCGCATTTACACTCCAGACAATGATTTTAGATGATCTGAAAGTCATAAGACATTCAATGTCTATCAGTCACTACATAATTATGTAAAAAAATCGAGTAAAACCGCGAAAATGAGGTATCTTTTACCCGGAAAATTAATGGACTAGTAACTACTTACACAGTAATTAATTACAACTAAATTGATTGGAGAAAAAATAAAACTTGGGTTTTGGGAGGGGAGGGGGCGACAGAGGGACCCAGCGATGCGTGATTTCTTATCAAATCACATTGATTGAAATGTTTTTGGGTGGGAAGAAGAGAAAGAACATCGAGAAGAACATTAAAGTAATCAAGAAGAACATCGACAAGTTATGCAATTACTCAGCGCTTACAGATAATTACAGCGACAAGATGGATGGGTCAAGAAACGATTTATGCGATGGCGCCGACACAAAACAACCAACATTAATCGGGGCGGACAAACGAACCTTGTTTTACATGGGTAATTAACCGTATTTCTTTATTTTTGCAAAATGATAGTCTATTTTTGTTGACATCATGTACGAAAAGTTAGTTTAGAAATTGATAGTAAAACGTACAGAGAGTATAGGGGACTGTCAACAAAGTGGTTCCTCTTCCGGTCTCCAGCCCTCCTTATCATTTACATAAAACACAAAAACTGGGCGAAAGATGTGCCGCCATAGCTCAGTCGGTTAGAGCGTGGGTCTAATAAGCCCAAGGTCGCAGGTTCGACCCCTGCTGGCGGCAAATCAATCCTTTAGAACATTGTTTTAATGTAAAAATATTTGTTTTGCTTACTGTACCTTCAAAACTGACCATCACAAATACGAAAACATGAACTCTCTTTTCCCTTTTCCAGATCCATGAGTAATGGAAACCAAAAACATTCGGAGAGAGTAACTGTGGGAAGGGGAAGTAGGTAGTCGATGAGAGGCGGACAAAGCCCATCAAAATGCCATAAATCGTGCGCGACCTTTGGGCCAGCCGAAATTTGGAGGGAAACTGGGAATTTAAATGGACAAGGGGTCTACAACAACATGGCCGACATACATGATATCCACCATGACATTAAGACAACCAGATTCAAAAAATATATATTATCATTTATTGGATGCAAAAAAAAGAAAGAAACCCTAGACGGAGAGCGACATTCTGGAGCCACATAAACCCCGCGACAGAAGGGTATCCTATTTACAAAGTGAATTTTAAACAAAGATTTGTGTGGAGGGAATCACAGAAATGGCAAAGAAGACCGGTTACGGTATTGCGAATGTAATTTACATATCTGGAGAAGATGATCACTGAGCTCGAAAACCTGAGGTCACATCGGCCATCTCGGCAAAACTAAAAATATTACAAATTAAGTAGCAATTAAAGTATCAAGTAAAATAAAAAAAACGTTAATTTAATTTTCAGTCAGAAAAATGCAATAAACTTACGAATGTCCGAATTTTAAATGAATAAATGTGAAAACACATCCGAGAAAGACACAAATACTGCCAATTACAATATAAGCAATCCCCAGAAAAGTATTCTTTCCTCCGGCCCAAGAAGTTGTCGATATCACAAACGACTTCTTCCCATTGAACATTGAGATATTATAATCTAAAAAAATTACTATAAAAACACAAATCAACACGATGATGGTATCTAGAGCAATATCGACTTACTATTCTGTATCCTCAAGATGTATCTGCCCTGAGGAATTCCATCATACATTATCCGATACAACTTTCTGAATGAAGGAAGAGCAGCCGTTCTCATCCAAACTATGAAATCAACGTTCTGGAGACCAGTATTAGAGATATTGCTGGGGTCCAAGTCGCAAAGATTTGTTTTCCAATTTGGAGGTCTAGCATAATCCGCAAATTGATTGCATAGATCAATCAAATTGCTGCTCGGAGGGTTTCGGAACTTTACATTTTGATCTACACTCCAAACAACGCCGTCGTAAGTCCATGGAACCGGTGTAATTCCATCCTCTCGTAATATTTGAAAGGTATCTAAAATACAAATAACATCGTAATGAAACACTTACCATTGAACATTGAATTCGCAATCGCACCACACGGCAAGATTTTCTTTTTATTATTATCGAAATCATAAGGCGAACATTCTCCCACATCACCAAGCTGAATACCAGCCAGCTGTCGATCGCTTCGACTTTTCACATATCTTCGATGATTTTGGAAATAATTCTTGAGTTGATAGTAAAAGAAAACCTTCTCATTAAGATTTTCGTCTATTTGAAAAGGAACATCACAAAGACCAGGCCCGCAATTATCGTAGGGAATCACTTGCTCGTATACTAAAAAGAAAAGGATAGGACAATAAAAACCGTAAATTTAAAGATAAAAAAACCACTTACCTTTGTTGGCATATACAAATAGAACCACGCCGATAGGGATGAAAAGAAACCCGATCAGGAATACAGTCGGAATCGCAGTAAATGCAGTTAAAATTGGCTGCCAAGCAGGCAACTTTTGCTGTCGTAATTTGGAATCTAGAACAAGAAACATAAAACATAAAATAAACATACCATTTGGCTTATTCTTCAGCTTCTTATCCGTCTCAGATTCGGTTGCTATCGGAGTTGGCTGGCCATCTTGAACTTGAGAATTCTGCAGAGGAGGCATAGCTCCAGTTTAACCCCTAAATCAATATAATAAGGTTAAAAGAAATAAAAATGGCTAGAATAACGGAAATGGAACACAATAACGATTGCTTTTATTATGAATAACACCCATGTCGGCTGGTCTCACAAAAATATCTCAACGTGTCACGGAATGCCAAAGATTTTCGCATTCATTGTTTTCGTGGTGGGAGAAGAACGATTTCATGGAAATCTTGAAATTCAAATTTATAAATCTTTGAATTTAGAGTTGCACCATAGCACTATTTATTTGCAAATAATAATATTCATTCACAGTTTTCACAGGACATGAATAGTAAAATAAGATAAGAAAAGATGTTAGATCTGCTTGAAACGGCGTCTGTAACCGTTCTTGTTTCCTCCGGAAGTAGCAGGGGCATCGTATCCCTGGCCAGCTCCAGCACTTGGGGAGATGACTGGCTGACGAGGTCCAGATGGAGAAGCGCGTGATGGTGGGGCTGGTGGGGCGCTGTTTCTTGTTGGGCAAGGACAATATCCAGAGTCCTTCCCGGGACCACCTGGGCCTCCGAGTTTACCGTTTTCTCCGTCCTTTCCTGGCTCTCCTGGTTGTCCAATTGGTCCCTGTGGTCCGGCCTCTCCTGGTTCTCCGGGTGGTGGGGCTTCTCCTCGAGCTCCTGGATGTCCGCGGTTTCCTTGACGGCCTGGGGGTCCTTTGGGACCAGGTGGGGAGGTGGCCTTTCGTCCATCTTGACCTGGATGTCCTGGTTGACCCTTGTTTCCGGCTGGTCCTTGTTCTCCTTGGTCTCCGGGTGGTCCTTGAGGTCCTGGGAATCCATCGTTCCCTGGGTATCCGGCCTCTCCTGGATGTCCTTGAATTCCGGCTTCTCCAGCAGTTCCTGGGGGCCCTGGGGGACCGGGTCTTCCAGCTGGGCATTTGATGCATTCTGGTTTCGGCTTGGGAGTTGTGTTAGGGACCTCGCCGGGGGCTCCTGGATTACCAGCTTGACCCGGTTTTCCATCAATTCCTGGCTCTCCTCGGCTTCCGGGTTTTCCCGCAGGTCCAGGTGGGCAGCTGTTAGCGACTGGAGCACAGTTGCAAGACGCTTGACGCTTGTTACGACCAATGAGTTGGACGAAAGAAGGTCGGGCCTTTGTGATTGCCTGGCTTCCTGAGACGATCATCACTCCTTGCCAAGCCTCATTAGCCATGAACTTGAACTCCTGCATGTCCTCCATGACTTCATCGTACATGGAGTTTATGTCTTGGAAGAGAACACCGACAGTGATCAGAGAGATGACCACAACGAGAGCGGAGGTGCAGGCCGCGAGACCGGCCAAGAATTTGGTGCTCATACTACAAAGGATTATATATAATAATAGATCAATAGATGATAACAAAATTTAATGAACACTTACCTGTGTTGCTTGTGTATGAACAAGGAAGCGAACTGGCTTGTTAGATCAGGCTCGACCCCATCTTTTATACTCTTCTTGAGGTCGTTCCAGGTATTTTTTGTTTCCACTCCAACATTTTGCACTCCGAATGTCAGCCTTTTCACACTGGTCGGCGAAAAAACTCTGATCGCTGCGACTTTTCACATTCAAACAAAGGAATCGCGCGTGCGCTGGAATCTGGCTAGTCATGCCCTCGGGGCAAAATTTCAAACTCATTTTGACATTCGACATCGTAAATAATAAATAATTTGATAGCGTTTAGAAAGGGGAGTAATGTTCGGAAAGGTGGTTTATTGTCTGAGAAGATGGTTGACAAGCTCTAAAGGTATATAAGCGGTTTGCAAGGGCTGTAATTCAATTGAGAATTCAAGAAATTGCAGAAATTTACCTTTTGTTTCCCATACAATTTTCGTTGTTAAACATTATTATTCTTATGTCTATGACGTTTATTATTTCTAATTCCTTAGTGTTTCTGACGTCTTACTGAGTAGTAAGGCTATATTCCCTGCTTAAGAGACACACATACATATAATGCTTCCTTCTTGCTTTTGAGTCTGTGTTTGAGTCATCGATACTATTTAAAAAGTTAAAGGCTTTTTTTTGTCATTACGTATGATCCTGCATAATACATCAGAAAGCCAATAATTTAACACATACATACATATATACATTTATTATCAATCCTGCAGTCAACTACAATAAAATCTATTGTTCATTACTATCACAAATAACTATTTCATCACTATTTACAATCTGATCCGCTTCGCATAATTGGGGACTCCAGCATTGGCTTCAGGAGTGTGAGGAGTAGCGGCAATGACGGGGCTACCCACAGCAGGAGCAGGAAAATCATAGCCACCAGACGTTCCCGGAAGAGCGCCAGGAGGGGCGACAGCCTTAGGGGCTGTCCGTTTGGTGGGTTCAGGAAGGGCCGGAGCATTCTCTCGTTTCGGGCATTGACAGTAACCAGAGTCTGGGCCGGGTTTGCCTGGTGCTCCAACTTTTCCGCCATATCCAACACGTCCAGGTGGGCCAGGAGGTCCAACTTTACCTTGAGGTCCTGGTTCTCCTGGAGGTGAGGGTGGGGGCGTTTCTCCGGATTCTCCTGGTTCTCCTCGAGGCCCTGGATATCCTGGAGGTCCTTTGGGGCCAGGTGTTGGAATGGCCTTCCTTCCATCGCGTCCTGGATGTCCAGGTTGACCAACCAAACCAGCAGGGCCAGCTGGTCCTTGATCTCCTCGAGGTCCGGGAGGTCCAGGATGACCGTCATTTCCATGGAATCCATCTTCTCCGGGAATTCCATCTCTTCCAGCTGGACCAGCTTCTCCAGGTGGTCCTTTTGCGCCAACCTCTCCAGCCGGGCATTTAATGCAATTTCTGCTGGGAGGGGGAGTTGGCTTCACTTCTCCGGGAGCTCCATCATTTCCGGGCTTTCCTGGAGGTCCGGGTTCTCCAGGTTCTCCTCGATCTCCTGGCTTTCCAGGAGCCCCAGCTGGACAATTCACGGCTCGAGGAGCACACCAACAGGTGGCTTCTCTTTTGTTGCGACCAACCAATTCAACGAACGAAGAGCCCTTACTGTCACGTTGGATGGGGTTACTCACATGCATTATCCCACTCCATGCATCATTTGCATACAGTTTGAATTCAGACATATCGTCCATAATCTCATCGTAAAGAGAGTTGATGTCTTGGAATAGGACTACAGCGCTGTACAACGAAGCGATAACCACTAAAGCTGAGCCAAACGCCGCTACAACGGCCAACGATTTGGAGGACATTGTTCTAAAAAGTAATTGTAAACACAAAACATATTTTGGTGACAAAGATATAAACGAAAGTCTTACCTTCGGAGTGACTCTCCAACGAACTGGATTTCACACTTTCGCCCATGACTTGCTCCCTTTTATAGGTAGACTCAGATATCCCTTATCCGCGGGCGATGTCCACAAAAAGTTAAAATCCCTGAGGAAAAAAGTTAGAAAACAAGTTGGAATCGCGCTAAAAAGTAAGAGTGAAAGTCGCGGAAATAGTGTAAGTTTAAGAGAGTGGTAGAGAAAAAAAGATTAAAGAGTGGACACACCTTGGGTGATGGGTTCAATATTAATACTTTTTAGAGGAGTTAAAGTCATAAAGCAAGTTCAAAAAGTAATAAAATTTAAGAAGGCAGGTTTGGTTTACCGAATCTAGACTAACATGAAAAGAAATCTATCCTTCATGTTACAGTAACCTCACAATTTCTAGTGACATCACAGTATTACAAATCTTCGAAATGTGACCCATGACCCAGAAATTATATAAATCTGAACCAGTTTTTTTCGGTCGAGGGGTTCAAGAAACAAACTCATAAGTCAAAAACCGTTCAGAATTACAACGAACCCGTGAATTTCCTCACCTCCGATCTCTTTCTTGACTCACGACCCCATCTTTTTTCTTTTGTTTCAGAAATCATCGACAAATGCGTCGCCTGAAAAACGAAAAAAAACTCGTTTTATCCAAGGTAAAACCTAAAATAATCTTGAAAAGCGCAAAAAATTTAACGGAAGATAAGAAAAAAGAGATAAAGATCGAGGGGAAAGAAGAGGGTGCAAGGAAATTACAATCAAAACATTCCACGACTTCTGGAACCATCGACAACTGTAAAATGGGTTGAACTTCTTTGCAATGCTACCCTATTTAAGGCATATAAAATGTGAGAGTAATTGTAGCCAATCATCTGTGTCTCCTACAGATAAGAATGGGTACATTATCATCATAGATCACTTCATTTGCCAACTAAAATTTTATTTTACAGATAATGAGCCGATTTATCGTGGGAACCGCGGCCGTTGGGTCGGCAGCCGCTGTGGTCTTGGCTTTGGTCAGCGCCATCTACATCTATAATGATATCAACTCTCTCTATTCCGAGATCATGCTTGACATGCAAGAATTCAAGCTCTATGCCAACGACGCCTGGGGAGGAATGATCAACATCCAGCAGATCAACAAGCCCAAGGTGACCTTCGAGTCTCTTGTCGGCCGTAACAAGCGTCAAGCTGCTTGCGCTTGTGCTCGTCAAGCTGAAAGCTGCCCTCCAGGCCCACCTGGACCACCAGGAACTCCAGGTCTTCCTGGTGACGATGGTACCCCAGGACAAGCTGGTCAGCCTGGCCGCACTGGAGTCTCTCAACTCGACCTCCCAGGCCTGAAAGGTGCCTGCATCACTTGCCCAGCTGGCCCCGCCGGACCACCAGGTCCAGATGGACCCGCTGGCCCACCAGGCCCAGACGGTCAGAACGGAAACACAGGTCCAGACGGACAACCAGGAGTTGCTGGACCACCAGGCCCAAGCGGAGATCAAGGACTAGCCGGAAACCCGGGAACCAACGGACCTCCAGGAAACCCAGGACAAGATGGACAACGGGCCAACGCTATTCCCGGACCCAAGGGACCTGTCGGACCAGCTGGAGCTCCAGGAGCCCCAGGGGATGCGGGAGCCGCCCCACCACCAGGCCCACAAGGACCTCCTGGCCCAGTTGGACCAGTCGGACAGCCAGGAAACCCCGGTCCTGACGGTCAGCCAGGTACAGCTGGAGGCCCAGGAGTCCCAGGAGCTGATGCTGCGTACTGTCCTTGCCCAGCCCGTACTGGAGAGGCCCCGGTTGCTGCCGCCCCCGCCGTTGCCCAATCTTATGAAGCTGCCGCCCCAGCTAGCCAACCAGAAGTCGCCACTGCCGCTCCAGCCCCAGCTCCTTCCGGCTACCGCCGCAGAAAGCTCCGCCGCCAACGTCAACGCCAGGCTTAGACCGTCGGCGACGACTGAACTCTTAACCTTAACTGAAATAAATGAATTGACTCAATTCGGATACTTTTTTGATTGTTACTTAGTTCTCGTTGTTCCAAGTTTTTTAACCCAATTTAAAAGTTTCTGGGCTCATTAGCGCCCGATTGATGGGTTTCCTTCCTCCAGCGACAATGCCTCAGCAAACGCCTTAAGAGAGCGCCTTTGTTTCAGCGAACAAAAAATGTCGCGCGAGAGTGATGGAACCCGAGGGATAGAAATGATGATACGGAGTGATGATAAACAACAATGGGGTCAGTGCAAAAAAGTGTTCCGCCTGGTATAAAAGGCCTGGCTGGACTGGAACACGCATCCTAGGCTTCAGGTTCACTCAGCTGTAAAGGTATCTACTCCTTTTATCTCTATTTTCAAGTTATTTTTTATCCCTTACTTGTCATTAGTAAATAAATTTTGTTTACAGCCAATGAGCGCGAAATTCCTTGTTGTCGCGACCTCCGCGGTCTCAGCCGTCTTCATTCTCGGAGCTCTCATTTCCGTTGGCATGGTCTTCCAGGACATCAACTCCCTTTACGATGAGGTCATGGTTGATATGAAAGACTTCAAATCAGCCGCCAACGATGCTTGGCACGGAATGATGGCCGTCTCAACTCCAGAAGGAGAACCAAAAACTGAGACTTTTGCCCAGCTCATTGGAAGAAACAAACGTTCCACCCAATGTGAATGTGCCCGCAAGGCCAACAACTGCCCAGCTGGACCACCAGGCCCAGCCGGACAGCCTGGAGAGAAGGGAGAAGAGGGACCAAATGGAGAGAATGGAAAGCCCGGAGCCCCTGGAATCGCTCTTCTTGGCCCCAACAGAAAAGGGGGTTGCATTACTTGCCCAGGAGGACCTCCAGGAAGACCAGGACCAATCGGAAAGCCCGGTCCAATCGGTCAGCCAGGTCTCCCAGGACAAAAAGGATACCCAGGAAACGACGGATTCCCAGGACCATTGGGCCCTCTCGGAGATGCCGGAGCACAAGGACCTCCTGGAGAACCTGGATCAGTTGGACACCCAGGAATGGACGGCCGCAAAGCTGTCTCTCCACCTGGACCCAAGGGATCTATTGGATTGGTCGGACCCCGAGGACCTGCTGGAGAAAAGGGAGAAGCCCCACAACCCGGAGAGCCCGGAGAACCAGGACCAGAGGGAGCTCCAGGAGCCCCAGGAAAGGACGGACTCGACGGAAAACCTGGAACCGACGGAGGCCCAGGAGGTGCCGGAAAGGACGCCGAATATTGCCCATGCCCATCTCGCAGCAGCGGTGGTCCTGGCAGTGCTCCAGCTGGCCCAGCCAAGCCAGCCGCTCCGATTTTAAACGCTGGAGCCGGACAGAATGGAGCTTACAAAAAGAAGAGACGTCTTCGTAACTAAACCACAGTATCTATTTGTATATTACTAAAACAAATAAATATTTGGCAATTGAAATTACTTATTATAATACTTTGTCTTTTTCGATTTCCTCACACAACGTTTTGTCGCTTCAGAAAAGCGGAATTCTGGCCAATACTCGCCATTATTGATAGCTCTTGGGGTTCAAAGGCGGCCCAAATCATCAACGAGCTACCTCCTAAATTACGGTAAAATTACAGTATGAGAAGTGCCGTTTTCCTTGGAGATTGTTAGCTAGGCCTCTGTTGGTTTTACATACTACAGGAACGATATCACAAAAGAACCGAACAAAATTACGGCACTTCTATACAGTAATTTTACCGTAATTTAGGACGTATGATTTGGGCCGCCTTTGAAGAACCCGAAGAGCTTCCGGTGGCAGCCACATGAACTCAAATTAAGAGCCTTTTGTACCAGGAGCCGTAGGTAAACATCTAGCACCGTACTGGCAACAAGGTTCCCCTTTCATGCCGAACAATGTCCGCGACTACTGTAGCCGGGTGACAAAATAGTACCTTGAACCACTAGAATGGACTGCACGAATGTTCCTAGGATCTAAACCGGATATAAAACTTGTCAGACCTCACAGTTTGTAAATTATACCACAATAAAACGCAGTATTCTACCGTAGCCAAGCCAAAATCTGTCGTTTTCCGATTCTGGGACAATTTTAACTAGTATACCTTAAAAAAGCTTGCTCGGAGTGTTAACGACCATCTGATCGACGTCAATGAAGCCTCGAGAAACTTAACTAAACATTAGTTATTGTTATTGAGTGTTTTAATTAGGCTAATAAACCAAATTCGTGAGTGCGGTTATAATTTTGAAGCACCGAAAAATTACAGTATTTTGATTTTTTCAAGTTTTTTCTAAAATACGGTAATTTGCCGAAATAATTTTTTGGCACATGATTTGTAATAGATTAATGCACATTGGTGCCAAATATGACACATTTCTATTGGAAACCACGGAAGTTACATCAATTTTGAAAGTGCGGTTATAATTACGATCCGCACTGTATAGAATGTTCAAAAACAGTTTCCCGGGTTTTTAGCAAACCGGTGAAATCCGCAACTAAAAAATTTAATTGTCAAACTTATCAAATATGGTGTTTTCGAAGGATAAAACAGACCAGCTAAAACAAGAAAAAATCACTGATCAAGTCTATATTTTTTTCTGCCAAAGATTTTACTCAATACTAGACTAAATTACAATTTTTCTGATTTCTCTCTTTTTTATTTATCAGTAGGCCAAACATTTATTTTCGTGGCATGACGCGACGAGAATTCCGTGAAAAATGTTGTGATCACATTCTCCATAAATCTCGACAAAGTTTCAGGAGAATTGTTTTGAAATAAAAGTTTTCCCCACAATTGGCAATGAACTGAAAATCCCTGGCATTACGTTTCAGGCTGAAAAGGTGGGGAAATTTTAATTCGTGCCTAGTATTACATCACTTTAACTATTTTGTGTCAATCAGAATAGGGTGTAATTGTTATTGGGACAACTGTGAAGTGCTGTCGCAAAGATGTCGAGCCTGGGATCAGTACCGGATACCATAAACTTCCCGGCTGAAGAAAAGAAAATCCTTGAGCATTGGGATAAGGAAGAAACCTTCAAAAAATCCCTAGAGTGAGTTGTCAAGTTGTTATTTCATTCACTCTTTAGTTTATCCAAGGATCGACCTCATTTCACTTTCTATGACGGTCCTCCGTTTGCTACCGGTCTTCCTCATTATGGCCACATTCTAGCAGGAACCATCAAGGATGTTGTGACCAGGTGGGCTGCTCAGACTGGTCATCATGTCGAAAGACGCTTTGGTTGGGATACCCACGGTCTTCCAGTTGAATTTGAAGTCGATAAAACCTTGGGAATTAAAGGACCCGCTGATGTTCATGAAATGGGTATCGGAGTCTACAACAACCATTGTCGAAGCATTGTTATGAGATATTCAAATGAATGGAGACATACAGTGCAGAGAATGGGTCGTTGGATTGACTTCGACAATGATTACAAGACTTTATATCCATGGTTTATGGAATCCGTTTGGTGGGTCTTCTCCGAACTCTACAAAAAGAATATGGTATATCGAGGAGTGAAGGTTATGCCTTTCTCCACTGGATGCTCGACTCCATTGAGTAACTTTGAGGCCGGTCAAAACTACAAAGACGTTCAAGATCCTGCTGGTAAGAGGTTAAATTGTATTATAATTTAGATATGTTTATAAACAACCTTTTTTTGTTTAGCTTTTGTTGGATTCCAATTGAAGAAGAATCCAAAGAGGTCTCTTATCATTTGGACTACTACTCCATGGACTTTGCCCAGTAATCTGGCTATTGCTGTTCATCCGGACCTTGAGTATGTGGCTGTCAAACCAAAAGGAGGTGATAAAGAATATGTGCTGTTGAAGAGCCGGCTGACTGAGTTGTGGAAGAAGCCTGATCAGTACGAAATCCTCGAGACTTTTCCAGGAAAGACTCTTGGTGGCTTGGAGTACGAACCAGTCTTTCCTTACTTTGCTCATCGAAGAGAAACTGGAGCTTTTCGAGTTCTTTTGGGTACTTTCATCACTACTGATCAAGGTACTGGTTGTGTTCATCAAGCTCCTTACTTTGGAGAGGTAAGCGTTTTTATACTTTTTTTGTTTAGGGGTAACAAAACGAATTGAGATGTTAAGTAAATATAATATACGAATCATTTTTAGATCGATTACGCTACTTGTTTGGAACATGGTGTAATCACTAAAGATGGAGATTTGGTCTGTCCAGTCGACGAGAAGGGTCTCTTTACTGCTGAAGTCGCTGATTATAAAGGCCAATATGTCAAGGACGCGGATAAGGTTATTTTGAAAGCTCTTCAACAGTCCGGGCATCTGATTAAACAAGCCACTTGCCAACATAGTTATCCATTCTGCTGGCGCTCTGACACTCCGTTGTTGTACAAGGCCGTGCCGTCTTGGTTTATCAGAGTAGAGAGCATCGTTTCAAAACTTTTGGAAAATAACGATAAGACTTATTGGTAAGTAAAATCTAGAATGTTTTATTGTTGTTTAGGGTCCCAAGTTTCGTAAAGGAAAAGAGATTTGCTAACTGGCTTCGAGATGCCAGAGATTGGGCCGTCAGCCGAAACCGTTTCTGGGGAACCCCGATTAATCTCTGGGTCAGCGACGATTACAGTGAAATCGTGTGTCCATCCTCCATCAATGAATTGGAAGAATTGACGGGAAAGAAGATCACGGATATCCATCGAGAAAGTGTCGATGATCTTACTATCAAATCAAAATCTGGCAAGATCCTGAAGAGAACTTCAGAGGTGTTTGATTGCTGGTTCGAATCCGGTTCTATGCCTTATGCCCAGCAGCATTATCCATTTGAGAACAAACAGAGATTTGAAGAGAATTTCCCCGCTGATTTTATTGCTGAGGGAATTGACCAGACTCGAGGATGGTTCTACACTTTGTTGGTGTTGTCAACCGCTCTGTTTGATAAGCCTCCGTTTAAGAATTTGATCTGTAATGGACTTATCCTTGCCTCCGATGGAAACAAGATGTCCAAGAGCAAAAAGAACTATCCAGATCCATTGGAAGTTGTCAACAAGTATGGAGCTGATGCCCTGAGGCTCTATTTGATCAACAGTCCCGTTGTTAGAGGAGAGACCCTCAAGTTCAAAGAAGATGGAGTCAGAGAAGTCCTCAAGGATGTATTCTTACCTTGGTTCAACGCGTTCCGTATCTTGGCGGCTAATTTGAGGCTGTTTGAGTTGGTAAGCACAATTGTTTTGTTTTTTGTTAAGTTCCTGTTGAAACTAGTATTTTTTTAGGATACCAAGACCAAATTTGATTTCCACACTGGAAATGCGGTAAATGTAATGGATCGATGGATCGTGTCGTTCACCAACAGTCTGGTCCAATATGTCCGCAAAGAAATGGAGCTCTACCATCTTTATGCCGTTGTGAATCCTCTTACCAAATACTTTGATACCTTGACCAATATCTACATCAGATTGAACAGGAATCGCTTCAAGCCCGAGAATGAGGATGTTGAAGATCATCGTATCGCCCTATCCACTCTTGCTCATGTTCTGGTCACTGTTGTCAGACTGATGGCCCCATTCACTCCTTTCTTCTCTGAATATCTCTGGGCCCATTTGAAGACTGTCATTGGGTCAGATAAGGATTCTGTTCACTTCACTGACATTCCTGAGCCACACATTGAGTTGATTGATGCAGATGTTGAGAGACGAGTCAGCGCTATGAGAGAAGTTATTGACATTACAAGAACTCTGAGAGAACGAAAGGGAATCAGCACTCGAGTGAGTGAACTTATTATATAGTCAAATATTATTATACTTTCTATTACAGTATCCACTGAGAGAAGTGATCGTTGTAAACCGGAACCAACAATTCCTCGACGATGTACTCAGCTTGAAGAGTTATATTCAAAGTGAACTCAATGTGAAGGAGGTTACCGTATCTCAAGACAAGGCCAAATACGGAGTCCAACTGAAGGCCGAACCAAACTTCAAATTATTGGGAAAAAGATTGAGAGGAGATCAGAAGAAGGTCGCTGATTATCTGAGGAACACCGTCACTGAAAACGAATTGGAAGAACTGATCGCCAACTGTAAGATCACCGTCCTTGGATATGAATTGACTTCGGAAGAAGTGGGAGTCGCCTTTACTTGTGATTCTGGATCCGGGGGAAATTGGGAAACCCAAGCTGGGAATCAAACTGTCGTACTTTTGGATTGCACTGAAGATAACCAACTTTTGGAAGAAGGATTGAGCAGAGAGATCATCAACAGAATCCAAAAGTTAAGAAAAGAAGCGAAGCTTCAGCCTGATGATGTTGCCAGTGCTTATTGTACCTTCGAACCAGTTGACGGTCATCTTTTGAAAACGGCCAAGGCATATCTTGAGACGATCTCTAAGTCTACTGGAACTACCGTGAAGTTAAATGAAGGTACCAAGGGAAAGGTGGTGGCCTCAAGCAAATCCGAGATCAGAGATGAACAGGTTGAGGTGAGTTCTTCTTACTGTACTTGGGATTTTCATTGGAATTTTAACTATTTCAATATATCGATTTAGGTCAAGCTTATCCTTGGTGCCCCGTAACCGCGTTGAAGCTTGTTGTTATGAAATTATGGTGACCTGGCTGCTTTAATTACTCCATCCCTGTTCATGAAAACTTGTTGTTCATTATTATATTGTTCTGTAAACTTTTAATCATAATAAATATTGTTTGAGGTTCCGAATTATAAAAATAGTTGTTTTGAGCAAGGTAATTATTTTTGAAAGTACTAGTAAGTTTGATTGACAAGTTGTAGAATGAGTGAAGAAGCAATTCTAAGGAAGTTTGTGGCAGACGGAGATGGGTTTGGGGAGGATAAGAGGTTGCAGACTCTTTTTGTTCAACTCAGGAATCTTGGCCCAGAAGCGGAGGATAATTCGGAGTAAGTAAGGATTATCTTTCTCTTTATTTGATTGCTTAGAGAAGTAATCAGAGTGGAGAACACATTAGGGCTCATCGAATACAGTTTGGAAAAGCAAAATGTCCTCTCTGATCTTATTTACAACGAAACTCAGGTTTTAAAAGACTTGAATATGGAAATTTGTAAGTATTTTGCCTAATATAGGATTGAGTTTTTAACTTTTTCTTACTGAATTAAAAAATTTTAGACCGGAAGATCGACCAATTGAAAGCTCAGATTGATAATGTCAAAAAAGAATTAGAAGAGGCAAAATTAGTTCGGAAGAATAAACAAGAATACGATGATATTGCCAGGAAGATCATTGAAAAACCTTCGAGAGAAGAGACAACTGAGAATCTGGGGAAATTACATGCTTCTCTCAGTGATCTCCATGAAACTCAAAAGGAATTGGAACAAAAATTGGCCGACAAAAGGACTCGAGTGCAGGAATTAAATGTTCTCCTTGATGAATTTAGAGGAAGAAGGTCTGAAGGTAGGTGAATTTTGTTTGATTTATTATTCTATTTTAGTCAAAACGGAACTGGAAGAACCAATATCCTCTCCAGAAGACGATAAAAGAGATAGTGATGACAACAAATCTGATGATGAAGATGAAAAAGATGATCTCAATGATGAAGAAAAGGAAGAAGAGAGAGAAGGAATCAAAGAAGAACCTATGGAAAATTAATTTATGTATATATTTATTTGAATTTGTGCGTGATATAAATTGAAAAGAAAAGAAGTGGGCATTGAATTGTTAAAGGACAGAAGCTTGATTGTTATTTTGTTGCTTTAGGAGTGTACCAACATATACGTCCATGGCAACCTCAACACTTATAACCAAAGAACAAGGTCAAAGCCTTTCGAACTTTCTTTGTTTGATTTATGAGCCAAAACTTTGTGAATTCATCGTTAAAGGAGAAGTGAGAGTTCTATTTAAATTATGAATCAGAAAAGGATTGGCATCCAAGTTTATGAATAGAAACTTTGTGAAAAGATGTGGATCTTAATCTTTCTTCTTATTGATTTGGTGTTCTTAATAGAAGTCGAATACAAAGGAGGTAAATTGGAAATTATAGTTTTGATTAGTTGAATCAGATACTCCAATTCTGCCAATATCATTCGAACCAAATGGCGAGATCTACAACGCGAAAATAGCGATAAACTATCCATCTTATTTCTTGTTGGGTCCAGATTGTAAGCGGACCAATTGTTGTACGGTATATCCACCGACCAATGTTTTTGATCCCAGGTACACATAAAAAGCGGTTTTTTTAATTACTCTTTAGTAATTATAAGGTAAAGAAGATCGGAAATTTTACTCAAAGATACAACGTTCACACAGTAACTGGCATTAAATATAAAGGCTACCTTGGAAGCAAAGTATTTGTTGGAAATGATACCATCAAACTGCCTACCGCTGGCGTTATCGAGGACCTAATTAATCTGCATCACATTGGAGTATTCGGCCTTGGTTTTGGAAGTCGATTGGATGATGATTCTATTACAAGGAAGGTCTTTGAGAGTTCAGAGAAACATTTGATGATATTCAGAAGAGGACCTTTTTCACATTATTTGGTAGTGCTTATACGAAAATAATTAATATAATTTTTCCTTAGAGCGACAGGTACATCCCTGACGAAAAAATCAAAGGAAGATACAGTACTGGGGATGAAATGAAGACTGGATGCCGAGAGTTTAAATATTTCCCAACAAAACTCGGATTGGGATGGACTTTGGGAGGAAAGTAAGTCCAAAATATAATCTATTCATGAGGTTTATATTCACATAATAAGTAGTTCCTTTAAAGGGTTCGGATTGGAACAGAAACCTATGAGAATTACAATGTGGTACTCGAATTGGATGAGGACATGGGGGTCCCCAAACTTCTTTACAATAAACATTTCAAAGATGTGAAAACAAGACAAGATATCCCTGAATTCAGCTTTTATCCGGATTCAGAAACGAAACTTCAAATATCCAAAGAATTACTGTCGCAGTATTATGATAAAAACAAATTTGAGGTGGATATCAAACAAATAAGTACAAATCAAATTATTCTTGGAAGGAACTTTTTGTCGCAATATTGTGTTAGTTTAAAAAGCGATGAAAAAATGGAAAATATGGAGATTGGAATAACTCAAATAATTGAATTGGAAGATGATGGGAAATACGAAAAGAGGGAAGAAAAGAGAAGTAATATTGATGATGACAAAGAAAATGAAGAAAAAGGATCTGAAGAAAAGGAAGTAAACAGTGACAATAAAGATGAAGATCATAGAAAGAATAATATCTCATCGGTTGACAGTAATACGACTTTAATTCTGCTTGCATTGTCTCTTTTGAACAAGTTAGTGTTTTAGGTATTTTGGGACATATTTTTTTTATTTCAACATTATAAAAAAAGTAAATTTTGTCATTAACATCCGTTGGAGCGTCAAAGAAAAAATTCGCAACAAAAATTTTGAGTATAAAGTATATACTATATAGAGTACAGTAGGAAAATAAGGAAATCCACTAGTAAAAATATATTATTCGGCAAAGGTTGTTCCCTCGTTAACGTTTAGTCATTGTCCCACCAAGTTTTGTCTCCGTATATATATGCGACGCTATGGCGCGCTACGTCTCCTGATTTTAGCGTCTATTTTATGACTTTTGTACAGAAACTTGTAAAACGCCAGTCCTTTTGTTAATCATCAGATTCCATTTATCACTTGTTGTTGAGATCTTCGGTTTATAATAAAAACCTTCATTTACATTTAGAAAACGTTACAACAATTGTCTACACATTCCGAAAAGCGAAGCCGACATTTTTTGAAATTTTTTACAAAAAATCAGTAATGTCACAGTCAAAAAGAATGGTAAAAACATGGCTAAATTCGTACCCACTAAACGATTGACAATCTCGTTTTGGATAAGAGTCATCCTTGAGTTGCTCTTGACATTATTGCAAGGGAAAAGGCCAAGAATTCAGTTTCCAAGCATTTTTTGATTAAAAAAAATTAAATTTGGATATCTAAAATTACTTCCAACATGTTTACCGGTCGTATTTATTCCATTTTCCGAATTGTGATTCTCTTTAATTCCATTGCCATTGTAAGTCATGTAAACATCCCCTAAGGGCATCCTATTGTTTTCAGTAATTTTATTTCATTTTTATTTCAGATATTGTCCATTTCCTTAGAGACGTCGCGATTAAAGCCGGAACTTTTGACTCAGGATCTCGTCAGGGACTTTGAGAGGTAAATTAAATTACTTTTGGGATCAAATTCTAAAATTATATTACGTTTTTGTGATAAAATTTGTAAAATCGAATGTTTCCCACGGCTTTCCTTATTTCAGCCAATGGCGAGCGACTTATACGAACGAAAGGGCGAACATAATCCAGCAATTGGGTAAGATTGCGCTGTTTATGCGGCTTTATCGCCGCTTTATTCCGTCGCCGGTCACTGTTAAAGTCGAATTTGAGTATTTTTTCCCCAAGCCCGAGCCAACTTTTGATAAAGAAGTTCTGGTTCATTGCTATAAAAACTTGAAGGTAAATACCTAGAAATGGTAAGGCTTGTATTGTAAGAAAGTTCTTTTTTGAGAATATTAATATCATTGTACTGTAATTTTGCTGTTTTTAGATGTGCGTCAACTTTATAATGGACGATCTTTACAAAAGATTCCCCACAATTTTTCCCACAGAAAATGTTGTTGATGATTTCGTCATCGAGTAGGTCAAATTTTTGGATTACTATTGACTACATTACTAATAAGCAATTTCTAAGCACTAAGTATGATCAAAATGACAGTTCTCCTCTTCCCTTTTCTGTCTCTGACATGTTTTTTGGATAAGAAAGCTCATTTCGCACAGTGCGCGCCCATTTGAGTTCAATGTTTTTTGTCCATTGAACGCACAGTGCATGAAAGATTGAAGGCGAGCCCGGTTCAGTCGTTGCACTGTGCAGTCGGAAAAAATGTCTTTGGCTTTATCGCAGGGCGCGGAATTCGGACTTGCCGCAGCGATCAGAAACCTGCGACACGACGCTCGCTTCACTTGCATGAAAGTTTGAATGTCGCTCGTGGTTGCGCGACCTGTTTGTAGATTTGTCGCGGAAATTGGGGTTGTCGCGGTGACCTTTGGTTGTCGCGAAATGGAAATGTTTTTGAAACGAGGATTTCTTGCGACAAAGGCGTCGCTGGGGCGAGTTGATCTTTCTGGCTGCGATGACCGCGAAAGGCACTGTGCAATTGCACAATCTTTTTTTTTTCCTGGAAGCACAGTGCGGAAGAGGGTTTGCGCACTGTGCGTTCTCTAATTTGTTCTGCACTGTGCAGTTGGCACTGCTGCACTGCGCGCCCTACATATAATTTTTGCACGGTGCACGTATGTATTATATTTCTTCGCGTACATAATTGGATTCTTTGCACTTTTAATTTTTTTTATTTTCAGAGGCGAAGGATTCAAGCAGTTTGTGGATGATAATATGTTTCAATTTGATGTCTCAATTGCATATGTTTTGTGCTGGATGACCAAAAACAAAATAAATGCCCTCAGGTCCTTGCCTTTCTGCAAATACGGAGGTGATGACCATTCGAATCGGACTGTAAATCATCTTTTTGACTATAAAAAATGTTTTTTTATTTTAGTTCCCAGCCTCTCACTATCGCGAGAACAAGTTTCTTAAGGAAATTAGCGATCAGAACAACGAAGTAATGGACGATATCTCTTTTATGAGCGATTTTCTGTGTGCCGATATCAGGTGAAACCCTTTTTATTTTACTCTTTTGCACTCCAATTACTCGGATTACTCAGAATTCAGGGTTTTAATCGCTGAATTATCTCATTTTAGTCATTTTTTTAATTTTAATTTTTTTTAATTAAAATTTTTTTCTAAAGTATAATAATATATGTTTTTTCGTTTTCTTCCAGTTTCTGCCCGAATCCTTGCTGTGGCTTTAGTAATAATAGCTCCTGCTCGAATCCGATCTGTAAATCAGTGAACTCGAAGGCTTCTTGTGAAATGAAATCAGATTTGAATGACAATATCCTCGGATTGGTCAGTAACAACTGGAATGTGACCTGCGATTGCCCCAAAGATGGGTATTATTATCGATTTGACACTGAACAATGTGTGGATTTCGATGAATGCAAGAAAATTAAGTGTGAGGGAGGTAAGGAGAAGATAAATATTTATAAAATAATATCTTTTTTTGGATAAAAAATGTCATAGATAATATTAAAATAGTATCTTTTGTGAATTTAGAGGGCGAGGCGTTGTTATAACCCTTTAAAAATCGCAAAAATGATAGGTTTTGCCTGACAATATAAAATTTGTCAATTTTTGCCCTTAAACTGCTTTTCACAGTGGTTTTAGTGTATTGTTGTCAAAATTACTTCGTATTTAGCTCCTTGGAACACTTTAACAATAGATCCGTGATAGTGTAATATTGTTCTCATTTCGTGTTATCGCTTATTTCTTAAAGTTTTATATGGTAATGAGTGAAATTACGTAGTAATGTAGAGAAAGTTTGCTCCACTCTCTAATTCTCATCTTTTTTTCGTTATTTTGCTGTGGGAAGACTATGAATTTAGAAATCTTTAGCGTATATTACCTCGATCCTTATTAATTTTTAATATCTAACTAGTAAAACTTTACAAATCTCATGTGTTTACTATTTTTTACAACAATTTGTGTCGTTAAAATAGTATGACAAATCAAAAAAGTATTAGTTACTTTGTTTCTAGAGGATTATCGTCTCCTTTTGCCTTAGGGTTTATGTGCTGAGAGTATTATAAAGTAGTTTTTAGGCTGTAACATTGTTATTCCTGGTAATCGCAGCGACAAAGACCATTATTTTCTTCAATTTTGGGCACAAAAACAATTTTTTGCTTTACTTTTTTGGGAGAATTTTGAAAATATTTTGTTTGAAAAGTACTGTAATTACAGTTAAAATGTTACTTTTGTTGATTTTCAAGTCTCTACAGAGTCTTTGAATTTAATTTGTAACTTTGAAATTGTCGGTTTCCTCTCTTTTCACCCAAATTACAGTAACCTTTTGTCCCATTTCATTTCCCGCCGAGTTTCCTGAAGCATTTCTCGCCCTCAGGGCATCTAATTTGATTCGGAGATTTGCGATAAGATTATCTGTGGGGAGGTTGTTATAGTAGTTTATATATAGGTGGTAATTGCTTTCGAAAACATTCTTTATGGCCACCTGAAAGTGGCTAAAAGTGTTGTGCCCTGAGGGCTTGGTCAGAGAAAGTGGGCCGTTGTCCGAGTACCGGCCTCTTTGGACATTTGACCCTCAGGGCAAGGGGTTTTATGGAGAAGGTCATCTGTTCGGCCGCTCTTTTTTGATCTGAATTTATTTGGGATTTGAGGATTTACAGACAGATTTAAGATGAATTACGGGTAAAATACGTCATTGGGAAACTACTTTTAATCCAAAAAATAATTGTACCAGGCTCTTACGATCTTATTTTGGGCTGTATTTTATTATTAACAGAAAAGTTTCAGAAAAATTTGATTTTTTATAGGATAAATCGATTTTTTTTGAATTTCTCGACCTGATAAATGAGTGTTCCTTTCGAATAAATCGCATCTCACTAAATTCCTTCATCTTTTCAGCCTTCGAAGAATGTCTGAACACAATGGGCAGCTTCAGATGTGTCTGTCAGTTTGGATACATTCGGAAACAAGGCAAATGTCAGCCGATCCAGCCGATCCCAGTCGACTTGGACGGTCCTGCCCTTGTCTAATTATCTGATCACTCCTTCTGCACTTGTCTATGATAACTTTTCTTTCTTTTTTACAGTAAATTCATTTGTTTTTTCCCATGACTCACAAAATGTGGCCCTTAAGATTTTCTTTTTGTCTTTTGAGTACTCAAATTAATGGGCCAGAGGGCTTTTTTGAATATCGATCAAGTGGGGAGCAAATACTCTTCTGAGGGAGTATAAGGATGGGGATAAGGATGCGATATCGCCCCGGGAAATCCGATCCTTTTTCCCAATTTTTATTTTCGCGCATTTTTTTTATTTTTTCAACTTTTCTCTCGGATTACAGTAACCCACACTTTTGTTTTCAAGTTTGAGAGTCTCCCATATATTATTTCTTCCTTTTGCAGCTGATTCTTGAGCATTAATGAGATCTTTTATCCTATTTTTATTTATATTTTAATATTATCCTTGATTGGACCCAGTAATCGCGGGTGTCCATATGTCCCCACTATCAAAGTACGTGTTCCCAGTGCCTCAGGGCGTTCTCCAACAACTTCTTCGATTACCCATTAAGAATTCAGGAATAACATGACGCCGAGAATCTCAAATTGGATGCCCGGAAGTATTCAAGACGGCCATTTCTGGCCTTCTCATGTGTCGCGGGCTATATTTTTAGTACAGTAACTATTCAATTTCGGTTTGTTATGTCTTTTGGTCGCTTCGTTAATTCACTTTTTATATTTTCCATCACTTTGTTTCATTTGTTTTTGTTTTTTTTTCTTTTATTTTACGTCGAATTCTATTTTTACTCCACAAAACCAGTAATCTACCTGCCCATAGAAACGTATTCATCCTTTCATCCAGTAACCCATTATTTCCCGAACTATTGGCCTTTAAATCCGTGCATTTTTTAAGATTTTTTTGATTTGGCCCAAAGTTTGGCCGGTTTCTCACAATTTGAAGTCCGGAAAAGGGGAAATAGCTCCCAGGGAAGTGGAAATGGATCCAGGAAATGAGCCGGACTCATAAAGAGAGGGTGGGAGTGATGTAACTCTACATTTTAAAAGTAATTTGATGGGATTTTTGGTGGGCGGGAGAAGGAGATTTAGATTTGCACAACTTTTATTTTCGGGAAAGTAATTCTTTCTTGTTTTAGTGCTAATATAATACATAGGTCAAGTGTGAAGAAAGGTGGATGATATTTGAGGGGTTTTTGTTGGAGTATGATACATATAATTGGGAAGGCCTGGAGAACCAATTGGAAAGATGGCGGAGGCTCGGCGGAGGCTAAACCCATGAAAATTACATTTTATTGCAACCGAAACTGTTTTGAAAGTATTTTGACTGTATTTAAAAAGTAGAGGATCAATTTGAAGCGATTAGCGACCACCCTAGTAATAAGATTTATGTTTAATTTTCCTTTTCAGTGTTTCCCCAATTGAGATATTCTCTTCCTTTTAACACTTCGAACTCCAAATACTGCCGTTTTACTCCAAAATTTTCCCAATAAGAGCGATTAACGAGTATAATAAGAACCAAAATTTCCTTCTACTTGTTATTACCTACCATTAACAGACTACTTTTTACTTCAAGAAATATTATTCTAGAAGTTAATATCACGATTATCTCATCATCCTTTGGAGGTGTTTAATCCCTCTGTTGATAAGGACCGGATTTAGAAATGTCGACCCTGAGAGCCGAGAGATCCTTCGGAAGAAAAAAAGGGATTCTGGAGAGGCCATCTGAAGACACCATAACGACGGTAGAACACCTCCTTCTTTGTGCCCATCTTCTTTGCAGCCCTCCCCCACAAGAGTCCGTTGAGCCTTAATTTGTAGTTTTTTTGAAACTATTTTAAAAAAAAGTGAAGAGTCCTCAAATAACTTGAGTCATCTTATCGGTTTTGTGGTACTCGAGATGAGCTGAGTTTTCTTGAGCCCTTACGTTGAGCTGCAGCGCAATTAAATGATTTTTTTTGGTTCTTGGCCAATGTTTTGCCGTCATCTCGAGATAAGTACATCGTGCAGTTGTACTCTACTCTTTTCGAGTTTATTATTTATTTCTTTCTATGTCTTTTGCAAACTATTTTTAAGTTTATATTTAGCTCCAAGTGTAATGAAACTCCTTCAGATGTCTCAATTAATATTTTTTGTCAAAACTATTGCTTTGAGACCAGTCTAGTCTAACAGCCCTGAGGCCATCTGACGTGTTTTATCACTGGGTTCTAATTAATCGCCCTAATCATGCCTCCTCCAGACGCATTTGCGTGGCCCTATAAATATTTGTGGCCGAACTTTTCTCGGCCGGAAATCCCTGGAATAGAACGGTTATGGATTGGCTCCGCTTTATCTTTCGCCCTCAGGGCACAAAGAGTCATGGTCTTTCAAAAGTTAAGAAAAGAAAGCCATTAATTTCTAATTTCTCGTTACAGTACTCTTTTCGGTCGTTTCCAATTGTTATGTTTGGAAGTGTAGTTTCCGACCCTAATATGGGTGTGTCGCAAAACGGGTATTAACATTAAAATGGGCCCGGTAATCACCATCAAATGGCCTAATCTCCCTCCCCCGCCTTCCAATTCCATTTTATGATCCATTAAATGTACAATACTCTCTTCTAATTGGCAGCGTTCATTAAAAAGTGGTGATCTTTCTTTTCATTTTCTTTTCCCATTAAATTTGACCCCAACCGTCATAGCCGGAGGGCATTTGGGCCGGAAATGAGCCGATTTGAGCCATGAATTTTATTGAATATCTTGTCTTTTGTTTGGCCCCGAGGCTATAGTTCAACTGGATTTGTGTGATCGGATATCCGATATCAAATCTAAGGAGGTTCAGAGGGGATTTCCGAGGGTTTAATTCTCGACTTTCTCCAAATATTTATTTTTATTATCTCTTTTATTGAAACGGCATGTTACACTTGGCATTTATTTAGACCTGTGGAAAGAGATGAATAGGTTTTGAAATAGAAGATGTCATCACAAATAAGCCTCTTAACTTGGTGGGTTTAGCAGTTATTATTGTCGTTTGCATACATTAATATATATGTCGAATGCATTTTTGGGTATTAAATTTGTGTGAAATCGATCCCATGTTTCCTTATGTCAATTTGGCTGTAATCTAACCCCCTCCCTCTTAACCAGGACTCATTACCCTCTAAAATCATATCGAATAACCTCATTTCTCTAATCTGTCTTCTGCTGATCTGACATTTGACTTGAGGCAAAGTTATTTTTACGTCTCTGTAGTTTTGTTTAGAGTACTTTTGGGGCCGATGTCATTCTCTAGTCATTTCTTTCGAGACTTCTCATATTTTAACCTTTGTTTATCGCTAAACCCAAAAGAAATGACATCTGATGGAGAAGACGGCTCAAGGCTCGACTTAAACACGACCCCGTTGACCCTAACATTACGGAATTAACGTATTTTACAACCGGGTTTTATAGGATGTCATAAAGTAGAAGATTATTCGGCCTGTTTCATTTGTAATCCGTTTTTTGGCATTTTCTGGCGTTGCTGTCCTCTTACGCCTAAGGTATTTATTTATATATTTGTTCTAATTTTTGGACGCTCTTTACTTTGTATATAGTATGTAGTGAATGACTGTTGTTGTGTAGTATTTATATTTGCTTTCATCTTTTCTTTGATGTCATTTTTCTTTGTTCTGTTGACTCTAACCTTGTTTTTTTGTATGTTTACTGTTCAATTTCCTTACCCTAAGCGGATTAATTGAAAAGCGGCTGTGTAATAGGCAGATCGCTCTTAGCCGAGACGTTTAGACCTTCCGGATTTAATCCTTCAATGATTTTGCGGTAGCTCTTCTTTGTATTTTGATCTTGTTCATGAAGTTTTGGATCGTTTTTCTTTAGTTCCAAATCCATTATTTCGTAGTCTTCATGACTAATATTGTGTCTAATAAAACCCAAGTGTCCATTAAGTTTATATTCCAAAAAACAGGTGACATTGGGAACCCCCGTCCTGCAGTCCGAACCATGTCTTCTGCAATGGGTGATAATTAATTGTGATGGACGACATGACCGACTCATCCGGCCATATATTTAGGGCCGCAGGTGTCTTGATCGATCGTTTCTGGCCCGAGGCATGCCTCCACCCCCACTCCACCCTCACCGCCTTTTGTTGCGTCATCTGTCTCGGATCGCCTTACCAGATTCACGACGTTTGAGTACTCCTTCAGCTGTTATTACAATCTCTCTTTTGCAGTAATTGTTTTTCTTTGGGGATTACTCGTTTTTCGATTGACGTTTGGGTGGGCTTCTATTACTCAAATGCACTTTGTAAATCAGCTCAATTTACAAATTCTGCGGCCTTTGATTTGTGGGAGTTAAGTGGTCAAATTTATGCTTGGTTACACGTCATGAAGTCACGAAAGATAGGATAAATAAGTGTGGTGGGGTCAGCATATGCTTGTTACTTTCATATTGTCATCACGCCAGGGAAATATGGCTTCTTCTCTTGTCGATTTCAATATTTCGTGCTTGACTTTTGCACTTTACTTTTTGATATATTGATTTAATTCGTCGATTCGTGACAACATTTGCGTATTTTCAAATTCCTATATCTATTTTACAGAATAAACCATGCGTCGCTCCCGTGAGCCATCTCTGACGCCGGCGGAGGATTCCGCGGAGAAGCCAATACCCGGCCATCCCCGAAGAAAATGGTCCTCTGCTCTGAAAGTTGTTCATGCGATGACCAGATTCAAGAATCTTCCGGCAAAACATGTAAGTTTTGCTTGTGAATAATATAATTTCAAATATTACTATATCCCATGACGAATATGTATGTCAATCTTTAATCACCCCGCTAAAGGTCGTAGAGAGCAGGAGAATAGGGACCCAAGAGTTGTGCCTCGGGGGCTTTCATGAAGACAATTACCGGCTCCAATGGATCCGGTCGACTCCAAAGTCAGCGAGAAAACAACACTTTGGGGCCGGAGACAAACAAGGCGGGACTTGTTTTGTGGTAGTAGTAAATGAGACGTCGCCTCAGGCATTGGATGCCTTTCAGCTCGTCTTCCTGAAGTCATTGCGCGGCCGTGGGTTCTTCTCCTTGATAAGTTAGAGCACCAATTCCCCAACCCATTTTCGGAGTGGAGGAGAAAGTTTTGGGCTGTCCGCTGCTTCCCACGGCCCTCCGAACACTTTGAAGCCTCCTGTTTGGAGGTGTTCTTCAAGCCAAGTTTATTATTCTCTCAAAGAGGAATTGCGCTCCATTTCCTTTGTGACCCTTTCCCAGTCCGCCCCGTAGTCCTGGACCAGCCACTTCAAGTCCCACCGTTCCGACTTCGCCAACCCAGCACCGATTCTTTGCCGTTATCCCATCCAGTTGGGTACGTCGAGTTCTTGGAGCGTATGAGTCGTCGGTCTTCTTTACAGTACCCCTTGCAAAGTGGAGGTGTTCTAAGTGGCCATACTCGACACTATGGTCCTGAACTCGGGTCTTATCAGGACACGGCGTTGGAACGGGCTTTATTGGCCGAGTCAGCGCTTCAACGATCATACCAACTCGGCTCGCAGCCATCACTTGTCCTACATCGAAGGACCCTTTTAACACCCGGCTATGAGCCAACGCCTTCCTTCCACCCGCCGCCCTCTTCTTCTTACGGCCGGCCACACCTGCCCGAAAACCATCCGGCGCGCTATCATCGACGTTCCCAGCCATCCCTTCTCTGCACTCTCGAACAGACCGTCATGAATCCCGACTCCACGTTGCGTCATTCCCAGCCGTTGCTTTTCACGGGTGAAAGGATACGCGTGGAGGCAAGGAAATCATCGCCGATGGCCAGACACACTCCACCTGGATCAGGATCCCCTCGAATGCATCATCGACCAGCTCGAGCGATGACTTCCAATCAGTTTGGGGCTATTATTCAGAACTCTTATCCCAATTCTCCTGGCTCTCCGACCATGCAAAGGCGATTCCCTGTAGCGTCAGCTTCAGAACGAAGGATTCTGAAGCGAGCTCCCCAATCTGACTTAGCTTATCGATTACAGAGACAGCATCTTGAAGGCCAATCCAGTCAATACCTTGCTGAATATCGACCGGACGGTGAGTTTTCTTCTTTTAATATTTAATTTTTAATGTTTTCGAATGATGTTTTCTTACACCAAAAGATTATTTCGATTATTAATTATGATGTTTTCGGATGTCCAGTAATTTATAAATAATGCAGATCCTTTTACTTCCCTAGTCCAAGTCCTGCCGTGATTTATTTTTAGCGGTTGTTTCTTTAAATATTTTTATTTTTATTCCAAAACTGATAGCCGCTGGCACTGAGGACGTCATTAAACGGCCGAGGGATTTGTCTTAAATTATTTACAATATTTGGCAGTATCCAGTGTCTGGTCATCGCTAAATGTATTGTGAATTTAAGGAATTGTCTCTAATCCTTTCGTTGAACGATCAACCAAAACAGTTATTTCTCTTTAAGGATAAATATGTGAAGGAAAGAGTTGCTATTTAAGTACGTTTCCCAATCTCTGACCATCAATTTGAGACTTGGGTCGTGCCTAAAAAACAAATGTAATTTCCGTTCGAATGACTTTCGTGGCCTGCGAGTTCCTTCGGTTTCAAGATTGGCCATGAATCCGAAAGGAGAAGATAATCGCGGCCGAAGACGCGTTCGTATGCGTAATTAGGGTCGTTTTCTATGAAAAAAAACTTTTGCCAGAGTTGTCGGCTGTAAAAATAAATTACTTTTCCGGAAACGCCTGTACAGTAGGGTCCAAAGAAAATTATGCGTTAATTGTTTGGGGACGTTGATGAGTTCTGATGTCTCTGGAGGATTCCGAAGACGGCACGGAATTAAATTAATTTATGGCGTCGAATTTATCAAAGAAGGGGCCGTATAAATTTAACGTATTTCAATTCGCTTTTCGCCGCTCTCTTCAAAGACCTCTCCACAGATCAAAACATTGTAATTTATGCACAACTAATGCATAATTGCACACATCTTAGACCGTGATATGTTGCGCATGTCATTCCAAACTGATTTATGGCATTTCCGGAGGCATTTCGCTCCACTGGATTCTGGTTTTTACATTATTCATGGCCCGAGTAAATGACATTTGGGGAAATTTACAAGTCAAATTTTGGAATTAGCAGGCTACTTTGCATACAATTATTTGTAATTGTAATGCTATTTGTAATTGATTTATAAGTATTATCTCGGTTTTATCGATCCCAAGATTAGTATCTGCGTTTAAATTGGGTATTAAGAGTATTTCCGATGACATTACCGACCCATTCCTTTTTTTGCCTCAGGGCATTGTTGTCATTCGAGACCGGCAACCCCGAAAAAGATCATTAATATTAATAAAGGAAGTATAAGGAAAAGATATACATATACGAACACTATTTTGAAGAAAAGTCTCTGCAGAAATTTGTAATTTGAAATCATCAAAACATTAATTAAAATGTCACTTTCTAATTATTTTTACACAAAGAACCTTGTGAAATGCTTAAGGGCATGTCTAGAGAATAATAAATAAACTCAGGTGTTTCAGATGAGGAACCGGTGGTGGATCCAATCTACTTGGCCCTCAAAGAGGCCAAAGGCAAATACGGGAGTCGTCGCGGATCCTCTAATCAATTTGACTCTGCAACTCCCTCTCCACAACA
This sequence comes from Bursaphelenchus mucronatus, assembly GCA_025436335.1. Classification (NCBI taxonomy): domain Eukaryota; kingdom Metazoa; phylum Nematoda; class Chromadorea; order Rhabditida; family Aphelenchoididae; genus Bursaphelenchus; species Bursaphelenchus mucronatus. The sequence goes on from CM046356.1 coordinate 7,397,872, forward strand.
CTTGTCACAGGTCTCATTGCAAGACTCTGGATATGCAGAGACCACTGGTTCCAGAGGTCAATTGTTAGGATCAACCCCGCAGTTACATCAGCCCAGTCAACCTCCTCCAGGAACTCAAGGTGAGTTGTTAAGGACGACAGGAACAAGGCCTAGTGAATCATTGTTCGTAAACTATTGTTTTCACTGTACAAAGGTTCTTCAAACTTTCATAATGCATTTTGCGACACCTGGAATTACTCATTGGGACTGTAACCAGGACACTTTTTTGCCTTTCAAATTGCAAATATTATTTAAAATTTCAGCCAACCCCAACGGCACCGGTCGCCCACGGGCTCCGAAACTTAACAAACAGATGAAGTCGCTGTCTTTGGATTGCGCCGAAATGCCACCTCCAGTCTCGACACAAATGAGATCTCCTTACAGTAAGTGAAACATATGTTGTGATAGATATGAATGAACAGGACATTCAGAAAACAAAGCTGTTCGATCTGCTCGAGGATATGCCTCAGGAGAGACTAGTGATTGGGGAAGAAGTGTATCGCCTAAGGCGCCATCGCCGAGAAAGTTGCCGGCTCAGCCCGTGCAAGCAGGGACCCCGCCCAAACAAGGTAAATTTTATAATTAATTTATTTGTAAAATGCTTTTAATAGTACTGATATTAGAGTTAATATGAATGTTATGATTACGTATCGACTTCCGTCTCTTTTTGCACATGTAATATTGCCTGAGGACATACCCGGAAACGTGATCCGACCTTGTTTATATTCTCTTTTCCCCTTTAAATGACGCTTTTGCAGCTGTGAGTACTCACATTGTGACACACGACTACATTCCCCCATCTTGTTCCGATCCAAATAACGGTCTTTACATTGGAGATCGTCTTCATATCGTGGATAATGGTGATCCTGATTGGCTTCATGGCTTCAGAATCAATGATCGATTGCAGAAATTGTTGTCATTTCCTGCAACTTGCGTTGCTGCAATTCACAACAACGAGCAACCAATGAAATTGGTTCAAAATATTCATATCCCTGAAGCTAAGATGAGATTATACAGGGACCAAGTAGTGTTTGCACAAGCAGATTCACTAAGGGAGGACCAGAAAGTGAAGGTCAGAAATGTTCGCGGCGCTTTTGTCTATTGTCCACTACAATATCTAATGCTCATTTAGATTAGAAATTACTGAGTTATCATCGTAAGTCATCTCTAATCTCTCTTTTTGGTATCTTATGTCAATTGTGTTTCAAAACAGGATACCGTAACCAACGATTACTGTATAATTTCGCTTACTAATATCTCATGGTAGTCTTTTTTTGTGGTATTTAATGGGTAGACATGAAGATAGCAAGCACTATCTCCACCTTTCTTTACATATTATATTAGGCAATGCACCATGTGTATCTAAATCCCTAAAATACGAGCACTTCTCTGCTTAAGCACAACGAATCTCGATTATTCGAATACTCAACGACGAATTCTGATACTTGTTATACAAATGGGTCTATTGTAAAATGTATTTTTTCTTTGTTTTATTCCTGTAAACTCGCATGAATAAATTATGCCCTTAGGGGGTTTCAGATGACAAAAGTCTGGGAATTGGAATGAACTCAACAGATGAACCCGGAAGGTGGTAATTAATTATGTTGGAAGTAATGCAAATCATGCAATGGTCTGCGCTCTTGCAATATAAATTATGTGACGAGTGAATAAAACAATGAAATGTAAACTCTAATTACTGTTTAACCACCATCTAACTTGTGAGGTTATAATTACGATTACTAGTAATTATCATGACATGTTGCGCAAAGTTCAATCATTCTTTGTATTGGGCACAATTGAGCCGTGCAATATTCGTTCTTTCATTTGATTTAATCTCTTACAGGACGGGATATTGATGTCTGACTGAGTATCTTCAGAATCTGCAGCATCTTCGGTTCCGTTTGTAATAATTACACGACATTAAAGCAAAACGTTTGCGTAACATTTCTTAAACTTTAAAAATTAAATCGAAACTTGCAACAAATTCTTTTTATTCATTTGTATCGCTTCGGACACATACTGTTAACACTCGTAATATACAGTAAATTACTGGTCTTACAATGACTTCTAACCATCTGGAACTTCAACATAAGATGGTGTCCCCTCAGCAATTACTGTAGACAAAGCAAAAGACAATGGAAAAAATACAGTAATCATTCTTGCAATCCTCAAAAAGTATACACATTTATGTCGTAATTACACAAAAAAATATAAATTCATCGTTGACTTCTGATGCCTTATAAATATATAGAATTCACAACCGTTTAGATGTACGCAATGAAAGATATATCATTTCAAATGTACCAGTTTGTTAATTTGACCAAATGGAACTTGAACTATAGATTTTTCTTGGGTACTCAAGGTGTCCAAATATTATTCATATTTATATTATATAATCCCTTTGTTGATCAAAACACTTCTTCAATATTTTATTTGCAAAAAATTTTTCTTACGTGATGAGGGCCATGTTTGACAAATCAGCAATGTGTTGTGATTGAGAACTTTAAAAATCACATTATTTATTCATTCACAGCTGGCATCTTTATCTATTATATCATGCGTGTTAAGAATATCAGATGTGAGAACAATGCAATTTCTGCACATATAATACACAAAAAGGTACGATTTATTGACAAAGATTCCCAGTTAATTAAGAGATCGAGAAATATTACGCCGAATTGAGATTGTCCGTCTTCAAAGGATCAACCAAATTACCAATTACATCAAAGAGAGTAGTCCAGGCTTCCGTTACATCATCGTTCACATCAATTCCATTGCTCTTCATAACGTTTAAGAGCTCGGGAAGCATGTTCTGAAAATTTGAGCAAGTATAATATAAATTTTATTTCTATTGAGTCACTGCACGTCCATGAGCAAGAAGATGGCCAATGCTTTGCAAACAATATCACAGATTCCGTTTATGGTGATATGTCGAATGAAGGCGTCATTTGCAAGTAGAGCCACTTACCATTATATGATTTTTGTAGACATTCTTCCTGGCATGGGCTTTGGCCAACTTCCTCAGAATCACATACAACTCCTTTTCGGTATTCAACGAATTTATGATCATCGTCAGCCCCTTGCAGAATACATGAACATGTTTTTTGAGTTCATTTGAATACATCAACGAACTGTCCGGGATGGCACGGAATTGGGGCCATATATCTTTGTAAGTGGGGTATTCGGAGAAGAGACTGTAAACAAAAATAAAAAAATTTTAAATTGGCTATAGCTGATGCATCAACACGTCTTTGGTATGACACATTTTGGTGAGAAATGCCATTTTTTAATAATAAACTCCGGATTTCCTGTCCGTCCCTTTCCAAACTTCCCGTTTCATTATAACACCCATCATTTGCTTGACTAAAGTAATGTATTTAGCAACATCATATGTACAAAATAATCGTACAGTTTCTCTTATGTCTCGTAAAATGTATAACTTACCGGATGAATAAGGTCTGGATATTGTGGACAAGATGTCGTTTTAACGCCGTAAATGTCTCCGATAAGATCTCACACTTCCTCGGAGTCAAACGACTGGCTTCAGCGACCGTTAACGCACCTAAAAAATGAAGTAAATTACTGTAAGATAAACTGTACCGTAATCGATTTTTGGAGGCATTTTCTGAACAAACAAAGGAAAGAAGAGCGATGGAAATGGGGCAAGACATACGAAGACAGTGATGTAAATACGTAACGCCCCAAAGTTAAGAGGATCAGAGAAAGGCAATCAAACAAATGGACATGCCCGGAGGCTGCTTCTATTCAAAAATTGAGACATCCGAACCCTTTATGTCATAAGGATGTATATGTTGTAATGAACAAAGAAACAGACATAAATGAAACATGAACAGAGAGACAATTGTAATGGGATTTGACAGCGAGAGAGAGAAAGAGAGAGAGAGAGGGAGAGAGAGAGAGAGAGAAAGAGAGACAAAGATGTCTTACGTTTCTCCATCTTGGTCATCTCGGGTTTGGGGTCGTTAGTGTCGTCTTGTTTCAGCATAGCCGAGTACATGACAACAACTCAACTATCCCCTCCACTTTATACGACCACAATCAAAGAGACAAAACTTAATCCGTATAGGAGATTAACGAAATCTCTAATCTCCACATCCTCTGATAAGGCAAGTGCTTACTCAATTGTTGTTCCAAAGACATTAAATCCTCCTCAGCGTCCTCTCTGAGCGTTGCATCGTCGCTAACCAAGAGTGTAGGCGTTGGCGGGACATCGCCGTCTAAACATTATGACGTCATCAAAACCTATTGGTAGTTTAATAGTTATATTAAGAGTCTAAGCAGTTATTGACATACTACTCGTTTTATAGTATTCTCAGATTATTTTATTTTTTATATAAGTAGTTGTAATCCTGCATATTATTGTATGTCTGCCCCAAATTTTGTGACAAAAAGATCGAAAAATGTCTTTTAATTATTTTGCAAATAAGATTTCTGTGCTACACACGAGGCATCAAATCTTGAAGTACAAGTAATACTGCTTTTGTTTGGGTATTAACGCGACTTTGCAAAAGTTAAAGATACTTTACAGATTTGTCATTGAAAGTGTATGGCATTTAAAATATAATATAAATTTAGAAAAACAACAGATCTGAGATGACAACTTTTAAATTAAATATATTTATAACATTAACTCACCTTCCAGATCATCTGCATCCAATTCCGTTTCATTGCCGTTTTCTTCGATCCCGTCTCCTCCATTGTCTTCCTTTCTTTTGTCTTTTTCTTTGTCCTCTTCCTTTCCCTTCTCATCCTTGATTCCCTTGTCATCGGACATGCCGTTGACGGCAATGAATTTGCGATAAATGTTGAATATGATTGCTGCGAGTAAGGGCTTATATAGAGGTAGAAGCAAGGCTGGTTAGAGGTCGCGGAATGAGTCCTCCGAGAGTTTATTCATGACGCAAAGATACGGGACTAAAAAGATCTCATTAGGCAGGAATAACAACCTCAGATACTTGATATATATACTCCACTTTTTTGTATATTATATTAGAAAGTCAACCAACACATGGAAAGAGAGAGAGTGCCGGCTGCGAAGACGGCTCAATAACCAAATAACTACGGCTATTTTACTGCTATTTACATAAATAAAAGATAATGACTGAGGATTCCTGTGACGCCGATGTCCTTAGGGATTAATTTTGATAAGCACTCGAATTTGGGTAAAAACGCTTACACCCGCAGGTGTAAAGAAGTAATTTACTGACAATTCTAAGCTTAGAATTGGATGTCAGGCTGGTGGAGATGAATGAATGACGACGTGTTGTCTTATCCATTTATCCAGGACTGTCTTCCGTTAATCTGTTATTATTTTGCATTAAAAACAAGATTTTTACAGACAAAATTGAGGCAATGTCGTATAAATAAAAAATATTTCGAAAGCTTTGCAAAATGGAACCGGCTTCCAAAGAATGTATTTCCATGAAAATCACTGTGGCCTTACGTAAATTTTAGCGACTTCTGTGGCATTTTTATCTCTGTTTAAGTGCGTCTACAATCTTTTTCCCTCGAATTTCATGAATAAAGTCCAGAAGGCCAAAAAAAAAATGTCGTCGCGGATGTGGACGTCAGAAATTACCTCAAACTCGGATTTCTTTGCGTTGTGAATAGCTAAAAATAAATCTGGTGTAAGCCCCTGCTTTATCATCATTTCTGACGTCTGTGTTCGTTTGAAAAAAAATTAAAGAAATCATGATACATCAGCAGGCAAAATTGGGGAAAGGTTTACATATTTTAAGAAGTTTTAATGCTCCTTGAGGTGTTGTCAATTCATTTGGCATTTTTAAAGTTTATGGTACGCTAAAACCTGTCTACAACGAATCGCAAAGCACTAATTTGAAGAAATTCCTGTCCAAATTCAGAAATCCGTAAGTCCTTTGTTAGAAAAAGAGAATCAGCAAATTTCAGTGGAATCTGATGATTCACAATTTGAGAAATAAATCGTTTTCTTTTAATTTTTTTGCAAATCATTTCTCTAATTTCTCTAATTACTCGGTAAATTGTTTGTCATCGTCTACCATACCATTCTTCTCCTTTACCGTATCGCCTGTTTTTCCCAAATTATTTACATTTTTGGGTGTAGCCGGAGGGTTTTTTCTCCAGTCTCATGTGACCGGATGTGACCTTTTTTCGTCGATGGAATCGCGGGAAAAGGAAGGGTGCGGTCGATGAAAAATGTTTTCTTTTTTGCGATAAATTAAACGGTTTTTATTTTATTTTGCTGCATTAAATTCCGATATCGAATTCTTTTCATTTCTCGCTCTTTTACGGCTCCAATTAGAGATGGATTACTGTACTTTTTGGTTTGATTAATTCTTCAAGCTTTTAAAAAGTAGTTGTATGGGTCTTTTGCGATTACATGGATGGGTGTAACTTTACATTTAATCTTTTCCATTTCCTGTTTTTTTCCATTTTTTTATAAAAAAATGGGAATTTTAGAGAGAAAGGGACAAGAATCGTAACTAAAATACGCTTCCGGATTTAATTCCAAACAGGAAATTCGATGGATATGATGGCTGGGGACATCGCAAAGATCACATTTCGGCATAATAAACATTAAAATCTTAAACAGTAATAGTAAAAATAACAACATAAATCAAAAACTGTAACATCTTTGAATTCGGATATTCTCCGTGACATTTCGCAACATCAGCTGACGCAATCTCAGTCTATCATCGCCTCCGGGCAACGATGGAATGTTTTTTTGTTGATGAATTGCTTCCGCCCAAAAATTCTTCGGAAATAAAACCATTTTATGACCGCCGGGCATTTACAGTAGCTGCAATTACTACTGCAAAAAGATTTACAGGTATTCTAGGGTCATTTGAAACGAGATTACGGTAAAAATGAAGAAAAAATTATATTATAGTAGACAAAGAAATTGAAAAGTTTAGATAAAAGTTTATCTGAGCTAACTAAAAACTACTATGTACATATACTTACAACAAGATAGACATTCTGATTTATCTAGCCGAATTGGAGCGAGGTTTTGTCTGCCCTAATTTGAATAAATTAAACGCTTCTTCCCCCAGGGCCTTCCTAAAATGATCATCCACTTCGCCCTCATTGATTATGATCTTTGAAGATCGCTGTTTTCGACTTAAAATGGGCGATCTGATGGCTGTGGGAGTGGTGGAAGCTGAGGGTCTTCTCGAAGGTCCCTCCGAATCCCCTCCACTGTAAGAATATTGTGTTCTTCGGGGCCATTTCCCGCTCAAAGAACGGCGGAAATGCTCGGAAACATCGGATTCTGGAGCGGAGCGATAAGAAACGGAGGAAGTGGAACGTTTGACGCCAACGCCTGGGGCTATAAAGAATAATAAAATGTTGATAAGGGAGTTGTTAGGGAGTTACCTTTGATTACGGACACACGGCTTGAAGAAGAAGGCTCGGGAGTGCACCGCGGAGTCTTTTTGGTCGATAAATCCAAAGGCTGAAATCATTTAATATCAAATTTACTCTTAAAATGAACAAATTTTGCAATAATATGAAATGCACTGTGCAGTCGTCTTTTCATTCTATCTTCTCCCCGCACTGTGCAATCAAGTTTAATTCTCTGCACTGTGCAAAGTCACATAGACATTCTTATCGCACAGTGCAACAAATCGCTGCCCAATTTTTTTTGTTTTCCTTGCACAGTGCAGTCAATTTCAAAACATCTTTCAGAATGATTCAGTGCACTGTGCCAATTGGGAAATCGCTTAGTGGTTATGAAATTGCGACAACAACAAAAGGCAGATGCACTGTGCAAAGGTCTTCTCGTGATTTTGAAAGATGAAAAAGGAAATGCACAGTGCGTTTTTTAGACGTCAAAAGAAAAGGAACTGCGCAGTGCAATGGGAACTTTGGCGAGGAGCTGATGATTGCACTGTGCGGTAAACATTGAATGAATTTGCACAGTGCAAACGGAGTTGTTGCGTTTCAAAAAGAATGTCTGCACGGTGCAGATGCACAACTGACCTGCTCGTCGCCTTCTGTGTTCTGCCGCAATTCTGTTTCCTCATCGTTCAAATGGACTCCATTGAGCCGCAAAATGTCAGCATTCAGCGACAACGCAGATTGAAGAGGGAACAGTGCGGAGGCGGCAAAAGGTGGCGACATGGGATTTGAAGGAAAGACGGTTGTCGCCGACGAATTGGACTGCATTGTCGCTGTTCTTGTCGCAGCGGGACTCATCTGAGCAAGGGAATCGTTGATCAGTGAAGACAAAAGCAGCGAATTCTGCGACGAGCCAGCGCCGAACATTGTCACCTGCAAAAAATGTCGTTCAAAGCTTCGAAAGGCGCGACGGAAAGGGATGCGCCAGTTTGCATTCCGATTTGGAGAAGCGAAAAGCCGCGAGAAAGGGAAGAAAGTTGTCGCGGAACGCCTGAATGCACAAAAGCGACTGCACCCTTTTTTCGTTGGCTTTCCGAACGCACAAAATGGAATTTGCTGTCGCCGCGAGATCGGAATTCGAAGCATTCGAGAGAGGCGATGAGAGAACGAGGCCCGGAGGGAGGAGCGACAAACCCGTCGCGGTGCCGAACGGCCGATTGGAATGTCAGCGATCGCTTTCTTTGCCCTCCAATTTGGAGGGAAGAAAAAGCGACAAGAGTACGAAGAGAAGCCAGCTACACGATCGGAGAGGTAATTGCGACAAGAAAAGAGATTTGCGACGGCCGAAAGGAATGTCGAAGCGATTGGGCCGACGCCAATGGGATCCCCGTTCCCACGATGTCGCATTCCAAGCAAGATTGGCCAAAACAAAAGGGGAGCGATGGGAAAAGATGAGCGACAAAAGCGAAAGAAATCAGCGACAAAACAACAGATCTCACGTGTTCTCACAAAAGACCGCACCCTGCAATTTCTGCGATTTCCTGGGAAATGAATGAATGAACTGACTGCACAGTGCAGACCAAATCCGCGATAAAGAATGCACAGTGCGGGAAATGTGTAGAGTCTCTGCACGGTGCAGACCAAAATGGGCCGGGAAATTCTTGCGATGACATTGACTTGCACTGTGCACAGACAGAGCTTCTCTTCGCTGCACAGTGCAATTAACCCAACGCACCAGATGCACTGTGCATTGAACTTGTTCGAACGCACAGTGCGCTTCTTCATTAGGTAAATCGCTTCGGGGGACAAAAGCCAAATTCCCAAAAAGGAAAAAAAACATTTTTTTGGAATTCCGATCGTCGCCATCTCGACTCGAACGGACCAAAAATGTTTGCGACGGAAATTCCATCGCCGTTGGGGCAAAAAAAGAGGCGGGGTGCGCGACAAATACGGAATTGGAACGGAAACTGCGATTTATTCGATTTCGGGGGCAAAAACTGGACAGCGATGGATATTGGAAGGGTACTCACGGTCGAGTCGCAGACGGAAATCGCGGATTACTTGAGAGAATTTGCCAGATTGGATGGATCGACGGATTAGAGCCACAAATTCTGGATTTTCTGAAGTTTTGAAGCCACGGTGAACGGTGAAGACCGAATTCAGAAGACGGAATCTGAAGTCAGCGCGGCAGAGTTCGTAGACCTAAACAATGACCCATTAATCATTTACATACATACGACGCTACAAAACATTTTAAAATCATCTTAAAATCTCACCCATTGAACGTTTGACCTGAGGCGATAAATAAAATTTTCGTCGTGAAGTGGGACTGTCGCGACATTCCAAGCGACAAATTGTGGTTCCCACATCGAATTGTTGTATTTTAAATCCTAAGATACGACCAAAAACTCGTAAATTCTTACCATTTGAACTCCAAAATTCTCTCCGTTCCTTATCCAATCCCCCAATCCATCGATGGAATGACCGTTTTCATTGACGAGCAGATGGAAAACTTGGGCCCATCGACGTAAAAACAATATTTTTAGAGTCCAAAAGTTATTTGGTATGTCTTCTCCAACAAATTTACAGTCAAATTCGAATCGTCGATGGATTAACACCGTTTTCTTATCGCTCCTCATCAATTCATCAATGTTTTTGTTGAGGAATTTCAGGTAATTGTCGCTGAATATATTTTCAATATCTCCGCTGATAAAATATTTCGTTTTTAGAGGGATTCTGGCGATATTACGCAACATATTTATGGGATATATTATTTTGGAGGTGGAGGGGATATTGGAAAGGTCTGATAACTGAAAAAATAATATAAAATTGAGATACAGATACAAGATACACGTTGTATTTTACAATTTTTTTTTAATGTTCTATAAAAAAAGAGTCTTAAAAAGCCAAAATGAAGTTTCCTTCAATTAAATGTTTCTATTTCTGCAAAACGCGATCCTAATTTTAATGAACATGTTTTAATTCGTTGTTTTTGTCAACTTTAGTCATCGTTTTCCCCATTTCTTACCATATTATTCACAAAATTTCTGTTTCTCAAAAGTTGATTTTCCCATTTGCGATAAGTAATCAGCGGACATTGAGGACTTTTGGAGCCCATAACGATGTGAATCGACAATTTCGAGGTGTCGTAGGACATTCCGAGACCTTGCAATGCGTTAAACAACAGCTGAATCGAGTAATATATAAGAGTGTTAAAGCGAGTTGACTATAATATTTTTATTTCAACTGACCTCAATTTTGTGCATTTCCTCAATTTCGAAGGGAACAAAAAGTGATAAAGAGATGGTCGAACCAAAAGTTTGCAATTGCTTTACCATAAAAGTAAGCAGATTCGGAGTCGAATGTAAGGCCAGTCCAATTTTGTCGCTCGAATTTGAATTCGATTTTAAAAAATTATAAAAAACGCAAAATCCGGGTTTATATCTGAATAATAGTAATATAAAGAATAATATTATTGAAAAGTATCTTTTAAAATGTGAATTTCTTACAGAATCGTGTCCAGACTTCCAATTTCCACTGGATTTTCATAACTTTTTATTTCGTTATAAGAATCAAAAATCGCTTCTTTAATGTTGACAATGTCATCAGAGATTGGGAGATTTATAAAATGCCTGAGGGCAAAAAGGGAAACACTTAAAAATACTAGTAATTTATAGGGAGATCTCGCCATTTTCCTTTGGAGAACCCGAGATTTATGCAAATTTGTCGCTGATCCGAGGGTTTATCTGATTTCTTTTCATTTTTTGATGTTTTCGGTGAAATCGCTGAAGAAAATCGGTGATTTTATAATGGATAATACGGAGATCTTGATGGACCATAAGAACCAGAGGGTCGTAATATTATAATTACCAATGGCAATTCTGTTTCTGAAGAACCAAAAAATTAAGTTGCGCACCAATATGCAAATCTTTTCTTTGACTTGTTCCAATTGTTGATCACGTGACTACTTCTGAGAGCTGAATCTTTATTCTCTAAGGTGTTATGATCTGTTTATCCCCATCAAAAATCAAAAAAAAGGAAATTGATATTTTTTTTTATTTTTATCGCATAGAATTTATTCTTAGTTTGATGCCCTCAGGTATTCGAAAACATGGCATTTGAATTCGTTTCCTTTCTTTTGAACGGATCAAAAAAGATAAAAAAGAATCCGAGAAATGTGGCCAGAGATCTCACAGCTGTTCGAAATGACCCTCAGGGCAGAAAAAGGGAGCGACGCCACCCTCACTCGGCCTCCGGCATTCGAGAGCCACGTGTGGGGACCTTATATTATACTTGAGATGAAAACATAACCTCGTATCTACATGATCATTTCTCGTTACTTTTCATTATTTTCCCCAAAATGATACGCAAACGTGATGGAGAAGGGGAATATCCGATCGCATGTCTAAATTTGTTGTGGTCTTTGTCCTTGCCGACCCTTATTAGAATCGAAATGCCTCCGGGCATCCGTGTTGCGTGCCATAATATAAAAATGGCGATGTAAAATTTTTAATTTCTCAAACGCTGATGACGATTCCCTTTAATTTTCCGTTGATCTTCATTGTAAGGATATTCCAAAGAGTAATTAGGACTTTACTTTCCAGACAATATCTAAAACTTCTTCGAATTTACTTTTACATTGTTTTCCTTTTCTTTTTGGCCCAGCAGGAGACATTTGTTCGGCATTTAATGTTGTTCTTCACTTCCAGTTGCAAAGACATTTGAATTTCGAATTGTTTCCATTGCAAATCTACGGGAAATCCGGGAACAAATCTTGGACTGAGAAGTCGGACCTTGTTTTAGGTGTTTTCCGAGAATTTGACCGTGAAAAAGTCGTTTAATTCAAGTTGTTGAACAAGAAAAGGCCCTTCAGTGTGGCCCTAAATTTATTTTCAATTTGTAGGTATTTTTATGCATGTGCATACCAAAAAAAACTAACTGGATGCCGATCTCAGAAAGATATTCAAAAAGTGATCAAAAATATCACAATAAATTCCAAATTTAATTTAAACGAAACTACATTTTAATATCTATGAGCAGCAGTACCTTTGGCACTTCCCTTTAAATAAAATTTATTTATTTTTTAATGAGAGGAACTAAAATTTAGGCAAATGTTATGAGACACTGCACGGTCGTATTTACACACTTTTTGAGAAGAATATCAAAAACATATTTTTTTATTAACCTTTTATTATTTTTAAAACTTTTTCAAAGTGAAATTTGTTCTGAGGAAATGAGGCTTTAATTAGACTTTAATTAGACACCTCCAAGTCTGACAAACATCATAATAAACTTGTAATCGTATCTTCTCCCGAATTGTGATGCTCTAATGAAACGGAGCGAAGATTAGACCCTGAGGTGATTACCGAATACTTTTGGTCGCCAAAGTATTTGAAATTAGTCCAATTAACTTCGCTCTTTATATTTTCTTCCTGAATAACTTTTTTATCATTTCTTTTACTTCTTTTTTGCTCCCAAATTTGTGGAATTAATACAATGAAAAAGGATTTCCAGTACAATGAATTTGAATTTCGATTTGTTTTCAATCAAATTTTTGTTTTAAGTTTACATTTTTTTTATTTTACCTTCCTATTGCTCTCAAATTGATCTTGAGTAATTTTGATACTTCCTGTTCCTAATTAATTAATTACTCTTTGGCCGACGTCACAAGTGAATGTATCGATGAAATTTCTTATAAATTACTTTACATTATCTATGCCTTTTCCCGATGATTTATCTTTTTGTTTTGTGACGCAATTCGAATAAAAAGAGCGGCCAAAATAGCCATTTCGGTTAATTCGGGGTATAAAACTAACTGGCTTGCCTGCTCTTACAATTAGTACGCTCTTAACATACTCGACCAGCAAAAAGTAAGAAAAGTAAGTCAAATTGGGAGGTTCAAGGAACTAAAAATTTTATTTCCTTGCTCTTGGCTTGGTAAAGGTGGGCACGATCCAGATTTTGATGATATTTGGTATAGCTCCAGCTGTTTTCATGACTTTTGCTTTGAAAAGGTTTAAAGATCAAAAGTTCTCAAAGATGTGATACTTTTCCCAAATTCAAATAAAAAAATCCAGTGTCGGTTTATGGGGTAGTCTTTAAAAGTCGTTAATTTCACAGAGTTTTTCGTCTGCCGTCACTTTTACATAAAGTTGGAGTTGTTTTGGGCTGATTCGCTTTTAAAAGCGGATTCATTCAAGATTATGGCAAATTTTGTTTTAAACCAGCTACGAACAGTTGTATGTCCGAATATTACTGTCTTCATTTTTGGCCGCCCTTAAAAAGCACAAGCTAAAATTTTCAGAGGTTTTAACGCTCGAGAAATTAAAAAAGATTTGATTAAATGTTTTCCCCTCGAGAAATCTAGAATTCCTTCTCGGATGAATCCCAAATTTTCAGTGTACCGTATCCCGGCCTTACTGACCTCTTTGCTTTTTAATTTGGGTGATTTAAAATGGCTGTTCATTCATGTAAATTACCTTCATTTGGCCTGAGGGAATCAATTTTTTGGGCATAAAGAATGTGGCCATTTGTGGATTTCTCTTTTTCAAGTACATTCTCTCCATAAATCGCGGAGAAAGACCGGTAATCCCCATTACTTTTGTTCTTTTTTCGATTTGCACAAGATCCTTTGACATCTACTGGCTAGATAAGGTAGTTGTGGCCATGTTTTCCTGTTTTTTATTTTTTTAACTTAAAAATAAACCGATTAGAGGCAGACTGGGAAGCCCTTAGGCAGTAATTGTAAAGATTTTTGGTTGTCAAAAACAGTGTCAAAAAGAGAAAAGAAAATAAAAGTGGAATTGGGGGTGGGGGTGGGGGTGGAAGTTGTAATACCCTTTTGGCCTTTGATTGGGCGACGTTTCCATGCCCTGAGGCGGTTATTAATTGAATTTTCATTTGACGAGCAAAACTTTTTGTAGTTTCGGAACAGTTCACTTTTTCGTTTTCTGATGTTGTTATGATGAAAGCGCCCCAGGGCATTTGCGTGCAGACATTTGTGGGGGTATTACTTTTACCATTTTCTGTCAGTTTCTACGATTTATTTTTTTGCTGTTAAGAATGTGTAATTAAGTTGAAATTGATGTCCTTCTTTTACTACACTTTTTAGTTATTAACAGAACAAACTAACACATGTAACTGTTCTCTTCAACTTCCCTCACTTCTTCAAACTTTGCCTGAGGCGTTTTTCCTTTCATTTAAACCATATTGCAAACTTCCATTTCAAGAAGATAGTCAGGCCCTAAGGCAAGGTGTTGTTCTCATGGCTACCGAAACGTTTAAAAAGCCGTTTTTTAAAGATTTCCGAGCGTTAAAACCCCTCTTTTTTGTTTTGACTTTAACTAGCGCCTTAGGCGTTCATAGAAAATGGTCGACGATTAATTTTGGGACATTTTTGGCGACTTTTAAAGGTCACGGGCTTTGCTTGACTTGTTCTCTTGATCTTTTGTGAAAGCTGCAGGGCGAAAATAAATTTGTTATTTTATTTACGAGGAAGGAAATTAAATATTTCCTTCAAATTTTGCAAATAAATATTTTGTTCTCTTCTTATTTTTTGAAAATTTTAGCATTTGCGTTGCAAAATGTAATCACAAATTTAAGTTTTTAATTTTGAAAAAAAATAATGGAAAAAGTTTTTGAATAATTACTTTGCTATTTCAAATTAGTTTTTAAAAATAAGTTTTTGCCGAAATGTTACAACGGGCACCACAACAGCCATCTCTACAAATCCCAAAATTGCAAAAAACAAAGATTTTTGCTTCGAAAATTAAGATTGCATGAGCCAATTTTACTCAGATTTTGTTGTCGAGTTCAATCCGTCGAAATAGTTAATGATATTACTCTTAAAATTGTAAAGCGGAAGAGGGGTTATGCAATGGAAATGGAGGTCGAGATTAGTGCAAGATTAAAATTTAAAATAAAATATTTGGAACTGAGTCATCATGAATATATCTTCTCATGTTCCATTGGTACATAATTACTCATAATTTCTTTGTCTCAAATTTTGTTTAAAAGTTTTTTTCTACTTCTCTCAGTTTCTACATTTTCAGCCATAATATAGTCAAACAGCTATTGAAATAGGTAAAAAAACAGGTGTAAGTAGTGTGCTAACCACTTTCTTCTTTTACTTTAGCCAAAAAGGACATTAACAAAAGTTTTTGTTTTTCTCATACCCTCAGACCTTATTTCCTATCCGAAAATACAAAAACAGAAAAACATGACCTTATTATTTGCTATAATATAATCTGATGTAGACCGGTCTAATTTGAAGGAATTCTACAGCAAAGTACCTGCAAACGAAGTGTCTGACTTTTGTTTCAATTATTTATTTTCGGCGGCCGTCTTGGCCGAATGGCTTAATCGTTTTTAATCTCGCGCCCCCCCCCCCTTCTCCGCCCGCACCCGCTCTTAATGTTATAAAATGCCCTGAGGCGGTGTTTGCGGGAAATAACCGCTCATCGGGATTTTTCAGGTCTTTTTTTGGCCAAGTTCTTTTTCGCTTCCGTTGGCTCGATTTTAAACTGGTTTATCTAACAGGGTGAGTATTTGCCCTGAGGGCATTCCGCTTTTAAGGGCTTAATTAGCGATTGCGAGTAATGTTTGGATGGCCTTTACTTGTTTAAGGGAGCTAATACGTAACCGGGCTACCCATTAATGGGTCATATACATCCTGTACCCTCAGGCAAAGAACAACATTCGCGTTTATTGGGCACTGGTCGGCCGCATCTTTGCCCATAATTGGCTGAGTCTTGGATTCTTTATTTTTTGCAAATTTAGAGATCCAAAAAACGCCTGAAGGCTTCTTCAATGGACCGCTTCAAATTAAAAAATGTCACCTATTTCATTAAAAGTATACTATTTACATTCCGGTTATATGTAATGTCATTTAAATACTTGCTTCCTTATTTACTTTTACTCTGTCTCGCCAAATGTGGTTGTCAGGATACTTAGTTCTTTTACTTTTTTTGCAAATCGAACCTATTACTCACTAAATGGTGCTTTCTATATTCTTTTGCCCTCTAAGGACCACACAAAACTGAAGAGGAAACTTACAATTTAAATATTATACGAGTAATCTGGAATAATTTGTAATTCTAAATATCCAAAAGACCACACTTTTCTGGAGATTTTAAGGGAAATATGGGCTTGCTTTAAACTATGTAGATTACCGCAAAAAAAGAAACAAAATTATGTTTACTCAGTACTTTGGATATTTCTAACAAAGAGAAAAGTCGCGTCCACCGAAGGATGTTTTTTGGACAATCAATTGATGACATTTTATGTACTTTTGGATGACGAGTCACGGAATTGAGGTTTTTACTGTGGTTTCTAAAGGTTAACTTATGTGAAATATGGCTAACGCCCAGTAGTTTATGCATATTAAAATTTAGGGCAGAAATATGGAGAGTAAAACGTTGGGTAAACACGTTGTCTCCACATAGAAGCGTAACTCTTGTGAAGCCACTAATATTGTTCTGGATCGTGTTGAGCTACTAAACTTTACAATTTGCTCTATTTTTTGCATATTTCCTTAACCATCCCCCGCCATTTCCAAACAAACCATTCCTCCTTCAAGTTTATATTCGATTCCGTCTCAAAAATCAAATTAAACCGTAGCTTAGAAAGCGAATGATTCAAGAACACTACTTTTATGAGGATATATCGAAGCATCCCGTATTTATGTCCCCATAAATTATTTATATTTTCACGCCTCGAGGCTAATTCTCGACTCTTTTTGCTTATATATTTGTCCACAGTGATTTATAAATATTCATTTCATAAATTGTAATGCTATTATAATATATGTATATTTGTATGCAGTTTGGCTTACAATTTATGCAAAATTTACACATAATATTTTCGTTTATTTTCTCGAGATTTGGTCATGATGTAGACTATAATTACTTTGCCATAATTAGTTGCATGCAAGTATTATAGTCCTCAAAAATTGTAGGGTGGGTTGGCGACGTCTCTTATCTTACACATGTCTTACAATTTTGGCAGCTTCAACTCTTGCTTCCAGTGGATATTTGGACGCGTCAAGTATTGCTAAGGGACACACTTGTTTACAATCTTGTATTTTTAAATATTCAATTTGACAGGCCCTGCGGACATTTATGTTAAGTGCAACTTACAGTGCAAAAAGCTCAAAAAGAATTTAAAAAAAAAATATTTGTTTGTTTTGGTTGTCGTTAATTGCAGATGTTATTGTCATATAATCCCCGAATTAAATTCCTCTATTCCATATTTTTCCACATGTATTCCATTATATTTTGCGTGTAAATTAATTTAATTTGAATGGTCTTCTGAATCATCATTCACCATGATCTTCATGATTCAGAAGAAGTGATTTAATTCCCTTTTTCTCTTCAGATTGGGTCTGGATGAAGAAGTAGAAGGATGAAGTTCCGTTCGCTGGCCCTGTCGCTGCGTGTCTTCAACCTTAAACGACATCATCACAATTCCCAGAATGAGGTGGGTTCCTTAATTCCAGTTGACTTGGCCCTTCACTTATGGCCCTTTAATTCTTTTTATCCGAATTACGATAAAAGAAAGTAAAATGAAAGTAAAGAAAGCCCCGGACTTCATGGTTGGTCTGACTTCTGCTCAGACTATTCGGCCTGATCTCCAAGTTGAACCCTCATGGGCCAAGTTTACGATGTCTGTCGGTGATTTGGAGGTTATGGGTAATTAAATTTCGGAGATTATCACATTAACAAGGCTATTAACTGGGGATGGAACTCAATCGTTAACAATATGGTTTTGACAGGTCTCCGAAAATAACTTGGCCAATGAGTAATGTCATCCTTTTCTCTGAGCGATCCTCTCATTTTATAGACTTTAACACCAAACCCTTGCCAAACTTTTTTATATTATCCATGGCCTTCTAATCAATTTCTGTCCTTCTCTTCTTGGTTCCCAGACCCTGAATCTGCTTCACGTCACTCTTCAGTATTTATTTCCACATTTCCAAAATTAAGGCCCTTTTTTGAATTCATTTTTTTTTCAAGTTTTTTCCCTCAGCATATGCACCATGACATAAGCATATGCTCATCTATCCCCCTTTTTTGCGTAACCATGGAATTTCAATCAATTGGGGGAGTTTTGGATGGATGAGGTCCAAATTTATATCAATATTGGTATTTGAATCCAATTAAAATAATATGCAAATTAAGTAAAAAATAAAATGATTTGCAAAGTATCCGAAATGACAGTTGGTCGTGTGTCTTCATGAATATTTTATGCCAAATTAGACGTCTTAAGATGTCTAAAATTTGGTTGACTAATTTATAATTTATCCATTTTGAGAATGCCCTGAGGGCTTGTGGCAAAATTCTAACCGCAAACAGGGACAGGTGCCCCTCGTAGACATCAATTTTAATCTGAACGCTTCACTGAACCCGAAGCCGGCTTCATTTCCCTTCATTTCCTTATTTTGGGCGAATGGGAAATGGGAAAATGTTTGGTAATTTTCGTATTTCAGAAAGTTTAGATTAGTTTTCTGCAGCTCTCATAGGTCCTCTGGCTCTGTTCATTTATGATTGTAAGTTATTTCATCGATATCTATAGTCGTCTTTACAAAATTTAATTTTTGCTGATATAACATAGGCAAGATAGCCGTAATTTGATTGTCTGATGACCTCACAAACCTGATCTCCCTCCCGTTTTTTTATATTTTGACCCCTTTACTCGCAGTAACTTGCATTTCTGCCCAAGTCTTGGCCAAGTTTCTGCCCCATTTTTCCGAATCCGGCTTCGGATTTCGCTCGTTAAATTGGATTCAGATTCCGTTGTTTGGGGGACAATGCCAATCAGAATCCCCTTTTCCGGCCCCGATTTAACTTGATTTCCCTTCTTCTCCCTTTGTTCCCATGGCCACAAATATCGCAGTCTTTATGGCTAAATCTATGACCTCAGGGCTGGGCAATCAAATTCAGGAAAATCTTTTATTTTATTCGAAAAGTTATGTCGCTTCGAGTTGTAAGGAGTTCGTTTTACGGTTATTTACAGCTCTTTTGACTTGCTATTACTATAGAGTTACCGTATTGTCAATACATGGTAGATTCTTTTTACCTTTTTGGCATTTTTTATGTTATCTATGGGACTGATGATATATATTGGCGACAAAATACATTTAAACATCAAAAACGGAGATTTTTTTGGAAGCAAAAGTAATTTGGATAGTAATCCCATTGTTTTTACGCTGCTCATTACCCAAACTTAAGCCCAAAACTTAATTTAACTTTACAAATTCTATCGGTCTCATCTTTCTTTTTTGTTTTTTATATCCATGATGCGTTCTGAAGCGTAAAGCTGTGGGTTCAGCGGCTATCTCAACAACTTTTGGTTGCTAATAGCCGGAGGGCATTCTCTAGTTTCGTGTCGTTTTTGGTGTCATTTTGTTGGAGGATATCTAATTTTTTTGGCAATTCGATAGGTGCCCGGGGGGCATTGGAAAGGCTGACTTCCGTTTCCGATCCAAACAGGGCTGCATAATAGTGCAATTAGGGCCTGCTTTGGGCGTCTACCATTAATGCCTCAAGGCCTAATTTTGCAATAAAATTTTGTCGCTGTTCTTTTGGGGGTTTAGGAAAAGTCTATTTTTTTATTTAATTTTCGAATTAAAAGGAACTGAAAATATTTTTGATTGTTTTTGGGAAAAGCCTCGTGATTTTTTGGAATATTGAGCCATAACCTTTGCATATTTAATTAAATGAGACTATTTGGAAAGCGATCGCTTATGTCTAAAACCTAGTACAATATACCTTTGTTTTGTAATAATAGTTTGTAAAACGATTTCAAATATGAAATTGAGTGCCTAAAATACAAAATTTGGTAATTTGTTTGTCAAGCCCTAAGGGGTTTTAAAATTCCATCTTTTTCAGTGATCGCGCGCCCCTTTTTCTGCGGAAAGTCGATTGAAAAAAAGCGAAAAAAGAAATAATTTTTGAGAGAAACTTTTTCGTTTGCCCTGAGGGAGCAAAAGAAAAAGTTTTGGACCGCTTTTTTGCAGACCGATTTTGACTCCGGGATTCGATTATACTCGTTGTAGCACATGCAAGTTAAATGTAAAAGTAGGCTTACAATTACTCTCTAATTTTAGATC
Source organism: Bursaphelenchus mucronatus (assembly GCA_025436335.1). Classification (NCBI taxonomy): domain Eukaryota; kingdom Metazoa; phylum Nematoda; class Chromadorea; order Rhabditida; family Aphelenchoididae; genus Bursaphelenchus; species Bursaphelenchus mucronatus. The sequence continues at coordinate 7,418,357 of CM046356.1, forward strand.
GTATCTTGTTTTTTACTCAATTAATTTGGCGAGCAAAACGCGTAAAGGCGTGAATTGGGAGGGAAGTCTGTTTTCTCCGTCAAAATAAGTAGTAGTAAGGAGAAAAAGGAAGTTTACTGGGCCAGGAAACCTTGTTATTCCAAATTTTATTAAATTTTTTGGTCATCTTTATAAACTTTTCTCATAAAAATATATTCAAATTACAATGTTTTCGCTGTTTTATTCAATCTTTTCTTTATTTTTCTGATTGTTTGCACTTTTGCCAACTTTTTTTAAAGTTTATGCAGAAAGTTTGTGTTTTTATGATTTCTTTTTGAGCTTTTTGATGTGATTTCCTTATTCCCCGAATTTAGTCCCTGTTTTTGGATGCAAAATCTCCTGAATCCCCTTTCTTCAGCTATTAACCCAATTTGGGTCGGAATTTCATTACTTTCTAACCGCATTACATAGTTGCCAAGTGTAAAAAAAGTAATTTTGAGTACTTTTTTGGCGGAATTATTGCGTGTTTCTGCTCTGAAGCGGGGTTTATATATTAGTTTTGTTGGGCCCGTTTTTCCCGTCTAAATATGGTAAATTTAAATTACCGGAGGGGTCAAACATGTTCGTATTTTGAAAGGGAGCTTAATAACAATAAATTTTTTATTAATTTTTTGATGATTTACATTTTAATTTTACTGAGAAAATTCTCGAAAAATGAAGTGATTTTGATTGAAGTGGACTGCGACAAAAACAAGGACCTTGGGGTAGCAAAATTGTATCGTATTGCGTGGGATCAGCCAACATGTGAGTCCGCAATTGGAAAACATCATATTTTTTAATGATTTAATAAATGACAAAGTTTCTTAAATTAAAATCAGGAGATTTCTCTTACCTTTTTAGGGTATAACAGCTATTAATACTAATTTGTGGTCAAAAGTCAAAAAACTTTTGTTCAAACCGCTCTTCACGACCTTCTTTACACCCCCTAGATATCATCGTCCATTTCTGACATCACTTCCGTTGCAACGTCCACTTTAGCGGACGTTTCTTTAGCTATGACCTTGTTCATTTTCAGCCGATGTTCTAACCCCTTTTATTTGCACTCTCATTAACTTAAGTCTTCTTTACAACCATTTTTTCTATTCTGTTTAGTATAAAGTTCTCTAGAATAATATAAAATTCCTGAAATAGCTTCATCTTTTATGTGCAATTACCCATAAATAGGGAAGACATCAACTTCAGCCCGAATTACAATCGTTGTACACGTTGTTTTCGGCGCTGTAATGTGTTCGCGGAACTTTTCCGGGCATTAATCAATTACTGTTAATTTTTTTGGACACCATTTATGAAACAATTTGTGGCCGAAGGGGACTTTCGTCTCCCTTTTTTGTTATTTTCAAGTTCCTCCGTTCTATAACGACATTCCCATAAACGAAAAGAAAGCGAGGCCCTCAGGGCCATTAGCACGGGGTCTTTGAGGCTTAGAGAAACAGCTGTGACCTTTGTTTAACTTACACTTAATTGTAATAGAATTTACATCATCGAGTTTAATCTAAAATATCTCAAAAACTATGGAAAGTGATGGCTATTTAAAGACCAAAAAAACATCTCAAAACAGATGTTTCCTTGAGGCCATGAGCCGATTCTAACCAGTTTAAGGCGCAAAAGTCAAACAAAAAAGGGCAATTTGAGCGGATACATCCTCAGATTAAGTTACAGTCGCGCTAAAGAATGATCTAGAATGTTGCCAGAGGGCTTGCATCCATAATAAGACAGCTGAAGATGAACAAAGTTTACAATGACCAACTTCGGAAGATTATTAGATTGGGCAGACTGCGCCCTGGCCTCAGCCCCAAAATGGGAGGGCCTAAGGGCTCTGCTGGCGAAAGGGAAGCCACCTCGCTATAGTGTTAATATTTGTCTACACTTCTTTTCTCCTTCTTTCTTCCAGAGAAAACGAAAAAAACATTTCGTATCTCCAGAAAAGGGAAAATACGGCGATTACGCAACAAGGAGGCTACTTTTCCTACTTGGTCTATTTCCTTATCTGCACTTTGCTAAAACAATCTACGATACTATCTTGATAGTATCATGTTACTAATTGCTACTTTCCTGTAGTAAATGGGCTTTTACGACCATAAAATTTCTAAAATGATCTGAAATGAAGTTGGGGACGCTGTTGCCGAAGCGATCAGCGGCCTTCCTTCATTCGCTAGCTCCGCCGACCGAGGCCCAACGCCGAGGAACGCAGTCTGCGCCCATAACACCCACACAGCAAACAGGGAAACCCAAGTTCGAGGTAAGATTATCACCCACACCCTCTATCTGGCAATACTATCCAATGTAATAGACTTGTGTAATTTTGTATGCACTTTGGTTGATCTCTCAAAGTTAATTACGTACTGCTCCTCCGTCTAACGCATTTCAGTGCAAATGACAACCGAATATACTCTCGGCCCAAGTAATGGCATAGGGGATTTGTTCAGAAACAGATTCCCATTGATTGCGTCACCAAAGTCGCGAACCGGATCCAAAATGGCCCCAGGGTGAAAATAGATGTAAACAGACTTTTGGAACGGAGTTTTGTTTTAGAGGGTTAAATCATATTTTTTAAACCATCGAACCAATACCAAAATTATGTTTTCGTTTTGTAAATTTTAAAAATCTTGTTTCTCACTATCCACCCCGTCCCAAAACATCTGAAACGTTCTTAAGTCAATTTCCCCTCCGGCCTAGTGAGCCTGAAATTTGAATCCTTCTTTCTCTCTGGGCCCAATCAGCATTTCTTTGGCCATTTTCTCAAATTGGCCTCGATTTGGATGCGCGAGGTCCCCCGCTCTCATTTCAGTGCAGAACGTGGCCAATTGGCCTTGAGGCGGTCTGGACGACATTTACAGGGTTTGGGGGAGAGATATGTTGATACTTCTCATTGAAAGGGCCTTTTATGGAGTTGCAACTGAGAAAGTTTCTAATATTGGTTTAGATCTAGTTACACACAGGTCTAAAGTCATTTATTTCAATTCAGGACAAGTTGTTTTATAAGCGACAAGCTTCTTTTTATTGAGTTTTACTGTGGGCTCTAAAGTGTTTATCTTCCAAAATTAAATTCAAGCCATTGAAAAAACAGCTCCTTTCGGAAGCGACGACGTCACAATGGAAGGGCGCTAACCTCTAACCTGACGTCACGAAGATCGCGTCACAGATCAGGAACCAGTCAATGACTCAACCTGCCCCCCCCCCCCCCCTATCAAAGTTAGTTCCCCCAGCAAAAGTTTTGCATTTTGTTGTGTTATAATGGGGTCCTGGTCTTTCACCGCGACGCACGTGAAGAGGGGGGAGAAGCGAGAAAACCGTGGATCGCTGTCCCCCTCCTCTTGTCGCTGCCCGCCTCGAGCGATCGCTCCCCCCCCCCCCCTTACCTTGAGTTTTTTCCTTTACTTTCACCTTTGTCGCGCTTCATTTAAACCATTGATTTTGGGTGTTCGGAAGATTGTTTATCAGCCACTTATCAGCCTTGGAGGTTTGGCTGATTAGATGGGGGCTCTTCCTTTTTGGGATGATGTCATCTTTCTCCAGATTCGGCGTGAATCAAACTCTTTTTTGGGAAAAAAACAATCGGAAAATGGGAGTTTAATGGGGAGAACGTGATCGACGATGGGAGGGGAGACGGCATGCACAATTACTTTTGACCATTTCTTACAACTTCTTAGCTACAAATATGTTTAAAAGAAAGTCGACTCAGCCCGGCAAGGTAATCTCTCTCTCTAATCAGTCAGATGTGTAATATTCGAGTATAATATATTGCTATGGGCCCTCTAGACACCCTTAATTGGCCACATTTTTTGCAATCCCTTATACAGAGTATATTCACTTATCTCGGTCATTAATTTCCGGCAGTAATTACACTTCCCTTTTCTTTTGTAATATCTTTGCTGCGGGTGTATTGACGTGAACCGAGTCTAAATGGGGTATCTTTTGTTCCCGGAATGACTGTTATCAGTTGGAGAGAAGAGAGCCTTCGTATTCCGATATTATGATAGAGGTCAGAAAAAGAAGGGGAAAAGTTTTTATTCCTTTTTTATAGCGATTAAAACTATAACAAAGTGGGTCCGAAAGGTAGTAAAATCGCTATTGATGGGGAATATCATACAAAAATATTCTGTAAAATGCAATGATACCACCAAGATCAGTAAAAACGTCATAATTTTTTTATTTTGGTCAAACTCTTTGTCCTTGTCATTGCTTTTGGTCAATTTTTTAATGATATATTCCTTGATTGTACCCAACGTTTCGGTGATGGTATTCTGTCTCCTTTTTCTTCCAGATCCACGATCTTTTCCCATTGGAAGATCTCTTGCAGACGGTTGTGTTGGACGGTGCAGACCTCGAGGATCCGATGACCGCCCAGACTGATGCTGCCGTCCGCCTGAAACTCCTGAGGCCCGAGCTGCCGGAGGAACAGATCCCAAAAGGCGCAGCTCTCAATGATCTAACTTGTGCCATCAATGTCAAGGAGAAGGTCGATATTAATGGTGAGATTATTGAATGTCTTGGATTGTCTTTTACTTTTAATTGGAATGTTTTATTAATAATTGTAATTTTTCCAGGCGAAAATAGACTCATTCAAAAACGAAAAACAGTGCAAATAGATTGGGACAAGTGTTTCGATGTGGCCATTATGCCTGGACGGGTATTGCAAGTTCTACTTCAACATGAAAAAGCTCAAGTCGCTGATGCAACAATGCGATTAGAGGTATGAACTATCAGTTTTTGACCCTGTAGTGTACTTTGGCTGAATTTTTTAACGTTTTGAAACGAAATATTCAAATTAATTTCAATTTTTTCTTTAGGATATAGCCTCGAAATGCAAGCACGACGCAATTACTCACATCTGGATCAATCTCAAACCCTGCGGCAGAATCTTGGCGCAAACTCGAAGAGTCGGCTCAGCTCCTTCAAACAAAAGCGACGATCCCAGTACTCCAAGAGGATTCGAATCTGGAGGAATGGGACTTCAACGACGTCGAGGTGCCATCAAACATCAGAAGGTCCATGAAATCAGAGGTCATCAGTTTGTCGCGACTTTCTTCAGACAACCAACCTTCTGCTCACTTTGTTCTGAATTTATGTGGTAAGTAACCCGTTAATTACCTTTTTGAGTCTAAAAGCGATTGTAAATGTTTATTATGTTATATCTTGTATTTACATTTTCAGGGGTTTGAATAAACAAGGCTACCAATGTCAGCTGTGTTCGGCGGCGGTGCATCGGAAATGTCACGAGAAAACGCTGAGTCAATGTCCCGGCTCTGCGAAGAACACTAAAGACACAATTGTAAGCAAAAATATTATATTTTGCTTTACAAAGGCGTCCTTAATATTAATTATCACAATTTTAAATTTTAGTATTTGAAAGAGCGCTTCAAAATCGACGTCCCTCACCGGTTCAAGACCTACAATTACAAATCCCCCACTTTTTGTGATCATTGTGGCTCTCTGTTGTACGGTCTCTTCAAACAAGGCCTTAAATGTGAGACCTGTGGAGTAAATTGTCATCATAAATGTGAAAGACATATGCCCAATCTGTGTGGAGTCAATCAAAAACAATTATCGGAGGCTTTATTTGAAATCAAAAGAGGTGCCCATTCCTCAGTGAACTCCACTCCTCCAAGCCTTGGATCCCTAAGTATTTCGGGCTCTCCAGTCGACAAAAATGCCCAAAATGGAGCGACAAATGGCGTGGGAAACAAGTTCAAAGCGTTGTTCAGAAATCACAATTACAGCATCGAGCAGCCCGAGGAGTAGGTTGTTTACAGATGAGATAGTTTTTACTATTTCTCGTTAAAATTTTTTCAACCAATTTCCAAGAAAAAAGAGATTGCTAATCTTTTTTGGTGACTTGTATTTAAAACTATTTGTAAAACTGAATTTTTAAATATAGAACATTAATCTTCAGTTCAACTGCATCATCCCCAGCATCAGATGCTCCCAAAAAGTATAAACTTAACAACTTTACAATCCAAAAAGTACTGGGAAAAGGCAGTTTCGGGAAAGTATTATTGGTAGAATTGAAAGGAAGACAACAATTTTATGCAATGAAATGTTTGAAAAAAGACGTCATCTTGGAGGATGATGACACGGAATGCACATTCATTGAGCGGAGGGTACTGATCTTGTCATCGGAATGTCCGTTTTTGTGTCAACTCTTCTGCTCTTTCCAAACTAATGTAAGGATTTTTCTATTTATGAGTTAAAAGAATTGTCACTATATATAATCTGTATGCCCTTTCTCAACATTCTAAACTTTTTCAGGAATACCTCTTTTTTGTGATGGAATATCTGAACGGCGGAGATCTGATGTACCATATCCAACAAGTCAAACGCTTTGATGAGAACCGCACCAAATTTTATGCGTGTGAAATTATCTGTGCCCTCCAATTCCTGCACACAAAGAATATTATTTATCGCGATCTCAAGCTGGATAACATTCTCCTTGACGCCGAAGGGCATGTCCATTTGGCTGATTTTGGAATGTGCAAGACCGAATTGAACCGAGAAAATGGAATGGCCAGTACTTTCTGCGGTACCCCCGATTATATTGCACCCGAAATTATCAAAGGTCAGCTGTATAATGAGGCCGTCGACTTTTGGAGTTTCGGAGTTTTGATGTATGAGATGTTAATCGGACAGTCGCCTTTCCATGGGGATGGAGAAGATGAATTGTTTGATGCCATCTTGAATGAGAGGCCTTATTTCCCAAAATCGCTGCCAAAAGAAGCCGCCAAATGTTTGAGCGCTGTAAGTTTTTTTTATTGTAAATACCTTTTGATTCTATTTTTTTGCACAGTGCAGTTTACAAAAAAATATTTGTTTCAGTGTTACACTGTCTTAGGTCGTTTATCGTTAACTTTACGTAATTTCTTTGCACTGTGCAATTTTCCCCACCTTTCCGCTTGTGACCGCACAGAGCGGAGTATTTTATTTTATTGCACCGTGCAGTTTCCCTCGTCTTTTCTCTGATTGCACGGTGCAAAAAGTTTATGACAGTATTCTTTAACGAGCTCATTGATGTTTCAGCTGTTCGACCGTAACCCGAACACTCGCCTTGGAATGCCCGAGTGTCCAGATGGTCCCATTCGAACCCACGCCTTTTTCCGTGGTGTCGATTGGAAGAAATTTGAGGCTCGCCAAGTCCAACCACCCTATAAACCTCTAGTGGTAAGTTTTTTTTTATTTTGAATGTTTTCGTGGTGGGACCCGAAAATATCTGATTGCATAAAAATGATGACAAAATTTAGCAAGATATCTTGAGATGCCAAAAAAATTATTTAACTTATTTTTTCAGAAATCAGCCAACGATACGAGTAACTTTGATGAAGATTTTACGACCGAAAAGCCGGTCCTGACCCCCATTCAGGACAAGAATCTGCTGGCTTCGATCGACCCCGAGGCATTCGCCGATTTCTCTTACACCAATCCCAAATTTGCCTAACTTAATTTTTTAATTAATAATCTCCCTTCCAAGAACATATCCCATCATCCGAGTGGATTTCCTTTTCTGTTTAGTCTTGTATAATATCCGGCCATCGCTTTGGCCATAATATTTTGTAGCCAGCCATATTTTCTTTGTAATTTTAATATTTTTGTGGCCGATTCACTGAAACCTTCTGTGAAAAGAAAACGCTTAAAAATATTTAGGTCTCGTCTCCCATTAGGTTGTTTTTTTTTTGAAATTATATACAAAAATAAGTACTGTTGTTATCGTTGTAACCGATGCTTCTGAAATTCGGGTCCAAAAATCTCTTTTCTCGCATAATCCACAAATTATGAATAAAGTTTTACATTTCGGTGGGCTTAGGAATTAAATTCTGACGTCAGATGTCAAGTACAATATAAAAAGTTTATTTATTCATATTTTACAAAGAGTAAGTGTTAATGTCATCGTAAAAAGATCGTTCTCGTTTTAATGGTTTCACTTCGAATGGATCTTTTTCTAAAAAATACAAAAAATTAATTTATCCATAAACTCGTCATCTACTGTAGTAATACAATATCCTTACCAATAATACCCAATTTTTCCTTGAATCCCATCTGATAGTCCTTGAGATCCATGATCAATTGTCTTTTATACAGATCGTTGACCTCCTCTCTCTTTGGAATCATTGCATTATAATTTTTAAAAAATCTTCTCATCTTTTTGAAAATTTTATTCATCGTTCTCCTTTTTAATTGAGTCGCTACATCCAATGATAGCACCAACAGCATTGTAAAGACAGTGAATAATGCCAAAAAGTAGAAATGGAAATAACAATCAGGACTTGGCTCCCTCTTCCAGGGAATGGTCGGAGATAATCGCCGCTTTGGGATGTGTAATAAGGACGAGGGAACAAGGCGCATAAATCCAGTGACAATGAAACGATTCAAGTGGAAAAGACAAGTAATATCGGAGCCGGATTGCTGAAATAAAAATTAAAACTAAATTTGCAGATTGCGTAAAAAGCTAACTGTCGACAGCTTTCGGAACAAAAGTCTTCGAAATTCAGCAAATCTCAAGATAAAGATTTATGTAATTTTTAATTTCATAATCTCAATTTCGAAAAGAAATTATTGATCTGTGTGACATTCCGACTATTCCCTTTTTTAATAAAAAAACATACGTCAGACACAGTGTTGATGTAATAACTACAGTTTCTGATGTCCTCTCTGCATTCCACAGTAATCACCACATCATTTCCCACATTCAAAAACTTGTTCATTTTGTATCCATCACTTATTCGATGGATTGAATGTTGTGTCAAATAAGTCATAACTGATCCCTCTATATATCTTTGGATATACTGTTTCAATTGCGATGTGAAAAAGTAGATTACAGTCTTATTATTCACAGACTGAACAAACAATTTGTGGGCGACATTATTTTCATCGGTAAGTTGAGTTTGATGAGATGTTGCTCTAAAAAGAAGATAAAATCATATTAAATTTGCATAAACTTACTCTCTGCAAACATTTTTACTTTGACAGATAAGATGAACATCAATTCTGAAAAGTCGTTTTTGGTCGTCCCAATAATAACATCGAAGAATAGATCTTCTCTTTTTTCTGTTCATCTCATAACAATCTTCAAATTGGTAATCAAACGAAATCTCAAAATGGGCTGCATTCATTTTTAAGTAGCGATGGAGAACTTTTCCTTCTTCTGATGGGAGATCTTTGGAGGGAATTCTAAAAATAAAAAAGTAATTATTTACATATGGGGAAAATGCAAATAGATCGGGAAAAGAAACAAAGTATCTCGCAAGAGATCACCTTCAGCACGCCATTTTGTCTTTGTTGAAGCTTCAGCAAAGAGAGTTAGGATTTTCGCCAAAATCTGTTCATTTCTCGACTATACATACACATGCTACCAACCAAAAAATTTACTATGACAAAAAAGTAATGACATAATTATAAGTATACTTACAGATAGATCAAGTTCTGACGGTCCTTTCGAATTATAAAATAGATTGAATTTTGTCTTCCAGTGATTACATTCACATTACTTGCCATACACGGTCCGTCTCTCTCCACATAATTTTCGTATGCTTTGTCATACTGCAGCATACTCTGATCTCCATAATGATATTTCCAAATGTAAAAATTGCATGTCTCGGTCAACAAATAACGATACACAGGGACAGAATGGAATGTTGAGGAGCTGGAAACAAGCAAAATAACAGGAAAAGGGCTACTTACAGGGCACCACAAGTCTGATGTTGAATTTCAGAGTTTTGTGTACCTTCAGCGATTATTGAAGCAAGCAGCAATAGGAAAAATATACAGCCGCACGACATTTTGCAAAATGAAAAAGTTTTTAAAATGATATATGTACAAAATGATGTACATATGTACAGAAATGAAATTTAGCGAAGTTTTGACAAAGATTGCAAAAAAATGATTTTTTTCGCCGAATATTTTCTTTGCAGTAGAAGGCTTCTGAGCCGTCGTATTTCAATACCCAATCCTCAAAACTATTTTTTACCAATCCGGGAATCTTTATGCATTAATATCTTCCACATTAATTTTAAAGCTTTATGAGTCCATAAAATCAACAATAACATGCGGTTACAATATAAATACATAATATACCAGTATTTACTTGAACCATCCAATACTGTTACTACAGTATTATACCCGTATTCATTGATGCAAACTGAAAAAAATAAGAGTGACATGACAAAAAACTTATCGGAAAGGCCATCTTGAGCGATTTGATGGCCGATGCCCTCAGGGGATTTGTGAAAAAAATATTGAAAAAAACTCGAGAAAGAATGGGAGAGAAAAAGAAACTGGCCATGAGGAGAATAAAGTTTACATCATAATGAAATATATTGTAACTTACCCATGCTATCTAGAAGATGGAATGTTGTTATTGCTAGAACAAGATATATAACTGGCTCTAGTGGAAGTTGTCAGACTCTCCAACTCTTCATACGGAGGTGGAGGGATGCTTGTTGGGGTTATTGTTGAAGAAGTTGTCGCTGATCGATAGCTAGGCAACAACCCGATACTAAAATCTCATGGATAATATAAACTAAGCCCAGTTTTTGATGTTAAGCTCAATTTAAGAATGAATAATAATCATGTAATCCTACCTGGAGCTCGACACCACACTCAGCGATGTTTGCCGGGTCCTCTGACCCCCCGGCCGACATCCCATCGACCTCAAAAATAACATAACTGAATTCCGACGCTGATGTCGAGGCAGCCACATCATAATGTCATAATCAAGAGGTCCGTTGAAGCTAAAGCCGGAGGGCAAACGAGCAAAACCAACTCTGAAATCTTTGATTTTATGTAATCAAAATTATTGCCCTAAACCAAGAAATTTACTCACTTTGGTTTAGTCAATTTCATGATGACAATTGCGCAGAAAACAGCGATAGAGATCAAAAGAATGATCCCCAAGAAGAAGGTGGCATGATCTTCGGGAACATCAGCCGGAAAATTTAAATAAACTGGAGTCGAATACACATTGGGGACTGGCTGAAAGAATGTTATTCATTAAAAAGAGCCCACCTCAAGTCTCTTTGTGTCGTTCTTCATGAACTCGGAGTCGCAGAACGGGACCCTGAAAGTGGAATGAAATGTGAGAAGTCCCAAGCCCTGAGGACGATAAATCCCGCCCCAGAAGAGACGTTTACTGACTCCAGAATCAATCCTAATTCTCTTCCGTCGGCGTCGGGATTCATAGTCAGATTTCAGGAAAGATTAAAGTACGGGGGCAGAGAACAGTATAACTGTTACGTAAGAGCGATGCAAGACAATCTAAGAACACTTTTAGGGAGTAAAAGGATCAACGTTCGGGCACTGTCTTAAGGAAAAGGTAAGGGTGGACTTCTCAAGCTCTACAAGTCCTCTTCTTTTTTTGCATACAGTTTCTGCGTAGTCCTTTGAAACCGCTAGCTAATGCTTTGCAATGGCGGCTGAGACATTGAACGATCTTTGCAGACTTGAGATTAGGGAAAATATCGAGGAAATGTTAAAGAAAAAACGTTTATTTTCCGAATTATTTTGTGTAACATTTTTTCTGAGAAATGTTTATAGAGTCGGCTACCATCTCAGATGTTCAACCCTACTTTTGGCCAAGTTTTGTCGCAAGTAACGACTTGAACTTTGACAGTTTTCTTTACTAGGAATAAGTATAATATTTCGGAAATGGAAAACAAACCGTTTTTACCGCACAGTATAACTTTTTTTGAATATTTATAAAGATGGCACAGCTTACCAACCCCCGGATTTAACAGTTCGGACGACATAAACCAAAAAAATTAATTCTAAAAACGGAATTTATAAAGCTCTCAAGTCCAGTTATCCGATGCCATCTTGTCCCAAAAAAGAGAACAACGCCGAAATTAAATGGTCTTTTGGAACGGGCGGAAAGTGCAAGATAGAAGATGCAATTATGCATTCACAGAAAACATGAAACCCACATAACGGAAGTAGGTTTCAAAAATAAAGTAACTCCGAATCTAATGGGATTTTATGAGATTTTCTGTAAATATTAGGCAAAAGAGGTCGCTTGATGTCAGAAATATCCGAATTGTTGTACAACAAGGAAAAATGGAGAGTTATAAAAGAATTTATGATTACGGTTCAGTAAGCCACAGTTATAAATTACTAATGTTGCGTTATAGGCCGATATAGATAATCGTTTAGTCAGACAGATTAATAAGCAATGAAATGCTCACTTGTTTGTGTCGTTGAGTAGTTTAACAAAATGGCAACAGGCCAGTCGACTGAGAGCTCCCGAACGTTGACATAAATGCATCTAAATCAGTAATTACGTGCTTCTAAATCCTTTCGCATATATGACATGACCGTAACGGTACTCCTCACACAATGACGCAATCTATAACCCCAATCTATCATTAAAGTTGTCGTAATCGAAAGTTTCTTCACATCTGATGTCATGTGTAATATATTACCCAGCCTAACCCACAAAAAACCCGAATTCATGGTAAACGATATAAACATATGAGGAAAATGGTTTGTCTCTTGAATCCCGACTTCTTTTGAAGAAGGCGAATACCCTAAGGGGCATATATAAAAGTCGATCGCACCCGCCCCCCCCCCCTTTCTTCTCTTTGCACCGTGCAATCCTGTTCTTCCAACACCCGTCGAACTCTATTGTGAACCGCGATTAAATTGCAATATCCTCAGATTTAAATAAATTTTGAGACAAATAAGACGGATTGTGGTTATGTAAATGCCATTTTATCGCCATTGCTGGTCCCCCAAGGCATTGAATTGGAAGAAAAATGACTCTGTTTTGAGCTTGGGTGCGGAATTGGACTCAAATATGTGTAATCGGCCGTGAGAGATAGTGTGATTGCAAAAACATTCAAAAACACTTTTAATGACATATTTATCAAAATTTTGGTTACTACAACAATATTAACATTTTAAACGTATCAACGTTAGTTTCATGGACCCTGCTGATTCCATACATACTACACTGACTTGTTTTGCTTTGAAAATAAACTTTTCTACAGCGTTTTTGTTCTTTTTCCCTTCCTTTTGAAGAATTCGGTTCGCTTAAGTAGCAAGTTACTCCTGAGGAGCTGAGGATAATATTGACTAGTTTATGTATAAGGCAGAGCAAGTGATTGTATGAGGAGTGATTCGACTTATTTATTTAGATAAAGTATTAATGACCGTCATAAATTATTTAAAAATGCAATTCCTCTTATCAAGGATGACAAGCAGTAATTGCAAAACTACAACCTTGTGGAAAACATTACCTTAGGATGTCTATTGCCCTGATAGTACCGTTTCATTTCGGCTTCAAAAAGCGATCTATCCTTCTCCATAGTGTATATTACATCCTGAAAGTAACATCAATATAAAATCCACATTATAATAGGTCTTCACTAGTGATTCTAAAACTGATCTTGAGTTATTCGCATGCTAACCTGCATGAGTTCATCAACATTTCCATCCTCCACTTTCCATCCGATCATTTTCCTGACCTGCGTTGGTTTTCTTCTCAATCTTTTTGCGTCCTCTACAGTATGACAAAAATATTTTAAGAGGATTTCAATGGGTTTGAGGCGATCATCAATCTTTGAAATGTTAATCAACTCAACTTCGCATCTAAACCACACAAATGACATTACAAAATGGATCTTTTAGTCACTACTGACTTTAAAATGCCAAATTTACCTTGGAATTTCCGCGCAATCGAAATAATATTTCCTTTGACTTCCATAAAAAGTATTTAGCCTCAGGGTGATTGCCAACAATTTCTTCCAAAACTAAAATGAACTTTGTAAATACAGTAATACTTACTTTATCCGGCCTTTTCTTTAATTTTCCCTCCATTTTTTACTCCAAATTCAGAGTAAGTGTGTAAATAATATAAGAAATGGAGAGTTGATAACGTTGAGAAACGTTGGCCGTCACAGTCAGGTTTAAACGGCGGTTTAAACTGAGTCATGTGCATTTATAAAGTAAGTTTATGTATGAAAGTAGCGGAAAGTAGTTAATTAATTAGCTGTAAAGAGGAAGCGCGCGAGACATTCCCTTATTAAACTCATCGGAACACGAAACGCATCATGTTTCCGCGATCGAGCGAGCAGTTTGTAGGCCAGAGGGTTCATTTTTTATATCATTAAAAGAGAAGGCATGTATAATATAATATTATAAGTTGATCGGGTAGTAAATCAATTAAAAGTGGAATGTATTTTGATCAAAGTGTAATATAAAAAAGAATCCTGGAAAAGTCAGGCGAAGGAAACCACAAAATTAAAGGGTAACATATCTTTTACTCAAACCGCCCAGACATCAAGTCTAAATATAAAACGCTGTTTTGATACACAGATACAAAAGAATGAGCTCAAACTATCCGCCGATCTCTTATAGAACTCGTCGTTAACTATTTATATTATATGTAATGTCATATCAGAGAACAGTATGGCTCTTACGTAATGCAAGACAATCTCGGAAAACTTTAAAGTAAATATAGTAAAAGGATGGATTATAAATGTTAGGGAAATGGTGGATTCCTCCGTTATCTTTATATTATCAGACTTGAGATTAGAAGTAGGTTTCAAAATAAAATAAATCTGAATGTATTTTGACTAGGGTTGGGTTTTTGGCAATTTTTGAAAAAGGCGTTAAATTTTAAGTTAAATTTCCGTCGTTCCTGTCCATTGCCGAAAATTTCGACAATTAGTTCATTTTTTTTACATTTCCCGCATTTTTTGCTAGTTTTGGCATTCCGTCTCAATGAATTTTTTTGTGTTTTGATCGGCCAGATATTTTCGAGATCTCGTCCACAACCTGATAATGAGTGGAAGAGCAGCAACATCAGTTGCATCGGTTCCCTTCATAATCCCCAAGCATATAAAGGTGTGTTTCCATAATTTTTATTCAGTTTTCCTTATTTTAGAGATCAAAAACTGCTGTTCTCAAAGCTTTGGCCTCAACTGTTAGAACTGACACAACAGCTCCTCATTTCCAGTTCATTGATGATCCATTGACAATTCCATCTTCTAATTTTACAAAAAGGAATTATTTTCTGGCCAAGGAGTTTGGGAAACGGGCAGCCAGACATCTAGCAAAAGAATGGCCGACTTTGTTCATGTTCGATCGAGATGAGCCGAGATTGCCTATCTTCCGACCGGAGAATTTGCCAGCTTTGGTAGAATCAGAGGCGCCCAGTGAGGATTTGTTGATTAGGTTATTGGATGAACGACAAATTCATGGTGCTCTGAAGGTTAGTTGAATGCATGATCTCATTTGGTTTTATTTTTTAGGTTTACGAGAAGATCAGAGCCGGCAAAATTGATGTTTCCGAAGATACTTTGGACAGGCTATTCAGGTTGGGCGCATATTATAATGGACAGAATCCACCAGTTAGTGAAGAAGTTGAATGGCATGGAATCCGGAATTATTTCGAGGATTTTGAAGGAAAGTGGGAAAGAGTAAGTGACTTCTGTCTTCCCTCACTTTTTTGTGGAGATGGTCTTATTGTTTCGCTTTTAGAATGGTCCAATTGAACTTCTATTCCAAACGGTTGAACAAAATGCCGAAAATTATTCGATTTTGATTGCCGCGAAAGCCAAATATGGTGATACTGCTGCTCGCCTTGAGGCGTACAAGCACTTGGACGATATGATTGGCAAGAAGCTTATTCCAGAAGAGTTCGTCTTCAATTGTCTGCTCAGAGTTGAACAAAATTCCAAGAAAGCCTTTGAATTGTTATCTAAAATGGCTAAATTGAACGTAAAACCATCCATTAGGACGTTCAATGCCTTTATTATGGCGCAGAACAAGGTGAGCTGATATTTCATTGGGTTATCCTTTGTTTTTAGAACATTGATTTCAATAAGAAGTGGGGAGATGTGAAGAAAGCATTGGCTGAAGTGAATCGACTAAGGTTGGTACCTTCGTTGACAACTTTTGATCTTGTTTTGGGTGGATTGAAAAGTCAGAAGGTCCAGGATGGTCAGAAACCGCCAGTTCAGGGAACTCAGGAACTCGTAAGAGATGCCTTTTAAATTATTTTAGACAGGTCTATTTTTAGTTTTTAAATTTGTTGTTTTGTTTTAGGTATTGGCGATAACAGCGTTGAGTGAGATTATGGATATTCTTGAGTCCCGTCCTCAGATTGATCCCCATGACCATACCGATCAGAATTTCTTTGTAACAGCCATGTCTGTCGCCACCGCCGCCAACAACGCAGAAATAGTCGAAAGAGTTGAAGCTCTCTACAGATCAGAGAAAAACAATGTCAAGATGACTGCTTTTACTGTTGAGGCCGTGTTCTACAATCGATATTTGAATTATAAGATATTCACACAACTGACGGATATCAATGAAATTGGAGAAATTTATATTTCTTTGGTGCCTAGGTTGGTTGGAGTCAGTCGAATGGTCATCAAAAATATACTCAATAAATTTCCTGTGAGTGCATTCTACTTTATTATTCAAAGTTTGACAGTTTAGCTGATAATTTTTATTATTTTAGGCCGAGAATCCTCCTTGGGCTCTTCTGAAGCGAGTAATTGAGGATGGAATCGCCGGAAGACAGATCACTGACACCGATCTGTGCCGATCATTCCTCCGACATCTTCTCAAAGTCAATGTTGATGTAAGTATTGTAATTACAATCATATTTACATTATTTTAGTCCTTGGATATTCGAGAATTAGAACAGTTCCGTAATCTGATTGTCAAGTTGAATGATATCTGGTTGGAGTTTGCCAATTTCACTGATGAACATCTCAAAAATCGCCAGATAAAACTTCGCCCATCCATGGCGACTCAAACGGCGATCTTGTTGTTAAAGGTCGGGGATAATGAGAAGGCCTTTTCTCTGATCAATCTGCTCACTTCAGCCGATTCGGATCTCCTTAATTTAGAAGATAAACCAAGCTTGGACTATCTGCTAGCCTTATTTGATGCTGTTATCGACACCAATAATCTGAATCAAGCCTCCAACGTTCTGGAAATCATTGCCAGGCATTATAAACAAGGGCCCTTGGAGCAATTGGCCGAAAAAATCACCAAGAAATTCATGTTGAACTCCACTCAGAAACGAGTCATCACCAATTTTGTTAAACTTAGAAACTTTTGAGAATTTGTTGTTATAGTAGGAGTTGTTATGAATAAAATAAAAGTAAAGTTTTTAGGATTATTATGGTATGAAAGTGAACTATATTTTTGTTGCCGCAAAAAAAATTCTTCTTAGTTAATTCATACTATCTTTTTTGTGTAACCCAATATTTAGCAGAAAATATGATATGAATGTTTCAGATGTTACTCTTAAACGCCTGTTAGTGTATCGTTCTATTCCCCCTTCCGAGTAATTCACAATATAAGCATGCACTCTGGATAGAAAATTTCGTCGATGATTATATTCTAACATTATATCCGATATGATTATACAGTACAAGTTTTATTAGTGATTGTTGCAGAAATCAACGGAACAAAATAAATATCACAGGATTTGAGGTAGTAAAGTACAATATAAAAGTTAGTATTATTAGTTAATTTTAATCTCGATGAACCCGAAAGTTGACTAGGACAATGGATTCCTGATGTTTATGGGTGGGAGGGAACTCGTAATGGCCAGAACGGGACTCCAGAAGCTTATGTAATTGATGGAGAAACCGTTTAAAAAGGGGAATCTGCGACTTCTGATGACGTTTCCATTTCTTGGTGTACTCTTTGATAATGGTGGAGGAGGTGGTAAAGCTGGAAATAAAAGAATTTCTATGAGAACAGAAAAGTAGCTCAAATATATACATGTTACAGTAGGAAAGAAATGAAACGCATCTTACTCGACTTCTGATGGATACTCAGTCATTCCGTAGACTTCATGCACGACACCTTTGCTTCTGAAAAATGTTTTGGTCAGTTTTCTGGGTAATGAAAACTGAAGAAGCGACCTCTGATCACATTTCCAAGGTTTGGTGTTCTCTTTGATGACGGTCGAGGATGTGGTGAAACTGGAAACAGAATGATCAGTGAGAAATGAAAATATTTTGTAAAAATTTAACTCAAAACAAACCTAAGGTAACAAAACTTACTCGACTGATGATGGATAATCACTGACCCCGGAGATCTCATGGGCTGTGCAATGGCTTCTGGAGGGAGTGCTGGTCAGCATGGTGGGCAGTGAGATCTCAAATATAAAAATAAATTCAAAAAATAATATAAAATCTCGCAAATAATCAGCCACAAAAAGTGATAAATATAAAATTACTATCTGTCAGACATCCAGACATAAGAAAGTCTTTAATTTAATCATTTGCCTCGAGGCCACAAACTCATAAACAACAAAAATTGAATTATTCAGACGAGAACCCCAATTCTCATCCTCAAGACGATCTTTTTTGAGTCCCCCCAGAACCAAGTTTTTCTAAAACGAATAAATAACCTTCTCGGCCCTTGGAACTTGTTGATCGTAGGTCCCAATACCCATATTCCATAGAATGAAAATAATTGAATTACTTTTTATATTCTGAATTCTGCTATTTTGATGTTAAATACATAAGTTGTGTTCTCTTTGCCTATTATTATATTTTCTGTAATTACGTCATGAGTTGATTCCCTGACCCCGAGTAATTTCTGTCATTCTTTCTTTATCCCTCCAAAAATTGGAAATCGCACGGAAACCAAAAAAATTTTCTTCCAATTTTTGTTTATGACTTTTTGGCCTCGGGGGAACAGATATGAATGAAGACTTTCGTATGTCTGAATATCTGATATACAACCCGTTTATATTATATTTATATTTTTTTTGCTTTTTTTTATTATTTGTGATTTTATATTATTTTTCAAACTTTTGTGTTTTGAGATTTCATTGTCCATTATGATGACTGGTACTCCCTCCGGAAGCAACTACATGGCCCATGGGATCTCCGGGATCAGTAATTATTCTTCATCAGTTGAGTAAGTTGGCCCTTGGATGATTTGTAGTCATTTTTCTTACTGTAACATAAGCACTTTTCTTTCATTTCAAGAGAATAAGATGCGGTACACAAAATATATTTGAGCTACTTTTCTGTTCTCATAGAAATTCTTTTATTTCCAGCTTTACCACCTCCTCCACCATCATCAAAGAGTACACCAAGCAATGGAAACGACATCAGAAGTCGCAGATTCCCCTTTTTAAACGGTTTCTCCATCAATTACATAAGCTTCTGGAGTCCCGTTCTGGCCATTACGAGTTCCCTCCCACCCATAAACATCAGGAATCCATTGTCTTAGTCAACTTTCGGGTTCATCGAGATTAAAATTAACTAATAATACTAACTTTTATATTGTACTTTACTACCTCAAATCCTGTGATATCTATTTTGTTCCGCTGATCTCTGTAACAATCACTAATAAACCTTGTTACTGTATAATCATTTGGTTCTTTCTTTAGGTCGTAATGTTCATGACTTATTTTATTTCCAACTTTTTGAATCATCAAGGGCTAAAATAAGATTAGAATTTTATCTCAATTACAATGCGTTAATGAATTTTAAAAGATGTCGGAAGACTCAATACAGATTTCCGGCGATTCCATCTTCAATTACTCGCTTCAGGAAAACCCAAGGGGGATTCTCGGCCTTTAAATAATAAAAATTATCAGCTAAACTGTCAAACTTTGAATAATAAAGTAGAATGCACTCACAGGAAATTTATTGAGTATATTTTTGATGACCAATCGACAGACTCCGACCAACCTCGGCACCAAAGAAATATAAATTACAACAAATTTGTTGGCCTCAGATACTGTAATATTATATTATGTCTTTGGGTGGTCAATATTTAAATCACTTCTTGATCCTCAAGCAATATAGAATTATGTTTATGAACCTTTCCTTCCGTTCTTCAGACATAAGACAATTAATTTAGGGCGTCATCCAAATTCCATTTATGACATTCTTCATGTTTTATGTTGTAATTTTGTGATTTATTTTGTAAAAATCAACAAGACAGAGGCGGAAAGGGCCTGTAGTTTACCCTCCTTAATGGGCAATTTCCCTTTTACGGGGTCAGAACACATTGAAATTGGGCTTTTGCATTATTGGATCGCTTAGCGAGGAATTGTTATAGTCAATGTCAAGGAGAATTGAGGAAAAAACAAGTGATACGAGAGAAACAAAACGGATATCCAGCAGGGCGGCGGACAAAGTAACTTTTTCGTGTTTTAAAGTAGTCCTTTTTTTGTTTTTTTTTTCTGAGGGAAGAGTAAATTGTAAAAAGTAACGTCAAAATTTTATTTTTTTTTTGTGTCTGAGTTCCGTCGAATTTACGTCAAGAATTTGGAAAGAAGCCAAGGGATTACTGTAACAGGAATTGTCATCAAGTGAGAGCGATGAGATCAAGGTCATTGAGATTATATAATATATACATTACTAACCATGGGTAATATAATCAAAGTTTTGGAACCAAATGAATTGAAAGTGATCGTTTTTTGGTTCCCATTGAAACGAAATTTGCATTTCCTCATGACCCTCATCTTCAAGTGGACGTCTTTTTTGATCACGACACAGAATTCAACATTTGGAGAAGAAATTTGATGGGAAAAAAGAGGGAGAAACAAATAAATAAATCATCGAAAAAAAAGATCTCAAGAAACATTAACGAGCAAAACTTGGAGCTCAATGCAAATTGAAATAAAAGTTGTTAAATTATGGTTTAAGTATTTGAGGAATTGTTGTCGATTGAGAAGGTGAAACTGTTTTATTTTGAGACAAATCTTAAATTGAACAAAAAATTTTTAGAAAAAGATTTGCGGAAATAACCGAAAACATAGGAAAACCCAAAGTTTTGCCATCAAAATTTGAAAAAACAAAAATAATTTTGTCTGACCGATTCTCCTCAGTTTGCATGTTCTCTCGCTAAAAAGAAGCCTCAATGGAACCGAAGCGACCTTTCATTTGCGGATTAAACAAGTAGAAGTTGAAATGCAATTTTTATTTTTTTTCAATTGATATACAACAAATCATCCTGTAAGCATTTTTTCATTACATAATACTTTGTCGATCACAAATAATACTGTAGCTCCAGTTATGATCTGACTTCTGGCATGATCACAATTCAGCAGAAACCTCTTGAAGATCGGAGGAGTTGCGTAATTTTGGATAGAAAAGTACGAAGAGTAACTCCCCCGTACTTTTACTTACTTTCTATGTTCAAGAATTTGTATAATTGTCGGAGAATGTTTCGTCGTTTTTTTTCCTTCAAAAAAGTTTTGTTTATTCTGAAAAAGGGAACCAATTAAGAGACTCAAGGACAGCGAATTCACGAAGGTCAACAGTTGAACACTGAAGATGCACATGGCGAGGATTGAACTTAAATCATGTTTATTATTACTACTTCTGAGAGTCTTCAGATTTGTTCAGTAAACAAAAATATTATGCTGACAAACATGTTATGTTGATCCAAACTACGAACGAAACGAGGAAGAGTACTTTCTTCGAATTCGCAGAAGCTTTCAACGTTAATTCAAGAGGAAATAAACAAACCTAGAGCCTATTACAATACCTATTACATTTGGCTGCTGAAGTTGTGTCAAAGTAATTGAAATTCAAAATGAACGCGTTTAGCCTAATGGATCTCCAAAGGTTAAAAACTATAGAAACAAATTGTGCATCAAACTCATCCAGAGAACAAAAGTACGCACCATTAAGAGTGATGTTACTATTTTTAAGATGATCAATGAATGAAGTAATTCTTAGATTCAAAGAATTCGTTTTTTATTCTCAAATTGCTTTTGTAAAGTTATTTTTATCCATGCTACTTGTTGTTTTGTTTTTTCCCTTTTACGGGCTTTCCTTTACGATCCTTTACCTGGACCGCGCCCGTCCGTTGATTTATGAATTGTTGCATAAAACCGAATAAAAATGCCATTCCAAAATTTATTTTTGTGATTTCGCAAAGTTTGTGAAAAAGTAGGCGAGGCCAAAGACCGGTTTGAATGTGGCACAGCGAAGAGGGAGAGAAGAGAACAGACCGTCCTTCTGTAACCCCTGTCGCTTCTCTCCACCCCCTTGAGGTCGCCTTTTAAAAGGAGTGATCCCAACACAACCTCAACACAGTTCCATCGCCTTCAGAATGAAACTTGGTCTGGTTCTTTGCCTCGGGCTTTTTGTCGGCATCAATGCCAAATCTCGTAAGTTTACTGTAATTTTTACGTTAATTGCATCATTTTTAAGTCTTCAAAAGAGACAATAGTTATGGAGATGAACCCGCAGGTCAAGTAGCGGCGGCCGACTCTGCCCCAGCCCCTGCTAGTTATCAGGCTCCCGAGGCCGCTCCAGCTGCCGTCCAACAACCAGCAGCCGCTCCTTCGGCTGTTGCGTCTTCTGGCTACAGAAAGAAGCGCGACAACAGCTACGGAGATGAAGCTGTGACCCCAGCTCCCGTTTCCGCTCCTGTAGCCGCTCCGGCCCCAGAAGCTGCTCCAGCTGCCGTTGAACAACCAGCTGCTGCTCCAGCCCCAGTTGCTTCTTCTGGCTACAGAAAGAAGAGAGATAACTCATATGGAGATGAAGCTGTCCCAGCCGTCGCCGCAGCTCAAGCCTCCGAACCGGTTGCCAGTTATCAAGCCCCCGAAGCTGCTCCAGCTGCTGTTGAACAACCGTCTGCTGCCCCAGCTCCAGTTGCATCGTCCGGCTACAGAAAAAAGCGTTCCAACTCCTATGGCGATGAGGCCGCTCCTGCTGTTGCTGCCGCTGAGGCTTCGGCCCCAGCTGCGAGTTATCAGGCACCAGAAGCTGCTCCAGCCGCCGTTGAACAGCCAGCCGCCGCTCCAGCGCCAGTTGCCTCTTCTGGCTATAGAAAGAAGAGAGATAACTCTTATGGAGATGAGGCTGCCCCAGCTGTTGCAGCCGCTGAGTCCGCTGCTCCTGCCGCCAGTTACCAAGCGCCTGAAGCCGCCCCAGCCGCCGTTGAACAGCCCGCCGCTGCCCCAGCCCCAGTCGCCTCATCTGGCTACAGAAAGAAGCGTGACAACAGCTATGGTGATGAAGCTGTGACCCCAGCCCCAGCTTCCGCTCCTGTAGCCGCAGCTCCAGAAGCTGCTCCAGCTGCCGTTGAACAACCTGCTGCGGCTCCGGCTCCAGTTGCCTCGTCCGGCTACAGAAAGAAGCGCTCCAACTCGTATGGAGATGAAGCCGCTCCAGCTGTCGCTGCCGCCGAAGCCTCGGCACCAGCGGCCAGCTACCAGGCCCCAGAAGCTGCTCCAGCCGCTGTTGAACAGCCTGCTGCTGCTCCAGCTCCAGTTGCGTCATCTGGGTACTAAGAATCCCTATTCTGAAGAATCTCAATTCTCTTAAAACTGCCTGAATTCTTGACTTCAATAAATAGAATAACCAAATTCTTTTCAATTAATATAATCGCATTGAACTTCCTCATAAAAGAGAACATAATAATAGTCGAGTGTTTGCTTATCACTCGTACAGTGAGTATTCGAATTCGTTCGCATAACCGGCCTGAGGGACATGAAGAAGGTCATTCCTAATGAGCTTACCGTCCGGTTCGAGCCGTTCAGCCACATACATGACCACGTCCGTTGTCCTCTTCGTCGCGATTGTTTGCGCAACGAAATCGCACGAATAAATTGCGCGCTGCGGTCATTCACGATTCCTTGAGAGAGGCGGGACCGCCGCAGGGCGTATTTGAGGCCCGGTTGGCCGAGAAGTTCGTTCATTCAGTGCTCCCTTAAATCGGCCATGATCAAGGGGCTGGCAGTCGTTTTTTTGTGCGCACAGGTAGTCTACGGTAAGTGCAAATAATCGCTCAAAAACATTTTCAAAACATGACGTCATGTTGTGTAACGAATATAACTTTATATGGACTGTCGATTCTACATTATTTTTTTTATTTTCAGGTCAGTTCGACAAGGAGAAGGCCGTTGGACCGTGTATTAATGGGAAATGCCCTGACGGTCATGTCTGCCATGATGAGGAATGTTATCCAAATGTACAGAACGATGACCCCATGGATGAGATGTACGATAGCGATGTGAAAGCACGTAAGTCCATCCAAAACCGGTTTATATTGTACTAGGAACCTCCATCGGCCCTTGTGTGAATGATCTCTGCCCGGCGGGTTACAATTGTGTTGACAACAAATGTTACAAGAGTAAGTTGTTTTCCAAGATCACTCTGCAAAACACAGTATTGTGGTTATCTACTACTTTTGCAAGACTTTCACCTTCTCCTTCAGACACCCACCTTTATTTTTAATTCTTTGTTTTTGAAGGACTTTTGATTCGTCTCACCTCCAACTCTCTGACTTTACCATTTCAATATCACTCTTTCAAAACACTACTGGGTATTTCCAAAGATATTGAGGGGCACTCTTCTCCAAAACACTTAAGACCGGCTACTTTTTAAGGGTCCAATGAACTTGTTTTAGGCGCCAAAAGAAGCGCTTCCCAGCCAATCGGGCCTTGTATCAATAACCTTTGTCCCACTGGATATACCTGTAACCAATCCGACTATAAGTGCTATTAATCGGTCAAGGAGAAGATGCAAAAAAACGGGGAATAATTTATTTAATAATAAAGGTTAATTAAATTAAAGAGATTACGGTAACGAGATCATTGTTTCACGTCGAAGGGATCCTCCGAATTCTCATCGACCTCTCTGATGGGTTGAGGATGGGGTCTGAAGGGGATTGGAGATACGAAAATAAAGTCAACTTACGTGTCCAATCGACGGATATTCAAATTGACTCGGATCTCCTGCCGTTTTTCGTCTCTCTGAAATCTCTTCTTTTCTTTTGACCTCCGTTTTATATTATATTGTCTGTTTACTATGATGTTTTAGAAACCCCTCGCGATAATTAACTCACAACTTCCTTGGCCACAGGCACTTGATCTTCACCATCGATCTCTACCTTCGGGATATCAAACATGTGAACTAAAACAATGTCCTCTTACCCTCCGAAACGGCGGCTCTTACTTGACTTGGCGACTGTATTCACAATTAACGAGCCCATTAGTAGTATTAACAATAAATTCTTGATCGACGCCATCGCGAAAAACAAAGGGAAATCAAGCCGAAATGGGCTTAAATAGTAGTGTTTAAACTAATTTAACGTTGGGGGAATTGAAATTACGGAGCCCTTTGTGGGCTCCGGTTGGGGGACAATAACCGGGGACACGCCCTATTATTGGTCAGGTATTCCGAACAATAGGTTTGGAGCAGCGAAAGCAAGGGGAAACGGGTTCCGAAAACAAAAAAAATCGACCCGCCGCGAAGACTTCTGGTTTATTTCCCAACAGCGACCCGAGGGAGGGAAACGACATTACATTACAGATTATTACAACATAAATATTTTAATTTACAGGCAGTCCGGGCACAGGCGTCGAGGCAGGCTTAGCTGCGATCCAAAAATCCCGCGTATCGGACCAGATTCTCCAAGACGGGGCGATTTTCTTTCCTCGTGGTTGAGATTCTCGTCTTCTCGGGTCCAAATTCGTTTTGATGTAAAAGTTTGAGGAAGTTTTTGAAACCTTCCGTCTCTTTTGGTTCAATGAATCCATCTGGAGCTGTTCTCCATTCAGCAGCTTGCAGAAAATGCTGAACATGTTCAGAATCAGAAGGGAGAGCAAGGAGGGAACAGAGATCATCCAATTTAAGGGTGACGTACCCTCTGAGAACTTGCTGGAGACGTCGGGCAGTCAGACGATTCAACAATTCATCTTTGTAGGGTCTAAAATAACATTGAATAATCATTGATAAAAATCCCTAGAATGACACTCTTTAATCAATGAAAAGTATTACCGGAAAGACTCATGTAGTTCCACATTTCTGATCCATTGCAAGCATTGCGTTAACTCAATTTTATGAGCAAGATCAGCAAATTCATAGGCCTGCGATAATTCGGGACAATTTGCGTAGGCTTCGATCCCTCGGATGGCGGCATAACGACCCTAGAACAAGAATAAAAGGTTCAATGAATTGATAATTCGAATCAGTGCGCTATATTCTTCCACTTACCTCATTTGCTTTGTTCTGAATAACATAGAAGAAAACGCACACCAAATACTCACCGGGAGTCAGCTTCTCAAGATCCAATTCTTTCTCCAGAAGATACACAAACAGTTGTTCGTATGTTTTCTAAAAAATAATAATACAAAATAATATAATTATCCTTACATCTGTCTGTGGGGCAATCACATCAATTGAAGGATTATTCACGGGGTTTGGCGGAGCTATGTCGTTCGGAATTTCGACAGGAGCTTCAGCTGCAAGGATGCTTCGTCAAATCAAAAAAAAGTACGGAATGTACCGACTTTTAACAACAGCCTTGTACTTACCAACTACTGGAACTTCTTCAACAACGGGATCTGGTGGCGGAGGCTCACTCATACTCAAAGAAAACAGGAAAACAAGATTTCAGTACAAAAAGACCCTCTACAAAAAAACGAAAAATAATTTCTTTGAGAGAAGCGGAAAGCCAATAACGTTTTCGTCGTAAGACGCGGAAAATAATTCTATGAAAAAATCTTCGCAATAAAATATCTCGATCGAAAACGAAGTTTGGCTCATGCTACGCAGATGAAATGATTGTAAAGTCGAAGTCGGGAAAGAGGAAAATCGAGACAACCTTCCTTGGCGAAATTACAGCACCAAAATTGTAATGTTTTTTGCGTTGATTATAAGTCCTGAAACAAAAATTTAGAAAACAATTGGATCCTTGTAGTTCGCCGCAGACTTCAGTTCAGATTTCAGAAAATACTTTCCAATGTTCAGCACACAATATTCCATCCGCCAATATTGTTTACAAAGCGCGGCATACAAAGGTAAGTCTATATTATAATGTATTCAATAAATTACGTATAGGTCGAAGAATATGAAGTAGCGGCAGCAACGGATCGGCCAATCGTTGAAGCCGTTTCGGAGAGATTGAAGATTCAGACATCTACTAATGGAAAAACGCAAATTGAACCACCAAAAGTTCAGAAAGTCTTGAGTGTGAGGTTGAGAAGTGTAAGTGAAATCCCTTTTTCTTTTTATTTTGAGTTTAGAACGACAAGAACATAAACCTGATCCAGGTTCAGAATGTGGAAAGGAAGATTGCCGAAGGAGCGACTGTGAAAGCGATGAATAATGATTTAGTTGCTTGGACTAATCATGTCTTTGAGAATATTATTTTGTTGGCTGCTAATGAGTAGGTTTACTTATAGCTTAAGATATTTAGGATCCCCTAAGGCTTTTTATTCTTGATGTTTTAGGATTTACACAGCTATTGTAACTTCCTGCCAAACTCTTCAAGTTTTCCATACATCAACTGGAATGAAACTGCTCGATTGGTTGATAGATAATCCCGTTTCTTTAATTACTCTCAACTGTGACTTTCTTCTGCTCGTTACTAATGATCTCAATGTGATTGTAATGTAAGTTATACGTTTTCTATTTTTATTTTGCCGTTTTTAGTAACTTGGATATCCAGACGATCCACGCGAAGCTTAGTTTCCAAAGCTTACTGATCAACAAAGGGGTTAGTATTTCTGCAGCTGCATTGACAGACAATGGAGTGCCTTTGATTGTATTGAACAATGGGGAATCCCTTTACTTCGACCTCAAGAGTAACATTTGGTAAGTAGTTTGTTTTGTGATTGTTGATTTTGTATAGGGTTCAAATCGAGACTGCGAGTAATTCCTTGGCTTCAATTGATTCATATTTGGATGTCATAAAGAAGAGTGTACCGTACGGTATTATCAGTCGATTATTTTCTTTGTCCCAAGCTTACAAAAAGTTTGATATCTCTTATCAGAGTGCGAAGACAATTGATGAAGAGAATGCCTTGGAGGTTTTGATGAATGCTTTGATTGCGCTGGATAGTCCGGAAGAGCTGAGGTTAATTCTGATTGTTTTTGTCCAAAGACTTCTTGTGAATGGCAAGTTCAATATAATTTTTTGATATATTTATTACTGTGCTTGTTTTAGGCCGCCACCACAAGCTGAATCTTGTTGTTCATCGATTGGAGAGCACGTTAACCACTCGAAAGATTGAGTTTAGCCCGATAAAAGAAGATATTCAAAGGATTTGTAAAGAGTTTAGTGTTACTCTTGAGGAGGTTGAGCGACAAAGCGCAACCCCTTTGATCAGTGACGACATTTTGAGTGACGATGAACTGCTCTAAATGGCTTTTTTGTACATTTTGTTTTATGATTATAATGGTAATAAATTATTTTTTTCTAAAGCAAGATATTACTATAATGTCCAAAAGTCATTAGAAATACTGAATGAAATCAGGCTTACACAACTAGAGCGATGAATAGATGTTTAAGGTCTCAGACACACCAATCAAACGATCATGGTGTTCTTGTACATTCCCTTCGATCTCTTCTTATTCTAGTCCGAAGAAGTCCAGAAATGAAATTACACCTGCAAATCAGAGCATAGTAAGACATTTTAATTTTTTTCTTCTGTAGTTAAGAGGCTTTTGCAAATGATTTGGATGAGAATAATGTATCCTTGTTTCTAGTTCCAAGCCTCGTCTTTATACATGAGCCAGAAATACAGCGATTTTACATTTATTTGTGAGAGGAACGGGGAATCTGTCAAAATACCTGTCCATAAATGTATAGTCGGCTCTTGTTCTCCCTATTTCGATGCCATGTTTATGGGTGATAATGTGGAAGCAGCAGAAAAGAAGGTTACAATAACTGATTTTAGTGCTCAGGTAACTAGAATAAAAAATACATCATTTATTGTTTTTAAAATAAAAATTGGATTTTCAGGTGATGAAAGAAGTGTTCTATTACATCTACCATGGCTGTATTTCCATTTCATTTGGCCCAATTTGCTATGAATTAGTTCGAGCGGCGGATTATTTCCAATTGGATGGCCTCAGGGATGATTGTATGGACATGATCAAGGAGAATCTGGCCAATGACAATCTCCTCGACTCCATTTGTATGGCTGCTCAGTTCAAACGATATGATATCGTGGCCAAAGTCAAACGATTTGTCGAATTATTTTACACCGATAAGGCTGTGGTAAGGATTTTAATCAAATTTATGGATTTATTTATTTAAACAAAAAAATAATATTTTAATATTTATTTGATAAATCATGTTTTCAGGAGGAATTATACTCAGATCTAATCAGGAATCATCCGGATACCGCCATTTATTACTTCTCCAGGACATGAATGATGATTTTGTACATATCTAAGTGAATATTTCGTATTAATTTAGTGGATCTGCCTTATAACTATTTGATCGAGTTTGTAAATACTTGTGGTTAAAGCCTGGAAATCTGGCATCCCAATACTTAAATAACATAAGTAATAAAAAGTAAAGTAATATCTTTTATTCGAACAATAAGTAAACTTAAATTTAGCCCGTATAATAATTGAGGAAAAACAAAATAAGATGAGGAGATCTGAGGAAATATTTGAATGTACATAAAAATCGCTGAGATTTCGAATACCGGTATCAGGGAAGGGACGGAATCAGACGAAAGACGAGAATCCATTGGCATTGGAGAAAGTATGATGTTTGGGTGAAGTGAAGTCGGTCCGGAGGTTGATCCCGCCCACTTCATAATCGCGCTGACTGTTTAGAGATGAGGGGTTTCGGTCGTCGGAACCTGGAATGATAAAATAATATTAAAACTATAATTTGATGATGGATTGGTAAAAGTTTATAAGAACTCTGCTTACCACTCTGGCCAGTTTCATTTGTAGCCTCCGAATCGGGTCGATTAGGCAGTAAGTAGACTGGGGAATGATTATTTGTGGCGAATCCTCCATTCCGCCCACTCTGAACTCGCTGTCTTTCTGTTTCGCGACTTCGTTTCCACGTCGCTCGATAATTTTCTTCCTGAGGATTGCTTTGATAATGTCCAGCGAATGATTTCTCTGCCTGAATCTCTGCATCGTCAGCGGTTTCATTGGCGACGGGATCTTCGTTGATGACTCTGGTGCCATACGGTCCAATATCCACCTGAACTGGAGGTTTGGCCCAATAATTATTGGCCCGTGGAGAGACATTCAGCTGATTCTTTGAGGCATAAGGATTAACAGCTTTGACCGGCTTGCTATTCCGATGAATCTCCGGGACATTATCCGTGGCCAAGGCATGATAAACACTACTTGTACTGTAGGGATTCTGTCTGTTGTTAAGCCCCGAAGCGATGGATCCATAAGGCGCTTCATTGGTTCTGAGATTCTCGTTTGACAGCCAGGAGGTGTGGGTTTGAGGGCGGTCTACTGGACTGAAAATACTTGACTTATATCCTAATAGTTAATATTGAAAAGCATTAGTTAATTTTAATATTACCTTTTATTTTTATTCTGGAGTTCGTAAGACACCACAAATCCATCAGCCAGCTGATGGGTATCAAAAACATCGCTCTTCTCATCCTTCTTATCAGATTTGTGATTAATCATGCATAATAAGAAGACGAATAACATAACAATGATGACCAAGACTAATGCCACAATGATTAAGAACCACCAAGTTGTGTAGATTGGGTCTTCAGGGATCGATGCTGAAATTTTTGAGTAAAAACACTATCATAGTATGAGTTATAACATAGTGTTAGAGTAGGTCCAATTGATTTATACTACAGTATAACTTTGTTCCTTACCAGGTACATGAAGTTGTTCCGAGGCCTCGCTGGGCAACCCAATTCCCAAATTATTCCTGGCAAAGAGTCTGAAGACGTAATAACTACTTGGCTCTAGTTGTCGATAACTAATTCGATACTCATTATCCGTCCCCAGAACATTCGAGATGGTGACCCATTCCCCGATCACGTGTTGGGGTCTGTATGGATCTGTATCCACAAACCCCCTCTTCCTTCTGGCCACCGTTCCTTCGGTTGTATTCAAATCTTCATAGGCAATTCCGATTCTCTTTGCTTGAATCAAATATCCTTTTATGGGAGTTGTGCCTTGAGGGCCGTCGCTCCATTTCATAAGGAAACTCGACTGTTCCGGCAGAACAATTGGTTTGGTTGAAGCTCCAGGAGCACCTCGATTATAGCCGATGGTCACATTTCCGGAGACCGGAACTCCCAATCCGACTGAAGTTCGGGCCTGCACAGTAAAAGAGTAGGTGGTATTCTCCTCCAAATTGTCTGCCAAGAGAAAAGGAAGTAATGTTTTCTCTTGAATCTCCTTCCTAAAGTCTTCTGAGAATTTGTAGGTCCGATAAGTAACGGAATAGCCAGTTATTCGACCATTTGATTGTTGAGGGGGAGTCCAGCTGACATTTACGGAATCTAGAAGAATATCGCTGAATTGTAGTTCCCCAACAGGACCGGGGGTGTCTTCGAGAGTTCGAGCACGGACTACAGAGGCTTGGCCATCACCAGCACGATTATAACCTGATACGGAGATCTGAAAATAAAGAAATTATCATAAACAATTAAAACTACTACCTCACAATAAAAGACACCGTAATAAATATTTGATGATACTCGTACCTGATACTCTGTGAACTTTCTCAGTTCAGTCAGAACGAGGCTGTTATTCTCAGTAACCACCACCTCTTCCAGACTCTCTCCACCTTCAGCTTCGGCCGCGATTTCTGGAGACATTGAGCTCAATAATGGAGAATATCTGACTCGATAACCAGAGATGACGTCATCTTCACTACTCTCCCAAGGCTTCCAATGAACTTCCAAAGAAGTGCTTGACTGGGCTTCCACTCTAAGTTCTTTTATATCCTGTTTAGGAATCGAATATCCAACATAGACAAAAGCCGGGGGTTTCGATGGCTGGGAAGTCCCGAACTTATTGTAGCTTTGGACTTGGACAATGTAATGATGGAAACTGAAACATCAATGCATTGAGGCATAGATTAAACAAAATCTTTACCTGGAAAGTTTGTGGATAACATGTCTGATGACTCCATCACTCGGATTTCTTTCCATCAAGGGTAATGTCTCGGATAAAAAGGTATTATTCGATTGATAAACCCGATAGAGAATCTTAAATCCAATCTGATCCGCATTCCATTCTAATTCATTGATCGGATTCCATTCCAAAAGAATTGAAGAGGCTTCATAAGGTTTGGCCCTGACATTACCTGGGGCAATTTTGGGAGCTGAGCCAAGAGTTTTGGCCCAATCCGATTCGGCTGACCAGGTGGTGTCATCATTGTCTCCAACATACCTTATACGGGTTCGATATTCCATATTGGGGATAAGACTGAAAGAATTTTATATTGTACTTGGATCTGATGAGATATGGAAAATATGTTAGCCAAGTAGAACATCACAACTCACTCAGCGATCTTGAATTTTCCTTCAGCTGGTAGAATAGACCTTCGCCATCTGCTCCAAGTGTCTTGATTCTTCCTCTGATACTGAACTTCTACCTCTCTGACCTCTCCTTCTCCTTCTGGGATCTCGAAATGCCACCACAAATTATCTGCTCCCACCGCATCCACAGGCTTGCTAATTGGTGCCCTTGGAGATGGTAGATTGAGTCTTCGATTAGTAGTGATAACTCCCAATTGAACTTCTTTACTCACACCGACTTCTGATTGGGCTTTGATTCCAAAAATATAATTGGAATCTGGGTTCAGAGAAGCGGCCGAAAACTGGT
The DNA here is from genome assembly GCA_025436335.1 of Bursaphelenchus mucronatus. Lineage (NCBI taxonomy): Eukaryota > Metazoa > Nematoda > Chromadorea > Rhabditida > Aphelenchoididae > Bursaphelenchus > Bursaphelenchus mucronatus. The sequence goes on from CM046356.1 coordinate 7,450,900, forward strand.
AGATACTGTGAGGGAGAACAGTCGAAACAGCACTTTCCTCTCCTTTTACGGCCTTCCAATGTCTGAGCACATAATTGGTAATCACTCCGTTCGGATTGAGAGGAGCTTCCCATTTCAAAATCAGGCTGTTATTCGTGACTTTGCTGAATTTCACATGAATGGGAGGCTCTGGAATATCAGGTGGAGTGTGGATTAGAGGGCTTTCAGAAGAAGCTGGACCCTCTCCAACCAGATTGTACGCCGATACAAAGACTCGATAAGCAGTTGCAGGTCGAAGATCGCGGGTTTGAAAGTAGGTCACCTTGGTCTCGGGACTTGAGATCATCGTCTCTTTAGTGTAATATCCCCTCAGATTCTGATCCTCCGGCACTAATCTCACTTTATATCCCTCCAACATTCCTCGCCGATGCTCCAAAGGAACGTCATCCCATTGAATTCGGACCGTACTTTGATGTAAATCCACAGTTACACTTTCCGGGCCTTCACTGGGACTATTTTCGTAAGTGGTAGCAGTAATTACAGTCGAAGTTTCACTCAATCCAAACGAATTTTCTGCCGCCATTCTGATTTGATAAGTAGTGAAAGGCTCCAAATCCAAAAGAGTCATCTCACTGGCTTTGTGATTCAACGTTTTTACAGTGATCCATTCATTATTTCCCTCTTTCCCTTGGCTGTTGCCCCCAAGTCTTTTGGGTTTCATAGCTCGGTAATTAACGACATATCCGCGAGGTTCTCCATTCCAATGATTGGGCAAAAGAGGAGTCCAAATAAGTTGGATTCGATCCGATGCCACTGGCTCCGCATAAATCTTTTCCGGAGCATTTTCTGGCTCCGTTGCTTGGGTTTCAAAGGATCTGCTGGGATCTGAAGGAGCTCCGCGACCTCGGATATTCTCGGCAATCAATCGGACCTGATATTTAGTGAATGGACGCAGCTTGTTGATGGTGAAAGACCTCGCCTTAGGCGCTGTGATATTAAAAATTTGAGTAAAAACAGTAGACGATCCAACTTTGGCTTCGACAATCCACTTTTTGATATAAGAATGCCCATCAAATCCGGGGATGAATTGGAGAACGGCACTTCTGGGGCCAACATCTGAGATGGTTAGGGCGGATGGACGGCCTGGGAGTTCTGGAGGAACCCCCGATTCGAATTTGGCTTCGGTTCGAGGAGAGGCGCCCACTTTTGTGAGGGCCTGAATATCCACCGAATATTGGGTGGATGCTTTGAGGCCTTCAATAGTCACATTATTCTGATCGGCTGTCACTTCGATTGTCTGCTTGTCATCCTGTTTGGTGGTCTCCCAATGACGCAGTATGTATTCTACAAAAGAAAAACATTATTCCAAACAATGAAATAAACACTTACTAATCAGCACACCATTTGGTTCAACAGGAGCTTCCCATTGAACAACCACCGAAGAAAATTGCACTTGATCAAAAGAAATGGAGGCGACAGGGCCAGGGACATCCTCTTCGGTTATCACCTCAATCGGATCACTTCTCGGCCCATCTCCAGCATTCGTATAACAAACTACGGTCATATTGTAATGTCCAAATTTCTCGAGATCCTCCACTTTTTCTCTGAGTCGAGTTTGATCTGGGACCACTTTTACCGTGCGGTATTTGTGGCCGCCAACTTTGCCTTTCCAGAAATCAATCTGAAAATTATAATGCTACAGTAAGGAAAATTGTTGTTGAAGGTGATTAAGAAGTTCTAAAACTCACTTTATATCCCTGATTGACTCCTGGAATCATCTGTTGATCAAGTGGATCAAACTCAACCAAGACTTCGGTCGAACTGAGTACTGTAACCTGCACGTTGTGAGGGGCTTCCATTGGGGCTAAAAATGAGCAAAACAATTTTAAAGTTGTTAAAATTATATGCCTGTCACATCTAACTGTCAAGTACAATATAACTTACTTCCTTCCAACGGCTGGACCTCAATAGGTTTACTGTAAACCCCCAATCCACGATTATTAAAAGCAGCAACTTGAACTTCATAATCCCTCCAGGTGATCAACTGTTCAAGAAGGGCATTCCTGGCATCAGATTTGCTGACATTCTTCTCTTGCCATGGGAGATTATACCCAGCCAATCTATATCGAATATTGTAACCAAGAATGTCGCCATTCCACTGATCTGGTGGAGGTGGTTGCCATTGTACCATCACTGAATTGGAGGTCCTTGGACTAGCCGCGACTGAGCGAGGACTAGCTGCCGGAGGGGATTGGGGCATGGTGACATTGGCAGAAGGTAAAGAAGGACGGCCAGGGCCATGAACATTGAAAGCAACTACTCGAAACTCGGCTGTAGAGGAAGGACGGACGTTGTCGATGTAGACGGAGCAACAAGTCTCGGCATTAACATTATCCACGACCGTCTCCCAATCATTCCACAGACCCGAACTTCCAACAAATCTCATTTCCACGGCATGTTTTATAAGTGGAGAGTTTCCATCAAAGCCGGGACGCCAAGAAACTTTGATTTTAACGGGGAGAGTGTCATTTATAAGTTGGGCTTGGACTTGAACCGGCATTCCTGGTCTTTCTATAAGAATTATAATTTTTTTTTATTTTTCAATTGTCTTTTTTTGTGATGTTATCCATACCAATGATCTGCAATGACGCTTCCACGCTCTCCTCTTCGATTCCACTCTTCACCGTACATTTGTAGACCCCAATGCTATCAGGTCCCACTTGATTGATGGTCAACTGTCCATCCTCGTCGATGCTCACTCTTCTCATGGGATCCCCGCTCTTCGGAATTAATTGGCCCTAAAACATTGGCCGAATTAAACGTCTGTTTTTGTTTGCTCGAGGGGTTTTAATTTAGGATTCCCATCAATAAATGGCGTCCGTTTTGTGGACAGTGGCCATTAAATAAGGTCTAAAAGGAAAGGGTCGCGCACTCTTGACATTTCCGGGCCACGAGAGATTGACCTTAATCTTGTTTGGACAGATGACAAAAGAGGGCGACTTTATAATACTTTCATGGGGCTTATAAAAAACGGAATTGACGTTATTTCAAAGGAAATTCCCCTTAGGGCTCAAGTCAAAAAAATTTAAAATGGTGACATAGGCATAAAATTGTCATCATGACGTCAAGTATATAATAAATAAAATAACTCACATTTTTCGACCAGATGGGCTCAATTTTCCCTCGAGATAAAGCCTCTTCTGATATTATACATGGCATTTTGATGTTGGTTCCGATCAAAAGCGACTGATTTGAGGGTCCAACTTGGATTAATTGAGAGCCTAAAGTAATAAAAAATTTATTTCTGAAACACATTTTTTTAAAAGTGTTTCATTATCTTACCAGAAACATCCAACGCGGCAGATGCCCTTATAACATGTCCGTTTTGATTAGTCGCTACACAAGTGTAGACTCCGGAATCCTCTTTATGAGTGTCATGAATGACAAGAGCACTAAGATTAGTGCTTAATCTTGGGTTGTCCATCAACAAAGCTTCATCATTATAACGCCAGGAGATCCGGCTGTTATGGGGATCGGAGGTCTTACACTTGAAAAGAACATCTTTCCCTGGTTTCGTGAAGACATCTTCGGGTTGCTCTTGGAATGCAAAGGGTTGTGAGGTCTCATCTGCAGCTCGGACAAACATTTTGTCATCTAAAAAAATTTGGTCATCATTTTTTCGAATAAAAATTCTTTTTTAATTAGAATTTTTTGTTTTCAAAAAGATTTTTTGCGACTTACCAGGTTCATGAACATAAGTCGTTGCCAAATCCAGTCCAGCTGAATTTTTAGCTACACATTGGTAGATTCCATAGTCATTCTCGGTTATTCTATTCACTTTTAGGACTGTTGGAGAGTTCTCCATCTAAAGTATCATGATTCATACAACGATTACAATTAATAGTAACTTACAAGTTGTCCATCATGATACCACGAGATCTTCGGTCTTGGCCATCCTTTTTCTGTGGGACAACTCAACCGAAGGTTGTCACCGCGGAAAGTCGGGCGATTTTGGTAAAATTGGGAAAGATCGATTTTGGGAGACTCTAAGACAAGGTCCCGATTAGAGATTTTGATGAAAACTTTTTGTAAAACAATAAAACAAAATTGGAATTAGTGTATTCCTCACCTAGATACATCAATTCAGCTGTCGCGTAATCACTGTAAACGTCATCTCCACTTCTCACAGCACATTTAACCTTGGCTGTATGAGATTTCGGTCCCATTAGATGAGAATTTGGGTAAATAATTAGTCTCCGTCCCTCATTCTCTAGATGAATTCCATTTATCTCCTCCAAAACGGGCTGAGCATCTATAAACCATTTAATTTCAGGCGGCAAGATCCCTTGAGAAGAAGGAATACACTCAAAAATCGCGGCTTCCGAAAGATCTGGGCCTGTGGATCGGAGGGAAACTGGCTTGGCTCGGCCTGAGATTAGTGTCTGGTCGGTTGGACCATAAAGAATTTGGAATTTGGACTCCCGAACCAGAGAACTTGGGTCTTGTTTGACAATATAATTATGAACAAATATTCCGGAATTGAGATCACGGACTTGGACCTTATAATTGAAAGTGTTCTTCTTCGGATTTATGGCCACCAAAGTACCAGTTGTTGTTACGTAATAGTTGTCGTTTGTAGAAATCTAGAAGATACGGTATTTTATCTTTAATATAGGATGATATATTTTTTGCATCACAAGAAATCCTTACCTCTTCGTTCCCGACAAACCAACGCCAGCTGAGGCCGAGGTTTGGACTAGATTTTATTACCGGAGGGCGAATTACAAAACTATTTAAGTCCTTGACAAGCCATTCTGAAGTCTCTGTCGACGCTTCAAATCCATCAATAACTAAAAAAACTTTAAAAAATTGTATCATCATTTATTATTAAACCCCAAAATTTTAATTTTTGGAAATTTCCGTTCGCTTTTTCAAAAAAAAAGAAGCTTACAAACTACAGTAACATTCATGCCCCACGAGAACGCAGATCCTTTTGAATTTGTGGCCAGACACTGATAGAACCCAGAATCCTCTCTGGAAACAGCTCCTTGGTCATAAAAGATGGCGTTCTCTCCAATCAGCCGTTTTCCGTCTTTAAACCATTGAATATTCGACACTTTATTTACTAATGGACATTTTATGTTGAGTCCAGATCTCTCGGGCAGCCAGATTTGTGTGGGATTCACCCCAGCCGAGTCAATCGGCGAGAATTCTGGAGGATTTTCGGTCGAAATTACTGTAGAAATCAAGGATAATATAAATAAAACTGGCCAATGGGGCCATCTATCTTTTCGTCGACTCATCTAGTATCATGCCCTGCAAATAAATCGTAATTACAGAGCTTACAAATTACGCGACGCGATATATAATTTGCGAATCCGCCAGAAAGACAACAACGACGCCAATCCCCGCTGGAAATTGCACTTTTCTCGCGCGAAGCCGGCTTCGTTCCACTCAAAAAGACATCATTACGCTTAGTATTTTGCCGCCTTCTCACCGACCTTACAGTCAGAAGAAGATGGGCGTCAAAAACTGAGAAAAAAAAACTCCAGGACAGTGATCTGGCCACGATAATGGCCAAGTTTTTGTAAAAAAGGGAAGATCGCGATCAAAAGGACCGCGATGAGTGTTCGCTTGGGGAGAAGAACGTGGCCAAGCGCACGATCTTGTGGCCATTTTGTAAAGAATTCGAAAAAAATTCGATTATCCATCTAAATCTATATTATCCCTGGGAAAAGGAGAGTTCCAATCAAAAAAAATCACAAAAATATGTCATTATGACAGGTTTAAAGGCTCAAATTGAAAAATTATGCAAAAAATTGAGGAAAGAGGCCAAGAAAATTAAACATTAAAATCCGCTCTCTCGGATGTCCATCTGCTGTTGAATCTCGAATAAAATGGACATGGTTAATATAAATGGTAATATAAATGGATGAGAAAATATGTACTATAAATTATATTGTGACTTATAAACACGAAGAATTTTTAATACAGAGAGAAAGAGCCATAAGAAGAGAGAACAGCAAAAAATAAACAAATCGCCGCCTCAAATTAGTTAAAGTTCTTTTTTGATGACTAAAATCAGTTTTGATGACTAATTACCCAAATTTTATAATCTTAAATGCTTACAGCCGTCCAGTATAAGGCTTTCCAATATTTTTGAAGTCCTTCCGACGTGTTTCAACTCTGCGATGGCTTCTTTTTGTAATCCCTGACCTCCGGAATTTAAATTCTTTTTTTTTGAATTAATTCCGCAACTTGAGGGCAAACGAAAAAAACTCGTAAAAACACTCAAAAAAACAGGCATCGCTACTCTCCAAGGGTTTTTACTTTCAAAAGCATCTCCTTTTTTAACTTCTTAACCCTCAAATCAAGCAAACCGTCGGGCGTCGCCAAGGCCAGAGGAAGGGAAAGGAGGAAAAGATCTATTTATTTCTACAATTTGAATGCCACTGGTAACCAGTAGATTAACCAAAGTTTATTTCAGGTCCTGTTCGACGGAATTCAAAACAAATTTGGGCAAAAGGTGTGGCCAAAGGTCTCCTTTTCTCGGCCATCCATCCTCGGTCATGAATAATATAATATAATCTGGTCAAGGTCACGAAAAAAGGGGCCTTCCAAGAAGTTTTTTGTTCAAATACACACAAATTTGCATACATAAACAGAAAACAGTAAAACGTATGAGAATGTTGTGAATAATAGAAGAATTTGGAGAAAAACTATGTTGTAGTAGGTCAATTTTGAGATTACTGCAGGCAGAGATGAAATGGACAAATCGGGGTAAAATTTGGACTGTCGTTTCTATATAAGACATAAACTTTCCACAATTTTTAGGCTACACGAAAAAACCCGAAGTATTTAACAAAAAAATTGACGACAGACCATAGAACATGAAGAGAGTCCTGCAGAGAAAAAACAACATTTTACTTGGAAAACTTTCTTTCTAAAAAAGTATTTTGATTCTTCTACAGCCTGCGCGATCACATAATATAAGTGAAAAAATATAAACAAAAGTCTAAACATCCAAAATTGGAGTAGAAATGGAAATGCAATTAAAGGGTAAGTGATCCTACGGTATCCATCCCCCGTCAAGAAAAAACACATGTCCACTCTGCTTCGCGTCGACTCTCCAAATCCTTTCCAAACATGGCCACAGATCCTTGGCCACTTTTACCCGAAAGGTCAAACAAAAGTAGGGTCCGCCCTTTCCGTGGATCGCAAATTGCGTGGCCAAAAAAAAGTAATTTTTTGTTTAAAATTTTGAAAAAACCCAAATCCGAGTGACCAGTGGAAAAGAACCCCTCCGGCAACGAAGACAGTTTTTACTTTACACTCGCCTAAAAAAGGTAATTACGGGAGCGCGGCGAGTAATCCCCCCAAATATTTTCCATAAAGAGATGGGAATAATCGACTCCGGACGCGACAACCTGAATTAAGATCGGAAGAAAAATGATGCTCAAGTGCCGCTAATGCCGTCGCCTTCCTCAAGGTCCCTTTGGAAGTCCGTGTTATCCCCTCAGGGCTGATAATCAAAGTAATAATGAAAAAAGAAAAATGAAATACATAAAGTTTAATGAAAAACGGAAAGGTCATTGGGAAATTGCCTGAGGGGAAGTCAGCCAGAAAATGGAGGTGTTCATTCAGTTAGCTCATAAAAGGAAGGAGGAAGTAGACATTAATCGTGATTATTGTCGTCATAAATGGGAGATGAAACAAGAATATGAAGAAACTTTAAGACTGACAAGTTATTATTAAATATTGTCATCCGATTTCATGTCATCCAAAGCTTGATTGACAAAAAATCTTTGACAATTTACGAGTATCAAAAAATGATGACATAATCTATACGAAATAAATACGATATTACGAACGGAGTCTCCAAAAAATATATTTTACATAAACTTCAAAAATATCAAATTTCAAATTCCTTAACTTGCCCCGAGGCCATTCTTGGAGAACAATCGCTGCCCTGAGGACAACAAGTAAAAAAGGGATTTGGAGTGACCGAAATGGGTTTCGCGCTCTCTAAAGGGTACCCATAATTGGGGAAACAAACGCTTAATTTGGACACAATGCAGGGCCAAGGGCGTGAAGAGCGTTCGTCTTCTGAAGAGGCGATAATGAAGGTCACCGAGAATGGCCACCGCTTCGGACATCTTCAGAATTCGGACACAGAACCCTGGGAAAATCGCCGTTTAAGGAGGGCTTCGAGTTCGAAAAAAGTAAAAAAAGAAAAGAATTAGAGCTTAAGAAGGGAAAGAGAAGGTCTCCAGGCAAAGACAATACCCCTCCGAACTTTCTTTCCCCCAATTTGCATATCAAACGGAGAATAACAGAGTATGGAGAAGGTAATTTCAAATGAATCGACTCCTTTTTATATCAAAAGAGTAGCCAAAAATAAAAGACAAGACATTCCTAGCGGTCTGAATGGCTGACATTATCCCTACGTATGGCTAATTTGATTATTTGGAACCAATAGGAATAATGGGGAAGGGAAAAGAGACCAGATTGCAACATTACAGCAGCTAGTATAACATAAGATTACTATAAAATTTTGCTGATTATACATGAAGAATGTAGATTTTGTACTGCGCCTTCTCGCAAGATACGGATTTACCCTACAAACAAAGATAATTGCGTAACAAAGGCCGGAAAAAACGACCCTTCTCTCTGTAATGTCCACTCAAAGCGGCCTCCTTATAAGGCAAGGGCACATAAAAACCCTCGGTAAATCTATAAAAGTCAAATATAATTTATTTCCAGGGTCGGTAGATTCATTTCCAAGGGTCAATAGACACATAATTATGGAGAAAAGTTGTCCGTCATGTACAATATAAATAAAAATTGCCCTGGATTTTGATGCAATGAGCTGTCTGAAGGCCTGCAAAACGCTACAAAAAGCCTTCGGACGCTGGGTATTTCATTACTTTCCACTTGAAATACAAAAGTCCGCTTCTTTTGAAGGTCATTCCCCTCAAAAAACAAGGTTAATAAAATTGATCGGGATCTTCGCAAGTGTCAAGAATAATATGGAAAAGTCGGTTCCGAGGTTATTTTACAACGTGAACTGTCGAAAATAGCGATCAGCTCGCAAATCCCGCTTCTTAGAGAGCCCAAATTCGGCTGATTCATCAACGAAAAAAGAGCCGAAACTCTTATGAATCGCTTAAGGAATCATAAAATCCGAATGGGAAAAAGATTTAATGGACATTACGCAATCAATGGACAACGTGTTTAGGGGTTTTAGAGATGATATTTGTGCATAAATTTCACGCAAAATTTGTTTTATTGAGGATTCGAATTCAAATATCCGAGTGAATGAAAATGGGGCATCGAAAAGGAAGAGGAAAGAGAAGGGATCGTGATCTAATAGAGAAGAGGATACCATGTCAAGATCAAGGGATTCGGAAGTAATCCAGGTTATTTCATACCTCTTTCTCGGCAAGACAAATTGGGAGGGAAAAAATCACAAAATACGAAATTTGTTGACATAAATTTTATAAAAATAAAATTAGTAAAGAACTCTGATTTTAACGAAATTAAATAAAACCTGAGATTAGAATGCTACAAGCTACATAGTAGATTTCTAAACGGTTTGCAGAAGGTCAGAGAACACAAGAATTTTTTCAATTTTCAAATCGAAACGTTGTACACCAAAATATCTTCGGTAAATTTAACACATCTCCTATGACCACATGAAATCCTTACGCAAATCTACAGATCATATCGCCCAGCTTACCAAGGGTAACTTTCCCCGTAAACCATGACCACACCTTCAGTAAACACCCTTTTAACCTAGGATTTCCCTCCTTTAAACCTCATGCAAAACAAAAATACTGTAATGTTCCAAAATTTTCATCTTATGCACGTCAACCGTATCATATAAATCCAGATGACCGTTGCAAAAAAGTGACTCCCGAATTTGTTTTGAAAAGGGTCCAAAAAATGGCGATAAGATAAGGTCAAAAATGGAAGACAAAAACAAATAGTTTCTTATTACAATCCTGATTCAGACGCCTTGGGAAAAAGGATTCCGAATCTGATCGGGAATTCTCTTGCAATACTTTACAATGAAAGATTTATGGCCGAGTTTTGCAGTAAAAAAGGCGTAAACAAAATTCTGAAGTCTTGAAAAAAATAATTTTAACAAAACCCTTTACAAGTAACGACAAAACAGTACTTTCAAAACTTTTTTAGTCAAAGTATATGTATAAGTAGTAGCAATTGCCCGCTAAAATCGCTCAAAAACGCAGTCATTTGAAGCTATTCGAAGCCCCGGAATTACCGGCCGCATTCCAAGGTCCTTTGATTTTGTACACCTGTGCCAATAAAATAAAAAAAACATGCGCCCCTCGAAATGACCAGTTGCATAATCAACGCGCCATTTTTGGTCGAAAAAAGGAAGACCCAACTCGAGAATAAGACCCTCTCTTCTCCTCAAAACCCACATATTTTAGCCTCTCAAGGTGCGTCGGACGAAAAAAGAGGGACATGCAAATATAAAATATAAGGTAGGTACCCTCACGATCTCTCTAAACCGCCGCCCCAAGCCCCCCTCGCCGAGTAATGTCACCAAGATGGCCTTGAGGCTGAGGTCATCCCCATCCCTGGAAATGCCGAACATCGCGTGATAGAAAGGGTTCCGTTTTCGGGAATAGGATCAATCATATTCACAGGAACATGATCAATCACATCTAGTGACGAGTTAACGACAGTAATTTCAGGAATATCGAATAAAAACGGCAAAAAATGAGATTATAGAGAAATAGGATGCCTAAAGTAATATCCAAATACGATGACCTCCATTCGTTTCACCCGGAAATGGGATCATTGTGGATATATTTGAGGATCCGAAATTAACAATAAACATGATCCCTCAGGGAATGGGAAACCCCACAATTTGAAAAGCGAAAACGAGGAAATAGAAGAGAAAACGTTCCAGGGATATCGGTCAACATTACCGTACTCCTTAATCCTTCCTCTCTTTACCTCTAAAAGCAACAGAAATATATTATAAAAAGTGGGACTAACCAAATATAAAATATTTATTTTATAGCACATTACAATAGAGATTTACAATAAAATATCCGTAACTCCTTTAGATTACTGTATTTTTTTCAACGATTTCCCCTAAGGGTCTGAGCCGATCCTTCGAACGCCTTAAAATGGCTGATCGTATGCCCGCCAAGTCTGTTTCCGCCAAATGGGACCACTTTCTCCCGTTTGTTCTCTCTGATTTCCTTCTCCAAGAGCTCTCGATTCTTATAGGCATATCTGATAAAATCCAATTGCCCGGGGCGATATGATTCATCGGGGATAACTTCGGCAATCTGTTCTTCTGGTTCAGGCGCTTTCTCAATCGAATCTCGTGAAGGACCGGCCGAGGATGAAGAGACCGTTCTGGATTTGCTAATCTTTCCATCAAGTCTAACACCACTTCCCCCAAACGTCTCATCTTTCTTGATCTTGGGTTGAACAACTGGAGCTGCTGGCTAAAACAATACGGATCATCAAAATGAATATTAAACTTGCCATTTCAGTTTGAGCAGGCTTATAAGTAGGTTCAACATATCCTTCAGGGGCATCAAATTCCACATTCATGTCACATTCAATGATGGTTACCGCATTTGCCGGCTTTAGATCCATTACTTTGAAGTCCATGACTTGGTCATTATACTAAAGCAATGCCGATTAGTATTGGGATGCCAAAGTTGTGACATAAAAGAAACACTTACATCCACAGAAATTATATCTCCCTTCGTTAGACAAGCGAATTTTCGAAGTTCCACCTCCAAAACAGCTTTGGGATTGGAAATATTGAGAAATTCCGTTGACTGAGGCTTAAACTTGGCATAAGTGGCGCTAGGAAGTCGAGTGTATTCGATTAAACACATGTCTCCCTCATCCAATTTGAGTTGTTCCATCATCTAAATGCCGAATAAAATATTTTGTAATTTTACTTACCCATTTCGGCAGATAAGCCTTTCCTTCTTCGGCTGAAAACTCAAGAACACCAGCATGAGTCGTCCGTTGGAAGGCTGGATCAAGGCTCATTAACTTGAACATCATCGGATACTCTATATTCAGTCTGATCAAAGCGTCCAGAGCTGAGTTTGGGAGTAAAATCTAAATGGTAAAATAACAATTTGGATAATAAACTTACTTTTCCACCATAATTAATTTCTTGGATTTTTTTGGCATCGGCTCGCTGATAATAAGGGGCAGAATAACACCGTAGACGAGTCTGATAACGCCCGCCGACGAGTCCACCCATGAAATTACCCATAAATTCCCTTCCGAAAAACATTTTGACACTGGAAAGGCAAAATTAGGCATAAAACAATATTATTATAAGTACGTGGAAAACGTGCGACAAAAAATAAATAACTAGAAATAGGTAATTAGAAAGGTCGTAAACCGATAATATTAAAATTCATATTAAGACACGTTAAATTTATAAACTCAAAAATGGAAGCGAGATCAAGTATAACATTATTTCTGACTAAAATCTTTAAACGGTATTTTTGGCAAAATCTGTCGCTCTGGGATTGGTGATCTCCTCTGACGTCGAACTGGCTCATCAACAGTCCAGTCGGCGGGAATTGCACCATGAGTGGTCTGTTGAGTATAAACTGGTTGTTGAACTAGAGCTGAAGGACCAATTGGCCGAATAGAGCGCTTATTAATATCAATGAAGGTTGTGGGAATATGTGAAAATGGTGGTTGATATGAGAGGGGAACTTGAGCCCCATTATATGACGGCATTGAGGGAGTTTGGAGAACGGTATTTGGTATAGACGGAGGTGGAATTTGAGGATTATAAAAACCGGGCGGTTGAGTTTCTCGTTGTACTACCTAAAATAGAATGCAGTGTCAGTTAACGTTTCAGACAAGATAAAAGGTGCCTATCTTATTGCCTAAAATAAGATAAACGAATATAAATCTCCCACCTGAGTCAATTTCCCCACAAAATTTGGATCACTGTTGGCTAAGGCCATTAATCCTTTGATAAAGTCCTTGAGTGTTATATCTTTGACTATGACCGCAATCTGTTCATCCAAACTCATCTGTGGCAAGGTCGGTATGTTGGCGATTGGCTGTCTCGAGATGGAATTCCTATGTTCAGCTAGCTGTTGAACCATGCCTGTCTCCCAGTCCCTAAATTGTTCTACATATTGTTCATATTCGGCTTGGCCGGCCATGCCCGCATTCTCGACCATCCAACTCTCGAATTTGGCTCTTTGATTGGCCAATTCGATCTCCAGTTTGGAGATGATGATGGCGCGGCTGTCATGCCCACTCATCTCTCAGGTTATAACCTAAAATAGAGAAAGATTGAAGAGATAAAACAGAACTACCTTTTCAAATCGATCAAAAGTTGTGAAAACCAAAAAATATTTTGCAATTTGCAAATATTTTTTTTGTCGGAACGGAACGCCAAAAAATGAGTGATTTTGAACAAAACGGGCTTGTTCTCCGCTTGAGACTACTAAACAAAATGCCACAAAAGGAAACTGCGAATAAACTTGCCACAACTTCCCAAATTTTGTCTTTACCCACATCTTATACGACACATTACTTTATTTTATGATCTTATACGACACATTACTTTATTTTATGAGTAACAGTAACTAACATTACATAACATCATTAAGATACGTCTACAATCCGAATCCTCTTCTCATACTCCTCACGGATCGTTGTCCAACATGGCTGATCACGTTCTTCGATGGTCTAATCGAACTTCTCTCACTTTTTGCCTTTTCCTCGGCGATTTTCCGAGCTTCAGTCATCTCAGCTTCCATACTTTCGGCCGTTCTTTTCTGTTCCATCATCATTTCCCTTCCAGTCATCATTGTATCTTTGATTGCGTAAAACATGGGACCGACTTCAGCAAGCCATTGTGGTTCTACTGCTGTTACACACTGCATATATTCCCTCGTTGTCATGATTAATTCGTGATACACAATATAATGTACAGTATACCCAATTCCATAGAGTGAAGAGGTAGGGTGCAAAAAACAAGGTAGTCCATTCCTCATGTTCACATATTCTCCAACGCCCTTTAATCTTGCTGCATTGTGGAAATAGGCTGAGCATACACATTTTCTGACCACATCCCATTCAGTTCCACAAGAGATTGCTTCAATTTTAAGGCTCTCCATGATATCTGTCAGTTGAGTTCGCACTTCCCGGACCTTCCTTAGAGCTTTTGCATGAAGAAAGTTCTCAGTGCACCAGCGATTACTAAACTTGTGCTTTTGCCATTGATTATAGACATTCAGATAGGTCAGATGGTCAGATTCTGGTACCTAAAGAACACAATTCACAACAAAAAATAAAACATAACACTCATCAAATGTGTAAGTTTACCTGGAATTTTTCCTTTTTGGCGTCCGCATCATCTTCCCTTCCCTTGGGCCTGAAGAATAAAGAGGGAACACTCAGCATGGATACTATTGTCAAGATTTCTGTACTGCATCCCATTTCCTCCGATACTATCAACATCTTGGATAAAGTCGGATCCAATGGAAACTCGACCATCTTCCTTCCCAATGGGGTCAGCTGTCCAATATTATCTAATGCCCCTAAGGTCCACAACTGATACATTGAATTGAGCATGTTATCTTGCGGCGGTGGATCCATGAAGTGGAATTTGAGGAGATCATCGACGGCCAGAGATTTGAGTAGAAGGACTACATTTGATAAGTTTGTTCTTTGGATCTCCGGGACAGTTGAAGTCAACATTTCTTCCTTAAACTGCCTTTCGGTGTACAGTCGATAACAATGTCCTGGACCGGTACGACCGGCACGTCCAGCACGTTGATTGGCTGAGGCCTGGGATACTGGGAACACCTGCAATAAAAGTAACTTAATTTCTGATACAAAGCAAACACTTTTTATATTACACTAGACCCACCTGTAAAGCGTCCATACCGATTCTTGGATTGAAAACTTTCAATTTACAGAATCCTGGGTCAATAACAAACAGGATACCGTCGACTGTCAACGACGTTTCGGCGATATTCGTGGCCACTATGCATTTCCTCATCCCTCCAGGAGCTCTTTGGAAGATTTTGGCCTGCATATCTGACGGTAATTGAGAGTAAATGGGTAGAACTGCTAATGGAGGGGCCTCATCCAATTCATTCAACTTCTCCTTAATCAAAGCACAAGTCACTTCAATGTCTTCTTGACCAGGCATGAATATCAGCATATCTCCATCCATGGGACCCAGATGAATTCGAATACTTTGTTGGACAGCTGCATCTACATAGTCTTCAATCGGAGTTTTGGCATGGTATGTTTCGACTGGGAATGTCCTTCCAGGGATAGTAAATGTGGGGGTGTGGCCCCCAAAGAAATTGGCAAACTTTTCTGCATCCATTGTGGCTGATGTTACTATCAATTTGAGGTCTGTTCTTTTGGCAACAACATCTCTGAGAAGACCGAAGAGAACATCCGTGTTCAAGGACCTCTCGTGAGCTTCGTCCATGATGATACAGGAATATTGTTCCAGTTCGGGGTCTCCCAGGCATTCACGGAGAAGAATACCATCAGTCATGTACTAAGAACAAAATTTATAATATAATACAAACTCATTTTGTGCAATATAAAAGAAGTCAAATTAGTTCCCACCTTAATCATAGTCTCATCGGAGGTGCAATCTTCGAATCGAATTGCATATCCAACCTCTTTTCCAAGTTCCACCCCCATTTCTTCGGACACTCGCTTAGCGACAGACATTGCAGCAACACGTCGAGGTTGCGTACATCCAATCTGACCACTCTTCCCATACCCATCCTCCTTTAGATATTGAGTCAGTTGAGTTGTTTTGCCGGAACCGGTCTCTCCAATCACAATGACAACCGAGTTATCCCGTATAACTTGCAACAACTTCTGACGAACAGCAAATACTGGAAGATATTCTCGTTGTTGTTTTATGGTCTTCTCAAGAGCAAACTCCGAAGCTGCTTCTGTTTCTTCTTTCATGTGCTCCGCAAACTTGTGAGAATCTCTAAAATCTTAAGCTAATTATTTTATCCATGACAACTCTAAACATCCTTATCGTAAAAACTGACTTGTAATCACTCGATTTCATGGCTTCATCTTCTCCCGTATCCTTCTCCGCTTTTACTCCCATTATATTACCCAAATTACTTCCAGCCAAATCCCAATGTTTCTCTTGAGCTTTCCTTTTCTCTTCTTGTTCTCGATAAAACCGAACTTGACGTGATCCTTTTGAAGCAGCGATCGCCAGATCACAAGTGACATCTTTGACTGGTATAACCGGCTGAGACTGTTTCGTAAACACCATGCGTCCATCCAAGAAAGGAGGAACGATATTCTGGACAAGTAAATTAACAGCATTCTCATCTTCTTCATCATCAAGAACTTCATCCAAATCTTCCGCAGAAAGAACAACCCCTAAATCCAGAATAAATAAGTTTTGTAAACGACTCACCTGACCGTGCCAACCGATCATTCTCCCATTTCTCATTGTCCTTCTTTATCTGTTGCGCCTTGGCACTCATCCTAGGCTTGGCTTTGTTCCTCTTGACCTGTCGTTCTCTCTTCTTTACATAGTCTTCAGATACATTTGAGAAAGGATTAAAGTCGTCATTGTATCCCTGATCATTCTCATACCATTCTCTTTCCAACTGATATTGCTCTTTCTCCCATTGTTTCCTCTCGTAATCATCCATAAATGAAGGTTTCACTTCACCTGTTCCAGGTTCATCAAACTGTGGTCGATTCCGTCTAAAATATAAAACATAAAGCAAAATTAGTCTTACCGACGTCGCCGCTTGTCTTTCTCTTCCCTCCAAACACTGTCCAAACTTCTCCCACCTACTTGGGTAACTGGTGTTTCAGCGTCCCAATCAGATCTTCTCCGTTTTGGTCTTGAATCATCATCCCAGGCTAAACTTGAAGGTGTGTTTGGAATCTTGAAATCAGGAGTTTCTGGTTCATTAAATCGCCTAGAGGACGTTGGAGATCGTGACGACCTTAGGCCACGATCTCTTCGATCTCTATCTCTCTTTCTGTAATCGTCTCTGTCCCGACCTCTCCTATCTTTCTCTGAATCATCTCGACGATCCGGAGAATTCTCGTCGCTGTCATGCCGTCGTCTTCTGCGTTCTCTGGAGTCAACTTTCAACCCTCTCCGTTCTTTCTCGCGTTCCTTATCATGTCGTCTATAAAAAAACAATGAATTTTCTAAGATTGAATCGCAAAATAATATTATTAAACAGACTTACTTTTGTATCTCCTTTCTTACTGAGTCCCCTAATTCACTTCGCTCACTTTCATCCCCTTTCCTTATCCGTTCAGCCCGTTTCAAGAACGCTGGGACTTTGAATACCCCTTTTTCTACCACATCGTCCTTCTTCTTCTTGATGATCAGGCCTCCCCTTTCGCTTCCGTCTGATCCCTCTAATCTATCGCTTTGATCCCAAGTTGGCATTGTTCAAGATGTCTCTTTACAAACACCAAAAATTTACGAATTCAAGGGATTTTGGAAATAATTTTGAAAGAAAAAACCTATAATTGAAATGACGAAGTGTCAAAAACGAGAAATTTCGTACGACGAAAAGTATTCGGCAGAGGACTATTGGGTACGAAAAGATTCGCGAGCGACGGGCTTATCGTCATAACTTCCAATGCCAAAAAGAAACTGTTTTCGCTCTTTCGCGCTGTCAAGTCCTCCAATCACAAACTTCTTATCCTGCTCTATACCTGTTACGTCCGACCTCTGTTAGAATATAATTCCCCTGTCTACAATCCCTACAAAGTGTCTCACATCCAAAAACTCGAAGCTGTTCAGCGAATGGCCACAACCATAATTATCAAACGTTCCCTCTCTCATTCTCCAAAAATGAGCTATCCTCAGCGTTTGTCACAATTGTCTCTTGTCTCACTTGAAGAACGTCGTCTCGTCCACTCCTCTAAACTCTTCCTAAAACTTCTCTCTCTCAATATGTCTACAAAATATAATTCTTAACCCTGGAATGTTGATACCCTTTGGGTATTCTTTGAATAAATAGATAAAATGGCATCTTGCTGTCCTTGGCCATGGTTGGATAAGTTTTAAATCATGTACCTTTTTGTTCCCAAAAAATGAACTCATATCGTCTAATTGTATTGGGTCTAGAGGACGGAAGACTTCTTTTTGCTATGATGTGTAGTTTGTATCTCCATTTTCTGATGTACATGATCTTATACCGTATTTTTATCCCAAACTGTTATAATTTTCTACTTTAAACCAAACCTAAAGTCCAAATTAATCTAACGTCAGAAACCGTTGCCATTAGTGGAATTTCCGACAAGTTTGATTTATTAATTACACAATCTGATAATGACTACTGATACGTGAAGGTGAAAAAGGTCGGAATCTGGGATTTTTTGGTTAAAGCACCAGTTGAAAAATAAAAATTGATATTCGAAAAATAGATTATACAACAAGATGGTCAACAAGAATTCAACAACGGATATGAAAGCTACATTAGAAGGTGGAATAAACTCGTATGGGTGCTTTTCTCGGTATTATATTATACTTGGACATGGACAGAGAGTGAAAGAGAGCTGCAAAATTATGATATTGTTCTAATTATGACGTTATGGCATACGCAATCGGGGTCTCAGGGAATATGAAAGTAATGAGTGATGTGGGGAATATTAACTATTGGGTGGTATACTGTAACAAGAAGACTTTTGGCTACGCTAGGACAGTGACGGATTCAGTTTTAGTCGTCCCGGAATTGGCCGATCCTTCGATGGCACTGTCTACCGAAGCCATCTCATCATCGTCGCCAAAAATACTCTCATCATTCTCGTTGTCAGAAGTCAAACCAACCGCATCAGTACCGTAGTACCTGTCGCCAAAGTTTCCCATTCCAGGGATAATGTGACACAGCTCGTTGATACGATTGTCAACCGCCGTGGTGACCAATTTGACCTTTGGAAATGCGTAGGCAATCGAATGGACTCCAGTTTCGGCCATGAGAAGGGAAAGGAGAGTGATATTCTCTTCTTTTACATCATGATCAAGCAGAATTCGGATGGCCATGATCGCTGCGGCTCCTAAAAAAGAAATGATAATTTCAAGTCCTAATTATTGCAATTCCAAATAACGCAGGATGGATAAACATAAATCGCTTACCAGTAGCGACATTTGCATCCATGAGAAGTACTTTATAGTCGCTGACATTCTTTGGAAGCCTGAGGTAATAGAGTTCGGGTTCTTTGGTTCGATCATTCGTTTGGATCAAGATCTTTCCTATCTTACAATCCTTGATTACATTCCTCAACGATCGTTCAATGGTTTCTCCAGCTCGCATAATGGCGACTCCACAAATCTGAGAGGCTTTTTTGACTCCTTGGAATCTGAAAAGATAACATAATTCATTTCATTTTTATTTTTAGATGAACTCACTCCTCGCCGTCCGGAGTAATCACCACCGTTGGCTCGTATGGAATGAATTTCATGGCATATTCGATTAGAATCTGCATTAATCTTTCGGCGACAAAAATGAATTCATCTCTTGGAGTTTCTCGATTCCTGATGATTGTATGTAACCCTTTTAATTGAGGAGTTTCGTCCACAATGAAGAGACTGTCCGGTCTTGGCAACGGTCCGTAAATTGGCTCAGATTCGGCGGGAGGAGAAGATCTGAGGGCTGACCATTCGAGTTTTATTTTGGTGGCATCATAGCCTCGTTCTGCAAGTTGATTCTTCACTTGACGAACGATGAGATCAATGGCAACTTCGTTGTCGCCGCCACGTGGTATGATGATATCAGCCAGCTTGGCCGCAGGGCCGATGAAGTTGTCAAAGGCCGGTTTCACGAACTTGAAGTACTGGTCGATAACTCCAGCAGCATCGCGGCCTCTTTCGGCGGTATCTCTCTTCAGTCTCCGGGCCAAACGAGTGTCGGAATCTGTGTCCACGAACACCTGAATACACAAAGCGTTATTCTTTCTCATCTGATTGTCTTCTAAATTTTCAGAAACAAAGAACAGGGGTTACCTTAATATCCATCATATCAGCGATGGCTGGACGGAAGAATGAGAGGATTCCCTCGAAGATAAGCACATCCGCGCCATACATCACTTTGGAGTTCTTGTCCCGAGCATGTGTCGTAAAGTCATAGACCGGAACATCCACAGACTTGCCTTCACTCAGACGTCTAAGGGTTTCTTCAAGGAGATCAAAGTCAAAGGCTGCGGGATGATCAAAGTTGTAGTTCTGCTGTCCAGCGCGCTCTCGTTCTTCTCCGTTCAACACCTAAAATAGGAACACTTGATATGTTAAAGACTTTTCAAAATAGCTATTCCATATTACGATTAGTTGGGTATTGCTTACCTTGTAAAACGAGTCCATCGAAAGTACAGTAACCCATGGCATCTCCAATCTCTCGATGATCCGTCTGGCTACCGTAGTCTTCCCAGAAGCCGATCCACCGCAGATCCCGATCAAAAAGGGCTGCTTCAGCCGCTTCCCAGCACGATCGTACCATGGAGGTCGACCCTTGGTGTAGACCTTCTGGAAAGAATTAGTTGCCGAATACGGTAGACATAAGATCTGATCCGAGAGGATATCGGTGTAGCCATCAATGTCCATGCTGGAGTTTTATGGCCAAAGACAGACGATGACTTAAGTGATAAGAGCGACTTTCGTCAAGATGTTTTTTCTGTACAAATTTTCTGCCTTTTTGTTCAAATTTTCATTGCCCGATCTGAAAAAGAGATCTGATACAACAAAAAGAGGGTCTCTGCTCTTCACAAATCTCTTGTACAATATCCAGGAGATAAAAAAGCAGTCAAAACAGGCCGCGAATTTCGGAGAGTGATCAAAAGTCTGTTCTCCCCCTCCCATCTTCGAAAGGTCAATTCTACGCTTTTTTGTCTATAAACGGGGGGAGAGAGTCTGTTAGACAAAAGGCGGAGTCTTGTAGAGACTCTACTTTTGACTTCCAATTAAGTAACATCAGTGCAATATACTCTGATCCTCAATTTATATTATAATATACAAACGTGGATCTCTCCCACGTTCTCTTCTGTTCTCTAATGCTCTTATAATCCCAGAACTGTGCATTCAAACACCCCTCAGATTAACTGTAAACACATCAACTCTGCGTCAACGAAATCGGAAAATGCGAAATCGAAATTGGCGATCAAAATAAATCAGAAGACAAAGCAAACTTCCGTGGCGAGTACAAGCGGAGAAATGAGTAGTGTTTTGGAAACAGATGTGTTTATATATTTACTGGTTACTGATTAATTTGCACTTGTTATCCGCTGAGATGTTTTCTATTTGCGCGTTTAATATGGTCTTGGGAATCGAACGGATACAAAGGCCAATATGTTACAATAACCCTTTGATCCGATTCGTAAAGAAATACGCCACAATTGAACTTTGATTGAACGCATCTTTTAAGCAGAATCTAAGACAATAAATGACATCAAAAGATCAAGAATTACTTCTTATCAATCCCAGAAAGATCCGTGAGATCTTAGATAACAGATGGATCAAGATAAAAATATCAAACAAGTGAATGGTCCAAAAACAAAACAAAGCGTTCCAAGTCTAAATATGGAACAGACTGGCAGGTAAGCGCAAAGACATTCTCACCTGGCCACGTTCTGTGGTCATCATATGATCCTCGCTCTTGGAGCCGGAGATGGTTCGATTCCTCCGCATCGCCTTCAACGGTGGGGACACGTCGTCCGACCGTTCCGAGTCGTCCGACCGGTCAATGGCTCGTCGCAACTCGGCTTGAGCGAGCTGATGGCCAAGTCCCGAGGCGTCTGTTGGATCCGCAACCCCCAGATGCGAGACCGAGTCGATTCTGACCCGCTTCGACTCGGAGTCCTTGCGGCCGGCCATCGCTGAAAAAAGTCCGATCTTTGTTGCGTCCAAACTCCGTAATACGCGATCAGCCCTCCCCTTCACAAAAAAGGTCTTCTTGCGAGATTACATCCACCTTGATGAGAAGGTTGCGAGAAATAACAAAAAAGTGATTCCAAGACAAAACGAGGCTGCTACACGTGCCCCGCGGTATGGTTCCCTAAACAGCGATAAAAAACACAGAAGAGAATTTCCAAGTTTAACGGGACGCGACTCCAATCTCGATTAGTGGCTTTTGGCCCTTTACTTATTTCGCATAACCTTAGTGACATTTCGTTCAAAGCTTGTGGCATTCCGCTCACCTATAATTTCGAGTTTTATTTTGTGAAAGAATTTTGCAGAGGATTTTTCTCACCCTAGTTTTCGAAAATTACACTCGTTTGGTCTAATATAACCTTACTTCCGATTTCAGAAAAATGCTCCGTCTCGGAAATCAGACACCCCGTCCTCCGCCGGCAACCGGCAGGTTCAGTACTCTGATCAATACATACAACGACCCCATAAAATGGTAAGACAGTCTTCCGACTTTGTTATTCTTCCTTTAGGCCTTTTGTCAAAAGTCTGATTGGATTTGGAGTCGGCGTGTATTTGGCCCGAAAGATCTCGGAAGAGTGGGTCCTATCGGAAGCCGGCCTTTCCCCACCATCCCTTTGAAAAGAGTAGATATGACTGTTAGATACACTGTTTTTTGTTGCAATAAAGTCGGAAGGATACTATTTATCGATAACTGGATATTCTCTTGTTAGAAGAGGGCATGATTTCACGAGGTTAGGTATTATGAGGTTCAATTATTGCATCGGGAATATAACAAAAATAGTTGAGGTTTAAAAAACAATACACAAAAAAATTGTTATTGGTATTTACAAGAATAGAGTTGGAAGCAGTGAAATTCATAGAAGAGATCAACAATATAAAGATGTCAATAAATTTTTGAGGGAATGGGAAGATTGTTAGGTGCCCTTTGATTTAAAATGCTGAATCAGAAAGTCGTCCAACAATGGATTTCCTCGGAACTCCCGCATGAACTTTGATCTCATTCCGGCATCCCATTGGGAAAACAGGGTAAGGACGTGTTCTAGATGAATTTTGCTTTCGAGGAGCTCGTATTCCCGGAGGGAACTTGTTTTTGGAGTAGAAGGGAACGGATTGTACTGAGATATCCGCGTAGATTCGGTGAAATCCATGGATTCGCTGTAACATCAATATTACACATCATATATGACACCTAGAAATATTAATCTGTAGCGAAGATAATGAGCACTTGTCGCGCCTTGGAATTGCCCATCATGGTGCGCGACAGCAGAAATTTCTCGTCATTTCGTTGTGACGAGTGCTCATTATTTTCGCTACAGACTGATATAAAAAATACGTTTACAATACTTACTTATTGCTAAAATTAATGGTTCCTGCATTGAAATCAAAACTTGGAAGCATCTGGTCAACAGCGGACATATACAATGTGTGCTGAACTTGTGGCCCTCGTGGAGTTGCACAATTTCCACTTCTTCCAAATTCAACTGAATTTGATACATCAGATTGGGGGATATCAGCAAAGTCAACATCCGCCTGAACTGCAGCCATCGTGATATCGTTTTGAATCGGGCCCAGGATGCAATTCGCTTTCCGAGTAGACCTGAACTCCATCATTTCCTGTTCATTCATGTCCAAGAGACCTTTCGAATCCATCATTAAGACTTTCTGAAATGGGCATTACAAAAACTCAACGAATCAAACGTAAATTGCACAAAAAGAGGTGTTGTCCACACGTTTACACACAAGAAATCTCAGCAAAACATCCGAAATTTTCTTTATTTTTGTATTGCGAAATGCCATGATCACGCCGTTGTGCCTGAAAATATGGGTCCCGCAGCGATAAATGCCGAAGAAGCTACGGTATGTTCTACCTTCTCAATTTTTTTAGAAATATTTTTCCTGTGTTTTACAAAATTTTCAGTATGGATACTGAAAATACTGATGTACAGGATATGTCTGTACATTTTATGCGTTTCCTTCATTTTGTTAGCGACATTGTTTTAGATCAATTTTTTTCTCGCAATGTTTTGGCTCAATAAGATGCTCGATTTTGCTTTAGAGAGTTTGGCTTGGGTCCTTCGTGAAATTTTATTTTTGTTGTTAATGTTACGTTGATCTTTCTCGGGCAATTGGTTGTGTTTAGAATGTAGTTTACTGTCTTTCAGATGGCGTCTCACAAGACCTTCATCATCAAACGCAAACTGGCCAAGGCCGCCAAGCAAAACCGCCAACTGCCTCAATGGTTCAGAATGAAGACCGGAAACAAGATCCGATACAATGCCAAGAGACGTCACTGGCGCCGCACCAAGCTGAAGTTGTAAGCCGGCCACTGGACTGTACATCTCTCCGTGCTCGCCCAATCTTCCGACGTTATTTTGTTGGTTTTCTCTTCAAATAAATTTTTGTTGTTTTTGAAACTAAATTTTCTATTTATTATTCGGTATTTAGAATGAATCAGATAGAAGTGGTTACACGGTTGGAGGTTTGAGAATCTGAGAGTTCTTTGGTGAAGATTCGAACGTAGAAGATAAGCCTTCTTCGATATTACCCATCGGCTGTTGAGCGCTGTCTAGTTGTACATATTGATGGAATCCCTTTGACGAAAGAACGAAGAGTGCATTGTCGTTTTCAACAGGGACTATGGATAATATAGGTGAAGCGACATTAAGTGTTGCCAGGGGAGATATTTCCGAATATCTGAGCGAATCTTCCAAGGAGTAGATAAGTAGTTGCTAAAAATGCAGAATTGTAACGTTTTCTCTTACCTCTCCGTAAGTGCCAATAAGAATGAATTGTTTGGTAGTTGTCGCAGTTATTACTGCATCATAGACTTCGGATTCCGTAAACTGAGTTCGTAATTCCCAGAAGATCTTATTTTTCTAAAACAATGCACCTCAACTCATAACACCAGTAATAGTTACCTCTATTCGTAATGCCCAGATAGTAGCGGGCCCAATAGTTGAAGATACCAGGACCATCGCTGGGCTGGTCGCTGATTGGGGTTGGACTACTTGAAGGATGCTGATCGGTCCGCTGAACTTTAAGGTCTTCCTAAGCATACATCATTAGTCGTAGATGGCACTTATTACCTGTCGGAAACAGAATTTGTATTTATCGGAGAAATGGAAGCAATCACATAGCCTGTATCGAATCCAGCCACAACAACTCTGATCGAATTTGACGCCCACGTATCGCATCTTAGGACGGATCCCGGGAGGTCAGAGATATCCAGAGCTCTAAAGTTTTCCACAACACTTCTAGGACCCGCAATTCTTTTGTTGAATGGTACCTAAAGATAAAGAACATTGGAAATCAGATCATAAATACGTTACCTTGACGTTTTTGTTAATTTCAAAAAGATCGGCGCCTTTTGAATGACTGAAGATCGACCAGTAAAGATTGTCCGGAGCTGTGGGATTGGATGCGATAAACTTGGTAAACGTGGGAGCATCCGGGAGAGTGATCCTCATCCACTGACTCACTTGGTAATCTTTGTTCACTTGAAACAAGGCGGCAAAGAACGAATGGGGAGCGAATAACTGGTCATACACAACCCAACTAAACACTGATAATAAGAAACAGGAAATTTCGACCTCATACGGGAACAACTCATGTGTAATATCGACTTCTTTCTTACCACGTCCCCAGATATGCAATGGGATCCGTATCAGTCCCTGTAGTCAACGGATAAGCATCAGAAGACACCAACTCCAAAGTGTGGTCTTGCATTTTAGGCTCCGTTACAATAGATTTCAAGTCAATTACAACATCATTCCCTCTCCATCTAACCAATCCATTCAAGTCAACCACCATTACTTGCAGTTTCTCATCTAAACTTATAAGATAAGAATAAAGAATAACTTACTAACATTAAAGACATGCATGCTGTAAGTGTTGCAAAGCGGAACCGGGGAGAAGTAGACGAGGCCGTATTGGATCATGGTTTGTATTATTAGATCTTCAAATCCTGGACAGGCGCAATTTCTTCCGGCTTTACAATTTCTTCCGAGTCGACTCCGTTTTTTTCTGCACTAACTTCTCTTTCAATAACTGCTCCTAAAAGCAATTAAACTTAATTTTTTCAACTTGAATTCCTTTAATGCCAAGTATAAGATAATTCTTACCGATTGCTGTAAAATCGACACTTTTAAACTCCAGCTGATCGTGCTCAACCAACTTCTTCGTCTCTAGGGTGTTTATTTCACAATTTTGAGGAGCAATTTTGCGTTGTATCCACGACTTTTCAACAGCTCTGCCTTCTACTTCCTCCGATATAGAATCCGATGTCAATAGCCCAAATAAATTATGATCACGAGCCTGCGCCAAATCAGATAGGAACGCCTTCGGTTTGGCTTTGGAGATATTGGGGTCGTTCAAGGATTTTAGACGATCTTCTAAACGTAAGGATGGAAAAATCAAATGTTATCCTACCCAAAGACTTCAAATATAATTTATCAATCTCCTCCTCAGTTCTCATCAAGAATAAATAAGAAATTACTATTACTACAGTAAATCTATTACAGAAGAAACAAGTTTACCAACTGAATGAATGTATTCGATGCCAAAATTTTTATCTTTATTTTATTTTTTCGATATCTTCGACATTTTATACGACGAAACCTTTCCGGAGGGAAATTTCATTTTTTTCACAAGGATTCCTAGGAATATCAAAAAGAAGAAATGTAACTTTCATTGTTACCAATTGTTGCGTGAACATTTCTATCAGTTTTTTAACCTTACAACATGCATGTCAAACCCATGGCTGATCCTTGGAAGTTGAATCGAGATGTAAGTTTTTTATTCTTGACTCGTTACTTTTTTAGGTATGGCTTCAGGTTTTGGATTGCCTTGACGACGATATGGATGCTCTCTGCAATTTGGCGAGTTCGCATTCCTTCTTCTACCGGTTGATTGGAAAGGACTTCAAGAAAATTTGCACTCAGAATCTGATCTATCGTCTATCTGGGGAGACATGGGCAGAAGCTTGTGCTTGGTGAGTACACATCTTTTTTTGTTTTCTTGTCTCTTTTACTAGTAGGTTATCTTATTATCTAGAAACTTGTCAATTTATATGCGATTTATAATATAATATAAGTTTAGTGCGTACACTCGTACATGGATGCGTGGAGTTTCTCCTAATTACTATGAGAAATTTGTCAATGTTGTGAGATGTTACAATTCCGACTTGTTTGGTTTTATCTATTCACAATTTGTTGTTGTTGTTAGCTTCGATTTCTCAAAGCCTTTCTGTCGTTACATTCCGGTCGATTTTTACATCGAACGCGTTGCTTTACATGGAAATGGCAAATACCTAGTTGTTTTTGTAAGTTCAAGTAATTTTTCAATTATTAATTAAAAATGGTAACAGATTTTGACAATTTTAGTCATGTGGAATATAAAAATTATAATTTTCCAGGGATTACGCAGGGATATTTGTGTTTTCCGAGTTAATTCTGGGCGATTAATTCTGAAACGATCGCCAGAAGACTTCGTCTTTAGTTGCCTTGACTGTATTTACTATTCCAACAACACTATCTTATACTTCCCCACGATGAAAAAATATCACCTTCAGCCGAAAGAGACAGTAGTATTTATCAGCGGAGATGGAAAGAAAGGTCGGTATGTGTGGTACAAGACGGACTCCTCCAAACTGTTTATATTGGACACAAAGGACGGACAGAATTATCTTGTGATAGATGAGGCGTTTAGTCGATATGACACTCATATCACTGTTCTTGGTGATACGCACTCATTGTTTCTTGCAGGTAGGTGATTATATTGCTTTGTTAATTCTTTAGATGAACAAAGAAACCATCTGAGAATCTTTGACATCCACAGCGGACAAGTTTTATTCAAGTCCAATGTTCGAGGATCGGATTGGTCAGATCTCTCCGATTACGTCATCCAGAATACCATAACTGGTCAGGTTAGCAATTATTCTTACTGTCCTCAACCCTCTTTAGATTATTTTCTACAACGAATCTCATTGCAAATGGACTCTTTACTCGGATATCGTACTTGGTTTGGGAGAGCCTCATGATTACGGAGCCATGGCTTTGAGGTCTTTCAGTAACGGACAAAAGGACATGGTGGTTGGCGATTACCAGAAATCCATGTATTGCGATCCGCTGGTGAAGGTTTTCATGTTGGAAGTGAAGAAAAGTATAAACACAGATAACGGGATTTTATTTGATTTTAAAATTTTAGACTCGATCAGTTTAAAGTCGATGAAATGTATGGTACACTCTACCCACTTCTTTTACGAACTCTACACGAAATTGCAGAAGCGCAGAGATTTCTTTGATTTCAAGCAAAAGTCAGAAGATGCTTTGATGACTGAAACCTTGACTCAAGCGATCAGAAAGATGTCCAGAACTGGATTCAAAAGATCTCCAAAGTTGAATTACTAATCTCTTTTCTATTTACTACGGGTACATTACTCGGTGTCTTATTTATTTTGGATTTAATTATTGAAATAGCTTTATTCTTATTCTAATATTATTTATTGTATATCTCCGGGTGTTTTACTTCCTATAACGATCTTTCAATTTTATAACGAATCCTAATTGTCTAATCTTTGTATATTCTTGATGACTTTTAATTTTTTTATAATATTTTGTGAAATATTTGTGTTTTTATGAAGGATAATATAAATTTTGTCCAAAAATATGCGTTTTATGAGATAAACATGAGTTACGGTTGGATAAGGACAAAAAGTGGCTTGGATTACGGCTTAGAGGTGATTTGAAATACTTTAAAGAGGTTTTATTGTTTATAAAATGAATAATTCATGATCATCAACCTCTCCAAGATCTCTTTAAATATGTGTTTCTTATGTGTCTATGTTATATAATCAGCCGAATTTTACGCAACTGTATGAAAGTAAGAGTGCCGACATTACCCCTTTTCCCGTTATTCATCGCTTGTTTATCGCGTTCCAAATTGCCCTCGGGTTGCCATGGCCTTTCGCATGATCCGTCCAGTCCTCTCCTAATATTATATTCTCCATCAGCTCCTCTGTGGCTCTGAAATAAGGCGCTTGAGCTCTAAATTAAGGTCCCGATCTCGCGCACCGCCTTTTCCCGCACTTTATGGCCGAAAAAGGGGCCATGGAGAGCATGGCCAGGGGTCTTTTTTGGCATTCTCGGGGCTTTTCGGACTTTCGATTTCGTTTCTTTTTTGTTTATTTCAAAAGAAATGCGGTAAAACAAGATTTTTCCATCAAATTAGGTCAATTGAGGTCCTTGGAAATGATGTGGGAATGGCGACGGGGCTGCGGTGATTCTGACTTATTGACTTTTGTAGTAACAAGACCAAAAATACTGTTAACTGTTATAATGCGGCTCCGGGATCTTATATTATATTACTCACGTGTATAATATTACGTAATGGTGGACTAAAATTTAAAATTTTTAATTAACTAAAATTTTGAATTTAGAGCTCCATGGAGACTGATGTTGCTCCATCTCGCGATAAGTAAGTGTTAAATTAGTCTTGAATTCTTTTTGTATACTATTTTAGTCATCAATTATAAATAACCCAAAATAAACGTCCTTGTTTAATTAAATCGCGCTTACAGCTCGCTCAACAGGACCATGGTGATCTCCAAAAAGACTCCTCGTCCCGCTCTCCCCGAATTAAAAGCCGGTGATGTGCCTGCGGAGCCGAATGACTCCCAAAAGTGAGGAAATCCCCCCTTTTTGGATACATTTTTTATTAAACTTTTAGTCCGCCCAAACGAACCCGCACTTCCACGGTCACGTTGCATTCTGAGGACATGGATGAGGTAAGGAGGGGTTTAGAAAAGCATAAGTTGTCTAGAAAAAGTCATCTAGAAACAGGGGAACTCCTATTTTGCAAAGACCTTTACACACATAGCGCCAATTTTGTTTGGCCATAAAAAGCAAAAAAATCAGAAAATTGATTAATTTTGAAGCCGAAAGAACATACAAAGACGTTGTAAAATTTTTGAGAGTTTTTTGAGTCCAGTTAATCCTGTTTTCATGCTGTCAGAAATGACTGCACTGTTTCTAAAGTCCATTAAGGAAGGCATTTCAAACTAAATTTTAGTTCATAAAAATATTTAAATGAGTTTGTTACAGAAGAGTGCCATGGACCGAATCCGGCGAGAAATGGAAGAATCTCTAGAGCAAAAAGAGAATTTTAAACAGAGAGTCATGGAGA
Source organism: Bursaphelenchus mucronatus (assembly GCA_025436335.1). Classification (NCBI taxonomy): domain Eukaryota; kingdom Metazoa; phylum Nematoda; class Chromadorea; order Rhabditida; family Aphelenchoididae; genus Bursaphelenchus; species Bursaphelenchus mucronatus. The sequence continues at coordinate 7,481,006 of CM046356.1, forward strand.
ATCCAATGGAGGAGATGATTAAACTCAAGTTTCAACTGGAACTGGCCAGAACTGCGGCTTCTTATGCGGATCAGTTTTTTGCTGTCTGTGAAAAGAATGATATTGGTAAGAGAATGTGATTGGAAATTGAATATTTTTCTATTTTAAGACATCTCAAAGGTCCTCCAAAATGATCCGGATGTGTTATTCGAAATGAAATTAAAGGGATCCCTGCTAACCCCGACCTCTTCTGAAGAACATGCAAAAGAATTAAAGACCCTGAGGGCAGAACGAGATCACTTGGCAGACGAGACAAAGGCTCTTAAAGCCAGTTATTCAAATTTATTCAAATCATACGAGAAATTAAGAAATAATTATGATATTCTGAGGGTATCGAGGAATGAGTTGGTGGAGCAAGTGGAACAACAGAAGGCGGCGATGGGACAGATGTATAAAGCATCCATGGAAATGAAGGAACTGATGATTGGACAGGTCGCGGAGTAGGTTTTAGGTTCAAAATTAGAATATTGATTTTTTGAAAATTCAAGAATAAGTAAATTTTAATTTTGTATGAACAATGTTTTGTACTCAAAAATGATAATCGTAAAATGTTTATACTCAACTAATTTTAATATCAAAACAAAAATTTGTAAAATTTAAATATGCAAATTTTTAACCTTGAACCTTCTAAAACTGATTTTTTAGAGCTGATCGAACCATCGCTGAGACGAAAGGGAAATACGATAACGATACGGTAACCATCCGAATGGATCTAGTCAAATTGGAAAATGAAAACAAAAGTCTCAAATCTGAGGTTGACGGGAAAGTAAGCATGTCTTTGTAATATAATTACAATCTCATCATTCCCATTCTAGAACAACGAGATCTCACAACTCCGCAAGATTGTCCAAGATATCATAAAACAAGTGAATGTGGAAGTCATCGAATAATACGCAATTAATAAACACTACAGTAATCTAATTAAAACTTTATTGATTGTATATGTAATGGAAGTATATTGACATTGAGAGGAACAGTGTGTAAAGTGAGAGAGTCGAGGTCCACGAGGAATTGCAAGTATCATTGGCACAACAGCATACATAATCTGTGGTACCGTCCTCGTCGTATGTTATCGGAGCACAGCCAATACCCTGTAAAATTAGATTAGTCTCTAAAAAACTGAAAATTAGAACTATCACCACCAAGAGATTTAATTACAAAATTATATTGCATTAAAATAATATTTTTCCAATTTTCATTCAAAAAATTTAATGTTCGAAGTGCGAACACGGCAATCGTATGGATCTAAACCGTATTTTCTCCGACCGTCCTCCGTCTTTTCCGTAGCTCTCATCAAGATTTTTTTTCAAATATCTCGGGCCTCCCAAAAAAGCAAATATTTTCCGGAATTGAAATATGGCCTATATGTATAGAGTATTCGTGCAAAATTTTCGAAAATCTGAGCGTCGTATCTGTAGGATTTCTCCCAAATGTTCTTTATTTGTAACAGATTACTATTCCGTTGTTTTGGAATACATGTTTGACGACTCATGCGCAAATTCTTTACCTGTGGACATTGCTCCATAGATGCGCAATTCCTGTAGACTCTCCCATCATAACTATCAGCCTTTAAGCAGAACGGGAACTGCCGGGGATCACAATATTGTACTTGATAATCGAAAGAAGGGGTGTTTTTAAAACATTCGAGGGAAGTGACCAGCCGATGAAGGAGAAATACCAGTAATCCTTGCCTGAGAATCATACTGAAATGTAAATAAAGTAGTTAAAAAATCACAAAGTAAAATTTCTTACATACGAGTAAAAGGTCGACAGAACAAAGATATGTAAGTAAAAAAATCAATAAAAAAAGAAATGTAAAAAGATAACAATAAAGCACATAAAATTACTTTTTCCTAAGATTTACAAGCTCCATTCCCATATTTGCAGTCGAATTTGAACCCCGAATTTGTCCGCAGAAACCAAATAAATAGAAAGAATAAAAAGTTTTCATTGTACAAGTACATGTGAATACCGTTGTTTATCTCAAGTGGATCGTAAATATAACGGGTAAAAAGATCGTTTTCTGTTCCCGCGACTTTCGGAACTGTGAAAGTCAAGGTTTTCAAAATAAAGTTTTGTCGCGATTTACAGGTTTGGAAATAATGACTCATGTCAGGAAGGGTTACTGTAAATAATAAGTAAGAGAAATTATTTTGGAGAATTATTTTTGAATGGAAAAATTTTAACATGGATGATGTTTGTAATAAGCCGCATATAAATTTACGGGAAAGTTTATCTCCTGTTTTCTATGCAGTTGAAACATTCATCAAACATTTGTACAAGAGACTATGCAAAACGAGGAAAGACGGTCAGGGAAAAAGCTTTTTTAGGACATTTAGTTGAACTTGTCTTACCGCTGCGAATGGTACGTCCATTTAATCCTAATTTATGAGACAAAGCGAGTGACTTTTTACGTCCAAAAGCGCGGTTTCCGCCAGTAATCACATAACTCGGCTCAAAAATGACGTAGAATCACCTTTCCAAAACCAAATAACGCTGGCCGTCTCAGCTACACGTTGATATTAATTTTATAATCCAATGTAAAAAATTGCGTGTTTTATGATCCTAAGAGAACAATTTTTTGTCTTTTTTCAAAAAAATTCCATCGAGGGGGTGCGACTGGTTCTGATTGGCGAGGAGCTTGTCGTTCATTGACGGAGAACAGAGTGGCATGAGATCGAGTGAAGAAAATGTTGGGAAAAGTGATACTACGATCCTCCACTTCGTTCCGGAGCGGAACTTAATCGAGAGGTCCGTCCCAAACTCTACCTTTGTGAGAGTCATAGTCAAGGCTAATATTTCTTCCAAATTGGGGGTAGCGAATACCGACATCATCACTATTGTTGAATTCTTCTCCACTATCACCATCATTGATTTGGATGTTCTTGTCGTCAGTAATTCGTTGAACATTTGGCGAGCGACTTCGACCATACGCCTGCCTCTCACCGTGACTTCTGCTACGATATCCTCGGCTTCTCACAGAACTTCGGCCACGCCTTCGGGGGTTTCCATCCATACGTTGTTTGAAAAAAAGAATTTAGCACTGTGCGGAGTCGAGTTGTCGCTGGTTTATTGCACTGTGCATTTCATCTTTTGCACTGTGCGGCAGTATAAAAAGGAGGGCGCAATCGATTTTGATCACCCTTGTTTTTCATTCCGATCATGGAGCGCTCGACGCTTCTCTTCGATTTGCCTACTGTAACTCCAATTTTCCTAGAAGTGTCCATGATTCGGCGGTTTTGGCCATGTTATCCATTCCTACGTTGGTTGAAAGACCAAATCCATCGCGAGGCGTCTTGTTGGCGGACCGAGGGAATGGCTCTGGGTACTAATGGTTGATTCCTACATCAATGGATCCGTCAGTTCAACATGGAAACGCTCACCGGCTTGTCGGGAATGCTTTTGGGCTTCTGAAAGGACGCTTCCAACTTTAAGAGAGCCAATTCGAAAGCAGTCAATTGAGAAGACAGCAAAAATCATCATAACTTGCGTTTATCTACACAACTTTATTTTGGCAACTAAAGACGACGACGGTGCCCATTTCATTTTGATGAAATGGATTGCTAAGCGGATTTTTGTTATTGTTGTTATCCAAGAAAAAACAAAAAAAAAAGAAAATATAAAACAAGAAAAACAACTACAAGAAAAAACAAGAAATTTGCGCGGCAGACAACGAAACTTTCTCCTACTAACCCAGTTCAACAAAATTTTGTGTATTTTGCATACGGAATGTCCTTTTTCTATGCATAGTTTGAAAAAGCCAAAAAAAAACAAAAGATCGTTCTCTTAGGATCATAAAGCATGCAACTTCTTACATTGGATTTTTAAACTAATATCAACGTGTAGCTGAGACTGTCAGCGTTATTTGGTTGATGGGAGGACGATTCTTCATGGTTGTTGAGCCAAGTTATTGATAGTTTATTGAAAAAGCCGAAAAAAGTCAAAAAATTCGTTCTCTTAAGGCCATAAAAAGCTCAGTTTTTTACGTAGAATTATAAAATTAATATCAACGTGTAGCTGAGACTTTCCTGTAAATTTATATGCGCCTTATTAAAAACATCATCCATGCTAAATTTTTTAAATCCGAACTTTACAGTTCGATAAAGTTAAAAATTTTAGTCGACAGTCCTTCAAGTAGTAAAAATAACATTTATCTCGTTTTCGGATATTTTTATACTTCCATTTGTTTTTACAGAACGCCCCAACAATTGGATTCCCATTACAAAATATTGAAACAATAAATTTTTTTATAGTTTTCCCCAAATTTAGACCCGATTCTCAAATCATTAAAAAAATTTGGAATAAAAATGTTTACTGCAAAAATAAAATAAAATGGATATCGGAGATTCATCATAAACCAAAAACCAAGCAAAATTGTTTTTCTTCCATTTATTACCGCATTTTGGGGCTTAAATCCAAAATCATACGACTTAAAATAAATGTTCATAATTTCCGGGACTTTTGGTGATAAATAAGGCCGAAATTAGACTAAAAACACTTGAATGGAAGTAAAAAATATTTATACGACAAACAAGGTTTTGTCGAGGATTCTTTATCCTCGAACACAATGGACAATAAATTTAAAGAAATTGTTGCGTCATAATTTCCAAAAAAATTCATTTAAAAACAAAAAGTGCAAAAAGTATGCCAAGGACAATGTTTTGAACCCAGAAAGAAGATGACAAGATGTCTGCTGAATATGAATTAAATTGACCGAAGAAGGAAGGTTGGGGGGTTGCGGGGGAAGTCAGAAATTGCAGAAAATTATACACGCTATAAAGAGGATGTGTTTTGATTGCCTTAAATTTTGGCTTTTGCTTTGCCGAGCCAGCGGTTTATTTATTAAATTTTTGGCAAAGCAGTACAGAGAGTGATGAGACGGCTTGAGAAAAATTGTATTTTTGGGCTCTATCTATCCCAATTTTGCGCGGAAATGATTTATAAATAATTGCAAAGAAAATAGCAAAAAGTAATGCATATTTGATTCTTTAATTGAACCAAAAAAATGTAAAAGAATGTCGCGACGTCAAGGGGGCACAAATTCCAAGGCTCTCCTCTCCACATTCCCATTCAAATAATTTTAAAAAACAGCACTAATAAGGAAAAAACATGGGGCCAATGCTTTTGTCTGAGGGGCTACCGAGAACTAAAGTCATCAAAAAGTGGTTCAATTAATTTGTGGTCAAAATTTGATTACAATTACTGCCTCAGGCGAACTGTTACGCGGAAAAAAAGTTACACTAAAATTATTAAAAATTAATTTGTTAAATAGTAAAAATATTTGAAAAAGTAATTAGTGGTCTTTCTGATGACCTCACAAAAAAGTCACATCAAGACCGCCTTAGGGGAAATGAGTGTTTTCAACTCAAAAAATTATATCGAAAGTTATGAAAAAACGGAAAAAGTAAGAAGTAGCCAAGTGCAAAAGAGTTGTTGGAATGCGCGAATATGGCCACGAATTATAAGTGGATTCTGAAGACGTCGAAGGGGAAGGCTAGCAATTGGAGGGCGGGAAAAAAATTTATATTTACTTTTAAATTAATTTCAAAAGCAGTTACATCAACTAAAAAAAGCTGGCACTAAATGTGAAAAGAATAAAATACAAAAATAAAGTCAGAAGATACGATGTAATGCGTAATTGAATGAGATAAGAGGGTTTGGAAACCATAAATTAGTTTATTTGTAAAGAAAAACGTAAAAAGAGAAATTGATGAAGGACTTTGACGAAAAATCTTTTAATAAATTTATTGAAATAAAAAAGGTGACTAGAATTTGTTTAGCAGCGATGTCCGACTTCTCCGATGGTTGACCAAAATTAGCTGTAAATGATTTATGAACAGATCATTAATGTAAAATTTGAACAAGTTCCCCAGGTAATACTTTAAGAACCTGTCTTCTTTAATCCTTTACTTCAACTCAAAGCAACATTTGAAACTTTAAATCAAATTTTGCAAAGACAAGAAAGCCGTTTTTGCAACCGTCAAGTAAAATGAAGGATGTCGGGGATAAAATCAAAAGTTATCAGCCCTCAGGCCGCTCTTTGTCTTCGTTATAAAACGGCCAAAAAGGCCGACTTTGATGATATTCCGGGCAAGGAACGGCCGTTTCAGAGTTTCCCTTGGCCAAGAGACGTTCCGTGCGTGGAATAAACAACGCTATGAGCAAAAATGGCCGGAGATATGAAACGTCAGCAAGTACATAGGTAACGTTTAAGCCGAATTTTGTATACAGAAAAGTGTTTTTCAAACACTTGTGGACAAGATTTATGTAACAAAAATTTGATTAGATTAATTTTCTCTCTTCTTTACACCATTTCAAAACTTTTTAGACTCTTAATCTACATTCTCTCTGCAGATTTTAATTTTATTTCCGCTTTTGAATTGAGAATTCCACTTAAATCGGGCTTAAAAGTAGACTCTTCAATTAAGAGGATGGGTTTCTGTATTTATCAGACTCAACATATAAGCACGATGGACAAGGTTTACTGTACAGAATGGACTTCAGTAAATATACCATAATCTGAGAAAATTAAAGGTCGAATTTACAAAGGGAATGGTCAAAGTGCGATGCAGATTTTGATAACATTTTATATTACATATAGGACAAAAGTTTATTACTGCAAGTTTTGCGGTCATCATGAAGCAGTTAATTTTTGCGAGAGGCTATGGAAATTTTGGAGGGACGCCTGAAAAAAAGGGTTTTGGTCGTATCCTCAGGATATAGGAAAGCTTGATCGAAAAAACTTTTTTTGTTTTTTTTTTGTTGTATATACATCTGGAAAAAGTGACATACACATTTTTTTATAAATAAAAACCGTAAAAGGCGAATTTTAAATCTGTTTTACAGAAAATTCAAGCAATTTCTGCAAAGCGCAGTCTCAAAATTTCAAATTTTATTCGGAAATTGCAATCTCAGTTTATTCCAAACGTTATCATAATCTCTTCATCAAAGTTTGAGTTGTCCCCTACTAATAAAGTTACCGTAATATACTCAAAGATAACTGTTATTCACAAATCTTTTTCACTCAGCCAAATATTTGCGTTTATTTCTGTTCTGTCGATGATTGGTCCTGACATGTTGAACCAGATCCGTGGTCAACCGGAAACTCTGTCCACAAATGGCGCAACAATTATAATTTACGGGTCCCTTTGTTGTCCCCAAAACCGTGTCCACAATTGGATTGCGGACTGGTCCGGCTGTCGAAGAGGCCACTGGCTGATTGTTTTCCGATTTCTTTTTTGGAGGAGCCGGCAATAAAGGGGGAAATGGAAAGAATGGAGGGGAAACTGTAATCAGGTTATTGGATGTGAGAAATTCGAAGATGAAATGAGATTATCAGGAAATGGATTACCATTTGGCTGGGTTAAAAGTTGAAGGAAAGGATGGGCAAGTTGGGGAGCGGGATTCTGATGCTTCTGGAGAAGGGCCAGCATCTGCAGACAGTTCTGGAACTGAAATTAATTTTTAAAATAAAAATCATAACACTATTCTTACATTCAACATGGCATTCTCGTTCTTGGACCTTTTCTCTGCCTTCTCCTTCTCTCCAGAATCCTCATCCAACGCAGGGTTCCACAGATTTCGTTTCTTGACCTGCGGCTCTTCAGCCATTCTCAATCTCAAAATAAACACTTAATTCTACAGTAACCCGAAGATACGGAGTAAATAACAATCTTCCTCCCGCACTTATACGGGACAAATACCCCCACCTTTCACGAATCATGCCCGCAGGACATTAACATATCCCAGAAATCCGGGGAATGTAAATGAACTCGTCTCGAGCATAAGTAAGTCCCTTTTATGAATATTAAACATCCAATTGGGCCTTGCGCAACGGCGAAAAGCGACCCGCAAAGAAGGACCGCACTGATTGACATTCAAAGAAAAGACCGGCTTTATTCAAATACTCCCTCAGGGCATCGATAGGGATACATGACATGCCAAAACAGCCGGTGGGTTAAAAGGGAAAGGGTAAAAAGTTATGGGGGAGATTTGAATACTGACAGAAAATCAAAAGAGGAGATTTGGCTGTGAAGAGAGACGGAACTTTGGGAAGTTGATCATTTTAGATAAATAGCCGGTACAAGGTAGGAAGACAGATTTTGATCAAGCATGCCACAACTTTAGATTACTCAATTTGAAGGCGTATTGAGCCTTTCAAAATTGTGAGAGAAACTCATTCCACAGATTATTCTTAATCTTCCGACGGGTACAGCAACAGGTTCAAAAAGCATTGCAGCATATCAACAAGAAACAATAACAATCATTTACTCTCAAATAACTAAATCTACAACTCTTATCCAAAAGAGTAACCTTCTTCCTCCTTCCAAACCTCCATACGCCCGTCCACCGCCTTCCAGACCTTCGCCTTGTCACCCCGATTGAACATCCTTTTCTGTCCGAAACGAACACAAAAGTTGTGATTCGGCGGAGCCCTCGGGGGATCTGTCTAACTTGATTAAAAAACGTTACCCGAGGCCAAAATAAAAACATATTGTCAAACATCTTTTGATATATTCGCCCATCCCCCGAGGGCACGGCCATGTTCGGGTCAAAAACTACTGTAATTTTTAATATTTTTGGCCTTAGGGTTTGCCCATAGACAAATCCATCAAAACCGAGGGAAAAGATGTTTTTTGGGATTTAAATTTTGAAGGGATAACTCGAAATACGCAAAGACAATGTCAACTTTCAAGGCAAACATTTTTGGATGAGAAAAAGAGTGAAAAACTTGCTCTGCTCTTGACATCTCATCATTTTTGGGGGATAATCCGCAAAATTCATGGCAGAAAAACAATAGGGGATATGTTAATCTTGTAACGGCGGAGAAAATGCATATTAAGGAAGACACCTTGACAAAAAAAAGGCGTGGAAAGAGCAAACGGCAAGAACCTCGAAGAATATATATTACTAATTAAGTATGAACTAAAATTTATTTCGGAAAAAAGTTTACCTACACCTACGACAATATCATCATTCTCAAATTCGACCCATCAACTCGTCCTATGTATTTCCACCCAAATTTAAATGTGTTTGGATCTCCAGCAGAGCATCAGAATGCGATTTGCGACGCGCTAATTGGAACAGAGCGGCTTTGATTGGCATCGCACTAAAAATAAAATAAAAAAACATTACTTTCTCTGATTGAAATACAGTGATCACGGATTTAAAGGCTTGATTTATTGATTAAAAATAAGTTATAAAATGAGATCAGAAATTAATTTACAGAGAAAAGAAGTTAATATTGGAAGAGAACATTGGCCAGACAGGCGTCTACATCTTCGGCGGTCACATTGATACGTCCTTTCTTTTGGGCCAATTCCATCGCGCATTGGAGAAGGTCTTCGGCCATCACTTGAACACCGGCGGCCACAAGTTGGAAGACATCATCTTTCATCTTCTCCTTGTTCTCATCGCTAATTAGAGGACGAATGTAATCGGCGGAGATAAAACATTCAAGTTTTGGGGATTTCGTCGAGGGATTAGTGGGGACTGGGTCCATTCTATAATAATTGGAATAAATTAACGCATTAGTTTGACGTCATACACAGCACATAAACAAAAAATTACATAGCCTTATACCTCCATACTTTTACAATCAAACAGTAATACAGGACATGAACCATCAAGCACAACATCAAAAAGTCTTATAAAGTCATCAAAATTTATTCAAAATGTGAAACTCAACAAAAATGTAAGTATAATAATAATAATCAACCTGTCGATTCTTCTAAAATCTCTTCATTCTATCCTTTGCAGCACTCCTGATGGATCCATAGCAGCATGGACAAACATAATATGACCTCTAATGGCTGCCATTTGTTTCCCAATCTGATCCAATTTCTGATTTAACAATGCCAACTTTCGTTCTATGAATTTATCTGCTCTCTGATAGTCCATTTCCACAAATATATCATCAATTAGACACACAATTATCTTCGAATTGGCAGGACTGGAAAGAAATTATGATCAGCTAGTTGGAAAATGATGATTAAACTCTTTTGTTAATAAAAATTTCCTACATTTTAGCCTTTGTGTAGATGCTACATCCAATATTCGTCAATATATTTCGTTCAGATTTGTCGCCAAGCTCCTAAACAGTAAGTTATGTCCAAAAATATGACTTACAATCTCCTTATTCAAAAACATTTTCACATTTACATATTCTTCGATATCCTCTGCCACTTTTTTATAACTTTCATTCGCTTCTACTAAATCATCTTCTAATTTTTTTAGGAATTCCAGTGACCTGAATTTTAATTCTGAAGAAATTGGTGGATCTGACATTAAAAACTAAAATTTTATTATTTTAGTCACCAAGTTTCATTGACTTCAAATATTTCAAAGGAATCAAACTCTTCATCAATACTAAAATTAAATTGTTGTAGGACTCTCCGTATATTCATTATAACAACCAACTATAACGTAATTTCTACTATTAGATCACAACTATTTGATACATGAGGTCAGATTTCTTTATCTTATCTTTGTTTCCACAAAATCCATGCATAAAAAGGGAGCCAAGACATCGCTGAACATATCGAATATCCTGCTGAGGGTTGACCGGTCCAGTTTCTTGTTGTACATGATGGCTTCTATGTGGAATTCGCCGTTCAAAAACTTTTTAAGTCTAAAAAATATATTATACATAACAAAGAACAAGTGAAATACGAATATACCTCTCAATTAGAAATCTAAAACTTACGACAAGAACGTGCTGAGTAGCCAGAAGAATTCTGATTCGGCCAATCCAATCTTTTGGGCGTCTACAGAGATCCTTGTGAGGGCATCTCTATAAATATTATCCTTGACTTGTCTCAGCTGGGTCTTGATTCTATTAGATAGGAGGACCATCTCAGCATCTGATACTGGATTCTTAAAGCGGGCTACTTGAGTTGATGGAGGCATCAAAAATAGATATGTGTGGAGTTGGGTTAGGAAGTTGTTTCGCAACAAGAAGATCAACATCTGCTTTCGGATTTGGATTTTGGTATATAATGATGCCTTAAAACAATTTTAAAATTAACAATGCACCCCAGACTTCTCATACATTCAACAAAATTTCAGCTTTACGATTCCGTAACAACGACACTTTACATTATATAATATTATACTATCTATTCACACTTACTTCTTCCAGAAATTCAGCCAAAGTGCAAGGTGGATGAAAACGAGCGAGTAATCGGGGCAACGAGACTTCAGGAAACTGCTCTTTGAACGCCCTCTGAGTGCGTTGAGTAATCACTTCACTTTGTGCCGTCGAATAAAGGTTACTTGAACAGATCGGATAGATAACTTTAGCCCGGGCCCATAATAAACAATGCCGAACCACGTCTTTTACTTGTGGCAGGGGCATATTAGATGAAAAACTGATTTCTTCGATGCTAAAAATGCATACCTTACAATGAATTAGGTCGATTATAAAACAAAAAACCTTCAAAATACCTTTTTTCAATATCGTGATGTTCAACAAACTTGATGAAGAAAGGGTTACAATCAGGACTGGGAGCACAATCTTCGAAGAATAAGATAGTATGGTAAGGTTGAAGAGACTCCATCAGGATTTCTACATCTCTAGTCGGATTAGGCGTAACCACAACACCATTTAGAGAATTAGGCTCCACACAAAATCCAACTTGAATGCAATCATTGATGAAAACATCGACGATTCCATGCTCACAGATCTCTTCGTAGACATCCCTCAAACTTCTGGCCAGTCTGCTTTGTCCTGCAACAAAGCATTTCTTTATGAAACAAAAAATATTTCAAACGACGTCCAGTATAATATAAAGAATCTTTCAAAAAAGTGTTTTTCAAACCTTCAATATCAACAAAAGGATTGTAACTCTCATCGTCGCTACTCTCGGCCTTATCCAGTAATGGCTGAATAATATGGATCTGTTCTTTTAGGAAGGAACATCTCATTTCTTCACTGTGAATAGCCACCACCAGCTTCCGACTCAAGGATTGAAAGGCCTCCACAATGTAATTAGAACATGATCCTGGGAGGACAAAGATGATGGAGATGCATTGACCAGCTTTGTTTACTTGCCATGGAACCCCTGCGTATCTGACATTGTCCACTTTAATCTCGAATGGGACTTCTCGGACCTCTTCTTTTGGTTGTAAAAGGGCGGCAAGCATCTTTACTGGGAAACTGAAACACTCATTCTTACATAAATGTCTCAATAAAACGATCTTACCAAGGAACCCTTTCTTCCTTCTTGTCCTTTTTAATTTCATTCGGATCAATTCTCTTGTTGCAAACCTCCAAAGAACACTTGCTATTGGGCCGAAGGTCGATCTCATCATCGATATTTTCCTGAGACTCGGGAGAATTCAAAGCTTCAGAGGATTCCGAAGAGTTCTCCGACAACTTGGCGGCTAAAACAATATAAATCATATTGGCATGGATAATATAGCAGATAAATTGATACATCTCCAAATTGATGTAAAATATACCTTGAGGGATGTCAATAACGTAAGGAAACTTGAAAAGTATTCTCTCAGGCGTGTCGTCCTTGGCAATCAACACAATCCCCAAGGGCCTCTCATTCTTTTTCATTTGGGGCATCTTTGACCCTGATCTCTACCCGTTACATCGGATTTACCCTGTAATTGACGCTTAACTATCCACCTAACTTATACTCAAGTATAATTGACAATAACAAATCAAACGTTATTCGACATTATTATTAATATTTAATGGTAGACTTAAAGAATAATATGTAGAGAAAGGTCGGCAAGAATGTTAAGCATTTGGAGATCAGTCCTTGAATTGGAGGGGGACATCGTGTTGCTGGATAAGCGATTTGAGATCACGGACATCAAAGTCTTCAGTCAGAGAATCTGTGATACGCACAAAGTTACCAATCAGACGTTCCTTGGAATAAATCTGGAGAGTTGGAAGGGCATTCTCACTCTAAAATCAAAATAAAAACAAGTTACAAAGGCTGTAATCAACTTACAAATTGTTTAGTCATGTCCAATGCATTCGATCTGACCTTATAATACCGAGTATTTTTGGTTTGAGAAGCCAGATCCAAAAGTGCCTCATTCAAAGTTTGTGTGGCCTCGAGACCATCCCTGTAGATGTGGATGACGGCATCGCCGACTGTATTTGTGCTCTCAATGACATGAAGGAACTCGTCTTTGTTTGGAATCTCTACAATTCGAGCCCTATTCAGATTCTTTAGATGCTCGATGCGTCTTTTCCTGATGGCCTCCAGAGAATCCTCCTCATCAGATTCGTCTGCTTTGCCGGACAATGTAAAGCGTTCGGCATCTTTTAGGAGCTGAAAAATATTTAGACATTAGCAATTCTCTTGAGACCATCAAAAAAAGTCAATAATTATATTATCCGCAAGGATTCTCAGGGCAAACAAGACTAAATCCCAATGGAAATGGATACAAAGTTAATTACTATGTCGGAGAAGAGAAAACGCACCCAGCAACAAAGATTTCTTCTCATAACAAGCAATATAAAGGATGATGCAATCTAAAAAACATACCAAAAGTAGTAATTCCTTACTTTCTTCTCCTGTAAAAGCTGTTTCTGCTTTTCGGCTTGTTTGGCATCTCTGTAATCAGCCAGAACTCCTTTGGGACCAGTCTGAGGTGCATTCCGAGGATCTGTCGGCGCTCCCGGAGCTCCTGATGGCTGAGGTTCATCTTCGTCTGATGATGAACAATATCCAACATTCGGACCATCCAAATAACGTTCGTCTAGCGTAGCCATGTCGATAACAACTACAGGAAATTAGAATTGAGCGAGTTTTCGAGTGAAACGAGAACGGAAAAAATATTTTTTGTCGCTTCGGGCGGAATGCCAAAATTAGCAAAAAACGCAGGGAGATTTGGGATTTGAATTCTCAGTTTCAAAATTAACCAATAAAATGAGGTTTACATCTAATACAACTATAGGAAATGTAAAAATTATTGGACGTTTTGCCTTTCAAAACATAAAATACTGATTTATGCATCCAGTTTACATGTTTATATTATCTAATTGGCATCCTTATAAGCGATAAGGCATAATTACGCAAAATAAATGTGTTGGGCCGTATTTACACGAGTTCAGCAGTCCTTTTCTTTTCCTTCTTTACACTTGGCAGTCTCTTTTCGATTGTGCGGACCTGTTTCATCTCTTTCCCTGAGGGGATGAGTATTGATATAAGCTCTGGCCTGGGCGGGATCGATTTTCTGCAATCCAATTTGAGGGAGAACTTGGTTCATAAGGTTAACAAAATCATCAAAAGTGAGTACCTTTTGAGGGAATGGGATTCCCGGTAGAATTGTTGGACGGAGTGTTGTGGTGATAACAAATGGATTGATCAGAGGTGGAAGAAGTGTGGGTTTTGGAGTTGGCTGGGTCGGGAAGAGGGCCGCTAATGGTGGGAAGAGGGTTGTGGTAGATGTAGTTGGGAATAATGGAGGTAATGTAGGAAGAGGAGGAAGGAGAGTTGGAGGAGGTATTGTAGTTGTGGGGAAGAGGGATGGAAATGCGGGGAGGAAAGGATTCTGTTTGGCCACAAACACATGATCCCCCGGAACTTTGAGTCCAGGTAAGGGAACTGGAGGGCTCCAAGGATTTGGTGGACTTTGAGATCCGGACTGAGGCCCTGGATTGGCTGGAGCACTCGCTAAGGATTCTGGATTATCTGGCGATTTGTCTGAGAGAGCTGGACTAGCTTGGGGATTCTCTGAAAGCACGGGATTGGCTGGACCATTGACTGGAGCTCCGAAAATTCCATTATTAGGCTGAATCCCGGGTGTTAGAGGTGGCAATGGTGGTAGTGTAAAAAACGGTGGAAAAGTAGGTAAATTTATTAATAATGGTGGTAATGTGGGTAGAGTTGGAAGAGTAGGGAATACAAAAGGAGCTGGAGCTGCGATTCCATTATTAGGAGCTCCTTGGCCATTCCGAGGGACCCCACTTATCCCATTTGGAACCTGTCCTGGCGGACTTTGTAATCCATTCTGTAGTTGTGCCAATACGGTATAAACAAAGGCTAGACTCAAGAGCATAGGTTTAACCATGTTATAGATGGGTGCAAGCTGGTCGCTCTCCCCAAATCCCTCTGTTTTTATACGAAAATATATGTTTTTGTCACAGACGGATAAGATCTTAATTCCCGGATTTCGTTTTTACCTTTTAGTCCTATTTTATTCAACCTGCTTGGGGCGATTACATTATTCTAGACAAATTTTTTTCAGTCAAATCGACTTATTGTGTAACCGGTGAAATCAAAAGAAATTATTGGAGAAGAAAGATTTATTACCTCAAATTTGATGGCGTATATAAATTAAGGATTAGTCATTTAGCACTCACTGTTTACCGCTTTTGAGCTAGTACAAAACTTGGTCGGTTGTTTTATGATCCGTTCATTTTGAATGCGGGGTATCCTGGAGAGTGCATTAACCTTTGTTTTTAGTAATAAGTAAAAAAACTTTACATCGCGATGCATTACAATTGTTTTGCAATGCATAGCAAAACAATTAAAGAAATATCCGGAAATTAACATACCACTTTGACCGGTGAATAAGTTGTGAATCCAATTTTCTCAGCAAATTGTTGGGCCTCAGTTTCACTGATTTTATCTCTTCCCATTTGAGTTAAAACTTGATTCATCACATCAATAAATCCATCAAAATCTAACCGATTTTTCTGTTCTGAAGCCCCAACGATAACTCCTGGAGGATTTGCTGGCAATGTTTGCCATGGAACAAGGGTCGGCAGAGCACCAAGTGTTGCAGCCTGAGGGTCGTTTTGCAGTCCATTTGGTTGGGCTGGAAGAGCTAATGTTGGTTCAGGGATCCCCAATATTTTCCATATGGAGGGGAGAGTTGGGAACGTAGCCAATGTTGGTAGGGTTGGCAGAGTCAAAACAATTGGTGTTGGAGGGGGTGGCAAGGTTGGTATTGTCGGAAACAATGTAGGGATTGTAATAGGCGCATCTTGTAATTTGATGACTGTTTACTTATAATTAACTCTCTAAATATTTTCTTACCAGTCGTTGAAGCTGCATCTATATCCAATGATGATTGTGTGGAAGTTGAATTGACTAAGTTTAAAATAATAAGAGCCAAAAGAAATGCGACGAGCAGCAAAGAGGACATGATATATTATGATGAGATCTGAGATTCGCACTTTTGTCAACCCCTGATATTACAAATATTTATGAAAACATAAATCACCTATGGATTACTTTTTTTAGAACGAATTCAGCACTTTGGGGATGTCGTTGATTGATTATTATTATTTCAGCTCATGCAAAAAGATACAACGTAACTGTTATATACAGGACCGAATAATCATTTTATACAATCCGCACTACCGTTTTTTAAATCAAACACACAGTTGTATGATAAATATTTATTAATCAACATGATTGCTTTGCTTATTGTATATCCGAATCTATTTTCATTATAATTCTACAGGGTTTGCATCTCGTACTTCTCAGCCTCAGTTTGATTGATCTTCTTTATCCCAATTTGACTTAAAACTTGCTTCATGACATCGGCAAATGCATTGAAATCAATTGGTAGTTTGCTTGTTGTGATTGCCAATGATGACACATTTAGTGTTGATAAAGTTGTTAATGGGGACAACGTTATGGAGTCTTGAAGAACACCGTTACTGGATTGATTTGATGGTGCTACAATCGTTGGCTCTGGTAATCCAAGGATTTTCCATAGAGAAGGTAGAGTTGGCAAGGTAAAATTAGATGCTGGTATTGTTGGCAACGTTGGTAAAGTTAGGTTTACAGTGGGTAATATAGGAAGTGTCGGAAAGGTAAGGTCAGCCTCAGGCAACGTTGGAATCGTTGGTAATGTAATATTTCCTACAGTTGGCAAAATTGGTAAGGTCAGGTTGGCTAAAGTAGGCAACGTTGGGAGGGTTATATTAGTCAAACTAGGTAAGGTAGATAACGTGGGTAAAGTCGGCAACAACGTTGTCACTCCGACTGTTAGGTTTTGTTGTTTGAAAGCTACCAATTAAAAAGTTTTAAAGAGACTGTTCTTACCACTTAATCCCGACTTAGTTGTTACTTCGACTGATGTTGCCGCTTTCTCTATAGTGATATACGCATTCGATGAGTTTGTTGTAGCACTATCGGTCGTCGCTGATGTTATCGCTAAAGTCATTGTATTTGCAGATTTATACTTTGCAGACGACTTCTTTGTGGTAGTTGTATCAGAAGCATCTAAAATAATGGGAGACGAAAGGAAAAGAATAAAGAAAAACGAGGGCATGAATGTTATGATGAGATCTGATCTACCCTTTGTTTACGGTGTTTTTGTACCCGGGATGTTTGTGAAAAAGGTTACTATCATCTGTTTTCGGAGTACAGGGATTCCATGTTCAAATAAATTTTTAGTCTTTTCGCTGTGGTACAACATCTCCTTACTCGACCAAGATGACTACTAAGAAGGATACTACGCTTTGTTCTCGGCTTTGCCAAAAAAACCAGCTTTAGATTAGAAAACTACAGATAATTTTAATCCGGATGGAAGTACACACATTTTTGAAGGCTGCACTTGGAAGTTGGGACACATACATTACCCTACAGAAATCAGATTTTAGGAATAACAACCATAATTTCAATTTTACACATAACCAAATAAATTGTAAATTGTAAAAATTGCGCGACCATCGCTCAATTTTCCCATAAATTTTAAGCACTTGACAGGTTGTTTTTTGCCCGAAAGAATCGTTGGCCTTTCATCTGTTGGCCCCTTT
Source organism: Bursaphelenchus mucronatus (assembly GCA_025436335.1). Classification (NCBI taxonomy): domain Eukaryota; kingdom Metazoa; phylum Nematoda; class Chromadorea; order Rhabditida; family Aphelenchoididae; genus Bursaphelenchus; species Bursaphelenchus mucronatus. The sequence goes on from CM046356.1 coordinate 7,498,788, forward strand.
TGTCTGGGACATTTCTTCGTGGCAAAGGAAATCTGCTAAATGACTCAATTCATTCAATTTCCTTGCGCAATTTTTTTTTGAAAGAAAAAGGGGGTAAAATGCCGTTATAACGGGGTTTTCTTGAATACGTAATTATTCTGAAAGTTATTTCCCTTCGTTTATAAGATATGTTTTGATTCATATTAAACAGATCAAAGTAAGATTTATTAAAAATTTTTATTTTGTGCCATAATTTATTGGAAAATGTGACACCATAATGACTGCTGCCAACAATAAGACAAGAACACCTCGGCCTTGTTTTGTTTCGTTTCCTTTTCAAATGCAAACTCTCAAATTAATGACCCTCTAATTATTTCTCCTCTTCCTCCCCTTCCCGTTTGATCCATTAAGCCCGGAGGGCCTTAAAAATCAGTCTTGGCCAGCAGGTCAGTTGGTCGCCGGAGGGTAGAACGAGCAAAAGGGTCAAGGAGAAAAAGAAGGGGATTAAGTGGATAAAGGGCTATCATCCTTTGACCAAATTAAAAACGATTTTTGGACAGAGCGGACCGATGATAAAGGCGACAAGATTTGTTGTTGTAAAATGATCAGATTTCAAAGTTTTTTGGAGAAAGAGAAATTAAAATTATATCCGAAAATGCTTTAGATTATTTTATTTTGTTTTAATTTTACTTTCCATCGAAATTCTGCTCCCTTCGTTATGTAAAAGTCGTGATATCCAGTCCATAATGTAACTATCGCCCTATCATTTCGCGATTTATGTGTTTTATGAGTTTTTTGCATGAGAAAAAGTCGGATTTTATATATCCGGAAGGGGAGCATTTTTGAAATAAGGAACTCGTTCTTCGTATTTTACAAAAGAGCTTCGATCAAACGTTTTTCCATCGCCATAAACCCCTTTAAAGCTCGATCCCATTTAATTTTTCCGAGTTTTTAAAATCGTTTTTCCCATTATGCGAAACAATTCAAATCGACTTCTGATTCCCACGGGGGCCTTTGATTCTGATGCCGATCAAAGAATTCGGGTTTTCAGAATGGGCGAGAGTCAGATTCAAATGGATCTGAATTTGAAGAACGGACCGCCGTGGGGATTTCGGTTGGCCGCGCGTGATAATGGACAGGTCTTCGTTTCGCAGGTAAGAAAAAACGCCTCAGGGAAAACTCTTATGGGAGAAAAATAAAAAGTATACCTTTTTTAAAATATTTTATCAAATTATCTAAGGGATTTAACAGTGATTTGATGCACTTTTTAAAGCTTATAGACGAAAATAAATTCATGTTCACGGAATAAAGGGAATTTGTTGCCTTTGGAATGTAATTTGAGATGTTTTTTGAGTGATCTTAACCTGCTTCTTACATGGAGAGGTCTGAAAAATGGATTCCAATCTGTCTTGGCAGAGATTTAATACCGTTAATTTGCCAAAATTTAATCAGTTTTGTTGTTAAAATTTGTTTTTTTCCTACAATAATACTTTTCTTTACTCTGCAATCACACTTTATTTAATGCCAGGTTCTTCTGAATGGTTGTGCCGATCAAGCCGGTCTCGAAGTTGGTGATTTAATCGAAAAAATGGCCGACTGTCCAATGACTGATTTGGAAAAGGCTCATGACGCTCTACGGAACGCCTCAGGCACTCTTTGTTTGGCCATTAAACGGTTCGTTTTTTTGTATTTTTTGTTTGTTCGTGTCTCCATAAATGACTTGTTTATAGTTTACAAAAAAAACAGGAAGAGTGTTGTGGATTTTATACACAGTATAAAACAGCTGAAAAATGAAGAAAAAGTTGAAAAAGAAAAGGAAAATCCGGGGGAAATTGAGTGAAAACCAAATTTGAATATTTTTGGGGTCAATTTGGGGATTTAAAAAGGAAAAAATGGAACTGAAAGGGTCTTAAAGTTATTCCCCGAGGCAGTTTAAGGTTTAAAAAAATTAGATTTGAATAATGTTTCCCATTTATCTACCTATAACTAATTTTTATATTTTTAGTGAAAATAACGACTCGGATATCAGTTTAATCAACGAAAATGATCCGCCAAAGCCTTTGAAGCCGTTTGAAGGACAAGAAGAAGGTCAGCGACTTCAACATTATCCATTTCAAGGGGCCTACCTTACTACAGAAGGTTATAAAATAACTTCAAAGTTTATCCAAAGCTCCGAAGATCATCAGAAAACCCCGGAGGCAAAAGAAACGGCTAAGAATGTGAATTCGGCGCAATTCTTGTCGGAAAATCGTCCAGAAAACGCAGATTCTGGGCATAATTTGGCTGTTCAAGATCAATTAAAAATCGACGTTCGACATTCTCAGTCATCATCGCCGATTCAGAGTCCAGAAAGTCATCAAGCCGAGTTTATTAATAGCGCTGGATCTGTGGAATCTCATAAACAAACAAGTCCAATTATTGAACAAAGTCAAAAGAGTGTCTGCAATAATGGACCAGTTTTGAGTCAAGTCTCTCCTCAAGATTTACAACAACCAGTTCAAATTGATCTTCAGAAATCAGTCATTTATCAAGGAAATAATCAAGAGAAGAAGAGTCCATTGACTGGAAGAAAAGTCCTAAGTTCATTTCCAGATAATAGTCAGAAGATTAGTCAAGAAGTTGCAATACATAATCAACAAAGGCAACCCAGTTCTTTGACTAATAACACAAACTTGGCCCAGCCAACAAGTCCAAAAGTTCAGCCAAAATTTCAACCATCAACTCGGCTTTCTACTGTAACTCCCTTTCAGGCGTATCATCAAGCGTCCGAGAATCTTCTAAAGTCTTGTCAGGACTTGAAGCAAACTTCTGAGGATTCAAAAGTTGAGGAGATACAGAATAAGAGTCCATTGACTCAAAGGAAACTCCCTCCGGAAGTTTTACCCAAGCCAAAATCTCCAGTTTTTTCAAGAAAACAAACTGAGCCTGCTGACGCTGACAATTTCGTAATTGAATCCACTGATCACAAAGAGCATCAAGCCCAATATTTGGAACAACAAGAAAGCCTAGTCCAGCATCCTCGACCTTCCTTGGCCACCTTAGAAGCAAAACTTCAGCATTTTGAAGAGAAAATCCGTGAAGCCGAGATCCCAAAGACTTCAACAAAACCCGAAGATATTCCTCGAGGTCGTATTAACCTACAAGTCGGAGCCAACGACTCACCTAAAGCCCCAAGATCAGTTTCTTTAGTTGCGGCACTTTCCCGAAAACCCCCTCCGGCACAAAATTATTTGGGAGGATTCCGAGGAACAACATCGGATAAAAAAAGATTCTTCGAAGTTCAAGCAGCTCGACTTGCATCGCCGCCAAGGAAAATGGGGAATCGAAGAAGTCGACCGAAATCAGTGACGGGTTACGGTAGCAGGAGTATGGTCCATACTCCCATGTTTGACAGAGATTACAGTAGTTATTATGAGTATAGATCTGAGAATTCAACTCCCGTAAAGTGAGTAGGCCACTCTTAAAATTACTTTGAAATAATTTTTATAACTTTGGGTTACTGTAACAAAAACTTTTTAGCTATTTCACCGCTTCAGGCGTCCATATCCCCAAAAATAATCTCAGCCACTCCATTACGGCACCAGGTATGTCCATTAATCACTACAAATAGCTCACAAATGACACATCACCTTTCAGAAAAAAGATAATTCCCAAATTTTGTCAGTTGTCTTTTTTTCCTTTTTTTGACAAATGATTATTTTTTTTGTAAATTTAATTATAAACATCATTTAGAGAGCAGTTCGAATATCTGGAATGGGAATAGTAAACAGACAATGAAAGAAGTGGAGCAGTCCCTGAGAACGGTGGGACATCAGGAGGTAACGTTATATTACACTTGCTGTTTTGGAGGGAAAGGTTGATGTTTTTGGCGTCATTTTGCGGAAATTATAGATCACTAATCTGTTTCTGACCGAATCGTTAATTTCAGACCGTCGAGAATCCTCAGAATTTGAAAAAAGTGGCACCGCCGCCTCCGCCAAAGCCAAAATCACGCCCAAATTCTTGTATTGGAATGCCCATGCATGAAATGACCGCAATTCCCATCAGTTATCATGTCCAGACAACTCAAATTGGGACTGTGCATGATAATAACAACAACATTCAAAAGGAAAACAAGACTGAAATAAATGGAAATATTGATGATAAGGAGAAGAAAGAAGTAATCGTAACAAACAGATCTGTTGAAATTGAGTCAATTGAACAGAAACCAGTGTTAAGTAGAGTCCAGACACCAGTTCGAGAGTGGAGTACAATAACGACAGTTAGGAAAGAGGTAAGGGGATAAGTTATATTTCAATTGGTCGGATGGCCAGTATAATGTAAAATTTATTGCGACAATTTCTTCTGAGTGGATACTAATACTAATGGTGACATTTGAAAGTAGTGCATAGCAAGTTTAACAGGATAAAAATTAAAAACTTGACATTTTTTTGCTATCCACGTTCATCTAACATTTCCAGATTCCAATTCTCGCCCAGCCTTATTCTCCACCCCCTCAGATGCCCAGATTTGATTCTCCGGAACCCAAATTATCTAATAATTTGAATGCTGACCAAATTCGGTGAGTTCTTTTCTTCTCATGTGCAAATTATAATAATAAAGGAACGGTCTTTTATCAGCAAAAAAAAACAAGATATTTCTCTGATAGGGTCGTTATTATAATTTTCGGAGAGTTTCTATTAGGACTTTATAATACTCGATTTGATATTTAAGTGGTCTAAAATACGGTAAAATTATGAATTTTGGAAGTGATTCCGGATTTGATGACAGGTAATGGCAGTATAATACTTAATACAAATTTTCGAACTTTTTATTCTTATTGATTTAGTTATCCTTTAAGCACAATATATATATATATATATATATTCCTTTTAGCCCATTATCTCCCTCTCAGCCATCTCTTCCATCGCCGAATGCCTCTTCTGACACCGGATTTGTCTCAAATCTTTCAACTCCACGAGTAAAACCTGAAGAAAAAGTGGTACCTTGGCGATCCAAGATACCAATGAATCCTCAAAAAGTTCTGTAGACTCTGCAGCCCCTCCTAATAATAATTTGGAACTGATTGTAAAGAATGGGTACGCCGCTTCTTGTGAAGAAACCGAAGAAGAAGGAGCGATTTCACCGATGAGAAATGTGGACGACCCCAATTGGTACAAAGATATGTACAAGAAAATGCATGTAATTGATCGCAATGGTGAGCGCAAGGAATGTGGGGTACTGTAATTTATGAAAAAATGATAATTTTTCGGATCAAAAAATTCAAGATTAAAAAAATTGCGTTTTTGGTTAAAAAAATATTTTTGTTAGAGTAAGAATTAAATAAATCTGAAGGGGTTAACAAGGTATGTAAAATGGACAAATTTCACTTTTCCGCATTAAAAGCGTCATGTTGACCAATTTTTTAGAAAAAGGCAAAAACGTAACAAACGAAAAAAAGAGAAAACTTTTTTTTTAATTTTTACCTCAAAGCTGCAAAGTTTGTAAAGCACAAATGCATTATTCACGACCCATTGGTTTTATTCTTATATATTGCAACGTTCTATCCTAAGAAAACGTGATTGTTTCGAGCATTTTTTTGTATTTTGACGTCATCAAAAAATTGCCCACGAAAGCGTATAATACCCTAAAAAGTCACCTCAAACGTCCCGCAGTTAAAAAGTAATGGTTTTACGAGATTGTAAACTTACTTTTAATCGTTTGACCCGGTTACTTTTACAATTTTTATTTATTTTGCTTTCCATTTTTTTATAAAATATTATAATTTATTTTTAAATGACAAAAATGGAAATGAAATTGTCCCGGAAATTCTTTTTCCAAAACAAAAAATGTTTTAAACCCCCGAGGGCATATATGATTGACAGATTAAAAATAGGGATTTTTCATGGATGTGACCCATCTTTCGGGATTTATTTTAATTTCATATTGGTCTAAAAAGGAAGAAAGGGTTTATGTGGATAGATAGGATGAGTGATTACAACTGTAATTATGAGGATGATGATGGTAAGCAATTTTCGATTTTTTCGAAAGAAAATAAGGAAAATTAGAAAATTTTTGTCTTTGTTTTGCTAGGTTGATTGTTGCTAGAAATTGCTGTAAAATAATACAAAAAATTCAATTTTTGATTTTTATTTTTCTGAAATCCACCACTTCTGCACTGTGCGTCCTTTCCTCTTCTTTCGTTCGCACTGTGCCAGAGTAACTTTACTTTTTTTACACTGTGCAGTAAAAATTCGGTGTTGTTTCTATGAAAGCACAGTAAAAATTTCCCATTAATTTTGCAACTTGGCTTACCTCTTTTAGAGTCTTTCTGGAGTCACTTTCAGATCGTTGCAGGGTCGCTGACTCTTCCTTTTCCCTCTTCTTCACGTTCTAAGAGATCGCAGAAAGAACAAACAAAGAAATTCCCTCAGAATCTGTTACCTCCCCTCTCTCCGTACTCTCTCCTTACTTGTCTGATCTCTCTTTATCTCATTTTATCCCTCAGATCTAGTTGATCTCGAAGTTGCGGGGCCAAGTCGCCTTGTTTCCGCCAAATCTTTTTTTAAAACTCTCCAAAGTGCGTGAGACAAAGCGACGGGAGTGACATGATATAGCCTGAAGAGAGCGGGGGATCTCTTATTAAATTATTATATTATCCATCCCGTTTTATGCGACATCTGTAAAGCGAAAAGGGTAATTCGAAAGAAATAAATTTTCATTTCTTTCAAATTCCGGGGTTTTTTGGATTCTGCAAGATTTTAAGACGTTCCAGACTAGATCTTTATGTTATACGGGGCTTATTGTTGTTTTAGGATCCAAAGTTTGAAGGTATTTTTCAATAAATGCTGTAAAATTTACTTTCTTTGCCTTAAAATTGAGTTTGGAATATTAGTTTAGGCTAAAAATTGAGAAGGAAACTTCTCCAAGCCATGCTTACCGATTGTCTTCAAATTTTGCAAAAACAATATAAATAGGATGCAAATCAATCTTTGAAATTTTAATTTTTCTCTTTGCAAGGAGAACCAAGATATACAACAAAATTTTTTAGCGAAAGATTATGGGAAATGGTGAGAAACGACAGAGAAAAACCTCATTTTTGTTTTCTGGAGATAAATTATTTTTTGTAAAAATAACATGCTCTTTATTTATAGACTGTAAATTTTTCAAATTGTAATTTCAAATAAAGAATTTTTATGTATTTCTACAAATTTTTTTGGTGATTTCTGCAAATTGCGGGCCAAAAACCATCAGTTGGTCTGAGAAAATTCTAATTTTATATTTTTGAGAAATCAAAAAAAATTTGTCTAGTATAATATGATCCCGGTAATTCCATACCTGAAATCTCCAAGAATTTAATACCCAAAACTTTTTGGAATATTTATATAATACTTCCTCCGGCGTTGTTTGCTTATTTTTATCCTTTTTTTGGCCCTCCGGAAAAGTTTTATTTCCATAAAAGGAATACTTGTAATCCTTATAAAGTAAAGAATACAAGTTCAACTCCCCCGTACTATTACTTTTTAGCAATGTTAACAAACTTTTGCCCGTTTTTACAAGTGAAGTGTTTGAGATTTTCTTTTAAATTTGCACACACTTCTGGCATAGGCCACATCAATTTTTGAAAGGTTTAGCTCGTGCTTTACAGGCGCAGCCGATTGAACAACCCTTGCTGACGAGCGAGTACGCGAAACCTGAGATAAAACACTTTTAAGCCATATCTTTGCCTGTTTCGTGCGGAAAAATTTGCCCCCTCTACGGTAGAAATGGGCATAAGGCTGTTTAATGCCAAAATTCATAAAAAAGTGTCACATTTTTGCTGACTTTTGTTCCAAAAATTGTGGTTGTTTCTGCAAAGCGCGAGTCTTGCACCTTGATGTTAATTTGTGCCATGTGTCTGCAAAATCGGAGCGTCGCACTTACATCCTTTGTTAATTTCATTCTTTTCGTTTTTCGGAGAAAATTCAAAACTTTCGCAAAAAAAGAAAAATAAACGAAAAAAGGCTTGGCCAAGCCCCCTGGATGGCCATGTTCCCTTCTAAAGAAGCCCCTTTATTCATATTTTGGAGGGAAAAGGTCAAAGCATATGTTCGAGGACTTTCTTCCGCTAATTGTCCTGATTTATGACAATAATATTACCAAAAATCTTGAGGGTTTTGATAAAAAAATTTAATTTATTGCCTTAATTCATAGGTTTTATAACACTTTGAGGTTTTTAAGAAATGCTCGCAGGGGATTTCCTCTGAATATGTTTCTAATTGCCCTGCTTTTGCTGTAAATTCCTTCGGAAGTAGAGGTTTTTCCATATTATTTTAGTCATCGTTTTTGAGTTTTGGGCTAAGAATGTCAACCATGAAGAAAATTAAGGTCGATTTTATTTCAGAGGCCCGCTCCATCCTTTCGGAACGTCTTCAGCGTGATCAGTACCCCGCTCCAATCCGTTCCCCACCTTCTATTCCAGTACAATCCAGTCAATTTATTCATTCAACCGAGGACCTCGGCGGATTTGAAGCCGATCCCCCTCGAATTAGAGCCTTAGATCAAGTTAGTAGTCTAACAGGGGACTGTTTTGACCAATCAACTCAAGATTACACCAGACCTCAAGACCTCCAAGTCCAAAATCATCTTCAAAAAGGCGAAGAATACCTCCAGCTTGAAGAAGAGATGAATGGCCGGAATAGCCGGTCCCATAGTGTCCCTCGACGATACGATCCGGTCGCGGATATGGAGATCGTGGATCGAGCATATCAAACAAGGAAAAGATCCGGAATTGGGAAAGGGGGAAAATTTTATTCGAGTCAGCAGTTAAATGGAGATGATGCAAGGCTCAGCCCCTTTGATGAAAGCTATGGTAAGACTTTTTAAGGAACAAAGGGCAATTACTAATTTTGAGTTACAATTAGAAAATTGGGTGTCTTGACATTTTTTTAAAATTATTTTGGTTTTTTTGGTGAAAATAACTAACTTAATGTTTTGATTAACCCAAATGAAGCCGTTGTAGTTAAGGTTTGATGACAATACGATTAATTTTGGATCAAAGTAGATTTACCTTGATTACTAGTAACAACCGTTTAACAAACTTTTGAGGAGTCCTTAACCATTCCAGAAGAGATTTACAAGAATGCCGGAGCCATTGCTCGGCTAGCCACCACTCCCAGCATCTCAGTCCGTCGCTCTTCGCCCTCTTCTTCCATTGGATGTCTCTCTCCTCCTCTCAAAGTCCCGCCATCCCATTTTCATTTACCTGCTCATCGCCTAAGGCTTTATTCCGAGGATCGGCCCAAAAGTGCCTCAGGCTATAACCGATCAATCCGCAGTCCAGAAGTCAGTTGGTTGGAGGTGGAGGAGTTCAGCGAGAGGCTGGGAAAACCTGCAACAAAGCTACGATGGAAACAAAGATCATTGGAGAGCGTGGCGGATCAGGTTGTTCAACATCAGATAGAGGATAAACTGGAAAAAGCATCGAAAGACCTGGATAAACTCCTGAATGACCTCCAGAATCAGCATCTGAAGGCTCTCAGGGCTGATTCTGGGGCGTTTTGTTCGAGCCGATCCACAAGTTCTAACGAATTCACAGGTACTAACATTGCTGTGATATTTCGTTAGCAGATGGTGTTGATAAAATTGAAATATAAATATTTCATTTCAGGATTTTTTCAAAATGGAACTGCCACTTTATCAAAGGGAGCACGTGAATTGAAGAGACTGCAGAAAGAAGAGATGCTCAGCAGACAGAGAGCAGGGAAATTGACTTCAGAATTGGACGATCAGAGGTCCAGAAAACATGGATACATGTAAGGTTGTTAACAATATTATTTTTACATTATTTATAATTGAATAATTTGACTATTTTGCAGTCCAAACGTCTCCCCTGCTCTTCAAAACAATTACAATCGACTGGATCAGCTGCTGGTCGACTTTGATCAGCCTCGGCGACCAGCAACTTCTTTAAGTGCCCCGCAACAAAGATTGATGCATTCAGTCTCGGCCCATTCATTGAATCGACGACCAGCCACGAGTAATGTCATAACTTGTACTGCCCTCTACAAATTTGTCGCTCAGCACCCAAGGTAAGACTCAGAACATTTTAATTTGGATGTCTGCTACAGTATAATTTATTTGCAAATTTCTCGAAATGGAATACTCAGGTTTCTTCAAATTTTGCATATATACTCGACGTGGGCCAGTTATAGATTTCTGAAAGTTTCAGCGTTTACGCCCAAATTTCAGTTGAGACATTCAACAAAAATCTTTTCTAATGTCATTTATTTAATTTTCAGAGAATTATCGTTGAATCGGGGTGATGTTGTCCGAGTTCATCGAGAAGTGGATGATCATTGGTTGGAAGGAGAGAGAAATGGGCATATTGGAATATTTCCGGTCTCCTATGTTCAGGTAGATATTAACCTTGACATCTGACTTTACTTTAGATGGAATCTGATCCCACAACCAGCGGGAGGAATCGAGTTCGTGCTGTTTATCCGTTCCAGGCGAGGAATCCCAACGAACTTTCGCTGAAAGCGGTGAGATTTTCAATAATCAAAAAAAATATTAATTTTTTCTCCCATTTATTAAAATTTGATATTTTACACAAATTTTTTCCGTATTTTAGGGCGAGATCCTCAAACTTCGCCGAGAAATCGACGCAAATTGGGTGGAAGGACACAATTCACATGGAGCCATCGGAATTTTTCCCCGATCTTATGTCCGCGATCTTGATTTAGACGATTCCGACTTCTCATCGGGCTCTGGAGGGATCCCGGATCGACCAAAGACACCAAAAATACCCTTCCCCAGCAGCAACAACACCTTCACCAGGTCAGTTTGCACCATAAAATCATTTATTTTGCACTAAAAATATGGTTTTTGCAAAACAACTTGTTATTTTATGTGTAAAAACCGTTTCATTACGTAATATTTGGCTTGTGAGTGAGTCAATTGAGCAGAGATTTGAATAATTACGTATTCCCTGTGACTCTTCCCTCGGTTTTTGTACGAAATTTGACGTTTCCCTCGACTTATTTTGGGAAAACCTGTTTTTTGTCGTCGAATTTGCATAATTGGTTTTGAACTAGCCTCCCTCCACCTGCTTGGAAATTGGTCTTAAAAGCCCGACCCAGCGCCAAAAATGCCTGTTTACAGGCCTCGGACTATGAATAATACCGAAGGATTGTCTGAATCATCTTTTTTTATACTTTGGGAGCTGAGTAATTGACCATGTCTAAAGTTTATATTTATTTAATGATCTGTCGAATAAAAACAGTGACTTTACAGTTCGAAAGTACTCTTGTGACTACTGCTTTACAGTCTTTGTTTATTTGGATCACGGGGGATTGCATAAAAACTGGGACCGGATGACTTTTTCTTATTTATGGGCATTTTAATGGGGAAAAAATAATATGATTGATGTCTTTATTCATTATTCTGGTTGATTAAATGGAGTCAAATTGTCAGAAACGGGATTTTCAAATATTATTTTATTTATCCTATCAATAAATTTTGGTTTAGACTTCCAGAATATTTGTCATGGTGACACTTTTAATTTGCAAAAGTGGTCAGTAAATTGTAGGGTTGTGATTTTGACAGAATTTTTCAAAGTGACGTCAACTTAACGTCAAATTGCTGCCATTTTTGTCAAGTTGCGTCAAATAGCGTCAAATTGCCGTTGTTTCGGTCGGAAGCTGTCTAACGATAAAATAAACATTATTTAAGGTATGTATAATGCCTTCAAACATGTTCAAGACCATATACACATTTAAACAACAGTTTACAACAACAAAAAGAAGTTTAGTAGACCTAATTCGGATTATACTCTTCCTCGTTCCCGCTGTTACTATCATCCAAATTCTCATTGATGAATTAAATCAGCAAAACTGGAGGCTTTTTGCAGTAAATTCCAAAAATTTTTGGCGTGAAAATTTTTTGTTGCGGGAAAAATTCACGACTTTTTGGCAAAATTTCAAAAAATTCCTCCAAAAAAACAATTTGACAAATCAAAATGACAGAGCAAATTGACATGACAAAAATGACGGCAATTTGACAACTTGACAGACCGTCAGCTTGACGGGCGGCACAACCCTAGTAAATTGTTATCCTGACATTTTTTGATGACAACAAAAAGACTTGAAAAAAATTTGGACAAACATGTTGCCTTGTAGATCATTTTTTGCGATCACAACGACGAGTTTTCTAAAATTTTTCTAAATGGTCATCATATTTTTTCCTGATTTATACTAAATCTAATTATAGGCTCTGAGCTCTCTGAGGGCACAGTGATTGTTTTCACTTCCCTTTCGTACAATTTTCAATCATCAACATTATTTTTGGCCCTCTTTTCCCAAACTTTTCAACGTTATCCATCATTTCTTTGATCTGTTTACTTCCATTCAGACTCTTTGATCCGGGGATTTATGAGAGGTTTAATTAATCTCCTCAGGTCATGTGCTTGTATTTGCCGAGTTGTTTGGGAGGAGATTTTACTTTTTATTTATTCATTTATATTGTAGTAGATAAACGTTGATGATTGCGGGCTAAAAACCAGAGAATTCGATTCTAAATCGACTTTTGATGCAGTATCTGATTGTAAATGCAAATTGAGAGATTTAAATAAGTGATGTAGCTGATTTGTTGAGGGTGTGATCAGGATTTACACAATAGAATGACCTTGAGAAATGAGGGTGCTGATCATAACGGAACGGACAATCACTCTCTGGAAGTATATACCTGTCAGTTGCATTCATTTCCATGCATCTTAGATCTGCTGACAGTATGTATGTTATGGGTTGTGTCTAATATATGTACATGAGTATTTTTATTACTCATGATATTGATATACGAAATTTCAAATGAAGTGGATAACATGACGTAAACGGCTTAAGAAGTCCTTCAAGGAATAAAAAGTTCGGAGAATAGCTCATAAAAAGCAATAGTCAGTCCTTGAGAATAGCCGAGCGCTTCTCCGAACTTATGACGTTTGATCTCCCGGTCCTTCAAGTTTAATATAATATAATGCCTAGCCTCAGTGGGAGATCTTTGTTTGGTAGGTCGTGAAGTCTTTCCACGATCAACACGTCTCAAGAGCTGTTTTTACAGTCAAAAACCAATGGTGTGATCTGTGAATGTCATGTGTATTATAATCGTGTCCACTTCTTTGATCGAGTCACCGATCTTTCGGGTATATAAAGTCAGTATTCGGTAACAGTAAACCTATTTTTTTATTTTTAACTTACGTTAGAGACCACTATTATAATGTTTTCATTTTTCAAAAAAATCGGTCATCGTGATTGATTTTGGGGGAATTTAACGTGGATTAAATGTCTTAAGATTCTGAGTTCCGTGATCTGTGATCTCCGAAAGTTTTTCCCCGTTAGATAACACTCAATTTCAGTTCAAAATTTGTCTTTTGGCTTCTTTTTTCACTTCAAATGTCTGACATTGCTTGACTTCCCGACTTCTGCCCTGAGGGTTTCAAATTCGGTGGTCGGAAATGTCAGTCTAAAAAAACTTGAAACTTCTCACTTTTCGAACAGAAGCTCTAATTAAAGTGATTACTGTAGCCGTCTCGAGTTCCCGATATTATCTATGACAAATTCAAAAGGAAAGAATTCCCTCAAGGGAAATTTGAAAGAACTTTTGTCACCCATCCGGAATGTCGTCTTCTTTTGTTTTTTGGGGACAAATCAAAGTTCGAGGCCTCAGGGGATCCAATATTTGGCTCTAAAGTTTTATGAGGTCAGCTGTAAAAAAGAGGGCGGCACTACTTTTTAATGACTTCCCAAGTGGTAATAGTGAGTCGTTGCATAAATTCGTTTTATTTTCTTTTACTTTGACTGTTCTTTGCTGACTTTTTTACGGTGTTTTTTGACCTTGTTTTAGATTATTTTGTATGTGATAACCTTACATCATATTTTACCCATTACCGTCCCCTTGTGTCCGAAAGCACGTCAAAGGGAATGTATAGCGATGTCGCAACGACCTTTCCCTTACCATTTTTATTCATTCTCGACCCTACTTTTGCTATTTTTACTTATTCTTTTATGATCCATCTTTTATGGCCAATTTCTGGACAAAATCTGGGCCACTATACGAATCTTGAAAAACGATTTATTACTCTTTTGCTCTAATGTAGATTGTCGCATTTGTCAGCTGACCAATAAGTTTTACAAACTTTTCTTTCGCGGTTTTTGTCGAGTTCGAAAAAAAGAGGGAGAAGATCGGGGAAGGGGAAGGTTTTGGGGGATTTGAGGTGTCATGTGCAATTTGTTTTGAGACCTTAAGTGCTTGAGGGTTGGAGAGGACTATGGCCATGGATAAATGGTAGGATTTGTCAATTGAGACCTCAGGATGACCGATTTTTTAGACGAAATAAAATTCTTATCATAATTTTTGAATTTCAAAAAATGTTTTAAGAAAAGATTAAAATTGAAATTTCGACTAACTTCTCATATTTTTTATGACTTGTTACTGCATTCCTTATAGTTCCTATCCCATTTTCTTCTTTGAATTTTTTTAATTTGTCCTTGAATTTTCTGTTTTATCAGTTTTTGCAAAGAAAACACGAGATTGCAAAAAGAAAGAAGGGTTGTGATAAATTATCGTGGTTTTGATAATAAGGATTGGTCGGTAAACACTTCCGGTGATATCTTTTGATAAATTATAACGGTAATTATCATTTAGAGTCCATTTTTTTACAAAAAATTGATCTGTGATACTTAAAACGAAATTGTAGGAAAGTATTTTATATTGTAATAAATGGATACAATTTTGATTTGAATAACGGCATTATTAATCCATTGATCCACAAGTTATTCCTACTATCATACCCACCATTAAAATTGAACCAGTTTTTATTATTCATCAGCTATCATGAATAATATAGACTTCTAAATCTGGTTTCGTGCATTTCATTAACTTCCTTTTTTTCTCATTGTGTTTATAAACGAATGGCTGACATCTTTCAATTCGTTTTTTTCTGACTCTGTGAAATTTGTTTTTCCCCGAGACTTCAGAAGTTTGGGCGATAAAGACTCTTGAGACGGCCCAAAAAAAAATTTTCCTTCTCCCCGCCCACAAATGAAGGATGAGGATTTTTGGAAACTTTTTGACGTCTGAAGAACGGATTCCGGGGATTCACAAGATCCGAAACGGGCGATTCTATTTTCTAGGAGATTTACAATGACGAAATTATATTATATTATACATAGTAGTTGTTGTGGGGGGTTTTAAATCTGTGAATTGCTCAAGAGGCAACGTTCGAAATTTCTTTGCATTTGATGAGAATGATCCTCAAATGCTGTTCCATTACCTGAAAATTTTAGATCCAAAAAATCAATAAAAATTTTTAGTTCCGAAAAAACTAAATATGAAAAATGAGGAGAAACGGTCAAAGAAAAAACATTTTTTGGCAGCATCTGTTGCGATTTGATTCAAAATTACGTTTTTTTTATTTATGAACAGAGTCATCAAAATTTTTTCCAAAAATGTTTTGTATTTTAACGGTAATTGTAATGCGAGTAAAATAGTTAATTGGTATTACTCTTTGACCCCTCAATGAATTCCTCCGTTTCAAAGTGTTTTGAAACTCTCTCCGCCTCCATGAAACTAAAAGAAGATTTGGTTCTGGATTCTGAAGCCATTCTTTCCCATTGTCCCCAATCTACGCATTTCTTTTGTTATTCCCACCATTAAAATCTCGGTCCTTTTCCGGATCAACAACTTCAAAAGTATCCTTCTCAAAACATTGTAACCACACTCTTTTTCTGGACAATTTGCAATTTGTCTTGTCCAGTATCACTGTTTACATGGGTCTTTGAAGAGTGCATTTTGAGTTTTTTCTATAAAAGGATAAGCTCGGAGTCCATTTTTGATGATTTCTCGCTAAACAAACTATACAAACATAACTTTTAAGAGATTTTACAAACATTTTGCGTATTAAAATAGTCATCATTCACATTTTTTTAATCGTAAAGTTACGTAATTTCTATTCCGGGAACTATTTTTTGGTGTGTTTACAGTGTATCCGTTTTCGGCCGCTCTTTCGGCCGCCGGAAAAACACGGAAATTAAAAGTTGGTTGCATTAAAAGTTTTCAAATTAAATTCTAAGGCCTTACAGTTTAATCCCTTATCCAGTAATCGAATTCTAATTAAAATTGTCATTACTTTTTTTGGGATTAATTGTAAGAAATGTCTTTTTGAAGTCCCAAACTAACAATTTCGAGAGCTTTTACTAGTGGGGACTCTGAAAGTTTCTAAAAGCCCTCAAATTACTGTAATTTCAAAAGATTAATTTTTTTATTTTAATGACGTCATCTTTAAAATAAACTAAAATATAACAAAATTTGGTTTAAAGCTGACTAACAAAGTGCTCGCAACACTTTACAATTTAACTTTTATTTGCCATTCAACTTAAAAATTTTTCGAAGGAATTTTTCAAAGTTCGAAAAATAAAAAAATAAACATCAGTTGGCCATAAGTCATTTTTTTTGGTTTTCTTTTTTCGCACAAATCGCTTTTTCGGCTTCAAATTGAGTTAATAGTAGATAAAAAGGGCATCGGTTAAAAGTTTAAGAACAATTTCCATGTCATATCTGAAGATACTTTTTAAACTCAAAAAATAAGAATTTTGATTTTTGAAAAAAATGGGATTTTGAAGTCGTAGATAGCCCCCACAAATGACATTTTTGAATAAAATGTTCTATCTTTATGTCTTCAAAAATTTAATTGTGGCCTAGATATATATAATACATGTGCAAAGTTTCAAGAAAATCTGAGGTTTTCACCTTGAGCAATTATTTAACGCCTATTATTTGAATATCCTAACTGATGTCTTTATTAATATGAAAGCAAATCTGAATTTCTCAGCTTCTTGCTCTCCTTGTCAGTCATTAAAATGCACTTTATATGTATTATGATCTCATTCTTGATTCCGGATCGAACGACCTTTCAATTTGACTGTCGCCGACAAAACCGATGACATTTTCTTATCGCTGACGTTACAGCCGACCATTTTATGGGTTCCGGAACAAACCAAACGCATTCTTCCTTCGGTCACACCTTTCTCGCGTCAGTTTCTAATTTAAATATTCTTTTCTCACTCAAAATTATTTCCAATCTTTATGACCCCAAGAGTCTGCAAGTTGTATTTAGGGGCAGACTGATTGTGTTTTAAAGTGTTATCAGTGGAAATAATGTTATTCCTCACACCTCGACCTTTCGTTGGAGTGTCTGGCGATTATCCCCTCAGGGGATAATGTTTGGAAGAGCTGAAGAGGACTTTTGTAATCCCTCAGGGGCTTCGCTTATAGCCTTAGGGCAGAATCTCAAGTCATAATAAGGAGGGAGCGGTTCGTAGGAATTTGACGGCAAAAAACGCAGTAAATTCTTGGTTCTGTAATGTCATAATGAGCGACTTTTTGAAAAGAATAGCGACAATAGTATTTTGGAACCGTTTTTAGTTAAAAAACACTTATCTTTTAGGAATTGTTACAATTTTTGAACCTTACTTTAGTCATTATCCCCCTACTTTTACTGTAAACTCCTTATCCCTTTCTGAGTTCCTTCCTCATCGCGTGGTTAATACATTTAAGTATTTACAACCCCAGTCCAAGGTCCTTTAAATCTCTTTTAGTATGGTCACAGGCCTGGCCATCAGCCGTTTCCCAACAAACAAAGCCGTGCCATTTCCATTTTTAGGCGGTCCAAATATAATTTTAATCCCTCGGAACGTAATCGTAATCGGGTAAAAGTATTTATTGACCATCGTGTTTTTTCACACCCCACTGGAGTTAATTCTGGTTGGACTCTTGCTTAAATTCACATAAATTTATATTGTTTTTGTCTGGGGAATATGATTACTGAGGAGCTTTTCCGTTTACAAGGAAAGTTTTGCGCATATAAAAGGGAATTAAGTATGTATATTTATTCAGCCATTTGCCATTTCTAATATCTTTTTTCTAGTTTTTAAGACACTTCTTACTTCTAAATTATTTAACATCCAATCTAAATGTTGACCCCAAATTTATTGTAAATTACGATCGTCAATGCAACTTGCTATCTTGTTCTCCCATTACAAACAAAATTTGGATCAAATCTTTGCCACTTTTCTGCAGAAAATCCAATAAAACAGGGATTTATAACGCGATCTCTCCCAACTTTTCCCCATAAATCTCGAGATGTTGGTCGCTGTACCTAACAAGTGTGATGCCAAAGGGAAAAACAAAGAAATGGAGGGCAAAAGAAGGTTATCAGGTTATATTTTGGGAATGATAAAAGGATTTACTTCTGAATTTACTTGTTTTATTCATTTTTTATTGATTTCTAACAATAAGGAATTTGGGGGAGAGTTTTGGAAGTAACAAATGGTACTGTAATAGTGAAGGAGTCGGATTTTTGTTTTTGCAATTATTCGTATTACTGTATTTTGACACCAAAAATGATCTTCAAAACCCCTACTGGTTGTCCCGATTTACTGCAGAAGGAATTTCTGTGCCATTTAGTTACTTCATGTCCTACTTTTCATCAATTTAGACCATTTTTTTACAAGATCGGTTTCTTTTTTTTAATGCACTGTGCACACAAAAACTCCCAACTGACGGCGAATAATCCGACCTCACGAATTGGACTTCCTTTCCGTTCGAATCAAGTTAGCTTGAGTTATCGAAAGCAAAAGAGTCTAAGGAAAGTAGGTAACGGCCCAAACGACACGTCTTTTTACGTTCGGAATTCCTGCGGATTCTGGAGAAAAAATGACGCCAGATTCCAGCCGAGGTTTTCCGTAGATGACATAAGGTTTGAAAAGGACTTTTTGACGTTCAAAAAAATTTTTCAACAAAGTTTTGAGTCGAATTGGAGCGTCTTTATATTATCCATAAGAAATTATAACTTTTTTGTCATGAATAATATAGGAACCCCGTAATTAGGTGTTCATCTATACCCTAACCTATTTTGCCTGCAGTCTTCTCTCATTTCACTCGTCATTTTCCACAAATTTCATCTAAATTTTCCATGTAATACTAGCCTTTCCACACGATCTATGGCTATAACTCATCCCATCCCTTGTTTATTATCCCCAACACCTCCTCCTCTGCTCTCATTCCCTATTCTGACTCTGTTTTATCGCTGCGTTCCCCTACACACCTCCGGAAACATCCGCGGTCCATTAATTAGTACCCATTCCAAGTGTAATATAATTTGATATCCCTGTTTACTTGCCCAATACACTAGATACAAGTGTCATGTTTCTCTCCAAGCTTTGTGCCGAAACCTTTTCGAATTCGAATCATTTGCTTCGAACAGATGTTTCATCCGATTTTCGGCTAGTCTGGACCGGCTGTCACAATAGAAAATCCGTTTCCGCCTCAGGACTTTTGTTTGTTTAGGACAACATTTGTGGCCAAAAAAGTGCATCCAAGTGTGATTGGATTTCCTGGTTTCAGCGCTTATGACGACCTGATTGCCCGAGGGCATGTGCGACAAAACAGATTTGGTTTCAACTCTGAGTGTGAATAATGTTGGTTTAGGTGATATCTTTTGAAGATCGATGGGCTCTTTCAGATCAACTTCCGGGTTTTTCGGGGTTCAGCGGTCCATTTCACCTTGTTTTTGGATTAATTTTTCTCCAAACGAAGTCTCATTCGAAAAATCGCCTTCCAAACTACCGTACCCCTTTTTAGTAAATAATATTGTTTGTGACTAACATTTAAAGTTAGTGGTTCCTCATTCTTTGCAATTTCCTCTAAGGCCATAATCCCCCAATCCAATGTTTATTGACTCGAAATGACGCCACGTAACACCTTGCTAGTAATTTGTGTAACAACCTCATTAGACGGGCATTCGAAAAGTGGCGGAGGGTGGGGAAGAAAGGGAACCAATCTTTTCGAGGATTTCGCGGCCATTTTGTTCCGGAAATCGGCCACAAAAAGGTGGCCGCCCAAAAGGCCAAGTTGTCAAGGACTATAAACAAACTCCCGGATTTGGAAACTATGGCCATTACGCAATAGAATTTCAAATTCTTTGGTCATTGTTCTGAGACCTATTACAATATTAGTCTCTATTCTAATATCCACTGTATCTACCAGCTAATCCTTGTGTCTTTCTTTAATTAATGATGACATTTTTGTCATAGTTCATGTCATCCCTCTTGTACGTCATGAACTTTTAATTTCGGACCCAATTTCGTGTTTCATCCGATCTGATGCCTTTTGTGATATAATTGACCCTTTTTAGGTTGATAACCTTATTCCAAAACTGATCTAATCCCAATCTCCATTCCACAGTAACTATGAATCTGAGTTCCGCGCATTGTAAACTGCTGCAACGGGTGTGGCGAGAGCTGCGTGAAGAGAAGTTGAAGCAGATCGAACGGCCTACCTCCGTCTATTCGTTTGAAGAAGCCGCCTCCAGTTCAGACGATCCTTTCTTCGCCCTGGATTGCCCGCTCAGTCTGAATCTCCCATGGTCAGATCCCGCTCAACAGACCCTCTATCAGATCGTCCTCGGTTTTGTAGACAACGCCGTTTGGGAACTCCGCAGCCGGGAGTTCCGTCTTCGGCTCAGGGCACATTGTCGACGATTCGGGCGGCAAATGGCGGCCGTATTTCGAGGAACGGCCGATCTGGATCAATCCCTTTCCTGGGAATTGCTAGGCCTAAGTCAAGTCCTGGAGGGCATGATCAGCTCCAGTCGAACACTGAATCCCTCACATCAACAAAGTTTCCGAAGGAATGCGACAAAGTTAATCATCTGGCAACTCTTTCTCGAGAATCTGTCTACCATGGTTTTCGAGGCGTTCTGTTGGAGTGTGGCCCGAGATTACACACCCAATCCCTTGCCCACAATCTACGAAGCCGACCCCAAGATGTGTTTCCCTCATCGTGTCCATTTCCGACAAAAGATCCCCTTCCTAAAGCGTCTTCTGGCCAAATTTGTTAGTTTTTGATATACGACCCTCTTGTTCTAGCCACAAATACTGTCGTTATTTATGGTCAAACATACGTAGAGGGCAGAGTACTTAGTTTTCACAGTCTTCTCGGACTTAAAGAAGGGAATTTCAGAAATTCTGAACTTCGAGAAAAGCGATAAAGCCCTCGGACTTTATAATTTCCTTCGGGTTAGACCCCAAAAAACATTCAAATCTCTGTTCATCTGACTCTCAACCCCTCATTTGCATACTAATCATCCTTATTTCAGAGCCGAGGTGCCGATAAAGAACGGGGAAAGCCGTGCCCGCGAAGTGAAAGTCTGGGAGCGCCGCCATTCTCAGCTCGGTTTGTCAGGAGCCGCACATTTTGTGCCGAAGAATGCTGAAACGTAAGCCAATTCCACTGCAATTTAAATCTCGTTGCCTGCGCAACAATGTCGAGTTGACGTTAGACTACGAATAGAGGATGTCCGTAGGTTCTGCAGCAATTTCGGGGACTAAATGCGATAAATTAGGGTAATTTCAAGGAAACAAAATCGATTTTTGCTCTTTTTCTGAGAAATAATTGTTTCATAGTTCTCAAAATACATTAACTGTTCGCCAGTTACCCTATTAATCTTGTTCTTATGGCCGCATTGTCCATCCCAACAATAATTTATATTCTCCATGGGTTTCTTTGTGTTGTAATCGAATGGCAGATGTCTTGTCCAAAATTATGGATCAAATGAGAGTCCAATGCACTTCTAATGATTGAACCAGACATATTTCCCATTCCGTCTTCGACTTGCGTATTTCCTGTCCTGTTTTTATATTACCCTCGGCGAAAAAGTATCAGGTGGAGAGATCGATTGGGCGTAGGCGCTAATTACCACAAAAACCAATCAATCTACAGCCTTTTTTCGTAAAGGACCACCTGATCAATTTCGTATAAAACTCGAGTCAAACCCCTCAGGCAGACCGGGCTCAATTAATCAACCGAAATCTCCCTCTCCAAATGCCATGGATAACACCGTAAAAGCCCGCAAAAGAAATGAATGGACAAAGCCAGTCACAAAAACGAGCCGAATATAGATTAATCATTTAATAGGGAACGGAATGACTCCAATATCCATTCTGAGATCATAATAACTTTGCGGGGATATACATTTAGTGTGAAACTCGGAGGAAACCTTTTATTCTTGGGCGAAAAGCGATGCCAGACCATCAAGTTTGAACTTTCTGGCGTCGTGGATGTTGGGCGGAGAGTAGAAACGGTTGAGATCAGGATTGTGAAGTGACGAGAACTGTTCTTCTGCTTTGGGAAAAATGGGATCCGAGGAAGTCTTCACAACATCCGGATAGAGACGACGGAGCTCGGGATTCTGAAGACTGATCGGCTGTCTGGAAGGCTGAGGAGCCAACAGAGTCTCGTTCACCGAGGCCGGAGAGCAGGAGAGAGACTGAAAATAGTTATACATGATTGAACTCATTTCATATCAAATTTTATGTTATCCAGGATAGAAATGAGTGAAACCTCTTAAAGATTCCTCTAAAATAAGCGCTCCGTCAAATAACTGTATCCAAAAAACACTTACATTGTCCGATTCTCCACCTTCCCCATCCGTACTCCAGATGGATGTAGACCTTTTTCTCGAGGCATTCATTTCTTCACCGAGCCCAGAGTCTTGAGAGTTATCGAACAGATGTTTAACGTTGACCAAATTGAACATCCTCTCCTCCTCATCACTTGGATTCCGATAGAAACGGTCGAGTGCAGTTCCAGGCGAACCGGAGAGGAAACCCAGCGGCTTGATGTTATTCATGGTATGTACAATAAGATGATGATGCAGGTGTGATTAGTGCGCGCCGACAATCCAATTCGATGAGGTCAGGGCAGAGGCTCGACTTCTCGATCCACTCACTTCTTTCTCGCAATCGCGCAGATTCTGCTTATCAATATAGGGCGCAGGACGCGGCGGAGATCCTGTAATCTTATACGATCAAAGGTGTACCAGATTTAAGTTGTATAAATCAAACTTTAAAAAATTTTTATTTTTGTCTACAAAACCTACCAAATATTATTTCAGATACCGCGTTTTGTATCCATATGAGCCGAGACAATCAGATGAACTGGAATTGGACGAGAATGACATAATTTTTGTGGTTGAAAAGTGCGAAGATGGATGGTTTATCGGTAAGCATTGCTCTTTTATCAATTTACATGAAAATAAGGACCAATTTAATGAATTCTGATTGCAGGAACCTCGCTCAAGTCGGGCCAATTCGGTACCTTTCCCGGGAATTACGTTGTGAAACACTGACCTTCAGAATCCTCGCGCCATGTAGTCATAAATGCCTTTATTGTTTGCGTTCATCCGAATCCAGTTTCGTCTTGTTCTGTCCTCTTTTTGATTGCTTTCGAAACGGTGTATCTTATCATTGACATTTACTTTCGTAAAGATCTAATATTGAATAAAGATTGCATATATTTTATTTTAATTCTGCAAAATATTCTCAAAAAACCACTTCATTCAAGTCACTTTATCACCGCAAAATACCTGACTTCCTTACTAAAGAAGGTGCTAAAACTATTATCAAAGACTAAAATGTAATCTCCCGGTTGATGACATGTAATTTTGTCATATTCGGGAACAAATTCCGTGAATAATTTGATCTCGCTCCGGATAAGTCGATCCTTTGTTTTAATCGAGAAAGAGATATCACCACTCGATTCGAAGAACCATTGCAAATGTTGGCCTGGTTTGGCGCATGTTACAGTAATCTCACGATGAGATCGGGCGGGAATATTGAGCTTGGAGAGCCTGTCATTAGAAATGTGGAGGGAATTCTTCAATGGGGAATACCTGAAAATAAAATTTTTGTCATCATAATTGACGACGCAAGAAAGCCGCAAAACAAAACAAATAAAGTAGCTAAGAATAACTTTAACTTACCGGAAATCTTCAGGTAAAATCCCTCCCATCCTTATATGACCATGATCTGGATGTCCATGCTCATATTCTTTGGTCCCTCCAAACATTTTTGGGAGATTCTCTTGTCCTAATGCTTCGAACAGTGCTTGATGATAGTCACTACCCAAGATCTGCACCTTCTCCTTGGTTTTTTGGGATAAGATTGGCTTTACAAAAGAGAATAGAGTCTCGAAAAGGGGCGGGGCGTTGATTACAAATACAGTTTTGGTCACTTCGGGAAATAATTCCTAAAAAAATAAAATTTGAATTTATTTCACTGAAGACTGGATTCTTTGAGCCATGTTTTAGTGATCAAAACTCGATTTCTCACCTGGCTTGTATAAATAAAGTTTTTGTAGGCCTTAATCCCCGGAGTGAACAGATGATCCCGATTATATCCGGTCAGATCCATGATGATATTAAACCTCAGCTGACGACCACCCTTCTCCTCCTGTTTTCTGAATTAAGTTACAGTAATTTAACGCCCACACTGACAAAGTATACTCTCCGTAGCCCTTACTTCATATAGGAATACCCCAAAATTCCAGAATAAATTCCATTCATCGTGACTTCACTAACTCGAGCGCATTTTAGCAATGATTTTGAGTGGAATCGCCCAACCAATGAACAACTGATGATGTCCCCGTCCTTGTCGAACCCAATCAAACCCCCGGGGCTATACTCCATCATCTTGCTGAACCTCCGAAGATTCAGTTCAACATCATCCACTGAGTCAAAATTTATGTGATGCAAAGGCGGGAAGGTAGAAATAACTTCAGCCGCCGTCTTTATTCGAGGCAAAATGTCATCTAAAATGTGTAATTACATCAAATATGAACCTACCATAATTGTTATCCCAACCTTGAATCCATCTTAGTAAACAGAAATCATCATCATAAAACCTTGGCACCTTATTATTCAGGGCCTTTCTCAGACTTTTGATCTGTTCGAGCTCAGTTTTCGTAAAAGTAGCGGTCATTTGGTTGGAATAACTCCCTTTATGAATACTTTCGGAAAGGCTCTTTCGCAAATAAAGGAAATGATAAGGATAGTCTGAGAGAACTCAAAATTATAAATCTTTCTTGTCATGCCTCTCGACAAAAATGAATACATTTCGTATGTTCTCCCATGCTTTGCCTAAACGAACATAATCAAAAACTTAAGAAACTGCGATCATTATTCCAAATCAAACCAAAAGACGGCAGCCATCCCATCAGTTCCTAACCTTTATTATCTCATTACTATGTCAAAAATAAGAGAACTTGTACAAACTAGAAGAGACCGGCTATTGGTCTTCTGTCCAAGATCACCGGTGATTTGGGAGTGAGAACATTACGGGGCCTTAGCCGATTCGACCTCGATGTATTTGATCAGATCAGCTCGTTCATCGACCTTCTTGAGACCAGCGAAGACCATCTTCGTTCCTGGGATATACTTTTTGGGGTTGAGCAGGTATTCGAATAGAGTCTCTCGGGTCCAAACGACACCCTAAAAGCCAACATTAGAGACAATCAAGTCAACCCAAAACAAAATAGAATAAACTTACCTTGTTCTTGTTGGCAGCGGAGTAATCGAAGCCGGGAACAGTACCAGACTTCCTTCCGATGATTCCATTCAGAGTGGGGCCAGTCTTGGTAGCGGTCGAGTCAACGACGTGACATTGAAGGCATCGCTGCTTGAACACCTTCTTTCCCTTCTCATAATCTCCCTCAGGAATGTCAGCCATCTCCTCGGTTGATACTAAAGAGCAAATAAGAAAGAAATGAAATGGATAAAAAGATATCTAAATGGATAATCACCAATAAGATGTGAAAAAGAAGCCAATCCAAGTAATAATATTCATGTTTATGTAAAAACAACAACAAAAAACTTGTATCCACGCAAACAAACACCAGATTCCGCTTAAGCGAAGTGAGTTCGAGGTCGGCGAGTGGTGAAGAGAGAAGCGTGGTTTCTCTTGGGGACACGGTGGGGCAGAGGGAACTTGATCTTAGAATCGTGGAACTGCTTGACGTTAGGGCGCTTGGTGTCGGCGGCCTCTACACGTTGGACCTTGATGATCTGGATACGGTCAGCTTGGGCACGATGACGAGCACCCATGTCACGGTAGGCCTGAGTGACTGCACCGGCAACGGAGACGTCGCGGTACTCACGGTACATGTTGTGGTGACCAGTTCTAGAATCATAACGGAGCCAGACACCAAAGTTCTTCACATTTCCGGATTTTCGTTCGAAGACCTGGAAAAGCAGAGGGTAAAATTAATATAATTTAAAAGTCATATCAAAAACAAATTTTCTAACATGATTTTTGATTTTAAAGGTCACAAAACTTTGAGAAATGTCGAGAACACCTTTAAAACAAAAAAATCAACCCAACAGCTCACCTTTTTTCTTATAAACGGGTTCAAAATACATCAGACAGCCCACCTTTTTGTCATTTTATGCACAAAGAACGTACAACCCGTTAATACTCCACGTTATCAACCCAGGAACCCATATAAAGAACTTTGAAACTTCGCAAAAACAGAAAAGTATCCCCTTCAACTAAAAACGTCACAAAATTTTCTTCTACTTCATCGAAAGACCCAGACCCAAAGTTTTGTAAATAAATAAAATCGATAGAGCTAAAGAACCGAAAAAAAAAAAAAATGAAAGGCCAACTGACTTCTTCACACGAGACGATCTCTCCTTGGGTCTTCTTGACTCGGCGCAGAGATGAGGCGAAGTACCAGAAACGAGACTTGGCAACAACGTGGTTGGAGGCAAAGATCTGCATCTTGTAGAGTCTGGGGTTGGGGTCGCGCTCGGTCGGCAACTTACGACCGACGATGACGTATTCTCTCAGCTAAAAATGCGGAAAATTATATCGGGTTCAGTTTAAAACGTTGTAGTGCACCATAGGCAATCTTGTACAATTTGGTAGAATTTACATCACGGCCAGCTTTTTTGAGAAGGGAGAAATTCGTTTTACAAGCTTCTCGACCCAAAATCTCCACAAAAGACAAAAAAATAGCGAAGCATTCAACTAGTATCTTTTATATCAAAATGCTTGTAATCAGTATTAAATAAGGAGCAGTGACTATCCGTTCTAGAAATACCGAAATTATCAAATTGTCAAACCTACTTTACAAAACAAACAAGAAAGAAGAAATTTTTGAGGAAACTTATCACAACCACGTCTAGAGATATCTAAACCAATACCCCTATATCTATATATACTTCTTTGTCCACTATTTACTTCACATTAACTCCTAAAACAGAAAAGCAAAAACCTTAAAGTAACTTACAACTTCACCCGAAGCCTTGATTGGCATGATTGAACCTGTAAACACAAGAGATTAAAGAAATTGGATTATTACTACAACAATATTACTCGAAATTAGCAAAAACGTATCAAAACTTTCAATATCTACATTTCCCCTGAACATAGGAAAAAAGAATAAAATTCCGACCGTATCTTAGGTTTCTCGCCAATATCATTGTTCTCGCTGCGGAACCAAGATTTTCTTGGCATTCCGCCTTTTACAAAAAAATTTATTTTTTAGAAATTTTGTTGGAGAATTTTTTGTGCTCATGGTGTAGATGTTGCTGAAAGGTATGTCAGATTGTGTTTTTTGTTTTTTTTGGACTTGACAACTACTTTCTTGTTGTTTTCAGTTAGTGTAATATGTCGTCGTTTAATATCTTCGTCCGTTGTTGCTCAGACCCATTACGATCCGGACAAACGGCCAGACACAAGTTTGACTCACATCGATGAGAAATTTGAGAGTATTCCCAAGGAGAATAGAAACAAGGCAACTTTTATTGCAGCTATTGGTAAGATTATCTTGTCATGTTTGATTTATATTTTTAGACATGTTCAAAAAGCGATCAAGAGGGGAGCGAGGACATGTGGAATTTATAACATCAGCCTTGAAACACATGAAAGATTATAATTTGCATAAAGACCTTGAGGTATACAAAGCTTTGCTAAATGTGTTTCCCCCTGGGAAATTCCAATCGAAAACAAACTGGCACGTAAGTTTTCTATCATGTTTGGATGTTTATGTCATGTTTTGTCTTTAGAGAGCTTTTATGCACTTCCCACATCAGCAAGAATGCGCGGTGAATGTTTTGGATGAGATGGAGTATTATCACGTGTATCCGGACAAGGAAGTCGACGACATTATTACTAGGAATTTTGGAGAATGGTCTACCACATCAAAGAAGGTCCGAAGAATGTTGTATTGGCTTCCAAAATTGCGATATACAAACAAGTATTTGGACGTGCGAAAGGTGGAGAATAAGGATCTAAGCTTTTTGGAATTGGCCAAATTGGCCTTGGAAATGATGTGTAGAGATCCGGGGACAAAGATCTCAGTGTCTAAAGTGAGTGTTTGACATATATTTTTTATTAAAAATTTAGGAACTTTTATCCAGTGTAATATAATATAATCGATGATACTTGTAGATGACTGACGGGACCCTCATTGCCTCAGGACAATCGCCTCTTCAAAAACGATTAATAGAAGAGCTGTCAAAAGAGTCTACTTGTTATTATGTCGACGGCCCCTTCCATCATTATGTCCGAGACAATTATTGTGAATATGTGATCTTATCGACTGATCCTATTGGAACTGCTGAACGATTGAATGACACCTTCAGGGAACACAAGGACATTGAGGATATCGACAATACGACGTTGTATAAAGGGGTTCTTGATGAATTTTACGAAGAGCCAGATGAACCGACCATCCATGAACAGACCGATCAGACCATATTGGCCTTGGGAATGATGGATATAATCGATCAGAATACTGCATCTGCTTGGGTTAACCATCTTCAAGAGACAAATCCAGCGTTAAAAGAATCAACAGTTATCTTGAGGATAAAAGAGAATGCAGATGGAAGGAGTGAAGGGGAACAAAAAATTAATTTACATGATTAATATCAAGGAGAAGATCGAAAAAGTGGAGAGACCCAAGAAAAAGCATGAGGAAACCAATGCTTAACTCATTAGGATGTTTATTGTTGATATTGTTGTTAGTTTTGATTATCAATTAAACTTTTTGCATTGCATTTGGTGGCTAGGATTTGTTTTATGAACAATATTATATTGATAAGTTATAATTTACTGAACGTATTGTAACCTCTATATGTTTCTAATAATAAATACCCGTGGAAAAGTCCCTGAAAATGATAAAAATTAACCGCAGATTGGATTGAGTCCGGTAAATTGAGCCATTTTGCATAACCAGAAGTTGGTGATGAGCGGGAAGGGGTTCCGATTCACTACAAACCCCTTATCACTCATCGATAATATGGTCGCAGTTGAGTTTGTCACAAAACGAGGCCAGAACGGGTTGTTAGGAGGGTTGGGATCACTAAAATATTGACATTAACGTCTAGTACAATATAAAAATGTTGTGACAAATGGGAAAAGAAGTAGTTTTGTAAAATAAAGTGCTATCTAACCCTGTATGCACGAAGCTGGCGACCGTATCAGCGAAGAAATGTTGCGCCTTCACATTCCGATGGTCATTGTTTGAGTTGAAAAGTAAATTTTCGATGCAAAATCCGGTCGAATGGAAGTAATGAGTGGTCGTTTCGGCCTCCAAAGCTCTCAAAAGTAGTCTTGACAGTGTGTGGAAGTCAAATCTGATCTTAAACGGGATTGCTTAGAATAATTTTGAATAAAAATGTGATTATTATATTTTTTACCTGCTTCATTGCTTGTTCCAGCCCTGTCTTTCCCCCAAATTGTTCCACATAATATTCTACGATCTCTTGTTTGTAAAGGAACTCTTTGAAGTCGGGCAAGTCCATTAAAACTTCTCTGAGGCTATCTTTCAGCACCTTTGTATCATTTTTATTATTTTTGGGGTGCCAAAAACAAGATCCGAGTAAAGTTGGAAGGTGCCTTTGCTTGATTAAGTTTTTATTGGTGTAAAAGGCGCTCTGATCTAACGGCCAATCGTCTCCTCTGACCTCCAGACTCTTTAATTCATCGTGCAATCGCTAAAATGATTAAATTGTATCAGATTTCAACTACAAGTTAATGTCTATATTAACACGAATTAAGATGAAATCTCGTAGGTATAGAGTTTTTACCTTCCGGTCAACCTTCCTCAGACATTGTAGAGCTTGGTCCGCCTCGTTTTCGGTTATATTATTCATCGAGGTACTTGAAATGCAGTTTAATTTTTGAGATAGGCTGATGCTATTTTCCTTTGTGAACTCGTTGATTGGTCTAAATAGACTGGGAAACTCGAGAGCGGATTGAGTTTGGATCACTTGTTGGAATAGGGGATCTAAAATTATATTAACTTAAATTAGCTAAAATATTTTTTTAAATAAAGTATTGAAGTTAATACGCATCATCAAGTAATGACAATGGTAAAATATAATTTTGCTGTGTAATGATCCATATTTTTTTCAATTCCCCTACCTTTTCTGGGATCTTTACTCATAAATTCGACCACTTTCCCACCATGCCCAGCTCCGAATACGGTAACTTTGTTTGGATCCCCATGAAAGGCATGGATAATATCTTTGATCCATTTCAAAGCCAATTCCACGTCCTTTACAGCCGGGGGAATGTAATCATTTTCGTTTTTGAGATTAAATTGTCCCATTCCACCTTTTCTGTAGCCAATTGTAGCAATAATCATCCCACGGCAAGCCAAGATGCGAGTAAGCAAAGTTGGGTCCAGATTCTGGGTATTTGGACCCACATTGATGAGGACCAGTACTGGCAGAGGATCGGATTTGGTCTGAAATTGAAAAAAAATATTGCATTAGATCGGCTTTTGTATAATCGGAAGTGATCGAAGCAGGACTCTCATGTTTGTCTTAAATCTCAAATTTTGTGAGCCTGGTTTGTAGTATATACAAATATCTTAATAAAAGTTTGAGCTAGACATATTATATGATGGGGATATAGATTTTTGTGAGTAACTATGGCAAATGAGGAGAAGTGATCACAGAAAAAGATTTTCTGGAGGGTCTGTTTGCTGTTCGCTCGCTAAAGACCTTTTTTCCAAGTAAACTAATTTTTTCACTTCAAAAATCACAAAGAATCACCACCTTAGCGCAATCTTCTATTGTATGCCAATATTGCGATGACATGGAAAACGACCCAGAAATGTCATAAGTTGATTTTAAAATTATAGACAAAAAATCCCCAAATTTATATTAAACCCCAATCGCTTCCCCATTAATTGCACACTAATTTTATTTCGCCATTACTTACCACTCCTCTGCATCGATATAAATTTAGATAAAGGCACTCCTCGGCTCCCTTTTTATTTTGTTTTCCAAAACAATCTTTTGGCCAGAATGTCGCGACAGTCGGATTCTCAAGTGGACTCAGTGTGGGATCTCCAAATCTCTCGGCATTCCCGTATTTTATACCCGTAAAGTAATCGCCTTCAGTCATTTGAAGTTTCCGGCCGATGATCTCTGTGGATCCAATGTTTACTTTGGTCAGCGTTTGTTCCCCAATCTTTTCACTGTTCCAGAGAAATATTAGGGGGATTGCGAGACCAAAACAGATACATATTGCTGAAAAAAGTGTTGTTTTAGGCAGTAAGAAAGTTAAACCATTAAAAAAATTGAAAGCATTTCATTAATTCTTTGGTTATCACTTGGGAAAATAATGAGCACATTGTCGCATTTTACATTGCATTGCCGCTGGGAAAATGAATAGGGTTTAGGGAAGATCAAATTGCTTTTCACTTCAACGACGCGGTCGGCGCAGCGACATTGTGCTCATTTTCCCAACAGAATGATACTGTTTTTTTGCAACTTACCGATGAATCCTGCTTTCCTAACACTCTTTTCCCACGGCCTTCCCATCACAACATTCGTCTTGGCCATTCTGAAACATAAATTTCTTAAAACAAAGGATTTATTTGAGATAAAGACCAAAGAAGACAGAGATTACTATTTAATTACTAATTTATCCACTAAATGGAACGTGCAAATTTCTGAAGATATTAGACATTATGATTTGACGAAAAGACGGCGACAAAAAATGATCCAAATATGGCGTCGGAAACAATGGAAGTGCGAATAAAGAGAACAAAAATAATAATATTCGAGGGATCTGCACTCGCTCCCGCAGTGACGCCTGAATTAGCCGAGAGAATGAGGTTGGAAGGCTTATTATTCAGCCGGAATTAGGGAAAAAGCATATTGGTTTATATTACTTCCGGTCAGTTGGGAAGATTGCTATAGTAAGGGGGATTTAGAAGGAGAATCGGCGTATTTTAGGGAAAGATCTGAGATTTTTACAAGAAATCTTACTTAAAATGACAGGAAAAACGTATTTTTCAGCAAAAATTGTTTGCCATCAAAAGAAAAATAGTGATTTTAAGCGAAAATTTGCGTTTTTGGGGAGAAGTTAAATTTTTAAAGAAGTGAAGTCCCAGTTGACAGCGACTCAAATAAACATCCCAAATTCACTACCAACCCAAATTTTTCATCAAAATATGTTAATTTAGGAAAACATTAAGGAAAAAATTCAAAAACTGCAGACTTTGCGATAGAAATTCTCGTATTTTAAGCCGAAAATTAAATCTGAATTTAGTACAGCGCCCGAAAGTCATAAGTTTTCTGTAATTTCTGTCCATCAGCGTTAAAAAATAAAGTGGAAATTTTCTTCAAAAATCCCCTAAAACAATGTTATGATCTATGAGGAGGTAAATGCAGATGTTGTTGTGATAGCCAGTAACACTACTAACTGCATTACGTCAAACGAGCGCTCCGATGAAACACAAGAAAAGATAAATTTGGAAGTTTTTCATCGCCGAATTTACGTGAAAAGAAAACGAAAAACTAAAATCAGATGAGATACGGGCAAAGACTTGTTTCAAATATCCCCCCAATGTCACCAAAATTAACCCAAAAGGTTTTGTTTTTCAAATTGCGATAAACAAAATGAGAGAATATTGTTTTTTTAGCTTAGGGAGGCCTTCTTTTTAATTTTTTTGATGTTTCTTAGAGCTCACAAATGAGAACGTGATCGAAATGAAGGCTTATTTATCCGGGGAGAGACGTTGTTTGAGTTATTACGAGTTAATTTATTATAGTTGATGCAAAAGAAGAAATGAGAAATGGAAGAGATTTTATCAGAATTCACTCTCGAAAATGAGGTATTACTATAATATAAAAGAGGGTCACTAAATAATGTTTAAGAGTAATAATAAAAAGGCCTGTGATATTTATGGGCGTTGTAGACACTATTTATTGCCAGTTAAGTAGCCGTCTTTTCGAAGAAAAAAAATTAGCATTGTCTTTTCAAAAATTGTCATAATTCTTCTCATCAAAAACAAGATTTTCTACAAATTATTATTTAATTTTGTTGAAAAGACAGAATATGCAAAACACTGATGCCAACTCGGTCATCTTACCGTTGTTTTTAGACCAAGAATCGAGCATGATCTCCAATGAATGCCTTCAAAAGACGGAAAAAATTGGCAAGGAAAGAAGAAGAACTTGTTACTCTTTGCTCAATGGAGTAAGAATAAGTGGGGTAATAAAGAAAATGAGCGCCAACTATGGAGACTACGCAAGCACATTAATTGCCTTACTTTTATGGAGAAATTTGGAAGTTCAGGCAGTTCACAGGGAATATTCAAGGGGAAAATGATGATAAACGTTGCTATAATTATTTAATTTGGCGTTGTAAGGCGTATTTCTTGGATATATCGTATAAAAGGATGTATGTAATCTGCAAAAAATTACGTAAAACTATCCAAAAAGGGGTTTCTGGAAATTCGTATCCCGCTTGCTTCTGCAAAACACGAATTGCACATTACACTACATCTTTGTATACCGCTAATCTTTGTTCCATTCAATTCGATCATTTGATCGTTGAACTCTTTGTCAGAAAATATAAAAATACAAAGAAATTATAACTTTTTGACAAAACGTTAACAATTTTTTT
This sequence comes from Bursaphelenchus mucronatus, assembly GCA_025436335.1. Classification (NCBI taxonomy): domain Eukaryota; kingdom Metazoa; phylum Nematoda; class Chromadorea; order Rhabditida; family Aphelenchoididae; genus Bursaphelenchus; species Bursaphelenchus mucronatus. The sequence continues at coordinate 7,532,543 of CM046356.1, forward strand.
ATTTTTTTCCAGTAAAGACGAAATCAAATACAAATATGATATCACCGGGTCTGCTCTCATATCATGTTTCCTCGAATAACACAAAATGAACGGTGCATAACGGATATTTCCGTTATCTTCGCATGAATAGACTTAGTTGGGCACGTTTGTACATATAGAAAATAGCAAGATTAAAAGAACAAACACTTGACTAAATATTGTCTTATATTGTAGTAGTTAAATAGACCTGGAAGAAGTAACAAAAAAGGTTTTTTTCTGCTTTTTAATTGGCGTATTATGTAACTAAGCGAAAGTAAAAACCCTTGACACAAGATCTAACAAATTAATGGCTAGTATGAGAACTTTGAGTACTATTATAGGCCTTGGAATGTCACGTTCACATTACTGCATAAGACTATTGCCTGAGGGGAATCCTTCTCAGAAAGGCTGTCAAATTGAATTTCCGATATACGAAGATGATCTTTATAGTCTCTTATGTTCTCTTTCGTAAGCAGTAATGATCGATAAAGTCAGATATTATTCAAAGAATTTAAGAATTTACAATTAATATTCGGTAATTTACCGTATTGTTGGATCTTCATCTTGGTCATGTTTTCAGAGAGTTCAAATCATTTCTCCAAGGATTATTGGGAGAAGAAAGGGCAAAGGAAAGGTCAATGTGGGGCAAGCCAGCCGACCTCGGATTTCTGGATGATGGGATCGGAGAAACAGTACCGTCAGGAGGTGTTCAGTCGAAATTGTAAGTTTTGTTTTCGAATTAAAACAAAGTTTTGATGACTTCTATGGAAAAAACGAAATTTACGTTGTATTTTACCTCTTAATGTTGTTTATGGCCTTGCAAATAGTGTTATATTTAGATTGCATGCTTGAGTGTCATTTTACACAGAATCCGCAGAACATTCAGACCGTTTTTGACAAAAACTGTGGTAATATCGAAGGTGATATCGAAATTAGAAATTCCGTTTATAAATTATTTTTGCTAGAAAATTTGAGGCTTATCTCTCGATATCGCTATTGAAAATTGAAAGTCTAAAGTTTGGAAGCAGTATTTAATACGTAGACGTAACATGCAAAGTATCAAGCAATTACGATATCTTTTCTCACATTTGCAATCAAAACATTATATTCGACAATTGAATCATTTTGACCCAAATATTTATAAATTTCTCAGAATATTTTAGATACATAGTAACACCGATTTTCGAGTACTAAGATTATTCTATTTTTTATTAATACTGAACAATAAAATTCCCGAAATTTGGGCAAGAAATTTATATTATTCATCCCCCAAATCTTAATCATCCCGAAAATAACTACGTTTTTATTTAAGCGGACAACTTTTATCAGACCAAATCTTCGTACCGATCTCACAGTGCTTTTGAATCCCCATTTAACCCGGATTCATCCACCAATTCGTCGTCCCCACCCAAAGAAGCGCCTTCTTTTCATCGACCCCAAAAACAGCCAAATCCCGTCCATCCTCTGGGAATGTCGCCGTTCTCCTTTTAACTTTATTTCAACTTGTTTGTACAATTCCATGCTTCATAAACTGTAATTGGTAATTTGAATTGAGTTCACGTCGAATGCCCTAAGGGGATTTTAAACTTAAACGTTTTTTAGAAATTTAAATTTGAGAAAATCTAATAAAACTGGAGATTTTGAAGGCGTTTCAACAATTCCCAAAAGTAGTATATAATAGGCGTTTCTGGCTCACCTAAAATTTTCCCCCACCACCCGTCGATTCCACATCTCAATAAATCAACTACAAACAGTTAAAAAGCATACATTTTCACAAAAATATTCTATAAAATCAATATCTTAAATTATCCACCCCAGATCTGGCTCACTCAAAATTCCACCACCACCCGCTGATAAAAATATGGTAAAAATTCTTAAAAACTTTACTTAATAACACTATTATACAAAATTACACCGGATGAAACATAAGTTAGCCAGAAACGCCCCTAGAATTTGATTCGTTCTCCAATTAAGACCCCGTATACGCATGGAAAAACAATTAATTAATCACTTTTTATTTACCGTATGGAATAATAATTAAACGAGATCAACTAAAATTCGAATTTGCCGTAGCCCTCAATATTTATTTCATGATATGGACGTTTTGGAGGTTTGTTCGGCTCCAATTTCTAAACATAAAGAATAATATGATATATGATAGAAACATACCGCTATTTCTGCAAGAATGTGGAATGCAGTTACCATATAATTATTGGGGGAAAAAATCGCAGCTTCGGAGATCGCTTCATTGTGTTGTTTCAATGGCATAGTTGTAGTACCGAGATTAATAGCCATCAATCCACATGTTCCAAAGCAGGCGGCACCTAAAAATTGGTTGTAAATATATATAAAAAGATATCTTACCATAATCACCGGGTGAAGTTTTGGCAGTTCCATAAATAAACGGTCCGAAGCTTTTGCCATTGTTTTCATAAATGAAAGGATGAATGCTACACACTGTTCCACGGATAAACGTCTGTTCTGGGAATCCCTTTCCGAAACCACAGACCACAAATGGTTTCATTACATCGCATTGCTGAATGGGACAATTTCGATCTACAACTTTTTCATTGCTCTTGAGAATAACATAATCTTCTTCCTCATTGATGTAAACAACAGCAGCTTCGTATTGAGCACCAGACTTTAGTGAAACTACGCGGACAACAGTTGAATCCTTCACGTAGCCCTGATGAGTTCCATGCCTGAATGTGACCAGATAATTTGGAGTCAGTGCAACTACACAGGATTTGTAGCCAACTTCTTCAATGAAGAATAAAAATTGGTTGACCCAATCAGCATTGTGCATATAATCTAAATATGAATGGAGAAATAAGTCATCATAGCAAACATAAAACTACCTTGTTCAAACGGAGTTGTCGGCCTCGAATTAGTAGTCATAGGAGTAGATGGACGAGAGTCTATAGATGATGCGCGCTTGACTTGAATGGTCTTTTGTTTTTGGAGTTGGGTAATTTGTTCTTCTAAACTTGATATCTGTTTTTGCATTTGGACCAGCAAGTCAAGGAACATGAGCTTCATATTATCTGAAAAGAGAGGATTGATATGATAGAAAAAAGTTTCTAGATGTATTAATTGAAATAAACAATAAAATTAAATTGTACCTGAAGAACCTTCATATTGTAGCATGTGCTCAGATTTACTAACTTCCAGTTGCGCGATCTTCGCTTTTGTTGATTCAATTTCAAGGTTCAATTGATTATCCATAACGAAAATCTAAAATCGTAATGGATAAATGAGAAACTAATTAGCAAACAAAACATATGCGAATATAAAACAAGGAATAAAAATTGTGGAAGCAAAATAAATATATGCACAGCAAAAAAAAGAAAAATTGACACATAATGCCAAAAAAACAAAAAGCGCGCAAATTTGAATGTGTTAAACAAACAGTAAGTACTTAAGTATATATCTCATTATTTAACTATTAGTACTAAATTTCACAATGTCCATGAGCTAATGTTTCTATTTTATTGTTACAAATATATCTTTTAAACTCCTCTTTATCATCTTCATTCAGAGCAACTTTATTTTGTTTTAGAGTATAAATCTGATGTCTTTTAGCTTGAATCATGAATTGCTCTTTTCGAGTAATCTTTCCTTCTAAAAAACATCGTTTAAAGTCGTCCAACTTCAATGATTTGGTTACATTCTTCTTAACTCCTTTGGACTTCTTTTTCTCTTCGCCATCAACACTGAACGCATATTGTTTTGGTTTCAAAAACACTCCTTCTTCCATAATCTTTCCATTCAACTCATCTTTGAACTTTCCAATTACTTTCTTATTGGATTCATCATATAATGGATGTTCTTTTGGATAATCACTGAAGTCAAACCATTCTTTTATTTGACTCATATCTTTGTAAATATCTTCAGTTTTAATTTCATATATCAAACTGTCAGTGTCTTGATAACACAGTCTTAATCTGTCTTCATAAACTGAGTCTACCGCTCCGTGGTACTTTTTCAACATAACATCATAATGAAACTCGTACATCAAATATTTACTCAAATCCAAGATACTGAATCCTACATAGATTGGTTTATTAAACTCTAAGCTTGTCTTTTCCATTTCAATACTCAATAAATTTTCATGAATGATTATGCTATTTTTAAAGTTTGGCTTTCTAATTAATTTTAAAGCTTTATTTTCATCAGTATCCAATTGAATGTCTACTCTGTTTCGAATATTCTCCATTGTTTTTCCAAATACAGCATTATTCATTAGTTTAAAGAAGTCTTTTTCAAAATCGTTTTTGGCTTTCTTTCTAAGATTTGTATTCAACATGATGTACTTTTCCATCCAATTACTTTCCTTAAATGTCAAGATTCTGTGTATTTTCTTTAATTTCAATCCATGATCTAATGCTTGAATTAGATTTTTATAGTGAATTATATATTTTTCTTTATCAAACAAAGTATTCATTAGTTTAGAAACTTTTTGTTGATTAACTTTACTATTCTGTGGACAAAACGGAAAATCATTGTGCCTGTCGTGTATTTCGCTTGGATATTCTAAATCTACTTCTAATATACATCCTTTTCCTATTTTATTTAGCTCTTTAATATATTTCTTTAATTATATATAATTAAAATGTTGGAATTCTTCAGTTTTGACATGTCCCAAGTTAATTTTATTTTCTTCATCTATTTTACTTCCAGTCTTATTTAGATGTTCCATTATTTTATATTTTATATTTTCCTCTTCATCTTGATCATCATTTTCGTTCACAAATGCTCGCACTATAATCATTGAAACGTGTAAGTGAAAAGAAAAGAAGAGTGTAATGTGCTCTTGACTGATGATCGGCTAGCCTCTCTTAACAATCAATATTTCTTTCTCGATTAGGTAGAATGTTCTAGACTAGATGATAGAGCGTAAGCTCTAGAAAATTCTAGATTGTTTAATCTTTCTTTGTCTATAAATGAAATGTTCAGAAAAGAATTAAGTCCATTAACAAATTATGATTTAGAAGAAATAGCAGCAGAACTAAAAATAAAAAATTTTAGAGGAGTATTTATGAGAGATACACTACCAAAACAAATCAATAAGACAGAAGTTGGGATTGTAAACCTTGATTTAAATAAAAATAATGGTACTCATTGGGTATGTTATTCAATTAATTCTGAAAAATGTTATTATTTTGATTTGGAGTAGATCCACCCGTTGAGTTAATAAAATATTTAAATAAAGATATTAAAATATCAACATTCCAGATCCAAAAATTTAATACAAATCATTGTGGTTATTATTGCTTGTTGGTATTAAAATTATTAGAAAAATATGATTATAAAAATATTATTCTTCATTTAATTTAAGGATTTTTTCTATTATACAATATGCTTGATATAAATCCCTAATTTTCTATTTCTAAGAATTTATACCATGTTTTTCATTAGCGGGTGGTGGGGGTATCTCAGATGTTTCAGGTCTGGAGAGGAATGAAAGTTGTCCTAGTAATTTTGTATAATAATTTGTTAAATTTAAGTCTTTTTTAGTAATTTATGCTCTAAAATTGATGTGGTGGTTTCGCGGGTGGTCGTGGAATTTTGAGTGAGCCAGATCTGGGGTGGATAATTTAAGATATTGATTTTATAGAATATTTTTGTGAAAATGTATGCTTTTTAACTGTTTGTAGTTGATTTATTGAGATGTGGAATCGACGGGTGGTGGGGGAAAATTTTAGGTGAGCCAGAAACGCCTATTATATACTACTTTTGGGAATTGTTGAAACGCCTTCAAAATCTCCAGTTTTATTAGATTTTCTCAAATTTAAATTTCTAAAAAACGTTTAAGTTTAAAATCCCCTTAGGGCATTCGACGTGAACTCAATTCAAATTACCAATTACAGTTTATGAAGCATGGAATTGTACAAACAAGTTGAAATAAAGTTAAAAGGAGAACGGCGACATTCCCAGAGGATGGACGGGATTTGGCTGTTTTTGGGGTCGATGAAAGAAGGCGCTTCTTTGGGTGGGGATGACGAATTGGTGGATGAATCCGGGTTAAATGGGGATTCAAAAGCACTGTGAGATCGGTACGAAGATTTGGTCTGATAAAAGTTGTCCGCTTAAATAAAAACGTAGTTATTTTCGGGATGATTAAGATTGGGGGATGAATAATATAAATTTCTTGCCCAAATTTCGGGAATTTTATTGTTCAGTATTAATAAAAAATAGAATAATCTTAGTACTCGAAAATCGGTGTTACTATGTATCTAAAATATTCTGAGAAATTTATAAATATTTGGGTCAAAATGATTCAATTGTCGAATATAATGTTTTGATTGCAAATGTGAGAAAAGATATCGTAATTGCTTGATACTTTGCATGTTACGTCTACGTATTAAATACTGCTTCCAAACTTTAGACTTTCAATTTTCAATAGCGATATCGAGAGATAAGCCTCAAATTTTCTAGCAAAAATAATTTATAAACGGAATTTCTAATTTCGATATCACCTTCGATATTACCACAGTTTTTGTCAAAAACGGTCTGAATGTTCTGCGGATTCTGTGTAAAATGACACTCAAGCATGCAATCTAAATATAACACTATTTGCAAGGCCATAAACAACATTAAGAGGTAAAATATATACAACGTAAATTTCGTTTTTTCCATAGAAGTCATCAAAACTTTGTTTTAATTCGAAAACAAAACTTACAATTTCGACTGAACACCTCCTGACGGTACTGTTTCTCCGATCCCATCATCCAGAAATCCGAGGTCGGCTGGCTTGCCCCACATTGACCTTTCCTTTGCCCTTTCTTCTCCCAATAATCCTTGGAGAAATGATTTGAACTCTCTGAAAACATGACCAAGATGAAGATCCAACAGAAGATACTCTCGTTTATATACCCCAAAACTTCTTAATTATTTATTAGTCTTGGGAAATCTCAGACGGAGAATAGTTAATTTAATTGGGGACATCAATTTTCCCATCATTTCGAATGTAAAGGGACGCAAGTTGAGTGCATTTAGGATCGAATATCCCGGGAATGGAGTGGAAAAACACACTCAATCGAATGATCAATTAATTTGGACCTTGGGAATCATTAGCTTTCTTAAACTTACAGTGTTTTAGGAATCAATTTTTGGTTTTAGGGATTTGATGCCTAGTGCTATATAAAAGTGACAGTAATTTTGAGTTCTGAAAGGCTCGTGGCACAAAAAATGTTGCAAGGTGCTAAATGATAATTTCTTTCGTTTTTAAAGATTATTTCGTCAGTTGCCCTTTTGTATACAAAATAAAATAAAAAATTTTAAAATAGCAAAAGTTTTATTGAAACAGATTTTCCCTTAAATTACAGTAATCCTTACCGCCGGCTACCGTCCTCCGCCTTGGCATTCCATACTGGGGCGAGTACTCTTTACTACTGTAAGCACTCGACTTGGCCATGCCCGCTCCCATCGAATGATTTGGTCCCCCTTTTCGGTGGGGGTTGAATCTCTTGCCCTGAGGGTTTTACTTAACCTAATTGATTGACAGCCTCAGGGCACGTCTCAAAACCACAAAATATCTGAAAAAATAAACTGATTCCAAATTTTAAATTTCGAAAAAGTCAAAAGGTATTAAATATTCGTATATTAGGCAAAAAAATAAATGATTTTGAAACGAGTAAAGAGCCCTTAAGCAGTAATCTTATGATGGAAAGCCCTAACAGCTGTTAAAACATGTTGACACAATTGTTTTGGTATTCAATAAAAACAAAAAAAAAGGAGATAAACGACGATTTTAATGACATTTGAAGGGGTTTTTTGATGATTTATGGGGCAAAAAAGAGAAAAGTTGTACTATAATATTAGAAGATATAAAAGGTATTCAAAATAGAGAAGGATCAGTGATTTGGGGAGTTGAAGGGACTCTCTGATCACTTTTTAGGAGAAGAATTTGCGATGACAAGAGGACATGACAAGTGTTTGGAGGACATCGCCTCAGGGCAAATGTTCTCTAAAGGTATATTGAAGGATGAGAAATGTTTCTCAAGAAATTTTTGGAGCAATACTACCTATTTTAGACTATTAGTTATCAAAATATGGAAAAATTTTGAGTTAAACTTTTTGAATTAAAAACTAAAATTTCGTAAATTTAACGACGACACTGTGTGAACTACGATGATATTAAAAAATACTGCTACGTGCTTTCATTACGTTTTAGCATCAATTTTGACAAATTTAATTTATTAACTCAACGTTTTTAATTTCTTTGCATCAAAGAACCTAAAGCAATATAAATCTGACACAAACTTCCATTCCCACCCTCTTATTACACTCCAAATTCTTTCTGAATACGATTAACAACCTGTTTCAAATCCCCTGACTCGTTAAAAAGTCCAACTTGGCCATTAAATCTGGCCATTCCAATTGTCCAATGTTTTTTGCGACAATTGTCCTAACGCCCTCCGGGCAAGACTTCAAAACGATCTATATTTTTGGATATCCAATTTCATATTTGTTCTGAATCACTTTTCTGAATCCACTTGAATCTCCGGCCTTCTGAAAAAGGATTCAAAAAAAGTCTGAAAAGTAAAAAAGTAAATATTTGGAGTTTTAAACTGAATGGAACTCAACTTTATGAATAAAAATTATAAAATATGTGTGACAAGGGAAATCTTATGATCCAACAATTCTTATAATCATCATTGGATTAGAGGACTTAAAAATGAGATTTTCTCTGTTTTATAGCAACAAAAATCAAATCGAAGATTTTTGTTTATTTAATGCTGTTTGAATTTGCATCTATGATCCGTTTAGGTATCAAACCCAAAAAGATTCAGCCTTAGATCCCTCAGGCACTCAATTTGGAATTGATTGTTTTTCTAGAAAGTAAAATTAGCGAGTGAAATCACTAAAACGTTATTGTAATCTTGCAGACCAACTCAGTATAATTTAAAATAGGAATTTAGTGTTGGTTGCCTTTATATTACTACATAATCACGCAATTTTGAAGTAAAAATAATAAAATTAAACTTTTATGGCTTTGATTCCAGAGAATGAAATTTATTGGAAATATAATCGACATTCATCGCGTGGATATTTAACTCAAATTGCAATATTTTTTAATAAAAAAAATAATTTTTTTATGTTACTGTAGCTTCTGTTCTCCGACTATAAGGATAAAGTTTAGGTTGTAAATAACTTCCCGAACGCCCCCTCTTCCTCTGATTTCCAAATACCATACGATTTTGGATATCAAATTACATGGATTTGAGTGACATTTACAAGATAAAACGGCTAAAAAAGTAGGATCAGAACAAGTTAACAACTTTATATGTCAAAATATTACAGCAAAATGATAAAATCAGCTAAAATACGCGTTTAAAATTTTAAAAAAACAAAAATTTAAACGTCATGCCCTTAGGCAAACTTAAATTAAAAGTCCAAAGAGCCTCCGAAAATATCTGTTTGGAAGAGATTTGTGCATTAATTATGCACCTAAGGAACTCGCAGGCCATTATTCCAAAGAAGGTAAGGAGAATTAAAAAAAAGATGTTTTTGTTTTGGCCCTCTGGCCATTGGTTTTTATTTTTCGGACACTTTATTATACGAATAATTTGAATTCATTGGAAGGGCATGGACTTTCCACGATTTTGAGTAATGGGGACTTAAAGTTGGGGGCTTATTTTTGGTAAAAAATGGGAAAGGAATAGTCAGCATTTTTTGGAAAATTATAAAATTTTGAAATTTTGAGAAAGAAATTTGATTACTATCTTAGAAAAATCGAAAGTAAAAAAATAAATAATAATGACAAAATTATTTTATTGGAAAAAATAAAAAAATGCATTTTTTTGTGAGAAACTATGGGAAATGAGGAAACACAGCCAGAGGGAATTCCCTTCTTTCCGCATTTTAATGGATTTCTGTCGGATTTTTTTGTTGAAGTCATGTTTTTTGAATGCTCTAAATTTACTTTTAAAACTCCGATTAAACTAATCAAACACCATTTATTCCCCTTTTTATTATTTTTTACACTTACAGGTGTAACCCATTACTAATACGTCCTCCATTTCAAGTATTTTTCTGAATATTTTGAATTTAAATTAATTTGACTGCAAAAGTAGTGCACATTACTGTAACTCGAGTATTTACAAATACGCAGTAAATAATTTAGATGTGGGAAAACGGAAAATATAAGTTTATTTGCGAAAAAATTAATAAAAAATGTGGAAAAATCGTCAGAATTATCGCCGAAAATTAGGGTGCACATGTTTCCGAGACTTGGAACCAACCCGAAAAATTTGTGTTCACATTTTTTCAAATAAAATAAATTAAAAATAAGAAATCTAAAGCCGAAATTTTTGGATTTCCACGCGATGACTATCGATTATATTTCCAATAAATTTCATTCTTTGGAATCAAAGCCATAAAAGTTTAATTTTATTATTTTTACTTCAAAATTGCGTGATTATGTAGTAATATAAAGGCAACCAACACTAAATTCCTATTTTAAATTGTCCTGAGTTGGTCTGCAAGATATTACGTTAACATTTTAGTGATTTCACTCGTTAATTTTACTTTCTAGAACAAAATCAATTCCAAATTGAGTGCCTGAGGGATCTAAGGCTGAATCTTCTTGGCGTTGATACCTAGAAGGATCATAGATGCAAATTCAAACAGCATAAAATAAACAAAAATCTTCGGTTTGATTTTTGTTGCTATAAAACAGAGAAAATTTCATTTTGATGTCATTTTAACACATTTTTTGTGCAAAAAAATGTGTTATTTTTGCAGATTACAATTTGCAAAAAAACTTTGATGGTCTGTTGCTTAAGCAATAGAAATATCCATTTTATAAAATCATCCTGTGAGTACAAGATGATAATTCCGACCCCAATAAACCCCATCCAAACTCCCCCGGACCCCTCCAGACCCCCGTTTTATCAGTCTTTCTATTTTTTTTATTCAATTCCACGGCTAATTTTATTTTCTTCAAAAAATCAGTTCCAAATTGAGTGCTGAGGGGTCTAATGCCCGGTCTGATTGCGTCTGCTACTAAACAAGATCAATGACGTGTATATATTATAGTAACAGAACGCTTTTAAAAAATAGCTTTTAAAATATATTTCCGTTAACTTAAAATCCAAAAAAATTTTTCTAAAAGCCCTCTAATTGCATGATTACAATATAAGGCCCTTAGTCAAAACAAGTGACGTTTTCTTATGCAGTTTTCCCCTTAATTAGTAGGCCATCAAAACAAAGAACCAAAAAAAATTATTTTTATTTATTAATCTGATTAGAGCCAGATATAATACAATTTTTTCCATAATAAATAGAAATGCCAAAACAAAATCTGATTACTCGAAATCTGACCAAATTTGTTCCTCTCTTAATGTTGATTAAAGACGACGTTAATTAAGCTGCAAAAACGAAAAACAAATGTAATTGGTTGCTGTAGGGCTTTCGACAAGTTAAGGACACATCAAATTGGACTATTAGTCGCTAAAAATTGATTTAAAGGATTGGGTTGGAAGTGCAACAATCAATCATCAGAGATTAAGATGAAACATCTTGTTATTTGTGATTTGTGAATTTGTAAGCTTTAGATAATGCGAAGACTGTTGCCATCACTGATGAGACTTGATTGACCGAACAAAGGCACTGAGGTCGACAATTTATGTGTAGTATATGCAATACATAATTCTTTGTATATATTTTGCAGTTAAATGACATATATTATTTGATTCAGCAGCCACGTATCTTACAAATATCATATTCTTTATCTATTATCTTGTTTTAGCAAATTTAATTTTAATATCTTTGCGCAATATATCATTGTGATGTCAGACTTGAAAGCCTCTTTTCTCCGAAACATATAACAATAATTCCATTCGTATTTTGTTCAAATAAATATACTTTTCTTTAAAATCACATGTGTATAACCATCTCTGATCTTGAAAAATGAATTTTAAAATAATTCAGAGACCAAAAAAACACATGAGCCCCCGATGAGTAATGCTTTCTGGCGATTTAAAGAATGAAAAGAAAGAAAAGGGAAACTTTTTTCGAAAAAAGGATGGGGGAATTTAGCCTCAGGACAAATTTCCTCTGAAATGGAAGGGAATTGGCGATTGACATCTGATGTAAGTGTAATTTAATGTAGTTTAAATTTATTTAAACATGTAAACTTTATATTTTTAAGATTTGGCGTAATATAACGGATGAATGTGCGGATCTCAATGTAATTTCAAGTCTTTCGATGAGTAATTCCTTTTTTTATAATATTATGAAACCAAATTTGGATTATAAAAAACTCTGTTTGGAGAATCAGCTATGCAGATTGCCGGGAGAGAGTTGGTTTCAGGCTTGCAATCAGTAAGTTCTCTATTTTCTTCAATTTCATGCCGATAATAAATGAGAATTTCAAAAAGCTTAAGCATTTTTTACCTAAAATTTGAGAATGTTAAGATTACTTTCCTAAGTCGTCATTTCCCATAGTCACTCGACAAAAAAATTTCTGCCAAATATCTCGACAGTCACAACAACGCGCGAACTCGAATTGTTAGAAGTTTAAAGTGGCCAGCAAAGAAGTCCTATAAAAAATTTGAGGACAATCTGATTATCGCATTTTAAGAAATTACTCAGTTATTCACGATGACTTCTGTCCCCTTAAAACATTCAAAATTTTATTTTCAGACTCCACCATCTCTATCACATTAATGCCTGCGGGCGTTTTATTTACTGCAAAGACAGTGATCGGTTTGGTCTTGTTTTTGAGACTTTTATCCTCATTACGGGTTTTGATTTATCCGAGAAATGTCTCAAATATATCCCCATTACTTCTCGGATTTTAATGGTTCATTTGATAAATCGAGGGAAAACTTTGGTTCTACAGGTAAAACAAGACTTTGTTGCAATTTAAAAGCATTTAACTTTACAGCATATGGATTCCCTAACAATAAAATTTATTGACATTGATTCGAATACCGTAATCCACACAGTAACTTCCTTTAATGGCCATATTTGGAGAGGCCATTTTCGTGACAATAATACAATCCATAGCCCTTATTTTCCATACGAATGGAATGTTAATATTGGACTTCCAAACAACCCAATTTGTCTTCCGGAAAGTTTTCGGAACGTGCAAAATACTGCGTTTACATTTTTACATGGAGAAAACAACATATTGTACTTGATGGATGTAAAGGAGAAGAAAAAATGGATGATCCCTTACAATTCTTTTCATATTATTGATTTTCTACCAAATATCAGATGTGTTTTCATCAAAACAAGTTAGTCTTGATATCAAAGTGATTCTTGTTTAGATTTTATTCGAATATACAACATAGATAATGGTAATGTGGTATTCGAAGAGAAATCAAACAGCAGAAAAGTTGGATGGGAGATAATCAACGATTATGTTATTTATGACATTTTTACAGGAAGAGTAAGTAAAGGAAAAGTGAGGGGATTACCCGGGAACCAAACCTCAGCTTTTCCCTAAAATTTTACATAATTATCTCTCTATCTAGGCTTAGTATTGATTAACTTTTTAAGTCACGGTTCGCAAGGAACGTTGAGATTTTCAACAAAATTTTTTCTGTTGGAACAATGGAAAGTGATGACAAAAAATATTAACAAAAGATTAACGAAAGAATTTCAGGTGGCATACTACAATGAAAGAATATTTCAATTTGTGATATATCCAGAGACTCTGGGAGATATTATTTATGGTGTTAAAGGTCCAGTTGATATCTACAAAAAGTCATCAGATTATCAGAATTTTATTTACATCCGACCTTATCTAAAGCCGGGAGAACTCAGGGAAAAAAATGAAACAAAAAATATTTTAATGGTCATTGTGGATAGAGGTAAAGGACAAAATAATTATGTAAAATTAATAAATTAATTTAATTTAATTTACGTATTAAAATTTTAATTTTATTTTAGGAATCTTGAAGTATCGGAGATTCAAACAAGAGAACGGAGTGTTTCCAATCTTTGAAAGGTTATATGAACACATAAAGAGATCTCTCAAAATAATTGATGGGGACAAAGAAACAATAATTCGAGATGTATATAACAATTGGTATGGGGAACTAGAAAAGAAAAGTTTGAATTAATTACATTTTCTGTACAGATTAATAAATTGGTAAATAAAATGATCAGGTATCCCATTGTAAAGCGGGATGTAAGAGTCTTGAGAATAGGCGAGCACTACTGAGTTTATACATTCACAGTGCAGGATCATTTTCTGAAAACATTGTCGTATCTTTAAAAAATAATTTTCACCGCAAAATTCAGCAAACGATGACTAAAAAGGCCTTTTTCTCTGATGTCTCTCCTACTTTCCCACAATCTAAAACCAAAATTTTCTGTTTAAATGTGTCAGCTGCCTCTTCAAAACATAAACTAAGACATTTAGGAATCAAGATATATCCCTTTCGGATTACGCATGCAGAATTTCAAGAGAATCTGAGCGTCAGATGTGGAGCATTTTTCTGATTAATTCTGAAGACATGAACTAAAACATCTCTGAACCCCCTCAAAACAAATATCTCTCTATTAGAAATGTTTTACCTTTAAAGTCTCTCCAAATTCCATAATCTTTTTCAATCTTTCCAAATCATGACCTGAGGCATTATTAAAAACCGTAAATTCATTGAGAAGATGATGATGATACGACGATACCATGAGATTAACATTTCCAACTAAAATTACTGTATATTCGTCAGCAATTTACCTTACCAGTTTCTAAAATAACTTTACCAACAAGAAATGCGACCTCCACTGGATGAATTTTGAATTCCCTCCCTTTCTTGAGGATACTGTAGAACTGTTTGAAGAATGGAGTCACTGTTTTCACCACTTCCCGGAGTTTTGACTATAAAACAATTTAAAGATTAATAATTAAAAAATTGATTTTAAACGATTTTCAACTCACATCATCGTCAATATCTGCGAAATGACACTCCAAATCCATTAAATTACAGTAATATCCGGTATACGGCGAGACAAAATCGATGCCCTGAGGGAATTGGCGAATCGACTGGAGGATTTTGTGATACCAGGAGATGTGATTGGCCAATTCCTTAACTCTTTTGAGGATCAATTCGTCCTTTACATCTAATTTTAATAAAAAATTGGTTACAAGTTGAACTGCACACCTCAAGATTTTAGGTTCAAGTTCCGCAAATTGAACATAATCCATGTAAATTAACATGGATGAGGTGAAGTCATGGAGCTCAGACTTTTGTTGGAGCGATGAGAGGAACTTTTGTTGCTCATCGAAACGACGGAAGACAGTGGTTATGTCTCTAAAAAATAAAATTTAGCTGATCAAAGAAAACTAAGTGCTTCCCGAGGGCATAATGTCCTTAAATCTTTCAGCTATGCAATTTCTAGTCCTCAGAATGCTTCCTAAAAATGTCAGCTCATCAAGATTAGCGAATATTGAACAAAAACTTTTGGTCAGAAACGATGACAAAATTTAAAATCGAAAAAAAATTCTTCAATGTATGTACAAGTTTTAAAATTTTGATCTAAAATCTTGGAATACTTTTGCAGAAGACTGAAATTTTGATTAGCCCCTGTTTTATCACGATCTATGCATTTGATTTTGAATGTTTCGTACAAAACAATTGCTAAAGAATTAATAATTAAATAAAACTTTACTTCAGATGGGGCAGATCGATCGGAGACTCTTCCAAGAACTTCAAGTCATCGCCTCTTTCGTCCACAACCTTAATCTCACCCAAACTCTCGTATCCGCTGCTGGTTGAAGGTTCGTAAGCAATATGAATACCATTTATATAGTCTTGGCGTCTCTCTTCACTCATATTACATTCATCTGATCCCGAGAATGAAAGGTTACTCAGATTACTCATACATTCCTCGGGGGTATCTTCTTCTGGCTGTCCATTTACTTGAACTACAAGGTTCTTTCCCCACATTCGAAGACCAGCAATACGGCAAGCCCGGAGGCGACATTTCATGCAGAAACGACGAGGTCCTTGAAAAAGACAATAAAAGAAAATTATTGTCCAAAAAAAGAAAATTTGAAAAAAATGGAATCATAAATCTGAGAAATAGATGACCTACCTGATTTGAGATTGCATCGCTCATCGACGAAGCGACATCTTATACGAGGAAATGCTCGGAAATTTCTGGAAAACATATAAAATTTGAATATTTAAAGAAAGTTTTGCGAAATTTGCAGTTCCTACGGTACGACAAAAAAACAGTTCCAAAATAGGCAAATGTACTCTATCGAGGGTGCAATCAATTACTGAAAATTTTCAGGAGTTCTTTCTTTGCGAAAGACTATGCAAAATTAGAAGAGACGGTCAGCCATCACGGTATCTGTATTTTTAAAAGTGTGTTAAAAACTGCATATATACATATAATACATTGGAGTTTTTTCTGCTTATGCAAATTAAAATCAAATTCTGTGATCTGCCCTCCATTCTATATAACTTAACTTCGAACTCTTACAAATATTTAAATCTACCTTCGATAAAACATAGTACAAGCCGAGCACACAAATATTTTATAGCAAAAAATCCGTGTCGTTCTTCCACAAATCCAGCAAGGTTCATGTCCATTATTAATTTGAGTGCTGCTCGTCGTTTGCAACATTGTAATTGACAGTTCAAAAGTTTGATCAAAAAATCTGAACCCTCCCTTTAAATAAGAAGCCATAAAATGAGTCAGACGATAAACGGCGAGACCGGGAACTGCCTCATAAAGTTGTCCATCAGCCGAACTCTTAATTGATTTACAATAATTTTAAAAGAAAAAATACGGTATGCGGAAGAAAAGGTGGTCAATTGTATCACTGGCATATTAATCAGAACGGATGGTCATTTTAAATGTTGCTATTGGGTATACGAAGGTGATTAGAAAGAATAAAATTTGATAAAATTAGACAAGGAAGTCGGGAAATGAAAGGAAGGAAGAAAGACAAGAAACGGATGATAAATGGTTATTACCGTAGTTTAGGCAGTCCGAGCAATCTTTGGTTGATGAGAAAAGGCGTTGTTGAAAGATTGTCAATGATGGTTCTGTTGTGATGGGTAACGTAGACTAGTGTAGCATTTTTATAACATCTTTCGGGATTTATTTTTAATACTGAGCTAACCTGTGAATTACTTTGATAAAAATTATCGCAAATTACATTAATCTTCATTCAAGTCACGAAGATCATGGGCAGGTCCAATCTCCGTCTCCCACTGTCTATTTTTACGACCAAAGGAAGTGAAATAAATGATCAAAGACCGACAACCAGCTGAGCGTTTTTATAGCCATTAATAATTGACAGTGTTTTTGGTAAGAACAATAGATCAAATGTAAGAGGAAAAGACGAGAGGATTCTCAACACTATTTCTGTTGTCTTAAGCAGATCAATACTTACTATGATGATCTTGAAGGTACAAGACAATTTTAAAAATTAAAATCGAACACTTGATGTTCTTTCTTTAGTATACATACTTACATAACATTTTTTGATATATCATAATTTTATTCATATTCTTATTTATATCTAGCTATAGTTCTATAAATTATAATAAAATAATCTTCAGTACACCTTCACAGCTTCTCAATTTCTCATTGATCCTAATAAATTCCACAGTCTGACGGAGTGGACGGTTCAGAATTTTTTGTTGCTCCACAGTGAAATTGGCTTTGCAAAATGCCTAAAAAAGGTGTTCATATTAGTCTCAAGACAAAATAAAAATTTTGAAAGTACCATAATATTTAAATTCCATCAAAATTACCTCAAATTCATCAATAAATTGCTTGGAACTTTGTTGATTTCCCGCTAATTTAAAGGAATTTTGAAAAAGATTTGAATTTACAGATCCAAATTTGGTTAAAAGCAGTTGTAAATTGTCTTTGAAGAAGTTCCAACAATAATCCTGTCCCACTTTATGAGTGACAGCACCATAAAGAAATGAAGCGAGGTCCTGAAATTCTTGATTAATTTTGAAAAACTGCAACTTCTTCTCAAGTGTAAATTTTTATTTTCTTCTCCTACCTGATTCCTAACCTTCCCATTGACGACTCCATATTCGAATACATCCTCCAACAACTCCTTTTCCGGCACTTGTCCTAAGGAAACAATGACATCATTCTCGACTTCACTGAATCCACAAGTTTCAAAGATCCTTTTCAACTTCTCAATCCCATCTTTTCCACAATTTCTTGCCACAGTTGAATAGACTAATTGTCGCTGATCTGGTAGTAATGGAACCTCATTTGCGATATGTACATTGAATTTGGAAATGGCAGTCGATATTGTTGGTTGATGGCCACATTTAGAGAGACGACTCAAAATAAGTGATCGGAGGATTGGAACCTGTGAACCTGAAGAGAAATGTAACTGGTTGGGGGTCAATCAGTGAACATTTTACATTTAAACAGTCAAAAATACATATATTGTGGATAAAATTGGATCGTAATGATACTTGATCTAAAAATGGACCCGATGTTTCGCTTTTGGATTTTCATCAAATCGTGTGTATATAATATACATAATCCACCTCTTAATAACTAAAAATCTTAGACCGCGTTTGCCGCGAGCAAAAAATAAATTTCTCGCAAAGGGTCATGGAAAATGGAGGGAAATGGTAAAAGAACACGAACAACGAATCGTTCATCTCTCAAATCTTAAATCCTAATATCTTCTACCGAAATCGAGTAATCCTTACCTTCTCCTTCCTTTGGTGTCCATCCCAAATCTTCTCCGATCCCCTCCATCACACCAATTACAAATTGATCAAATTTTTTTTTCAAATTCTCATCCTCATTCCTTGCCAAAACGTTGGCCAAGCTTCCGATTCCACTATCCAATGCTTCCCATACGACGTATTCTCTCTCATCTTTCGCATTTTCAATCAATTTTATGAATCTCAAGGCCTCTGTTTTCTCTGAATTCAACAAAACAAACGTGTCATTGGCCAATCCAAAACGATCCGCTGTGGCCAACTCTCGATACTTCCTTAGTAATCTATCGATCAAAGTCGTCGAGTAAAAAACTCTGTAGAACCCGGTAGTTTCCGCGTTCAATTTGATATATTCCCCATCAGAAATGCCATTAATAACAAAAGAATCCTCCTTTTTTGTTAATAAAAACTTGAAATACTTGTTTGATTCGGTTGTTACAGTAATCGGGACATGCCAGAGAGTGGAATCAGTGCTCCCATCAGCAATAAACCGATCTTGTTTTAGATTTAATCTCACTTTTTCATCATTTAACCTGTCTTCTGATACCGAAATCAATGGAAATCCCTCTTGTTTGGTCCAAGATGACATTAATTTATCCACATCCTCTCCTGAAGCCTCTCCCAATGCTCTCCACAAATCTTTTGTCTCCGCATTTTTGAATTTATACTGGTTTAGGTAGATCTGAAGGCCTTTCTGATAATTTTCGGCGCCCAAATAACAATACAACATCCGGTTGACAGAACATGCCTTGGAATAAGTGATGGCATCATAGATCTCGTCCAATTCATTTGGATTCGAGATCTCCACTTCAATGGGATGCGTCGAATTTAAAGAATCTAACCGGAAGCCCCGCGAGATCTCAAAGGTCAAAAAATGAAGCCAGATCTTGAATTCGGGAGTATTTTGGTCAACAAAAACATATTCCATAAAAGAAGCGAAGCCTTCGTTCAGCCAGAGGTCCGTCCACCATTTCTAGAACAGAACAATTATTCATTTCAAATTTTTAAAAGTTTTTGTCATCAAAACTTAAAAAATTCTCCTCAAAGTGCGGCATGCTAATTTTTTTTGAAATTTCTCATACTTGCTGTGTTAACCACGTTTCAAACCATCAAAATTTTATCGTCCAATTTGGAAAGAAACTCAATATAAAAATTTTTGGTCGGAGACTTCGAAAGAATAGAGAACAGAAAGGTAAAAGTTTTCGGTCATAACACTGTGGGGATCTCCCAATTTTGTGTGGAAATGTAAAAACGCAGCAGTATAAGCTTCAATAAACTTACCATAGTGACCAAATCTCCAAACCAAAAGTGTGCCAGTTCATGAGAAACGATTAGCGCAACTCGGGACTTTTGTTTACTCGAAGATTTAGTGTCATCAATAAGGAGTGCCACCTCTCGATAAGTAACTAGGCCCCAATTCTCCATGGCTCCCATTGTAAAGTCAGGAATGGCAATCAAATCACATTTGGGAAGGGAATATGGGATATTGAACCACTTTTCATACCAAACCAATGCTTTTAAGGCAACTTCCAGGGCATATTTGCCTTGATTCTTCTTTCCGGGAGTTGTATACACTCGGATTGGTGTACCATTGGCAGTAGTTTCCTAAAAAGTTGCTTTCTATTCTTTAAAAATTTATGTTTCAAAATATTTTTATCTGATGCAATGGACAATATAAAAAACTACCTCGATATATTCAAGTTCTCCCACCGCAAAGGCTATTAAATACGTTGACATTGGTGGGGAAGTTGTGTATTTGAATAGTGTTGTGTCATCTTTTTCAATTTGAGATTCCACTGGCATATTAGATAAGGCAGTCAATCCTTTGGAAACCTCAAGTTCCACTTGAAAAGTGGCTTTGTAGATAGGCTCATCATAACATGGAAAAACTTTTCGGGCATAAGTGGGCTAAAATACGATCAAAATTTATGTAAAACAATATAAATTTCGAGATTTTTTTATTTTTTTGGAATTCTTTTTATAAAGTAACTTACGCATAAAAAAGTAGACAGTAAGAACTTCTGATTTCCGTCGGCATCCTTGTAATTAGAGCGATAGAACCCATTCAGATGTTCATTTAAGGTAAAATCATATTCAAATGTCAGTTTGATGACTTGAGGCTCAATTTTATATGCGAGGTCGACAAATAAAAGGCTCCAGGCCTCATCAAAACGAAGAGAAGGTCGTTCGAGAGCTAAAACAAGGTAAAATATCAAGCATAACATGAAATGTTATATTAATTTACTTTTCCCAGCCTCCAAAACAAGTGAAACGTCCGTGAAGTTCAATTTCTCAGCGTGAAGTTGTAATACATTTGTTGATTCAACGATGTTAATACTAACAGTGACCTTCCCCAGACAGTTGAAAGTGTTTATATCCGGCTTTAAATAAATGGAATAAGCTATGGGATAAGCAAAAGTCGGGAGTTTAGAGAATTCTTTGGTCATTTCGATGACTTTTGGCGTTTGTAAACAGCAAAGTTAGGAATCTAAACCTGCAAAAAAGTGATAAGAAGAGAGAGAAATAAAAAGTAAACGGAAAAGAACTTGTTTTAGGACCAAAGGGGGCCTTCTAAAAGATTTAAACCGAAGAGTCCCGCTTTCCCGAAGAGTCCCGCGAAACGAAGAGTCCTGTTGACCGAAGAGTCCTGTTTGTGATTTTTTGCTAAAATATAAGGTGACATATTATACGATGAAAATTTTTCTTCATTTTTTCAAAATGAAGTGTGACATCTTATACTATTATTAAAATTTTTCTTGATTTTTTCAATATGAAGGGTGACATCTTATCGAGTAAAATTTTCATCGTATAAGATGTCACACTTCATTTTGAAAAAATCAAGAAAACTTTTCATCGTATAAGACGTCACCCTTCATATTGAAAAAACCAAGAAAAAAATTTATAGTATTATAAGATGTCACACTTCACTTTGAAAAAAACCGGACTCTTCGGTTTGACGGACTCTTCGTATTTTTTTCCGGACTCTTCAAAAAGCGGGACTCTTTGTTTGGCGGGACTCGCTGGAAAGGCGGGAGGGACCCTTCGGTTGCGACGCATCTAAAATAATACTGAGATCAAAAAACACATAAATTAATATTTAAAAAAACTAATTTTTTGAGTGTAATTACTTGAAACTACAGTAATCTCATAGAGAAGTCCACTCCGATAGTATTTGATTGGAGCTCAAGACGTCTATGATTTTTGGTATGTCTTTAAAACAAAAAAGTCATCACAACATCTTTAATTTGCCAGTAATGAAACGTTTTGACATTTCAAAAATAAATTTGACTCCTTGTGATAACATTTTGGAAGGTAGTATTGTTATCTATAGAAGCTTTTTAAAAACTTTTTATATTGTACATGACATTTTATGTCACTCAAGTCATGCAACTTCCATATCACCTCTCCTTTTGGCCCATTAGACCGTTGGCCAGACTTCCGGCATCCAACAAGACACACAAATAACAGTTGAAACGTTCTTAAACAGTACGCTTTGACTTCCTCAGCCGAACTTCCGATTTGGCCTACTCAAAACGAATAAAAAAAAGTTTTGGACTCTCAGAATTCCTACAAATATATTCTTTTAGACTTAATGTTTGAGCTGCAATACTACTATTTTAGAACTTACTTTTTTTAGAAATTGTAAATTTTTATCAGAAACCTCGTGATTTTCCAAAATTTGATTGTTTTCGGTAATCAAAAAGAGGAAAAACGTGGACAGATACGTTTATTTGTTGTTATACCCGAGTTTTCTGCACTCTTATCAGTCTTCTGCCCGGAGGCAACAGTGCTGTTTTTGGAGGTAACCTTCAAAACAATAATTTGACATAACTCTTTGATTTGATGACGCATCACCTTCCAAAAAGCACATGTTAACTAACACAGTACAAGGACAAGTTCGAACATGAGCCCCGTCCTTTTGTTTATCACTGTGATTTCTTCTTTTTATATTCCATTTTCTTGATCGTTTTTTCTCCAAAAGCCAATTCTTAATGGATATATCTTATCCTTCTTTTTTCCGAAACATTGTTATTGTGTTTTGTACACGTGAAGAGTTTCCAATGTTTCGGAATTAACTTTTCTTTGCTCTCCAAAGCAGCGATATTCTTATTCTAAAAAGATGATTGAGGTTTAATCAAAAGGGGATTATGATTTTTGATAAGCTCAACTTGTACTAGGAATGACAAAAAATCGGGCAACTTAGGTAAAAAGAGTGCAGTCTTGATAAGTAATTTGAGTAAATATTAGTCGACATTGCTAGTAATCCTATTATTTTATTCGCCTCGACCCCATATTTACCGGTTTTTTGTCATTTTTGAATTATTTAAAATCCAGGGGTATGTTTCACTAAGAAAAAATGCACTAACTCGACCGCACAAAAAGCGGAGAGAGCGTGAGAAAAGGGGAACTGCTAACTCGAGTGACCCCTTTTTTGTGTTACGAGGTGACTTTTTACGTCCAAAATCAGGGGTGCGCCGAATTCACTTTTACATAACTTTCCTCAAAGTGGTCTAAAATTCACCCTTCAAAATCTAAAAAAAGAAGACTGTCTTGGCTTCATTTCCATCTACTTCGTAAAAATTAGGTCCTAAAATTGGCCAGGAAATCGGCTGATCAATCGAACCATCCCTCGATTTTGCCGCTTCTTTCGATCATTTTTTGCGGCGAAAATTGGGGTTACCTCGACCAATTTGTATCATAACTTTCCTCAAAAGGGTCTAAAAGTCACACTTCAAAATTTAGTTTAAAGAAGACCGTCTTGGCTTTATTTCCATCTACTTAAAAAAAATTAAGTCCTAAAATTGGCCAAGAAATCGGCTGATCAATTGAACCATAAAACCATTTTTCTTACCTATTATTTTACTACTTACTTCCACTTTGATTGTTAAAACCCCCAATTTTTGTTGTATTTTCTCTTTTCCATTTACAATTTCGGTGTTTTTTATCAGTAAAGCGATTTAAAATGGTTTCCTCCCTTTACTTGTAATACAAAAAAAACTATTCGAATTTCTGTCACTCGAGTGTTCAAGATAAAGCGATGAAAATTTTTAAAACTCTTGTTTTTCGGTACAAAAGGGAGGTTGTTTTGAGGGTTTGGAGAGTAATTTGGGTACAGATTAAAGTTACTTTATAAAATTTTTGATTGTAATCGTTAAGTTATTTTTTGATTGTAATGTAGTCTGAAATAATCGGAGGGGGAATTTGGTGGATGTAAATACAAAAGGCTCTTGACCAAAATTTCAAACCGCGTTGAAAAAACGGATTTCTTTTATTGGAACAGCTCGTTTTGCGCAGCTTTATACCAAAATTATAACTATTTACTCAATGTTTTTGAAATCCGGGCCGGGCCTGAAAAACCCCGGGCTCGCGGCCCGGACCGGAAATTTCGGGCCCGGCCCGGTTTCAATTTTCCATTTTTGAGTCAGGCCCGGCCCGATCGGGCAGGGCCTGACAATATGAATGATAGCTTAGAGATGCAAAGAAAATTTTTATGAACTTTGTTTTTTGTGACAATAAGGGCTTTGCACCTTTTGAGCATTTAGTTTGAGGGGCAGTTCCCGGGAATTTTTCAAGGGTCGGACGCGAGCTGCGCAGGGCGTGGACGTTTTTTCTCCAATTTTAGTCTATTTGGGCAAGCCATGACTGATAAGAATTTCGATCGGCTTTATTAGTTTCATTATGAATAATGTCAAGAAATTTTAAATTTAGTAGTGCAAGAAGCCCTAAACTAGGTTATGCTTGAGATTTAGAACTCCTCTTATCCATTTTGACTGATTTCTATTTACTAAACCGGTCGGTATTTCTCAAATTTGCAAACCGAATTTATCCTCGGGCGCAACTTGCCATTGGCCAAGCAATTCGCGGCCGAATCTTTTTGGCCAAGAAACCACGAAAAGTCGGGGGATTTTTTTTAATGTAAATTCTCTAGAACGAGATCTGCAAACTATGAACGGACTACATCTAAATGGCCAGGACAGTCTTGTCCAACCTCTTCTCATGGATTTTTATCAACTGAACATGTGTTATGGCTATTGGAAGAGTGGAACCCATCTCGATATTGCATGTTTCGATCTTTTCTTCCGTAAGAGTCCGTTCGGAGGGGAGTTCACTGTATTTGCCGGTCTCGAGGATTGTCTTCGGTTCACTCAAAGCTTCAGATTCTCAAAATCAGGTAAATCTAGCAAAGTACAACTGTCTAAAACAGTATTAATTATTCTTACTGTGTTTACAACATTTTTTTTTGTCTTTTATAATTTTCTTTGCAGATATGGATTTTATCAAGGAGAAGGTCCCTCATGCCGAACCGGCCTTTTTTGAGTACCTGGAAAAGCTTGATTGCAGTGAACTGAAGATCTATGCGATCAAAGAAGGGACTGTTGTCTTCCCAAGAGTTCCATTACTGACTGTGGAAGGACCTTTGGCTCTTTGTCAATTGCTGGAGACAATCTTTCTGAATTTGGTCAATTATGCCTCTCTCGTTGCCACAAATGCTGCGAGATTCAGACAGGTACGTTTATTATGGCTCACAGGTCTTGTTGACGAATGATTTTTGTAATTGTTTACACATTACTTAACGAAAATTTATATTATCCGTGTTCAGGTGGCCGGCGAACGAGTTGAACTTCTTGAATTTGGTCTTCGTCGTGCTCAAGGGCCTAATGGAGGTCTCTCGGCGAGTAAATACTGTTATGCTGGAGGATTTGACGCAACTTCCAACCTGTTGGCAGGAAAATTATTTGGAATCCCAGTGAAAGGGACCCAAGCTCATTCATTTATCTCTTCATTCGGATGTGAAGAAGACCTCCAAAACAAAATGTTAAAAGCCAAGGATGGTTCCAGATGTGTGGACCTGCTCCAACTCAGTCAACAAAAGATTAAGATGCTTATGGATAAGGTGAGTTGATCCTAAAACTTTATCTTTCCTTATATCTTTCCATTTCCAATCTTCTGATCCTTTCTCAGATTGATCGACACACTTTGGTGGGTTACTGTAGCTTGATCTTTACAGTTTTCTGAATGGTTTATTGTCGGTTGGTCTCTTTTTGTCATCCTTGGTTACTGTAGTGTCAAGTTTAGTATGATATTTCGATTATTTCAGATCGAATGGGGAATTTCTCAAGCCGAAATCTCTGTAGGAGAGTTGGTGGCCTTCTGTGCATATGCTATCGCTTTTCCAAACACGTTCCTCGCTCTCATCGACACTTATGATGTCTTGAGGCAAGTACAATATAATGAATATACGTTTGTTGTTAACATTTGTTTTCTAATTCATTATGATTTTAGAAGTGGTGTGATCAATTTCTGTGCCGTCGCCTTAGCCATGCACGATCTCGGATACCGTGTTCTTGGCTGCAGAATCGACTCTGGTGACTTGTCTTATCTCTCCAAGGAAATCCGCTCCAGATTCAAGAAGATTGCCGCATTAGACCCTAAGCAACTCCAATGGGTCGCTCATTTGACTATTGTAGCATCAAATGATATTAATGAGGAGACGATTGTATCCTTGAATGAACAACAACATGAGATAAATTCGTTTGGAGTGGGCACTCATTTGGTCACATGTCAGCGGCAACCAGCTTTGGGATGCGTCTATAAGGTACTGAAATGGGCGTTTTAATAATCTATGCATTTAGAGTTTAGATAATTCCATTTTGATTATATTGTAGTCAGTCGGTAATTGGTAATAATTTTTGTATTTTTAGTTGGTTACCAAGAGTGGAATGCCCAAGATTAAGCTGAGTCAAGATGTCGTCAAAGTAACAATTCCAGGCCGAAAACAATGCTACAGACTCTACGGAAAGGCTGGATTTGCCATATTAGACTTGATGCTGACTGAAGATGAGCCTGCCCCAAAGGCGAATACTAACATTTTATGTCGACATCCATTCGAGGAGAGCAAGAGAGCGATGGTAATCCCCGCGAAAGTCGAGAAACTTCAATTAGAGTTCTGGGATGGGAAAGAAATCACCCAACCTCTGCCGACCTTGGATAAGATAAGACAACATGTCCATGAAAGCATCTCTGACCTGAGAGGAGACCATAAGAGAATACTGAATCCAACGCCTTATAAGGTAAAGTGTACTGAATGTCATGTGGATAAGGTGACTATTGTCAATTTGTCTGATGTGATTAATGTTATACATGAAGAATATGCCCTTTTTCAGGTATCGGTATCAGAACGATTGTATAACTTCCTGCACACACTATGGCTCCAAAACGCACCAGTTGGCCAACTGGAATAGACAGATATTACTTTAGATCACATTACAGTATCCATTCCCTTAGTGTCTATACGAATCTCCCTCGTATTCCGATGAAAATTTTCAAATTTCTAGATTTTTCATATTTCGTATCTTCTTATATCGGTCATTGCCAACGAATAAAGAATGTATAGTCAAACTTTAGGTGAAACTGATATAATGAAAGTCATATAACAAAATTAAACTAAGAATTTATTCATCTGTATCAACCGATTAATGGATCTAACGGCCTAGAAGTTGTGTTTGTCCTCGACGACCTGGTTCTTGGCGGCCACCTTGGCGTCCTTTGAGACATAAGTACCGGGCACAAGGTAACCAGTGGTATTGCGTCTGCCAATCATCTCTCCAACAAAGAACCAGCAAATCACTTCAACACCAACAGCAGTGTAGACTAGAAATTCCTGAAAACAAGAAAAGTATTTAAAAGGAACATAGGTCATACGGTTCATAGAAACCTTTGTACGGTTTTTTCCTATGAATAAAGCACGATAGGGCTTGCATTCCCACCTTATAAAAGATAGAAATTATTGAGATACCTAGACATAGAACAAGTAATCATAAAAGACCTACTCTGAGTGTGAGGGTCTTATACTGCTTGGTCTCAATGGCCTTCAACAAAGCAGAGAAGTCCTTCTTGATGGCAGGAAGATCTTTGGGAGTTGGTGGGGCCAATTCTCTTTCAGCCACCTTCTTCAAGAGGTCCCATCGGCGGGGGAATTGGGCGGCATGATAGCGGTAAATAACACCACTTAAATTGGCGATCTTCTCGAAGAAGTTGAGTTTCGGTTGGGCCATCTTCCAAACTAGAATACGCCATAAAATACATCCAGAAACAAATTGTACAAAATTGAAAATTAACACGGCGAACAAAAGAAATTGAAGAACCAAAAATAATATGAACCATGCAAAGTAAAGTAAGAAGCCCTCAAATGTAAAAAAAAACCCCGCTTTTATGCAATTGGTACCCACACTTCCGTATTTTATACCAATCTTCATGGATAGGAAGTCAGAAAAGCAAGAAAAAGTCCAAGTGAACGTAATGTCAAACATGTTGCGAAGTGTTCGACTATTATTGGAAACTTTCTTTATTTCACCAACAGCTAAGATAAAATTTATTCGCTATTGTAATCTGTTCTTTATATCCCTATCTTACTAAACTAGTCAAAAGATTTTCAATACTTTTCTCAATTTATCCATAGAGATCAAAATTACAATCAAACAAGAGAATACGCAAAGAGAGAGTGTGACAAAGAAGATAGGTAGGACGAAGTGCCACAAAAGTAGCGGAATGTCACATCCCAATTATTGACGGACAACTATAATTTTTGCATTGGGACTCATTTGCACGATCTTTCATTGATCTTGTGCTGCTTCTTGCTTCGAGGTCTGTTCTTTTTCTTTTTGAATCTCACCTTGGCCTTCTGAATTCTTTGCTATTTGACTGAATCTCTTTTGCAGGTCCTAAAAACCGTGAATTTCACGTGAATCTTTAATCTTACGTTGATTATTTGTTTGGGGAATCGATGATGTTCCCGTTCTACACAATAGAGGCAGTAGGTACAGTTGTAAAAGATGGAACACGCCTAAATATTTACATTATACTTGATACTATTCTACTTTATAATTGACGGTTGATGCACAAAAAAGATTGTTTCCCATGTTTGGGTTCTCATAGTTTTGGAACGGATTTGAGTACTAATTAGTATTCGATGCTTACTTTTGACACGCAGACGGGTAGTTGGCAAATAGTGCACTTTGAACCGAAGATCACGAAATCGCTAACTCGGAAGTCGACTTTGTGGATATCATAGGGAACAAACGGGTCAGGGATGTAGAAAACCTCTTCGTGAGTACTGAAGTAGGTGTTAGTCGATACCCAAATTTTTAATTAAAATCAATTACCTTATAGTTTTATGCTCCAACTTCCCATATCTCGTGAGCTCAGAAAGTCCACAAATACAACACGTGAACTGAAGACGGTCATCTGGACGTTGTTGCGACTTCTCCTCCAAGTTTTTTTTTCTATAAAACCTGTGTTATCCAACTTCTGGTTATCTATTATTTTGTACTTTGAGAAGTATCAAGTACCAGGTCCGGATGCCCTAAGAGACGTAAAGATTTTGTCTTACCTCCTTTCTTTTTCATCAAATACATCTTTCTCTTTGTCCTCATCCATCTGACACTTCGAAATTGACCTTTTCCACTTGTCGTTTTCTATCGAAAATAAGAAAAAACTGGGCGCGAGCTGCGCTTTTATGTGTCGTTCATGTCTCGTCGAGAGGGAGAACTCTGACGTCTCGTTTTCAGCGCTCTCGTAGGGATTTGGCCCCACAATTAGAGAAAAAATTACCCTTTTCTTTCACGTGAATGTTGTCCGGGTATTTGTTCTCGACTTTTGGAATATTACACTTATTATTTTTTTTTTGGTCTTTCAGGACGACCGAAAATTATTGAATGCGGGTGCTAGATCAATAAGAACAAGATTGCCGCTCTCAACATGGTGGTCGAGGCTAATCGCGACGCCTCTAAAGAATGTATCCACAAGGCCGATCAGGCCATCGGAGCTGGAGAGTTGGGAAGGGCCAAGAAGTTGTTGGCCAGAGCTCAAAGATTGGATCCAAGCTTCAATTGTGATCGTAAGTCGGTATCAATATTTTTTTATTTCGATTTTAGAGAAAAGGGAGATTTTATTTTGTTATTATGAGTAATGTCGTGTTTACTATGAAATTATTTGCAAGTCTGTGTAAAAATACTTGCAGAATATTTAAAATCGAAGGGCATTTCGTCGGACAGTGCTCCATCATCGCCAAATCCGCCAAACGAGCGGAGTTATTCCCACGATGACCACTACGAAGAACCGGACGGGTTAAGAAACCGAAGGAAGCGGTTTGAGAATCACTTTTCTACGGAATCAAATGACTCCAGAGGTAAGAGTACTCTATATCTAATGCTGAATTGGTTTTTCTTTGTTTAGGAGGTCAATCTAGTCGATCTGATGCACCTGAAGCTTCGAAAAGAAGTAGAAGTAGATCAAAGTCGGTACCTCGAAATACGCAAAGAAATGAAGACGATGGGGATTTCCATGTACAAAGGTACGTAGTGTAGGGGTTTTTTTATTCGAACTTTAGAATACGACATTCAAAGGATTACTACGAGATCCTCCAAGTCTCCAGAGATTGCACGGAGGTTGTCCTCAAGAAAAAATATAGAGAGCTTGCCCTAAAGTTACATCCAGACAAATGCCAGTCGGCTGGAGCAACGGAGGCGTTCAAGGGTATGTATTTATTGGCTACATTGTTTTGACCAGTAAAATACATTTATTTACGTTATTTAGCCCTTGGAAACGCGTACTCGGTTTTATCAGACCCCCAGAAGCGAGAAAGTTATGACCGAAGAGGCACGGAAGAAGTAACTCACCGACGAACCCGAGGTTTTTACGATTATGATGTTAATCGAGGATTTGAAAGTGAGTTTTGATTATATTACACAAGTTTGGTTTTAACTAAATTACAATATTATAATTTTTTAGCCGAAATGACCCCCGAAGAGATCTTTGAAATGTTCTTTGGAGGTGGTTTTCCGGCTGGAGGTGTTTACAGAAGAAGGGCCCACTTCCACAGAGCCGAAGAGGTCCATGAAGATAGGGTAAGTACCCAATTTAATACAATAATATAATTTATTGTTTCTATTGCAGAGTTTGTTCTCGAGTTTGTTACAATTGGCTCCATTGTTTGTGTTGTTATTTGGAGCCATGTTTGTCCAACTCTTGGCAGGGGAACCCGCATTCTCATTGAGAGCAGAAGGGTAAGTTAAAATAATTTATTGTGGGTTGATGTTTAGTGGCTATACTGTCCAAAGATTCACGAAGGATCTACGAGTACCTTATTACGTCAAATCGGACTTTATGTCCAAATATGGCGATCGAATATACCAGGTGGATGTTAATGTGGAAGAAGAATATATCAGCAAACTACGGTTGAATTGTTACAGGGAGAAGAATCAGAGTGAGTATAGATGACATTTTTGATCTTTTACTTGAATGAAATTTATTTATTGATTTCAGGAGAAACTGCAATATGGAGAGCCAAAATGGCCGGTGATGGGAATCTGTACGCTCAAGCCCAACGAATGGAACTCCCCAATTGTAGACGCCTCGAGGAAATATACCGTTAATTTATATCACACTTCGTTTATATTATCATATAAACCGATGAATCGAAAGAGAATCGTGATTGCCCTTCTAATGTCTGCTATAATATACGATGATAAGTATATTATCCTTGATCATCTTCTCCTAAGTTTGAATGCTCAATCCTCTACCTTCTTCTTCCCTTTCTTCATTTTCTGGTCATTCTCGGTTTATTGTATCAGAAGTCTTCAAAGAAAAAACACAATCTTTCTACGGGTTTGTCCGAGCTTTGGCCTCACTCTTGTTCTCATACCGAGCCTACATCGTTATGAAGAATTCATCGTCTTAACACTCCGTCTTTAGGGATATTCATATTTATTATTTGTATTAGATACAAATAATGTTACTTAAGATTGTTTCAATCCATTTTGTGATCATCTAACAGTTAATAATAAACTCAATAACATTTAAAATTTTAAAATGTCAACAATTTATCATACTAAAAATAGAAATATCCATTTTTAGTCATCAATATCATCAAATTGCTGATTAATGTACTTATCCATGTCGAAGAAGCTGACAGTTAATGCCCGTCCGCCGTAGTATCGTTTGCTCAAGTCGATTACAGCCTTCATTGCTTGGGCTTGATTGGTGAATTCGACGAATATTCGAATTGACTCATTCTCGGGCAAATCTTGGACCTAAAGTAATATTATCAACTTTAGATTTTCGAAAACCCCTCGCACCTAATAACAACCTACTTCATGTATTACAACCTTCACAACAGTACCATATTTACTCATCTCATCTTCTACAATCTGCTGGATTTCATCTTCGCAATCTGATGGTGTCACCATGTTCTAAATTTCAATAATCACAACAAAAATGGAGTCTTACCTTGACTAGAATGACTTTAGAAGCCTTATTAACCATCTCGGCAGTGTTAAGATTGACTTTCTGGCTAATGACTGAAACAAGTTATATTAAAGCAGGTTAATGTCAGCAAACTTAGATATAAAATAAGATAAAACTTACATTTGCCATGTTCATCGCGATCCCAAGATTTCTTAGTTCCATCCACAATCATCCCCACGTTTCTTCCTCTCTTTTCAACTCTCAAAGCCGAGCTTATACCAGTTTCATCTTTTCCGAGACCCTTTCCTTCTTTGTATCCCATCTTGGACATGATATCCGCGGCCAAATCAAGACCGCGTTTGATTGGTCGAGGAGCTGGAACAGCTGAAAGAAACATTCGCTTTAAACAGATTATGAAACAAAAATCGTCAATAAAAACCTAAAATAAAGTAAAGGATACGCTGTTCAGTCTCCTTTATTACTGTCGAATCCTCGATTAATGCTTGTGGAGGGGCAAATTGAGCATAAATCTTTCGTTTCCTCTCTTCTTCTGCATGCTCCTTGGCTAGTCGTTCAGCTATTTCTTTGGCTACCCTCTCTTTTGCTAATTGAAGTTCTCTAAAAATGAAAAAGATAATAAAAAGTATAAAAAACAAACCTTTTGGGCTTATAAACATTGTAATCAGTAGGTGTGAGAGGATTATATTCGTCAACAATCTCGATTTCGTTAAACAGAATTACCTAAAAATAAAAATTACTAATAATAATGTTATACCACCTACCTTCTCCTCTTTGACTGCCTGAGGAATAATACTAAAAGATGGACGAGCATCCAAAGGTAATGGTTTTGCCCGTCGAGGTTTGAGAATGTTATTCGGCTTAGGTTGGATAACGGGAACAGGCACTTGTGGTTTCAGATTCGAAAATCCTTGAGCCTTCTAAAGGGAACGTATAGGATCATAAAATATCATGGCCGAATTCATGTAAAGTAGAACTTACTGGTTTGATCTTACTCTGCTGAGCTTGCGCCTTTTTTGCTTCCAACTGTTGTTTAAGGAATAGAAAGTTCTGGGCCGCAGTTTTCGGTTGGGCTTCAGATTCTAAAGAAGAATAATCGAAAAACAAAGGTCTCACCTGGCTTAGAATCATCGCTAGATCCGGGAAGAATGTCGTCATACAAGGACATGTCGAAGAATTAAAGCAAGTTTACAAATAATTTTCTCTAAAAAATAAAAAATATATATTATTGGACACATTCCATCGTATAAAATGTCTATTTTTAGAATTAATTTCGGAAAAATAAAAATGTTTCGAAAAATCCGGAGCAAAATCAAGGAGAGTTATGCTTCTTCGACGGACCTCCCCTAGAATTGTAGTCCAACGGCGAGGTAGAATAGATGACGGGACACTAAATGAAGATAAGCTGATAATTCCCACCGGAAAAAGTGATGTCGGCTTTTCAACAAGGATCACCTATCTCTCGAAAGAAGCAACAGACGATAGAGTAAGTGTTTTTGGTTTGTATCTGATATTTAGAATTCAACAATATGACTTGTTTACCAATTTTTATCAAAATTTAGATTGGGATACGTGGGATGAGTCAAACTGGCTTCCGAATGTATGATCTCAACTTTCTTTGGGGCCCGATCGCTTGTTTCCCCACCGTGGCCGTTTCTTGGAAAGTTAAGACGCCAGAAGAAATCAACGAAGAAAGTTTAGATATGTTCTTTGCCCTGAGGCCAAAATTGGATGTGCTTGTTCTTGGAGTTGGTGCGAGGAAGAATGTGGACATAGTTAGGAGGAACGTGGTGAAAGTCGCGGCCAAACACAGAGTAGGACTGGAATTGATGGTGACGGTAAGTTTTAGCTGTTTTTTATATTCTTCTTGGTCTAGGAAGATGCAGTCACAACATTCAACTTCCTCAACGATGAACACCGTTATGTGGCTGGAGCATTTTTTCCTCAAATAGATCTCAAAGTGAGTGATCGAGAAAACGCCGAGTCCCTGAATCTCCATCAATCAATCGATTATATCCCAATGAATCCGTTACTCGACAGCTACACTCATCCTATAGATGAAGGTGTCGGTATTGTAAATCGAATGTTTGGACCAGGAAAGAAGGCCCAAGAAGTGTTGGAGATCGCGAGAAACATCAAGGAATTGGATCGGCAGATCAAGGAAAACCGGATGTATATGAAAATGAAGGCCGAAGAGGAAAAATTAAGTGGAAAACTGATTACCAGAGGGCTTTTTGGAGAAAAAGTGATCGCAAATGATGAAGAGAAGAAGCACAGTGATCTGACGGTACAAAAAGAGGTCGAGCAGAGGTATTTGGAAGGGAAATTCGTAAAGAAAAAGGAGGTAAAACAAACTCGAAGAGACATGGAACTTGAGGATTGATCACATTAGGTCTTAAAATATTTGTCACATGTTTTGTTGAAAATTTGTAATTTCTTTCTTAGAAAAAGATATATCTGACGGTATTGTACTTGACATCTGATATTGGACTATCCATATTTATTTGAGAGCGAGTCAAAACATTACTTTTGTACGCCACTGGTGTCGTTAGCCGTGGAAGAAGAACTTTTTTCCCTGTCCGTGTTTGTATTGGCTGAATTTCCGGCGGGAGGAGAGCACAGGGATATCCGGAGAAGTTTGTTGCAACTGGGACGGTTTTCACGATCCTTTTGGAGGATCATCTGGACAAAAAACTTATATCAGGTTGAGTCAAAAGTTTCCCGCCATTTTTTGGTGACACTTCAAAACAAAATTTCTAGGGTCTGATTGAATGTATACAAAAATGGAAAGCATAGATGTTTAAGACATCCCTCGACAAAATTTTTGGTTGGTAATACTATTTCATTTTGGCTGTTTTAAAATATTTCAAAACTTAAAAAAATCCCCTGTTTGTAACAGGTTGTTAATCTAACGTAATCTACAGGCACTGCTTATGTAGACCACGTATATCTTGGGCACCTCAGCCTTGGTTAAAATTTTATAAAGAAATGGCGGGAAACTTTTGACTCAACCTAATATTACACATGAAAGAGATCCCTTACTTTCAAAGAAAAGAGAACATCCTTGTCAGTGATCTCACTCAGATCTATTTCCTTGTTCAAGATCGCGGCTCTGGCCTCCTTTCTGCTGCCTTTGAAGGGCGTTGTTCCCGCCATCATCCAGAATAACAGCACTCCTAAAGCCCAGACATCTGACTCCTTGCTGATCATCCGGAACCTCAGATATTCCGGGGCCATATATCTAGTCGTTCCGAGGGTTTTTCTTCTAACCACAGCCTCTGTCAGTGGCGATAATCTCGCTGCGCATCCGAAATCGATGAGTTTTACCCGGATCCCGGGCCCTTCCACGGTCACAAAGTTGTCCGGCTTCAGATCGCAATGAATAATGTCATTCTGGTGGATGAAGGATACCGAACGGAGGATTGGAACCCAATAACTGGCAACAAATGCCGTGCTAATCGGGAGTTTGTCCGCTCTTTTGTCGTAGAATATCTTATGTAAGGAGTCAAGGGCCAATTCCATGAACATGTATAAGGTCTGACGGGGAATGTGCTTGCTAAAAATATCAAATTAATAGAAGCAGTAAAATGTAAACAAAATTGGGTAATGTGACGCAACCAAGAAACACAATTATTTTTGCCAAAACTTGCCTTTTATTTGTTAAAACTTATCCAATTTGACCTTACACAAGGTGAAAAAACTTACATTGCGATGAGTTCGATGACAAACTCACTGTGCTGGAGCCTCTGCAATACTTCTACCTCAAATTCAGCCTGTTTCCCGAGTCGGATGACCTTCGGACTGGTCAGATCTATACATTTGACGGCAACAAACATCTCCTCATTGGAGAGATCGTTGGCCAAATGGACAGATGAGTAACCTCCTTCCCCCAGGGCCTCACAAATCATGTATTCTCGCTTCTTCCCGGTCTCCAATATGGTAACCTTCAATAAAATGAGAAAATAAATATATAACATCTTATTAAATTATACATTAGCAGAATAATATAATCTCACCTCCACGACCTGTCCGTATCCAAACTTTTCGTTTTCTGGATAGGAATCCTGATCAGGTTGGGTCACATCAATCTCCAGATCCGGGGATTGCATGACCGTCCCACCGGTGACGTACAAAAATTAAATGATTCATCCGGATTTTAGGGAATTCGAAGACCTAAAATTTTGCATAAAAATTTGAAAATTCGTAATTTTGGTGGTACCGCTATGACAAATAAGAATTTTACTTTGGAGACTGTTGTTCCTTTGAGGACTAGGTGATCCATGTTGGGAAGCCCACATCGCTCTTTCCGGTGGTAATTTTAAATTTATATTCAACTAGAGTTTCTTCTCTAACTGAAAGCATTGTAGGAGAGATCCGTCGAAGAAGCATAATTCGTCTCGCTGACATTGGATCTTGCGAGAAGAATTCTCGATTTTGCCCTAATACTTGCAGAATTATTTTGTAAAATAGACATTTCATACGATGAAATGTGTCCGCAAGAATACCGATTTTTGAAAAACAATGCAATTTTTACCCGTATAATTATAATCAACAACATAAAACAACAGAAAATTCAATTCTTGGTCATGAAAGAGCCGATTGGGATGATTTTGGGACGATTTTGGCGACTAAATTCTGTTGTTTTCCGATGTTTTCTGGGCCTTTTCTATAAATATCATTATCAAATAATTTCAAAATCAACTTACGATACTCCGACAAACATCATAGACATTGGAACAAGCGCACAGCATGGTGGGGATGATGAATAATCCATGGATTACACCCAAGGACACCACCAAAACCATCGTTTTCACGAATACTTCGCTCATATAAGTGTCCACAAACCTCAAACACATCACAAAGAAGATAGTGCTGAGGCCACATTGGATCAGTGGGTACCCGATCGATACCAATGAATGGAAAATCCTCTGCTGGGGGGACAAACAACGATGATCTTCGCCCATTCGATAGTAATGGTAAGTGATGTGGGCCGGGAAATCGACCGAAAAACCAATCGACATGATCGTGGTGGCCATCGAGATGGGATCCAAGTCCAATCCCCAATAAAACATAGACCCAAACACCCCCAAACAGATGGAAACGATCGATAAAGTGGCAATGGAAAGCGAGAAAATATGATGCATGAACAATAAACAAACAATGATCATGCAAATCAACGTGCAGATAGAAGATTGGACAGTCACTGGAACTAGGGTTTGGATCTGATCCAAGAAAGGAGCATCATCCACCCAAACAGAGGCCGAAAACTCGGGAAATTCATCGACGATTGAACGCCATTGATTCAGAAGAACGGAACGATACTCCCACGCCACCAATTCTTTTCCATGGAAGCCCATTATCACCATAAATTTGGATAAAGAACTGAAATATATAATGTTTTAGAGTGGAAATGAAAGTGCACAGTGCGAGTTGCCTTGTTTCTAATTCGCAATGTACAAAAGAATTCTTCAAAGTGTTGGATGGCTGGCAAAAAGGTACGGTACCAACTTGAACCACTTGGATAACGACGTAAACCCCAATCCTCTACAATTGTAAGCATTGTCTAGCTATTAAAAATTTAGATGTTACTCATATAAGGGTGGTCACAGAAGAATTTGCTTCGAATTTCTTCTGATGAGACAAAAATCAGTGTAAAGATTTTCTGCACCGATATTTGAGATTTATTCTCAAGTTAAGGGAAATTTCGGACAATTTTTTAAGTCTTCACCAGCAATGAATTTTAAAAATGAGTGCAGACCAATTTTCGCACTTATTTTCGCCTCAGCGGAAGAAATTCGAGGCAAAATCTTCTGTGACCACCCTTATATCGACAACTGAAATTCCGTATGCCCTAAATAAAAGGTAACCGTTTGAAGCCTTGTTGGGAAAATTTTGCAAAGCGCAATTAGTGGGTGCTAGCGCAGTGAATTCATAGCTTTTCCGCACAGTGCATTCCTTACCCAGTTTCATTGTCAAATCTGAGAAATCCGCCCCAATGATGATACTCAGGCCAGTTCAGAAAGGCATCCAGATGGTGTCTATCGTATCTGAGACTGTGATCCGATACTTCCTGCTCTTCTTCTTCCGTTTCTTCGGCAGCTGTCTCCTAAAACATTAAATATAATATAAATAATTAACAAGAAATATTGAAAAGACTGTTTATTGAACCTACCATAAATCTATCATAATCTCTGAGCCAAAAATGTGAGAATTCCGCGCCTAAATTATGTTTCTCCACTTCAAATCGTCGAATCATCTCTCGGATTCGCGTATTTCTGATCGGATCTTCCAGATTTGTCGCATTATTGATAAACAAAGTCATCGGAGAGTAACTCTGTTGAATATACTCGTCTCTCAACATGTTCATCTGAAATAATTTACCCATTTGAATTTGTTGTGATTTAAATTTTTATCGGATATCAAGTATAATATAATACATAAAAGTGATTTGTTGTAAAAACTTTGTAACTCACATCATTAATAACAGAATCAGCCAAAAACAATTTTTTGGGGGTAATTCGAGGAGTAATCGACAGGGTTCCATTCAAACTTGTTAACCAATAAATAATCAAAATAAGTAGGACTAAGACCGAGGTAAAGCTATTCGAAATCCAGGCACAATAACTCGACATAAAAGAGAGGAGCTAAAAATACAATTTTTAGATTTTTTAGGTACTAATGTAATTTAAACAATTATAGAAAAAAATTTTTATTGAATAAAATCCCAATATACGACCAAAAAATCTTAAAATTAAGTACCTTCTCCCTTAACCAATGCCTCAGTCTGTTCTGATCTCTCATTTTTCTCTGATCCATCGCCTCTTCATCGCTCATTTCAAATTTGCCCACCAACGCGATAACCGGACCATACATAAAAAGCTGATAAATGTAATCAAAGAAGATGGCCATAGTATTTCCAGCACAAAATAATCGAATTTCGGGGGTCGGAGCAAAAGTTCCAACTCCAAAAGCAAGGATATTGGTCAAGGAAGTGATAGTAATCGCGGGTCCAACATCAACCATAACTTCGGCAATACGATCTCTTAACGAATCACCCAGAACAACGTTGCGAGGGGCTAGAGACCTCTTTTTGGATTGTTTCGAACAGATCCGTTGCCAGGAATGAATCATCAAATAGGCGTCGTCCACACCTAAAATTATATAATTTTGGGCATGGTTACCATAAAAAATCGGTTAAAACGTAAATCTTACAATTTGAAAAAAATTAAAAATACGTTTTCAATGTTTACTTTGTACTTTCAGCAATTCAAGTCCTAAAATCACCATAAAACGGAATGCCAAAAATGGCGGGAAATGATAAATTCAAATCTTTTTTAACCTTTTTGAGCTTAAAAAAGGATGTAAATGGAATGTTGGTTGTTTTAAAACATTTTCCGATAATTAAAAAATGTTTACTTACCAATAGCCATCACCAAAAATGGAGTTACAGCCAAAATTGTTCCGAATCTAACTTTGAACCAAAACAAAAATCCCAGAGCGCTGGACGTGGCCAATAATGGACAAATGCACCCCACAATTGCCAAAGATAACTTGTGTTTGGTCCATTGGTTATAATAAAATGCACTGAAGCAGACGGAGATGATGGAAAAAGTGACCATGATGGCAAAACCCACAGATAGGTAGGGAAAGAGGGTCATTCCCGTGCGGATTATCTCATCTCTGGCCAAAGTGACGGTCAGAGCAAGTGGACGAATGGAACCACCATTGTATTGTCTAAAATATGAGCGTTGCATTTTTCTCCATATTTGCAAAATTTGATCTAAGCTTCCGGAAATAACCCTCAAAAGCCTTGATTTCTGTGTTTTACACGTTTATCACAACGTATACTGTACGTGCGGCTGATTGTTATTTTGAAAAATCAAATTTAAATTTTTTTTTGCATTTTCTTTTTGATTGATACCAAGTTCTAACTTCCTATTACAAATACTTTGAGGTTTGACTTTGCGGCGCCCATTTTTCAAGGTTTTTTACGTTTCCATTAAAGGTCAATTACAAGACATTACAATTTGAGAATTGGGGGAGTAATTCAGCGAGTAATGATGAAGGAATCACCGAATTCTCAAACCTTACTGCTTCATTTTTTGATAACCTTTACATTTTTATTTTCTAGAGATTGTAAAGGAAGTAAAGAAAATCAGAAATTTTTTTGCAAAAGAGGATTTAAAGTAAAATTGTTTTTTTGTATATTTTTGAAAGGGCCAGATCAATTACTTTTAAATTGTGCTTTTTACGGCGTGGGAAACGAAATGTCAAATTTTTCAAAAGTTCCCAAAATGAACTTTTTTTTCTCCGGAAATAGGTTTGATTGATGATTTGTCGATAAAAAGTCGGCGGTTGCAGGGAAACGCCTGCGGAAATGTTTGCAAAAAATAAACAATCTCTGATTTACGGGATCCCCGCAGGCGATTTTTGCTTCTAGAATTTTAGAAAAAAGCGGCAAAACCAAACAAAATTGAGTTTTTTTTTGAAAAAAATAAAAAAAATATGGCAAAACTTACTTATTGACAAAATCGGTGATTTGTCGCTCGTATTCGACCACATCGCTTTTGCTCGAA
Organism: Bursaphelenchus mucronatus; assembly: GCA_025436335.1. Taxonomy (NCBI): domain Eukaryota; kingdom Metazoa; phylum Nematoda; class Chromadorea; order Rhabditida; family Aphelenchoididae; genus Bursaphelenchus; species Bursaphelenchus mucronatus. The sequence goes on from CM046356.1 coordinate 7,573,080, forward strand.
TTGCTCGGTTTATCGGCTCTCAACTGCACCAAAATTAGCTTCAAGTTCTTGATATTTGTAGGCGATCCGGCCGTCATTTGATCGACCAAATTTTCAAATTTTTCGACGCCAAAAAAGTTTGGCGATAAGTCCAATTGCTTGCCCAGAATCGACATAAAAGGGAAGTTCAATTCGAGACGATCGTCGGAGGTATCCACGGCTGTTTGGTTCGATTTGTTGAGCTCATCGTTCAGGATTATTCCATTCTGAAAAAAAAGAAATCTGATCATGTTGTACTAGATTTTTAAAAGTGAGAATTCGCCAAACTTAAAGGACAAATCAGAATTAAATTTTTGCACAGACACTCCTTGGAGGTCGGAAATCAATTTCTGATAATGTTAGCTGATGTTTTGCAAGAAGAGCCGAGATATTCAACAAAAACTTTTGGCGAGAGATTATGGAAAATGATGAGAATTGGTCAGAAAAAACCCTTTCTGGCCATATTTTCGGTAATTTTGTGTCAAAAAATTAAGATTTAAATTCGGGCCAAGTGTTATTAAAATTCGTAAAAATTTTCTTCAACGTACTCTGAACTGCCTAATCGGCTCATTCATTTCGCAAAAATCGGTGCAAAACTTGTAGAAAGGTCGGCCCGTCAATTTGAAATTAGTCCCAATATAATCGACCAGTTCCATGGTCTCATTTAATTCCAAAGCTCCAATCATATTTCCATTTGGATCCTTGGGAGTCACGAATATTATGGTGTTCAAGGGCTCTCCCCCAATATTATCATAGAATTTCTCGTAAGCCGCGAATTCATCGTAACTCCGAGCTCCGATGGGTGTGTAGCCTGTCTTGAGGTCATCTTCTTGGTCGGTTAAAGCTACTTTGACTGAGGTAATCAGGGTGAAAAAGGAGATTATCTGAAAATGGTCATCAAATTTGTTTGCGTCAATTTTTAATGGTAATGCTGTCTGATTTTAATCAAATTTTGCTCCGATATTCTTTATCGCATTTTAATCCTTCAAAATGTTTACTAAAAATGTTTTTTTGTTCAAATTTGTAACTTGAAATTCACATAACCGTTTTAGCTTTCGACCTAACGATAAGTATGTCGATGTAAAGTTTTGTCCTATAGTTTGTGAGAATTTGTGCCAAGAGTCATCTAAATTCAAAAGAATTTTCCTTGAAGATTTCATTAAAAGTCCCTAAAAATGCTAAAGAATTTCCTTGAAGATTTAATTAAAAGTCCCTAAAAATGCTTACAATTAGAATTGTGATTGGATAATCAGCCACAAGATGGCCAATTGTTCTGAAAATCTTGTCGGAAATCTGATTGACACAAGTCCCAGAGAGTTTTACATTTTTTTCCGAGGTCAGATCCGAGTCAGAAGTTGTGGGAGTGGACTCTTCCGAGGAGGTGACTGAGATTGTCGTCACTCCGAACCCATTTTCCATGGATTTTACCATGATTTTTGGGAGAAATGAGGCACTGTGGGTTATTGATCAGGTGATTGGGTGATCTGAAAAGACTTAAATTCAAATTTTAAGATCAAAACAATTAAAAACATATTATCCACAACAAAAAAATCAAAAAAATAATTAATAAAAAAAGAAAAATTGTTGTATATTATATACCCATGGGCTATACGATAGCAAAGACTGTATGCAATTTTTCTTTCTACTTTCTTTTGATTGCGCAATAGCCAAAAGTCATAAAAGTTTACATTTCTTGTCAATTTTTGCGAAAAATCAGCGGGAAACCGAGAGCTTTTGAAGACATAAAGCACAGTAGAGTAATAACAAGCAAAGTTTTTTGGGCGGGAGTTAATGAAAGTGCAGATTTTTGGGTTTTCGAAAACTACAGGACAAAGCTCTACTGTAAACCACAAGACACACATAGTTGTAGGAAGGTTCAAAACCTAAAGTTACACGTACAAAGTTCTGAAAAGTCTTTGAAAAATGTGTAAAGAACAGAGGTTAAAAGGTAAAATGGGGAGTGATGACCAGAGTCGAAAATAGCCTTTGATTGTAACTTTGGCAATTTCTTGAGTAGGAAAAATTGCACTTCCCTTCCCAATTGTAGCATAAATCGCAATTGTTATAAAATCCTGATTCCCAACAAAGAAATGACCATTTTCTAAAAGTCTTAGAGCTCGATGACGGCGGATTAGCCGCCCTTTCCGAGCGATCACATCATTTGGTGCCCTTTCTTCCGGTCATTTCCTTCAAATAATTAAAACATTTTAACTTCCACAAGGTCCCTTATAAGCAACCCTTCCTTTTTTGGGATTTTCAATTTGTCGGGATATCAAAAATCTCATTTTTGGAATAAAAAAACGCGACAGAAGAGGGGATTGTGACATAAAGCCGATTTCCGCAAAGACCGGTTTTCCAGGACTTTCTGGAAGGCAACCAAATATTCCCTTTTCCAATTACTTTTCACTTTCAAAAAAGTAATCATTCCCTCCGGCGATTAATATGTTTGGGATGCAATTTATCGCCTTACAAGGTAATGCATCTGCCACTAATAAAAAGTAATAAAATTGTACAAAAAATGTCAATAATTTTTTTTGGAGTACGAAAACTTGTCGCTTATAAATATATGACCTGAATCGTGTCGACTTTCTGACGTTTTTTATTACAATTTTTAATCGGATCATTTAAAAAAAACGTATTCGAAATTAAAATGCGCGGCCCAAAAATGGGAAAGAACTTGATTCGAAAAGAGTTTCGAATCATTTTAAAGTCGAAAACACAAAAAAAAACAAAGTTATGGGGCTGAAAGTAAAGGGAATGGAATCATATCACATTACTCTGAGTTGACATTTTTAGGACGTCATTTACCTGATGGGATGAAGCGACTTTTAAGAGGAAAATACCCCGTTTTATTTTCTCCCAAAATTTGAAGTCGGCGAAGGCATCTTTTCTCTGACCGTCTCTCCCTATTTATCATTATTTCTCGTCAAAAGTCTTTGTTGAATATCTCGGCTCCAGAGTATACGCTGAAATTCCCAGAATTTCAAATCAATATTACCTGTGAAAAATTCAGTTCGTCAATAATTTTTATGAGAATTTCATCAACAACCCCCTACATAATGTAATCATCTAGCCTCAGAACGAAATGAAGACATCGTAAGTTAAGCTAAATGGTCAGCGCTCACAGTTTCATAAATTCTATAAAACTACACCAGTTTCCATTACCTTGCTCTTAGAGGTAAGATCAAGAAGCCGAAAGGCATACCAAACCGCCCAAAGATGTGGTTTGCCTTTTCCGATCACAAAACTCCGAATCTTTTTTTGCGAGGCGATTGTTTGGAGAAGAGCCGTGAATGGGATAGCTGTGACGTCACAATGCCATCTTTCAACGCCCTCTCCAAGTCGGTCACTTATCATTGCCGGAAACGGTTCAAAACGCCCGTTAATTAACAACGACCTTGATTCGGAGAATTTTTTGAGATTTTTAAATGTTTTATTGTTACAAAAAGAAAGACGGAGATGGTTGAAAATTTACAATTTTACACGATTGTGTAAAAGAAATGAAGCAGGAAGCTTTGGAATGATATTTGCAAGTTGTGGGTGGGCTGGAAGAAGTGTTGCGCATAATAACGACGCCATCTTGCTTATTTGGGTATTCGTTCCAAAATGAGGTCGATTTACCGTCACTTTCTGTAGGAATATTTTCAGAATCATCAAGACTTGAATACTTTTTTTTTGGAAGCTTCCAGAACAGAGGGATGTATACATTAGTATGTTTTCAATACTGATTTTATCTTTATTATAGTTTTCTTCGCGGTATATTCTTTCAATATACCGCAAAAAACATCATGTCACACGTCAAGAAAAATGTTTCCGTTCAATAGCGATCAATAAAAAACGAAACGACACAAGAAATATCGAATTTCGCCAAAAATATTTTTTTTCCGAATGAATTTTTATTCTGTGGCACGATAATTTTGTGGCGTTTCGCCGTTTCCGATAATTCCTGTGTTGTTTGGACATTTTGGAAAGTTATTGAAGGGAAACATTTTCTTCTATTTTTTCTTGACGTGTGTCATGTCAGTCAATCTGTGTTTTGTCTCTAAACACGTTAATTTTTTGTTTCGGTTAAATTGCATATAAATTGGTGTTTAATTGAAGAGCTAACGTAAGAATCGAAAAAGACTACCACAGGGGGCTGACAAAAATAAGCTTGGTGCACACTCGCTAAATGCCGTAAAAAGGAGTGACAGAAAGCAAAGAATATTTGGTCAAAACGCATCTATTTTTGAACCGGAGTTCGTCAAACTCAACATAATTTTATGCAGTTATATCGTGCAGTTCACGTAGGTCATAACCATGGCAAAAATTAAAAAAAAATTTTATGGACAACTAAATAATTGTCGATATTCTCATTTTGAAGATTAATGTCTCAAATATGATGCTTATGAAGACCGCCACGGGCCTTATATAGTTCCTAACAATCACTGAATAAAGTACAACCGGCTTCCGCCATGCCTATAATCTCCCTTACCTTCTTCCATGGGTACAATTGGGTCAACTTTTCACGATCTTTTGTGATGTCATAATAATCAGTGCTCAATTTCTACGTCATTGATCAGGGTGTAAATCCGCCGACTTGGGATAGTTTAATAATTAATTAGGAAAGAATGGGCACATTGAGTAGTCTGATAAGACCTCTTTTGCGTTTGTTTTTTCTCTTAGAAACCGTTGATAACACTACTTTTGATTGCATAAAATGGCTCATCTAGAATAAACTAGAACAATCAAGATATTTACACATACCTCAAACAAAGCTTTTGTGAAATTTGTTTGTTTACAATGTATTTTGAAGAGTAATCGATAAAATCTGTGAGTTTTTGGTCATGACGACTAGGTAAAAGGGTAATACCCTTTTACGATCATTCCTTCGGTCTGGTATAATATTTCCCTTTTAATTGGGACTCGTCTACGTCTTGAGTCATTCTGTTTTTTGCGACTTTGATCCGAATCTTTTATTACAAAATCAAAGTAAGCCTTTAAAAGAAAACTAAGCGGCTTAAACCATCAAACAAAACTACGGCCATTATCACTCTCAACAAATTTACACACAATTACAAGGTCAATAACAACGCTGCCAACAAGCAGAGAACATTAATAAAGGCTGTAACAGCACTTTTAGGAGTGGTGGTCAATGGAGCGTCGGTTGGACGAAGTGGAGCCACATCTTCAACAAACTTCACATCGTTATCTAGATTTTCTCTGATGGCCAATGCAATCTTTGGCTTGGTTAAATCCACGGCCGAGATTTGAATACAGTAATCTCTCAGGAAACTCTTCCCAAGGACTGCGTGTTTTTTGTCATGAGACTTAACAAACACTTTTACTTCTTCGCGGTACGTATCGTCGGAGGAATAATATTTGAAGTTATCCTCGTTCACACTATAGTCTTTGTCGCCAATCTTCACAGAGAAAGAGGGAATAGCTTCTTCTGTCTGAATATTGGCATAGAACTGATCGTAGACTTCTTTTGGAAGGTAAGTCTGGCCATCAAAGGAGAATGTAAACTCTTCGATTTTGGTGTCGGTACCATTGATGGTTAAGCTATAAACATGGACATATTTAAAAAAGATTGGCTACATAAATTCAAATCATAATTCCAAAATTAGTTTTTTTTTAACATTTAAACCTACCTTCCTTTGACAGTCCATCCCTTTTTGGACACGGTATCCACAGCCGTGTTAAGAGCCCCACAGCCTTCGAGTTGATCGTTGTTAGCAATATGCGTACCTTTAGGGTCTTTCAATTTCTTGTCATGCTGAAATAATATTTTTTATGGTCCTCCACATTACGGTATTAGTACTATAAAAAGGTTCCCTTACCAGTTGCTGCTCGAACGGTCCTCTGCGAACCAGCAATTTCTTATTTTTGGCTAAAATTTTCTGTAGAATTGCATTGTTTTCAATTTTTTCGGTGAAATCAAGCCCGAGCACTCCTTCCGAAAGCAAGGTCAAGACCTTCGTTTCTGGAGTCTCCTCAACGACTGGCAAAAGAGCTTCGTTCTCTCCATCGAATAGAGCTGACTTCAGGAAACCTTTGTATTTCTTTCCAATCAATTGAATTGCTTTGTACTAAAATTAGCAAACAGTAGTATTATACATAATAGGCTTGAGTAATCGGATCGTTTTTGTATTAAAACTTACCCTCTGTGGAGATGTGATATTCAAGTCTGAGTCATATTTACCGTTGTACGTCCTGAAAAAAGAAATTATAGGATGTACAAAAAGTCCGTCTATAATAAAGTTAAAGAAAGTACTCTTACTTGGGATCGTATGTTTTCTCGTGATGGATTGTGTAGTTTTGGAAAGCGGGACCCAGGAAGAAGTAGTCAGCGTAGTCAAGTCTGAGCTCAACTTCATGCACATCCTTGGGATCATTTAGAAACTGGACTGCCACAACTGGGGTATCTGAAAAAATTATTTTTGATAAATTTCATATTGAAAGTTGAAATCATAATAACATATCTTAGACATGAATTCGGCAATATGACTGGACTTTCCCAAACTATTAAAGTATGACTAGGCAACTATGGTTTATGGGGTCAGAACTCAAACCCTGGCTTTGTTTAAGGCCTTTTCTTAACAATAAAAGGAAAGATGTCCAAAATCGTTACTGATCTACTGCCGAATGCAATGCGTAAAAAAACCGCAGTAAAGCATTTACAATACTTTTTTGGTCATTATAACACTAATGCAACTTGGTTTTACTCTTGCATAAACTGAGTCATATTTTACAAACTAAGCAAAGCCTTGTCTTAGGCTCCACTACAACGCCTCTTAAAGCCATTAGATTCCCACCACTTACCCCCAGAATATCCCTCTCCCACCGGGAGTGCGCGGATTGCGATGAAATTGCACACGAACAACGAAACAACGAGTAGTCTCATCGTTACTTACAAACTGATTGCCCAAGAATGTATAAGGCATTATTTATAAGAAGGACTCGCCTCTTCCATTTTGAGATAAGAAATAATTTTCCTGATGAAATCAACGCTAAAACAAAGGAGCTTAAGTTGCAATGTCAACATTGAATTTAGATGAAACGTATTTGAAATGATAATGAGTCATTTATGAATTGTTCACAATAGCAAAGTCTTAAATACCAAAGTAAAATTGTATTTAAATCGTTGAAACAGAAATATTTCTCAAAAAAAAGGTCAAGTTCACCAAAAAGGAGTGCCAATTTCTTTTATTTGCATCATTCTCCAGCGTTTCTTTCAACATTTGTATGACTGATTAGGTTCAAAGTTAGTCATGGCTCTGAGTAATTGAGGCTTCTTTTTTGTATTTTAATCCAGCGGTCGAGGATACTGTAAACTACGACATATTCGCGTCATCTCCGGGTCTTGGAGCAAAAATATATACATAATATTCCAAGTAAAAAATTTCAATCTCTGATCGCCAAAGGTAATATAGAGCGCTAAAAAGATCGTAACTTTCTTATTACATTACTTTATTACTTAGAGAATAGATAAAAACAATATATTTATAAAGTAATATTATACTAGAGAGTTTATTAAAAGAGTCTTCTCGTCGTTGTGATTATTGTTGAGATGTCCAGAAAGTGTTCTCGACTTTTGCTTCTTTCTCCATTTCCATTCGCTCCGATTTACTCCAAATCCGCGGGTCGAGATCGCTGAAGAATTAAGTATATTATACTAGACAGCATGCGTAAAATAAGTGCAAGATGTTGCTTATACTAATTTTTTAAAAATTATTTCGGTTGAAAAAGGTAGATGATTCGCTTACGATTCATGTCAGACAGCTTTTTGACCATTTTTATTTACTAAACAACTACTTTTCAACTATTTTACACCACTTTATAAAATCTTCTGCAAAAGCAGTACGAATATAGAAACAGCCGTCGATTGTTTTTGTAACTGCTTAAGGAGTCTCGGATTTCCGTAAAAATATCTTTCTTTTGCTTTCGGCCGCCTCCGCAAGCGATTGTAAGTAAAATTGATTAATTGGGCTGACTATTATATTTGACAGAGTCTTATTAATTTTGAGGAAAGTAATTCGCCCAGAGACAAATGCTGATTGGATCGCGATGTCATTGTAAAAACAAGTCTACGTAGCAAGAAAGTTGACTGTAGTCTGGAACTTTTAATTTGAGCTATTTTCGATTGTCATGGAGAATATAAAAGATAAGAAAAAGTTCCGCAAACTAGGCTATAAATATTATACCAGAGTGAATGACTGCTTAACAAAAGAAATTCAAACAGACTGTATATGTTTCTATCTATCTTAATCATAGCAAAATTTCCAAAACAATCCGTCATTTTTTTGGACATTTTTTAAAATTTTTCTGTTTTCAGATTTGTTCGTATAAAATGTCGCCCTATCACATCTCTGAGTTATTTGGCTAATCCTTCAGTTTCAAAATGTGTAACTAATTAGCGCTTAAACAGTTCAAAGTCTAACTATTTCCTTTTATGGCGCCCATATAAAGAAGTTGGGATTAGATATAGCCTCAGGGATTATATCCGTCTATAGCCTTCAAACTTCCTTATTCCTCAAACTGTTTCTAGAAAGTCGTTTTATTGTCCCTAACGTAGACACAACAACATCACGATGAGTAACCTTATATTACTTTAGATGCCCTGAGGCCATGTTTGCCCCGAGGGCCCCAAAACAAATGCCATTAAAGTTTTAATGACGTTCCCGAACGGATGGGCGTAGAACTGTTTGTTAAGGCGAGATTTTTACAGATAAATTTAGGACTACTTACAACATTGTACTTCAAAAAAATTTTTTGTTTTATAAAACCGGTCAAATTTGAAGCGATTGCTATTAAAAACCGAAAAAATCTCGATGCAAAATCAAGAAATATCAAGATTTCAGATTTGATGACTAGATGACACAAAAATTTTTAGGAGATTTTTTTTGCGATTGTCTAATTTTTGCTATGCATACTTTCTCTGAAAACATCTATATAGTTTTGCACTAAGTCCACCCTTACCTAGTTATTGCCACAATGACGTGTATTTTCTGCATTTTTTTAATTATGATAATTTCGAATATTTTTGAAGTTTCTCCAAAAAAATCCGACGTAAAATGATTGAAGAGTATTAGGCTCAGCAGGAACTCACCTTAAAAAGTACCGGATCCCCCATATAAGCGGCCGAACCGCCGCGGCCGTAGAAGCCGGGCCGGAAGTTGCCGCGTCCTGAGACCAACGACCCGCCCGACGGCGCCAGACTGATCCACTTGGCGTTGCGGCGGAAGTAGTAGCTGTCCATGTCGTCCGCCTTGCCCGACTGCACCACCAACAACATGAACAGGGCGAGGATTACGGTAGACAACGGCGACATTTGCAATTGGACCGGCTAGGGCGCCTTGAGAGAATAAAGTGCGACCGCAGAGCGACGTTCTTTCCGCTTGTGCCCTCTGGGCTTTGTTTCACTCGCGCCGCCCCCTTCATGCCCTCTGGGCCCACAATTGACAATCACCATAAAAATAGACAAATGGCCACAAATTCGCCCCGCAGCGTAATCAATGAGCCCATTCTTTATTTTTGGGTTAATTTTTGATTAAATCAAAAGATTGCCGCAGGGCAAAAACTTAATTTAAATTTTATAACCCGACACCCCCTACTTTTTATGACCCGGAGGGCATTACGTTTCGGTGAAATCATCGGGGAAATGACCACAGTTACGAAATTTTCACGGAAAATCAGACAGACCTTGTACACACAGTAACACGTAAACTACAATTAGAAAAAGTTTTTGAAAAAGAGCCGAACTTAAAACAAAACTAATGTCTAAGGAGTTTCAAGGCATTTTTTGAGAGCTAAATTCAATTTAAATGAGCGGAATGACCTAGACTGTCTGAAATTTCTAGAAATCAATCAACCACGCCTTTGACACCAAATTCGATGATAATCTGAGATCAAATCACCATCAAGTATAATATAATTACTCCAGTCAATTTCAGATGGCCATCGTTTGCATAGCTGATCATGGTCGAGACCAGGAAGCATTATTACCACTTATGTTACAATTAACGGCACTAATCATCTCCGTATAAGTAATATCTCGAAAAGTCGTCTAATATAATTTACTTGCAGACTTTTCAACTTTTGCTCTGCAATTCTATGTTTTATCCATAATATTCAAAATCAAAGTGCAATTCCAAGTTATGGTCTTAATTTGACTTCTTGACCCTCAGGCGATAATATGACTCAATAATTTCCTCGATGTTTTAGTCATCATTAATGTCTCATACTTAGAATTTGAAACCAATTCTTGACCTTAAACAGACTCCTTATAAGAGAACGCCAGCTTTGAATCAAATCATATTAGTTTCCTTTTTTATCGACCATGGTAAGTCTTTTTTGAAGTAATATATTGATATTATTGTGTAAGTTATAATATTAAATTGATTCAGGTCTCCCATTTGGTTGTCATTTCCCTTATTGTTGTCGTCAGTGGAGTTTCGGCGGGGTAAGTGAGCCCAGATTAAGAGTAAAAATTCATTGTCTCACGAATGACAAGTCTCTTTTATTAAAGAGTTCCATGGATAATATAATTTTTCTGTTTTCCTCTAGGTAATATATTAATAAAAGCTGTATTCTAGACCTCCCGTATACCCCTACGGACAACAAGGCCAACAATACCCCCAGCAACACTATCCCCCTCAACAATATCCCCAGCATTACCCCCAAAATCAATATCCCCAGCAACCTCAGCAGCCCGCCTATGGCAATCCTCCTCCCCCACAACAGGGATACCCTCAGGGCTACAACGGAGGCAACGGATACGGTGGCTACAACAAACCGCCGGTCTATCATCAAGGCCAAGATGAATATAATGGAGGTCCCCAGAATCCCCCTTATGGAGGAAACGGTGGAGGAATCTATGATCCCGTCACCCCACCACCAGAGGACTGCTGAACGTATTTACGACACTTTTCCAGCATTTATTGATTGATTGACATCATTTTTTTGGGAGGAAATTAAATTTTGTTTCTTTTTTCATTGATAATACAATTTGGTGTAATATAAAAGAGTGGCAAAGATGTAGCAAGACCAAGGGATTTGTCTCCTCTTCAAAGCTTATCAAATTTTCTGTCATTGTATAACCTGAGTGAGACGCATTTCGGCAGGTAAGATTCCAGAAAATGCGTCGTCGTTACTACTACAATATGCGAGAAAAGAGTAAGAAAAATTTGGATATTTGTTTATAAAGTCTTTATAATCTTGAAGACATCATAATCAGCTCGAATATCACTTGTCTTGTCGGTATTATAACTGTCGATGACGTATTTTTAGGACGCGTTTTTTTCTGCTCCTTCCCACCGATAAAAAACAAATCTCTCTGTCCATTCGGGCGCTCATTCGATCTTCCATCAACCCGTCGACCTAGTCGACCCTTGCTAACCCTCTTATTTGGACCCTAACTTAATATTTTAAGTGATTTTTAACTATTATGGCCCCCAATCCATCGTGCACTTATCGTCCAATCATTCATCCAATGGACAGATGGCCTCAGCAGATGGACGGTTATAAGAAACGAGATAAAGTTGGTTCCGGAAACTTTGCTACCGTCTACCGGGGAAGTTTGACTTCAGAGCCCAACAGGAAATGCGCTCTTAAAATTATCAAGGTAGGTAAATCTAAATGGATTGTGGTGATATTCATGAGGAATATGCGGCCTTTTCTTTGGTCTTTCGAACAAACTTAATAACTGCGGACATATTTGTATATCTGAGATACTTTTTGAACTAAAATTGAGAAAAAATTATATTACTTTAGACATTCAGCTCGAGTGTAACATATTTTTTAGCTCAGTGATATCGATGAAAAGTCCAGGTGTCTTCACCAACAAGAATTCAGCTTCCTCAGAGATCTCGTCCACGAGAATGTTGTCAAAGCCCACACTTCTTTCTTCGCTGATGTAAGTACAATACTGTACTTGCGAGACATTATTTGTGTATTTGCAGATGAACACATACGTTCTTGTTATGGAGGACATGGGAGATCAGGATTTGGAGGCATATGTCAGAAATGAACTTCTCTCCGAATACCGTCTGATCCCCGAATACAGAATCTGGAGATATTTGACTCAGATTGCTAATGCTGTCACCTTTATTCACAGCAAGAATGTCCTTCATAGAGGTGAGTTTTAACTGAATGTAAGGATGGTGGGATCACTTGTTTGTATTGACTGGCGAAGAGTCCCGTTAAAAAACTCCATCCAATATTGTTCATGTGTTTTGTTTTTATTACCTATATTTTTTTAGATCTGAAAACATCCAATATTCTCAAATCCGGATCTTTAGTCAAGATCGGCGACTTTGGATTGAGTAAGCGGGTCAAGCCTGGAGAAAAGTACACTGAGAGATGTGGAACACCTTTCTACCTGGCCCCAGAACGCATGGGAAGAAAGGATTATGGATTCCCATCAGATGTGTGGAGTTTGGGCTGTATTTTCTATGAGGTAAGGGGTTCACTGTCTTAAAATGTCTATTGCTACTAAATTAATCTTTAAGGTCTTTAAGTTGCTATTTTTTTTTTGTCAAAAGTCAACTTTTGTCTAGTATAATATAAATTTTTAAGATGTGCACCGGAGTATCTCCATACTTTGGGGAACGGTCCAACGAGTACAGTCTGAGGAACAAGATCATCAATTCCGATTGTCCACCCATCTCCGAAGATTGTTACAGCTTTTTTGTGGAAGATTTGATTGCCTCCATGCTCCAAAAAGACCCTGCTTATCGTCCAGATGCCGCGTTTGTCGCCGCTTACTCCCGCAAGATTGATAATTACTATAGAACCAAGTTCCCAGATCTCCCCGACATCTAAATCCATCTGATATTACCCAAGATTATTAACTCTCGCTTCGTATGTTCTAACCTTCAAAATAGTTTTTTTTTCATTACAATAGTTACTCATAATAATGTCTTAATAAATTGCGCTTATACAAGTTTATTCACTTTGGCATGTTAACATCAGTATGTACAGAATAACAAACGTTTTATATTATATTGTAGTAGACATGTAATCTATTTGAAAAACCTCTTCCGATAGGTTCCTGGGGCTGAATTCGGATGAACCGAGCCGAATCCACTGGCCCTCCGCGGACAAGGGCAATATCCCCCATCCTTTCCAGTCAGTCCAGGCGCTCCATCTTCGGCTGGTCTCCCATCTTGTCCATCTAGACCAGGTTCTCCAGTTTTCCCTTCTTCTCCTGGAGGCCCTTGTTCCCCGGGTACGGCATAATTTCCTTGTCTTCCTGGGTGCCCAGGCAAGCCCTCAGGGCCAATGGGACCTGGAGGACCCAGCTGTGGCACCGCCCTGGTCCCATCCAATCCATGGATACCAGGTCTTCCCGGAGTGCCTTTTTCTCCCTCCGGTCCTGCATCCCCTTCTGTTCCAGGGGGTCCGGAATAGGCATCAATGCCGGGCTGACCTCTCAGGCCGGGATATCCATTTGGTCCAGGCTGTCCCACGGGTCCTGGCAACCCAGGAGGTCCAGTTCTTCCAGGAGGGCATTGAATACAGCCTCCTTTCTTGGGGAAATCGCCAACCAATGCTACTCCAGGAGCTCCCGGTCTGCCTCTCTTTCCGTTCTCCCCATCTTCTCCTCTCTCACCCTTGTCTCCGACTGCGCCAGGTGGTCCCGGAGGGCAATTGTTCCGTTGGCAAGCACATCCAGCATTTCTTTTTATCCTCTCCGAAGATGAAGATGATAATTCAAACATTCCATTCCAGGCGTCGTCCGCAATGTTTCGGAAATCTATCATATCAGTCATAATTTCGGCGTAGAGCGAGTTCATGTCCTGGTAAATGTAAACCATCGTGGCCAAGTAGGCCAGGATAAAAACCCCGGCCGAGCTCGAGACAAGAGTCACCAAGAGTTTGGTCATCTGAAAATTGTGAATTTGAGAGTAAGAAAGGGTAGTAAAACCAACAGTGGGTATAGTAAATCGTACAGCGGGTGAACGTGGGATGCTTTAATGCCAAAATATGATCCATTGAAAATTAGACGAAAATGGAAAATTTGATGACAAATAAAAATTTTTTATTACGTAAAATACGCAGGATAAAAAATAAAAAGAATTTAAAAACTCTGAAATCAGGGAATGGGGAAACTGTAATTGGAAAGAAATGAGTTTTCGAACAACAACATCTTTTAAAGCCATTTTCAATCTAAAATAACTTCGGATGTGCTGTCTCACTGAAGTATAATGCCGATATAGTAAAATACGAATGCTGTACGACTGTAACTGATCAGACCATTTACACTTATAGATCTCGTGCAACCATTTATAGTAATACGATAAGTCATACACCCACGTCATCAATAAAATAAAAAAGGTGAGCTCCTCGAGGGGGCTAGGTGTGATGGGGGTGATTTCAGTGGAAGTGAGTCCGAGCCCTCACTTTTATAGCGCGAACACATTCCATTGACGAAAAGAGTCGATCGACGGAAAGGAGGTCCCATCACTTTCAGCGCCGCCGGGTCTGGAATCTCCATTGTCTCAATTTTCACACTGATAATCGCTGATAATGCTAAATTGCGAGCGATTTTAAGGAGAGAGCGATAACAGGGGGAGGGATCAGAGAAAACGAGGTATTTTATACCATGCATAGTAATAGAAACATCATGAATAATATGAAAAGTCGATGGAATCTGTTTTTTTTAAGCGTCGGTATTTTTCACTTAGCAATTGGCGGTTCATCGCAAAAATTTTAGAAGTACATAAGCAACCCTTTCTGAATGAGTTATGACAATTTTTATATTACCATGTACAATATAAAAAAAGTCTTTGATAGCTAAGGGTTTCTTTTATTAACGCGTTCTATTCTGAAGAATATAGGGATTAGACGATTTCAATCAATTGCAAATTATTTTACGTTTATTACGCTCATTATCCGGACATTATCCATGATGATTACAATTTGGATCATCGGAAAAATCTTTTTGATCTCTATTTAAAGTGGTTAATTAACACCCTTAAAGACGGCGACTAGACGATAATGAGCACATAAATTGCAACGAGGGTTGAAATACTTCACTTCCGATTTTGTCCTTGATGTCCAATATCATGTACAATATAACATTGTCAAATTTCATAAGACTTCCGTCTCTTTTCTGTTTTCTCATTTGTCGATCGCACTTCCTTGACTCCTCCGATGATAATCGACCCCTCTCCTCGATGTCCAACAATTTTTTTCATCGACGGAAATCGTAAATCTTGAGAGTCCAATCGAAGTTTATTTTTATCCGAATAAAGCCCTCTGGAATCGAAAGACAAAAGAGGGAATTCCAGGAGAGCGGAGATATTGTTTTTCCATGTTTCCGTTGACTAATGGAATTTTCATCGACTCGCTGTCACTGAGTCATCCGAAAGTGAGGGAAACCTTCGAGAAAATTTGATGATGCGCCGAATGAAAGAAAGGTCATTTATAAATAAACCATTTGTCAAAAAAGTCAGACTCTTAGGGTTTTTAAAGACTCTGAGTAATTTTTATATTTTAATTTTTACATTATTGGCAAAAAATTAATTTTAAAGAAAATTTTGGAAAAATTTTGGGTTTTGATGTTGTAAACGAAAAATTAATGGTAAAGATTTAAACATTTTTGTCGAAAGACCTGAAAATTTATGCAAAAAATTAAAAAATTTTTGATGACTAAATCAAAGCAAATCTGATTTTCTTACCTCTAGGTTGATGTTTATACCACTTTCTACATAATTTTACTTGTTTCACTGAACAGTAGCGATAAGGAACTAATTATTTTTCTTGTTTCCCTCCAAAACTCATCCAAATTCCCATTTTAATCACCAATTTGTCGCTGAGAATGATCCAAAACAAAGCCGCTGAAAGAGTAGCGCCCTTCAAAGTACCCTTTTAAAAGTTTTCATTTGAATTTTGCCGAAACTCATCCTCGGAAGTCACAAAATCACCTTTTTATTCTCATTTTGGCGTCTCATTGTCTGATCGCACGTGAAAAATTGAAATCTCATCGACGAATTCATTGACGAAATTCGAGGAAAAACCTCGCTGAACTCTTATTATTATAGAAAATGACGGATGAGCAGGATGTTGGAGGGGAGGAATGTTGCTTTAATCATAAGATGATAAGTTAAAATGTAAGGTCTCTGGGTGAGGGGAAATGATGGATCTAGGGCAGGACCATGGTTGGGGGATGACTAAAGGCATAATTGACAAAATATCAAACTTTTAAAGGCCTCTTTGGGTATTCCATTTGACCAAAAGTATAAACATTGTAATTTGTATAAATTGTTTGATGTCTAAGACAATTTCCAGGTCACTGTTGTTTTTCTACATTATTCCATCACCATCTTTATCCAGTTTTGGTTTTCTTTTTTTACATTATATTATACTTGCTTTCAAACCTTAAAAATTCTGTTTTTCTGAGACGCTTGTCAACAAATTGGTTCTCGACTTGTTAAAAAACATGTCAAGCTCTGTGGAATTACTTCCGAAAACTCGGGTCTTGACAACGAAAAAGGAATTTGTTTTGGGATTAGCGCTTCACAGATCCTAATCAGGCCTCGTTCCGAAGACGCGAGCAAAAGTGAGAACATCGGGATGTTCCGTGATTTATGTCAAACCAATGTTATTCTAAGCTCGGATCTGGGGACGTTTATAAAAACATCAAAAGTGTGGGGTTACTGAAAACAAGATTTACTGATAACTTTTTGAGTGATTTCTGGAAAAAATTGTTATTTGACAAGTTGATAAATGGGGCAAGGAGGTGGTGTTTGACGCCTTAGGAAATGCGGGGGCAAGAATTTACTGGATTTGTGGTTTAGTGCAACAATTCGATTTGTGATGTCAATCTTATTGCACTTGAACAAGACGATGGCTAAAAAATGTCGAAGCAAATGAAGGCAGAGGAAGTCGACTTATAATAAGACCAGGCATAAGAGGTTGTGTTGACTTTTTTAGCCATACGGTACAAAAATAAGAGAAGTTTAGACTATTATATTACACTTGACCAGCTGATATTTATTGCAATTTAAAAGTCGGTAACGCGCAATTTGAAGGTAGCTGTTATCAGCGATACGGAACTTAGGTCATTTTGATTTGGTTGTTCTATGAATCAATCATATTGGTTTTGGTTCTTGTAATTCACTAGCCACAACAGATAACTAAAGTAATATAAGCGCCTATAAAAAACAATTTGGTAATTAAAAACATAAACATGCGACTTGCAGCACATTGAGGAGCATTGAACTATGTTATTTTGATATTTTCTATATCAATTATGTGAGAACTGGCAGTTATCTTGTACTTGATTGAAAGGATGACTAATTGTCAAATACTATTGATATAAGGTTAAAAACGCAAATGGAAACGCCTATAACTTTTTAGAAGCCAGATGTGAGTTTATAATATTAGACTTTATAAAACAGATGTCTAAAATAGTGTCGAGATCAGCGAGATCATTCTAATCTGTTCCTTATTGCATTCCATAGCAAACAACTCATCTATCTATGTCGTTAATAGCGCAAGCCTTTCGAGACTTTATTGCTATTGTTTTTATTTAATAGATTCTTAAATTTTTCGAACGACGGAAATGCGAATTTCGTTGTAAAAAGTAGGAAAAAAGTAGTAAAAGGTGTCGGAAATGAGGGATAAAACAAGATATCGAGCAGATCTTTTGATGGATTCGGTTTTTTGGTAGTAATTTGAAAACTTTTGGGGAAATTCAAGGTATTCAAATTCAATTAAAAGAAAATCAAAGTTGCCCAAAAATTAAAATAAAATCCATGACTAATTTAAATATTATTATTATAAACACATTTTATACAAACATGGCTTGATTGTAATTCGATTTAACAATATAATTTCAGACACTTGTGTTGAGTCCCATCAGAGTTTGAGGGACCGGAGAATGGCGTCTTCTGAGGCCCTCAGGGGATTCGATGAAAACGGGAGGCTCCGTTTTCTCGGCTTCGTTGAATGCCTAAAATATGAGATTAATTTCATAAATTAGTACATAGTTATTTATATTACATTACACTCGATATTAACCATAATATAGATTGCTGTCAAGTATGATATAAAAATTTTATTTATGCAAAACTCACTTCATTGTCGTATCTCCTGTTCATGGTGGGTGAGAATGTCTGCAAATCCACAGGCTCTTTGTCGCTGTTGATTAAGCCCCGTCTTCTTTGGCCGAGATTCCAGAAGTAGAAGAAAATCATGATTATCACCTAAAAGTTGTTATATTATAAATCAATGGCTGTAAGACTGCTCTAGTACACATATAAAGGACCTTAAAAAAACCTACAATGATAATCCCGACAATAGAGAGGAAAGCAGTCAAGTATTTGAGGTAGTTCTCCATCTCCCTGGACCTGCACCATGGCTGATCTCCTTTGTTCCATTCGAAGCGATAGGACGTCGGATTGTTGTAATCCACCACTAATTCGCCTGAAATTAGTTGTTTCATCACTGACAACAATTTGAGATTACATAAAACATTTATTATACGTATATATTATAAAATACAAGAATTATATTATAGTAGACTAAAGAAACTTACATCTAAACTCTTCGGTTCCCTTGGTCCAATGACTTTGAAAACACTCAAATTTCACAACATCGCCCTGCAAATAGCCTGAGGCAAAAGCCGGAAATTTCATCAGATATTCGGGGTATTCAATATTGATGGGACCACAGCTGTTATCTACAAAAAAACAAGAAAATCATGCCAAGCAAAATAAAAAAATTTCTGAATCTACTCACAATGCCTGAGGGTGTCTTTTCGATCTAATTCGAAGGCATTCCAATGATCTTGAAGCTCCAATCCAAGGATCTTTGAATTGAACATAACATAATCATGGAGACAGGGAACACTGTCGCCACATTCGGCTATGATGGCCGCTGGATTGTCAGGACAATTTTCGCGGCCATATTGCTCCGTCAGTTGACCTTGCAGAGGTTGCATGACCACTAAAACATCAAGGTTTTTCAAGTGCGAAAAAGATGATGACATTACAAATAAGAAATTTGTGATTTTAAAAGAAAAACAATAAATAGCTTACAATTAGGATTATTTTGCAGATCTCGGCATCGTTGAACCAACTGAATCAAATCTTGGCCCGTGCGTCCTCGGAACATGTAGATTCCACTAAAATTTAATCATCTTAGATCATCAAGTCTAATATTCCAAAAAAAACATGAACTAATGAGACGCTAAAAAGTTAAAATTTTCTCGGATCACTATTTGTGGCCATAAAAAATAACAAAAATAGTCAGTGGTCCTACTTTTCGTATTTGGGTGCCACTTTGAAGATGGGAGTGTTCTTCATGGCCACTTCCGGGAACACCTCAAACTTCTTGTCTTCATCTCTACTTGTTACAAACATATTATCAGTAGGCATGAACTGATTCAACACTCCTTGTGTATTCTGACTTCCTGGACCTCCGGTTCCGGGGACCCGATCTGAAAATATTAATTTATGTCATAAATAATATAACTTTTTAAAAGAATCTTGTTTAGTTAAACTTACACATATTGATGATCTGTCCTCGAATTGCATCCGAATTGACGTCATTAATACTAAGTCCTTGATACAACGATCCCGTGCTTTGATCTGGGAATGGCCGAATAAGGCCCGAGACTCGCGGAAGATCGTATCTTTGGCGAAGTTCCGCATCTCGAGTGTTATCACCATCCGGACGAACGCCATAACGAGGTGGAACTGACACCTAAAAAATTTTAAATCAGTAAAAATCATCCCCCGTGACTTCAAGACCGCATCGTGCACACGAAAAAAGAAGATTTTGCACAGTGCAATCAAAATAAAAAGGTCTCTCTAAAACAATATTGTCGGTGATAGTGAAGAAAAATTGTACTTCATAATAGACCACATAATAACAATGCTCGTTTTATTTTTGACATTAAAATTTTTTTTGAAAACCCAGAAATTCAAAATTACTGTTTTATGACTGCACTGTGCATTTCTTTGTCCTTTCGATCTCTGAAAGAAACTTGGTCAAAACTCTACCAACCTGAACATCCAAGATTCCCATACTTTCTTGATACATAGATAACCTATCAATATCCAACGCATAACTTTCTCTGATTCGAATACCAATCTCAGCTTCCTCAAGTACAACATAGATCTCGGGCTGACCTCTTTCCACATTATTCACATAGATCAGAACTCCCTTAAATCGTTGTAATCTCATCGTATCAAAGTAACGGAGAAGATTTCCAACAATAATATTCGTGCGATATCTGAATCTTCGAGTATCGCCTCGAGCGGTCACGTGGACTCGGTCGGTGCCTGAGGCTTCAATGGCAACTCCGGTGATAACTGTGCCATTGGTGGGCTGGACAAGGTCGGCTTGAGACATGTAACGGCCGAGCAAACCTAAAACACGATTCTTATTTCTTGTATTTTGTAATTTGTGTCCCAAATTTATTTTTTAAATCTTCGACCAAAATATTTCAAATTAATTCTGCATCAAATCCCATCTGAAATTTTGGCAGGTCATTTAAAGGACCGTAACCTTCGTACATTATAAAGTATTGTACTTGAGCTACCCTGATACTAAGATCAAACTTACTGAAGTCCACTTTTCTGTTGGGATATCTCTCCAATCGAACTTGAATCCTCACTTCAGGATTATGCACCGTCTTCGGGATGTACAATAAAGTGTAGACTCCAGGTTCACTAAAGATGAATTTTTGATTATCAATGGTGCTGAAAGTCCCAGCACCCAGTCCATAACCGACAGCTGATGGCTGATATTGTTGACAGGCCGAAGAGGGACGACGCCAATAGAACATTTGGCAACGGAATTTGGCAAATTTGCAACACAAATGATAGGGCATGTAATCGTGGTGGAAGGCGGAGAGACCGGGGACCTCGAATTGGCCCAAATAAGGAGAAGAACCAAACTCATAGGCCCGCAGAGGAAAACCCGGATTGTAATGCATATTCTCAACGACTTTGATCACTGGCTGATAGGTGGTTTGTTGCAGGAAACCTTCGGCGTCATAACAACAGACCTGGCCGTAATGGGTGGCGTAGCGACTGAAAGTGGAATATTTTCAATAAAAAAAGAATCACAATAAAAATTAGAGTAATCAGAATCACCCTCAGCTCACAACTAACAAGTTGAAGACTGACTTGTAAGAGACCGAAAAAATTAATTTCAAATCAAACTCATCACCATGTGTAATATAATTCAAAATTTTTTCAGCCTACTTCATATGGTCATCTCTTGTTCTACTATTCGTTGTCGAGGACCCATAAACATTCTGAGCACTCATATAACAATTCTCGGCACCAATCATCTCCGTACAAGTGATATCTCGGAAGGCCTGGGAACATCTCGGATGGGGCATAAATCTCCCCAAATCCAGTCTGGCCTGAGTCTCCGTACAAGGACACGATGCATTGGTCTCGACTTCGCGGAGGAAATTCCATTGAGCTCCATCTTCATCGTACCAATCATGACACATTTCCCGGGCCTTTTGTTCCACAAATCGTTCACGAACTTCGGCTTCAGAATAAGAAAATGTAGTAGTCTCATACATCGGATTGTTCATGGTCCAGAGGAAGTGAAGGGAAATTGGAGCGGAGACAAGGCTGAAATCAAAATGTTAATTTTTGGAACAAAGAAATGTGAGATCTTAGCATATTGCACCTAACTTAATAGTATATATCATTTTTAGAAGAAAGCTACGACCCCAAACTTCACACATTCAAAAGTACGCCGTAAAAATATATTATTTAGTACAAATTTCAACACAATCCGTTATTAACAGATTAGCGCGTTGAAGTGATCATCCCAAACTTACCCAGAAATCAGAGAAGGCGGAGTCGGTTCATTGGCTCTGATGGGAGCCAATTTCAGATATCCAAATCGATAAGAATACAGTTCATACATCCTCTCCCAATCTGTCAGATACCACTGTTCCACTTGATAAAGATTAATTGCCTCTTCTTGAGGATTAAACCGATGATCCAAGTCATTTCTATTAGAATAGGTGGACAGTCTGCAGAGAACCCGATGTTCTGGACGGAATTTCTTCAACTGATCGTCCTTGAACTCTTTATATCCGATAACGTAGAGACCTAGCTGAACGGAGTAAATGGTATCATCCGAAATTCGGAATCGAATATCCCTTTGACCAGTGGTGTAGAGATCGGGATTTGTGAAATTTCGGGGATACCAAGAAATTGGCATTACTTGGAAAGGAAGGGGATTCTTAAACCAATCATAGATGTTTCCAATATCCAAACGCATCGGATCAAGGGTTGGAGGAACTGGAAAAGATAATACGGTAGAACAGCCGGGATTGACAAATTTATATTATCCATGACATTAAATACGTTATCGGAAAATATGGCATTACAATTTGCCTTAAAAAAATTCTCAAATGGTAATAAATCGGCTAAGTCTCAAGTTACAACAGACTCAACTTGCAGTTTAAAACTAATTTTGAGATATTAAAAAAACTTTGCCAAAATTTAGATATCAAAAAACTGATGATTTCTGCAAACACAACACAAAAATATTTAAAAAAATATTGAAAGCCCTCATTTTTTTGTATCACAAGGTTCATTAGAGTCTGAGATTATATTATTCATGAAATCAGCTGTCTAAAACAACATCAACCTACCAAAATACACGTATCCCACATATGCTTTCTCATCATTTGCTTTATTTTGCTGTGGTTGGAAATACAAAGTCTTAGTTCCCCAATCGTAAATCCTGGGCACAGTACACCTGGCGATACTCGGATTCAGCACGGTGCAAGTGGCTGACTAAAAAAATTATTATAATTAATGTAACTCCCATCTAATACAATGTAATCATTGCAAATCCCCTTACCATACGCTGTTCTATCATGAGAATATAAGTTTGTCCTGGATCGAGACACATTGCATTGATGTCAATTGTCATTTCACCCAACATGTTGATGATATTTGGGTAAATTAACATGGGATAAGTGCCTCCAGTCTTGTTGGAACAGCCTCCCGGTCTCACAACATCATCAACTCGGAACATGTACCGTCCTCTCACCATATGAGGGACGGCGGATCTCTCGGCCAACACTTTTGGAGTGTTTTTGTACATCTGGGTGGGGTCTACATCAACAAAACCGGTGTGATTGCCGCCGTTGAAGAGAGCCTGAAATAGAAATTTTATGAAATTTTGATCGCTGACGAGTAAAATTATCGGTTTTAGGGAAAAATTGGAAAAAGTTTCATATTTGGGATTAAAATGCCTTTATCTCAGCGTTTTCTGCAAAACGCAATTGGACATTTTTCAAAAAGTTTTAGAAAAACCGTACTTAAGATCTTCTCAAAATCTTATCAAAATTTGACAACTTTTATTTTCAAGCGTAATATAACTTTTAAACTCAACTTTACTTACCCTACACCTTCCACTCCTTGAATTGGCCCTGAAATCGGCTGCATCAAACCCGAGCTTCTCATAATTCAATATGACATAGCTCAATCTTCCCGGATTATCGCTCAGCCAGACCACTTGATACGTACTTAGTTGTCCCGCATCCAAATCAGATCTTCCAGAGACTGCCGACGCTGTGTTATACCAAGTAACCACCAACGCAGTGTCGGCTCGGAAGGCTGTAGCCCCAGCCACGCCTTCTTGCAGCCAACGCATCATCTCGTCTAAGAAGAAATCAGAATTTGCATCACATCTGACATATGCCCCGTCCACATTAGGACAAGGACGAGAGGGGCCGGCTCCAAAGAAGGCGGATTGCTGGATGGTCCCATCAGGACCAAGACCGCCAGGACCACCACGGCCATGTAGAGATTGACGACGAATTAAGCGGAAGAAAACTCCAGTTCGGAGACCGGGAATGGCATCCTGAGTGATCTGTTGCTTGCAAAGATAGGGCGCAATCATGGCCGGATCTTGGACACGAGGCCAATCAGTACTGTCAGGGCCAATATTAATGGTCGGACCTTGATCCAGGACGGTGGCAAAGGCCAAATATCCATTGACGGAAATCTGAAGTCATGGATAATATAAGAATCGATCAGTTTTATAATGTCTTGATGGATTTTTTAATTCATCAAGAAAAATCAAGAAATCAAATGCCATTTTCAACTGGACGAAGAAATTTGCAACAGTTGTATGAACCCCTTTCGCAAAGATTTATATAAAAATACTTGATGATTTGTCTTACAATTGTGTAATTGTACCATCCTCCGTAGAATGGGAAGAAATGATGGAGATCAATAGTCTGTCCTGAGGTCAGCATACCCGGAACCACCTCCAAATCGCCATGTTCAGGACCAAAAGGTACCAGATTAACTAAAACGATATTATGGTAGAGATAAAATCTCAAAATTTCGAATTTACATAGATTATCAACATAATTAAGATATTTTCCATGTAAAATACAGTTTAAAATCCTCTTACCTCCATAATACGCATTTGTTCCAGTTCCAGTGAACAGTCCAGGAGCCTCGTTTGGCCCCACATTTACTGGATTTTGTGATATTACAATTGGCAAATATGACAGTAAAACCAAAGAGATGGCCAATTTCAATCTGATCATTGGAGTTCTGGTGTCATCAAGTTGAGATTCGCTCTAAAAATTATGATAAAAAGTCAAGACGAATAAAATTTATATTATACATAGTCATCAGGCCAAAAAATGGAAATTGGATAGAATTCAGGCGGTAAGAGATGAATAATCAAAATGGAAGTGGTCATTCTGATGGCGAGGGAGATGCTACTGTCTAGACTTTACTACTATTTAAGATCTAAACCAATTTAAAAAACAAAATTACATTAATTTAGGTGAAAAAGGTAAAATAATTAAAAATTTCAGAGAGAAGATCATAAAAAATTACAATACAAAGTCTCTCGCCCTAAGGGTAAATTAAGAAAAAACGTAAAAATGAAGAAATGGACGTCAGAGAACCCTTGACCGGCCAAGTATTTGTGGCCAAACCTGCGCGTCTCAAGTCTGTAAACATTGTCCTTTGACCTGAATTGACCCCCTCCCCTGCTCCCATACCTCATCAGCTCCCGTCTCCCCCTGAAATATTGTGTAAACACTCCCGTTTAGTTCACCGGCGGACTACTTTACGCGTCATCCTGTCCCCAAGTCATGAGAGCCAAAAGAATAACCAAGTAAAGAGAAATAGTACGGAAAGGGGGCCAAAAGTAGAAATAAAAGTCACTCTTAGAGTTTCTAGAACCAATGATTACCGTTTTTTATAACTAGTATTCAAATATTACTCAATTTTTATAACAATTTTTGATTAATGTCATGTGTACTATAATTTTAATCTTTTCATATCGATTTTGACTGAATTTTTAATTTAATTTAATATTTTATGTGTGTTTGCAGAGTGTTCTTGACGATTTACAACCCTATTGACCATCAGCTTCCTCTAGCAGTCAACCTAATCCCTAGAACAAAAGGTCACGTCGTGATCGGTAAAAGAATGCGCAAACCGATCTTCAAATAAGTCCAAATCGGTTTAGAAACGAGGGAAAAGTAATCTCAGCGGCCTTTTCGTATACCCAATCTTGTTCTCGAGTGGGTTTAGTCGCGCATTTCTGCGGTCTATGCAAATTTCTCGCGACGGTTTAAAAACGAAATTTAATGGAAAATGTACAGTGAGACAGACACACGATTTGTGTGAAAACATTAATTTCTTAGTTGATAAGGCACTAAAATGATCAATGATCTGGTCAACTCACCAAAATTACGGTAATTTTCATATATACAAAAAAGGTTCAACATCATATCTTCGAGTACAATATCTTAATTTTTAATTTCATCCAGCAGTTTAATGTCCATATTCTGTCACTGAGGTTTCTGTAATCATCCTCGTTTGCAGTCGAAACATCGATGCATCGTTTTTCGCGGAACATATAACAATTTCTGACTTTGCAGTTCTCTCGGGCGCAGCTTGCTGAGAAAGAAAATTTGGAAAAAAATATTTTTTCCGACCACAAAGACCTAAATCAAGGAGAATAAGAAGATTGTCCTCAAATAACGATGTCAGACGCTGAACAAACCGATAATGAGGATTTCTCCGAGCTGAAGACGGCTCAGAATAGAAAGAATAAAAAGGCTGGAGGATGGCAATCATTGGGTGAATGAATTTCGGATTTTACTTTTATTTCTTAGGTCTCGATCATCCCATCTTCAAGGCAATTCAAAAACAAGGATATAATCAACCAACTCCCATCCAGAGAAAGGCGATTCCACCGATTTTGGATGGAAAGGACACTGTGGCCATGAGTAGAACAGGATCTGGAAAGACCGCCGCTTTTGTGATTCCTATGCTTCAGAAATTGAAACAGAGGGATATGAAGGGAGCCAGGGCTCTGTTGCTTTCTCCGACGAGAGAATTGGCAATGCAAACTTTTAAAGTTGTCAAAGAAGTAAGTTTTTATGTTATTTATGATGTTTACTATAATTTCTTGTAGTTGGGCCGTTTTACCGGCCTAAGATGTGCTTGTTTAGTCGGAGGAGATAATATGGAGGATCAATTCGAATCCCTTCATCAGAATCCTGATATGTAAGCTTATAGGATGTCTTAATTTGTTATTCCTTCTTTAGAATTCTTGCCACTCCTGGGAGACTGCTTCATATTGCCGTGGAAATGAATCTGAAGTTGACTTTTGTGGAGTACGTGGTATTTGACGAGGCGGATCGTCTGTTTGAGATGGGATTGGCTGAACAGTTACACGATATTCTAAAAAGGTTACCTGATAATAGACAGACGTTATTATTCTCGGCTACACTGCCCAAAATGTTAATCGAATTTGCGAATGCTGGTCTCTCAGAGCCGGTACTTGGTATGTTGTCGTATCTTTTCATATTTTGATTGGATTTACTTTATAAATTGTATTATCGTTCAGTTCGATTGGATGTGGAGACAAAAATCAGTGATAAACTGACGATGCAATTCTTTTCTACTCGAATCAATGATAAACTTGGAGCGTTGCTATCTCTTGCTCGCGAAGCTGAAAGAAACAAGGAGCAGACGATTATCTTTTGCGCAACGATCAGACATGTGGAATATTATGTTGCAATGTTCAAGGAGACTGGAATCATCGCTTCGTATCTGCATTCACAAATGGAACCTTCGAGTAGAAGGTTCAATATACAAAGATTTAGAGACAAGGTGACCATGCTCTTGGTGGTCACTGATGTGGCGGCTAGAGGCGTTGATATTCCTCTTTTGGACTGTGTTATCAATGTGCATTTTCCTGCCAAGCCAAAATTATTTGTTCACAGAGTCGGTAAGTGTCGTATTTAATCACTCAAACATACTAATTTTTTAAAAAATTAGTGTGTTTGTATTGCACTCCTGATCCAAATTACTGTCTTTATAATATATAACTAAAGTCATGTCTTTTTAGGTCGTGTTGCTCGTGCTGGAAAGTCTGGCAAGGCCATTAGTTTAATCTCCCCAGATGAATATGCCTATTTGATGGATCTGCTCCTCTTCCTCAATGTGCCATTGCGAATTGCAAAGGAAAGGGAATCATATAATGAACAGATCTCTACTTTTGGAAGATTCCCGGAAGCCCTAGTCCATTTAGAAGATGATTTTATCAAATATACTCATGAAAGGGCTCTTGAGATTGTAAGTTTTACCAAGGTTATATACAGGGTTTCCAAGAATTCTAGAAGTTGAATAACTTCTCTTCAACTTAGGATTGGAATATAATTTTGAGCACAGGTAAGTGAACGCTGCCAAATGTTCAATCGTCATATTGCAGTAGAGAAAAGGTTCTCTTAAGAGTTCTACAAATAGATGCCTTCGCAGATTCCGAAGTTTTCTTCCAAATGCTTTCACTGTGAGAGAAGATATTAAAGTTTAAAAGCTCTAGAATTATTGGGACGCCCTGTATTTTTGATGTTTAGAGTGACCTGAGAAATAAATCGGAGAATGCGATGAAGAAGTTCATTTCCACCA
The DNA here is from genome assembly GCA_025436335.1 of Bursaphelenchus mucronatus. Classification (NCBI taxonomy): domain Eukaryota; kingdom Metazoa; phylum Nematoda; class Chromadorea; order Rhabditida; family Aphelenchoididae; genus Bursaphelenchus; species Bursaphelenchus mucronatus. Next base: position 7,601,030 of record CM046356.1, read on the forward strand.
AGCCTCCCCCGTCAGCAGAATCCGTGCGGAGAGCCAAGACCGAGTTGGCCAAAATTGAATCCCCTATTCATCCATATTTTAAAGAGTTTTGTGGAACCGAAGAGCAAACCAACTTTTTAAATGGAATCAAAAATTGGCGCCCTCAGGCAACAATCTTCGAATTGAATGTGGGCTCCAAGAATCAAGGAGCTCAGATTATGAAATTGAAAAGGAAAAAGCATCAGAAAATTATAGACAAAAAGAAGTATGGACAAAACAATGAGAAGGAAGAAGAAGATGAAGGAGAACATATAATTGAAAATGAGGAAGCCGACGAAACTTCCATTCAGAAGACTTTCAATGAAGTCGTTTCGGGAAGAAAATTCGATCCAGAATTTACACAAAAACCGAAGAAAAGAAAATTGGATGAGGAGAAACAGAAGGAGAAAGAACAAAACTATCTTCGTTATACTCCCGCTGATCAAAACACCGAAAGACAGCTAGCAGTCAACGATAACTTTGAAAGAGCGGCTCAGGAAGTTAGTATAGACATCAACGCTGATGATGATAAAGGAATCTACAAGATGCAACATAAAAAGAAATGGTAAAATTCGATTTAAAATAAGGTCGTTGTTGATATCTTACTAATTTATGGGTTTTTGTAAAGTATAATATATTGCCTGTTTTAGGGATCGAAAACACAAGAAGTTTGTTACAGACCCCAGCGCATCTGTTAAACGAATCCGAACCGAAGAAGGGACCTGGGTCCCGGCATCATACAAATCTGGAAGATACGAGCAATGGACAAAGAAACAAAAAGTCGGAATGACTGATGATGATGACCAACAAGATGAACCGAGACGAAAGAGGTTCAAAGGAAAGATGCCTCAGGGACCCAAGGTCAGATCTGAAAGGAAATCAGGACCTCAAATCGCGAAAGAAAGGAAACGGAAGGAGAAGATCCAGAACTTTCAAAATGAACGAAGACACAAAAGACTCCAAAGAACCACTAATAAGAGTAAATTCTCTAAGGCCAGGAAGTAATTGTTACTTGTTATTGCACTTGTTAATCGTTGTTGTTACGAATAAATTTATTTATGATCAAAATTTTGTAATGAAACTTCATTTTGAAATAATTAAAACGGAATTTTGAACTTGCAGAGTGGATAAAGACTGCCATGGAGATACATTATCCAAGAAAAAAGTTAACCATGAAAAATGTAAAAAATAATGGTTTTCTGCAATCACAACTTGCTACGATATAATAATTTGACTCGTAATAAACGAATAGACCTTCTGAAAATATAGTACTAAACTATAGTTTAGGTAAATTGCAGCTTTTCAATGGTTTGTCTCCTCCATTTCCGATCTTTTATAATACTTGTGGCATTCCGCCCAAAGTAAAGAAATGTTTTTGGCGCGAAAATATTGTTCGAGTTGCTTGTGACCGCGCTTTTTACCTCATTTTGGTTTAGATCTCCGTTACGGACAGTCGCTTGTTATTCTTCTCCATCACCATGTTCGAGGCCAAGCTTTCCCAGTCTCTGTTGTTGAAGAGAGTTATTGATTCCATTAAGGATTTGGTTACGGATGCTCCATTCGACTGTAGCGAGACCGCTCTCAGCCTCCAGGTAGGGAGTAAAATTGTTATTGCTAATTTAGGGATCAATTTCTGTTATCCATGATGGACAACATAAATTAATGCTGTAAATGACAGTTAAATGGCTTGATTTCAGTCGATGGATGGTTCTCACGTCGCCCTCGTCTCTCTGCGTCTTGGAGTTGGTATTTTCGACGTCTATCGTTGTGATAGGGCTGTCAATCTTGGTCTGAGCTTGGTCCACATGTCCAATGCTTTGAAATGCGCAAAGAACGACGACTCTTGTGCCATCAAATACGACGAAGAGGAAGGAGATGGCTTGACTTTAACCTTTGAGGATAACAAAGGCAGGAAACAGGAAATTCTTGTCAAACTTATGGACATTGACTGCGAACATCTTGGAGTCCCTGACCAGAAGTACTCATGTATCATCGAGATGCCATCTCAAGAGTTTGCCAGGACTGTTCGAGATCTGTCCAACTACTCCGATACGGTGGTTATCAACTGTCAGAAGGATGGAGTTCAATTCAAGGCAACTGGAGAAGGAGGTACCAACACAGTCAGCTTCTCGTCAGAAGGAAATGATGAGGAGGAAGAGAATGAGGTACGTTTTATTTTGCTGTCCTTGTTTCTTCAAGTTGCTGAAGCAGATGGATTATTTTCTTGCGAATACTTGTTTTGGCAAGAGTAGTATTGGTCATGCTCAATATAATCTAATTTCTTTATTTTCAGCGAGTTAGCATCAATGTCAAAGAACCAGTCAAGCTCAGTTTCTCCATCAAATACCTGAATCAGTTCTCGAAGGCCGCCAGTATTTCGCCTAGAGTTCGTCTATCCTTGGCCGCAGCTGTCCCCGTTGTTGTTGAATTCCAAATCGAAGACGATGGATTCCTCAAGTTCTACTTGGCCCCCAAGATCGACGACGACGCGGAGATGGACTCCTAACTTTGGGCTTATTTATTCTCCTTTATGTTTTCAATATTCGCAATTTCCTGTACTAACTTCAATAAATTTGATTGTCTTTTGATTACTTGTCTATTTTCTAAGGTTCTAATGGTCGGTCCACCACGAACAGAGATGTGAAGGTAGAGGGCGCTGTCCAATCCAAACGGTCCAGAAAAATAAAACTTAGTTTTCCCAATAGCCCGTTTCCGATTAAAATAAAAAATGTTTATTTTCCTTCAAATTTATTTCTTGGGTTCCTTCTTGTCGTTGTTGTTGTCCTCCTCATCATGATCATTGTCCTTGACGACCAATTCGCTTCTTTTATTGCGATCGTTTACAGTGGGACCATGGAATTTATGTTCGGGGTCCCAGTCCAAGGGATCCGTCGGTTTGATTCCGTTGGCCTAAAATACGAATAAAATTTAAGAAAAATAATTTCTCTTTTACTTACCTTAGCAGCATATTGTACACAATAATACAAGTATGGATAGTCCGGGATACTGTGATACATCAAAGAATCTAGATATTGCATGATGGTAACAAACTGTCGCTTCGGGCAATCGATCAGGAACTCTTCCATAGCCTCTCCGGATCGAACAGATTCCTTCCATTTGAGAACTTCCTCTTTATCCGATCCCCTCAACTTTCTCCATGGGAGTTGACCCGCCGTCCATTCGACGACCATATAGAGCCAGGCTTCAATATCATCTTTTCGGGATTGCTCCATTTGTTTCAAGGCTGCCATTGCTGCGTATCTGGTGGTACCGCGGAATGGGGCCGAAGCTCGGGGAATTCGGAGATCTTTGGATTCGGATTCTCTGAAATTTATGGACAAATATTGTAAAAACTTTTCACCAGACGATTGTTCTCCTGTGCTACTGACCTTGCAAACACTTACTACTTCAAAATAAAATTATATTTTGCCACTTTTACCGTTAGCTACAGTAAGCTCAATGATGACTTTAAAATCATTCAATCTTCAACCACCGTGTTCCAAAAAGAGATATAAGCGCAATTGCGGCATATTCTTACCCCATGAACTTCCTGCACAATCCGAAATCCAGCATAAAGATGATGTGATGTTCATTTGTTTCGGGTCTCCCAATGGCAAAATTTCCCGGTTTGATGTCTCGATGTAGATAACCGATACGGTGAAGATCTTCGATGGACATTAGACATTGTTCGGCCGCTTTTAAAGCCGTATTCAAAGAGAAACGTTGGCGATCGCGTTCCACACGGAGATCCCAAAGATTTCGACCAACCTAAAGTAATATAATTTTATCCAAACCAGATAACAAAAACAATTCTAAATGTAAACTTAAGCCTAAAGAACAATATGACAGCGTCGATCTCTCCATACTATCAGAATTACTTACAAGTTTCATGACCAGATACCTGAATCTTCCGTCTATCTTTCCTCGATCAATAATTGTGCAAAAATGGGGACTCTTGATCATAAAAGCGCCTCGAAGGACCCGACAATCCATTGTTAACACTTGTTTCTTCACATCAACCGTCTCACATTTGACAGCGAACAGTTCTCCTTCCTTGCACTTGACTTCATAAACAGCGCCAAACCCGCCTTTTCCCAGCAATTTGACAATCTAAAAACAACTTAGAACAAAGTGCCTCGACTCACTTCGTATTCATTACGCCGTGTCCGCAATGTTTCGCCATTTTGCGGCAATTTGTCGTTGGTCTCATCAACCATTCTCGGTGCTTACCAAAGACAGCTGATGATGGAGAAAACGACCGATGACTGGGAGCAAAAGAACAAAACACATATCAAGCTTTTTCACCTTTAAATCCTCGGTAAATTTGCATACAGTTTCAAAAATTATAATAAAAATTTCGAAAATATAATTTCAACCCTGCAGACTGCGTATCATTTAGGCGGCTCGCGCCCGACCGAATAATTTTGACAAAATTTTGTGGCAAAAATATTTTTATCAAAGAACCGACCAAAGGAGATGTGGTTGTGATTAGCTGGCCTGTATCTAGCTATTCTGTTATGTCGACCGCGTTAACGCCACTGGTAAGACATTAGGTTGAATTTTACATTACGTTGGTCCGAAAAAGATCAATAAGCAACCAAATCTTGTTGCTTATATCTCTAGCTTTTATCTTATAAAACAAATAGTTTATTCTGTCTTACTAATCATTTGTCTTTAGACACCGCGAAGATCAGGGCGTAAACATGTGAAGAAAAAGATCACCGACTTTCGTCTTCGCAATTGGCGGATCAAATTCATATTTGGGGTGTCAGATCCTCTGTTCACGGACTTTTCTCTGCATATTGAAGGAGAGCGGACTGATACTTACGATTATTGGACCACTTCACCAGTAATTTCAGTTGATTGGCCCAACTATGTAAAAACGGCTGGAGGAACTCTTTATTCCTTAGAAGGAGGACCCGACAAAAAGTTAATGATGAAAGGTAGTGTTTTCAGACATTCTTCTTGCTATTTAGACTCTTTATATAAATTTTTAGAAGGATTCCCGGCAAGACTGGTTAATTTGTTTTCTGATGGATTCCCCGAAAATTGGATGGGTATTTGTCTCAAATTTGTGACTGCATTGTAAGTTCGCTTTCTACAATATTATTATTTATCCATTTAGGAAAAAGTTGGCACCTCAAGGAGTCCTGAAGGCAGCTGAGAACTCACAAAAAATCGAAAGACGATTACCCTCTCCTATTAAGAGCCCAAAAGAAGTTCTGAAGGAGAATAGGACAGCATCGTCTAACTCTTTAACTCCCAAACGAAGTCCAGTAGCGCGGGCGTTCAATTTCATTCGATCTTCTGCGCAGAAAGCTAGAAAACAGTTCTCTCCGAAGAAATTGAATGTTGAACTTGACACCAGCACTCCAAAAATGAGGAATGAAAAAGGATTCTCGCCAAGAAAAACGATTCAGAAGGTAGGATATAGCCTTTTCTTTACATAAAAGATATATTTTTTCTGTGAAACGCAATAAGATATTTATTTTTATATTGTTTTAGTTCCGTTGTCTTCACATCTCAAAGTCACCAAAGAAAACAATAGCCAAGCGACCGAATCATGTTGTCGATGGCGTCGGGAACTCAGCTGTAAAGAGTAAAAACTCTGAAAAAGATGCTGACGATGACGATGAGGTCATTCTGTCCATTCCGTCTTGTGGTTCAAAATCAACTCCAACAAGTGCGAAAAGTGAGCGAAAAAAGGTCTGGAGATTTGAACAGACTGAAACATTAAAGGTAAGTGAGATATAGATTATTTTTATTGTATTTTAGATCGCTCTCAACATGTTTCATCCGACATCAGAGAAGGGTTGGAAGAACGTTGCGGCGACTTTGAATGACAAATTTACTATCAACGAATGTCGACAGAAGGCAGAGAAACATTTTAAATACACTGTGAAGGAAAAGGAAAAAGTTGGACCCAAAGAATTCTTTGATATTGTTGAGAAAATGGAGAACACCAAATTTGGGACGTTAAAACATATGGAAGCAAAAGCAGAGATGACCGCGTTTTTAAGCAAATGGAGTCTGGAGCAAGAAAAGGAGAAGAAGGCGGAATTTGTAGATGATTCCGCCAGCGACGACTCATTTGCAGTGGTAAATTTGGGGATTTTTGATTTGAATGCCTAGTGTAATATAAATGTAAACATAATGTGTGGGGTTTAATGGAGGTGGGAGAGATTTTAAAGAAATAACGAGGAATCAGATCTTGGATTGTTTTTTACTTTACTTTGACCATTTTAGGATGTAATAAACGCCGCCAAACAAATCCGGCGTCCAATTGGAGAATGCAATGCCAGAACTCCATCCAGACGTCAATATATTCCGATTCCCGTTACGGCAAACGAATCTGCATTAGAACGGGAAAAGAAACTTGACGAAGAGTTTGCGGTCCCAGATTGGTAAGCATATTATGTTAGATGTGGTAATGCAAATTTTTGTCGGATTTTTGTGGACATAAGATAATAATATAACAGTAATAATATAATTTATAGGTCTAACCGCCAGAAAATTATTTTCCGGCTTAGAAACCATCGGCCACCCGCGAGAAGACCCCAAAATCTTCCTAAAGAAGAAGATTACCTCATGAATGCCACTCAGTACTCAGTTTAATTATCTACTGCTTTAATGCCTTTGATCTCATGAACTCAAGTGATCTTTAATCCAAGAATTCTATAATATTTTTTATTTTTTTTTTGTTAAGGTAACCCTGCGAATAATTTATATCAATGTAAAATATCCGACTTGTTTATGCATTATAAGATAAATTGATATGCTGTGATGAAATTCTATGAGTTGCATGGTTAATACTGGAGACGTATGAAGCGTTTCGAACGGCTATGGAGTATTTGGGAATAGGTTCCAGGTAACTTCTTCTTCCTTGAAGGTATTCATCCACTTTGATTGAGAAGCCCTTTCATCTCCAATTGTATTGATCACAGGATCCGGAGACAGCTCTTTACATGAAATTAAAGCGATAAACATCAGAATAAGCAGTTGTAAATAGTAGTACGAATTCATAATTTATTTGTTTGAATCTTGACATTTATATAAATGTTAATGGTTTATATATGGTTTTAAATTTGGACCGTTTTGAACCAATGTCTAATCAGTTGGACAAACATCATAAAAATTAGACTGTCATGTATGTACCAATAGTCATACCTTTCGTATGTTTGCTTTTATGTATTTGAAAAAACGTTTTATATGTGTGTTGTATTAGACCAAGTATTTTATTATAGGAAAGCGAAAAAATTATTCTTATAACTCAAGATAAAATATCGTCTTTTAATCTCTCAAGTTGGCAGTGAAACCGATAAAAAGCCCGATTACGGTAGTCCATCGCTAAATGTTTTTTGTGACACTTCGTTCATAAAATCCAATAATTTTTATTCCGCAAAAAATTAATTTTATTTTCTGTGAAAAGATAACGGAACTAATCGAACAAGTGCAAACTCAGCTGACTAATGACTTACAGAGATGAGATCCTTAAGAGTTTGAAGGAACGAGACAGGTTTACCTCTCAGTTCAGCCGAATTGTCGAAAGCTGTAAGAGTTCTATTTTTAGAGATGTTTTAAATGTTGTAAAAAATGATTTTTGAGCGCTTTTCAGATGTTTCGATATCCGATTCGTTGAATTATGTGCTCAGTAGACAGTCGATGGGCGGAGGAGGCTCTATGTAAGTTAATTTTTTATTTATTATTAAACATTACTTTGGATGGTCTTCCAATTTTTATCATAAATGACGAATTCTAATGCGTTCTGAAAAATACGAAGTTTACGGTCTGTCGAATCCAATTTCTTTTAGCGACGTCTCTAAAGATAGCCAAGAATTACGGAACGAATTGGCTGAGGTTTATAAAAAGAAGGCTGCTAATGATGAATTATTGATAGAAGCGCAAAAGAAGGTCAGGGAACTCGAGAAACGACTAACTGAGGTAGTGGAAAGTAAAGGTGGACTCGAAAATGAGGTGAAGGAGTTGAAAGTTGAGTTGGCAAAGAGAGAATTGGAACTCCAAGAATTGAAAACAACTAACGAATTGCTGAATGATGAACTCTTAGCTTTGAACGTAGGGTTTATTACTTATTTGATTTTACTTTTAGATGGAAACTCAATCTTTGAATAAGAAATTTGTGAACGCAGACCAAGAAAGAGTAGTATTGATTAATAAAATCAAGGAATTGAAGGAAAAGGAGATCGAATACATGAATGAATTTAATGATAAGGAGCATCAGTAAGTTATCTATGTTTTTTGAGATGAATAAAATACAAATTTTTTATTACATTGAGATTTCCTTCAGAATTCGCCTCCAAAGGCTCCGATCCGAGATTGATGACGCAACTAAGCCCTCAAGTCAAAATTCATCAAGAAGAAGCTCCCGGAAGTATAGTGAGACATTTTCCAACGTCTCAGCCTTCGATTCCATACCCAATCGATGTGAATATAAATTTGTAAGACCTTGATTTCTATTATATTGCCCTTTAGGAATGTGATGGAAACGGGGAAGTCAACGATTGTGTATGGAACAGGTCCGGCCGAATATTCTACACTGGCGGCAGTGACAAGCTGATTCGAGTCTGGGAACCACAAGCGAACGCTCCGCCCATTCTGAAGGCAAAGATTGCGGGATCAACCAAAGCCATAAATCGATTGGATTTACATCCAGATAGCCCATTATTATTGAGTGCTTGCAGCGATAACACGGTCTACTTATTCAACACGGACGACAAAAGGAGAAGAGTAGGCTTAGAGCATAAATTGATATTTTTTATTGTTCACTTTCTTACAATATTAATTTAGTTTGCATTTACTGGTCATTCGGATAAAGTAATGGCCGCCCGATTCATTGCTCAAGCCAATCGAATTGTTTCCGGTTCCAGTGATCGTACCCTCAGGATATGGGATCTCAATTCGGGAGCTTGCAAGTCATTCTTATATAGTAAAACTTTGTTGCAATTTATATTATCTATGACCATTTCAGGTGTCCGAACTTTAATGCCTGCTTCGATGTGCTCGGATGTGGCCACGTGTAATCGGGGCATTGCCAGTTCCCATTATGATAAATGGATTCGATTGTGGGATGGGAAATCGGAAACTCCGTACCATCAGATCAAAATGGGCGGAAAGATTACGTCACTCCATTTATCTACAGGTAGCTTAAATTATTATTTTTGTATTGGTTTAGATGGTCAACTACTCCTTGCTTGCTGTCGTGATGAGACTTTGTCCTTGATAGACCTCCGCCAAAATGAGATTGTCCATATTTATGCGGCCGATCAGTTCAGAACTTCTTATGAATATTGTAAATGCGCGATCAGCCCTGGTGGAGCATATGTATCGGCGGGCTCCTGGGACGGGCAGTTGTATATATTTAACTTGCAGAGCACCAAATTGGAGAAAGTACTAACTGGACATGAGTGAGCACCTTTTTTATATTATTTTGGAATTATTTTTTGAAATTTTTTTGTTGATGACTAAAGTAATATACTTTTTGTTTCAGCAACAGCCCAATATACTCATTGGCCTGGAATCCGAATGATGGATCAATAATTTCCACGGACAAAAAGAGAACTGCCTGTTTGTGGATGTAATCCGCATATCACAGCCAACTCTAGCCATTAACGCCTCAGGGCATTCCCCTCAAACTACGTGTTTTACATTTTAAATATTATTTATTATTTTGTAGGTAGGTTTTTTTGTAACTCTCAAAGAGAATAAATGTAAATTTGACACACAAAAAAGTTTGGATATTATATTATACATGATTTAAAACGATTTTTGATTAAAAATATAGAATAGTTATAATAACATGGATTCAAAAGTTGTGAGGATTGTATGTGTTGCAAGTTGACGATTTTAGAAGACCGTTGGAGTGAATTCGTCATAATCTGAGAACCTTTTTTCCTAGAGTTATCATTTTCTCAACAGTAATATATTGATGGAAAATTACATGGCCAAAGTAAACCATTATGACATCTTCCCAGCCTGAGGCTGATCTCCCTTCACCTTCAATCAGAACCTCTTCCCCTTGGCTGTTTACATAGAGTTTCATAGGTCGTTGAAGCGCCGTCTTTACCTTTTTCTTTTCTCCTCTCACCTTTAATGTCCAGGAGTACGGAGGGGTGCTGGGTTGGCTGTTGTGTTTGCTGACGCATCCATGGGGCTCGGGAAATGCAAATCGCCAAATTCTTTTCCATTTTTATGGTCAAGCGGGGACCTTCTTCTTGATTACCTTATCACGGACCGCTTATCGACGTCTTTTTTTCGATCCTCCATTTGAGTTACAAACATTTCCGATGTTTACTAGTTAGACCAGGAGTTAATAATGCCTTGGGCGATGCTTTGATGACATTTTGAGGTCAATAATCAGCTACTTTCATGACTAATGTCTAAAACAAGATAATAAAGGTCAGATTTTATAAGAATCCATTGAGTCAGCTGATGAAGATGATAAGAATATGACTGTATAAGAAGGATTTGTTAACTTATGTCAACCTCTGACATAAAATTACATCGAAAAATGATGTTATCCGTGAAAACGTTTGATTTAAAAATTTATTTTTTTTTGTGATTCTGAGAAAATATTTTCGCCATGTGCACCTTAAGTAAACAAACAAAATATTTTCCCTCAGGTCTTCCGATTACTCATAGGATTTATCTTGTTCTGGAGGGTTTAAAATTGTATTTCTTATAACTTTTAAGGTTAAAAAGTATGTTATCTTCTATTGCGATATATTAAGTTTTGGACCTTAGAATAGCTGTTCGAATCTTTTTAAAACCAAATTTCTTTCGCAGAAATAACTTTTCTTTATTAGTAATCCTCAATTTTTCTCTCTAAAAATTTCATTTTCCCCCGATTTTCGCCGCCCGATCGCCAAATTTGATAACCCCTGAGGCTTCTTCGTATTTAATATACATAACGCTTACTCATGGGGACCTCTTTTCGTCCAAAAAACTGCTGATTTGTTTGATTTTCCGTGATTCATTGGGGCCTAAGAAAGTTTTTTTGTAAATTCGATACGTTTGAATGGGTAACAATGGAGGGAACGGTTCGGAAATACTTCAATCTGGTCTGGCTGAGGTCTAGGACAAGGAAGAAAGGAATTTAGTAAGGTTAAACAAACCATTCTTAAGTAGTAATCCAATTGTAAGGTCAGTTGTTTTTGATGAAACAACTTGGGAGCGAGGCTGAGTAGTACTGTAAAATTCCTTTACTATGCTATATAAATGCTTGAGGACCCTTATATTTAACAATTTACCCTACTCTTCTAGCTAGTTTTATATTATACTTGTTTTTTTTATGACGTAATTAAAAACGTCGTGTTGAACCGTATTTTACGTTGAAACAAAATATCTAACAGATGAGTCGACCGCCATTTCCTTATGATTTCCCATTTTCCAGACCTCTTGATATGATTCATTGCGCAAACAAAGTCCCGACCCGGCTTTTGACCGGGTCATGGACAATGCTTGGGATAGGAATATTTAATTTTCGGCGTGACAAGTGCCATTACTATGGTGTAAATTGATTCTTGAACTTTTATCTGCAAATTAAATGACATTTTTAAAAATTTTTGCAATGATGACTATTTTTTGACATGTTTGTCTTTTGACCATATTTTAAGTAAATAGCACTAAAATTTTGGTTCGAAAAGAATAGCAAAGTTTTTGGCCACGCAAAGTGTTTTTTTTTTGAATAAATCTCGCGAAGATTTTTTTAAAGATTACTGTTAAATTACTCCTACAATTTCCACAATACTCTATTCCAGGCCTAGAATGACCAGGCCACTCCAACTGAGGGTCCTGGACCTTCGCTTATACCTCCGGAATACAGTAATCCTCTCGCTGTTTGTGGGCGGAGTTCATTCCCAGATCGGCGGAGGAATCGGCGGACTCGGCGCTGGCGGAGGACTTCCTGGCGGAGGGAATATCCCAGGCGGAGGATTTCAACAGCAAAACATAGCACCACAAGATTCCGGCAACTTATTTACCGGCACCGGGACCAATCCCTTTTATGGTGTTAATCTGGTCCCATTTGGGCCTGAACTTGGAGATCATCCGGTACATCCCGGCCTCTTAACTGCTGGCCAAACCATCGACCTTCACTCTTATTTCCCATTTTACGGTGGACTTTACAATTACACCACGGTAGGAAAGGACATTTTGTAATATATTTCACTTATTAAAAATTTCACTTGACAAATTTAATGATTCAGATTTCGGTAAATGGATATATGTCATTTGCAACGGTCCTAGATCAAGGCCCAACCATTAATGTGGGGCCTGATGCCACGGATTGGCCAAGACAACAAGATCCGGCCATGATCGCACCTTATTTATGCAAACAACAGGTGAGAATTGATGGATAAGACAAAAGGACCCGGCTTTCCGGTTGAATCTTTACCTTTTATGTTGTAAAATAAACTCTTTTGATTTTTTCCTTCAGATTAATCAAAATCGCGGTCCCGCCCAACGTGCTGGCATCTACTATCGACTAATGATGAGACAAAACATGTTCGGCCGTGGAGCCGGCAACATGAACATCGAAGGTCCCTCGATGGAAGGATCTTCTCTATTCGGATATCGGACTCAAACTTGTCCTGGCCAAGGAGATTCTTATGTTCAATGTTCGGCCCAGGGAGATTATTTCTTGGACGAAATGATGAGATGGCTTCAAGAAGGAGTTGCTGGCGCCAATGCCTTCCGCGCAGACATGGCCTTGGTTGTAACTTGGTACAACACCGCCTCGGCGCTCTCTGGCCGCGCTGATATGGATGCGGGACAACTGGCGACTTATCAAGTTATCTGGCTGGCAGAGAGATCGGCTAGACTTAGTTATGTCATGCTGAATTATGACAAACTCGGCTTCGATGCGGCCGATATTCGAATGAATTCGAGGTCCGGAAGATGTCAGGCTCTGTTCAATGGAGGAAATCATACTGGAATGGTATTGGTCGACCCTACTCAAGAGTACAAAAACACGCCAAAAGTGTTGGCTCAGAGATCGGGCGTCCCTCATATGGTGAGAGGACGGTACATGTTCCGAGTTGATGATGTTGTGAGACCGGGAGGCTGTTCCAACAAGACCGGAGGGACTTATCCCATCATGATCTACCCCAATATTGTAAATATGTTGGGCGAAATGAGTGTGGACATCAATGCCATCTGTTTGGATCGGAGTCAGACCTATATTCTAATGATTGAACAACGTCAGGTAAGGAACTATTGGTTCTATTAGACCTTATGTTGATTTAGACAGCAACTTGCACGGTGATAAACCCGGCTTTGGCCCGCTGTCATCTTCCGAAGATCTATGATTGGGGCACAAAAACGGTCTATTTCCAACCGCAGAGTATGGGAGCCAACGATGAGAAGGCCTTTGTGGGATACATCTACTTCGGTAAGAGCCTAACCTAACCTATCTATCTAAAATAATATCGATTTTTCCAGTTCCGCCAACATTAGATCCGATGCGTTTGGATATCGGAAATCTATACGACTGGTATAAAAATCCTATACCATACGTGGCCATGCCCATCTCATGGTTCCCGAGGAATTTTACAAATCCGGATATAAATTATTTTGATAACACTCAAGTTCGGATCTCAGATGACGCCTTGTACAGTGTCCAGCTCGGTCTTTATGTAATTGGATATAAAGAAAGCGATGATAACAAGGTAATCCTACTGTTACACCATTATGTTGAGATTTTTTCGACAATTATTTTACAATTATTAAAAAATTGATGACAAAAAAATTTAATTTAAAGTAAATTTCAGATCAAAAAATTCCGTCCCGAACATCGAGTACTATGTCGGCTAGCCAGTTATTCAAATCGAAATCAACCGGAATATCGATGGACAGCCCAGAAAGAGAGAATTAATTTAAACCAAGTTGAACAATGGTATTTGACGGATTGGGAGAGAATGCACGAATTGTACACATTCAGAGTGGGATATCTGAAATTGGCACCTCTCAGAGGAAACGAACAACAATTTGTGGCGCCTCATCTGCTATCTGGGTAAGGTCAATATATTGTAGTAGGTCTGGTACAATACAAATTGAAGAAAAATTTGTGTTTTATTTGACAAAAAAAAGTGAAAGGCGTTGAAACATTACAGCTGTGATGTCAACTCGCATGAAAATGAAAAATATGTCAAGATTTCAGATTTTTTTACCGAAAATCAATAATTTTTGGCACAAAATTTTTTTTTGGCAAATTCTCAGTGTGATTTTATGCGCAAATCTGGAATTTAGACCCATATTAATATCTAAACAAAACATTTATCACAATTTTTGATTATAATTCTATATTTTACATCAATAAAAATGAAAAATTATATTGCTTTAGTCTCGTTTCTGCTCCGATTTCCCTCCATTGGCTGTGGACCACGAATAATCCTCGATTTGACACTACCACTTACTCGTCTCAAGAATCCGAAGGTCGTCAAGAATTCGTTAGTCTAAAGGCAACTGAGATGTGTCACGATTGGTATGATGAAGATGGAGCTCAATGGAATTTCATCCGCGATACCGAGACCAATTCTTCTTGTCCTTGTGTGGAAAGTCAGGCCAAATACGATCTGGGAAGATTCATGCCACATCCTCGATGTTCGCAGACTTTTAGAGACATAACTTGCACAACAATGATCGGAGCCAAGAATTGTTACATGAGTTCTTCCAATATTTATGGAGCTCATGCTGGAAGGACTATTAATTACGGATACGAAGCCGAAAGGACAAGGTATGAGAGGGTTTTTTATGGAGAAATATGATCCCTAAACACCAATTGCATCCTCAAAATTCTTTTCAAGGAATATTCTTTTTATTGTCTGGTTATTATTTTTCTATCTTACATTATACTACTGGTTATTTGAAATTTTTTTTTCTTTTAGTCTGTTCCCCACCCATTATGGCCAAGTGTGTTGTTACGATGAGAAAGGATTCCTTCAACAAACCACTTATCAGCCAGTCATCAAAGTAATTGAGGAAACTCCTTACAATCCAGGCTTTCCCCTCAGGGCATATGAGTTTGGCACTTCTCCATATATGGGTCAATTCGAGGTCCCTGGTCTCTCTGCCTTCCATCACGATTATATGCCGTATTTCTTGTGTTGCAAGTTTGCCAAATTCCGTTGCCAACTCTTCTATTGGCGTCGTCCATCCTCCGGTTGTCAACAATATCAACCACCCGCGATCGGAGAGGCGCTCGGGGCAGGAACCTTCCACACGGTCGACAATGAGAAATTCATCTTCAATGAGCCTGGAGTTTACACTTTATTATACATCCCGAAGACCGTGTTCACTCCAGAAGTCCGGATTCAAGTCAGATTGGAGAGATATCCCAACAGAAGAGTCGATTTCTCACTTCTCGGTCGATATCTAAGTCAAGAACAACTTGTTCAGCCAACCAATGCCACTGTAATCACGGGAATTGCTGTTGAAGCCACGGGAACGGACCGAGTCCATGTTTTGGCCAGAGGAGACACAAGGAGATTCAGATATAGAACAAGTGTCATCGTGGGGAATATCCTCAGATATTTTGATACTATGCATTTGCAACGATTCAAAGGAGTGCTCATTTATGTGAACAATGTGGAAAGAGGTCAGCCAGAGGTCTATGTGGTATTGGAAGAGGCTCAGATTGGAGTGAGAATTAGAGAAAGTTACAGCATGGATATTGATCGGATGCCTCAATATCAGGAGTCCATGGGAATGTTGGACATTCAGTTGTCGGTCCCACCACAGTATGGAGTGGTAAGTAGCTTTGACGTGTCCGATACGCCGTTTGAATTCTGTTTGAACGCTATTTGTATCAAAGTTTTTGATGCGGGGCTGCTTTCAAACCTTAACGATTTGAAATCTTTTGATTTAGAATTTAAAATCTTATGTTTTAGCGTCCTGATGGTGACAAAACTCGAGAACAAGAACAAAGGCAGCGATATGCCCTTCCAAGAGTTGCTGGGTTACTTCGACCATTCCCAGAGACAGCCACTGGCAGCTTCATGAATACCATTACGTTATCTGATGTTAATTCTGAGACCATTCGTCAACAAATCATCACCAATTGTAAGTGTAATATAACTTGTCGACCGAAAATCACAACTTTTTTTGATTTATGTGTTGATTTGAATGCTTAAAATTTAAGACGTTTTAAATTTTATGTATTTTAGACAAGGTTCCCGGCAGTGGCGAGACCTTTACCGACTACAATCAAGCAACCCTTAACCAATACATTCCCACGGATAACATGTTCAGTACAAGTAGAGATGAAGACAAGAAATTTGAGGTGTTCCCGGAGGCCGTGATGAAGAATCAGCCCATTTACAAGACTTCTGAAGTCTATGAAACGTGAGTTTCAACAAAAGTTAATACTTTTTTGCACATTGTAACACTGCTATGCATACATAATATAATTTTAGTGTGGCTTACCGATTCCGCCCAATGACTGGTCAGGAACTCCAACAACTCATTAATTTCTGCGCTGAATTGGCTGGATCTAACACCAGTAAGTTTAAAATTAAAGCCGTTTAATTATATTCGGCTAAACAAAAGTTTTCCGGAAATAAATTAAAATTTTAGTTAATCTCCAACCCCTGGCTGGTCAGATCTATCAAGACTCGGCACAGCAGAGATGTCCCGACAATCCACAAAAGATCCTGACAGATTGTGGGGACAATGTTCCTTGTTTATATGATTATACGATGATGAATGCTGAGATCCTCGGGAACGAAGCCAAGAATGCGTGGAATTCATTTGTTTACGATCGAAATCAGGCCATCAGGCAATGTAAGCGACTTATATTGACTTAAATGTTATTTTATATCAATTTGAATTACCTAGTATAATATAAATTGGTGTGATATTACAGACAACAGCTGTGGACCCATCATGATTGAATATCCCGAATATCTTATGAAGACTCCCGCTTTGAGTTCTAGCTATTTGGAGGGAGATACTGCGAGATTTGAGTGTTTCCAAACTCATTGGATTCGAGGGGATCATGATTACAAATGTGAGTGTAAAACGGTGGTGTTAATGGGAATGTTTAAATCTTTTTGATGACTACTGTAGATTCTTCTAAGGGCTTCAGATTGCGTTATGCAGAAGAAATTGAATTATGAAAATTTTTGTTGTGAATTTTTTTATTTTTTAGTCCGAAAATAATATCTTTTGGACTCAAAATTGAATCTCATACTTTAGGCAGTATTGTGGTCGACTACAACAACCCCAACACTTATCGTTTCGAATGGAATAAGGGCTGGCAACCATGGTGCCGATCCCGAGAAATGGACAATTTCCTCAAATGGCTGACTGCCATCTTATCCATCATGGCTATTATTATGGTATTCATCTTAATCTTCTTCTTCTGCTGGACATTGAAAATGAAACGACAACAGGAAAGAGAACAGAACAAGAGCAGTAGATTCACACGATCCGTGGATGATTCGACTTATCCAAGGAAGGAAGACATTGATATTAATGGATTCAGAAGAGAGCCCGAGTTCAAGGGTCCTCCAGAATCCGAACTTCGTGCTAGACGTCCGGTGGGTCCGGTCCATCAAGATGAGGGGGAATCTCTAGTCGGTCTAAACACTAGTGTCTAAAGGAAAGGGAAAATCACTCCAGTTCATGCCTATGATATCAAAAATTACTCTGTAATTATGGTCTAACTATTGTTTATGCACTGTATAACTACTTTCTGGTTACCACTCTTACTGCCTTGCCAATTTTCTCTATAAGTGTCATATCTCTGTTATTTATATTTGTTATTTTATATTGTTTTATATATTATCCATGTCAAAAATGTTTACCTCTTGTTGTAGAAGCTAATAAACTATTCGTTATACAATGAGGGTATTGCGATAAACTTAGTATTTAAATCTTAAAAGACTGTTAAAAAATTTGAATATTCAAATGTTTGAAGTTTTATATGTCCCTAATACCTAATGTATGACTTCCGCGTCCGTGAATTGTAAAGTTTGTTTAGTACTTCCAATTTCTTTGTTTTCTTTTTTTCGGACATTACTGATAATCGCTGATAATAACCGGAGAAAACGCCTGCGGGCTTGAGTGCAATGACTATACAAAAAGTAATGCGCTAATTTAGTCGCTAAGCTTAATTCACCTTTTACATCTTGTCATTACCACAAATATTATTATAATTAATCATTCAAAATTGAGATGATATGATTTATTTACGAAATTACATTAAATGATGTGGCCAAATGTCCCGAAATGGCCGCGTCAATCTTGTCCCCTGGTTTGCATGGGGACACTCCAGGCGGGGTTCCTGTTAGAATTAAATCTCCAGGTTCCAAAGTCATAAATTGACTGGTAAATTCGATCAAAGTGGGAATGTCAAAGAACATTTCGGAGGTCCTTTCACATTGTCGGGGCTCTCCATTTACTGCACATTGTAGCTCGAGTTGATGGGGATCGGGGATATCTGATTTCTCAATGAATCCATGAAGGGCACAGCCAGTGTCAAAGGCTTTGGCCAAGAACCAGGGATGACCGTTCTCGATTAGTTTGTCCTGAAAATGGGTTTACATTGGTATCCAAGCAGTCCACATTTAACGTATTTACTTATTTAAAAGAGTTAGTCTGAGAAACTGAAAAGTTCCAGAAGCTGAAGAAGTCTATTTATGCCGCAGGTCTATTAGGCATGTCAAATTTGACGCCAATCCTCACATTACCTTCCTTATATTACGTTAAGCCATCTTTTTTTCGAAATTTATAAATTTCTCAAAATTTTATCAAAAATTTTCTTTGAATTGTGATATTCAGAAGCTGTACAGAATACAACTCCCATCTAGCATCATTTCCTCTACCTACCAGCACATCCCTTGCTGTCATATCCAACGCCAATGTGTATCCAGCGACATGTTCATAGGCATCTTCTTTTTTCACAAACCTCGCGGGTTTTCCAATCACAACTCCCAATTCGACTTCATGAACCAATTTCCCGCAGCCCTCAGGCACTCGAATGTTCTGTTTGTTCGAGATGATGGAGCTGGATGGTTTCATGAAGACAATCGGTTCAGTGGGTGGGGCTTTCCCATCTTGATAATTTCGGCCAATACAGATTACTTTCTTCGAGATTTGACGGTAATCCGGAGCAGGTCTAAAATAAATTCGATTAGAGACCATGTAGAAATTTTATAATTAAATTTTTGCTAAAATATGTCTTGAAGTGACCTTATGCTTTATATTATACATGATGATTTATTCTAAATTTATATTAAACTTACTTTGTCCGTTGAACCACTTCGTTGGCAAGTCTGGCTAGTCTCATGGCAACCGATTGCTTGGGCTGAGGTCTGAAGAAGACAATTCTTGAGCAACGATAACGAGTATTCCGCTTATAAAGTAGTCATGGCCCCGCCCCTCGAGGCCCTAAAGGAAACACCTGTGAAGATCGTCTCAAGGCAAACGGGGAAGCCCCCACATATTTGGGAGAGTGGGAAAACAGCTGCCAACTTCTTCTAAAGGGATCTGTGGGCCTTTAGACGCAAATGGCCTAAGGGCGTTTCTTCTAAAGGGATCAAGAACAGGCCCTAACGGCTTTAAAGGCCGGTTTGATTGATCTGCCGATACGAATTGGATATATTCGGGAATGTCTGGAAAGCCTTTAAAGCCGGAACAAATCCACAATGACTTTATAGCAGTCATTAACAGAAAAGTAATCAAAAATCAAGAAAAATATGATGATAGCCACTTACGCAACAGATTGCATAAAAAACCGATGTCTCTTGTCCTTAGCAGTTCTAAGACCGGTCAACCACCATTCTCTGAGCATCATCTTAATCTGAATATCAAGTCAAGTAATAGAAAAAAGTAACTGAGAAAATATATTAATTTGTTATTATAAATTAAAAGTAATATCTGAGCTTGGTCTACCAACTTATATATATACTACGGTATCTGGTCGTATCTTTTGTTGTAGATTCTTATTCGAAAAAATTTAGAGATTTACATAACGTCTCATCTTGCCATAGTCGATAAAATGTGAAGAAAATCCGTTCATTTCGCCTTCTGACATTATCCTTATCTAACCAGTCTCTTCCGACGGAGTATATAAAAAATGAACATCTTACTGTATGTATAAAATTGTAGATGTACCTTCTCCAAACACCAAATTTTATCAAAATAACAATTCCTTTGGATAACCGATACTTTAAGTATTCTTTTCCCATTCCTCAACATTTTCTCCATTTCTCACGTTGGATCGCCGCAACGCAAACGTATTTTAACTAGACACCGTAACTCTAAAAAATAAAAAAATAACTTGTGTTTGCAAAAACAAACCAAGTGCAGGGCAATTACGTAGAGGTAGTGGCGGAGATGGCAGGAGCAAACAAAGATGTTATACTAGAAGTTCGTACTTTCTTTTTTGGAAAATCACGTATACAAACAAAAATAGGAAGACTCTTTTATGGGGAATTACAAAGATCGGACTGGTAGGATTGAGGAGAACTTTTAGGAGATTTGAGATAAATTAGATAGAGATACTACACTTGTTTTTATGTCATCCTATGTGATAGCTGAATAGATTTTTTGGACTTTTATATTTTGTGTCGTTCGTCCACTTTTTCTCAAAGTATAATGCAGCGATAGGAGAGAATTCAACATCTTTTATTGCTATTTTATCATCCAATTGCGTCATTTTCTATATTATACATGACATCAGATCTCAAGGAGAAAATTAGTATTTTAAAGAGCTTCGTTGTTACTAAACGTTTCTAAAGAAGCCTAATGGCATAATAGGCCGTAACATTTGTGCCACTCCACTTCAGCCAATCTATTTTTACATTATCCATGACTTCAGATGAAATTCAACTTATGCTTTTAATCCATTGTTGATTTAAAATCAATCTTAAACACCAAATACTTTATGAATGTCAGTTTTCTGTTCTCTAACCATCAAAATCACATTCAGTCTTTATTTGTCTGTCCATACAATCTGACTGTGTATATTATATATTTATCAACGACTTTTGGTTTTTGAAAATACGAAGCAGACCCAAATCTTTCCTTCTTTTTTTATTTACTGATAGAGCCCAAATTTAATGAAAGATCACGTGCAACAACCCCACCTAGGCACATGGCATTTTTTTGGGCTTTCCCGCATTAAAGTAGGGAAATCCCGACTCAAAACAAAAGATCTTTCAGGAACAAATCTAGAGAATAGCCCGAGGGCGTGAAGAATGAAGGGAGGTCATAGGGTCAACCAAAAAAAATATAATTGCAAAATTTGTAGTTTAACATCACTTTAGGACAGATATAGAATCATCTTTCTACAGTAGTCACAGGAACAAAATGCAAAAAAAAGCTATTGTATATAGAGCATATAGTGTATCTTCCATTGACGTATGCGTCGCATACGTCATACGTGTCACGTTTATGATCTTCAATAATCACGCAGTCTTTTTCTTTGTTTATCATTTGACTTTCGTATTGCGTATCAATAAATTGAACCTCTAAAGATACGAACCTCAACTTCCTGTTGCCTTTACCTCCTGATTAGAAGTCTTTTTAATTAAAGACCATGTGTCTTAACTTGGCGAGATGTAAAATACTATACAGAGTAAGTCATATATTGAAGCAAGAATCGATCATCAAAAAAATTAAAAAAGACTCTAAAGCATAAATAACAAAGCAAGAAGTTGACTAAATATGTAATGAGACGCCAGCATGAATTTTGGCTATTTGAGTCATCAAATTTTATATTAAATAAAAAGATGGTAAACAAACAAATAAAGAGAAATAAACAAATCACAGATGACTTCACAATGTTAACAAAAAGTTCAACGAGACCTTCTGTGATTAGAAATGACCTTATCAAGAACCATTTCAACCCCGTCTTGAAAAAAGTTTCTTTTCCATAAGATCCCATATTAACCTTCTTGTTATAAATGGTCTCCAAAAATCAGTAAACTTTGCTACCTTTGTCAATTGCAAACTCCTAGTAAAACCGAAGTTTGACTAATTTATCAGATGTAGACACACTTTTTGCCCATTTCTCGACTTTAAATACATTTTTCTTAATTTTTTGATCATGTATATTATAATTCACCCGCCTTTATTACCGACGTGGCTATATAAACTAGATATTAACAAGAACTCTTTCAGATCGAAGATTTATTGACCATCCACATGAGCTCAACGGTTCAAAGTGAGTGATGCCAGCTGTTTTTTTAAATCCCAATCAATTGTGACGTTTCGTTTTAAAATTCATTGATTTTATAAATATTTTGGAAAAATAAATAAAAATAAATTTTCTAACATTGAAAATTTAGCAGAAATGCCGTCAAATTTGGCCAACTTCCGTCAGTTAGCCAAGAAGATCGTCTGCGTCGGCCGAAATTACCGTGAACATGCAGCTGAACTCAACAATCCCGTCCCAAAAAAGCCAATGCTGTTCTTGAAGAGCACAAACGCTCTTTTGGGTGATGGTGGAACGATCATTGCCCCTCCAGGTTGTCAGGATCTTCATCAAGAAGTTGAATTAGCTTTGGTAATATTGAAAACAGCAAAGAATGTTAAGAAGGAAGAGGCCTATAATTATATTGGTGGATACACCGTTGCTTTGGACATGACCGCAAGAGATCTTCAGGTAAGAACGTTTTTGTTGTTTCCATTGGCTTTTAGGTTGTGTTATTTGTCTTTATGATTCGATTGGGTATCTTATCTATGAATAATTTACGTTTTTATACTTGTTTTGAGCAAAATTATACGAGGTTTGCCCTTTGACAGGTTGTTTACACTAAGAAATCTCTCGATTTTTTAAAAGTAAAAATTACTCAAAGTTGTGTTATGGGCAAAATGGTTTTCTTTGTTGATTTATTGATACCAAAATTGTTTTGGTGCACCCTTCTGAAACGTATCAGTAATTGAATTTCTTTCAGAATGAATTCAAAAGTAAAGGAGCTCCATGGTTTTTGGCCAAAAGTTTTGACACCTCATGTCCAGTCGCTGGGTTCGTCGATAAATCCAAGGTCACAGATCCCCATAAACTGGAACTAGAATGCAAAATCAACGGAGAGGTCAAGCAGAAGGATCTCACCGACAGTATGATATTTGACATTCCTACTTTGATTGAGTTTACGACTAGTTATGTTACGCTCGAACCAGGAGATCTTCTCTTAACCGGAACACCTAAGGGTGTTTGCTCTTGTAAACCCGGTGATACCATCGAAATTCGGCTCTCGGATCTGGTCAAGGCCAGCTTTGTAGTCGGAAAGTAGATTTATTAGTTGTATTTTCAATGTTAAATAG
Source organism: Bursaphelenchus mucronatus (assembly GCA_025436335.1). Lineage (NCBI taxonomy): Eukaryota > Metazoa > Nematoda > Chromadorea > Rhabditida > Aphelenchoididae > Bursaphelenchus > Bursaphelenchus mucronatus. The sequence goes on from CM046356.1 coordinate 7,624,334, forward strand.
TCAAATAAATTTAATTTTAAGGCCTTTGGTAGGAGAAGGGACCTTTAAAAAACCCCATTGCGTAAATATTGGTCACTTCTTATGTTTCCCGTATGTTCATGCCCTCTAAAAGACCCCGACCTCCCGTTGCGCAATTACCGTACTCCGCGCAACATCCTCTCGCTGTTTTGGAATAAATTAAAATAAAATTTCCCATAATTAATTGAACAATCGTCTAGAACAATAAGAAGCGGCGGAAATGACCTCCCAACTTTAAAGGGAATCTTCCTCCTTTTTTGTGTGCGCAATTACTCTCTTAATGAAAACAGATGGACACTCAACCCGATTCCGGACACTTAACAATATTTCCGGGGGATAAGGTGCAGTCTCATACTTGGTTCGTCTAGGTCGAGAATCCCGTTGATCATGAGCGAACGCAGTGAAAGCCCCGTCCCAGAGTATTGTCAGGCTTTTGATGTTGTGGGTAGGTAGTGTTGCCATCGTAATAAATATGCCTGATAATTAATTTCAGCCAATGACGGAAGTACTAAAAGATACCTTTTTCCAAAAGCTTTGGATTTAAATCGACCTAAACGCCCACGAACGACCTTCTCATCGGATCAGTTAAAAATATTAGAGTCCGAATTTCAGAAGAATCCATATTTAGTGGGGTCGGAAAGATGCGCGTTGGCTAAAAGATTGCATTTGAAGGAAATCCAAGTGAAGGTCTGGTTTCAAAATCGAAGAACAAAGACTAAGAAGGGATCCGACGGAGAGAAAGATACCAAAAGGTAGGACGACCCTTCTCATAATCATGTTTAACCTCAAAAATTCAGCCCAAAGTCATCAATTTCCCCAACCATAAACCAAAATCATTGTCATCCACAAGATCCTGCCATGCTGGGTATTCAAAACATGACCTCTGAGATGAAGCAACCTTTATACTTGAATATCCCAACTAACTTTGCTCAGAATCCATTCGTCGCTCCCAATTTTAGTCAATTTTATGTCGATTTCCTCCGATAAATCTTTGGTTTCGAAAGGATAACTTTATTTATTGTCATAAACACCAGTTAATAAATATGGAACACACGCCCTGATTATTCGATTTTACTGATAATTTTGCCAACAGCAACGAAATTGTCAAGCAAAAACCGCTTATCGTACACATGAGGTGACGAAACCCGATTTCATTTACATTTCCCCAATTTCCATGACGAACTGATAGCATCAACATTATGATATACGAGATAATGATAGCAGTCAGTAGGAAATGCCCTCTTTGTTCTGGTCAGCCAGTAGTTTGGATCTCTTCCCAGTCTTGATAAGATCGATTTTTTGTTTATTTCGGCCTTCGAAGAGTCGTTTTTTTTTAACTTTACAACACAAACTTGCAAGTTCTTTACTCCTGAAGAATACTATTCTGGAACATTGAAACTGATCAAACTGTTTCGTTACTTGTAAAAACTTTTTTGACCATTTTTATATTTTTTCGAAATTTTGTTGTTCCGAAAAAGCTTTTGTTTCCAAGAAGTTAGTAACGGCGAAAATCTTTTCTTTGATGGTATGGCCTATGGAGAATCACATTTCCAGACAATGAAATGATGAAATTAACCTTTCTATCATCGCCACCGATATTATTCATGATAATGATAATGTTTCGAAAGGTAAAATGAGTTCTCAAATGAATTATTTTGTTGAAAAGACTCTAAACATGTTAATCGTGTCTACGCACCATTCTAGCTCACATTGGACTCGGTGTGATTCATTTTTCTTCGCTTTCCCGCGGGAAACCTTTAGTGCCCATTTTTCTTTGTTACAGATCAATATGCGGTTTAAGTCGGAGCACGGGTTGCCAGGCGTCTCCGCTGTTTATACGATATTCTCGCCAAATTTGAGCCAATTTTGCGTGTTCGGATCAAGTGCAATGTTAATTTTGAATAAAAACGCGATTTTAGGTACCCATCCAGAAGATGCTGGATGTTCGGCATGCATTCAGGGAACATGGGCGGTTGGTAAGGGTTTTTATGCTTATTGTTATGAATTTAGATCTACATTATTCTTGGAGTTGTCCTCTTGGCCGTTGCACCATGCGGATATCACATGGTCGCACTCAATGTACCTACCAAAAACATACAGAAGGCTTTAAAAGCTGAGATACTCCGTGATTATGGTCTTACCATCTCTGATTCTGCAATGGATCTTTTATGGTAAGAGTTTTATGTTGATTTAGTCATGAAAATTCATGGATGATGCTAGTTTAGATTTCTAGGGGTCTTATCGTATCCTGTCAAAGTATTGGTGCATTGATTGGATGCTTGTTATTAATGCCATTGGAATCTTCTTTTGGAATCAAAAATACATTGATGTTGTACAGCAATGGAGTTCTATTATGTGGAAGTATCTTTTTGTTTCTCTCGTACAATTTCAATGCAGCATTGATGTTAGTATTGGGAAGGATATTGGTTGGTGTTTACACTGGTTTATCTTCTGCGTTGGCGCCAATGTACGTCGCGGAGTTGGCTCCTTCCAAAATTAAGGTATGTTTAACATAAATTGTTGATGATTATTGGCGAATGGTCGTTTTGGGGATATTAGTTCTATGCTTTTAGGGCAGTTTGGGATGTTTTGTCCATATTTCCGTTTGTTTTGGAGCCGTCTTAGGCGCGTTCTTCTCTTTAGAATCATTCTTGGGAAGTGAGGCCTTCTGGAATGTTTTACTTTTTCTCCCAGCGATCTTCGCTGTTATCCAGATGGTAATGTGTCGTCGGATTCCACACACCCCGAACTTCTTTCTTGCCAAGGATGACACCGAAATGGCTGCGGAGTCTATCCGTTTCTTCTATGGATTTGAAGGACTTTCTGATCAAGAATTAATGGCAAAGTATCAATCGCTAGTCACCAAATTGCCCCCTCAGCTGAGTTTCCGACAGTCCATGGCTAATCCATCTAACAGAAAGATGATTTTCATTGGAATGGTTGTCAGCGCTACTCAGATTTTAAGTGGTAGTATGGCCACCGTAGCTTACAGTACAAGGTAATTAAAGTTGCTTTTCGCACTTGTATCTTGCCTACTTTCCCTTACTCATGACGGTTGCAGTATGTTCAACTCGCTTTCTATCATCAACGGTCTGGTTCCACTGTTCCCCACCTTCGGCGCCCTTCTGAGTATCTTCCTGACCCTTCCTGCTCTACGGTTGGTCGAGACTTATGGTCGAAAAAGGCTCCTAATCAACACTCTCATCATGTGTGCTACTGCCACTTATCTTTTGTGCTTATTCTCCCTTATCCTAAAAGGGTTTAGTAAGTTTTTTATATATCTTTTTATGGTACATTATACTTAAGATGCCGGTTCTTGGGCTTCCTTTATGTTTTTTGTTGGATTTCTACTTCTTGGAGTAGGTTACAATCTGGGAACGGGACCAGTCTCGTACTTTATCCCAGCAGAACTTGTCAGCCCTGATTCGGTGGGATCAGCTTTGAGTGTTGCGGTTGCTACCAACTGGACCTTCACTTTGCTTACCACTTTCTTGTACTATCCGCTGAACGAAGCAGTCGGCGGATGGAGTTATCTCATGTTCGCGATTCCCACGTAAGTCTGAAAACTTCCTCACTATCGAAGTTGATATTTTTTGGCATGAACAATATAAAGTAATAATCTGTTCCAGGACTCTATGTATCATCTTCCTGGACCGAAACCTCCCAGAGACGAAGTTCCCTAGCCTTATTCAGAACGATGGTGTTATCCTCGCCTGCAATGTCTTGCCCGAATATGCAAACCTCGAAGAAAGTACGGATTCCTTCAATTACGGGACTATTTGATCGAAATACTTTTGAATTTTTTATCTTTAGTTTATTACTTTTCCACGGGTTCTTTTTTTATAGTTGCATTTTGGTGTCTGTATTATATGAGATACGAGATTTATTGTTATACGGTAGTGTAATACGAGTATGCAAGACAGTGTGTCGATGTGATTTATATTGTGGATATTTATAAATAAAGACGATTGAGTGGTTTATTTTTGTGTTGTCTTCAAGTAGCGGCTTTGTGGGCTGTATTTGAATGCACATGATTATTTGGTCCAAGTCCCACCACGAAAGTCTGAATACAATCTGCAAAAAATCCAGAATCCGACCGATAAAACAAGGTGTGTAATTCGAGAGTACTCACGTCAAATTTGAAGAATGGAGTTCATCGACTGGGAATCCGAAGGAATCAACGAAAATTTTGTTGGCGGACTGAGTGTAAGTCATGGTCAATATCTCTTTTATTGTCCCCCATTTTTTAAACGTTTTTTTCGTATGCTTATCCCTTTGATTTGCAGGCTTGGAAACAGTTTTTTTCCAAGGATCGGATGATGGGCTTGAGCAGAACAAGTTGAAGACGATTGGTCGATTCGCCGGTATCCTCACCAATTTCTACATGATCTCAAGGGGAATTGTTCCATCCGATGTTGCTCGGGTGGGTCGTTATCCCAACAAAGTCTCTTTCTTTGGAATTGTGGAGAAAAATTTGAGTAAATTGAAGGATCCAAGAAATCGGGAAATTATGAGGAAGATCAGAGAAATCACCGAACTCATAAAAGACGGAAAGGTAAGACTTATTGTTTTGTTTTTACACCCCTGATGAACTTAATTTTCTTTATAATTATTGGCATCGTTATGGGTCTATTGAGTCAAACAACGTAACTATTGGCATCTTCTATATTTTTTTTCAGGTCGAGCTCTATCAAATGATATTGCACAAAGCGGACGAAATGGGGGATAGCCGGAAGGCTGTGGAGGAGTTGTCAATCTCATTGAAGACTTCAGACGGAGACAATGTAAAATTGATGTAAGAATATATTGTTTCTCACTTATTATATTGAGTTAGGTTTGGAGATCTTGAATATGATGTTGATTTCAAGTCCGTGGGATTCGATGAATTTATTCGGATATTCTTCCGAATTTTGTGCAAGATCCAAGGGTACTGTTCATCACTTCCAAGGCTGTCCAAGAAGCATGCTCTATACTTTAAGGTTACCTTGTTCGAAGATAAGGCGATTCCTGAGCTAAGTCTTGGACTTTTGACTGCTGAGGATGTAAGATTCGATTATTCCGGGCTTTTGAATGAAATTCTTGACGAAACTTGCTTGTACAGACATAGAAATGACGAAAAAAGGCTGGCGTAAGTTTTGGGTTTTAAGTTTTTAGCATATTTTTGTATTGTATTACATCAATAATTAAATTACTTTAGATCTGCCACGTTGTTCCGTCATAAACCTGTAGAACCTTCAAGGTTAACCGAATGTGTTCAAGAGTATTTGAGCGAAATAGTAGAAGAAGAAAAGGTATGAAATCAGAGAGTCAGTTACATTATACTAAACGCATTTCAGACCAAAAATCCTGAAAATCATGGGATTCCAGTCGAAGAAACCTCGCTTTATCGAGATATCAGTGTAAGTAAATTTTTTGGAGCGTTTGTATTTCTAGTAAAATTACCGTAAAAACTACTGCAGGTTCGCCAATCGCTTCCGAAGTCCGGTTCTGCCAAGAAAAGAGGACGTGCGAAGAAGGTTTCATCTCCTCTCGAAGTAGAGTCTGGTCGTGTAAGTTCGTTTATTGATTCAAGGTTTTAATTTTTAGGGCGATGACACGGAAATTGGAAATGATGGTCATGATGAGCGCCCGAATATTCCTCGCATAGATTCATTGGAAGCTGTTGAGGTGAGGGAGTAATCCGGTAATGCATTTGATATGTTATTGGATGAAAATTCCTGCTAAATGTTGAGCATTTTACTTCCAAAAAGAAACAAGAAATTTTTTAGGCTCTGCTCGAGACAACCCAGCAAATGAACAATTTGATCGTCGAAGATCGGCCAATGATGATGGAAAATTCGAAGCTCGATGATACTGATGCAGAACTTCAGGATATTATGAATACTCTCAGCAAGTCCCAAAGATTCCTGAAGAAAGATCCCCCAAAAAGCAGTAAAAGGGGCCGTGGAAGAAAAAGAAAGTGATGCAATCAAGGTTAGTATTAGTTAATTTATTCATTTTTAATGTTTTAGCGATTGTATATAAGAGTTGTTAGAGTTTATTGTTGTTACTTGTTGTGTTGTTCTAGGTGTTTATTATTTGTTTTGTTGAAAGATAAAGTTTTACTTATTATTTTGAACGTTGTTTTCGCTAAAGCAATTGTGTGATTCGTGAGTAACCTGGTTCATTTATGCGATTTTGTCTTATTGGGGTGATTGGGGATCAAATTGGGCCAGTTGAACTTTTTATTTGCGTGAACGCTGCCAGAAGATATTCATAGTCAAACTTTTTTAAGCCAGCTATCATATTACAATAAATTAACGGTAAATTCTTGGCTGGTAAGGAGTCGGTATTTCAAAATTTTGATCAAAATGAACCAATTGGAAGGTCTCATGTTTCCATTTCAAGAAGTCACGATTTTTTGACTGGTCGGTTCATTCCACCCAGGTATTATTGCTGTAAAAGATGCATAATTCTACGGTAGAGCCATTCGATGTGACTCGTCCTTCGTGTGTTGGTTAGTACATTACTTTTACACCATTTTCAACGTCATATGTATATTATTTTTAACTGCCATTGCGGTCATTGTCTTGTATTGGTTGATAGCTATCCCGACGATTATCATCATTCATCTTAAGTTCATTCGTTCCGTGGATTCTGGAGACAGCGATGAGAAGACAAAGAAGTCCAAGAAGAAGATTAAGAAGGGCAACGCTAAGAAGCTCAAAGCCAAGAACGACAAGTCTGAGGATTAATTTATATTACACTTGACTGGTTTTGGTATTACACTTGGGATTTGAGTAAATTACCAGGTCTTTTTTGTTTTCTTTACTCAGATTTTTATTTAAAACAGTAATTATAAAAACATTGGAAGTAATAATGTCATATGTTTATTCTTCCGATATATAAATTGCTCTGATTGAGCCGTAAATAACCCGTCAAATGATGCGAAATTGACTCGAAATGCCTTGATAATGTTGAGATCATATGTCTTGGACCCTCTTTTTTATGGCCATGACCAGTTTTTATACTTCTTATGGCGGATTATGTCAGAACATCGGAATCGGGCCACATCAATTTCAAATGATATGCTAAAATACGGTAATTTAATGTCATAAGAATAGAATATTTTGATGCCGACTGTAACAACAGAATTTTGAAGTAACTTACTTTTGCTCCGGACCTCTGACCAATCTCATGTTTGTGATTACATCAAAAGCTACAGTATCCTCACTGGTTTTATCTTGGATTTCCTCGCCTTCAAAGAACTCTCCTGGCCTTACTCGGACGTTGTGATATAAGGGTTCAGCGATCTTATCAAAGTTCTCGAATTCACAACATTGAAGATAAAGTCTAAAAGAAACTGTTTTGTAAACAATTGCACCTACGGTTGATGTTTTCCGTACGATTTGTCGAATCCTCCAACCCAACTTTGCTTTTCACAGGACCGACGGAACGCTCTTTCATCACAATCCTAAAATACGAATTTGAGAAATGAAATTGAATTCGATTATTATAGAGATGAGATGTTGTACTTACAGCATAAGTTTTCTCGAAACATTCAGGTTTCGAACAAAGTAAGGCGGGCTGTCCATCTCTCGAGACTTCCAATCCAAAAGGAATCTTATTTTCTCCGCAACTATGTCCCGAAACACCTATCACTCCCATTATGTACAATATATAATGTTTTAGACGCATCACTGAAAAAAAGTTGACTCTTAGGATTAGAAAATAAGAGGAGAGGAACCGGCTTTTATGTTATCGATGAAAATGATCCCGAAGATGAGCTCGTTTTTTGAAAAGGAAAGCGAAAAGAACATGTTGGAAAACATAGTGAAATCGATATGAATATGGGCGATCAAGCATGCATGAAGGGATCAAGGCCGGATAAACGAAGGGAAAGCAAAAGATTTAAAATTATAATGAGGAAAATGGTGAACTCAACCATGGTGAAAAAATTATATTAGTTCAGACCACAAACCCTTTAAAAAACTGTAGAATCCTTTTACTTCGATTTTTTAAATAAAAAAATTATCTAAAATTAAAAAAGTCCCTTTTTTGTGTGACTAAAATGTAGTGATCAAATAAAGTTAAAAAAGAACGCCATTTATCTCAAAAATTAGGTTAATGATGACAAAAGACGTCTCTTGGATCAGCCATCATTTATGAGAGGGATTACTTTTAATGGAGTAACTCAACAGCCTTTTTAAGTAGCTGAAAACAAAATGTTTGTTTTTGCAAAAGAAGGGAGAGCGATGAGGTAAGGTGAGATCATTCGAAAGGATTTATTTGGCTTTAGCAAGAACTGGTATTTCAAATAAGGATTCCGCATTTTGGTTGCTAAATAAGAGACGACGGAACCTAACAGGTGGTTGGAAAATTTGTGTTAATAACGTACTTATTTAAGACTGACATAGAGAAAAATCAAAATTTGTTGGGAATTTGTGAAAAAACATTGGATCGCGTTTTGCAGGAACAGCGGATTTATAGGGGGCAAAGCATGCAAACCTCGTTTTTCGTCTTTTGCGAATCGAAAAATCAATTTACGAAAAAAGATGTTTAATACGGCTTCCCATTCAAATTTTAGCAAACACAGTAAAAAAATATCGTTCGTCAAATTTTCTAACAATAAGGGCTATTTACTCTACCATTAAAAAATATAGTTCCTACTATAATTCAAACTCATATCTTCAAAACTGCCATAGTTCTCCACTTTTAACCCTCAAATTTCATTAAAATCCCTACCTGCACAGTGAAGCTCATTATGCCCTGCGGCATTAATGCGGCGATACAAAAGAAAAATGGAATGAAATGAATCGAAATTTACCCAATAAAATGTTGGAGTGAACAAGTCTCGGGTCGTTCGTTGATGAGAGTCACTTGACGCGACGACGGAGACCCCCATGTGAAGAAAAGTTTCTCTGCTTTTTTTGTCTTTAACACAACAAAATTTGGTTGTTCGTACAAAAAAAGGAAGATATTTGGGGAGAAAAGGGCTATTGTAAGGAAAAATATGGGGTGTATAAGGTAAAAAGGGGGTCGAATTGATGATTTTAATTGCCTTAAAAAATTGTGTAAAATGAAAGACAATGTAAGAAAAAAATTGAAATATGGGATAAGAAATGGATGGCTTATTTAACGAAACAAAAAGTCATTATTTTCTCTACAAAACTATTTGAGCTATTTCAAGAATATTAGCTCTGTGCCCCTTCAAAGTTGAATTTAAAAACTTTACCAACGGCTAGAAAAAACCAAGTCATCAATGTAAAGTCTGATTATAACGAGGATGAGGTCCTGAAGATTTAATAAAGTGAAAGGGGATTACAATACAGGATGCGACTTTAATAGGTAGTCAAGGTTACAAAATAGACCTTCGGGGTAAATGCAAAGTTAAGATAAAAATAGAAGTCGCAAAATTTGAAAAAAAAATATCAAAAGTGCAATGATTAGAGGATTACGGGCTTCTTCTCTGTTAATAAATTGCAAGAAGAAGTAATATATTTGAAGTCAGAGTCAAGCAAAATTTATTTCTTCTATTAGCTCCAAGTCCCATAACTTTCATTCTCTCGCGCAGTAAAAGCGGCCAAACCCTCGGCCCTACTGCATGGCGGCCCTACTTTGACATGGAGAAATGTAAAAGAATTTAAAAAACAAAGTCCTTTCGGGCCCATATAAAATGAGGAGGGAAATTGGGCCAGAGGGCATTGCCTCAGGAAAAATAAAGTCGAATAAATGAGGAAAAGAGCATGATAAATGTGTCAGTTTGTTGGTGTAAATCAAGGAGCTAAAGCAAAAAGTAAATCGTAAACAATAGAAAGTAAGAAATAACGGGTGTACATGTCATATATTATCCATGAGACCTTTGGCCAGATTATTAATCCCATATGCACTCCACAAACATGTGTGTAAATAATAAATCAGGGACTTGAACATGCTTGTAGAGAAACAATTATATCACATTTTATGTGCGATATTTAAGCGAAGGAGCCCACTTAGTGATAAGAGAGTATTTTTTCTTTTACACAGACCTTGTTGCAAAAATAGTGTCAAAAATAGTCAAATAAAGTGACTTGCAACAACTTTCTAAAACAATATTTTTTATTTGGATTGAATCCCGACTCAATCACCCATTCATTTTGATAAGAATAATGTCAAAACACGAGGAGAAATGTCAATTAATGGTTTTGTTTATAGCGATCGCAACTGATGGTCGGAGGCGATTATCGAGGACGAAGAGGACTCCGATAAGAGCCCCTCTCTTCTCCAAGACTGGATGGGCTTAAATTGGGGGGTCATTTCGAGGGTTTAATGGGCTCCAAACATATCCTCGGAAGAAGAAGAGACAAATTCTGATGAAACCGAAAGTTGATAGAGTAAATGGGAAGGCTGGTACAAAGAAGTCATTGTAATTGTTTGTTGAGGTAACGTGCTAGTCTTACCATAGGACGTTAATTACAAAAAAATGAAGGAAATGTATACCGTGCAAAACTGCATCAAATGTATTACAAAAATATGGTAACGGAACCTCTGTACAACGAAACCTGTCTAAGAAGAGTCAATTGTGGGCCAAAACAAAACCCTTCCATAACAAATATTTTTTGTCTCTTACGATTCTTTGTATAGAGAATGGACTGCATCCCTATACGAAGAAGTAATTACGTTACTTATTATTTTCCATGAAGCCACAGAAACCATCATCAGCCAAATTTTGTAAAGATTTATTCTCTCTTAAAGCTCCACATTTGCATATAAATTACAACAATGAATAAATTAGAAGACCCGAATAAATTACAAAACCGAGGAAAGCAGACCTTTGGCTGATACAAAGTCCCGTTGTGAGAATGGAAATCCACATCGGACCTCGAATCTGAGAGTTTCATTCAAACAAACGCCGGATCTCCATAAAACAACATCGTCATTATGTTTCCGGAGGCCATAATTAAAGTGCTGAGCACATTTATGACTGTTAGAGGGGATTTTTCCAAGGATCACGGCTTCATCCGTCTTCTGGCAGTTCAATGGGCACAGATTTTGGATCGTCTGCAAATTATTTTTTGGGAGACATTTAGTTTAAAGTCAATAACATGGACATTAATGAAGCAATATAATAACATGTAAAAACGTTTCTAATCAACTATTTTTTCATTTCTGAAAGTTTGATGCCATAACGTGCGTATTCCGCCGAGGTATTTGTTGATTACAATTAAAAATGGACTTTTTGAAGTATAAATTGTTCCAATTCATTAATTTCTGTAAAACAAAAGCTTAAAATATAGATGGTGGCTTCTAATTATTTCAGATGGCAATACCCCATCCTGCATAAAAGTTAGGACATCAATCTAAGGTTACTGTAACTGCAAAAAAGCGGCTTCACTTACTCTACTGGCCGGATCGAAGGCCTCAAAGCAATCCTGCCCAAAGTCCGAGAAATGCCAATCTGATCCTCTCAAGGCACACTGAGTAATTGGGCTACTGTAATCTATCCATGCGCAGTCCATTGACCTTCTTTCTAAAATTTTATGGTTACTATAACAATTGTCAAGTATATCACAAAATTTTTACCTAAATTCTGAAAAGACTTACGCCAATGATAGAGCTCTGGTCTTGACACAACTTCAGCAATCATAGAGACTATTAAAATAGCACAAACGGTTAACATAATGCCTTCTGTAAATAAACGTAAACGATTTTTGTCACCAATTATCCAGTACTATATCACGATCGACCTGATTTCGTATTTATACCCACACGTATCCTGTTACAATACAATGAAGGATAAAAACAAGTTATCTTCACTCTTTGACCACTTTTACTGTGCGTATTTATGTCGCCGTCGCCCAAGGGCGGATGCATCGAAAGTCAGGTAATGGATGTTTATCACTTGCGCAATTGAGGGCGGAGGCAAAAAGTCACCGAAAAACTGGTAGTTAATCGAAATGATTCGAATTAAATAAATGGCCCCTTTCCTTTTCGTCAATGACGCCCCATCGATCAAATTATATTATCCATGATGATCACATAAATAATATCAAAAAATGACCGTAAACAAGGACAAAATGGACATTGGGTAAAGCCTAGAGGAGATTCTAGTACCCTACTGCTAACTCTTTTAGAATTAAAAGCAAGGGAAATATTCAAAACATCAACTACATCGTAGTAGGTAGGCCGATGGTTTAAATAGTAAACTTGGAGATGAAACCAGCTAGATTATGATCTGAAACTCTAACAAATCTCTGAGGGCCGCTATCCTTCGTCATTTTACTGTTGTTACTACATAAATCAAGAAAAAATAAGGAAAGTTTCAAAAAGTCAGCTATACTGTTGCAACCAAAAGTAGGCAAACTTTATATTCTTTTTTAATTTATTAAAATAAACTTTAAATTTTGACTACTTTCCTAAAATGTAACAATTACACATCTAGTATCGCCCTGCCCTATTCCCGACCGTTCCGGGCATTTCTTTGATGTTCTCCTTATCAATTCCGATCTTTTTTTATTCTGCCGTTCGTTCCGGCGTCTCAAACCGGAACCTTAAACCGCCAACCGAACCAAGAAGGTGCTAAAACGATTATCTTTATTTATCTTCGCGAAATTTATTTGCTTTCGCCCGAGGCAATGGAGCAGGGTGCAGTCTGATAAAAGATCCGGGTCTTATAAATGGGCTACAGAATCAACGGACAAAAGTCAGAAGCTTCTGCAGAAGGGAAGGAAGGTTGAGGGGGAAAGGATTCAAGAGAGTTCAAACAGATTCATGCTTTCGAACATCAGCCCAATTACTTTATTAGCATTAAAGAACAAAAAATCAACGTTTTTTTACAAAAAAACTCATCTGTCAAAAACTTAACAACAAACGTTTTCATTCATCCAATCAGAACTCATAAAATGTATAGTTCAAACAGTCTTTCCAAAAGAAAATAATGTAAATGGTAAAAAAGCAGAAATATCTACTAAACCTCAAGCTCTGAAGATGCTAAATCAAAAAACCTTGTTTGGACAAAAAATCTGATCCAAGATGGCCACCGGGATAGTTTTTGAAAATCTGCGATTTCGCACATTGAAATCAACCTGATAAAGATCCGCAGCTTGTCATGTGTAATATAATTGGAAGATACATGTATGTATTGATCGTATTTCCGTATCTTAGTTTCATTTCAGCTTCTTTAAATATCCCAAAAACGTAACTAAAAGTATCACAAAGTTTTGTAATCAAAAAGTTCCGCGCGGAAATTGAACCTTGGCATTCCGTTGCAACTCGGAATGGAAAAAACAATTTTTTTTGGTTTTTTTGCTCGGCCCAAAATTGCTTCCATTGGGCCGTTTTGGTGTTCATTTTGTTTTGAAATGCTTTATCCGCTTAGCATCAGTGAGGCCTGTGACATCAAAAACATTCCAGATTTATAATATGGAGGGCTTCTTTTGGAATGAGTAATATAAAGTTTCTTTATTTTTTCTTAATGTGGTTTGACATGGTAATTCAATTAGTATATTCGCATTTTTGAGAGTTGTATTCTAACCTTTAAACTGCTGTTTAATTGCGATGCCGTCTAAATTAAAGCATTTTAGCTCAAGATGGCTAGTGTTATCCTGCCAAATCAGCCAGTGGTCATTGACAACGGCTCGGGCTCAATCAAGGCCGGCTTTGCGGGTGAGGATGGACCTCGAGTAGTGTTCCCGAACTATGTGGGGACTGTGAAGCATTCGCGGGTGATGGCTGGAGGCATCGTGAAGGATAGCTTGGTCGGTAAGTATACTTTTTTCTTCTTGTTTTAGGTGCAATCTCATGTTTCTCAAAGGTATGGGTCGAGATTGTATCACTATTACTACTCTTGAAATATTTTATTATGACATTTCAAAAGCATAAATCTTAAATTTTTTTAGGATCTGATGCGCAGAAGTACAGAGGTCTGCTGGCTCTTCGATATCCTATGGAGCACGGTATAGTTACAGACTGGAATGCCATGCAGCAAATATGGGAGTTTGCTTATTCTCCCGAGCAGTTAAATGTAGGTTAAACTTTGTTGTTATTTCTTTTTTAGTGTAATTCCGCTGACCATCCAGTACTTCTCTCAGAGGCTCCGCTGAATCCTCTGCAAAATAGGGAGAAGGCAATGGAGATATTTTTTGAGACCTTTGGAGCCCCTTCGATTCATGTTCAGATGCAGGCCGTTCTAAGTTTATATGCTGCTGGACGAACAACTGGGGTTGTCTTGGACTCAGGAGACGGTGTAACACATTCAGTGCCGGTTTATGAAGGATTTGCTATTGAACCAGCGTATGTTGTGTTATATTTGTGATCATTGATAAGTTGGGACGTTTTGAATAATATAATTATTTAGAATCCAACGGATTGATGTTGCTGGACGCGATGTAACAAATTATCTGAAGCTTCTACTTCGAAAAGAAGGTCATATTTTCCATCGATCCAATGAGTTTGAATTGGTCCGAGAGATGAAGGAATCCATTTGCCAAGTCCTTCCATATCACTCAAACATCACTAAAGAAGATCCAGTAGGTCTAACAGAGTCATATTTTACTTTTACTTAGTCGAAGGCTAAATAAGTTTTAAGCAGATTTTTGAATTTTTAGGTAAAATCTTATACGATGGCTGACGGACAAACAATTCGAGTTGGAAACGCCAGGTTCCAGGCTCCTGAAGTCTTATTTCGGCCAGAAATTATTGGACTGGAGTACTGCGGACTAGCCCAATGTATAAACAATTCAATCAGTGTGAGTTCTTGTTTTTTGATTCGTTTTTATGTCTAAGGTAATGTGATTTTTTGTCTGATCCCGGCCAATCTCTTTTTTTACTTTCTTTTGTTTGGAGAGAATATGCGAATTTCTTTTGTATAGACGCGTCTTTTGTGATGTTTTCAGAGGGAAAAGTGGGTTATTATAGAGTAAACATGAAGGTAGTACAAAGAAAAAGTCGAAATGAATGATGACTGAAGACTACAATTAACTTATGTCCCTTTGCAGGTGTCGGACACAGAATTGCGAAAAGAGTTATACAACAACATCTTACTGTCGGGCGGGTCGACTCTGTTCCCCGGCTTCGGCGAACGTGTTCTCTACGAGGTCCGAAAACATATTCCCGCCGATCTCAAGGTCCGTATCTCCGCCCCGCAAGAGCGAATCCACTCCACCTGGACCGGAGGCTCCATTCTGGCCACACTGGACACATTCCGCAAGATTGCCCGGACCAAGGCCCAATACGAAGACGAAGGCAAAAACTTGGCCAGAAAAGCGTATTAGCTTGTGCTAGATGGGTGATATCAGCGTGCTTCCTCTTGTAATTTATGTAATATTGATAATTTTATTACGAACAACTCAGGATTTTTATGATGTCCATTATTTTGTTTGTGAAATAAGTAAAAATCCGTCAAGTATAATATAAATTGAAGAATCTTCAATAGTTTTTGAAGAGCTTTAAGTATAAGTTGTTCTAGAATTTTTTCTTATGGTTCGACTTTAACGTTTTTTCATTTTATTTTAGAAACCTAGTCTAGAAAAAAGTAGAATTTCCCTATCAAAAGTCGAGAGCTAAGTCCTCCAATCTGGTTTTCCAATGAATGCTGTTATTCACAGCAAAGGGACGTGTTGAAACGTTCCATTTGATAACGTGCTCTTCATAATAACTCTTTGGACCCTGTTTTTATTTAAAAAACATGAATTTCAATCAAATCCTGCAAAGAAAATGGCAGGATAATATTGCATACGGCTAATGGAATGACACAGACAAAGGATTTATTGTCTTGACGCAAAATATAACCTATAATCAGCTTGGAAACATGTAATCATTCAGATTGCAAGATATTGATTTGCGCAGTTTACTTAATTTATACCATGATTTAAGTAAAAAGATCTGTTCGACCATATTTATTATACTTTCTTTTTTGAGTTATTCCTTGTTGTTAAAAAGACGGGTGCGCTGTAAACAAGGCCTTTGAGAGTCATATGGGCCAAAGGACCAAATTTTGATTTAAACTACATTTCTCTCAAAGATTCTGTCTCCTTGGCTTTATTTTATGCTAAAACGCTCATGGTTAATATAATTTTTTGATGACTTAATCCTTTCCTCAAACTCGAATATCTGGCCATTTTTAGCTATGACATTTCCTTTTTCCCCAAGGAAGGTCCGTATTCTCGTGCAGAAAGTACAGAGACATTGTACTTTCGGTTTAACGGATGTACTTTCCGGACTCTTCCAATATGACTCAAAGAAGAGAAAAAGTGACCTTTCGAAATGTGAGAGGCTTTAAAAAGACGCGTTATTCAATTGCATCATTCATAAAGGACAATTATGTAGTCTTTCGGTGATTTGAAGGGCCTGATCTTACCCATCTAATCTTTTGACACAAATTTCTGAGGCTATAAATAGCTTTCATTCGATGAATTTTCTCATTATACCATATTTAATGTCCGCTAATTGCTGTCGGAATATCTACTGGGCCCATTCATCCAAATGTTGTTATTTCATCATGATGATTGCTAGCGTTTTCTGCATTTGAAACAAGTTGTAGTCTTAGACGTAGGATGACTACACAAGACTTGGGAATCTACGTCAATCTCAAAGCATAAAAAATTTATAATATTTGGTGAGAAATCTCCTGAACGTACTGCAAGACAATTATTTTTGCGGGCACATACGAAAATTTTTTATGGTGACACGCTCAAAGTCTACTTATTTTGCCTTTGAGCATCACCTGCGTTATTCTGCTGACTTTGTTTTGAGAGGTCAGCAGATTTACTGGTCACATTTACCCCTTTTTTGTTTGACGTCTCTCTCCGGTTCTGTGCGTTTCTTTTATCTTTTCGCGCTTTCTTGGAAAAGTAACGGTCTTTCTCTCTTTTCCAAACGATTTCTATGTCTCTCTAACCACTCTCTCAGTCGGCAAGACTCACTCGAACTCGGCTCACTGTACCTCTCCCTTTGTCGCGACAAGTTTTGTCTTCGTCTGCCAAGTCCCTCCTCAAATCGCACGATCTTTTCAGCCCCTTCGTGACAGGTCACACTCGTAACAGGCAGTGCGATGAGCGTGGTTTTCGAAACGCAAAGGGCGGAGTCGAGGCGCGACCAGAAAAAAGTTCGAATAAGACCCAGAGAGGGCGGAGAATGCGAGAAAACGGCAAAAAGATTGCTCCAAAAGAAGAGGAAAGAGAACGTTCGTGTTTTGAAAGGTTGCAGTGAAGAAAGAGAGCGGTCAGAGTGATCAGAGAAAAGAAGGGAAATTCACTCTCCCCCAAAAGGCTCAGTCAGCTGAGTTTTCGTTGTGTTGAGCGGTCGGTCGAGCTTTTCGTGGCTGGTAGGTGCTGCGATATGTCGAGATGGGGCATTTTCTGCATGTAGACATAGCTGACGTTGTTGTAACATCAACTATCCTAATGTAACTGGATTTCGACATAGAAATTGCTGGGTTTTTCGCGTATTTTTTATCGATTTCGTCATTTTTGGCTGATAAAGGGGCGAGACAAGTCTGCCCGGGGCATTCTCTCTATTCATCGGGGTTACTGATCAATGCGTCTTTTTTCGCGTTTTTATCGATTTTATCATGTCGTTTCTAATCTTATCGTTATTACATTGCTATGATTTCAGTTCGAATTTTCTGATCCGAAGATGCAAATTTTCGTCAAGACTTTGACCGGCAAGACCATCACCTTGGAGGTGGAGGGAAGCGACACCATCGAAAATGTGAAAGCCAAGATCCAAGATAAGGAGGGTATTCCCCCAGACCAGCAACGTCTGATCTTTGCTGGAAAGCAGCTCGAAGATGGTCGCACCCTGTCTGACTACAACATCCAAAAGGAGTCCACCCTCCACTTGGTCCTCCGTCTTCGTGGTGGAATGCAAATCTTTGTGAAGACCCTCACCGGCAAGACCATCACCTTGGAGGTTGAGGCTAGCGACACCATCGAGAATGTGAAAGCCAAGATCCAAGACAAGGAGGGCATCCCCCCAGACCAACAACGCTTGATCTTTGCCGGTAAGTATTGAATTTTGACTGTTCCTTGTCTTTCTTTAGTTAGGGGTTGCAAA
Organism: Bursaphelenchus mucronatus; assembly: GCA_025436335.1. NCBI lineage: Eukaryota > Metazoa > Nematoda > Chromadorea > Rhabditida > Aphelenchoididae > Bursaphelenchus > Bursaphelenchus mucronatus. The sequence goes on from CM046356.1 coordinate 7,642,364, forward strand.
TTGAAGTTTCTTGCTGCAGAAATAACCGTTTTATTACAGGCAAGCAGCTGGAGGATGGACGTACTCTCTCCGATTACAACATCCAGAAGGAGTCCACTCTCCATTTGGTTCTCCGTCTCCGTGGTGGTATGCAAATCTTTGTGAAGACCCTCACTGGCAAGACCATTACTTTGGAAGTCGAAGCGTCCGACACCATCGAAAATGTGAAGGCCAAGATCCAAGACAAGGAAGGAATTCCTCCAGACCAGCAACGCCTTATCTTTGCCGGAAAACAGTTGGAAGATGGAAGAACTCTTTCTGATTATAACATCCAGAAGGAGTCCACCCTCCATTTAGTACTTCGGTTGAGGGGTGGAATGCAGATTTTCGTCAAGACTCTCACTGGTAAAACAATTACCTTGGAAGTTGAGGCTAGCGACACCATCGAAAATGTCAAGGCCAAGATCCAGGACAAGGAGGGCATCCCCCCAGATCAGCAGCGTTTGATCTTTGCTGGTGGGTTTTTATTGTCGATTTTATGTTGGCTTTAACACGTCTAATTTTTGAATTTTAGGTAAGCAGTTGGAAGATGGTCGTACCCTGTCCGACTACAACATTCAGAAGGAATCGACCCTCCACTTGGTCCTCCGACTTCGTGGAGGTATGCAGATTTTCGTCAAGACTCTCACTGGTAAAACGATTACCTTGGAGGTTGAGGCTAGCGACACCATCGAGAATGTGAAGGCAAAGATCCAAGACAAGGAAGGAATCCCACCAGACCAACAACGCTTGATCTTCGCCGGAAAACAGCTCGAAGATGGCCGTACTCTCTCCGACTATAACATCCAGAAGGAGTCTACGCTCCATTTGGTGCTGAGGTTGAGAGGAGGAATGCAAATCTTTGTAAAAACGTTGACTGGAAAGACTATTACATTGGAAGTCGAAGCGTCGGACACAATTGAGAACGTAAAGGCCAAGATTCAGGACAAAGAAGGAATCCCCCCAGATCAGCAGCGTTTGATCTTCGCCGGAAAGCAGTTGGAGGATGGACGTACTCTCTCCGATTACAACATCCAGAAGGAGTCCACTCTCCACTTGGTCCTCCGTCTTCGTGGTGGTATGCAGATCTTTGTGAAGACCCTCACTGGTAAGACCATTACCTTGGAGGTTGAGGCTTCTGATACCATCGAGAACGTTAAGGCCAAGATCCAGGACAAAGAAGGAATCCCCCCAGATCAGCAAAGATTGATCTTCGCAGGAAAGCAGCTCGAAGATGGCCGCACTCTCTCTGACTACAACATCCAGAAGGAGTCCACTCTCCACCTGGTCCTCCGTCTTCGTGGTGGTCAATAAATGAACACGAGATCTCCCAAATGTACACGAATTGACTTGATTTAACCTATTACTTGTGAACCGAATAAACTGGTTTTGTTATGATCTGACAGGTTTTATTTTGAGTGAGATTCTTAGGTTATTAGTGTGCAAAGGAAGGATATAAAATGCATAGCATCTAATGACAGGTGCGATGAATACGGAATGAATTGTCGTCTGAACCAGTTTTACGGCCCCCTGGAGGTTATGAATAGAAGGAAAACGTCGGAAAAATTAAGTCTCAAAAGTTTCGACTATCAAATTATGATGGATAATCAAGCTAAGAAGATATTAATCTACAATTGGAAAATACAGAACAACTCAGGTTGAACCAGTTTATTCCGAACAACAAGTATAATAAAAACGGAGAGTAAATGCATGAACAAAAATATATTGGGTGGGTATATACAATGAGGGTTATATTTGGATCCAAATCGAATAAATTAATCAAGATTGTTGGGACAAGAGGCTCTATGAGCAACTAGTTGTCCGTGAGAGGGAAAGGCGTGCATGCATTGGCAAACGAACATCTGGGTGTTGTTGATTCGATTGAGATGTTGGGCACGGACGCGATCAAGATGTTCGTTAACTTTGCTCAAGGACTGGTCGATTTGGGAGAAGAAATTTGACGAGGGATTACTATTGGAGCTAACGGGTTGACGAGTAATGGGACGGAAACAGGGATGATGGTATCGGCGACGACGTGAGGTCCTGGTCTGAAATTATATTATCCATGAAAAAAGAGGAGAAAACAGACTTTATTTGGGTGTTATCAATGGCTGTTAGACAAGTGCGAGAACAAAACGAACATTTAAACAAAATTGACCTCATTGCGATCATGATAATCCTGAAGGACCGTCTCCAAACTCTTGATTTGGTTCTGATAATCGACGACCATTGGGTCAATATCCACTTGCTGATCATTTCTTTCTTCCTCCAAGACTCTGACGATGGTCTTCTGAGTCTCCACCTCCTCTTCTTTCTTTCTCAATTGTCTTTTGAGTTCGGATATTTCCTCCACTTTCAGATCGAGCATCTTCTTCAACTCAATATTAAGACTGCATTGTTCCTCGTAATATCTGGCCAATTCATCTCTCTCGTTCTGAAAATCATTAGGCTCGAACCCGTGAGCAGTCTGAGTCGATAGCATAGAACTGTTCATAGATCTTATGTCATCCAGTTCTTCAACTCTTCTCAGTTGTTCTTGAACATGTTGATAGAAATTTGTAGAGGTGGAGCTGTCAAATGGAGGAGCCGATGGCAGATTCAGAGAATTCAAACTCTCCGGAGCTTCGACTTGAGAACCACTACCAGATATCTTCAATGAATGAAGACTTTCAGCCAGCGAATTAAACTTATCCATGTGTGTAGATAAAGTGGTCAAAGCAGAAGTAGAGTTCTTGACATGATCGGCAACCAAAGATTCAAGCTCGTTGACTTTCTCTTCCTTTTTCTGAACCAACATCTTGAGACCTTCATTCTGTTCTTTGAGACATTGCATCTAAAGAGAATTTATATTATTCGTCTTCAACTCACCTCTTCTTCATTCGCGACCTTTTTCGCAGTCTTAATCTCCATAACAGTGTTAAGAACCTGATCAAGGACAGTCTGATTGACTTTGTATTCTTCCAACAATCTCTTCATGGCTTGTTCAGTTGAATTCTCGTTGACAAATTGACTCAATGCTAAAAGAAGATGGACAATTAAAGGCATCTAAAAACAGCAGCCATCAGATTGAAAACAAACTTACTGAGAAACTGAGGAAGTGGGAAAGGATCTGACTTGATGAGCGCTTCGGCTCCAGCCTTGACCGAACCATCTTCACTCATATGATATTCGGAGACGGTGTGAGAAGTGATGTCACGGTAGTCCACATCCTCTCTCTCTGGCTCGGGATTCTCATCACGCTCGTCGAGAACACTGAAATCGCTCCCAACATCGTCATCATCCACCTCCGGATCGGACATGACCATCTCTTCTTTTGGTTTAACTTCCTCCATCTGAAATAAGAATAACGGTTAGAAATAAGATGAGTAAGAGCATAAGCAAAGGCACGAAACAAACAGTCTTTCCTTTCGAAATACCGTCTAAATTATGTTGATCAACGCGAGATTCAGCAAACCCCTTTTTACAACTGTTCTTATATTATCCTTGCTTTTCAAACCGCTATTTTAACGGAAAACGAATGAGTAATAACAAAAATGCTCGAAGTATTGATCTAAACCTTTTGAAAACAAGGAGACAGCTGACCTTTGACAGGCTCAATAGCATCTTGACTTCAAAGGAAACTTTAATCGATAATGAAATTCAAAACCAGCGACATTGATGGGCAATTCAAAGCGTTTGCGGTAAATCAATTTGCAACTCGGATGGTAACCAAGCGGAGAGAAAACACTGAAACTTTTTTTTCCGACTCACATGCATGGACAATTTTTTGTTTACGATTTGCATTCTCTAGGCAAGTGGCGGGCGCAGTGTGGGACGTAAAATTGAACAAAAAACAACATGAGATAGGGTAAAATATTGGCACAAACAAGAATCTACACAAACTTGTTGATTTTAATGCTTTTATGATAACTTTAGATCTCATTTACACGCACCCGTTACACATAACATTTGACTGCTGAAATATATGTGCACAAAACCTTTGATCGTATAAAATAGTCTCACAGACTGCACAAAACAAAATTTTTAGTATCTTTGCGAAAAGTTTGGTTCTTCGTGGGTTTGGCTCGATTTCCCCGAGTCTTACTGTATCCGTAATTGTGGCTACTTTTTTCACGAATACAGTTGATTTTTACACTTTCAGATATTGTCCATAACAATGGAACAAACGCATCACACAGGAGAGGATATTCAGGTAATTGAAACTCCTCAAGAGCGTCCGGATGGAGTTTTACGGACTTCACAGACCGTAGTTATCTCTCGCGAGGCCTGTAAGCATTCTACTTTAGTTTCTGCGTTTAGGTTTATATTATACTTGATCTAATGTCTGGCGCCTTTCTAACTCTTCTACTTTAGATGCGTCTGCAGTTCCCACACCGTCTCGAGTTATTCCTGGCCGCCCAGTTGCTCGTCCAACTTATCGTACATTTTATACCAATCAATCGCCTCTTGTCCGACTGGGCAACAATCTTCCAGCGATGGTCCCTCGGATTGATGGCTACAGGTCAAAGCCGACGCCGGTGAGAGGTCAAAGTGGTCCTTGGAATACCGAAGCCACAGCTGCCACCAGCAGCTCGGATAAGGATCCATTGGATTCAACGATTTCTGAAGTCGTCAAAGCCACAACTTCATCCTCTTTGTCTAATCAGCCTACTCTCAGTTTTGCCGTTAGGACTGGAGCTCAACCAATGGAAGTCAGATCAGCGAATGGGGTGAGACCGGGAGTGCCTTTGACTCGACCTCCAGGAGAAAGAAGGTCTTATTATGTGAACGGAGAGCACATTGTTCCACTCAGCGATAATGATGAAGAAGCTGATAGGGCTGCTGCTCAAAAGAAAACAACTCCGGCGTTGAAGCCCAGAAACATTAACGAAGACCATGCCAAGATTGTTCAAGCCAAACTGGCAACTGCCAGAGAGAATGCGCTTAAGGCCGCCAGATCCAAAGACGTGTCCAAGGTGTCTAAAACTAAAACTCCACAAAGGAAGTCGACTGATCCAAGACCGGACCCTATGTTGAATGTGACTACGAAGACGCCGTTCCCTCAGACGCTCAACTTAACCAAGCCAGACAAGGTGAAAAGAAGCACCCTCGAGATTGTGAATGATCCCTCGTTGACCAAACCTCGAGGGACAATGATCATGGATAAAGTTTATGAGATCAGGGTATGTCATGGTTAATACATATACATTTTGTTTGGTTTTAGTTAACCTTGCAGTTGAAAAGTTAATAAAAGGAACTAGTATTCGTCTTGTAACCCGAAGAAGAAAGGGGTTTTTTGTATGGGATTTATCGTTTTTACATTTGCTGTTTAGATGCCGGAAGCCGTCACCATTCGCCTAACTGATGAAGAGAATCAAATAATGAATCATTTGAAAGCGAAAGGGACTGTGAGGACATATGCGGGACATATGGAAGACCTGCGTCAATTTAAGACCGCTCTCTCATATTGCAGTAGACTAATTGATTATCAATATGAAATTATCAAGGACATGAGTGAGAGACTTCAAGAATTCAAGAAGAATGGAGATGAGTGGAGAAGGGAGGCCAAGAAATTGCAAAGACAAGTAGCTTGTCGGATCATCAAACCTCACATTACCAAGTACAAAACTTCTTATTCAAAGGCTAGCCGAAAGAAGAGGATTCGAGCAAAGCTGAAGGAAATGGTCACTGAAACCTTCGAATACAACGAGGAGGACATGAAAAAGTTGTTGCGGGAAACTTTTCCTGAGGCATTTTATGCTCCCGAGCCGTCTCAAGATGAGCAAAAAGAAGGATTCAGGAAGGAAGATGATGAGGACGAGGATGACGACTACATCCCACAGCATGTCTATATGCCCGGACAAGTTCCGCATGAGTCCCTTTACTATTAAGAGAGCTTGTATTGCATGAAATAAGGCATTTGTAGGTACATGCCAAGTCGTATAAGTTGATGGTTCTAAAACTGTTTTTTACATTCTTTATGTTGTTCTTTCTTTTGATCTCGATCAGTTCGCTTTTTTTAAATGTTTTTTTATAATTGTATTGTTTTTGTGACAGTAAACTTTAAATTGTAACGGTGACTCTATCTTGACCAGCTTGTAATCTCCATATTTTCAGTATCTTACAATTACTTTTATAATAGTTTTGGCTACGGTTTAGTAATGATTTCTGCGTAACAGATTTACATCAAAGGGTTATGTAGATTATATTGTACATGGTTCAATATTACACATGGTCGTCGAATCAGTGTTTTGGACTCTTTCGAGTTGCTCTGGATGTCAAGTGGCTATCGAAGGACTTAACAAGTAACTTCTGACCATTTTTGAATTTGTATTTTAGATTTCACAACGATTCCATGGTATTCTTCACTTTTTCCACTGGATTATTAATTGTTGTTGCTGGAATTTTGGCCAGACCAAGTGTAATATGGAGGAGAAATATTCCTTTTAGGTATGCGAAGTATATTTAGAAGGTTCCTACGTAAATTTCAGAGCGTACCTTCCACTTGCCATCTTCGCATTTGTTGTCAATTTGATAAATAATCAAGGGATTTACTTTGGAATCCCGTTTCCTCTCCAAATAGTTTTCCGATCGGTGGGAAATTAAGGCTCTTCTGCTCTACTGACTCTATTTGTGCTATATATATATTTATGTGATTTTAGGGTACACTAGTAGCTAATGTCATCTTAACTTACTTTCTGAACAATAAGATCCACTCTAAATTAAAGTATTTCTCAATCTTTCTGATCACTTTGGGCATTGGGATTTTTACTTATGGGACGAAACGACAAGAAGAGCAGCTAAAATACGACTATGACTTCATTTTTTACATTGGTATGTTGTTTTGTTATATATTTTTTTAGTAGTGTTTGGTCGAACGCATTGCTTATAAAATTATATTTATCATCGAGAATACTGTTTTAGGAATTGCTCTAATGACAATTTGTCTCTTCTTGTCTTCTTATATGGGGATATTTCAAGAAAATATGTTCAAGGTGTACGGTAGACATCCCGATGAAGTCATGTGGGGAATGGTAAGCCGAATTCCCCGTTGTGTTTACTGTTTTAGAATGTGATTCCCCTTGGGTTTTACTTGTTTTACTATGAAAATCTTGCAAAGACATTTTTGGATTTCTGTAATAGCAATAATTTTGTTATCCTTGACATTACCGTTCCCATTACTGATCTTTGGCTATTCTTAGTCGGAATATTGGCATTACAGTAAGTCTTGGGATGCGAAATGGCTGGAAATTGCGGTAGTTTCAATTGTTTATTGTATTTTCAGATACACATGCGTCAAAAGTGTCTATCGTCTCAATTCTCGAATGAATTCCCTTAACCTGACAATGATTTTGACCCTCCGAAAATTTTTGAACTTATTTCTCTCGGTGATTTTATTTAAAAATACCTTTGGATACATCCATCTTTTTGGAGCAATACTGGTTTTTGTAGGAACATATCTATTTTACAGCGAGAAACGTGAAAAACTTGAATGAACGAACTATTTATTCATCATGTGTAACTTCCAAATTATTGGATATTCGGTCTGTGATTACATAATTTAAGAAAAAAATTTTGTAACTTGTGTGGGAAAATAAATGATAAATAGCATGGAGTCAATATTGAAGTTAGAGATGAGGTAATACGACCAGAAATATTCTATTTAAATGAGGAGTGATTCCAATAAAAAGTTCACATATCCAGTTTTCTTGGCCGCCATTTGTTGCAACCACGTGCGGGAAAGAGAATATACCTTTGTAAGTCCATTTTCCTAGATTTTGGTTACATGGGAAAGATTTAATCCAATAATATTACCATTTCTTATGCGATTTGTACCTTTTGAGCTAAAGTAAAGTAAAGATTTAAATTTTTTTATGTTCATCTAAAACGGCCTGTGGAGAGTAAGAAACGTGTAGATGCTCAAGTAAGAGTCCGTATTTTGGTTGAAAACTTCATGTTTGCTTTTTTGACTTTTTTTTAGTCGTTCAATTGGCCAAAATGATGATTTTTGCAAATTCTTGGCAAATAATCATCATTGATATTTAAATCTGTTTATGAGGAAGCTATGTCTACCAAGTACTATTATTCTTGATTTCCAAATTTATTGGCGGTAACTTTAGTAATCTGTTTTTCGCAATTTTCGTTTCAAATACATTGATCCCTTGCCCCACCCTTGCTCTTTTACGTTCTGAAACTGGCGTGGCCGGAAAAAAATTGAGGCGAAAAAGGGAGGAAAGCCTTTGTTTTTGCAACGTGGAAACGAAAATATTAATTGGGCAATAACTGTAGCTTAATATTAAGTAAATTTTGTTAAGAATGGAGAGCAATGTAAGTTTATGAAGTTGTTTTTTCTCTTAAATTGATGAGATTTTTATGGGCCCAAGGTAATGTTCCCGGTCTACTGTCCTGTTCTAGCTGATTATTTATGCAAATAAGAAGCGGAACCAAAATTTCCAGCAAGGTTTGCAGTCGTTACGTGTTGTAATGATCATTTTTGGGCGCTCTTTTTTAACAATTAAAAAAATTTGGTTTCTTAAAGATTTTGCATTTTGAAATGTTTGATAACTAAATTGTTGATGCAAGCGGTTTAGAACATGGTTTAGAGACTACGATCGTACTAATGGAGACTGATCAGATAGATTTCCTTATAGAAAAATGGCGTTTTGAGAGAAAGTCATACTTTTTGCCTCTTTTTATTTTGAAGTTGTTGAAGGTAAAAATGACCTTTTAATCATACCTAAGGTATTAAAAACGGTCTTTTGTCTGCACATCCATTTGGGTATTGAAATTTTATTGCCTTAAGGCATTTTGACATTTTTAAGCCTAAAACTCCACATTGATGTCTACAATAATTTGTTACGAATTTTCGCATTTTATCGACTGCAAGCCGACGCTTTTTGAATATAAGATACTTTTTACTACATATTACCCTTCAATTTGAAACTTTCACCCAAAACAAGTTGGTTTAGCCAGTCCGAAATGAGATTAGATATGATGAACAAGTTCTTCCCATGAATTATATATTCCTATTAAAGTGTTTTCCGTCTTCCACGCTAAAAAGTAAAGATCTGGGCGTTTCCGGTTAAGCGCCTTTTAAATAATCGAAATTCAGCTAATTTGTGGAATCATTTGGGTGGCGTAACTAAACTTTGAGGATAGTTTGATGATAAAAATGTTTATAGGAATGATTATGATTTTGGGCGTTGTCTGAGACACTCTTATAGGGTCTGATGGTACCATGTTTTATAGTTTGCGTTAGTTTTACAGTCATAGTTTTGAAAAAATTAAGTTTTATCAGAATATTTGTCTACAATAAACTCTTAAAATATTTAAAAGGCAACGTCGGTACAAAATAAACGTTTCTTTAAGACGATTTTTTTTATAAATTTTTTCATTGTATTTAGTTTAGTCACTTTAGTCATCTTTTTAAAATTTTGTCGGATTTTCCAAGAATTCCAGAAACCCCGGATTTTTATATGACTCAACCTAAAATTGACCTCAATAAGTGCGCTTTATTCCGATTTCTGTGCTATACATCCGTTTCCGAGCCTTATCTGATCTAATGTCTAATATTATTATAGCTGTCTTTGAGTTTTCCGCCTAAAAATGGGATTTGGAGCCGGCGATCGCTATGGAGTAAGCTCTTAAAACAACTTTTAATAAATTTTTCTAAAAAGTTGGTAGTAAAAAAGGGGTTTGAAGGAATTTGAAACGAAAATTTAATGTTATTTTATTCCAGACGCTTGAAAGTTGTCTCGAGCACGATCAGCAAGTAATGAGCACAACGAAAGCTGACTTGGACGCCTTCAGAGCGAGGAAAGTGGCGCTAATCACTGGAATCTCGGGACAAGATGGCTCATATCTGGCTGAATTATTGTTGCTTAAGGGATATAAAGTCCACGGGATTATCAGAAGGTCGTCGTCCTTTAACACCGCCAGAATTGAACATCTTTATTCTGATCCAATTGCTCATGTCGGTAAGGACAAATCAGGTTGTAATTCGAAAAGTAGTTATTATATTTTGATAAAAAATAAGACATTCGAACAGAGCTAAAAATCTACAAAAGTTCCAAATCAGATATCGTTGGGCTTTTTTGGATATCATTGTTTCTTTGGTGAATACCATATTCCCACAAAAAAACGAGATTTTTGTTCAAAAATTGAAAACAATGAAACTTTTATTAATTGATAACTACTGGCACATATAGATTATGTATGCCAATTTTGACAATAATCCAAACAATACTCTTGGAGACATTACCATTTTATATATAATCATCAATATAATATAAATGATTGCAGGAAGTGCTTCCTTTTCTCTTCATTATGGCGATATGACTGATTCATCGTGTCTGATCAAGCTGATTACTCAGATCCAACCAACCGAAGTCTATCATTTGGCCGCTCAAAGTCATGTCAAAGTTTCCTTTGATCTCCCCGAATATACGGCTGAAGTTGATGCCGTAGGAACATTGCGATTGTTGGACGCCATCCATGCTTGTGGACTGACCAAGAAGGTCAGATTCTATCAAGCATCAACTTCTGAGCTGTATGGAAAGGTTCAAGAGATCCCGCAGAAGGAAACGACTCCTTTTTATCCCAGATCTCCTTACGGTAAGGAAAATGGTTCGCGGAGTTTGATATGACTAACGAGTAGTATGAGGCCTGTTGGAGGATATGGGAGACTTTGGAATAAAGTATAGAGCGTGTAAAGGCCAAAAATGGCAAATTTCGATTATATACTTTACGATTAGGTACGTAAAGTATGGGCAAAAAGTTGAACAAACGCCTTTTAAAGGTATAAATTTATGGATCAGCTTCTGAACATGTGTAGTGCCGTCTAAACATCCTATTATAGCCGTCGCCAAGCTCTACTCCTACTGGATCGTCGTCAATTATCGCGAGGCCTACGACATGTTCGCCGCTAATGGAATTCTTTTTAACCATGAGAGTCCAAGAAGAGGAGAGACCTTTGTCACCCGAAAGATTACTCGAGGAGTCGCCAAGATCTCTCTGGGACAACAAGAATGCCTGGAATTGGGAAATCTGAATTCCTTGAGAGATTGGGGGCATGCCCAGGAATATGTGGAAGCAATGTGGAGAATTCTCCAACACGACACCCCCGATGACTTTGTAATTGCGACTGGAAAACAGTACTCGGTCAAACAGTTTGTGGAATACGCTTTTGCAGAGATTGGAAAGGAAATTGTGTAAGTTTTTGAAAAATCTTGAGGTTTGGCCTAGTATAATATAAAAATATGGTTGGAAATTGAATATAGAATAATAACACTTTACCAAATCTATCTTATATCACACAGAGAATCAGATTATATATTATTTGCGGCTACTGTAATTCCATTTTTTAAGTGAAGTTTTTGCGTTGGGATTCACAATTTTTTATTTATTCGATTTTAGCTGGGAAGGAGAAGGTGTCAATGAGATCGGAAAAGAGAAGGACTCGGGAGTGATCAGAGTCAAAGTAAACCCGAAATATTATCGACCTACCGAAGTCGAAAATCTGATCGGCGATGCTTCAAAAGCCGCTAAAATCTTGGGCTGGGAACCCAAAATAAGTGTCGATGAATTGGTCAAAGAGATGGTCCGAAAAGATGTGGAACTCATGAAGGCCAACCCCAGGGCTTAGAGTCTATAACAGCACTTTAATATCTAATTTATTCAATTTTCATAATTTGATGTTAAAACAAGTGTAATATTAGCCCGAAACGGTCGTTATTTTGTATTTTTCAAGTAATTCCAAAACTCATAAAAATCATTATTGAGATTTGACAGAGAATTGAGTGAAAGACAGTATCAAATTTACAAGTTGTGATATTGTTTTAGACTTTTTTAACCCTTCCTCGCACACAAAGGCCTCTTTTCGAGTTGCACTTGGAATTTGGATAGCGATCACAGTCAGCATTCACTTTGCAAGGCTTCCCTTTCTGATATATGGGCTTATGGAAGATGTTCCCACTAAAATTTGATGTTCATAAGATCAAGAAGTATCGCTTTGATCAAGCGCAACATAAATTTATATAAAAACACTGCCGAAACCTACGCTGGCGAGTAGTTACAGACCAAGAAGGCGAATTTGGGACAGAATTTGACTGCGCAACCAACAGAGGTTGTGTCGCCCCAGGCCATTTGAGTGAAATGCCCGATCCCTTTATTAAATTCCTTTGGAGTGAACTCTAAAGTTGGGTCTATCCCAAAATTCGGAAGCTCTTTCCACCAGAATTCGGTCGCATTATCAACCAGGATTGCTAAAATGCCATTTTTTACATACTTGGCATAATATTACTGTATAGTGTAAAAAGTTTTTAAAACGTAAAGTACGCTACAATTTGATTATGGGATGACTGATTTACGGGATTTTTCGAAATATCCCGGAAGTTCAGGTCTTTGAATTTTTATAGATGTAAGATGCGATAACTCACACGGATCAATATTCTGCGTCCACGTATACATCGCTTCTCCCGTGAATTGGCGCTTTTCCGGAGGCGAGTGCTCAAATTTACATCGCTCCGCCCACTTTTTGGCAATTTTTTCGAGCCCCAGATTGTATTTCTGAAAAGATTACGGTAGTTTGTGGCCTTAAAAGTAATTTTTCCTAAAATTTACTGCCGTTTAAGACTAGTTTTAATGCCAAAAAGTCACCCTTTACGCTAAAATGGTGATTTTTTATAAATTACGGCAAAAAAGTTATTGTGGATTACTGTAGATTCAAAAATACTATATAAAAATATTACACATGCCGGACTTACAAATTCGTACATGTTTTTGGCACTTGGCAAGCTCTTTCCGTCCTTATTCACCACATTTCCATGGGCCAGATCCCTCCGATATCGATTATGATTCTTCAAAACGGCTTGCCGATGCCGCGTCTGAAAATCCTCTGCATTTGCAACCAAGAGAAGGGTAATAAAAACTACAGCAGGAATTGCAGCCATTTTACAGTCCATATTTTCTCCTTTTCTTCCGTCTCTTCCAGGAAAAAACAGGTTTAAATAAAAAATTTAAAGGTTAAAGGTGAAAGAAATGGGAATATGATCGTCTTTATTGTATTTTATGACGTCTCTCGAGGGCTTCTGGGGAACAGACATAATTGTAAATTGAGTGGAGTCAGGTGAGTGAGCACTTGCCAAAAGGATACTGTAGTTTTGGGATGACGAATGTATTATAGTTTAATATGGAGTTGAAATTGATAGGTTTAGAGCTTTTAGAAGGCTCATCAGACTCTGACACCTATTTTTTCAAACAATATACTTACTACATATATGTTATCTATGACAAAATTTTTTTTGGGGCAAATTCTCGAGGGTTGATCCACAAATTTTGTTTGAATTCCGCATATATATTCCGTGGATGATTAGCCTTATTCTTAATATAAAAATTTTACAATACGCCCGAATATCGATAATCAATTTTTATTACCTAAAACAAGATCTATCTACAATACAATTAAACAACTAAAACAGACGTCATTCTGGTTTCTTTTCAAAGTATGTCTTCCAGAAATTCCATCGCGTAGCTCCAAGGCCAAGATGAAATCTGAATTTATCTGCATTGACCTTGGCCAAATGACTTTGAGTGAGGCCGAAGATACCTGTTTTGAAATGATCGGTTGGCCATCGTTGCTGATATTTGTTGTCGATGATCTCTTGGAGGGCTGAAACACTTTTCTTATTATATACCTTTGCATAGTACAGTAATCAAGATTTCTTTCTTACCTCTCATATTAGCCTCGTGCTTCACATTCTTCCCACTCAAAGGATCTTCCAATTTTTCAGGGTTCTCGGTAATTCTGGGGTTATGTAATCGATTTACTTCGCTTTCCAAGAAGAACTTCAGATTTCTGGCGTGACTTTTGTTCTTATCCGCCGGCCATTTGGCAAGTAATCGCATGTACTGTTTGTGTACATGGCCCATCTACAATTTAGGGACGTTAGCAATCAACGAATCATATTATTCTAGTATAATGTCGGTATATAAACCATAACCACTAAATTTCAATCAATTTCTTAAAAGTTTTACCGTAAAATCAAACTCAACAACAATGTAAAAATAAAAACAGTAACAGGGAAAATCAAGTTCAAAAAGAATGCGCTTCAATCCTCATCGGAATCATATTCTCCGTTCTCTACCTTCATCATTATCATTTTGGCTTCCGTTTCGATGTAATCAAGGTCCAATTCGGAAATGTCTGACTTCTGAAGACTCTTTCTAATTTCCCTCAGCTCTGTGTGAACTTGTTCCAACACCTTTTCATCAACAATTTGGATCCAGATACAATAATCATCAATAAAAAGTTGATTAAACAGATAAATGAAGTCATGAGATGAATTATAAAACCGTTTCCTCAGGGCTAATAAACAATGGAGGAGGGAAGATCGTCCTAAAACGCATTGTACTACTCAAATATTACATTACATTGTCAAAAAACGAAAAACTAAGCTCACCTTTGTCTAGTATAACATCCAAATCTTCCAGTTCTATTTTACATAAATCAAAGTTTCTGTACAGACAATGACATAATGCTCGACGTATTGCTGAGGTCAATGAGTCCTTTAAGGTTGAAAATCTCACAAAACTTGATATTGACGGGGATATTTTAGCTATCATAACATCAGATTGGACGTTTGGCTCCCAGTCATTGATCCTGAGATCAAGAAGATACGAAAATAATATGTCCAATAGCGAGTACATGATCTGTTTGTTATCCTCTGCGGTGAATTTCTTCATTTTGATGACCTTTAAGTCCTTTAATACCAATCGGTCGTCATCGTTGAAGGTGTATATAATCGGTGGCAAAGATGACTAAAAATCCTGTGATATATGTTTCAGTTCAATGTCATATACATCATAAATGTCATTCTAGCCCCTTTTATAAAGGCGTGATATCATTATTTTAAATTAAACTACCCACCTTTATAATTTCGGTCAACTCATCTGGAGCATCGAATAAATCCGCAAAGTAATGTTCGGAATCAAAAGATTTCTCGCCGTTCTTAACCATTATATCATACCGTTTTGCAATTTCGACTTCATCTGGATTTCTGATATCAAATAAATCCTCAAGTTCTTCCCCAAATTTCTTCATGATTCCTATTTTATTCCATCCAAATCCATAGCCAAATTTCTTTATCTCCTCGAGATTCGGCAATTCCTCTTGTTTCTGAAGCTTCTGATCAGCCAAAAGCCCCTCTGTAATATTATTCAGTTTTATAGTATAAGCCAGAGTGGTATACGATAATAACTAACCAATTTCCTCTTCCAATTCTTCCACATTACATTGTCCAGAGGGTCTTTGAGGCTTCAGAAGTTCACTGAGCATTTCCAGATCCTTAAATTCTTCGCCTTTGTTCTGCTTTGGTACATTTATTATAAATGTACCTAAAGTATTAAATTAATAAATATTAAATCTTCGCTCATACTTATTTTCTAAACAATAAGAAAAGAATGTTAAAAAGAGTTTACCACTATCAGCTTCATAGTCGCTCGATGAATTCTCGGGCAGACCAACAAATCCAGGCAAATACAACCTGAGAAAATAAGGGGCGGCAGAGAAAACGAATGTTTTTTCGCAAAAATCAACCTCCGAATCTCGGATATTGGCATTCGGAGCTTTTATGGTTACAATTACATGTTCATCTGTCTGCTCTAGCTTGAAGAATGGAGTAATCATCTGAATATCAGCTGTCTAGTATAGTATTCGATTTCACTTCGGCTCAATATAACTTCGCAATTACAACGAAAACAACACAAGCAAAGAGAAAATGTCATATTACTCTTATTATATTATTTATACAATTTTAGAACATCGAAAAACTAGACAAAACTTATTGGAGGTCGTTGTTGTTCCTCGGCCAATGAATTTAGAACTTTACAGTAGTATACCCTTCGCTCCGCCGCAAATTTATCGTTGATACGACTAAAATCCATCTGCTTGATATCCGTTAGACCTTCTTTGAGACACTAAAGTATAAAAATTTATATTAGACATAACCTGGGTATAAGAACTAAAACAAAAAGACCAAAAACGAGTAAAAAAACTTGCTTGAAAGATAATATGAAGATACTCCAATATGTAGATCCCACAACTTCCATTCACCGTCATTTTTGGGCAGTCTAAAACCCGATATTCATTGCCGAAAAATGCTTTCATCTTCTGATAAAATTGCCAACAATGAGGGGGCCGGGTGTCTGACATCGGATCCAATTGCCACAGGATCTTTTGGATAGGATCATGGACCAATAGAGTCCAATGACAACCTCCAGACACGACTGTTGGATCGATGTTATCATTGAGAATAAAGGCTGTCCATTTATTTTTGTCCGCCTCCACTGATTCTAGAAGCTTCTGAGTCTCGGAATTCCGACGTCCAGCATGCTTGATCAGTTCACATAAAAAAGCGTACACCAGACATACCTAAACATACGAAATCACGGCAGTAAATGACTTACTTCTTTTTTTGGCCCTAAAATCTCGTCTTTCAGGTATGTGGCTCCAAAATTTACTGCTGTGTCGGTCAACCAACCCGCATATATTGATCGGAAATCCTCCTCGAACACCGTAAAATCCTCATACGTACAGATCTTCCGGTTTGAGGCAAATCTAGACATCAATTTTGCTAAAATTCGATAATTTTTTATTTGAAGCAGAATGCCAACAATCTCAAGCCAACAAAGCGAAAACATTTGGTCGTCGGGAAATGTAGAATTTGATTAGTTTTGTGAAAGGAAGGTTTGTAGAAAAGTTTATTAGCATTTTCTGACACCAAAAAGTGGAGGTTCATGTCGTAGGAATGTCTCCGAGATTGCAGTAGACATCATACATTCTATTGAAACGATCAAAAGACGTGTTTATTCTATTACAAAATACAGTAAACTTTACTTCTTTGCGGAGCTGATGGAGGAAATCCGGACCTTCAGTTGGTCGGAATCCACCATTCGATCGTCGAAGAGAACGGCTGCCTGTTTAACACCAGTATCCGGCCCGTATTCGATTGTTATGGAGTCATCGTAATCCATTGGGGACTGAAATCCAATATTGGTTAAATACAGGTTATACTAATCGCGGAAATAGCACAAAAATTAAATTCCTTTCTTAGAGAATGGCAAGTGTCATGTAAATTCGTATAAAACTTCTCACCACTCGATTGATAGCAACATAAGTTCTAGCGAAGGGCTCAATGAATCCACTAAGAGGTGTGACAACAAAGAATTTTGGGTTGGGTGGCTTGATTTTGAAACATAACTTCATGGGGCAGGTGTTGAAGATGTAAAGAGTGAGCCAGATTTGCTTTGGAGGGAACTAAAATACAAAATAAATATTTTAAATGGTCTAAAATCCCGTGCTGGATGGCTCTACATTTCCAGTCATGTATATAAACTACTCAAATGTCAGGATGAAATCACCTACAAGAACAGCAGTTGGCTGGACCCGGATGGAATATACGGGATTGTGGTACTCGGATTGGATGTAAGATCGAGCTGGGGCGAACATTCCAGCAGGATTGGGCTTCTGTTTCTCCTCCAAATTCTTTGTCTCCTTTACATTTTTCTTGGCTAACATTTCGAACGACCGGCGTATTGACTATGGTAAAACTTGACAGGATATTTTCGAAATGTTGTGCAATTGGAAAGTGTACAAATTTTATTCAAACAGTATTTTGAATTTATTATTGTTTCATTTTGGAATCGATCAAACTTTGAACAGACGAAACGAATCGACTGGTGGACTTTCGAAAAATGGCTAAGAAGCAACCAAAACCTGTGCCTGCTATGACCCACTACTCTCGAACGCAGGGCGCGAAGGAAATGCGGGACAAGACCGCTATTAAAAAGTGTACCACACACACTCAGGTAGGACTAAATATAATTTTAAAATTTCATTTTGGTTCAAAGATCATCTTGAGTTATCTTAGTCCTAGCAATTCTTTGCTCATTGCCGAAGAATGTGATTGAATCTGATTTTTGTTTTTAGAAGATTTAATAGTTGATCATTCACAGCTAAATTTTCAGGCAATCCCCGCTGGTCCCACCAAACGTCAGCCTAAAGTGCCGACCCCCACCAATGCTCCCAAGACCGTTAATGTAACCATTAATCCCAAAACAGCTGCTTCAACTCTCCCTTCTCCGAAGACTGCACCTCCACCTTCTCCAGTTCCCATGACCACCCCTCCAATGTCCCCTCCGCCACCCAAAACTGTAGCTCTGATCCCTGCAATCAGCCGTGTTACACCAAAAAAAAGTCCCGCTCAAACGGCCAGCCCCGTCAGCCCTCTGCAATCGGTCAAGAATGAGACTGTTAGACCTGCGCCGACTGCTCCATTGACTATCCCGCCAGTGGGAACGGCCCGGTTACTGTAGCACGACCTGGAACGGCTTTGCCCACGGTCAGACCTACCGCGACGGCCAATCCAACAGTCAACGAGATTTCAGTTGAGCCTGAGAAGACATTAACGACTGCTGACACAAATTTGTCGAGTTACAAACCCGCAATGAGAGGTGGAAAAATCCCGTCAAGGAACTACGAGACCACCAGAGCCATGGGCGAATTCGATTATTCGATTGGAGTGAAGCCGCAGAAGCCGATGGTAAGACCTGATATAACATAATTATTTAGGAGTAAAAATAAGTGAGAGAATTTTTAATGGAGTTGTAGATATAGTAATGACGTAATATTTTCAGTTTTACCAAAATCAATCTTGGCTGACCTTGTTCATCATCAATACCAGCAAATTTCGACTTTGTTTCCGAATCTTTCCTCCGAGTTCCCAGTATTTTACTGTAACCCCGCTCAGTGGATTCGTCGAAGTTGGAAAATCAACATATGTGGCTATTCAGAGACTTGTAACTTTTGTTTTTTTTTATTTTTATTTTTGGTCCGGATTACTGCAGCCCTTTATAACTTTGATTCCAGAAACCGACCGTTGAATACGAGGATCGTCTGGAGATTGAATTTGGGCCTGATACGGGAGTTGAACAAGCTGCCGTCTTATTCGAGGATGCGTATTGTGATTCGGATAAAATCCAAGTTCACATCACTTGTACCAATCAACCGGAGGCAAAGTCATCAAAAGTTGCATAAAAACCGTGAAATTTGATTAAAATACGAGATTTGGTCATTTGCCTATATGATAATACATGGAGACACTATTTCTCCCACGCTCATTGATTAATTTTATATTATATTATACTTGGGCAGATGTCCAGATTTGTCATGTACAATATCATTTGATGACGACTTCTAAAACATTTGGAGAATCGATGAGCTTACTCTAGTTTGTATGAAACTAAAAGATATTTGAATTTTGTTCTCTGACGCTCAGTTTCGGGGTTTTTGTTTATCTTTACCATCTGATAAACAACATTGTTTTTTAGGTATTTTGAAATGAAAAGACCAGATATAAACATGTTTTCTGTTCCTCTTCCCACAAAAAACCCTTTGTAATAAGGAAAGCGCTTGGATTTTATCCAGTGATGTTATAAATGGTGTTTTAGGGATGTTGAACATTATTTTAGTCGAGTTTAGTTGTGTTTCTAACACAACTAAGAATTAAAAGGCTGATTTGTTATAGAATCAACGCAAAAATGAGTGATCAACTCTATGAAGGGCCGGCCTTGAAAGGCGGTCATCCACCAGCTGAAAAAGTTTCTGGAGGAAGAAGAATAACAAGAAAGGAAAGATCGGCCAGTATGGGTGAGAATGGCGACGAAAACGACGGCCAGACGATGGATTGGGATGAGAAAAAGATGAGGATGACAAAAGCGGAGATCAGAGAAGTGGGTTGATTACTTTTAATCATGTTTAATATTGTTTTAGCTGCACCGTTCACAGCCGATTGGCCGGATCCGCGCCAAACACGAGAAACCACTACCTTGTCATGAACCCCAGTCCAATCGCAAGACTACTCGCAAATCTCATGAATTCGAGTTGTTTCAACCAAAAAGATTCAACTAGCCGGGTCTGGTAACAAAAAAGTTCTCACTGTTGGCAGTAATTTATGATATGCATGTAATTTTACCTAGATTAGGTATCTAAAAGGTGTAAAAAGTAATAAATTTTTTACAATCATCAACAAATCTCTTGCTTTCATGTGCTGATTTATCAAAGAACAAGAATCACGGTACCTAGAATTGGGTCCCACCACGAAAACGCTGGGCCGCCAAGCTCCTTGTTCGAAATGCGCAAATTCTCGCGCAGTTCGATCTTTAACAAAGAGCGATCAAATTTTGTTCTTCCTTACTCGGCGGTTTTTACTCGTTTACCGAATGTTGTGAGTTATGGATAAGAAAAGTTTGAATCTTTTGACGGCTGATAGTACCGATGTCGCCTGCAATTACAGCGACTTTGTTCTTCAATGTTTCACACAACTGCGTGGCCGAGAACAAGGTAAACCGTTTTTCTATGTTATTTATTGCTCTGTTTCTTTGATTAGATAAAAGAAATGAGTCTAATTTATATTATCCTTCAGAATGTCTGGATCTCGTTGAATTATGCGATCAGTTGAGAAGAAAGTGGAAGCATTCTTCAGAACACTGCGTTCTGGCTGAAGAAAAGGCCCAGCGACTTGAGCAGGAGAAAGAGTGAGTAGTTTAATGTTGATTTTTAATTTTTTTAGGGAGTTGAGAGCCGAATACGAGCTTCTCAAGGAGCGTTATCATGATTCTAATGCGAAAGTCGGAGCATTGATCAGTCAAAGGGATGATCTGAAGAAAGAGATCAATGATTATCAACAAAGAATCAGGAGTATCAGAACTTTGATGGAAGTAAGCGATTTCAGAGAGTACTTTAAGATTTTTTAATAGAATTGAGGCATACCTAAAACTACATATATAGTTTTATAGAAGGAACTCAAGGACACTGCGGCATTTGGTCGATTAATGAATTTGAGTAAATTTGACGAGAAGAAGCACGACAATCTGAATAAATCTCGTGCCACCCGATCCAACGACTATAATTTAGATGTGGACTTTGATAAGTCTTTGGATGATGAAGAGAACATTGATGAAGTGCATCTGCGTTACAACAGGACTTATCAACGTCGCTCAAAGAGTGTAGATCCCGATGCACAAAGAACCAAGAGTCATGTGACCAAGAGAAGTCGGCATCTTCATGAGAATATCCAGGAGGTGGATGAAGATGAGGGTCATCTCTCGACGCCCCCAAAGAAATTTAGAGATGAAGTCAATGAGGACGAGATTACTACTGTCACCACGATTACTGTCGATCCTCGCGGTCGATCTGCGACCAGAGCCAGTGTGGAAGTCCATCGATCCAATCGGAGATCCATGTCCGAGTCCAAAGCCATGGACATGTTCAGTCAAACACCGTTGAGCAACAAGTCGTATAGACTCGGCACAAGCAGCAATGACTTGTATGTCTTTTTTTGTTTTGTATGAATTTGGTTTGACAATATTTTTAGGCGGACTCCATTGACGGCTATGGGATCATCTTGGACGAAGGGAAGACCGATCTTGGAGTGTGATCATTACTTCGAAAGTGGCAAGATGGCACTGATGAAGAGTTGTGTTGTCTGCAATCGAACTGTGACCATGCAAAATGTTTTAAAATGCAAGGGTAAGATTGTGTTATACTTGATGCCTAATTTTTCTTTATTTCAAAAAATAAATTTTTTGTCGGTTGTTATTTTCAGAATGCAACCTCTACATCCATAACAACTGCCTCTCCAGGGCTCCTCGACCATGTCTTCCATTCGCTGACAAGAATAAAAAGGGTACCCCGCAGAAGAAAAAGATTCCTAGATTAGCGGATCTATGTCCCACCAGCCCCCCTCTTGTCCCAGCCACCTTGATCCGTCTGATTTATGAGATTGAAGCCAACAGAATGGAATCAGAGGGCCTTTATCGAGTCCCCGGGAACAGAGATTTGGTCGCCAAACTTTTGTTCACAATGAGTTCGAATATCATTCCACAGTTGCAAAATGAACACACAGAAGTCTTGACCTCTGCTGTTAAGAAATTCTTGATGAATTTGAAGGTAGGGAAGGTGTTTTGGCATGCTTTTTATGTTGAATTACGGTTTGATGTCATTTTGGTTGATTTTAGGAACCATTGATTCCCAACTCTTCCTACAACGAATTTATCCAAGCATCTCGTCAAGAGTCGGATGATTCCCTGAAGAAAGCGATCACCGATCTTCCAGACCCGCACAAAGATACCTTGGCTTTCTTATGTTCCCATCTGCAAAAAGTGGAACGATTTGGTCACGCCAACAAAATGACAATTGAAATCCTGGCAGAGAGGATGGGAGGAGCTGTTCTGAGGGGTGGAAGAAAGGATTCGTTGAATAGTTTGGAGAGGGGAAGCAATCATAATGAGGCCAAGACGATGGAGAGGCTGCTCATGTTGAATAGTGTAAGATACTGTTGGTTTTGGGGATTGGGGGATAGTGTGAAATTGTGGGAGGGAAGGGAGTTTGTGAAGAAATTTGAAGGGTTAGGAATAAAACGTTAGATTGATTTTCGGTGATTATTTACCGGATTATCCTTGATCACATGGTATTTTTATCAAAGATTATGGAATTTTTAATTTAAAGATCAAATTATTAGTTGCTTTATGTTTGATCAATCACTATTAAGTTTAATGTGAGTGATTACAGGAGTACTGGAGCGACTACTTGAACTCCCGGATGTTATACATGGCCACTTCGAGAACTCCCCGATTCCAAACTCCCAGAAATGCGGACCAGTCGATACTTGGCCCGGTCTCTGAAACCCCTCCTCTCAACTTTACTCCCACCCTCAGATCCGCCAAACGTCGTGGTCTAAATGTGAATTTGTATTGATCAGAATCTCCAAATATTTTTACGCAATCTCAAAATACTATCTTAATATTGTAATAATGGGCTAGATTAGAATGTGGGCATGGTGCTTTTTGTTTTTTCCACAATAAATCCGTTTGGTAATAAATAATTGCTAAGAATGTAGGGAGAAATGAAATATGGCCAGGTCTGATATTGTTTTAGGCAAAAATAATGTAAAAACATAAGCTTAAAAAATGCTTAAGCAAATCACACTGCATAACACAACACGTAGTTGCTATGAACAACCAAACAACTGATTAGAAATTTCTTTTTTGGCCTTATCTATTCTTTTATCATCAATGTTTTCAATGACTACACAAACTTTGCCATTGTTTTCTCAGGTTTTAAATTGAAAAAATATAATCTAAAAGTGATTTTCAAAGAGTTTGGAAGAATTTGAAAGTATTTTCTCAAAATGTATTGTTTTCGCGTCAATACCCAAAAATTTTTTTGAAATTTTGAATTTTCAGAATGTTCACATTACCTGGAAGACCGAAAGAAAGGCAAAACATAATCTCTCCTCACTCTTTGTTGGAATTTATCAAAGATTACCCTCAGGCAGTTAACGCTTCAGTTGAATTTGTTCGCCGTCCTTGGCATGGAAAGGGCGGAGAAAGGATCAGAGATACAGTCGGATATGTAAGGCAAAATAAAATGAGAACATCAAGCTTTCTGGACTGTCTTTATTGTATCGTTTTAGGTATGTGGCTATTTGGAAGGGAAGAAATTTGGTCAAGGAAAATTCAAATTTATTGAATTGAGGATAAAACCCCTGGAATTTTCGATAATCGCCTTCCGAAATGCGAATGAGGTTATAATTTCTTGGAGTATTTTTGCATTCCGGATTCGCCGGACAGCCAAAGATTATTTTATGAGATCAAAAATAAATCTACTTTATGATTTGGCAAAATATTTTCAAGGTAAAATCGCAAATTTTAAAATGATTATTGTATTTTAGATAACTTTACTGGAGAATTGGGGTTATCCATAAGTGGAGATACTCAAAGAACTGACATCATCCCATTTATGGAGTTCATTGAGCGGATCAAAAATAGTTTTAATTGGGCAAAACTTCCACATCCAATGTTACAGTAGGAAGGGTGTGAATTTGAGTTTTTGGAGGTCTCAATTTTGTGTTCAAGTTCTTGTAAGATGTGTTTTATAATATTGTAATTTAAAATTCATCTCTTATCTCCACTTTTCAGACCTTGCATCTTTATTTCAAATTACCGTATCTACCGTAACCCTAGACAATCTTCGTTTTAAATTTACAACCTTCCAAGACTACCCGCCCAATCCATCGATAAGAGTTCTAAATCTTATCGACAGTTCATTCTTCCTCATTGCCGAACAATTCGGGAATTTAATCGAAAATTTGCCCAGAAAAATGCCAAATTTGACTACTGTAACAATAACAGTAGACCCTTTCCGAAAAGATTCCCTGAAAGGATGGCTAAAAGAGATCCCCAAGTTAAAAGGACAAGCAACCAAATTCAAATATAATTTGAATATTATCCACAAGATCCCTTTTTCGGATTGGAATCCTTTAGTTCAACATATGATGGCTGTAACCACACCTAAACCTAATGGGAAAATTACAAGCGAAAAATGGGAATGGACTCTCGAACCGGTCACTTTTATAGCACAACGATCTTTGCCTCCGGAATCAATAATTAGAATTGAGATATAAATATTTATATATTTATTTGATCATATAAATTATAATTTATTGTGACTATTAAAAAAATTATGATTATATTACAAAAATTATTGATCAGCAAACATAGTTATTGACCTACGATCCTGATGAGATTAGGAATCTCAAGACAAAATAGAAACCTTTAATATAAACAAGTTGCACAACTTATAATTTAACAAACAAAAAGCAAGCAAATAATAGAAGGAAAGGTTAAAAAAAGAAACTATTACTCTCAATATAAAAAGCAAAAGAAAATAAATTACCACTACGTGTTCAAGTTTTGGGTTGTGAACTCTGCGAAAACGAGAAATTATTTTATAAATAACACTTTGGTCATCATGGATAATATGAGGTCAAATCTCATAGGATTAAGGTTACTTGTGTTTATAAATACTTTTTTGGATACAGTAAGATTAAAGACAAGCATAAATGATGATTTAGTAATCACGTTTTTTCCATAATTGTTGTTTAAATATCGGAAATTGTTTTTCGTTACTTTTTATTGGTCGACGCAAAAATTTATGGATCGAGTTTGAAAAAGAACGTGAAATTGACGTATACGTCCTCTCAGAGGCTCTTATTTTTATTCTACCTAACGGATTTGTTTTCAAATTTCCTTATTTTATCCATCAATTTCTATTTTTCATCCTCACAAAACAAATTCATTCCCTTTCGGAATCAAATAAAGTTTTTGGAGATAATTGCGCCGTATTTGCGACTGTTTGGTTAATGGTTAACGATACATTTAATTCCAGTGAAATTCAAATCATTTGTTTTTTAATTGGACAGGTTTTTGGAGACCGCAAGCGAATGTCGCATTCCTCTACTTTAAGGTCAAAAACGAGAGGAAACCCTGAGGACAGGAACTGGTTTCTCGCGGGGATTTGTTCCGAAAAGAGGAGAATAAGGTTCAATGCGAGTGGAAAGTACTGTAAAGTGGAAAGAGTGTTAATTAATAGTGTAAAATACTATAATTTTGGTTTAAAAAGTATTAAAAATTTGTGTAAATTCTGTAAACATTATCTATAAATTTATTTTAAATCTTAGCAATTTACTTTTTGTCTTTAGGTCGATTGGATTACTGTAATTTTCAGTTTAAAATTTGATTTTTTTTTCATATTTTTTATAATTTGATGGATGTCGGCTCCATTTTTATATAATGAATAACAAGCTAATTAGCCGCTCAGAGAAATAAATCTAGTCACGTTTCTTCGCGCCTCCATTTTTTTCAATTTTCACTTTTTCGACAAAAAATATCTTGCGATCTGAGTTGAGAAGTCTAAAATCATTGGTTTAGACCAAATAGATCAATTAAATAACCTTAAAACTATTATACAAGTAAAGCAATTTAAACGACCCATCCCGCAAAGCCAAATACGTTAAAAACCAGAACATCTCTCAAACTTGCCCAAAATCGTTATTTTTCGAACTAACCTTGTGTAGTGATATATAGCGAAAGCGCAGAGAAAATGTTAATAGAATAAGGCCTAAGTAAGAATAGCCTCTGAGAGGACGTATACGTTAATTTCACGTTCTTTTTCAAACTTGATCCATAAATTTTTGCATCGACCAATAAAAAGTAACGAAAAACAATTTCCGATATTTAAACAACAATTATAAAAGAAACTTGATCACTAAACCATCATTTATGTCTGCCTTTAATCTTACTGTATCCAAAAAAGTATTTATAAACACAAATAATCGTAATCTTATGAGATTTTGACCTCATATTACCCATGATGACCAAAATGTTATTTATAAAATAATTTCTCTTTTTTTGCAGAGTTTACAGCCCGAAACTTGAACAAGTAGTGGCAGAAGTAAGGTAGTTCTCTTTTCTTGTATATGAAGAATAATAATTTCTTTTTTTAACCCTTTCCTTCTATTATTTGCTTGTTTTTTGTTCGATATACCAAAAGTTGCACAACTTGTGTGTATAAAGGGAATAAACGTCTTGGTGGTGTTAGTCTCATTCGGTTCGTAAGCCATTAATGAATGTTGCTTGTCAATAATTTTGGATAGAATTGAAAGGTTGGTCTCACCTTGCCATATCTTTTTCCAACAGTATCTCGAAAGTACCTTTTTGCACAAGAGCTTTCTTTGCAACCTACAGCAACTCCATTCGCCATTCAGTCTACCAATTACAGCAATCCTGATACAACTTTAACCCTTAAATTAATGTGCCTTTGCCAAAATTCTTTCCGGTTTCAGAATAATTAGACTCTCCAAACTGTTTGCTCTTCCATAATGTTCTAATCAACCAATTTCCAATCAGAGTAGTGTAATTTGCGCGAGTTGAAATAAACAAAATAGATGATTACATCAGAGAAAGAAGTGCTGGAATGCGGGCCCCGCTGGAAACTGGGTGTGTAAAGGAATGCTGCAAGTATTTTAGATAGTATTTTTGTATTTTAATCAACCAAAATGAAGGATTGGAACTGGGAAGTAGGGGTTATTTGGATTGGCTCAACAAGAATAGGTTATATAACGTAAAATAAGGTACAAAAGACAAAATAAATGAGGATACCTGCTGAGAAGAGGGCGGGTAGTAACGGAGAGGATTGTATGGTGCCCGGTTAAGAGTTGTTTGGAAACTGTGTTATTGTATTAGGATCCTATTTTACTTATGATTGCATACTAGGTGGAATAGCACAAAATAAGGACGAAGTGGGTAATATGCTGATTAAAGTCTGTGCAACCAAATAAAAAGGTCTCTAATGCTTTTTAGACACTTTTTATTTTATCCTGCCATTTGGGAGTTATCTTACTGCACAGATTTTTAAACTTTGCTTTATTTAGCAAGTACAATGTAATTTATTGTCAATTTCCTTTGTCTTGGAGCTTTTTGTCTTTGGAACTTGATAAAACGGCAAAATTATATAATAGATCGCTAGCGACAATGTTTTGTGTCTTGATGGCTGTATTTTAGGTTGAAAAGTTGAATTATAGGTAAAAGTGTTTCGAATCGCGCACTTTACCAGTTTTTTGATTAAGGTGCTGCATCCGGTAAACCTACTGTTTAGTCGGAGTAGTGCTACTCTTGTAAATACCCCTCGGATTCTCTAACATTGTTTAAATTTTAATTTGCAACAATTTTTTAGTCATTTAAATCATTAATTAACGATTAATTGCCGAGATTCCTACTAAATTCTTTCAATTACGCAACAATCCTACCAATTACCCCTTCAATTTTTTCTGTTCTCGACAAACTTGGAGTTGTCGTATGTACCCATTCATTTCCAATCATTTCAATTATCTTTGTTCTCTTTAATTAGTCAAAACTTTTACTTTTTTTGGTTCAAACTCACTACTTTTTGGTTTAAAACCCTCGTTTTGTGGGTTGTTTAATGTCATTTAATGTCACCGTATTCCCTAATTCGCTTCCATTTAGGGCCTCAAACTTCCGAATGCCTGAGGGCATTGCGCGGCTGTTATCAGTCGTCGCTCCGCCCGCGGGCGTTTTTTTTGCTTCGATCAGCTCGCGATTCCATTTTCGTTTTTTAATTCCGTTATTCCCATTGTTCGCGCGTTATTTGAATAACTTTAATAAAAGTGCAATTCGGTTGTAAATCATTTTAATTTCTCTTGCCCTGAGGGCGAGTTCATTCGAGAAGGTGGGCAATTGGCGGTGAGGTGACTACAGGTGATCCTTCTGGGCGATAGGAACTTGTACTGTCTTTGTTAATTCATTTCAAGACACTTAAATTCATGTATAAGCTTTATTATACATGATGTAATGTGTAATATTACCACCCGTTTATTCGGCCGTGCCGTCCTTCTCATGACATCTTTTAGTGTTCATAGTGTGTATGCTTGCTTCTTGCGCCCATCTTTGACCTCTATATAAACCTAGATCACTTTTTATTATCCATGATTTAAATGTCATGTATAATATCCCAAAATGTCCTTACGAATAGAAAGTATCAGTTCGCAGTTCTCTACAGCCTCTACTGTCTTTAATCTCCGATTTTTCTAGCATCTCTCTCTTTAAAAATGTCAAAATATCTGATATTATTCGTGATAATACAAAGAAACGCTAACTTCTCGCTATGATTACTCCTTTTCTTTTGAGTAATCTAATTTGGGTAAATAAACTTCTACGGGCTTGATTGAACTACGACATCAATCACATTCTCCCATTTATTACCATGCACTGTTGTTGTCTTCGATTACTTACAGCAATTTCAAGGCTTTAGGCTTCGTATAACTGTCCAGAGTTGTTTGGCAGTCTTTTTGATTTCCAGCAGTTAATTTGTAATACTTTGAGGCCATATCACTTTTTAAATTGTATTATACATGATGACTAAAAAATTACAGCAATCCATAGGTTATGTTTGGCCAAAAATATAGCTTAAGTCGTAATCTATTCTAGAATTTTCAGCTGATTTGTTCCCTGAGTTTTACTTCTGTTTTCCTTTTTTCCTTTCGAATTTTCGAGTATTTTACTTTTTTCTCTCTCCCTATTCGTCTGTTAATGATCACCATTTTTTCACTATCACTTTCATCGACCGTAATGGGTGTGGCCTGAGAGAATTTATTCCGGTTTGGCGCTTTACAACAAACAAACAGATTCCATCAATTAAAAGATTGTTTTAATAGTAGTGTTAACAAAGATTCCGCGTTCATCAAGTGACTTTTTTCGCGTTTTTTTTCGGTTTACTCATTGTTTACGAGAGACCAAATTGTTTGATTGTAAGGCCATGGATGTTATCCATGACTGCTACAAACTATCAGCGGCTTTTATTTACACTTTTGACTAAATTCTTTTCAGCCGAGACCCGTCATGTTCAAGGTCTCCAAATCCTACTCTCGCAAACATGAACGCAAACGCGACGACAACTTTGTGTTGCCCGGCTACAATGCTCCGCCTCCAATAAATCGCTCCGAACAAATCGAATATTCCTCGGTGAGGAACGGCCGCTCTCCCGGTCCTTACGGCCGCGAGGGATACCGACAAGAGATCGAGGGAGAACGTTCGTATCAGGCCGAACGTTCCTTCTCGGGCACAGCTGGGGAAGCCGGAGAACGCGGAGTGCATGTAGAGCGTTCCTTCAGCGGAGATCGTGCTGGATTTGCGGGCGAACGTGCTGGCTATGAGGCTTCCCGTTCCCAAGGTCTTCGACGCACTGCCAGCAATGACAGATACCATCAAGAACGTGCCTACAGTGCTCAAAACACAGCCCATGATCGGGGTTACAGCGAGAATGAAAGGGCTTGGCATTCTAGTGCCAGTCATGCCCGCTCTCCGCCTCCTGCCCATTCTCCTCGCTCAGAAAGAGGAGTATATCAAGCTGGAGGTGGTGGATACTTTGTCTCATCTCCACCACCATCCAGACTGAGTAGCCGACAACATGACACTGCGTACAGTGCCTATCATTACAATCAACGTCAACAACGCGAGGCCAAAAGATCCGAGTTGAGAGAAGCGGCCAGAGAACGTTACTTTAAGACTAGACAGCCCTTCCATGAGAAAACTGAATGGGAGACCAAGGAGCATTACGAGAGAAAGGTCAAGAGAGTCAAGAAGCCTCAAGAACAGATCAAATACGTTGTACGTGAGGTCAAGGTAGGTGTGCTGTGCAATTTACAAGGTGTGAAGTGCCGTGATAATAATCTTTTTTGGCAGTCAGTCATTACACGTTTATACTAAAGTCTAGAATAATTCTCCACCCAGTAGTGTAATGATAACCACTACTATTTTCTCGTTTTGTGTCACCTTTTTGTTGAATTGAGAGCTTCAGGCTAGCGATGAAGGACAATATAATGGGCCTCCAACTCCTCGAGCACAGACTCCAACCGGACCTAAATGGGATATCAGTGAGAACGGAAATACCAACAGAACTGTCACTGAACGTCATCATGTACGGGTTATATTACATCATATTAAACATGATGATCTGATGATTGCTGTGATCTAACAACCAGTCTGACTAAAGTAATAAAATTATTTTAGGAGACTCCTCTCAACATCCAGAGACCAATTCCTCAACAAGAAGTCGTAGCAGATGAGAACTTGGATGCTTTCGACAACCTCAACGATCTTCCTGAACAAGTTCCACTTCAAGAACACGAAGATGAAATGCAGAGATTCGATGAGGACATCCATACCAAGACCCAGTTCTACGAAATGGAGGGTAATCTCAACAAGAAGACCGATGACATCCTTACCTTTGTCGAGGCTCTCCGTGAAGGCCTTCTGAATTTATCTTCTGGCACTGGAGAATTCCACGATCTGGTCAGTGGAGCTACAATCTCATTGGAGAGAGCGGCCGAACTCGGCTATATTAAGAGTGATATCAACGAAATCTTGAATGGGCGACATGGAATCCGTCATCCAGAGACCCAACAAGAGCTCACTCTGCTCGAAGCCATCAGAATCGGTCTCTTTGATCCCGAGAAACGTCAGTTCCGTGATCTGCAGACTGGAGAGATACTCTGGAGTTACGATCCAGTCTGTAACTCTGAGACTCAACGTCGTCTCATCAAATTGGGCGTCTTGAAGGTACCTCCACTCAGTGTTGAGAATGCTGTTCGTAAAAACGCCATTGACTCTCGTACCGGCACCTTCAAGGGTCAGTATGCCAAGGAACCAATGCCCTTGAGAGAGGCTCTTCAGAACGGATATCTCCAATTTGGATCCGCTTCTCCAAGAGTGGTGGCTCCATCATTGACTGATGTCATCAGAGAGCGTCTCATCGACCCAGTCCAAGGAAAGTTCATCGACAAACACAGCAATGAAGAGATCTCGTTCCGTGATGCTTGTCGCCGAGGTGGAGATACCCTCCTCAACCAAAACGTCCGCGAAGTCGTCAACACCAAGGCCAATAAGAGATTGACTTTGGCTGATGCCATCTACGAGAAGGCCATCAACCAGAATGATGGAACTTTCAACGACCTCAGAGCCGGCACTCCTTTGAATCTCCGCGATGCCTACGAACGTGGATTCATTGGCAAGCCCTTGACTTTGACTGAGGCTGTTGAAAAAGGTCATATCGACGCATCGGGCCGTGTTACGGAGCCCGGAACTGGCCATCATTACACCTTGATTGAGGCTTTGGCTCATGGAGTTTTGGATCCTGATGCCGGACACATCCGTGACAAGAGCTCTGGAGAGGTCATCAGCGTCGTTGAAGCCCTTGAGAGAGGATTCTTGCTGCCAGAAGGACAATTCGTCGTTGATGGACGAAACGTTGACATCCGTCATGCTAAACATGATGGTATCTTGGTTGGACGTCATCGTTACAGCATCTTCGATGTCCAAGGTGTCAAGAAACAAGGACGTTCTCTGACATTCAACGAGGCGGTCAACGAAGGACTTTTGGATGCAAGAGCCGAGAAATTGGACGGCATCAATTTCGCTGGAGCCGCTGATTTTGGAGTCATCGACCGCAATCTTCAACGCACCTTGACACAACCAATTGGTCTTAAAGATGGTCATCGTGAGGTGAATCTGGTTCAAGCTGTTGGAGCCGGGCTTATTGACCCCAAGAGAGGAGTTCTGCTCCATCACGGCCGTGAATCTAGCCCTCGGGAGCTCTATGATGCCGGTCTTTTGTCATTGAGAGGCGCCATCAAGCTGACCGGACTTTTGGATATTCATCCAGCTTTGATTACCGGAGCTCGCAAGATAGAGGAGCAGAAAAGAAGAATCGGAAAGCCAAGCAAAGAGACCAAGGTCCAAGATGATCACATCAAGCTTACCATTGAAGAAGCCATGAAACAAGGACTTTTGGACACTCGCAATCAGCGGTTCCGCAATGGAAAAGAAGAGATCAGTCTGGATGACGCCCTCAACCGAGGCCTTGTCCATTTGAATGACGAATGGATCGTGCCCAAGAACCAGGTCTCTCAAGGTGGTCCCACTTTGGAGGAGACAGTCAAGGAAACCCTTACCCACACCCAACAAGAGCTTGCTCCCCAGATCTTCCCCGACAAATCGCTGGAAGAGAACGTGGAGACCAAGCGACGGGTGCGACGAACTGAGGCTAAGGCCGAAGGAGGACCGGGATCAGCTACTTATCGTGCCATTACTGGAGGAAAAGATGGAACTCAACCCTTGTCTTTCCGAACTGTTGGACAACCTCATGTGGAGGAGTCCGAGCATTCTTGGGTCTTCGACAGTCAGACTGGTCGTTTAACTGATGCTGTGACTGGAGAACTCTTGACTTTGGACGCTGCCGTCCGTTCGGGACGTCTTCCAAAAGAGGAACTCAGAGTTCGCGATGCTCTCTCAGGCCGCGAGATGAGCTTCGTCGAGGCCGAACAATGGGGAATTGTCTCGGCCAAGGATGGATTCTACTTGGACAAGACCAACAACAGAAGAGTCTCTCTGGCCGAAGCTGCTCAACAACATCGTGTATACCCAACTGGAGGAGTCCCGGATCACGCTGGAGATGCCGTTGTCACCAAAGTCAAGGTTCAGAAGAGGGAAGAAACCGCAAAAAAAGAAGCCATAAATGCTCGACCAGAGATTGATGGAGATTATAACCTGACCAGATTCTTGGCCAATGGACTGTATGAAAATGGAACCTTCCTTCACCCCGAAACTGAAAAAGAATTGACTCTAAAAGAACTTATCCTTCACGGATTCCTCTCTCCCTATCAGACCAAGGTTGTTGACAAACAAACTGGAGAACAGATCAATTTGATGGAAGCCATCGACAGAAGAGTTGTTGATGAAGTAGCAGGAACAGTCAAAGACACTAAGACTGGAAGAACCTATCAAATCGAAGAGGCCTTGAGAAATGGATTGATTAAGGAAGAAGCTTCGAAAGGAGCCATCGAAGGAAAAGGCGGAAGATTCGATATGAACACTGGAGTCTTCCATCCCCGTCCAAAGAGTGCCTTGTCCAGACATTCCACTCATTCCGTTAGCCAACCTCATCAACAAGTTGTTGAGATTGGAGGACGAAATGTTCCTGTGAATACGATAAAAGGAGCCGATGGAGTCGAGAGGGGAGAGTATGTGGACCCCCAGACCGGAATGAAATTCACTGTCCAAGCATCGAGCAGAACCAGCAAACATTAATCTACCAGTCGACATCTTTTTGTAAGTATAATGTTATTTCAAAACCTTTTTTTGGAATTCAAACCCGAAAACAATCCCACATTAGATCAAACTAATCCTAAAATTATTTCGTTCCAGATATAATTAACATATTCCCCATGCATAATTATCAACGCTCACTTCCTTCTACACGTATCCGACCAACCAAGACAAGCCTGAGTCGCCATTGGTCCAAACCACTGCCTATTTTCTTCACAAAAAAAGAAAAATTACAGTATTCTAATATGATCTATCTATCCGAACAAGCATTCTAGACCTCCGTGATTCTGTTCTTTCGTATTTTACATCGATAAATGTAAATAAACTTTAAAAAACGGTACGGACATTAGCAACGATGAAACTCAATATTATTCACGACCGTGTCTTTACTTTTCAATTTATTCATGGAATCATCACTTTCGGGTGGAATGAGCTCAAAAAAAGCTTTGAATTATACAATTCAGCGAAATATTCTTAATACTGTAGATAGAAAGAACTAAAAAATATAATAAATTTTCATAATAGCGTATAAATATTCAAATTGGATGGATCTACATACCCGACAAAAAAGGTCTCGGTTGATGCTTAAGAAATATTACTTTAACATCAACTCGAGATAATATTATATTATACATAAAGACATCTCATGGTATTCTGGAGGCATTAGAAGGAGGTCGAAGACGACTAGGCTTGGCACCATTCAGGTCGATTCTTGTCTGGCTGGACTGCCTGGAACCTGGATTGGACATAGAAGGGGCGTCTGAGAGACCTCCAGTTCGAGGTCGAAGGATTCCAGAGGTAAGGGATCTGGGAGGTTGGATGTTGGACATGGAACGCTGAGCGTAGAAATTGCTTGACGAATGGGGGGCAGTGCTCGCTGGGGTCTAAACAACATATAAGAAAGTTCAACAAACAACCTTTCAAAATCATATTAAAATTTCCTTACCTTAGACCTCGCAATAGCCATAAGAGACGGCGACTTGTTCGGAGGTTGCATTACTGGTGTTGTTCTTCCATTATTTATCTTGCTTACTCCCACCGGTGCCCGATAAGGTACTCCAGTGCTCATTTGCGGGGCTCTCACTACATTCGGTCTGATCGGGGCGGACTGTCTTCTATTCGGGACTGGGGCTGATCCATTTGGCTGGGTTTTAATCACATTTGGAGTGGGTCTCGGAGCGGCAACAACATTAGGCCTCCTGGGGACTACTGGCCGAGTGTTGGAGAGGGGTCGGGGTGGAAGAATTGGACGTTTGGCAGCTGATTGGACCGTGGCTGACGCCGGCTAAAACATAACATTATACCGGTCGAAAAGCACTAAAGTCTTAATTGGTCTCTGAAAAAAAGTTGTTCTCACTTTAACTCTGACAGGAGCCGGCTTCGGAGAGGGTGCTAGTCTTGCCGGAGGGGCCGATCGGACTGGTCTTGGCTGCGTCCGGACTGCCGCAGCTGGTTTTGTTGTTGGTTTCGCCGATACTGGAGGGCCGGCTGTGACCGCATAGACCTTGGCCATTTCTGGGGCCACAGTTTGGCCAAACTCTTCATCAAATTGTTTCTTCTTTTCTTCGATTTTAGGCTTCTTGATCGAATCAGCCATCAAATCCTTGAATAAAATCTCGATTCCATGTTCTCCAATACATTTGGCAATTGCTCCGATGGCTGTGTAGGCGCCATCTCTTACATCTGGAGTGGCATCAGAGGTAAGTTCACTTAATCGCGGAGCCAGGATCTTGATTTGATCCCTCGGGGCTGTTTTCTGATTCAATTTGTTGAAGATGCGGCCAATAAAAAGCAGAAATTGCCTCCGTGTATGGGGATTCTGATTGGATAAAGCGGTTAAAAGGTGTTCTGAGAAGTTATGGAGATGGATCTAAAATATAAATTCACAACATTTCGGACTTGTAACTTACATAATTTGCAATTTCATCCAGACATTTATTTAAGGCATCAGCAAAGACCTCCTTTTTCTCCTTCGATTTACCAATCAGAGCCAAAAATACTGATGGTAACACTGGTTCGAAAAGATGACGGAGGCCCTTGACAATGCCTTGAACTGATTTGACTGCCAAAGACACCACAATGACATTAGAATCCTTCTCAATTATCTTTTTGAGTTCTCCAATGAGAAAACGGAAGACTTCAAGATCAGGAACAACCTTCGGATGCTTCTCCAGTGACGCAAGTAAAGCCTAAAATAATTTTTTTAATCATAAAAAAGAAAAATAAATTCATAAACGGCATCTAGAACAAAGCCGTATATTACACTAGACGTCAAACCTTACTTCTAAAGCCTCTTTCCTCTCTTGCCATTTTTTTGATACCAACCATTCATAAAATTCTTTTGGAAGATCCTTAATGATATCCCTCGGTTCTAAAAGATCCCATGGATCAATATCTTCAGCTGGTTCTGCAGCGTTCTCTTCTGTTCCATTCTCAGAGGTCTGCCCATTCTGAACTAAGGCTGGCCCCGTATTTTCATCTACAACAGCATGCTCGGCAGCCCACCTTTCTGCATCTTCTTTTGCCTTTTCCGAGTATTCTTTTATCTAGAAGGACATGAAATGTTATATTAAAGATTCAATTACTTTTTCGTCATTCCACTGAGCTCCGTCAGTCAATGTTTGCGTGGCCTTATCTCCAATGAGCCTGACAATACCTCCTAAAACCAAAAATGCAGTGTCCCGGACATTCTTATCGGCTTCGGTAGTATTCTGAAAAAAAAATTATATTAACAAAAGGGAAAAAGGTAAAACCATGTAGTAAAGATGTAAAAAGTTATCCTAAAAACTAGCAACAATGTCGAATAAAACTAACTTTAACCACTCGAGGAATAACGCCTTTAATAAAGGCTATAGGCCGATTATGTTGCGAGAAATGTGTTAAAATTTTAAAGGTTAACACATTAAGTTGTTGCTTCACCGCTGGATGAGGCTTTTTCAACGCTTCTTCCATGGCATTAGGGAGTCGATCGATGCTACACTAAAAACAAAATAAAGACATAGATTTAAACACTCACATATTCTATTAGAGCCTCAGTACATTCGATCAGAGGAGCTTTAACAACTTCTTTTTGTTCCTTGAATTTCTCAAATAAAATGGGCGCAAGAACGGTTGAATGATGATCAAAATGTTCTCTGAGTCCTCTGATTAGCCCTGTTATTAATTTAATTGAGTTGGCGACAACATTTACGTTCATATCTTTGATCACAATCTAAACAGTAAAAAAATAAATTAATCTAAAAATCAACAAGTAATTGATTAAAATCCTCACCATCTTGAGCCGAGTAACAAGATCCGAATATGATACGGTAGTGGCCAAGCGTTGATGGTCATTTATGAGCTTTTGAAGAGATTCCAGGCCTTCAATCCTCTCCTTCCAGTTCTTCGACTCCAATAAATTACGCTGATCGTTTGGCCACTTGGCTAATACATCAAATTCGTCAATAAATTCGAAGGCCATATCTAAAATGACTCAGAATTTACGTCTCACAATAAAAAACAAGCTTAAGAGTCTCTTTTATCTATTATCCACGGCTCGGCACGTATTTGAATGGAAAATATTTCGAAAGTTCCTCACAATTGGCCCATGTCGAAACAAAATGTAACCGGAAGCCAGCATTTTTGCCAGATTTTCCATTTTCTCCATTTTCCACCAAGAAATTTTTTGACATTTCGTAAATGTCGATAAGTGCGTGACACTTCGTTCTATAAATCGATCAATTCTGTGGCAAACAATACAGACAAGCGCGACAGCCGAATTTGAACAAACAAGAAGGAAAAAATTATTTTTGGCAGCTATAGCTTAGCTCCTAACAGAATTTATTTGACCAAAATGAAGAAAAGCGATCTTATCTATTTAGCTCAAAGCTTTCAAAAATTTATTGATAACTTCAAGCTTGAGAAAACTCGACATGAAACATTCACTAAATGGCCATACGACTCTGATCCCAAAGCAACACTCACTTCATCGAAGGTAAGATTCATTTTCAAACGTTAATTTTTGATCTTTCTGCTATTTTTAAATTTAGCTATCTGAATGCGGCTTCACCATGTCGATGGTTGATGATAGTGAACCTTCTGCAGAATGTGTGTGGTGCTCGAAAGATGTTGTGTTTGACCCGACAGATGATCCATTGTAAGTCCGTCCTTTATTGTTTTATTCGGGGTTTAGAAGCGAAGAATGCCATCTAATTGGATGCCCCATGTTCAAATATCGTAAACCAGAAAAACAATGGTCCGTTCAAGAGATGTTTGCAGCTATGACCTTCAAGAAAAGTGTTACTGAGGTTTGTTTTTTCTTGACATTTCAGCTTGATTTTTCAATCGTAAACCAGTTTTTTAATTGTTTTAGGTAATATCCAAGTTTTCTGAGCACCGGAAAGTATTGAGAAACACTGAAGATGAAACACAAAAAAGAATCCACGATCTTCTCATCAAGCTCAACCGAGTTTCTTAACATTCCGATTAAATATACCTTAATTAAATATGCCTTATGTTTCATAAAAAATATTGCTTTACTCATCTGATAAAAAATTATGATTTTATCGAACTAGTGGTTTGAAATTGTTTCCTTTATTTTGGAGAATGAATAACTATGTAATTACTTGCATTTTTTGTGCGTAAAGGGTTAATTTGAATAGAAGATCCGGCTACCATAGGTCAGCACTTCTGTGCCCACGGCGATTTTTTTATTTCTTGTTTCCGTCCAAAAAATTCGGAAAAAATATTTTTCTCTAGAACTGCTCATCAAAGATGGTTGTAACGCCGAAGAAGTCGTCACCGAGGCCTGTGTTCCACACTCCTACGAAAGTCCTTCAAAAACGATATCAGCTCTTCATCGATCCTCCAAAGTTATGCACCAGAAAAGAAATGGTAGGTTTTAGTTGGGGAAACAAGGCTAAATCATGGATTTTTGTTGAGAAAAGACGTTTTATGCTTATTTCCTAGGAAATTTTTAAGTTTCGGCATTTTTTTTGATGTTGTGGGAAGTTTAATGTCTTTAGACGGAAGGTTGTTATGTTTCATAGATGTCCAGGGGCTCTGTGACTAAATTCCATGGGAGTTTACTGTTTTTTGCATTGAAAAACTTATTCTTTACCTTATAATTTTATGGCTTTCAGTGTTTGCAGCATCCTAAGGAATGCGAACGCATGCGCAGCGGTGCCCGACTTTGTCGCACCGCTCCTATGAGCTTCAAGATAGGTAAGAAACGATCCGTGATGGGTTCGAATCTACCGAGAGTCGTGAGCTTCAAGGAAACTCGTAAGTTCTTGGTCTTAATTTGTTATTCTGGTTTTAGCACCACCTTTAAGTGGCTACTATAGTCCAAGCAAGCTCGAGCAGTATCTGGATCAAGTATTCTCTAAGATCCACACGTTGGAAGCGGATCGTTTGGGAATGTAGGTTGCTATGCGCAAAATTAGATTTACCGTCATGGCTGGTATAATTTGAAAGTCTTTTTGAGCATAACGATTACGTATATGCCCTGGATCTGATGTGCATCTTCCTTCAGGTCTACTGCATGAAATCACTGGAAGATGGTGGCTATTACGCCGTCAAATGCTCTCGGGAACCTTATCGTTCCCGACGTCACAGAACTGAAAAACAACGAGAAGTGATGTTCCTGGAACGTTTGGATCATAGCAATATTATCCACTTCTATTCGGCTTGGGAGGAGAACGACCTTCTTTACATTCAGACCGAGTTATGCGAGAAATCTTTGCAGAGTTACATCATGGACATGGATGGTCAAATACCGGAAGGGACGATTTGGAATGCGTTTGTGGACATGCTGCAGGTAAGTGGCATTTTGTTACGTTTGGTCTGATATTTAGTACAATTTTAAAGCGTTTTTGGTTTGGTTGCAGGCGTGCAAGTACATCCATTCATTAAATATTGTACATGTGGACATCAAGCCGGACAATATTTTAATTTCCGCTAAACAAGTTTTCAAGCTTGGCGATTTTGGGATTGCCGTGGATTTGAGGAATGTAAGTTTATTGTTTTTCTTTTTTATTGTCTCTCTTTTTAGGCATCAGCAGGTGTGATAACATTGAATGTTTCAGGATTCAAATCTTGATCAAGATCATGAAGGAGACGCCAAATACCTAGCCAAAGAAGCCCTAAATATGGAGACAGTAACCACGAAGATGGACATTTTCAGTCTTGGCCTCTCTATTTTCCAAATGGCCACCGATCTCTGGGTTCCAGCTAACGGGCAAGCCTGGCAGGATGTGAGAGAGCTAAAGTTTAGCAAGGATATATTGGAGAGTAAGTTCAGTGAGATCTATGGGCGTTTGGGTCTTTTTTATCGTTTTAATTATTATACTTTATTTCAGAATGCGAGTCGTGTTTGAGGAGGATCCTTTTAAGAATGATGAACCCTGATCCCGAGAAGCGCCCTGAGGCAAAGGACGTCCTAAAATTAGAAGAAGTAAAAGGCAAAGCCAAGAAAAGGATCGTTACTACCGCCAATTTGGTATGTTTATTAAAGTTATAATTGAAAATAATTTTGTTATACTTGCAAACAGTTCTTAATTTGCTCTATTTCAGAGCTGGAACGATTCACGAATGTCAATGTCGTACTCAGAGTCCAGTTTCAAAGATCGTCTCCGCACTCCCCCATCTCAGCGTCTCTTTGAGAACTCATCTATGTACACTCCTGTCCGTCGTCCTCCCCCTCTCAAACGCTGCTTCAATATACTGCCGGAGCAATTTCTTCCCTCCCAAGTACTAACTGAATCATCCTTCGGGTAAGAAGTCATGTGAAAAAGAGGATGTAAATACCCTGTCTAATTATATTATTTATGTTTAGCATGTCAATTGTATATATATATTTGAGTCCTATTTCATTAACGGTGATTTTTTAGCGAGATTTATTTTTAGTGAATAAAAGTAGACTGAACTAAAGTTTGTTCAGGTTCTTAAATGGTGATATTTAGAAATTAAATCCTATGACCCAATGTTGGGTGAACGGAATTCTTTTCTCATGACGATATAGACCCACAAAATTTAAAACGTTCTCACACAAGGCATTTATTCAAAAAATCGCGTAATAAGATACATAAAACTATAAAATGATATTATTTTACCCAGTCTTGGCCAAAACTTCATTTAACGCTGATCTCAGTTGTTGTAGACAAGCATTCTGTCTAGATTCTAGGACATTCCACGCTTCTGCTTTCGGGATTCTTTCTTTGAAAGGCGCCAACACATTGTTCCAATCCATTTCGAAGAGATTCTTGATCTTTTGAACATTCTCCATGAGGTCATCCATTTTTAAAAGAGCTTTTCCATAGGTCTACAAGCTAAATAACATAATAATTTGATAGTACTAACCTGTACAATGCTAGTTAGGACAAAACACGTTGAAATTGGGATTGGTGGAGAGTTCAGTGAAGTCTTGAGAAGCTGATTTATGATGAATGAGCTACCAAATTCACCTCCATCAACATTTGTAGTATAAAAGCAAGTCTTCAGCAGAAGTTTCACCTTGTTTCCTTCTTCTGGAAGCCAGACAGAGGACTCTTCTGCCGACACATTTCCCAATTCGATGACCTTCTTCAATCTAAATTTAGAAAATCACAAAAAATTACTGTAATCTTACATTTCATCTGGATTCATCCTCAATAGCACACAATTCGATATGACCAAACTAGCGAGACGATCTCGGATAAAGGGTCTGAGCCTGACTAGCATGGTGAAAATAGTGGCCACGCTCTCAATAAGATCTCCATCAGATGCGACGAGTTTCTAAAAAGTGGTGTATGATATCAGGTAGAATATAAAATATTCCAAATAAAGAACGATCGCCTACAGTATATCTCTCACAAATCCAGGCTACGGTATATTCTAAAGCAATTTCATTTTGTGGATCCAATCGAATGTCGGAATCGTCGGCAGACCCCTTGATAGTTTGCCCATTCAAGAGGCTCTCAAAGAAGTTGTGAGCCATAGAGATCCTCTTAATATCATTATAGTCTTTGCTTGTGGTCACATCTATCTGATCATTGATGTTTCTCTTCAATGAGTTGCAGAATTTAGCATTCTCTGGCTCTTTTCTGTATTTGGTTAGTTTAGTTCTGAGATTCTTATGCTCGACGGCCATTTTGTGGATCCAGTCATCAAAAGACTTCCTGAGATCAAGATTATAAGATTGTGCCGGAGCTGTGTGAGATGGCACGGAAGTGCTTGGGGCAGCTATAAAGAGTTACCACAACTTCTAATCAAAGTTATACTACACTTACCTATAGACAATGTCGGAGCTGATGAGACTGGAGCCGCTTTAATCTCTGATGTCGAGATTGACGCTCGTTTTGTTGCCAGTGGAGTCTTAAATGGAACTGGTCCCTTTACAGGCACTGAGAGACCAGTACCGTCTCCTGAGGAAGAAAATAGAGCAGCCTTTTCTTCATTACTGATCACTGAATCCGTTTTGTGAAGTGGTGTCTTCGGCTTCACAACCGACTGATTCTCTATAGTACAGGTGCTTAGAACAGTTCTCGCACTCTCCGGTGGCTTGATCTTCTCTATCAGAACCTTAGTCTTGAAAAGTTCCGGTTTGAATTCGGCCACGGGATCATTCACTTTGTTCTGCGATGGCTTCGGAGATGAAAACGACCCGTTTAATGTCTATAACAGCAAAAATAATGATATTTCAAACCTAAAAACGAATAAACAGCAAAAGCCTTACTTTATTCAAGGACTCGTTCAACTTCTCGGCTTTTCTCCGTTCCCATTTCTCTTTCTCCATTTGCACTTCATCTTCAAGTTGCTCCTCAAACTCTCGAAATGCAGAAGCATTTAACTCTTCCTGGATTCGCTCTTGACGAGTTTTACGTCCCGGTCTCAGTTCGGCTTCTTTTTCCTCGATGAAAAGCTTTCTAAAAATAAAGATAATAAAAACGTCACTAATGGATAACAACATACCTGATCTCCGCCTCGATTTCTGAGAATGGAGCCAAATTCTGACTTTTATGGAAGCGTCCAAGCATTGCAAACCAGATGAGGAGAATGCTAGAACTCAAAAACTTAAATTATTTCTTTCCAAAAATAATTCAAAAAAGGGGAGACTTGACTCATGGGTCAAGTGTGACTCCAATGTAGAAAACTGCAGGGCAGGGGTGGTCACCAGGCCCGGCCCGGAAATTTCGGGCCTGGTTTCAATTTTTCATTTTTGAGTCAGGCCAGGCCCGATCGGGCCTGGTGACCACCCCTGGAAAACTGCAGTTCTTGTATGTACATGAGACATTGGGACTGTTCACTTCCCATACTCTCGTAACCCGTAAGAGAGAGAAAATATTCAGCATCACTGCTCTTGTATTCACTATTATTTACAATACCAAAACCTTTGTAAATTCCGTAAAAATTTTAATAAATCATCAAATTTTTGAAAAATCACAAGCTCTTTATGTATCACAGGGTACAATCACAAGAAAACAATTATGGCGGTTAACATATTGCAAATGCTTATAAATTAATGTAAAATAAAAACAATAAATTAATATAAATGGCGATCGGAATCCTTTTAAACAAAATCATGATATCCACCGAGAGTTACCGAGATTTCTTAACGGCCTAGACCTTCCCCATCGTATGTCCTAAGCGGGAAGATGAATTCAACCTGTTTTTCGGGGGTAATTCCAGCCTGATTCTGCCATTTTTTGTGAAGATTTGCCAAATCTCTTCGACAGGTTGAAGGACAGTCGACTCCAGCGGTGTCAGGGTTCTTCAGAGGGGAGAATTCGTCCGACCGTTCAACTTGGAACACTAGGAAGTTTCTGAAATCAAAATATCATCAAATTAAAACAATAGTTTCAAGTCCCATTCACAACATAAAACGTTTAAAAATTTTTAAATCCTTACTTTGAAGTCGGGAAAACATCAAAAATGAATCTTTCCAATTTGACTCCATTCTCTTTCGTGACATTAGAGACCATCTTCAGTTCCGGATCATAGAAAGGGATCTTTTTTCTTGCAATATGATAAGGGAGATGAAGTTCGCAAGCTTCTTTGAGGAATGGGAGAGAGAACAAATGATTCGCGATTGAACCAGCGCGGTATTTCAGTTTTCCATCAGCTGTTCTCTCTGTTGCCAACTCTTTCGGGAGCTCTGTATATTCAACAACTGTTGGTTTTCCATTCTCCAAACAGATAACCCCGACCTTCTCCGAGGGATCTTTCTTCTCCACAACCTGGAAAAAGGAAAAGTAAAATGACTTCATATTAAAATTTCTCAAAAGCTACATATTCTCACTTTGGCAGCGCAATCAGCCTCTTTATCGATGAATTTGGAAAGGAAAATGGGATCTCCGACTCGACACAGGATGTTATCAACACAATAGACATGGACGTACTTGACTCCATTCCTCTCCAAATCGTAGATATGTGTCCTGAGAGAGTCGTAGATACCTCCGTTACCATCTAAAAAGTTACACGGGTAAAAACAATTTCCAAAAATGTCATCTAAAATTAAAAAAAATCAATGAAAAAGTAGCTTACTAGGAGCCATAAAATAACTCCCATCCTTTTGCAAGAATGGCCTCCCTTCGAAATTGAAAGCCGGAATCTCTCTTTGCTCAAAGATGACAATGTCATCCCGAGGGAATTCCAGACTAATGCAGATATCAACAAGATGCTCCTTGACGGCTTCATGAGTGCTCTTACTCACCATAACATACCACAGAATCTTGGGCTTGGAATCAGGATACCTCTTCTTCGCCAATTTCTTTAATAGGATAATCTGAGCTGCTTGAAGTTGAAGAAGAGTTTTAAAATGCCCTTCTAGACCCAATTCAAAGGTTCCTTTCGGTCTATCAGCTCCAAGACGAGTTGCTTGGCCACCACAAAGAACGAGAACACAGAGTTCCCCTTTGGAAATGGCCTCAATGCCCTTCGCTGCAATATTACGCCATTTATTTTTGGAAAAGAACAGTCTAGGAGAAACAAATAAAAATAGCTAACCCTGATCCTCGATTTTGTCCTGTTCATTTGCATACTTAGGCCTAACCACATATCGATCTTCTGGAATCTGATCGTAGGACTTCGCTTCTGAAAATATATGTTTTAAAACGAAACAATGAGTTTTCCACACCTAAAGTAAAATAACTTACCATTTGTGGGCTTGTGGTAAACATAATCTCCATTATCA
The DNA here is from genome assembly GCA_025436335.1 of Bursaphelenchus mucronatus. NCBI lineage: Eukaryota > Metazoa > Nematoda > Chromadorea > Rhabditida > Aphelenchoididae > Bursaphelenchus > Bursaphelenchus mucronatus. The sequence goes on from CM046356.1 coordinate 7,687,086, forward strand.
TATAAAACAAGCCCTGGAACCACAGTTGGATCCTCCAACTTCTTGAAATCTTCGTTCACCTTAAAATTAAAGGCCATGATAGAAAGGATGACCCTCTAAAACAATACTTTTATAATCAAAACACATTTTCAAAAATTTTCACGAAAAAATAAAAAAATCTGCCACCTTCATTCGAAAAGAGAGAAAAATTCTTCATCAGCCTGAGGCCAAAATTGCGACGTTTCAATCATTTTGCGCAATAATTTCCAACACCCATGGATTTTCTTTTTCCCGCCGCGAAAAATTCTGCCTGGCATTCCGCTACAGGTAGGTACGGTGGGAACGGGATTTTTTTCTTTGCGAATTCCTACATTATTCTTTTCAAAAAACGAATCTGAAGTTACTCTGCTACATCGGGAATTGTGTTATTTTGAATATATCCGTATTAGTATTTTAATGTTATATATAGTTTGTGCTTTTGGCCGCGGTTTTGTTGTTGAGAAAGGAGACTTTTACTATTTTATTTGTTTTAGGCGAAGTTTCATTTTTTTACTTTAAGGATATCTCGCCGTTTTATTACGTTCTTGTGATGTTTAAGTTATATTGTTGATTGTTCTATAATTTACAGATTTTAGTGGGTCCCGATAGCTAGAAAGCTATAAATTCAACATGTCTGGCGGACACGAAGAGTTGAAGTTGAACGCCGATGATGCCTTCAAGCTGTTGGCTTGCGATTCTCACATTGGTACCACCCAGGCTGATTTCCAGAGCGAGCAATACGTCTACAAGAGACGTCCCGATGGTAAGTTCTTTCTGAATTGTTGTACTTTTCGATTTTTAGGCCTTAGATGATGCAAAACTGCTTGTGTTTGATTTTCGAATGTTTACAAACCACATTTTATTGTAGGTACCTACCTGATCAATCTCGGAAAGACCTGGGAGAAGCTGTTGTTGGCCGCTCGTGCCATCGCCGCTGTTGAAAACCCAGCTGATGTGTGCGTCGTTTCTTCTCGCGAATACGCTCAGCGTGCTCTGCTTAAGTACGCCGCCCACACCGGAGCTACACCCATCTTCGGCCGTTTTGTTCCTGGATCGTTGACCAATCAGATCCAAAAGAACTTCCGTGAGCCACGTCTCATCGTTGTCTCGGACCCTCGTCTCGACCATCAGGCTATCACTGAGGCTTCTTATGTCAACATCCCAGTTATTGCCTTCACCAACTCGGATTCGCCTTTGAAGCACGTCGATATTGCTATTCCATGCAACAACAAGGTAAGCTCTTTACCAATTTTATTTATTGCTAGAAAACCTTTTTTAGGACAAGTTTGGACTGTTTCTCTTGCAGTCTAAATTTAATAACAAATTTTTCGCTTATTATATTCTTTTTTAGGGATCCAGTCCACCGGTCTTTTGTGGTGGTTCTTGGCTCGTGAAGTCCTCCAACTCCGCGGAAAGATTTCCCGTGCCACCGGATTTGTCCTTGACGACAAGTTGATCATGCCCGACTTGTACTTCTACCGTGACCCCGAAGAGACCAAAAAGGAGGAGGCCGGAGAAACCGTCGAAGACAAGCGCGACGTGTTCGACGCTGGCAGTACGAAACCAGAGGACTTTACCGGAATCCCTGGCACTGAACCCATGAAGATTGACTTCAAATTCAAACAGATCGACGATTGGGCCGCCGCTTCGGACCCAACTCAGGGCGGTGAAGCTGGAGAACAAACCGCCACTGGAACCGAGTGGGGAACCGCCACCGGCTCCAACTGGTAAATGATTGAGTGGACATCCCGCGCAGTTTATATTGTTTTATCCTTTTGTTGATCGCTGCGTATAAATTCTGTTGTTTTCTGGTTAAATGAAGATAATATTTGAATTTGGCTGCTTTATTAGAGCTAATTGTCTTGTCAACATGAGGTTATGGGATTAGATGGATCTGTGGTGCTTTTATTTATCCAATAATTCCAATTGGAGGTGGAGTTGGATGGGCTGTAGAGACGGTCTTTGACTTTGGGGAGTAATGGGAGGAAAACGAGTAGATCCGGGAACAAATGGGGGGATAGTCAAAGGAGATGTCACAGGAACGAATGGGTTGTGAGTTGTTGATCTAGTGGGGATCGTTGAGTGAGATGGGGGATGGAATGGCCATCTTTGTCTTGTTCCATTAAAGTTTGTCATCTCTCCCAGATTCAGAGGCGGTGGATTATTGAATCTAAAGGGCGCTACGGTAGTTGAAGATCCAATTCTTCTCGTAAATCTCCAAAATCCAGAACTAGTTGACCTTCGACTCCATGATCGAGAAGTTCTGCTTGTCACGCTTTGAAGGCCAAATCTACATTTATGAGGCTTGATCTGGAGTTGTCTTTGGGCTCGTTTGGTGGCATTTTTGATTAGATTCTGGACCTGTTCGCAAGTTTGTTGGCGAGTAAGGGTGTCGTTGTTTCTGATTGCCTGGAAGTAATGATCCCTATTTATTGAATAAAATAAAGTGATCCCTAGTGTAACAGCATCAAGGAAGATAAACTTACATTAATTTGAGTCTCCAGGTTCCTCACATCAGCCGAAGCCCCACTTAACCTCTGTTGCCGTTGATCATAATACTGTTGTTCCAATCGATCTCTCTCGGCTCTCCATTGTTCAGCCACTGTCTGATTCTGAAGATTAATGACGTCATCGATCTTCTTCTTGATCTGCGCTTTCGTTAAGTTTTGATTCTTCAGAAGTTGATTAATCTCACTTCTTTCCGTCGCATTCAGAAGTCGGGCTGCTCCCTGGAATGAACTCAGGAGATCCGCAACAGCTGGACTAACAAAGAATAGAAATGAGAATATTAAAAATTTGATTAACATCACATTAAATTATGAGCCAAAAATGAGAGTAGAGTGTTTCAAATCCCCGAAAAATTGGATGTCGCCCAGATAACAATCAGATTTGTGGTTTTATATCTGGCTAAATTGGGGTGAAACTCTCCCGATGACATGACGAAATGGTGCATCAACACTTAATCCGGCTTTGGGGGCGCTTCAAAACAGTTTGAAATGTGGGCTGGAATCTTCGAAAAGGATCTCAAAAAGAAGGCATGCAGTGTTACAAGATGCGTCATGCTTTCATAAACTACATCCAGCTGAATTTTACGGTTGTTTCTTGCAATTTTGCGGCAAATGTGATCAAAACCATCGATACTGTGCATTATCCATCAGGGAAGTGTCCTTATATTTAATGTCTTAAAACGATTGATAGTTTAAATAATAAGGGAGATTCGAGTCAACTAAGTAGTGTATATGAGCATGTGAGGGTTACGGTATCTATTTACATCAGCAATCGGCCTTATATTGGACTTTGGTGGAGACTTTATGAAGATTGGTAGAGAACTGACGGAGATCCACTTCTTCTGCATCGACAATATTCCGGGCAGTGGAGTCGGCCCAATCGTCAGGAAGGTTCTCATCGTTCTCGAGGTGTTTGCCAAAGATGAGAACATCAAATGAGCAATCTACTTCGATTATAGGGAGGAAGGAAACACATGATACAATCTGTCTAAATTAAGGTCATAGATGTTAGAAACAGACGTTAATCGGATACAATTAGACCTTATAAAGCAGCTAAAGACGCATGACACCACATACAATCAAGAACTTACTTTAGGACATCCGAGATTTCTTGTTTTATCCGTTTTTCGCAGACCTCCTTGACTTGACCCTCCCTAAAAACGAATGAAATCATTGCACAAACACACTCACCCAAACGATTCATCCGTCTCCACATTGAACTCCCATCGTTCCAGCACCTCCTTCGTCTTGACGTCCTGAATCACCAAGACCAAACGTTTCACGCGCTTCAAAGCAAGCCAATCTGAAATAACATACAGATTGGTCCTTTCCCTTCACATTTTTAATTATATCCTTATGGCTGTGATAAAAAGTGTAGACATTGAAGAAAGAGCGCAAAGAACTTACATTCGACTTGTTTTAGAAGGGGATTCAAGAAGTTCCGTAGTTTGTCGTCCTTAGTCACCATCAATGCCATATTGTATTTCTTCTCCTTAACAAACATCTCCGGAGGGTATATTCCGCGTTGGAACAAAATGCTGTTGATCCCATAGTCTGTAAAGATGTTACATGAAGCTATCTGCATTGTTTTAAGCATACCAAAGAACTCTTTGACCATCTGGGCAGATCCCTTTAGTGTAATAGTTGATCTCGTAGTCGTATCGGTCATGGCAACACGTCTTGTAAGCAAATAAAATCGGAAATTGATCTTGTTTTTCGAATTTTCGTTTTTTTTGAAATCCGGGAAACTGCGGCAAATGTTTTCGTTGTGGGAATGTGACGATAACTTTATGTTATACGATGAAACATGTCTGGAAAAGTTTACAACTTTAACTTTTTTTGAACTTTTGCCAGTTGTTTGTTTTCTTTGATTTTGTAGCTTTTTTTGTGGTTTGATGGAGCTGTTTTTACTGAAGTTTATCGCGAAATGTACTTTAATAATATTTAACTATTTTTCATTTGTCTTTTGTTATGTGGAAGGAACTATAGTGGAAGAACGACTGCTTAGAGGCCTGCACTTTTTAATTTGCTTTGTTATGCGTTGCGCTCCTCACCTTCGTTCAGATCGAGTGAGACAGGGCTTTTGTCTCGCGTTTTCGACCTATATTAACCTTGTTTTGTATTCGCCTTGTTATAAAAAGGAATTCGTCTTCAGAAATACAAAATAAACAAGTTAAAAGCAACAGCGGAGATTGGTATCTGTTCCCGACTTCTCGAAAGCCACTTCAAAAGCCGTTCGGTCAGTCGGCTGTCCATCTGTGGCCTTGGGGGTTCGCTCTTTTTTTCTCGCTGCGGATCGATAAACGAGAGGCGGAGAGAGAAAGAACGGGGCTAACTGGAGGCTCTCTCAATCCCGACTGGCCTGATTTTCCTCAGATACTGAGTGGTTATTGTTTTTGCCATCGAAAACAAAGGGATCTAGTGACGAGTATAATAATTGATAGCAAGGATGGCTTGTCAAACTGGAATTAAACGTAAGTTAGGAATCTTTGAAGGAAAAATTTTTATTATTGTGTAGCTGATGCCGAATTGAAGAAGTTCTTTGAAGATTGCAAGAGGGAAAAGGTCAGGTTGGCCAAGTTTGTTATCAATAAAGGTAGGAATTTTAATGTTTATTTGAATTTTAGGTATTAATTAGAAAAAGAAACGAATTTTTGCATCTATAATGCTCTGCATTATATAATACTTATTTCAAGAAATAAATTGGCTATAAGGGTTTTGGGTTTGTCGAGATTTGACACATTTTTGTATTGCACTTGGTGATGTTTAATATATTTTAGAGAGAATCTCAGTGAATTTCCACACGGCCCCGTCGAAGGACTGGAAGAAGGACTGGTCGGCCAATCTACCAAATTGCGTTGACTCCTACGAACCTTGTTTTATCCTCTTCCGTGTGGAATCGAACCACGATTGGGTTTTGATCAGGTACCTAAATATATTTATTATTTCTTACCTTTAGAGTTCAGTTTCGCCGATGACAAGGCCTCTATCAAGGACAAAATGCTATTAGCTGCGACGAAGGCCACTTTCAAGAATGAATTTGGAGTCAGTTTCATTAGACATGACGTCCAGGTATCCAACAAGAATGAACTGACCTTGGATAAGATTGAAAAGAAGTTTGCTGGCCCCAAGATTGAATCAGCCCCAGCTAATAGTCATTCAGATTTGCCTTACACCCATATCGAAAGGGAGTTGAGCACTGTAGCCAAGGACAAAATTAATTTACCTCAACCTCAGGGATCCAAGGTAAGTAAAATATAATTTAATGTCATTTTTCTTTAGGCCTTATTGCGAGGAGTCCAATTTCCTGTCGACCAAGATGCCGTCGAATTGTTGAAGCAGTTTTCTGAAGGAAACATTGATTTTGTTCAACTCTCAGTAGACACTTTGAACGAGGCCATTAAACTTGAAAGCCATAAAAATCAGCTCAATCCAAATGAATTGAACGCCAATATCTCCCGACAAAAGCCTCGGTACACATTCTACAGGCTGAGGGAAGTCGATGGAGAACCAGTTTGTAAGTATTTAGTGATTGACTATATTTTGGTTTTTAAATTTTATGTTATAGTAGATGACCATATAAACTTGTTAATTTTTAGTTTTTATCTACTCGGTACCTCCGTCAGCATCATGCACAATCAAAGAGTTGATGCTTTTCTCGTCTTGCAAAGCTCCCTTTGTCAGTGAAGTTGAGAATGTTTGCGGAGTTAAGGTGACAAAAAAGGTAAATTATTATATTTTTAATCTTTTTTAATAGAATAAGATTTTGCAAAGTGGTACAGAGCTTTTAATGATTGTTTTTTTAGATTGAAATCGATTCCCGGGAGAAGTTGGACGCGGACGCTCTCTCATCTTACGTCAGACCAGTCGTCCATACCGAAGCTGCCCCCGTTGTCCGACCCCCAAGACCTGGAGGCGGTCCCCGAAGACTCCCCCCGAAGGTCGCAAATTAACTCGCATTTCACAGCTAAACTCTCCGTCCATCGAATGCCAACCCGAATTTGTTAATAGTAATGTTTAGATAGATAGATTTCCCACGCTTTAATTAGTGCATAACTTAATGATTAAGTAATAAATTCAATTAAAAATGGTCTTACGATCTTCGGTATGGATTGTGAGATTTTTGAAAAGCCTTTGGATAATATTTAGGCCCGATATTGGCAGTTTTTTAAAATTATTTTAGATAGCAGGTATAAATAAATAATATAAGTTAAAATTTTATCTTATCTATTTTATCGGCGGATCCGATAACGCCGACGTAAAAACAAGTAAATATTGCGATGGGGGTAATCAGCGGGTTGATTTTCGCTTAAATCTTGGCCACATTTCGGCCAAATGAAGTCAATTACACATCTGGACACGACAAATTGAGGTTTTTTGGATAGAAAAAGCTCATTTCTATCCTCTTCGCAAAGAATCTGAAACTTTGACTCGGAAATTATTGTACAAGTTATTTTGGAAATGAATTTGCCATAGTTTCAGAGTCGTTTTTGCAGCATGTTACCGTATTTGATTTTATACACCTTGACGATATCAGTGCAATGTCGGCCACGGAGAGCTGTGACTTCGGATAAACAAAGGCTTTGGGAAGACGGTGTGATCCCTTATTCTATCAACCAGTCATACGATGGTAAGTTTTTAATCATTATATTATAATTTATTTATTAGTGGAAAATAAATTGTACGGACGGTGAAAAAACTGAAAATTTGAGACGAAAGTATCATTGAGGATATCAGTCTTTAAATTGCTTCGGTTTCTTCACCGTCAGAGCTTATTTTTTGACGACCTAACAGTCTTTCCAAGGGAATTACAAGCGATTATTCCAGGCGGCAATGTTACATTGGATGGAGCGCACTTGCCTCACATTTCAAAAATATGATTTGCTAAGGCATCCTGATTACATTCTTTTTACTCCTGACAAGTGTGGGTAAGTCCTTCTTGATTTATCATACTTATTAATATATTATATTATACTTGACATTAGAATACAAATTTTGTCATGATTTTGCAGTTGCTGTTCTCATGTTGGCCGAAAAGGAGGAGGAGCACAGGTCATATCAATTGGCGAGAGATGTGACAAATTGGGAATTGTAGTTCATGAGATTGGCCATGTTGTTGGGTTTTGGCATGAACATACAAGGCCGGATCGGGATGAATTCGTCGATATTGTTCGGGAAAATATACTGAATGGTGAGAATAAGTGGTTGGGCAGTTCAGGGCTACTGAACCCATTTTAAAGGTTTGTTAGAGTGGCAGACATTTGCATATTTTGCATGACATCAGCGATGTCTAATCTTTGCAGGATACATTAACTAATATAATATATGCAACGTTTCATAAATTTTTGTATTACTTCGGGACAATACAAATTTCACAAATTGGTCCAATTACCATTTTTTTATTTTTTACACCTTTGTCTTCCAGGCCAGGACTATAACTTTGACAAGGCCAAGTCTAACGAGATCGACTCCCTTCACGAGACTTATGATTACCATTCAATTATGCATTACGCTCGAGACACCTTCTCCAAACAAAAAGGGCTTGATACTATAAGACCTAAGGGGATTTACAGCAATCAAATGGCACCATTTATCGGGCAACGACTTGAATTGAGCAGAGGAGACATCAGGCAGACTAACAAGTTGTATCATTGTCCGAGTAGGCTAAATTTGTGAAATCCATATATAGAATTCCTAATGTAAAATACTTTTTTTAGATAGATTTCAATATACTCTCAAGCTAAAATGCTTGAATTTTAGGATGTTTCCAGACGTTTGCTTCATCGACCGGCCGATTATATACTGATGGGGATTGTGCTGACTTTGTTTGGCGAATAATTTCTTCAGAAGGCCAAAATATTCGAATTAATCTGTCTCTGTCCAAAATATTTGCAAATTCAACCGAAGCTTGCGATCATAACACTACTGAGTTGCTTAGAATTCGAGATGGAGGAAGTTTGAAGTCGTCTGTGGTGAAGGAGTACTGTAATTCGAAAGGCGACATCACTTTTACTTCTTACAATTCAAGGGTAATACTTGAACTAAGGTCGCAGAAAATGCCTGGAAAAGTCTTGATTGGACACTTTACAGGTAGTTTTTACATCATATTTAGTATTTGGACAGTAATAATGGTAATTTTGATATTACTTTAGTTGACTGTGGAGGTCTAATTCAAGGCTCCCGGGGTCTTTTGGAGTCTACAAATTGGCCAAATCCGTATTCAGAAGGTCTAAATTGCCTCTGGGTGATACGAGTGCCAGCCGGATATCGAGTCGCTGTCAGATTCAACTATTTTCAGGTAAGTTGACTTAGCCTGCTACAATATAATTTTTTTAGTTGGAATCGCAAAAGGACTGTCTCTATGATCGTTTGGATATCTATGAGACATATTTGAACAAAACCGAAGTGTTGGCGACTCTTTGCGGAACATTTTTTCCTGACACAATCACGACTAAGAACTCAAATGAGGTTATCATCAAGTTTTCGAGTGATCAGTCGATTCAAAAAAACGGATTTCAGCTGGAATATTTAAAGGGTAATACTTTCTGTTGACAAATTTTGGAGTTTCTTATATTACTTTTGACTAAATTTATATTATTTTATTTTTAGAGATCGATGAATGTCTCTCCGGAGCAAATAAATGCGAGCAGAAGTGTAAAAATGAGATTGGCGGGTACAGATGTGAATGTTACGTGGGCTACAGATTAAATGAAGATGGATTTAGCTGTGTGGAAACCTGTGGAGGGGTCATTTCATCGCCTAAGGGGATTATTACAAGTCCAAATTGGCCCGAAAGTTATGATGCTGACTCTAGTTGTATTTGGAAATTGGAAGCGCCGGAGAATCATCAGGTCTGGAACAAATTTTAATTTTTAATATATAGTGGTATATTTTTGTTAAATAATTTTTAATCTTTCCAGATCTTCCTGACCATTCACAACTACTCCATCGAGGGATTAAACTCCGAATGTTCCTATGATTTCCTCAAAATAAGTCGAATCGAGATCGCCCCTCAAAATGAGACTTTTATAAAGTTATGTGGCGAAGAATGGGATGTTTTATCTTTCCGTTCAGCTTCCACTTCTCTTCTACTCGAATTTAATTCCGATTCTTCGATGCAAAAAACTGGATTTTTTGCAAATTACATCTTCGATTTGGATGAATGTAAAATTACATCTACTTGTTCACATATTTGTGAGAATACGATTGCCTCATACGTTTGCACATGTCCTGAGGGGATGATTCTGAGCGAGGATACTGTAACATGCAGAGAAGAAAAGTGCACGGTGCAGATAAATGAGGCCAATGGAGTTATTAGTAGTGTAAAAATGGTGGAGAAAAAGAGCAATGAGTGTTTCTATCATCTGATTACAACTCCCGGTCATCAGCTAGTCCTTGTAAGTGGTGCTTTATACAGTAAAATTATTACACTTTACCACCATTTTAATTTTGTGAAATTTTAATTGTAGTTTTTTTAATGATTACAATTTTAGCCATTGCTAAATAGAAATTACTCCATACATAATTGTTAAATGATTTCCAGACGTTCCAAGATTTCCATTTCGACTCCCCTTGTCTCAGAGATCATATCGATGTATATGATGGAGCTGATGTTCCCTCGTCAAATTTGATCGGAAAATTGTGTGGAGACACTCTCCCTCCGTCAATAACTTCCTCAGGAAATGAACTTTTATTGGCAGTGTACTTGAATAATTTTGAGGAAACGAAAGGATTCAACGCCACTTTTAATTCTAGTAGGGGTTTTCATAATTTCAAGGGTATTGCCACGGTTTCAATGCTCGAGTTGCCTTAAAATTTTGCCTGCGGAACCAGTGTGGTCTTTGTTTAAACTCTTGCGGTTTTTAGTTCAATATTTGGAAAGACAGCTGATATAATATATTTTTTTAGCCGAAGGCAAAGAACAGAAAAAATATTTTTTGGATTTTTCAAATAAAATGCCGTAGCTCAAATTTCCTGTAAATTTTCGATTCAAAAAACTAACCAAATTTTTTTAATTTGCATTTTTTTGGTTTTCTAAAAAGGTCTTCTTCAGAATGTGGCGGTCAAATTTCCGTGGAACGTTCACCCGGTTACATTTATTCTCACACCGGATTCGGCGACTCCAAATATTTTCCGTCGATGGATTGTCGTTGGGAACTCTTAAAATCCCCGAATCTCAACTCCGAAACTACCGTAATCCGATTACTTTTTAAACATTTTCTCCTGGAATCCGATGAGAATTGCGATTATGATTATATTCAAATCTCCGAACGGGATTACGGTGATTGGAGTGCAAAAGCGAGATTTTGTGGGAGAACTCCGATTCGACCGGTGTTTTCGACCAAAAAACATTTAATGTTAAGGTTTGTTTCGGACAGAACCTTCGAAGACAAGGGTTTTATCATCGAATACAGTATGATCGACCTCAATGATGACGTCATGACTTCTTTAAACACGACTGAAGACAGTGAGAGGGCCAAGAATTTGGTGGTTTACGAATAATTTGAATAATTGTATTATACAAGATTATAATAAAAGTAAAACCTGGGAGAGACTATGGAAATAGAAGTAGAATCTAAACGTTTAAAGATTCCCATTTCATCAATCTGATGTGAACTTAAAACAAGGCAGGCGATAAGGATGATGTAAATATAGTCTACCTGGCTAATCTTCTTTTCTTTTTTCCAATTCAGAGCATTTTAAGGCATATCACATACGAGAACCATCATTTTAATCATTCCACGTTTTTTCCGCCTCAGGGGCTTAAGTTAAGCCTTGAAAAAAAACGATAAAAAGGGGATTAAAATTATTTTGAGGAGTCTAAGATCAATTAATTACAGTAAGCTAAAGACTGAATTTGAAACTATAGACAGAAAAGATTTGAATTTAAAAAAATCATATTGTGATTAGACCAAATAAAAAATTGAACAAGTCAAGAGGAAACAGACTTATTTCCGGAGAGTTTCACAAACTTGTTTTCAAAGGATACGTTTGAATCCCTACAAATTTTTTTTATCATGGTCGCTGATATTCAAAGTTTAATTTTAGCGAGAACAATAAAAAATGGCGCTGTTGCAACTGGGACCAAAACTAATTCAGGTTGACTCGGAAAGTCCAATTTTATTTTAACAAAGTATGTCAAAATCCGACCCATTTATTTATTTTTCAGTGTTTCGCGTTGCTTCCTTATTTCAAGTCGTTTTCTTACTATTTTATAAACTGCAAAAATTCGTCAATTACAAGTGCTCATTTAATGTTTTCTAGCATAAGATCGGCTTACAACTTGTCCTTATGACTTAAAGCTTTGTAATTATTCGATAATTACTGATTTGACTATCCTTAAATTGTAATCCGCCGATTTAAAAGTAGTCCGTCTATTTCTCCATTGCAAGCTCTGTAGTTTAGTACTATGTATTTACAGAACTTTTCAGACAACTTTGGCACTTTTTCGACATATTACATTAGTATTTACCACACGTGTCTTCAAAAATCACCTGATTATGCGTTTTTCCGCACACCGTTCTAGACCGTTCCCATCAACGGAAAATGATTGGAAATCGGATTTAAAGTGTCTAATGGCGATGATAAGGTTTCTCTTATAAGAGACTCATCTCCACAAACATTGCACTCTCCTCCGGAATGAAGGCTGAGATTTTTTTGTTTTCATCTTTAATTGGATCTGTTTTCGGATGGTTTAAAGATGAATATGTGAGGGATAAGGTGTTCCCATTGGCTGCAGCTGCGTATAGCGATGAGCCGGAAGCTTGTATTGAAAAATTGTTCAAAAATGCGACGGTAAGAGCTGCTTTTGGTCTCACTTTTGGGAAATTTTTCTTTTTTGAACTTACAATTTATGTAATTCTATGGAAATTTTTAAATGAGAGCCATTCCCGTCATTTGCTTATCGTATACGTTCATTTGAGACCATAAACAGACTGCCAATCTTGGCGGGAAAATTTTAATTTGAATTTTAAATTAATTTTTGCGCATTTTAGGTAAGCACAAAGGTAAAGAGGCTTTGTGGAGATGGCTATGTTGAGCCGGAGACTTGTTTCGCCTTCACTGGAGTCGCTCACGATGAGAAAGTCATCTTCATTTCCTTTAGGCAAGTTCATGTAAAAAGTAACGGAAAGTTTATAAGCACAGGATATTAGAAAATTTTCAATTTGGGATTCTCTCAGAATAAAACTTTTGTAACTTGGTGAATTTTGTACTGCACGGAGCACGATCCAAATCGAACTGCCTTTCTTTCTTAATATAATATGACAATTAAAAAATGTTGGTATCATACTTTTCAAAAATGAATAAAAGGCAAAAAGTATTCCAGAGGTACGCACGGAATCATCCAACTCATCTACGAAGCACGTCGAACCGTTTTCCGCAACAAAATCCCGACTCAAGCCGGAGGCAATGTCAGCGAATACTTTTATAGTGTCTACAGATCCATTCTTGACACGGGATTGGCCCAAGAATTCCTCCAATTACGACATCATCATCCCGATTACGAAATTATTGTAACGGGACACTCGTTGGGTGGAGCGATGGCTTCAATTGCGGCTTTTGATTTGGTGACTTTTGCAAAAGTTGATCCGGAAAAAGTAAAGTTGGTGACCTTTGGGCAACCGAGGACGGGCGATAAAGAATACGCTGAGGCTCATGACAAATTGGTGGGTTACTGTAATTTACTACCCATTCTTATTAGCAACTTTGGCGGCAAAGAAGAGATCGCATTTCTTTAAAATTTCGGGTGGAAAAGTGTTTTATTTTTGCACAGTGCAAAAAATCGAAAATTGGTTTTTAAACTTAAAAAAAGTGATTTGCAGTAAAAAAGGGAACGTCAAAACTATTATAAAAGTTTTCTTTCAGATTCCGCACACCTACCGTATCACCCATGCCCGTGACGTTGTCCCCCACGTTCCTCCCCTTAACTTTCAAGGTTATTATCATCACACCGCTGAGGTCTGGTATAACAACAAGATGTTGCCGGGCGATGATTACGTCATCTGTGAGGACCAAGAGTCTACTAAATGCAGTAATGGGAACTATGTGAATCATTCAGTTCTCGCCCATCTCTATTATTATAACCTTCTTGTTTCTGATTTTGGAATTTCTGGATGTCCTGCGGATTTCAAGAATGTCAGGCGGTTAATGTGAATAGAAAAATGTATTTCCTGTCATGTAAAATAAAGGAGCAAGTTGATTATTTTGTTCTTAATTTCAAATTGGCCGACCAATAACATCTTATATCGTGAAACATGTTTCGGCGTATAAGATGTCGCACATTTGTGACAGAATGGTTGTTAGCAATGTAAAATGAATTTGAATAAAATGTCTCCCTAGTCATTAAACTTTCATAAAAACTTATATGGCGGTGTTTTTGAGAATCTCAAATCGAGTGGAAGCAAAAAAGGAGCGACAAGACCCATCGGATATACGACAAAGGGGATATGAGTGGATTTGGGGATCAAAAAGTGCGCGAATTCCATGGGATTGGTGGCCAATTGAAGGTTAATTAAGTGCTCTTCGTATTCGATATGACCAATTCACTCGAAAAGAAAAGTTTGAGAAGAGGAACACAAAATTTTGCCGGTATTGGAGAAGATTTCAGCGATTTTTGATGTTCCTGGAAGAAAAAATGAGTTTTTGATTGAAAATCTCTTTTAGGGAATCAGTATTTTTCTAAGTTTGAAGTTACTATGAACTATGTACATATAATTTTTCAACAAATTAAATATAAGACAAAATCGAAGGTACTGTACCATGAGAACAACGCAAATCCACAAAAACATTTAAAATTATGTTACAGTAACTTTTGCAGTACCCAAGCCGCTCCAAAAATCGTCGTCAAGAGATTTCGAGCTGTTGCGGCACCATATATTACACCACACTCTGCATGATGTGTGGAAACTTGGGATCATCGCTAATCCAATTGTCTTTTTTATTTGCCGCAACAAGTGTAATGTTTTGTAAGTGCAATTGCATAACGGTGATATAACACCTTTTACGGGCAATTAGCCGCCAATAAATCGGAGAAAATCTTGGAAGAAATTAAGGGAAACTTGATACGGAAATTTGCACTTGTAAGGGCAGAGAAGATATACATATATAATATTGCGCTGTCTTCTCGGATATTGCCATTTAATGACTGTGCCTCGGTTATTTCTTGCAATTACCTTAAGCTTTCACCTGCATGATGGTCACCGCAAAAACCACAAACGACCCGACCAGCTTCAGATGATGTAACGACAATCTTTTCTCTAATTACAAGCCGGAGGAGATTAGTCGCGGGAATCTCGGAGAATACGTTATAACATAATATTTCCGCCGCTCATTTCCTTAAGATCCTTTAAATTTGAAGCCTCCGGGCATCAAACTTTCCAATATCAAATTTGCCTACTTCCATTTATATGAAAACATATGATTTCGGCCAATATAAACACCTCTTTTGTCATGGATAATATGTTAATGTAACTCCTACGTTATGTTACCGACATCCTTAATGACTGACCTTGCGAGCACTCGAAATACGACCGGAAAGACTGGCGCGACACCCCAAAGGAAGCGGTTATGCCCCCGAAATAGAGCCGGGATATTATAGATGATCAAAGTGGGCGCGTGAAATTGTGCGTGACATCCTGAGGGCGGAAGAAACGCGAGAAAAAATACGGTCCTGCCGCCGTAGTCACTGTCCTATAAACAATTATCCTTTCATATCCCTTCCCCGGTCGGTAAATATTTGTCGCAAAGACTGAATTTAATATGCCCAGAAGTTGGGTTACGGTAGAATGAAAAATGATGCTATCAGAGGTCACATAGAGCCGTGAGAGTAACAAAATTACAACTCAGACATCTCAATAAAATCTAAATAACATTAACTTTAAAAAAATGCAACTTGTTAAAAATTTCTAACAATATAAAAAATTTTAAATTTCTTTTTCTCTTTTTACAGCTATCATACTTACAAAAAGTTGACCATTTCATACACTAACAGAGAACGTACCCCAAGTGCGGCGCTCGGATTTTGATGAAACTTGGCACGGAAAGTCCGAGCGTCGCAGTTGCGATACTTTCATTGTAAGATGCCTTCCATAAAGTTGACATCTTGTTGGTTTTAAAGTTTTGACTTACGACCTTTTGGTATCCATGTTAAAACCTGATTTATCAATATTTGAAAGTTTTATAATTTAGGAAAAGAGGTCTTATTACATTTCGTGGCTTTCAGAGATCCCAAATGCATCAACACTAGTCAAAATTTCAATTGATGCTAATGAAATTGACTTTCTAACTTTAACTGTCATGTACAATATAAATTTATATCCTATTTGCCGAAAATTTTTAATTTGCTTGAAGACCTGTTCAATTTCACTCTCAAATTGCTTATTTAACAATTTGATCTTTCGTTTCGTCACTTCCTCCATCTGAATCCCGTCTTATTTTATATTATACATCAAATCCCTTGCTTCCCAGCTCTCCTTTTCCTCCCGCCTTCCTTTTTGACACGATTCTAACATATTGTCGTCTTACTGTAATCTCTTTCCCCCCAAAGCCGGTCTCTAAAAGGAGTGCGAAGAGAATGTGCGACGAAGGAGAGGGAGAGAGAAAAAGAAAAAAAGATTTTCTCAGTTCGAAAGCCAACCAATGACTTTTGACTCCGCCCCTTTTTCTGGTTGCTTTGCTCGTTGTGAATCGAGAGTCAGAAGGAGAAGAGGGATTGCTGGTGGGGTTTGAGTCATTATGACATACAAGGTAAGGGAAGGGAGTAAATGCGGACCTGACATTTGATTTTGGGATATCAGTTTTTTGATGATTTTAAGGTTTATATTGTAAAATTTGCTCATAATGTTGCGATTCTGTAAATTTTCAGTTACTTTAAAAAATAAAGGCTGTATGCAGGGTTTGAATAATTTTATTTTGAAAAGATCTTGTAATGTGACCAAATAATATTATAGTTGATCTAATAGCTGTATCATTCCGTTTTTTTGTTATAGCTTTATTTTTAGTCTCTAAAATTGTCCGAGGTATGTATGATTGTCTTAAAATTTAGTTTCTAATTCTACCTTTAAGTCCCTTCATTTACTTCCTTTCCCATCAAATCGACCAAGGAAGCCCCCTTTTCCTCCGAACGTCATTCCCATTCCTACAACTTGTTCTCCCATCACTAACCATTACTTTCTAACCACTCATATAACTCCACTCACAGTCAGCAAGTTTTTTTGTCATCGCCCCACTCGGTGATATCGCAGGATTAATAAAATATGAAGCGTTTTGGGTTGGGGATTACCAGAGATGGATGGAGAAGATTCGTGACTGGAAAAAGGTTATTTAGCTATACCAAGGGCACAAAACGATAGGCTGACCCTGAGATGACCTTGCGCTACATACACTGACGATACGGTAGCTTAATGATCTTATTTTTTAGCATTTCCGGGCCTTTCGTCAGATGTATTACACTAGATAGTAGTAAACTTTGAAGGGGATATTTCTCAGAATTACTGAGTAATTCAATGTCATCATTACGAGTATGACTTCTTGACGTATTTGGCTTTGAATTCATGCACTTTTTTCTTTAATAGTTATATTTTCTTCACAGTAAATTTTGACCTTTCTGCACACTCATTATTCCATAAAACACTCCAAACCCAATAAAAAATGTACTGATTCGCTATCTTTTTGCTGTAAATTGCAATATTTGTTTATTTACCACCCTCTGGCGACGTCGGGCGACGTCTGTGCTCTTTATTTTGGTATGTTTTCAACACGCCTTTACCGAGTAATTACCTTTTCTCAAATCCATGCAAAGTCCCTCTCTGAATAGCCGTAGATTGGTTTTTGGCTTATGGACTGGCCGAATATTATTCCCAGAGCCGATTGACGTTTAATTTCTGAATATTTAGCCCCTAAGGGGAAATTTGAAGAAGACGCGGAAATTCGAAGAAAATGACATTTTTCGTTATTTTAGGGAGAAAAATCTGCAAACTCAACACTTGGAGAAATTTGTTACTACAATTACTGCTTCGATTTAGCCAGTAATCTGACTGGTTGCCAGTCAATTTCTACATAACATTCCATTATTGGATTAGCATAAAATAATGTCGGCACCGTCAAGTGAGTTACTTTTTAACTACTTTCCAGGTCGTACGGTAACTCTTTGCAGCTTATTACGTCGGAGAAAACTTATTTTGAGTATTGCTTCGAAAGCCCTTTAGGCAAAAAGACAAGGGCTCTTGAAGGGGCTTTATTGTCTTCTCCGAAGACATACTGTAACTACTTGTTATTACTTTGGAACTATGACTTACTAATAAGCAATTCGGAGAACAAAACTTTGAAGTGACAAAGGGTTACTGTATTTGGCGTTCTTTTCTATGCATTTCCAACTTTTAAGTTTCATAAATTAAAGATTTGAACATCACAAATTTTCCAAACTTTGGAATTAAAATGTTTAAATTCTAGGCCGAATTTTGATGGACACCCCGTGTCGAGTCTGTCACGACAATTCCTCTGGTAAACATTATGGTATCTACAGTTGCGATGGCTGTTCTGGATTTTTTAAACGAAGTGTCCGAAGAAACCGGCAATATGTTTGTAAAAATAAAGGAGGTGCCGATGAAGGGAAATGTGTGGTGGATAAGGTTAGAAGGAACCAATGTCGAGCTTGTCGCCTCAGGAAATGCGTAGAAATTGGGATGAATAAAGAGGCAGTTCAACATGAACGAGGGCCCAGGTCAAGGTAACTACTATAATATAAAATCATAAAAGATTCGGGTTCAAAGTCGATTATAACAACATAACAATGCCTAATGTGTAATTTTACATTATTTACAGCACTCTGAAAAAGATGGCGATGATGAATCGCTTCTCCTCGCTGACTTCTCAGATTTCCCCACCGATGGCGCCTTTGGATATTTTTAATGCCAAAAAACCAACAAATCCTATGCTGGCGTTCGCAAAGATGGCACAGAATCTACGTCAGAATCTATTTAATCAACTGCAAACATCACCTGGGAGCTTTCTTTTCAATGGAAATACGAATAACACGTTCGGAGTCACGGGGAATTTGGTGAGTTTTTGGATTTTGCTCTTTTTAAAAGAATTCAAATGCAAAAGGTACTTGGGGTTGGAATATAAGATGCAGAATGACTTTCTAAGCCAAAATATAAATTTGTAAGAGCTAAACAATATAATGGTGCTGTAATAAGTGAATTTCTTATAATGCCTACATTACACATGACTCCTTCTTTGATTTTGATTTTCTTTACAATTATTACTTTCAAATCGCATTTTAATCAATCTGCAATGTAAGTGGAAGTCCGGTAGAGTAGTTTAAGATAAAAAAATCAAAATTTAATTCTAAAATCGAAAACGAAAACACTTGACCTCCAGACCTGTGATCTCATTTCAAATTTTTGTTAGTTCCGGATTCCAAATCCCCTCCTTCCGCCAACCGTACCCACCTCCGACCTCTTGAACGCCCCGAGTACAAGTTACTGAAGGCAAACAGAGAGTTTAGAATAGTGGATTGGGGTCATTTCCAAGGTGAAGATCCTTAAGAGAATTGAGAAAAAAGGTCATGGCGAGCATCGTCTTTCCACTAATGCAAACAGACTCTCTGCATGAACACAGTTTAAATTACGGATGTCGCAATTAAGTGAGGATGGCCGATTTCCGGCTGAGAGTGGCGAAAAGAAATTATAAAAAAATTATAAACGAAGAGGAGAAGGACGGAAAATATTGAAATTCTTGAGGACTTTGAGGGCACAGCCACTTGCTTACACCATTTTTAACATTAGAAAGAAGCGGAAACCCTAATTTACAAGTATCATTTACAAATTTCACTGCTAAATTGACATAAAAATTTTTAACTTTTTGCCTTTTTTTGTGTGCATTTAAAACAATGCCGGAATTACGATAACTAACCGCGGTTCTGGACAATTACCTATGGTGGGAACAAAGGAAAACCGCTCTTGCTCGCTCCCGACTGGCTTTTTGACTTTAAGCGCCGGCACTCCAGAATTAGCCAATCAGCGACGAGCTGGGGAAAAAGATGACTTTGCAGAAAAATATGTAAAATAAAAATATCAAGTAGTATCTAATACCAATTTAAGGTAATGATATTTGATTTAAAAGACATTTCGAGAAATCTCGAATAGATTTTATGAAGGAAAATAGCGCTTGTAATTAGTCATCATTTTTTTTATTTTATGATTTCATGGATTTTCACGTGTGAAATACGACTTCCTGCTGGGCTTTTAACTTTTTGGCTTTTGAGATTTCATATTTTTACATGAAAAAGTCATACTTATTTATCTCTCTTTAATTCTTTTTATCAAATTTTACTTTTTAATGTCATTTATAATATGTATAATATACTGTTTTGCAGAACAAGCCATCCACTTCGGTGTCCGTGGATGCCTGTATGCTTCGACTGCTCAGTTGGGCCCGCACATTCCTCTCTTTGTTCCCGACAATCGGGCAGGATGAACAGGTAAATAATTAAAGGATTTAATTTATCCGATCGGCTTTTTGATGGCCATGCAAGATGGATGACCCGGGACGAAATTTCCGCGATCCATTTTCCGGTAATTAATTGGCTGGCTTCTTAATTTATTTTTAAAACAAAGTTAAGGCTTTCCGGGTTATGGTATAAAATTGATATTTATGTTATACATGAGATCTGATACAAAACTTAAAATGTATGGCATCATGTACAATATTGTGAGCATATTTGGACGGCAATGCCCTTGTAACATCCGGTCCTTTGTTAAGTGGGCTGGGGACCACTTAAACGGCCCACAAACACCTCTCAAAGAGTGCGCGAACATCTGGGCAGGAGATGAACAAGGTTAAACAGAAGTGAAGAGGGCCAATATTGAATACCGATTAAGTAATTTTTAATGGGATTAGCCCTTGTTTTATATGCGGTGCAAATATGGGACGTATTAAGCGATATTAGACATTATATATGGGACACAACTAGAATTATCCTCAAAAATGCCAAGGACAATATAAAATTAATGTCAAGGCCTAAACATTCCTCAAATATAAAAAATAATTTTTAGCTGCAAATCATCTCGCAGTGTCTGGGGCGTCTGTTTTTAATCAGTGCATACGAAGCAAACCTTTTATCATCCGAAGATGTCCAAACCATGGATGAATCTGACCTCAAAGAGCAAATTAGGTTGCTCATTCTACAGTTAGAAGAGCTACAACTCGACGAAACTGAGTATGGATACGTCAGAAATCTTGTCTTACTCAAAGGTAAATAATTTCAAAGATTTTTTACAAATTTTTAATGTTGTGTAGTATTATTATTACATTATAATATACATACGTATAGTACAATAAAAATAAAAATTTTTAGAAAAGTATCCCCAAATGGTCCAAATGGTCCAACCAGCCTTGGCACAACACCAACAACTCCGCTACCCCAGTCAGACGATGCGATTCTGCCAGTCGATGATATTCATCGACAAATTGAACCAAGCCAATAACTCCGATCTCTTGAATACTCTGAGGCTATTAGTCTCAACCAAATCCCCAACTTCTTCTAATACGGATTTTGCGAGTTTATTCTCCACGGACTTGAGCGTATCTTCCCCATCCAACACTTCAGATGAGGAGGATTTGGAGGAGGATAAGAAAAGTGAGAGATCAGAGGGAATGGAGAGAGTGCTCAAGAAAGAAAACAAATCCAATTCTTTCTCGGTTTCTGCTCTCACTGGCACTGATCAGAATGTTCATTAAGTTAATACTCTATTCCTAATTTTAAATTTTAAGCTGACGATTCGCCTTTTACTAATGCCTTTTTTGTAATGTTTTCTTGTCAAATTCGGTAAAAGTAAAGTAATATATTTATTTCAATATTTATTCCCTGGTATTATTTATTGCAATAGTTGAGAATATTGTCTATAAAAATTATGTTTTACAATAAATTTTTTGTTTCAAATGTTTTTAGAACTTTTGTCATTGAACTGTTCCATTTGTTCCATTTCATAGCCTTTACATATCCTCAAGATGACTTCTCTGATGTGGAGACCTGTCCAAATGTAGGGCGAAAGCAATTTTATGTGCAAATCAAGAATGTATGATAGTAAATAAAGCGAGAACCAATCATTCTAAACGGTTGTATTGTCTGATAAGATTGCCTTTGGGCGATGATTTATTTTATTTTCTGTTTCGAAAAGACGAAGGAAAATAAAATATTTCAAAATTGTCTTGCGGACCATATTTCTGTGATTTTAAACAACAACCCAATTGAAATACATATTTTGCCTTCAATATCATCAATTATAATATAATCTGTCTTGTAAGAGGAAGGCTATAAATTTGAATTTTTTAAATCTCTTATTGTTCTTGTTGAATTGTTGTTGACATTTCATTTTTGTTATGTTGTTGTAAATAAGTATGGTTCTATAATTGACGTCCCATACGAACTACTGCGAATCCAAGTTGTCCAATTTTAGCACTCGCTTTTTATTTTTGACATTTCGTCTCAATCAATAATTTGTGACATTTCGCAACAAATAAAAAAATAATTTTTTGACTAAATTTTACGCGTAAATTTACGTGGATTGTTGATAACACGTTGTTAATTTGTTAGTGTTGTGGTTTTTTACACTTCCGGTTTTTTTTATTGTGTAGTTTCTTTTAAAATAGACCTCAGGCGATGATTCATATACTTTTTTCCTTTGAAAAGAGAATAAAAGATTTCAAAATCGTCTCCTACACCCTTTTTTTACTTATTTTATTGCGACTTTCTTCTATACACATCTAATTCAATGTATTATTATCGTTTTCAGGATGCCTGAAGCTTCTCCATCTTTTGGTCACTCATCTTCTGATGAACATGGTAATAATGGTCTAACCGAGGAATCTACGGACAATTCAACCACTACAATTGAGGAGAGTGTCCATAATTGTTCTTGTGACGCCTCCACTTCTACATCTGATGAAGATAAAGAGGAGATAAAGGAAAAGAAAGAGAGTCCACTGAAGCTCCGCAAATTTGTATTGGATTACTTTCGGTTCTATTCAAATGCTGCTCAACGCAATATGGAGTTTGCCTATCAATCTCAATTATCGCCGGGGATGTTAAGGCTTTTGGTAAGGGTTTTGTTTTTAGGCGTTGTTATATTACACTAGATACCATAGAATATTTGATACAAAATTTTTTGTTTTGACTTGATTTTGTCGTCCGAATGGTACATATGGATGGCTTCTGACGATGAGAGATTTGTTTTATATTTGGTCTATACTTTAAATTTTCCGCTGTTTTTATATTGATTTATACAATTTTATGCCAAAGACTTTTTGCTTCAAGTGCTCTCGAATCAAAGCTGGTATTATCTGGTTAGATTTGCTTGTTATTGTCGCCTTACTTTTAGCTCTGCTCCAATCGCATCTTCTCCACTCTCCTCGGAAGTTCCGGTCGTATCGCTGCCGTCCGATCTTCTTTTTATATTACCTCTTCCCGTACCTGCGTTTACTTCTACAGCCAAAATATTTGTCTACTGACTTGGTTATCTCATTTAAGCAATTCTAATGCGGAGAAAAAGATGTTATCCGTCAGTCAACGTCACTCTTTCCATGATGGTTCTCTCGATAAACATATTGTAAAGTTGATTTACTTGGCCAAAAGTAAGTGTAATTTGAAGGTTACTGTACTTACGTTACTTGTTTAGGACTGGACATCCCATTGGAGATAGATTCTAATCTTCGAACTCGAGTTGTTGACCAATTACTAACAGATATAAAGTTGAAGGTGGGAAATTTTGAGGAATTTGACACGGAATATCTACATTATGGCATAGCACCAGTGAAGTTGTTTGCGTACGAAGGGATCCCCAGCTGTATCTTCATGAAGAATGATATTCAAAGCGCGTCGGAGATTCCAGGAGGAGATGAGAATTGGGATTTTTTGACGGAACAGAAGACTGTTTTGATCAGAGAGAGCTGTAAGTGGCTTGAATATGAGTGTTGGAGTATTAACGTTAATTTAAAAATTTCTTGGAATTTTTAGAATAATAGTTATGCAATTTTTCAAATTTTCTCCGTCTTAATCGCTAAATTAAATAATATAATTTCAGATCTGGCTGAAGCTTTTCTCTATCCTTGCAGATGGTTGTATTTGGACGACTCTAACTTTCTAACTCTGTTTCAGTATCTCCCGTAAGGTTATTTTTTTAATATTTTGCTTAATTTTATATTACTTTAGACTCCCAGAAATGCCAAAATTGGAAATCCTCCGGATGGAAGGGAAATTTAAAGAAATGTTCGACGAAAAGACGTTGGAGTATTATGAGGAGATTCTAATCGAATTGGGGAGAGTTGCTCCAAATTGTAAAGTGGAGATCAATGTGGATACCTGTATCAATTGTAGAAGATACGAAGATCATATTCCGATATTGAAGAATATTGTTAAGGCTCTTCAAGACGTGTTGGAAATGATGAGGGCTCGTCCGAATCTGTTTCTGATTAGTAATGTGAATGTGAACATGCCTCTTTCGGTAAGTTGATATCGTAGTATATAGATGAAGATGATGTTTTTGGAAATTTAATGGGCTCTTGTTGCATAAAGTTTGTGAGAATAATACTAGAGAGAGCTATTGCGGTTGTTTGTTTTTGAAAATCTTTTTTTATGACAATTTTCATGAAAAGAAACTTGGATCAAGTTCAATATAATTTAAATTTCAGGAAGAAGTTTATCAATTTGAATTCTTCAAATCCCTTTGTGATATCGTTCAATGTTCTAGTTTCTCCTTCAATTCCCGGATTTGGACCTACATTTCCTCTGTGGATGACCCCCCTTTAGTCGATGGAGAAAGGAGGGGTCTTTTTAATGTCGAATGTAAATTTAACGATATTACTCTACAATTACTGGGTGATAAGGATATTGAAATTGTAGAATAGTTGTTAATATTTTGTTTTTTTATGTTGTTATTAATAATAATTTTCGATGAGTTATCACCAGTTTATTAACTAAAAATTTCAAATATAATATAAAGGAAACATTAATTAAAAATCAATGAATTTTGGATTAAATCACACTTTACACTCCCTCTATGCCTTCATTGGTCACTCATTTGATCCAATTATATTCGAAACATTTCCATTCATAGTCTTTTCTCCAGGACATTGAAGATTTACAGCCCAAAGCGCGCCGAAAACATTGACCATCACGCAACGCAACAAAAAATGATTTGAAAAAATGTGCGATAAAAACATCTCTCGGGAATTATTGTGTTTGGAAAGTAATTATATATATTATAATTTGCAACGGATTGTGGGTAGTTGTTGACAATACTTTTTATCAGTTCTTGACGGGGTTTTCCATGTGCCGATTGGCCTATTCGGAGTACAGTAAGTGTAAAGAAAGAATTTTTAGGAAAATGGGGCAAAGGTTTAAATTATTTGAGTATTTTTATGAAACTAGTCGAGACTTTCGATTAAGCCAATTCTCTTCCGACCGCGGGCAAGCTTAGAGCCTATTATACTACTCGACCACTGAAATTCGGTCTTCTTCAAATGAATGGTGACCGTCGGGGCACAATTTTTTTGTTTCGGAATTAAATTTGTAAAGGATTACGTCAGTTGCAGCCATGAAGTCATATTGCGTATACTTCCCCTTGGCTGTGTATACATTTGAATAGGGTCCATAAAGCGCAAACCAAATTTTCAAAAATTTGTAAATTTTCTGATCTCAGTTAAAGCTTGCAAGTAAAGTTTATTTCGTCTCAGAAATATATATCAATTGTACATCAAAATTTTTTGATTATTTGATGCGATAATTTTTTCCATCGGTTAGATCGAATGATTTAGTGCATTCATATCGACAATTCCCACCATCGCAAAACGACATCTTACAACTTCCTCTGCCCGTAGACGCCAACGCACACATCATTCGACAATTGGCTTCACGGCAAAAAGAATGGACTTGCACTGTCAAGAAAAAAAGAAAAATTACAGTAATAGAAGTAGGCGATTTCATTTTAAAAACTTTTCTTTGGCCAAGCTCGTAAAAGAGGACCTTAGGCTTTATACCTCTCTTATCGTCCTGTACTATCGGCAGTTCGTGAGACAATCTGTCACTTTTTGTAGCCGGTTCCCTAAAAACACATAATAAGTTCTGCAGCGATGCTCTGAGTTCAATAAAAATAAACGCAAAATAAGGATCAAATCTTTGAGAGCATACTCAAGATCACTTGCTTCAGATACTTTTCTAAAATAGGAACGATCCACTGAGAAAAATGTTTGCATGCTGTAAGCTTGCCTCTGCAATGTTACTATTTTATTTTATTCAATTGTGAAATAAAAAAAGTTTATTTGTATACTAAAATAAACTGACAAATGTTGTTTCTGTGATTAAAATTAAATCTCCAGAGGCTTTATAGTTGCAATTGTCTCGATCTTTGGGTTTGGGTCTTTGTTTTCCATTTGAGCATTCATTCTTTGCCAACATTCAATTCTGCATTCTCTGAACCAACAGTAACTTCGTTTACATCCCGACCGTTGGTTAAAGCATACAGTCACACATTGCTGCCAGCATTCCCGAGGATTGCATTGAGATTTTACACCGAGACAAATAGAAGATAAAAATAAAAGGAATAAAATGATGGATCTCATGGTTTCTTCAGTTTAACCATCTTAATTTCTTTGCCGCTTTTATACTTTGACTACAAGGAGTGCTTACAAACAGATAAATAACTCCACAATCCGAAAATCTTGCCGTTTTAATTAATGTTTATATAAATTTAAAAGTCAACAAGGAATCACATGGATCTACATGTTTGATACCTTGTGTAGCTGCTGATAAGCAGTTGTATAAAACGAACTTTGTTTCGATTTCTCTGAAAAGTAGTCATGGCAAGACTTTTGATTACTCTTCTTCTAGTCATTGTCGTTTCATTGTTGTACATACATGCTTTATGTGATAATTGGAAATGTCAAAACCTATGTTCGAGTATCTGTGTGTCTCGTGGAGGATGTAGAACCTTCTACTGCATTGGCGACGCTTGTTACGTTTATTGTAATCGAAAATGAAAAAATCAAATTGAAAGAGAAGAGTATTGATCAGATGGAAACGTTTAAAAGAAAAGAGAGTTTTGTACTGCGATCCGCATAAATGCCTTAGCTTGTGCGCTGATACATGTCTTTGGAAGGGCGGATGCAAAGAGCATTATTGTCTTTCTGATAGATGTGTTTTTAAGTGCAATTCACGAAAGAAAGGAGGACATATTTTATTTTATTATACATATGTATTTTAACGCAAATGAATCAAAGAAAGATTATTCGAAGTACTGAAATCATTAATGATATTATAAAATTTTTATCACAGTCAAATCTCGGTCCGACCATTCGTAGAGGACCAACAAAATTTATTCGTTTTCAATGGGTTTTGTTGGACGAAAGTTGGTTATACAGAAGGTTCACGGAACCAAAATTGCTTTTTCTCCTTACCACATGGCCACAAAGAGATTCGCTCCATGTCGTTCATTTTTTCAGTTATCCAAAAATAAAACGCGACTACAAGAAGCTTTCGTTTACTGTAGCTAACGACATGATCAGCTTGTAGCCAGTTGCGTGTGTTTACGGGGTAGGCTATTACAAAATTTACTGATAAGACTTACATTAACGCTGGTTGGTTTCCAGAAACCAACGTGTAAAATGCGTCTCTCTTTCTGTTAATTACAGTACTTATTGTATCTTTTCTTGTAATCATCGTTCATTCAAAATGTGACATTAGTGTTTGTCGTCGGACTTGTAATTCCTTTTGTTGAAAATCGCGGTGGATGTTGCAGCACCAGATGCAATGGAAATTATTGCACATTCCAATGCGGCAGCACATTCGAATATGAGTTAAAGGAGATGAAATGTAATCAAAATATTGAAGGTTAAATATAAGCCATCAAATTACTTTTAGACTTTTATTTTCTGAAATAATGTAATGATTGAATTAACCATGGGTAACAAGATTATCTTTGCCATTGCGTGTTGCTTGTTTCATAAATGTCGGCACTGCAGTTGGCAGTTGTCCCGGTTGCAATGAGAAGTTCGACAGCCACCACTCTCTCGGCAATACAAATTGCAAATCCAACGACAATGAAGTTCAGTGCACTCCGAAGATGCTACCATGATAGAAAGTGAAGCAATAATAATAAGCGCAAAAAGGAGTAAAGACAGGTATGAATACCGCATTCTTCTAGTCGCTAAAACAAGCACCTCTTTATTTCAGCTTTCTTTTAAATGCCCGTTTATCAGTGGCTACAGAAGGTGTCTAAAAGTATTTGTGTTTCAAATTACAAGACATACCATTTGCTTACAGACAACGACAGCTTTCCGTAGCTACTGGACGATCCAATAGGTTGCTCCTTATATTAGAAAATATTTATATTACATCCTCTTATTATCTGCAAATGCTGAATGCAATGTCCGCCAACGCTTGCAACAATGTGTGAATGCATGGTTTAATTAGCATTCTGGATGTAATCAAAGATAAAAAACGTCAAAATGATGAAAAGACGACTACTAATAACAACAAGCATCCCATGAAGATTTTATTTTATTTGATTTAAAACATACGAAATTTTTCCAAATTCAATAAATAATATGTTACGTTGCAAATGGAACTTTATCAGACCCAAATCAGAGATTTTGATGAATATTCTTGTTTTGGATATCAATCAATGAAAACTCTTTTGTATTTTCCAAAATTTTTACCAAATATATTCCGTGGATTACACTCAAAATCGCAGTCGTTGTCTTCACAATACGCATGTCTGCAACTGGTTCGACGGGTTTTACACACAGAACGACATAATGTTACACAAACAGCTCCTTTACAGTGTGCCTCGACATTACAAACGAGCAGTCCAAGTGAAATAAAAGTGAGGAGAAAAGTAATTAAACGCATTTTTTGATAAAAATTCGAACGAACCGTTTTTATAACCAGTGTTATCGAGCTATAAATAGTTGTTTTGATCAATCAGATATTTTTTTCAAATTAGAGGGAGGTACTAAAGGTTTACGTGTGTTGATGACGCAAAATAAGAATACAATTTCAAAGAAATATGCGAAATTGATGAAATAATCGACATTTTTCGTCAAATAATATCAAAAATTGCTTATTACAGTAACCCAAAACCTCAAAGATTGCGCGATCTCCAACTGTCATTAAGCTGAGACCAATTAAAAAAGCGTAATTAGTCGTGTTTTGCTAATTATTACGTAATATTTACACAAATATCATATTTTTTGCCACTTCCAAAAGGTAGTTCTGCAATCTGTTTAATGAAATACTTCAGCTTTCGCTTTCTTATTTTATGATTTATTAGTAATAAGTAACATGTTCTACTTGTCTCTTTTTCAAAACGCTTTCCTCGGCTCCCGCACCTTATTCACGATTTTCCCGGCCATTATGGCCACATTTCTGAACTGTTCAATCTCATATTGCCAGCCAGTCAAGTAGTCGTCCACCATATAAGGAAGATCATTATCTTTACAGAACTCTTTTACCAGTGGCATTACCTGAAATTATTGAGTTTTCAATTTGTCAACAGATAGGAAGACTTGACCCTTGAGTCAAGTGTTGTCCCATTTTAGTAAATTTTAGCAAGGGTTGTGTACATTGAATTTTAGGATGCCTTAGAATGTTATAATTTTAATCTGCGTCCAGTTTCATCAAAGTCTACCCGTCTCCCTTCGAGTTCTCCCATTACGAAGAAAAGAGTTGACTCCTGTGTCAAGTCCTCCACTTTGCTCGAAAAGTTAATTTGCTCATCCAAACTGACTTACTTTGTTAAGATTGTGTCTGGGCATGGTTGGAAAGAGATGATGCTCAATCTGGTAGTTTAATCCACCCCACAACCAGTCGATAAATCGACCAGGGCGCATATTTCTAGTGGTATAAAGTTGGAGGCTTGGATAGTTCTCCAAAATAGCAGCATTATCTGTAATACGACTACGTGATAATAACTTTACCAAATTTTTTTTAAAAACAGTGAAAACTTACAAGAGAACTTGTCCGTGGAGTAATGATTAAAAGTTACCACATGAGCCAAGAGGAAACCACCAAATAATTGGGAAATTAAGAAGTAGGTGACCATGGTCTGGACATCCGGAAGACAATAAAGTTGGAGCAGAACGAAGAACCAGTGAATGGACAGGGTGATCTGCTCGTATTTGGCTTTTTGACGGTGAACCTGAGAGATTTTTATATTATACTTGACATCAGATGGGAAAAATAGGAAAAAAGCTATAAAAACTGATGTAAAAATAGAATAAAGATGATGCAGACTCACATCGTAGAAGCTGGTGTCCATGGAGAGCACAAATCCGATTGACTGAGCCAGCCAGCTGAGTCGGAGGAAGGGCATGAAGAAGGTCCAGTAGATGTGTTGATAAGGCAGCATCTGCATCACCCAGGAAGTCGCTTCCAACAACTAAAGTAATCGTTTTATTACAATCTCTTTGGATATAAAATTTCACAGTTTTAGAACCAAAGTTTGTATCAAAATGTTATACCTTCAAATCAGAGGCCACAGTCGCCCAAAAAGGCATCAGATCAATGTCCCCATCTCGGCCCACAACGTTCGTCGCCGCATGATGAACATTATGTTGATGTTTCCAACCATTTGAAGAGAAACCTTGGAGAAGATTACCCACAATATAAGACATGTAATCATTCCACAGAGGATTCTGAAAGAAAAAATGAAAAATTACGACGAAAATTCAAAGTTTTGAATAAAACTCTTAAGGAAGCATAGTGTTTTAAGTGATGATACCTTAAAATGTTGATGATGACAGTACTCATGGATCATCCATCCCAATTGTTGCCAAGCCAATCCCATCAAAAGAGCCGATGGAATATAAATACGATGATATTGGAGATAAATGGCGATTCCGATCAAGCCAATGGCTTCAGTGAATTTGCGTGCAAAGAAAAGATTATCTCCATTCAGAAGACCCTTTTCTCTGACCTCCATTCGGAGTTTATCAAAGTTCTCAGCGATCTGTTTGGCCTTCTCATCAGACATTTCCCATTTCCCCATATTTACATCGTATAATTCGGACATTGTGGGATCCTGGAGAGAGAAGAGGTTGTAAAACTCAAATTTTTCCAACGTAGAGACAGTAAAATTCATATTATGCTAGAGGTTCAAAATGGAAGCTTCAAAATTGGGTCTTAAAAAATATAATTTTTGGTCGTTTTAGTAAACTCTCTCCTATATAGTGTGTTTAGTGTATTCATCGTATTTTACCCATCTTACCTTGACTTGAAAGTCAGGCACGACCTCTCCTTGCTCCTTTCTCATGTCCATCAACGCCTTATATGCCTTCTTGGATCCCACGTGGAATGTGTGAAACACGGTGGTAGCATCTTTGTTCTTGTAAGTGGTCAACGCATTTCCCCCGGGATGCCACGCCAACGTCTCTTTTGTGATCTTTACCCATTTCCCATCAACTTTTATATAAAAATCTTCGTATGCCTCAGGCTCTCTGATCACCATCTCCGAAAGTGGCACAAGTTTGAGGATTCTAAAGTTTGTTTTTAAATAGTGTTGTAAGGAAATTAAATTAGTGGTCACAAAAACAAAATTTATCGGTTAAATACAAACTGAGAA
Organism: Bursaphelenchus mucronatus; assembly: GCA_025436335.1. NCBI lineage: Eukaryota > Metazoa > Nematoda > Chromadorea > Rhabditida > Aphelenchoididae > Bursaphelenchus > Bursaphelenchus mucronatus. The sequence goes on from CM046356.1 coordinate 7,718,227, forward strand.
TGGGGTGAGATGACTGTTGAAGAGTGACGTCATCGCCGTAAGAGAAGGGAATTAAATTGCTAAAGTTTTGGAAAATACTTTCATCAGACATGGCAAATCGGGCCGGGCCTAGGGCGCCCGGCCCGGTAATTTTTCAAAATTAAAAGAAAAATTCCCGCCGTTTGCCTGATTTTGGCATTATGTTTTCACGGGTAATTGTGGCCTTTAAAAGGGTAAAAAGGGGATTTTGCCGTCATCCCTGAGGTTTTTATGCAAAACTACCCCTGTCTTGTTTTTAAAATATGAAAATCGGGCTAGTTTGGCATGTGTTATGCATTTTAGCCACTAAAATAATATAAAATTATTTTTTAATTAAAAATTTAGAACATGTAGCAATATTATACCGGCTGCTTTATGTCTGTTATCGTCCAAGCTTTGTTTTAAGCCCGTAAACCCGGCTCACACACCGTCACTACATACCAGTTTTTGCAGAATAACATCCTGGCATCATGAATAATATAATTTTACATCTGAAATTACTTTCATTGTATACCGCAGTTTTTCATCCGACAATACGTTTGGTGGAACAGAATCGTCATGGATAACATCGGACTGATATACAAAAATCACTTGGAAATAAATTGTGCATCAGATATCCCCGATGATCTTACGAAATTTTACCGTAGTAAGCTACTTATAGTGTTTGCGGTACATCTAGATTGATTTCCAAGTGATTTTTGTATATCAGTCCGATGTTATCCATGACGATTCTGTTCCACCAAACGTATTGTCGGATGAAAAAATGGTACTGAACCGTTGCAAATATACCACTAATCCAGATAATATACAAAGATTAACGTTTTATGTGTTTTGGCGATTACTTCTGTATATTTTTTTTGGTTTTTGATGATTTTTTATTTTTTAAGAGCTAAATTTTGTGACTTACGTATTCGTGGTCTGTAATGACCTTTAAAAACGTCAGGTGGACCATTTTAGAAAGATATTTGTCCTTCCAATACTGCGGTATACAATGAAAGTAATTTCAGATGTAAAATTATATTATTCATGATGCCTGATGTTATTCTGCAAAAACTGGTATGTAGTGACGGTGTGTGAGCCGGGTTTATGGGCTTAAAACAAAGCTTGGACGATAACAGACATAGCAGCCGGTATAATATTGCTACATGTTCTAAATTTTTAATTAAAAACTAATTTTATATTATTTTAGTGGCTAAAATGCGTTTTAAAAACAAGACAGGATTAGTTTTGCATAAAAACCTCAGGGATGACGGCAACATCCCCTTTTTACCCCTTTAAAGGCCCCAATTACCCGTGAAAACATAATGCCAAAACCCGGAATTGGCATCCCAATTTTTCCTTTCAAGACAAAAGTTTTTTTTTAACCGGGCTTCGTTCCGATATTAAAAATCTTGAGCCCGAAGCCTCGGCCCGAAAAAAACGTCGAGCCCAAAGCCCGGCCCGGTAAAAAGCAGGCCCGGCCCGTTTTCAAAATTTCCGAAGCCCGGCCCGGCTCGGTTGCTATGTCCGACTTTCATAAAGTAAATTTCATTTAAAATAAATAATTTTTGAAGTAAAACAACTTTTTGTAGCCTTGGACATCGGTAACTATGAGCAATCAAACAAAGTGGAAATGCCCAAAAAAATTAAAATGGAATCTCAAAATAAAAAACATGGGGCATTTAGATTAATGTCTTGGTAACATCCTTAGACAACTCGAAAGATTCGCAAAAATTTCTTTCAAAATTCTCTTGACTATTCAAAACTCCATGTAAAGTTTTGACCTCAAAAAAATCAAAACGAACGTCAAATCCGACGGAAAAGGATAAATAAATAAAAAAGTTACAAACCAGGACGATCTCGCTCGCCAGAACACGTCGTAGTCGTGTAATTCTTCACGTTTTCAGACGTAAAAGGGATCTATATTTCCCCTAATGTGTATCCTTAACAAAATTTTTGAAATTTGGAAAAAATAGTTAAGGTACAAATAAAGGGTATAAAAAATCAAGCGGTACTCTAAACACAATGTTAAAACCTTTTTTAAATAATGTGTACAAAGTTGTATTATAGCAGACAACAATTTCTGAAAATCTTTGCTTGAGGGATGCAGTCATACCCAACATTTTTTATTTATTTTTTAAAAATCGACTCTTTTTTCAGAATAAAAACTAAAAATTTCGAATAGCTCTTAGAAACTTCTACTTTTACTTTAAATAAAACTTGATCAAAATCTTTACAAAATATTTTTCATTAAAATTAATTTTTATACATCAAAAATTATCTACAACGAATTCTTTGCTTTTTTTATCTATATATCATAAACTAATTAATTTGACTAAAAATAAAAATTGATGACTTTTATAGCCGTAATTCGACACAAATGAATTTACAAAACAAAACACAACACCCCAAAACAAAGGGCAGCTAAATAATCGGCGAGATTTCTTCTCTTTATCGAGACTGGTCAATCAATCGCGGGGGGAAAGGTCGCCTAATTCCCCCCTGTAAAAGCCCCACAAAACAGGGAATCCCGAAGTGAACGTGAAAGGGAAAAGGGAACAGAGAATTGACACTTTTTGCAAGTCCAATTCTCTAATTCATCGGTGGAAACATGCGAGATCATCGTTTCCTGAATGTAATGATAAGAGATGATAAGATGGTGGGGTCAATCAATCGTTTGTTTTAAAGTCTAAGGGAATAGGACTGTTTTTAGAAATAAAAATTTTGAAGGAATAAAGGCAAAGAGTAAAAATTAAAATAAAAAAATATGTTGCGCAAAGAATGCGAATAAAAACAGATTTCTGAAATATGGAGAGTGCAAATGACTTTGACTGTGGAGCCTCAGCCAAGAATTCCCGATTTCTTAACTGAGCAGAGAAAAAAATCCATGAGGAGAGAGCACAGAATATTGCGCGACGTTGCACAATTTCAGTCAAGAATTTGGCATTTCTTGGCTGGGTATCCACAGCCAAGAAATATCGACTTTTGAGAGACAAGACAAGTTGGATCATTTGCGTTAACCCTACATCTTCTCCAAAATACATAGATCGTTATATCCGGGATTAACTTTTGTTATCCTGCGTTAAATCTCAGTCCTCTTCCAAACGTGTCCTTTTACACTTTTACATTTCTCTCCAAATTTCATGGAAACTCTTGTTTTTCCATCTTTGGAGGTCTATTCAGAATCCATCAGAAATTAATTCGATTATCAATTACTGTAGGGAGCAAAAGCATTGTAACTTTTGACGGAACCTTGGGCTTTGATAGCGAATTGAAAACTGACAATCAATTTTAAAACCAACAAAATGTAAAAAAGCGCTTGTTGCAAATCAATATTGCAAAATGAAAGCATGGCAAAAGATATAAAGAATGTTTTGATGACAATTGACAAAACAATTTGCCCAAAATTTCAAGCAAAGCTTACAATCTTCTTTAATAAAAAAAGTTATTTTCCAACTAATGCCCTGCAAGAGTCTCCTACGCGTTTTTAAAATGTTATATACCATTTAAGGCGCAGAGAATGTATATATTTTGATTTAAATTTATTTGCTTCTCATTTAATAATAACCCCAAAAAAAGTTCCAAAAAACCCCTTCAAACTTTCACCGATCTACGTGAGTTTTAAAGACAGTAGCACCCTAAAATACCGCTGAATTCCCTGTGAATTTCTCTGATAAATTTCTGTTTCCCAACATTGCAATAAGAGGTCTTTTTGGGATGGGCGGACCGTTCCATGGAGTGGCGCCACACTCTTTTCCCGATAAGAATTGTAAAAGTTATGTTTCTGCTCTTGCTTTCAAAGTGTCAAAACTTTATTTTGCAGACAAAATCTATTGTAAATGTGGTAATTGCAATGGAGTAATACAAAAAGAAAATATAAAGGTCATTAAACAGGAAATGGACAAGACGGGAGCTTTAAAGTTTCGTTATCGGTGGACGAATGTGTTTTATAATTGATGACTTTTGTCGCCGACTTTATCAAAGGACCAAGGTTGCAAATGGCGACAAAATGGAAACATAATTCAGTTGTTTTGCGCCAATATGTTCCTCTAATTGATTATTGGACCCTCGGAAGACTTAATTATGAGAAGAAAATCAGAAAAATGAATTTTTGTCGTCGTAGGGCCGACGGCCTGTAAAGACCAAAGTACATACATATGTCACTTTTAGTTTCAAAGTTTGGAATCTTTGAGGATCGGCGTTCAGATTTCCTTAAAGTTTTGCATGCACGTTATGGACCAGTTGTTTCCCTCCTACATCATTTTCTGCAAGTCTTAGCTCCAATTATTTGGCGGCAACCAATTTTTTCAACAGTCAGAGGTCGGGCAAAGTTCATTTTTGAAATGATTGTTTGGAGAATAAGGTTTATTTATTTCTGTATGATTAGACCGTAGACTATAACAGATCAAATGTGGACCTTCTGGCCCCTTCGTATCTTTATTCCTCGAATTTAATTTGAAGTGATCAGCTCTTTTTTATCCTCTCCAGCTTTTAGATAGCCATCTTTCTGTTCTCCCGACTAACCTTTAATTGGAATATAGTCCATTTCCCCAAATATGTTTCAAATAATAAAGACAATCCTTCTTTTCATCAGCTGGACACAAACAATGGCCTTTGAATGCACGCTACTGACTTGTCGTTGTACCTCCGCCGTCGATTGTTTCGAATATTTGAACAGCCGAAAGAAGAGGAAACCGAAATAAATTTGTGACGGAATGTCGAACAGTCATCGGATCTCGGCCCTTGTCTTTCCTTGCACATCTACTTGTATCCGGACATGTTCAACATGTTCTGGTTGTTATCAGCGTTACTGTATTTTGTGTTTTTAAATGGCGAATCGAAAGTTGTTGTGGTTACAAGATCGCCGGATAGCGTCGTTAACAAACCGTTGCCACCTCATCAGGTAAAGGGATTTCTGAAGGACCCAATTTTTATTTGAAAATTGTAAAACGAGTTAAGTAACTTGAAGCAGGATTCTTTGAAAACCACAAGCTATCTGAAGCTGTTATTAAAACCTATCGCCAGATTGGATCCGGTTGTGTCACCAAGAAGGCCTTGTGCCCAGTGTAACAATTAGTCGCTGGGTTCTTTGTCTTCTTTTGGCCGAGACTCTACGACGTCTTGTGATCCAAGCCGGGACCACGCGTAGCCTTGGCGCGGTTCCGTGAATCCTTGGCTGAGTTTTTTCATTTTTCGTTAAGATGGTTTTGAAAGTTATAAAACTTGCAGCAAAATGTGTTAAGTCATACGGTTTAAAATTTGAAGAAACATTTCATTTCCTTTGTTCATCGGTTAAATTTAAATTTAAATTACGTTTCCATTTCAGATGCGTGCTCTTTTTATGGATGCGATGAGTGAACATATCTCCGAATCCGAGCGAGTTCGAGGCTTTCTGAGTTTAATCCAGACAAGATTGGCCAAGAAAAAAATAAAATCGACCAAAAAAGAAGTTCAACGGGATGCTGAGGTCAGCTTTTAAAACAAACATTTTTATTAATTTTTGGATAATTTTACTTTCTTTTACGTCATCTGAATAGAATTGTTTGTTCAAGCCGCCTACAAGGATGGTTGGTGCAAAAGTAAAACACGTTTTTTTGAAGAACAAAATTTGAAATTATACTTTGACAAAATAAGTTGCTAGAACACAAAGGTCTGTAAATATATTGTTTTCTAGTTAATGCAATGGATCCGCGAAAAAGATGCGAATCAGATCAACCAGGGATTGGAAGGGGCTGACGTCATCAATCAACCGGTCGCTGATTATATGTTTCAGGTAAAATGGAAAAGAAAGCTTGTCATAAGTATTTAAAAACTAAAGAAACATATTATTATTAACAAATTTTACTATTCTTAGTCCGACATGGTACTAAACACCCAACAAAGCCGAGTTCTTGCTGACGCCGCGTTACAAGATCTTCAAGAAGTCGATCCATTAGAAAGGAAAAACTTAACCACTCAATTACAAGATATTTATGGACAAATCCCCAAAATAAAAGATGAAAATGAAGAAAAAGAAGATGTGGAATGGGCCGAAGCTCTGGCCGAATACGAAGAAAGTATACGTGAAAAAAGAGAAATAAATTCTCATAAGAAATTTAATCAAACCCTGAGGCATCGGAGCAAACGACAAGCCCAAACTGGTCCATCTTTCCCCAAGAACCAATGGACTGTAGGGCAGCCAATTTCTTATTATTTCCATACAAATCTAAGTCCAAGTACAAAGAATTTAATTCGAAAAGGAATCAAATTCTGGGAAGAGAATACATGTATTACTTTTGAAGAGAATGGAAGTTTCCATCCAAGAGTTCGGTTCTTCCAAGGCGGAGGATGTTATTCACAAGTTGGGAAGGCTTTTGGACAAGCTGAACAAGTTGTGTCCATTGGAAGGGGATGCGAACAGTTTGGTATCATCACTCATGAAGTTGGACATACCATGGGTAAGGTCATCACCATTTTACAGGGATTTTAATTTAAAAAACTTTTTTTTTGAGGGGAAGAAACCGGCTGAAAATTTTATGGGACTTTTGAGTCATAATCAGTAAACCAAAGATTCGATTTTTTGGAATTGAAACTCCTTAAAATACGGCTTTTTGGGTTTGAAAGATCATGAACAATGTATATTATTTGCAGGATTTTTCCACAGTCAATCCCGTTACGACCGAGATTCTTATGTGAAAATTGTTTATTCAAATCTCTCCCCAACTTTGGCATCGCAATTTTCAAAACAAACAGAATCCACGAACAATAACTACGGAGTCCCTTATGATTATGGATCCGTTATGCATTATGCTGACAGTAAGTTCACCTAGCAAATACTAGCATCATTTTAGCCGATGCCTCCAAAGGGGTGGTCACAATGCTGGCCAAGGACAAGATTTATCAGCATACCATGGGAAATAATGTTGGACCAAGCTTTGCGGATCTGCTGGCCATGAATATTTATTAGTAGGTGGTAGTAGATAAATTGATTTAATAGCTTGAATCAATTTTATAAAGTTTTTTTCCTTTTTAATGTCTACTATAATATTATTTTTAAGTGGATGCACCAAAAATTGTGCGAATGGAGTGATCTGTCGGAACGGTGGGTTCAGAAGACATGATTCTTGTAACACCTGTATTTGCCCATCCGGATTTGGTGGGAAAGATTGCTCGGAATTGCCTGAGGGCCAATTCTTTGCCGAAAGGAATTGTGGCCAAGTAATCGCTGCCTCAAACGAATGGCAGACTTTGAGTAATCGGGTTGTCTCGAAACAAGTTAATCTCGCTGATCGACATTCTTCTTGTACTTGGCATATCAAGGTAAAACTTTAATTTACAATCATTTTTTGGAGCTTTTAAAAAAATATAATTTTCGTATTTTAGGCGCCAGCGAATGAAAAAGTGCAAATAAAGTTGTTGGATGTTTATGGAGCATGTTCAGCGGGCTGTTTCTACTCTGGAATTGAAATTAAAATTAAAGATTTCTCAATGACTGGATCAAGGTAAACATTTCTAATTGGAAAGTAAAATATAAACTTTAGGGTTTGTTGCCAGTCGGATGCGGATAATTTGGGATACTTGGAAAGCGACGGTGACACTGCAGTTATCATCGCCTTCTCCGCTTACAAAACGAGAGGCTTCAAATTGCAGTTTAGATCTGGTAAGGTACTTATAAACCTAAGGACAAAGCTCAGTATTTGAAATGTATATAACCACCCACAAGAAATTCATAGGCAGAATTTTAAAGAAATGTCGGAATCCTTCTTTGAGTTTTTGCTCATTATATTATTTTAATCTTTTCAAGTAATATCAAAGACTTTAATTAAATTCTTTCTAGCAATCTCCCAGTATAGTCTTTTTGACCTAAACATCCCACCTTTCAGTTCGTTACACTTCAAAGTCCTCCTGTGAGGACAAACAATCGGACTGTGCCCGCCTTTCTTCCCTCTGTTCCCATGCCCGATATTATAAGTTAATGTCGGATCGATGTCCCAAAACCTGTCTCCGATGTCAACCTATTATCGAGACCAAAGCTGAGACTCAAATCCGCAATTTGGCGCCGGATTTCGATGCGGACGAGAAGGCGCGACCAGAATGTGATGAAACGGAGGTCTGCGAGCACTGGCAGAAGAATGGATTTTGTGAATCCGACTTTTATTCCACCGAAATCAAGAAAAGGCATTGTGGAAAAACCTGCAAATTGTGCAATCCCTAATAACTTCAAATGAACATTTGAATTATAATAATAAAATTTCGCGTTTTCTTCGAAATGGATAACGTAAGAACCCCCTAAAGATTGATTAACTGAAAAATAAAAACAGTATTTTTTTTAAACCGGCAGCTTACAGTAGTTTTATATCCCTTTGAGCCTTGAAACAGAACGCCAAAAATGGCGGAAAATTTGAACTTTAATTTTTTTTTGCTTTTAATTTTTCTTGTGTTCTGCAAATTATCTTTTCGAGATAACAACTGTATTTTAAAAGCCATCTGGTTACAAAAATCTGAATTTTATTTTTCCGACTCCCCCGCCATCTACAACATAAGAATTTCATTACAATAATGGTCCGTTCCCCCAAAATAAATCTCAGTTCCTTTCGCAATATCACAAATGGAATGTCCAGAGTAGTAAACAGCTCTTACAGAGTTTAAACGTGTTCTCCACGGTTCATTTCTTCCTGTGAATGTTTTTTTGAGTGACATTCCTTTTTTGCCTCAGGCCAAACGACCCGTTTTCTATTTTTGGAATGTCATAAATCTTATTTTATGACATTTCTTGACAAAGCATTTTCGTTTCTCCATCTTACTGCAATTACAATTACTTTGGCATAAATAGTAACGTGAAAATTGTAAGAAATTTTTGTTTTTGTGTTCCCTTCTGAGTCACCCTCAGGGCATTTGAAGGGAAGAAAACTTTTGTTTCAGGTTCAAGATCGATTACTTTCTTTTCTTTTCTTTTTTTTATTTTTTTTTAATTTGCGTTCTTTATAAAAAAAGTGGGCGGAGCCTATTTTCTTGGCCCATTCTTTGGCCCAAAACATTTGGCCGGATAATTTTAGAACCGCGTGACTCTTTCGAAATCCAATTGTTTATCCTGTTTTCGCGGCTCAGTAATTTATACCCGGCGGGCTTGAGATTACAACGGTTTTATCGTTATAAATTAATGTTGTTGTAGATGAGAAAATTTGAATATTTTAGTGCAATTTTTTTGCCATTATCTGTTTGCCAAATTTCAAGGTTAGTTTTTCCGAAATTCACGTTTTCCCTCCAAAAAAAGGATTATATACTGCGCGAACAAAGTTTTGTCCGTACTATACTAGAGACCTAGAATATGTAACTAAGACTACAAGTGTCTTTGCGCTGTTTTAAGTATTTTGTTTTTTTTGTCGAAGTGACCTCAAGTCGTATACAGAATGTACATAATAACAAATTTAAAATCAGTATTAGTACTTAAAAAGTAGTGTAAAAAAGTTTTAAAGAAAAACCGTAAAATAAAATTTTGATTTTCTGAGAAAAGATCTGAGGAAAGGCATCCATCTGTCACTTTAAAATTAATGGGAGGCCATATGCATAGCAGCCAAAAATGTTTTGGAGCAAAAAGTTACTAGCTGAAAATTTAAGTAGTCATAAAACAGAGTTGTCATCGTTTTTGGAAACCAATATTTGTTGTTGTAACGATTCTTGGATTACTTGATACTACGTGTTGCTTAAAAGTACTGTTATTTCAAAGAATTTTTTGTCGGGTAATGAAATAAAATACAATACAGCTAAAAATCCATTTCCGCTGCAATCTTTTTTTTCTCTTTTCTGTTCTCGGGTGACGTCATCTCCAATGTGAATCTTCATATTTTCCATTTGCAATTTTTCTTTAAAATTACTGTACTTGTAAAATACATCACGAAATGGGCCAAGTAATCTATAATTTTCGCCGCCATCACTTTTAATTTAGTCATTTTCCTTCAGATTTTTCGGGTTTCCATTTGATTTTATGACCTTGAAACATTGATTGCCTTTGCCCTATTCCCCCCCCCCCCCTTTTTTTTTGCCCCAGCTGGTCCTTTCTCGTCCTTCTCTTTTTTTATTTTTTTCACTGTGATATCGAGTAAACAAACAGCGTTTCCAGGGGTTCCAATTCGAATAAAGCCCCGGATTAAAGGCGTTTCTTTTAATTAAGCCACTAAGCATTCTTCAAGGTTAGAAGTGGTTGTCTTAGGATACCGTAATTGGCATAAATACTTGATTTTTTATTTAAAAATAGAACTTTATATCACGTTTGTCGAGTACACAATGTAATGCTAATCCTTTGATAAAAAATACTGTGGTTGCATGTTTATTAGAACTAGTCATCTGTTCTGAGCTTGTTATTACAATTTCTCACGAAATGTAGAGGATGGGAATGTTCCTTGGACTTCATTTTGTCATGTGTAATATAATGTAATCCGTGATGGAAAATATTTTTCTTGGTCTTTCGGATTTTGTAAATCGTTTGTTTCAAGTGTAAAAAAATGCCGATCACTACCCGCTCAACTGTTACTACATCCCGTGGAGGGACCACCACTCAGCATCAGGTTATTCCCATGTGGACAATCAAGCTGATTACTGCGGTAAGTCGAATATTCAAATACGATATGGAATGTTCCCAAAAAAGAAAACGCTCAGTAAATATCGTCTGTTAAATGTTTCGATCAGATGTGTTCGTTCGAAGTAATCCACTTTTTTATATTATACATGACAAACGCCCCCTCTTTAGATCCTCTCAACCGTCGTTCTGGTCTTAATTCTCCTCCAATCAACCGGTCAATGGCAACGGTACACCAAGACTTACATCTGCATCACCCTCACCACTGGATATCTCCTTGGCTGGTCTCTTCCCTCCGTTCTCAACCGATTCCTCCCCTTCCACAAAGTTGATGTCGCTCTCCACACTTTCAGCTGTGTTTTGGCCATTCTGTCGCTCGTCTTGGCCGCGATTTATCTCTTGGATAACAGAGATTACTCCAGGTCCGATGATTACCGTTATATGATTGGAATCGCGATTTGCATTGGAGTGGAAGTGATCCTTTTGTTCGTCCTGGTCTCCTGGGTCTGTTATGGAAACTACACAATCGTCGACTCTCGCTAAAAACCTTGCCGTCTAAACGTATCTCAGCGCATTATAATGTATGTAGTAGCTTAGTTGGCATGCTTACAATTCTCATTATATCAAGTTGTAAAGTTCTTCAAAATGCTAAATGTGTCGTAGCAAGTCTTGTAGTCTTAATTTTTACTTGTTCTCTTAGAACGATAAATAAACGAAAAAATAAATGGCGGCAAGTATAATGTAAAAACAACAAAATTAAATCCTTGATGCTTTCCGATTTTCCATGGCACGAACTCCATTTTATGATAAACTCGAGTTATGGCTTGCTTCTAAACATTTGTGACCCGCCACGAAAACAAGGCGCTGAAAAAGTCTTGGCATTCCGTTATAAACGAGTTTTTTCTTTGATAGGAACGCAAAAAGACGCGAAATCTGTTGTATTGCATATTCCGGGCCAATAATTTGTGTTATACTTGTTTTTCATATTGGTTTACCTCATATTTTTTTAGAGGACATGAGTTTCCGTGGAGGTAGAGGAGGTGGTCGTGGTGGAGGCCGAGGAGGCGGCGGTGGCTTTAGAGGCGGTCGTGGAGGTGGCGGCGGAGGCCGTGGCAACTGGCAAGACCAAGGACCACCAGAACAAGTCGTCGGTAAGTGTTTTAATGGCCTATTTTGTTATTCATATTTAGGATATGAGTTGACGAATAGAAAGCGAAGTATTGACTGTATTTTGGCCTAAACTACGTTATTTTCTGATAACATAAAGCCTTGATGCTTGAAAATTCTATTAGGTTTCTATTTCCTGTAATTTCACCAAGAAATCCATGTGTATTCATCCTGTTTATATGGTCTTTTCAGAAGTCGGGCAATTCCTTCATGCTTGTGAGAATGATCTCGTTTGTACGACGACCTGTGGAAAGATTCCATTCTTCAACGCTCCAGTTTACTTCCAGAATAAAGAACAGATTGGTAAAATAGACGAAATCTATGGAAGTCCTCAAGAAAATGTTAGTTTTGTTTATAGCAGCATTGTTTTCTTTTAGAATTTGATGTTTATGGTATTAGTCTGAGATTTTTAATACTTTTCACTAGTTTATGCGCATTATTTCCCCGTCTTTTCATTTACACATCATGGTTAATATAATTGCATCTTATTTTCAGGGGTTCACAGTAAAGCTCAGTGATGGAGTCAAAGCGGGTTCCTTCAAGTCCGAGCAGAAGCTGTTTATCGACCCAGCCAAGCTTCTTCCAGTCGAAAGATTCACAAATCCCCAGAAATCTGGAGGTCGTGGTCGGGGAGGCGCCCGAGGAGGTCGTGGAGCTCCTGGTGGTGGAAGGGGTGGTTTTGGTGGAGGCCGGGGCGGTGGTGGTGGCCGTGGTAGTTTTGGCGGCGACCGCGGCCGAGGTGGATTTGGAGGTCGCGGCGGTGGAGGGGATCGTGGAAGTCGCGGAAGCTTTGGAGGAGGCCGTGGAGGATTTGGAGGTGGAGATCGTGGTCGAGGAGGTAAGTACTAGAATTCTTTGTTAAATAATGCTTTCTATTTCGAAGTAGAACCGATTTAAATTCTTTTTTTAACATCGATTGCCCATTTCTATGTGTATCGTAGAATCACTTCGCTTATTTTCAGGCCGAGGAGGTGGATTTAATCGAGGCGGTGGTGGTGGCGACTTTAAACGTAACAGCTCCTTCGGTGGAGGTGGTGGCCCACAGAACAAACGCACGAAATTCGATGATTAATCAATCAGTTGTTGATGTTGTTGTGAATTGTTATTGTTTTTCGTTGTTAACTCTCCTTGTTTCTCCAGTTTTTAATCGTTTTTAAATCTCGAAATAAATAATAAATTTAATCAGCAGAGTAAATTACATCCACAGAGTTCTAAAATATAAGGATTACATTGTTTTAAGATGATGATTTAATGAACAATATATTTAATTTAACAAGTGGAGAAGTCCCAGAGTCGGACAGTTCGATCAAAGGAGGCCGATAGCACCAGTTGGTCGTTGAATTGGACACTTGTTACGCCATCAGCATGGCCTTGAAGGGTGCAAATTCTCTTTCCATCACTTATTTTCCACATCTAAAAGGTATATAGTATAATATTCCCAATCTCACCTTAATGGTCCGATCATCCGATGCGCTCACCATTCTCCAATCATCGATTTGGACGGATCTGACAACTCGAGTATGTCCTTCGGCCTGTCTCCAATCAATTGTGTATAAACATTTCAGATTTCTAAAGTCCCACGCCTTGATGGTAGAGTCCACAGATCCGGTGACCAATCTGATGTTATCAAATCTTAAACAGGTTACAGCATCAGCATGACAGTTATTTAATGTGGCAATGGGTTGTGATTGCCTTGTGTCCCATAAACGGACAGTCCGATCAGCCGAACCTGAAGCCAATTGACCAAGTTCGGCACGGTGTTGGAGACAGAGAACTGATTCATTGTGGCCGCTAAAAAAATTATTGCCCTACAAATTCTTCAAATCCATAAGCCATCTGAAAACCCTAATTTTGTAAAACAATATTCAATTATATTATACTAGACTTACTGTAATGTCCTCAAGCAATGTCCTCGTTCAATATTCCATATCTTCAGCGTTTGATCATATGATCCACTGATCAAAGATTCACTTTCCATCTAGATCCATAAATCATAAACATTTTTTCTCTTACCTGTAAGCATCTTACAGTATCCGTATGTCCTCTCAAAGTCTGGCGACACGCGACGTGACTCCAATTTGGAGTCATCGAAAGATCCCAGATTCTCACCGATCTGTCGGCTGATCCACTGGCTAATCGGCCTTGATCCAAATGCAGGCATCGCACAGCAGCAACATGTCCATTTAAAGTCATTTGACCAAGGCCTCCACAATTGGTTCGGCGATCCCAGAGACGAATTGTGTTATCATAACCGGCAGAAACAATACGTTCAGAGTCAAATTGGACGCAGGACACTCCCTCAGTATGGCCAAGGAATTCACGAACAACACAGCGGCCGGCATGCCAATTTCTCCACAACCTGAATAGAAATTTATATTACGGTAGGTATTACAAGATCAAATTAGTAATTTTTGATCAAAAAGGATAAAATCATAGTGCAACTGAGACGAAATAGTCATAAGAAACTTCTTAACGAATTTTTCTTACCGTAACCTCTCCTCGAAGACTCTTTTCCACTCAAATTCTCCTTCTTTATTACTCAAGGCAGCGATTTGCTGTCGTTCTGCGATTCTCGAGCCAAGTCTATACTTATCAGGGTCCTTACAAAAAGATTTCCATAGTGATTGCTCGAGGGCAATTCTATGCCATCTTCGGGAAACACGGAGACATCTGTAGAGTTCAACTGAAAATTGGATGTCATCAAGTTCAATGTGAAAATTAACCAAGCTAGAAGCGCACCTATTCCCAGAGCCTGCTTCTGGTCAATAAATCCGAAGCCGACCTTAGAAAACAAGAACTTACGAGGTTCTAGCATGGAGAAGATGTGTAATATCAGAGTGTCCGGTAAATGATTGAATAACGAATCCTCGCTGGTCGATGGCGTTTCATCGATGGTTTCGACAATTTCCGGGAGCTCTGTCACTGCTCTTTGTGTCACTTTCACCACCGTTTTCCGATCCGTACATTTCTAAATCCATTTTATATTACTCTAGATGACTTACCAACAAATCCACCAAAAAATCCTGCTTTTCATCCAAACTGAGGCCTTCCATAAAGGCTTTGATCATCTGAAATTTTAGAATACATTATTTAACAACCAATTTCAAGTTTTTTCTACATTTCTCCCCAAAAAAGCTTCAACTTTAATGAAAAAGTTACCCGTCTGACCTGCCAAAAACACATTTTTCCGTATTTTTTCCATAAAAATTTGCTGTGTAAACCCCAAGTTCTCGATTAGACGGGGACCAGTTAACTAATATTATCAAAAATACTCTGCAAATTTAAACACAGTCAACCATCTAATTGTATATTCAAATCTTCAACTGACTCTTCTCCGATTCGATTTGTTTGCATCGAACGGTGGGGAAGGATTGTAATCGGTGCTGGGAATGCTGATGGCATAATTTGGCTGGCTTGTCGAAGGTGGATCGGGTGCGGGAACCCACACAGCGACGGAATGTGAGGGATTTGATGATGTGGAAGGTTGCATACTGGTGTCAAACCATGACTGATACTGTTAAAATCACTGTTTACAATACTCAAAAAGCATTAACCGGACAAAAAATAAATATTATGGGGAATTTCACCGTTCTTTGGAAACTTCCAGCGTTCAAACATAATTACTTTACTCATGTTAATCATTAAATTCAAATTATTTTCAATCTGTGCCCGGAGGCAAATCGTCGATACCCGGAGGCGCTTCAATCGATGGGTCGTACCCTCGGGGCTCAGAGCGTTCGGTCCGACGCGAAGACCGTTCTCGGGATCGTTCTCGTTCGTGTTTTCGGCTTCTTTTCTTGTCCTTGTCATAAGAATCGTCACGGTCTCTGGAACGCCGCCGCTCACGGTCGTCGCGGCTACGTTTGGAACGTTCTAAAAAAGTAAGTTGATTAGACATGTAGTCTAAACCCGAATCAAAAACTCTTTAGATTCCACAATTTTTAAATAAATTTCACAAAACAGGTGTCCAAAGTCAAAAAGTGTTGTTCTTCCTCAATTTCGGTTGAAATATACCGATTTTTCTCCGAAATTAACCTTCCGACCTCTTCTCCGTCATCTTCGCCCAAAATCAACTTACTTTCGCGGTCGCGATCCCTGTCCCGATCCCTTTCGTAATCTCTCTCTTCTTTCCGCCGTTTTGGTGATGCACTTCTGCTATGTCTTCGTCTTCTCCGTCGACCATCATCTTCTGAGTCATCTCTTTCCCGTCTATATCTGGGAGCTCTTTCTTCATCGAAACCTCCTGGAGGTGGGAATTGGCGCCCCATCAGAGGTGGTGGCCTATTTGAATATTGGTTGGGACCTTGCCCAAACCCAGCTGAAACATGCATCGGAGGGGCGTTGAATATTGGCGGCGGCATATTCATCATTCCTAGAACACAAAAGTTATAATTCGACATCAACTCATCATTTTTAAAACCAAAATATTACAAAAACTGAAAATCTTACCTCCTCCAATATTTGGTGGCGGAACATTCGGATTAAAGTTGGGTGGAGGCACTGAAACATCGAATGGAGTTATTGTATCGTCTCCCGGAGGTCCATCAACTCCAGGTGGGCCATCTAAAGGAACTGTCATTGCAGTATTCGAGCCTGGCGGAACAAAGGATTCAGGTTTATTGAAGTTTAACATCGGGATTGAGGTTGATGTGGTATCTGGAGAGGACGGTTCGGAGTCCGAAGGTCGAAGAAGAGTCTGAAGGACATGTATTTTATATTCTCCAGGATGTTCCTAAATTTACAAAAGAAACCCCTTACATCTGTGGGAGGTTTGCTGAGATCGTAAATCATTTTGTTGGCCTTCTGCGGCCGTTCAGGACCTGCCAAGTTCACCAAATGCCTTCCTCCACTCATATTCAAATTGGGGATGTTAATTTGAGTTGAATTGAGGTTGATCCCAGCCATTATTACTCGATTTATCTCCTTTTGACTTCCATATTCGGATCGAAGTTTCCGTTGTCGTTCACAATACAAATTCCATGTTTCTTCTGTAAATCCATAATTGAAATAATCGGTAACGTCAGCTCCGGGCTTTTGCCAAGGCTTTTCCTCCATCGCTGCCAAATCCAGATCATAGATCACTTTCCCATCATGCTCAGGCTCTCCATCCATATCCACCTTACTAACCGGCCCCGTTTGCTTCTGAAAGGGAGCATTCTTCTTGATCTCACCAATAGTAACCATCATGTCATCATCGGACGAAGAATCGTCGTCGAATAAATGTTGACCTTAACCATAAAGATTAATATTTTAATTATACCTAAATTTCAAAATCAAACGCTAAAATACTCACCATCATTCTTATCTCCATCTCCTTGAGAACCCCCATTGCTTTCGGCTACTTCTTCCGTCTAGAAATAAAAAGCATAAGACATTAATCAAAGCAAAAGTTAAAAATCTGTAAAATGCTACAAGAATCCTTCAAAACGAACATACATTCTCTTCATTATCCCCGCCGGCCGGCGGGATTGCGGCGGGCGCGTCAAACCCAGCAATCGACATGGTGAATATAACAAAAAATTAAGGAAGATTTTACAATGTTAAAGATGCTCAATAACAAATTCAACAACTAATTATGAACGGCCTGTCAAAAGCAAGTACATCTTCTACAAAAATACGAAAAAATGCGGAGAAATTGTGGATTAGACGAAAAGCCATAGAATTATTGTTGCGAAATGTCACGTATTGAATGAGTCCTGAAAAATAACAATGACTGTGGTTCGTACATAAAATGGATGTGCCAGTGATCTTGTTAGACGATCCGCAGTTCTTTTACAAGAGATATTTTTATTTTATTTAATATTTTATGTTACACTTGAACTCAGAAAATTTTTTTATTTCCTTTTTGTCAGTTATTCATCATTTTCATTCGGAAATAGGTTATTGGAAGAGAGATGATATCCGACTGTTTTCCATCCCGAAAGTGGTTAAATCACTTTGATAAATCAAGGAGAGCCTTTATTTTCCATGTTTTTTGTCTCCCTTCTTTTGTTCTTATGGTTTTATTTGTCAGTCCATGGACAAATCCCTGTGGATTACGGTAAAACTGTCGAATGGGGTAAGTTTACTATTGTGGTCATGTTTTACGGTATTTGAGGCAGCAATAGTTTTTAAATAGAGTTTTTGATATTATCCATAAGTGATTTTACAACGGATTAATGCATCTTTGCGTATAATAAGTGTAGATAAAATTTTTTTTTGCTTTCAGAACGTCGCACGCTCTACTGTGACTCCACCCACGATCAGATTAACTCCGGATTGTGTTGGCTAACCGTCGGAAAAGACGGCCAACCAAAGCCGGCCAAGTGTAATAAAGAGTTGGCAAGATTGGAGAATAACCAAGAAGAAGTCAGATTTACATGTGATATCGAATGTGATGGAGCCGACAGAGACTCTGTAGTCTCCAAGTACCCCAATTCCAATCGGCACTGCATCAGATTCTGGTCATACAACACTCAGAGAATTGATGAGATCTACGGAAAACCGAAGTGGTATATCTGGAGAAATGGGCTCTGCGCGATGGACAGGATCTCCCTCGAAGTCCATTGTGGATTCCCTAGTACAACCTAAGTCTTGTCCTTGGTTTATATAAGCAATAAATTACTTTATACCTCATTTTATGCCATTTTGAACGGATATGTATGTGCTCAAAAATTATTGTGGTGTTTATCATCATAGACACCATACCAAACAAGACGAACAATTCCACGACAGCAATCAACTACCTCACATCAACGTCCCTTCTGTCCCTCCATACAACAATAATTGGCGGCCTTGACCAAAGTGGTAAAGAAATGACAAGATCAACATACCCAATCAGCATTTATCAGTAAACAATTTCTCATTTATCGGAAGTTATATTTGCATTTATGAGCCCATATTTTTATCATTTTCACAGATTCGGTGACAAAAATTTCTCATAGAATTTTATATTACATACATTACATATCCGATATTATTTTGTGTTGAATAAATTCTTATATACTACTCTCAGAGCATGTACAGATCTTCTCCAGCTTTCTGAATCCATCCGACACACACTTTGCCGCTTGTCCATAAGAATTTATCCTACTTATTTGATCCAAATTTACACTAAATTTGGTCTGTCCGTCTGATTCTGTGACTTGAACTGAGGCTTCAAACATGGCGTTGTTGGGTTGAGCCTTGAGAGTTAGACGGACGAATGAGATCACTGATTTGATATTAGTATTTCCAATGAATTTATTCCAATGCCAACGATTATTATTTTTCACCTAAAGTAATATTATATATAATATATTAAATCATCATATAATAAATATAGGATCAATATCTAGTAGATATTTAAATGTGATCTGCAGTACATTTACCTTATCATTGGCCTTCAGAAGTCTTGCATCCACGATCTTATCCAATTTAACGGACTGACAAAGTTTATTGACTGGAATTAATTCCACATTGATCTCTTTGATAACTTCTTCAGCCGCTGCTTTTGTCATTTTGTCAGCCATGTCT
Organism: Bursaphelenchus mucronatus; assembly: GCA_025436335.1. NCBI lineage: Eukaryota > Metazoa > Nematoda > Chromadorea > Rhabditida > Aphelenchoididae > Bursaphelenchus > Bursaphelenchus mucronatus. Next base: position 7,737,440 of record CM046356.1, read on the forward strand.
AAAGGAGTTTCCTCTTGACATACGCAGAAATGCTCATCGATATTAACATCTTTGCAGGTTCTAAAATGTCATCATCAGATGTCTAGTATAATTTAAAATTATATCCTCAACGTAGAGGATACTCACCGATCTTCGGGTATCTCATGAAAAAGACTGTGACCTCTGTTTTTGAATGCATCCGTTCGTTTTACATCAATTTTGTGGTTAACTATATCCACTAAAGTCTCATAGACATCATATTGGTTGGTAAAACGCCACAGATTATTCTTCAGATTCTCTTTTGCCTTAGGGTATTTTTTGAATAGGCTCTCGGGAGGGCGAATGAACAAAAAAGGCATTCGCTCTTCATATCTGCCGATCAGAGTTGATCTATAATTATATTAATCATGATTGTTACTGTAAGATGAACTACTTGCCTGATGTCATCAAATCGGTTACCATGATCCGACATAAAGATGATAACAGTCTCTCTGAGCATTCCTTTCATGTGGATTCGCTGAAGCCAGGTGTAGAGGAGATTATCGAGTCTTTCGATCATATTTATGTCATCATGAGATAGTTTCCAGAGGAAGGAGAAGAGGAAATAAGGGATAGATTGGGATGTCTGGGCCTCTATAAACCTTTAAAAAGTAAAATACGACCTTATTATAATTTCAAGAAAAGTTTTGCGGTCCTAAAATTGTTAAAAATTTTAATTTTTTATATTATCCATGACCGATTTTGAAGTCTTACCTCTCAATAGACCTCAAAACGTGCTCAGTCTCTGGCATATTTAAATAACAAAAGGGAGACATTGTTCTATATATCGGATTGTCATTTAGAATATGTCCAAATGGGCGGAGATACACATCCGTTGGCTGATATTTGAACCCCATCGCTTTGTACGACCAGACTCCTGGTTGTTCCTCTGCCAACAAAGTATTATAACCATTTTGAGAGAAGTTCTTCCAAATGAAAGGCCAAGAGTCCACAAACTCTTTTTGTGGGTCTAACGGAAGTTCCGAGGATTTTACAGTAACCTTTCGACCAGTTGTTAAGGCGATCATATTTGGCGAGGTGTTGTCATCAATTTTGGCATACCCGCGAAAATCAAATCCGCCAATCTTGGTTGTCAAATAACTACAATTGCAAATTATAATTGAACTTGACTTTGAGGAATTTTGACATTAATTTTGGCATGTATAAGGTCATAAGGAATCGATCTTACCCATAAGTTTTTGGCAGATTTCTGATGACATTGCTTCGACTCACTGAGTCGATTCCTATGACCATCACGTTCGGTCGATATTTTCCGTCATTTTTCGGTGCCTTAGGGAAGATGGGATTTACTGAGGCAAAAATATCAATATAAGCCTTGTTTTCGCCATAAGACCCTCGAAAAACACATCCATTAGCTCCCTAAAAGTGTAAGTTAGGATCCTGAAGTCATTAGTAAATATTTTTTACTTACATTCATCGAAATTGAGCCCTTAAATTCGCGGTAGGGGTCATAGATTACATTATAATCGGAGCCATTCTGCCGTCGGAAGAGAGCGTATTTTAGGTCCTTTAGATTATGTTTTCTGGCCAACTCTTGATCCAAATAGAGTCGATTTAACTTCACCATGACAAAACTTGGCTGCACTTTTTGGCATTTAAGTTCGGCTGGATGTCTAACATAAGATATAATGGTGGGATCAAACGGGTCGATTATCGGAAATCGACAGGTCTGTGTATTCGAATATGTGTAATTGCAAGTTGAATTCAAATATGTAATCAGACGTTGACCTAAAATCAAAAAAATTATTTTGCAAAATAAGTTACGGTACATACCGTATTCCAACTCCACATTTTGTTTGTATTTGAATACTGGCCAAATAAAAAAGTAGAAGAAAAGAAAAAAAGAGAATATTCCTAGGATCTCTTTGGGGCGTAGACGACGCTTTCTTGCCGCCTTCATCGCTAATACTTTGATTTTTCGCGCTCTCACCCTAAGGGCAAACGACGGATAAATCGGGTCACAGAGATCCTTATCAAAACAAAAAATAGTATGGATGTCATTTATGTGTAATGAAATTGTTTCTAGCCAAAAGATATTCATTTAGAGTTGTTTTTTATATTATACAGCAGACATGAATAATATAAATTTTTGTCGATTTTAATGCCTATTAAAATGCTCCTGCAATCAGTCTTTGCTCTCTTACTTACTGTCTGAGCGAAAGTAAAGAATGCACAAGAATGAATCAACATTACAATTGTCCCAAATTCCAAAATCATAAAGATTCCCAGTGAAAAATAAATTAAAATTATAATGATCCCATTGCGAAGTGCATAAAAATGATGTAGCTGGCCCATTGCTTCTTGTGATCGGCCATGTTGATCGCGTTCCTTCTAGTGTCCTTTACACTTAACGTTTTGGCTGAGCCCGGGAGCTCAGTCCAACCAATAGGGCCTCATCATGGGCCTTTAGATGGCTCGGCGAGTGCTCCCGGGTCGGTTCCTTCAGTCACACCTGCTGCGGGACCAGCCCCTCCATCCACTCCAGAGCCGGGGCCAGTTCCCCCAGGTCCAGGCTCTGTCAGTGAAGGAATTGTTACAATACCACCAACTCCGGTTGCCGGAACTAGTCAAAAAGAAGATCCAAGTGGACCTACTGCTAATCCAACTTTGACAGAACCCGCAGGCTTAGTTACCCAGCCTCTTTCCACATCGACCCTATTTGACTACAATTCAACCAAGAACCATGAGATTTTAAAAAACTACATGGTAAGTATTTGTGGAATGAATGGATAGTGTAATATTGACGGAAGAAAGAACTAATTTTGGGTTTTGGGAGAAAGTAAAGTCAAAAACACGGTCAAAAAGATAGTACTGCCGTTCCAATGGCATTTACAAACAATCCTAGCAAATCTATAAGTCAAAGCATTCATTCTTTCGAACTAAAAATGAAACCTTGCTTAATATCTCAAAGTTTCTGCATACTGCGATATCAAATTAAAAGAAGTAAGTAAATCGCCCGTCTTGATTCAAAATTCAAAATATGAGCTCAATCCAACTGAGAGTTATGTGACCTTAATTTATATTATACATGACAAGTTTGACGCCATCAAAACATTGTTTTAGTTCACCGCCACAGCATTTTGGCCAGTGAGCCAACTCTCCAAATACTGTTTACAATACAACTTATTGCCCGCGGTAATTCCGGATAAACAGTGGAATGATGTAATTAACAGTAGGTTACTTAAAGACATTTGTAAGTTTCTCATAACTCATGTAAATTAATATTTTTTAAGCTCGTTTGAATTTGGAGAACGAAGATGCTACTCATATGTCAGAAGAAGTACCTCTGGTTAATCATGCTGCGATCGGGTTGATCTTCGACAAACAGAAAAACAATTTTACTTGGCTCGATGGGAAAACCGAATTCGCTTACGACAACTTCCGCAATCCCAAGGAAAAAGACGAAGCGCCGAAAAGAGAGAAGAACAGTTATTATGTGCAGACTCTTCACAGTGCACCGAACGAGACGGGGAAATGGCTCTATGTAAATGAAACTGTCTTCACCACGGTCCTTTTGTGTAATCATAAATAATAAGTCCAAATAAACTTGATGAATGTTGAAAATCATCCAAAAATTTATCATTTCTGCTCACACAAATACCCGTCTTTCTCCCCCAAAACTAGGCCAATCTTACCAACTATACACCGCTAAATTTATTGGATTTACAATTCATAACAACTAAAAATCTACTGTAATAAAGAAAAAACAACTTGACAAATGTAATAACGTGTCGGGAAACCATAACTCACGTTAAAAAACAAATAGAACCTGAGACCTAATATTATACTTGACGATTCTCCTCATTTCCGAGCTTTTCTTCCACTTTTCTTCTTTTTTGGACTCTCTTCTTCCTCTTCATCCTCAATATAAGTCTTTCTCTTTCCGGAGGATCTGGTGGATCTCCGAGCAATGGGAGTGCTCTCAAAAATTGGGCGTAGATTACTCAATCTGGTCGTATCCTCGGTTGTTTCGGGGATCCGTGTTTCCTCCACAACATCCACATCCATCTGTTGTTGCGATACTTCAAGATTCTCTAATCCTTGATCGCTTTCAAACGATCCATTGCCTTGTCCATCTTGTTCCTCTTGACTAACATCCCCACCCTCAACTCCACTATCCTCCAGATCTCCATTTCCCTCACTTTCCTGGTCCAAAGACGTATTCGGGTACGCGCCAGACCCAAGCGAATCATCGCTGCTAGTCAAATAAGTTTCTAAACAGCAATATCAGCAATAAATAAGTGCAATTACCTTCTTCCATATAAAATGCCTGAGTACCAAAGACACGATATCTGATTAACGGGGGCTGCGAAGCTGGTTTGGAACGGAAAGGTTGAGTGGAAGTTGGTGTGGCAGTCGGAGGGTTTGATTGAGTGGGCGCAACAGGCTCTAAAACAACAAAAAATTATACTAAAATTATAAACTTCGTCATATAAATTATGAATAAAACATACGTGAAAGTACTTGACTCTCCACCTGAAGTCCTCCCAAATCGTTAACAGCCTCTTCTACACTCTCAATCAATGTTTTTCCTTGAGATGGAGGCAGAGGACCTGATTGAGGGATACCCATAGGCCCCGGAGCTTGTGTTCTAGTCATTTCTGGATCAGGTTGAAAGGAAAAAGACTCAGTGACGCCGTGGAAAGAGTCCTGACGACTTTCAGGAGTTCTCCGGAGAGACTCTTGGAATTCTTGAGGAGGTGGACTGGAAATATGAAGAGTTTGAGACCGAGAAAATGGTTGAGGAGCAAGGTCAGGAGATGGTGAACGGGGCTGATCACCAGCTTCTGGCGGGGGCCCTCCTCTCTGAGGACTAGCGGCATCGTCCTGAAACAAATTCCATCAATATTTATCTAAAGTTTAACGAAAATTTATATTAAACTAGACAAAACTCACCGAACTGTCATCTACAGCGTTGTCCATTAAAATTTTTGTGGTCTCTCGTCTACAGTCGGCTTCAATTGACTTGAACATACTTTCGCTTGGAAGGAAAGACGTCTTCATTAAAACAGCAGCTCTAAAATATTAAATTGGAAAGAAGAATAAGTTTACCCAACATTTCCAAATGAAGTTGGTCCCAGATCATAGACCTTAATGTTTTGAGAATAGTTCAAAGCTTTGGCTGTTCGATTAAACACATTTGAAGACTCGGACTCGGCGGGCTGGCTGTTGAAAGAAGCGCGGAATCTTCTCTTATGAACTTCAATTCGATCTAACCGCGAACAGAAATTTTGCACCATTTGAATGTTGTAGGTCAGAGCTTTGATGAAACCTTTGAAGTCCAGGTTATCAAATGTGATAACCTTTTCTTCCGATCCGAGACTAAAATCAAGAATGCTGGTTTCGAAGACTTACTTGAAGTGACAAGTCGTATTGCCTTTATCGTAAGTAAACGCGAGAATAAACTCTTCCACGATTACCTAAACAATCCCAATGCGGTAACCCTTGAATGAACTTACATCATTCTTGTCATAGCAAAGGAACTTGAAGGCGTTCAACTAAAACAATATAAATTAAATAAACTTATGCAATAACTTGACGGAAGAATCACAAAAAACTAACCGTCTTATTTTCAATCTGCTTCTCAGCCGCTGTGAGATACGGGCGGACCTCGCTGACTGAGAGATGATATTGATCAAATTTGTACAAAATTAAATTGTGAATGGGTTGCTCAACAAATAAGCCGGACGGAAGAAGACCTCGATGTTTGATGTATTGAGTCATCACCAATGTGGAAAATCTGGCCATCACCTTTAATCTCGCCTCTTTTGAGCGAACATTCTTGTGAATATAAGTATCGAAAAACGTCTCCCATCCCTAAATAAATATAAAACAAATGAAACTTGATAAAACAGACCTTTAAATACGGGTTGTTTGAGTGGTTGGGCATATTTACACTTGATCACTTTGATAAAACCAAAGATCTTGAACAAAAATTTTTTTGTAAAGCTTTTTTGAAAGCAATAAAATGTAAAAACACAGTAGAGCAGAATTTCGTGGCGGGACGTAGACGAAACGACGCCATCTTTTCCACAAAACCTTTTGTTGAATTCTATGTCGCGCACGCGATAATATCGCGACTAATCGGTGCAATTCTCCTGCATAGTACAGAAAAGATGGCACTCGGGGATATGAAGAAGTCGTTCTCGGTTCAACTCCGAGGTATTTTGTATAAGGAGCCCATCGAAGAGGTAATTTTTTATCAACCTTTACATTGTTCTTTAGATCCATATGGCACTTCCGGGAGAACCATTGACACTGGTGGTTTTCGAGCGCACACTGATGTTCATGAGAACATTTGAAGTTCTCTACATCATTGAGCTGGCTGAGGGCTCAACATTTTCATTTTTTAAGCACGAATTTGAGCTTCTCGCCAAGAACGCTGATCAGGAGGTAATGAAAATATTAGATCCGAGTATCTTGTTTCATTTTAGTTACATCATGTGAACTTCTTTTTGGAAGATCGTGCCGATGAGCAAAATTTTGTCAAGGTTTTTTCTCGGGTTTTGAAAGATAGCGCAGACAAGAGGCAAGATGATCCTTTGGTAGGTCATGAAGAAGGTGCTGTTTGATGATCATTTTTTGTTTTTTTAGATTGGCACTGCGGTGAACAATGAGTATTATAAAAACATGGCGAAGAGATTTTCGGCTGAAGTTGGGCGTCTTTTTGGGCATACTCTTGTTGATCTGGCTGAAAGTTATGGAAGAGCCATTCAGAATTTTACAACACAGACGCTTGTTTCGGATCCAGCACCCGATAGCATCATCAAGCAGTCGGCTAAACGAAAACGTCCTCCTGTCCGTAACACCAACTATTGCGAGGGTTTGAAGGTGCTTAGAGACTCTACTTTTTCGCCTGGTAAGTACAATATTAATTGTTGATTTGTGTTTGGGTTATTTTGAAGGCGCTGAAAAGCCTCCTACCAAGTCGTCGGATGACGATTCTTCAGAAGAAGAAATAGAACAACCCCAAAAAAGGAATGAAGTCGCCGTCGTGCAAGCTAGTCCCAGGATCGCAAAGAAATCCAAGATGACGGTTGGAACGACTAGAAACGGAAATCCGACCAAAGGAAGCAGACCAAGAAAGGTAGGAATGTTCTCCATTTATGTACGGGTTTATCATTTATATTATCCTTGTTTATGTGTCACAGATTCAAGCGCAAGAAAGCGATAATCAGATTCCTGAAAAAGAAGAGAGCCAGGCCGAGGACAACGCAGATTCTACCGATGACAGTAGCGACTCCTCAGATGAATCAAACGTCGAAACACCTGATACGAATGGGCAATCCGCGATCCAGGGCAGCTACAATATTGCGATGAAGACAGACAGACCAAAACAGGTATGGGTACCACTTATTTGATTTTTTTTGAGGATTCTATACATGATTTATGTTGTTCGTGTTTAGATGTCAAAGATTCAGGCGAAAGAGGATAAGGATCAGATTCCCGAAAAGGAAGAGAGCCAGGCCGAGGACAACGGAGATTATACCGATGACAGTAGCGACTCCTCAGATGAATCAAACGTGGAAACACCTGGTACGAAGAGACAATCCGACATCCCCGTAAAGGAAGAGAGCCAGACCGAGGACAGCTTCGATTCTTCCGATGATAGCAGCGATTCCAGCGACGAATCCGAGCTCATCGTGGTCTAAAAAGACATTATTGAATATGAAGAAGACTAGGAAAATGATCCAGATGACAACAAAGAACACAATGGTGAGTCTATGGACCATTAAAATCATTCCCATTTCATCAAATTGCATAATCATAATATATATATTTTTTACGCTATTTTTAAGTTTTTTTGTTGATATTCATGTTTTGTTCAATAAATACGCCATGGAAGATTGCGTAAGTGTTGTCTTATAAAATAGGTTTATTTAACTATGAATACTTATTTTAATTTAGGCATTGAATTCGTAAGAAAGCCGATAAATTTGAGGGAAAAGCGTCTTATCCACGACGTTGTCCTTGTGGAACATGCACGGGGCGTCTGAAAATTCATGTTATGCAATTTTAATTCATCAAACGGTGAATTAAGATACTTAGTAATATCTTGATATTACGCTAAAGGAAATGAAGTTTTTATGGGGGAAACATAAGTCTTTACATAATTTGGGATGAGATAATTGCGCTTACCCCCATCATTCTCTTGGAAATATATATTACGACCTCTCATCATGTAATGAACTTCAAATATTTGCGAGGTAATTGACTTTAGGACCAAGGCTGGCCGTATATTACATGTTTTGGGGACATTCCAGGGCAAAATTGTTTTTGCGGAATCCAAAAACATCTTTTTCCACCGACTCCCGTCATAATACAACATCTAAACCACAATTCAGCTGTCTTGATTACAAGTTTTGAACAAATGAAAGCTGTTTCAGATGACTTACATTAATATTATATAATCTAGTGAAATCATTAGGCCAGTAACCGGTAATGTAGACAATGCAAGTGTCATTTAACTTGATGGGCTCGGTATAGATCTTATCAGTTTCGATTATTTCATTTGATTCCATTTTGAAGAGATATAAAACATCAAAAAATAAAAGGGAAATTGTATCATCACAGGCGATTATGTGTCGGATCTGAAAGAGCCAGTGTTATTAAAGATGTATTCGCTGGTAATCTAAAAAAATAGTGCAGTAATGGTTATATCAATGGCTAAAAGAACCATTTTTTGCCATTGTTGTGTCATTTAATCAAGTACAATATCCTAAATCGATTTACTTACCCTTCGTTTTGTATGAACATCTTTTTGGATGATATTCTTCGTCTCCAAATCATATCTAATAATCTTGACCATATTAGAAAGCGTCATCAATATGTAAAGTCTGTTTTTTGAAATCGTCATCAAAGGTTTTGTTGATGGCAAAAGATGTATCTCTAGCAAAGTCGAAGGATCTAGATCATCAAGCAGGTTCTTAGACAATATTGCTAGTCCATATTGGTTAGTTCCGATCTCTTTGATGTCTGTGAAATAAAGATTCCCATTTTGTGAATCCAAAATTGTGGAAATCCTATCGAAATCCGTCGATAAATCCATCCTAGACTTGACGAATTGATTGTGTCCATTGGTGTAGCCAAGTGTAAAATGAGCTTCTCTCCTCGCATAATCAAATTCACTGTCAACCACTTGTAATTTCGGACATTGCAAGTAATTTTTCGCCAATTTGAAGTGAATTTTAATGTGTTTCCTTGAAGAGGTGGATAGTTTGCTAATAAAACCTGCAAGATGATGGTCGAAACTGGCTTCAGGCATTGTGTTGCTGATAGATCTTGAAGTTGAGGCCATAAATTCATCGAATTTTTGTACGGGGCATTCTCCATGAAGGCATTTTACATGGTTTCGTAGACAAAACTGGAAAAATTTTCGGTTCAAGCACGAAAACTTGTTGGTTGTAGGAAGGAAATGGTAATTTTCCAGGATCTCCAGTACTGTAAATCTCTTCCATATTAAATAAGAGATCTGAAATTAGCAAAACATTATTTTAGAATTGAAAAATGGGATTAAAAGGAGATTTTTCTTAGTTTTTGGTTGAAAATCTGGTTTTAATCTTAGAAACCCCAAGTCTAAACGTTTCTTTTAGGTTTTGGAATCCCTAAGATTTTGCTAGAAGAGCTCTCGGAGCATGTTTAGACTGTTCTATGCAGTAGTATAAACTCACATCCTCAGGTAATTTCCTCAAAATCTCAATCCCAACTTCCTTTCCGCTCTTCATAATTGCTTTTACAGCCCGATTCAGGTCAAGGAGCAGCTGTTTTCAAAACAAAAACAAGTAATTTATCTGCTCAAAAAGCGACGGAACTATTTACAAAACATATGAAAAAGCACATGTCCTGCTGAAACAGCTCGAAATAAGAGGAATTTAATAGAAAGGGAAGGTACAAACGACAGCCAATTACTCAACAACCTTCATTTTGGGCATTTTAAAAGAGTTTAAAGTGACGAAGAGGGTAATCCGGAGATTAAAGTTTCGAGGTGTAAAATTGTAAATGAAAAGCAAAAGTTTGGCTGAAAGGGGGGAGGTCGAGCCGCACAGGTCCCTCTCTACCCGTACATGTCCCTGCGGAGACACTTGAAATTTTGCATGGACGACTCCCTTGTACTGGCTAATCCGGAGATTCCTGTTCGAAGCAGCTGCGCACAATCGCATGAGGAATGAGCGAAGATTAAGTTTAACATGCCAATCACAACATTTTTCCATTTTAAATTTTGCACAAACACTTGACTTTTTTTAGGTTGTTCGTGCTCTACCACAGACAATATATTACACATTATCAAAACGAAGAAAAAGAGCACAAACTTTATATTGTACTTTATAACAACAACAATATCTATTAAAAAATCAACAAAATTGGAAAAGTTAGAAAAGTGATTAGCGTCTGCGGTTGTTGAGGAGTTTCTTCTTGTTCTTCTGGATGTCTTTCACGAGCTTGGCTTGCTGCAATAAACTTGTACAAACTCTTTTACCCTTTATTACCTCTTCTTTTTGCCTTCTGATCGATTCCAATTTTTTCATTGAGTTTTCCACCAACGCTTGGCACTTCTCTTCTTCTCGGCTTAGACGTTCGAGGCCCTCTTGTAAAGTTGTTTCAGTCTCGGCAAGATTCCACATAGCTTCCAACTGAAATATTTTATTAATATCAAGGGTAATATATAAAAAGATCCTCAATCCACCCCAAACTTACATGATTCTGTCCATCAATAGCTATGTTGGGCAATTGTAATTTCTTTTGTCTTTGTCTTTTCTGTGTTGGTGGTACGGTAACACTACTTGAAGAACTTTGTTCTTGATGGACAATTATCGGTGTTCTTTGAGGAGTGGTGTTCTTTTTGGATTCTTCCTAAACCGCGATTAAATCGAGTTCGAGTCCTGCACTCACGTATTTTCTGATCGCTTCGGCTGTTTCTTCATCAATACCAAACACTTGTTGTTCCATTGCGGCAAAGGGATCTGGCTTTCCATTATCCGATGTTGGAATCGGATCTGTTGGAACTGGAGGTTCTGTTCGGGTCTGTTTTGGTTTGCGGAGATCAATAACAGGCTAAACACAAAAAAAATGTTGAATGAAACTATATTATCCTTACCTTGTCTTCATCTGAATCAGAACTACTGTCCTCTTGATTTAACGGATGAGTAAGGGCCTTCTTCGTTACTGGCTGAGAGCTCTGCGAGTTGTTTGAGCTTGTTCTTGCCCTCTCTTCTCTTTGTCGATCCTTCTCAAATTGTTTTAGCATTTTGTCCGCCATTTGGTTGATTTTCTTTTTACTCGGTAAATTCCCATGAGTTTCTACAAATTCCTCCACCGTATCTGGAAGCCGTTTCCTTTTTTTGGCTTCCGAGGCAGCTGCAGATGTTGACGGAGCCGGTTGAAGGACTAAAATCGAACAAAACTACCTTATCGATCACGTACAACATAACAAGTCGAAGAAAAACTTACTCTCAAGTCCAGTTATTGGTGCCTTAGGTCCAACTCGTCTGATGGATTCGATTGCTTTCCGAACCGCACTAGTTTCATCTTCATCCGAGGATTCCGAACTTGACTGTGAGGCAGCTGCGCCGAGAACAGATTCCCCTCCAAGTGTGTATTGTTGCATTCGAGTGGCCAGCATCTTCTGGCTCTTCTTGTTCATCAAGTTCTGGATTGAATTTGGCATCCGTTTCTCGTATCCTTTCTTCTCTGGGACCACTAAAATTTGAAATTCTTCTAAACTATCCCTCAAGCTGTCTAGTATAATAAACAGAACCTCTCTTACCTATCTTCACCGGGTTTTTATCGCGTTTCTGTGACTCTACGATTTCCTGCTTCAAGTCCTTGAGCAAAGTCGGATTAGTTGCTGATGGAGTGGTGGTAATCGAGTTTGTTTCACTGTTGTTTCCATTATTAAATTGAAGTGCTGACTTTGCAACAGATTCCGGGCTTTGAACTGGAGACGTTGGGGTGGTCGCAGGCTCAGGAATGGGTCTGCTATTATTTCTCTGAACAATCTGACCAGGTCGAGGTTTCGGTTCACTTCTTTGATGTTGTTCTGGAGGTTTCGATTGAGCTCTTTGACGTTCAGGTGATGGCTTCGAGGAACGTGAACGTTCTGGAGGTCGAGATGAAGTCCTCGAGCTTCTCTGTTCATAACGCCTATCATCTCTTCTTCTATCATCTTCCCTACAATCTCTTCTTTCCCTCTGATCATCTGTTCTGTTCCTAAAATCATCTATCCTCTCGAATCTCGACTCTCTGAAATCGTTCCTTCTATACGATCCTCTACTATGTGGCCGATCCTCTTCCTTAATCCTTCGATCATCCACCAGTCGATGATCTCCCGGGTCTCTTCGTCCAAAATCTTCAAACGGAGTTTCTCTTAGATATGGATTACATTCTCGATATCCTGGGCCAAATCTGTCCCTGTGATCATAGAACGATGGCCTCGCATAGCGGTCAGACATCATTTGGGGAGGCCGTGGCGGGACATGGCCAAAAAATGGGCCAAATGGGGGTCCTTGAGGCATTCTGAGATCAGGTGGGGGCAGTGCAATATTTGGCGGATTTTGTCGGGCACCTCCTGATTTCTTCCTTGGAGGGTTAGGTTTTGGTTTCGCCTTATTATTTGGCTTTTTGGGCATCTGCAAATTAATATATTCGGTCATCAAAGGCAACAAGTACAACATAAGAAATACCCACTTCAATTTCAATGGAATAGGACCCTTCCGACTCCGGTTGTTGAATTCCCGCGTCCTCGAGGACACTTTGACGCAGTCGCAGTGAATTCAATCTTATCTTATGATCGGCCGAGTTTACGTGCTGAAAATTATATTTTCATGATAAAATGATATGTTTTTGGATGGAATTTTATATATTGTAACCCCAAACTCACATTGCATCAGTTCCTTCCTGCACTTCCCGCCTATAATATACTTGAATCAGTTGATCCAAAAAATCTTTCCCAATTTTATTTTTTACGCGGCAGTTCGAGTCTAGAGTCTCGCAGGCTGCGGCGTCATTTTATACGATAAAGTAATAGTTTCGAACAACAAATATCAGCCAACTCCCCAAAAAGAAAATTGCACTTACCGTTACGTAACTAGGAATGTCCGTGCATACGAATCGGCAGACAATGCAGTGGTGTTCAGGTGAATCAATTCCTTTGGAGGTCTGATCTTGTTTCCACTTAATTTGGTGGGAGACGGCGACAAAGTGTTCCGTGAGTTCCTGTAATTATCATTATATACCTTGAATGCCGTTAAACCTTTTCCCCAGAATCATCTTCCAACAAAGCTTATTACTCCATCATTAATTCTAGAGGAATTACAATTATTTAACTTTGAGTTACATCAAAAAATACAACAATAGTATACACGACAGACCACAAAATTTAAAGCTGTTTATTTATTCTCACCCAATTGGACGTGAAGTTTTTGACACAAAGATGACACTTAAATGACATTTACAATATTCGTATGGAAGTCATTTAGACTGAATCTAAACTCCAAACATTATCATTTATCTTCGATTACATTCTCTGATAAGCGAAAATACATTTTATGATATTTCCACCAGTCAGATAATCAAAATACTATGTTTATCCGATGTAGACGGATGCTTTCTTGCTCTTTTTCATGGAAATTAATTTACTTTTTATACAAATACAAGGTTTACAATGTAAAAACACAAGGTTAAGGGGTTAAAACAAAGGAGAAGATAGTGAATATAAATTCTACGATTGATTGATTTGTACTATTGAGCGCTCCGCATCCCTCAGGTGTTATCACAGTCAAGGAAAGGCATCGAAAACTCAAGAATCGTTACAAAATTGGGATCGGAAATTGATAACCGGAGTGAGAAAATTTAGAAAAATATGGAGTATTCGGGGGGAGGGAGGGATACCCGTCATTCTTCGGGGTCAGAGGCTCAATCGTCTTCCCATTCACTGTCATTCTCTGCTTCAGATTCTGAAATTTGATGCTATTATATACTTGATGTATTCTCCTTACCATCCGAGTTATTCATATTCTTCCGCCTTTCTTCCAAAGCTCTGGCCAAGGCTCCAGCAATGCCGCCCATCTGTTGAGAACCTGGCACTGATTTCCTATTCGTCTCAACTTCCTGCTGATCCACCTACAAATCAAGACAATCTCATGTAAAATATAACCAAAACATACATGCTTCAGCTGAGCTCCTTGTCGGATTTGTTCCATTATGTTATCACGGGCGTTTCCAGTCACTGCCAAAGGGGATCTCTCAGCTGGAGGGTCAACATGCCGCAGCTTGGCACCCTTTTGGATCGCTTGAAGCAGGTCTGATCTCCCGTCAGGAGCTGGAACCGAGGACGGTTTCGGTGGAGGCTTTGGTTCCGACGATGGAGCTTTATTGTTATTGACACTGCTGAAAACTCCTGGAGGTGGGGGAGGGGGCGGTGGTGGTGGTATCGAAGAGCTCGAGGACTGGGTTGAAGGTTGTGGGGGAGGTGCCGGAGGTGGCGGTTGAGGACGACTGGCTAACGATTGGGAAGCTGGAGGCATTGGTGGTGGTGGAGGGGGAGTCTGTGGTCCATTTGAATATGATGTCTGAAAAGAAAACATTTAAATGAAATTTAAATGATCAAAAGATTATGTTAGAAATTACAACAACCAATCTTACTTTAATTTTGCCAACCCTTTTCCCTTTAGATCTTTTAAAAACTTTGAGGACATTCTTCAAGCTCATTCTAATTTGAATAACCGAATCAAGGACGAGAGTTCGACAAAAAATAAACGGAGGATGCCCAAAAAGGCGCAAAATAAGAGTTCGCGAGTCCAAAAACCGCGCGCAAAAATGGGCGATCACAAAGTAAAATTACTCTGAGGGTTTCTATTATCATGTCAAATATCCTCGGTTATCTATTATATAACTCTAGGCATAGAAAACTTTATTGCGCAGAGATTATTACCTAAAATCTGCGAAATGTTCAAACAATTATCCCTTTTCCGCGACCTGCGCCCTATTCGTGCCCAAAAATCGATCTACCTCGCTATATCAACCTTGTAGAAAAGTCTGTACTTAACCCTAACATCCATTTCTTACCGTTCTAGCTTCAATTGGAGGCGGCCTGACCGGTCGATGTTGTTGAATGGAGGCATCTCTCATCGGAGCTGGTGGAGGCTGTGGCGGCGGAGTGGGAGGGACAGACTGTTGACCATGTGACCCATAACCTCCTCCATATCCCCCTGCGTTATATGAGCCATATTCCTGTTGTCCACCGTAATGATCCGCCGCTGGTGGACGAGGTGGAGCAGCTGGTCTTGTATAAGATGAATGCTGGACGGATTGGATGGACTGGGCCTGATGAACTGGATTATGATGATATGAGGGGGTAGCCGGTTGAACAATGGCCGGGCTGGATTGCACTGAAGGGACCGGCGGGGGCATATGATTATTTCCCGGAGTTTCTTGATAGTTGTTTATAAAGGTTCGTACAAAAGCAATGTCGTCTGGCTTCATATCCTCAGGGTTTTGGCCGGCAGCCCTCAATAATTCCTTGACACTCTCGTCGAGGGGTTCTCCTTCACAGAAATTCTGACAGAATCCCCCGTCCACGTCCCAGCCAAGGTGAGCTTTATGTCTGCAATAATGTCAAATTATACCGAAAAACATTAAAAAACGTCCCATTCTCCTAAAATCCCCAAAAAGTCCCTGTAATCGGCTAAACTGTTACAATCCCCTCCAAGTCCTGTCGTAAAATGAATGTAATACTTACTGGAAATTGGTAGGATGTCCAATATCTTCTTTTCGGATTCTTGGCTTCTTCTTATTCTTCTTATCTTTAGATTTTGTCTTCTTCGAATCGACCGGTGAGTTGTGTTGGTAAATTCCAAAATGAGGCACGCTTCCAACGTCCGTAATCCCGGCTGCTGGGGGTTTATTTGGAGGCTGAGGTCGAGATGGAGCTTGCTTTGTCGATCCATTTGGCGCTTTGCCATCTAAAAAATAGCATTAATTCTAATCAACTAAGAGGATCGTCGTTTAAATTCTAACTACCCTTGGGTCGGACAATGGACAAGATACTTTCAACCAAAATCATGGCCAACATTTGATGTTAATCTTAATGTACAGAGTAATCGTACGATCATAAAATCCACTCATAAAGGAGAAAAAACTAGAACATGAATTCAGAATCTTTACAAATTCCTGGAAAGCAACTAGAAAATGCAGCAAGGGATGGACGATTTCATAATGTTTAATATAGGAAGTACCTGTAATCAAGCGTTCCTGGAATTTGATGCGCTTCCTATTGTCCTTCTTGGCGAGTTTCAAGCATTTCTCGCGTCGAAAGTCGCCCGGCACTTCATTTGCTGGAACCTCATTGTAATGTGAGATCGCGGGGCCCTCAAAAACATGGCGAAGACGGATCGGCATCCGCAAATCTTTGTGCGGCGGAGGGAGCGGGGGTAGGGCAGCGGGACGAGAGCCCATGTTTTGTAGCGGACCTGAACGATTACGTAAGATGAACGGCTCCTTCAAAATCCTCAAGTTCTGGTGATCACAAGACTGTAGATCATCTAGTGTAACATCGGACAAAAAATCGTCTTCACGATAGAAATATTGGCCGATTCTATTGTAGATGGAGTTCTGACCGCCGTTGCGAGCCCAGAATCCGTTTTCGTCGTTCTGCAGTCGTCTAATCGTATACTGTTCTAGCCGCTCAACTGATCCATCAAGTACAATATGACCATACCCAATGTTCCGATCGTTCCAGATCCGGTCTGTAGGAGAGTTAAGGTCGTTGCGAGGGTCCTCGGAATCCAGCGGCTTCTCAAACTTTGCAATAGACTTCTGACTCGAAAACAAACAAATCCCCGGATCTCTGGAGATCCGGTTGCGCAATTCCAATTCAGTGTTCGCGTCTCTAACTGACCGGGTTTCTGGGATCTGCTTCATGAAACTGGTTGTCAGTTGGTTGTGTTGGAGGTCGGGGTTGAGGTAGATCGGTTTGGGACGTTGGATTTTGTGGGGCTTTGGAGTTCGGATCGTCCCGATCCGACCAAAACTGGAGAGAAGTTTGTACTCCGTGAGAGGTTCGTGGTTGCTGACATAAAAGTAGGTGTCGTTCATCATCAAGAGATATTCTTTCAAATTTCAGACAGTCATAATCGTTTACCGTCAAACCGTTTTTGTCTACATCTTCACCATGATCAACATTAAAACTTCATTGAAGAACATCAAAATCTCCGCTCTTATTCTTGAACCAACGACATAATTCTATAACGTAACAATGGAGGAACCGATCCTTGAAAGAAATCGTAGGTGAGAACAGTATGTCCAAACACTCGAGACAATATTCGATATTGGGTAACAGCGGAAGAAGCAAGGACAAGTGATTGGTTTCGTTTACACAGAGCCGGCGGTCACTCGAAAGCGCATCGTTTTCCCTGTTGCTATCGCGGAGTGTTTTGACTCGAAACAAACATAAAAACAACACACCTCGGCGGACTCTCGTTGAATTACGTTGTTTTCGACGTGATCGAGGATTTAAGCCGTTTAAATCGGGGGTAATTCAATGAAGTTAAAGTCCAAATGAAGTTTCTATTACCCTGAGAGACCATATTCGGATATCTTTTCAAAGGAACCTACCTACTCCATTCAAGATTTTCATAGTGCATGTGACATCTGACGCCATGGTACAAAATTAAGCCCGTAAAAAAATTTTGGCGCAGTGCACAATCCTTAATTTAGTATACAGCCTCAATTTTTCAAGCTGTTTTAGTTTTTAATATTACATTTTACCTAATTCTGATATTACACAAGACCTCGGATATCATTTAAAAAAACTCTTTCCATAGTATAGTGACTGTATTTTGCCCATTTTCACGGTTCCTTGAACCCCCTTTCTCTATTTACCCTCAAAAACAAACAGATCGGACTTACTGCCTTTTTGTTCTTGTTCATATCTCTTCTCCAGATGAATCTTAAAGCCATGCGCTTCTTCGTCATCCGAGAAATTTAGGCCAAAAACACTTCCGTCTCCTTCGAACGTCAGGAATTTCGGACATTGTTGATAGGTTTTGGCTCGGAATCCTCGATATCTAAAATTCAAACAATGAAGTTGATGGCATGAATAATATAATACCATTCAAAATTTGCTTACAATACTTGTTCCCAGAGCTGGTTTCCATTGTAAATGTCGAACAATGCCAGACTGTACAGTTTCCGTTGATAATCCTTGACCAGCGAGACCACTCCCACATGCTGATGTTGCCATTGGTCCTTCACACTTTTCAAAAGTTGAATGACTCCAGCTGCAAGCGACACACGATCAGGACCAAGGACATCAAACATCAGTTCATTCTCCGGCCGTGTTAACAGTTTCGACCCAGAATTTGTGGGTCGTTCCTTCCGTCTCCGCGAATCTTGTTGATAATTCATTCGGGGATTGGGAGCAAAGGCCTGGATGGAGCCTTGATGTTGAGGCCATTGAGCTGCACCGATCATTGTGATATGTGAGATTTCGGGTCCGCTGAGACTAGTCTAATACCCTTCGGCTTGTGTTAAGTAGGTCAGAGATGAGTTTCGATGTTCTTCTTCCACTTAAGTTATGCCTCCTAAAAACTGATATTAACAAAAAAATTAACTTACACTTGACATGAAGGAGCGTTTAAAATGGATCAATCAGATGCTGCCTTCCTCTTCAACTGACTTTGGTAAATGCTACTGGGAGTCTTCAACCTCCAAACATCTAGGAAACAATACCTTCAACTGCCTCGAGTGCCTCCGGAGTCGGCGCTGAAATTATGGCGCACCAATTAAACCCATAAAAATGAAAGATTAATGCTTATGAACCGAAAAGGAACACATCAAGGAGTATATAAACTTCTCGCTCTTCGCATAAATAAGGAAGAATCCAAACTTTAAAATTGAGATTTTTGGGGCAATGATTCATTAGTTTCTTTTCCGACTTCTCAAACACCAAAAAGGACGAAGGGTTCGATAATAGACCGACTGTAAAAGGCGAAACACACCCATATTATGCGACTCACAGAGTTCTGCATTGTTTACGCAATCACGTAAAGACAAAAGGAAATAGTTGTAGACAATATGGCTATTATAATATCTCAGAAAACGGTCGAATTCAATGGAAAAAAGCTCGCACAGACTTGTCAACTGGTCAAGAAAACGTTGACAAGCTTTTACAAAAACAAAAAAATTTTCGCTCTACAAAAAGACGCTTGTCCACATCATAAATAATATAAAATTGCTTCCAAAGCTGAAATATATTTTTGAAGAGCCAAAAGAAGACCAGGAAACTTTGTAAGCCGTCTCATTGAGCATCCGGGTTCGCAACTAACTCCCGAGACAGCAGGATTCATAGATAAGGGCAAAAATTGTACGATTAGGAACGGAAAAGGGAGAGGTCGATATGAATAATATAATTTAATCACGAATCCGAACAAAAACCCCACACACAGACGGCTGGCCAACACACATTGATCCCCAAACTGCTGGACTTTCGGATTTTTTTCGTTATTCATCAAAGGAGATGGAAATCAGACGGATAATCAATAAATGAAATCATGTTGCGCAGTGTCACAAAATCTATCGATTTTAGTAATGGCTCTACTTCTTCGCGGGCGAACTGCTGTTGGCTCGGTTTCAGTAAGATTCTTCCTTCCTCATCTAGTCATTTCCCGACAATATGACAATAACGACCCTGTCTTCTCAAGCGAAGATACTAAAATAATATTCAAAGCATGGTTATTTGTTTGTTAAACGATTATTCTCGTGGATTTGTCGCGAGATTATGAGGAAAGGTGGCGCGCGACCTTTGTATTCGAAGAGTCAACAGGTATTACCGTGTTTTCTTGGGTTTGAGTTAGACTTTTATATTGTACCTGATTTTGAGGTCGTAGAGCAACAAAAAACAGCGGTCTGCTCTATGAATCTTCGCGTTTGTTGTTTTGCTTTTCGCGTTATCCATTTTACCAACTTTTCCACCAAGATAGGTCTGATTTGGTTCTTTTTTCAGCAACATGTCTGGACGTGGAAAGGGAGGAAAGGGCCTTGGAAAAGGAGGAGCAAAGCGCCATCGCAAAGTTCTTCGTGATAACATCCAGGGAATCACCAAGCCCGCCATTCGTCGTCTCGCTCGTCGTGGTGGAGTCAAGCGTATTTCCGGGCTGATCTATGAAGAGACCCGTGGTGTCCTGAAGGTGTTTCTGGAGAATGTGATCCGTGATGCTGTCACTTACTGTGAGCACGCCAAAAGAAAGACTGTCACCGCCATGGATGTCGTCTATGCTCTGAAGCGTCAAGGCCGCACTCTCTACGGATTTGGTGGATAATTTTAAGATGCTTCCCTTCTTGTACATGATATTAACTTGACCCATTATTATGACTCACTTTATTGTATTATTTTAGTTGTTCATGCACTTATTTATCCAATAAATCCATGATACTCACAGTTTGAGTCATATACAGTTATTTTAAAGGTTGGGTCCTGCTTTATCAACAAGAAAATTCAAGAATTGGCTTTATAGCGATGTAAAGATGGGTTTAACATCAAAAGATAAACGGGATATCTATTATCGACTAGCAAAAAGCAATGGTTGGCGAGCCAGGAGTGCTTACAAACTCTTGCAGATCCAAGAGCATTTCAATATCTTCAATGGTAACGGCTTTTGACTGATATCTACCTTTCGTGTATAAAAAATATAAATGCCCTTCAGATGTCTCGAAAGTAGTTGATCTCTGTGCCGCTCCTGGTTCATGGAGTCAGGTGATAACCTCAGAATTACACACAAAGCATGAGGATTCATCGAAAGTGAGGATAGTTGCAGTTGATCTTCAACCAATGGCCCCCTTGCCTGGAGTAATTCAACTAAAAGGGGATATTACCGAGGAATCTACAGCCGAAGCCATTATCGGACACTTTGATGGACAAAAAGCGGATCTCGTCGTCTGTGATGGGGCTCCAGACGTCACTGGTCTGCACGCCTTTGATGAATTTTTGCAAGGACAGCTAGTATTCGCCGCTTTTAATATAAGCACGTTTGTGTTGAAAGAAGGAGGAACATTTGTGTCCAAAGTGTTCTTAGCTGGCGATGGAGTCCTCTTGAAGACACAGATGAGTTTATTCTTCAAATACGTTGACTTCTACAAACCTCAAAGCAGTCGGATCAGTAGCTCAGGTAAGATAATATTATTTTTTCATTCTTTTGCTTTAAGAATCTTTTATTGTTTGCCGAGAATACCAACCACCCAAGGGATACACTCCGAATCTAAAGAATATCCTTTACAGTCCTGATTATGGTAAGGTGTCGTCATCTTTCTTATGAATAAAATAATTTTAGAGAAAGCCAAAGAAGATCTGAAGGATATCAACAAAGCAGTGGTCCCTTTTATGTGTTGTGGAGATCTTAGTGGATTCGACTCAGAAAGAAGTTTTGATTTGGATACCAAAGGGCTTCTCGATCAGCTTCGAAATAAATTGGGATCAGTGGAACTAAAAGAAGGTCTCAGGGCAGTAGCCCCGCCAACAGAACCCGCTTATAAAGAAGCTTTGGAGAAAAAGAAGACTGGTTTGTTGGATCGACCAGTTTAATTTTGTTTTTGTTTTCTGTTAACCTTGTTGATTTTTATTATATGAAGCAAAAATTTTTATTTGGGTTCACTGATTTAACGATAAAATCATAGCCAATGAACCCGCGACGACTGCCATTATGGCTATCGCGATAACACGGTGTGGGGGAGGGTGCTCCCAGCACTGGTTTTTAGCAGTTTTCCGATGCCTAGTTGAAGGTGAAGATTCAGTTTTTCCTTCATTTTTGTTGTCATCTCCTTTTGATTTGATAGAAATAGGCGCTTCGTATGATCTTAAATACTCGTAGTCCCCATCTCCAAAAGTTATCTTGATAATGGTCTTTTTGTTGTAGATTTCGCTCTCTGTTGGGCTGAGATTTCTTATTGATTCAGATGTCATATCTTTGTGATCTGGTTGAAATAAGCCCTTTGTTTGATTATCGTCGATGTTCATCAAATTCTAGCTTTAAACGTTAATCAACACAAAAGGTGGCGACCAGGAAAATAATTTTTCGCAGGTGGATCCATGGGATTTGGGCTCAACTTTAGCGCGTCCAAACATTCCGATGACACTTTGCGGTCAGATTGGGTTAAAAAATTCTTGAAAAAATGTGATGTTTGGGTTGGAACCTTCTCCGGGCTGGCTTGGATGAAGGTTAGAGGTTAAATTTCATGGTTGTTTTTGTCCTCCGTTGAGCACCGACGTCTTGTTGAAGTTTGAGATTCAGTCGGTCCTCCATTCTTTTTGCCATTTCCTGTTGACCTGACAGAAATAGGTGTTTCGTATGTTAGCAAGTACTCGTACTCCATATTTTCCGACGAATCTGGACGAAGACCCTCGTTTTTCCTAACGAATTCACAATCGGTGGAACTCCGGTGTCTAGTTGAAGATTGAGATTCAGTTGATGTTCGATTTGCTTTGTCATTTCCGTGAACTGTGGTAGTAATAGGGGCTTGATAGGTTCGTAAATATTCGTAGACTCCCCGTTCGGCTTTTTTAATCTTCTCTTCGTAATCTATATAACTGTATTCTCCTTCATCTGGACTACTCCTTGTGCTGATTATACTCTCTCTCCAAGGATTACTCCTATTACTTTTACTTGGGCTGATGAATTGTTGAAGTGCCGCAATTCGAGTAGGTGCCATGTTCGCGGGTTCGACCCCAGCAACTCTTAACATCTCAATTATACATTTATTTACATCTGTGTCATCACAAAATTTTGGTGGAGGAGATATTGGTCCATAAGTCTGTCTAGAATAAAATAATTTGTCTGATGGGTGTTTCCGTAAACTTACGGTCGATTCATTGGGTCCACAATATCCAATTTTTGAGACATTAACTTGGCTTTTGTCCGACTTAATGTCTCGCGGAACAGCTTTCGCTTAGATTTTTGTTTACCACTGGGTTTTGTTTGAGCTGAAACTAAATGTAAATGGTAAATGAATGTCTGTAGGACACGCTGCAGCGCCCTTTTTACTGGTTATAATATTTTCCAACCCGTTCTTACATTCCTTCCGTTCACTGTCAATTGTGTATCGCTTTTCTAACTCTTCTCTCACGCTCTCTGCTTCTATAACGTTTGAAAAATTGAGCCCAATGACATTGTGATCTCCCTCGAAAGTCAGTAGATTTGGACATTCCACTGGTTTAAGACAAAAACCATGATATCTGAAAATTGTGTCATGTGTGATATAACAATGACAATTTTTTGGCTAAATCATTTCTGATCAGCGGAAGTTGCCCACGCATCATAAGCGGCTTACAATTGTTGTTCCCACAATAGATTTCCATTGTCAATGTCCAATAATGTTAAAGTCATCAGTTCGCTTCGATTGTCTTTGACCAAAAATAAGACCCCAACGTCATGGAGCTCCCAATGATTTCCGACGCCTTTGAGCAGTTGAATTACCCCAGAAGCCAATGAAATACGATCTGGGCCAAGGATTTTGAAGAAGAATTCATTTTCGAGGGGAGTCAAGAGATCTGATCCGCTACTACAAGGTCGGTCTCCCTCTAATATCGACTTTTGATGGTCGGAACTTGAGGGAGATGGGAGTGTGGTCTCAATTAGACCTTCTTGAAGAGACAGCCGATGTATTAGGCTTTCCGCCATCGAAGGAATGACTGATGATTTAGAGAGAAGTAGTTTGTTTTATACCCTTGTTCGTCTTTTCTTTTTGACTGCAAGAATTGTTTACAACCTGTGGCTATTTTCGGGGAGAATCACGATTATGTGTCCAAAAAAATCTTGAATTCTTAGTAAAAGTTGACGAAAACTCTTTTTACAATGTAGCTTTCGTATGTGTACAGTGCAGTTTGCTGAACTTTCTCTCACGAAACTGTTGCAAAAGATTGAAACACCAAAGTTTTGGTGACTTTTAAACTTAATTTTACCAAGAAGACGTCAGTTTCTGGAAAAATAACGTGGAAATCATCTAAAATTTGCCGATGAATTAAAACGTAATTTAGTTTTAAATAGGAACAACACATTTTTCGAGAAGTGCCTTTTGGTCTTTTTTATAGCATAGATTAAAATGCTTTGGTTACCCATCCAAGTTTTTTGCCAGCTATTTATATTGCCAATTTTTTTCAACATCGGAGCCGAGATTGAAAAATAATTTAGCGTAAAAGACCTTTATAAACTTTGCACTGTGCACTTTTTGGACCCTTATATGTATATATTCTGGCAGTCAAATGCAGGCCAGAAGAATAAAGATTAATCAGTAAAAGCATCCATTTCATTCGTTTTATCGTATCCTTCAAACAAAATCTTTTTCATTACTCTGAGTAACAATCAACACGTTAGAAACATTTCAAACACAACAATCAAAACAAGAACAGTTATCAACAACCTCGATTTACAACTTTTTACAGTACTTTCTAATCCTCGTCTTCGATGATTTCGATCAATTTTTGTCTGGATTTCTTTTCAGTCGGAGTTTTGAAGGCTTCTGGGATTTCTAAGTCATCTTCCTCGGCCTCTGATCCGGAATCTGAAGCGCCACGGACATCAATTTCGAATTCTACGGCATTCTGAAAGCAAAACGGGTTCATTTTCTCATGATTCATATTATTTTCACCCATTGTTGAGTCTAAATTGTAAAATAAAAAAGAAAATGACTTACAGGATCTTCTTCTTCGCTGTCACTAGAATCAGAGCTTGATTCCGGTGCTTCTACAGTCATCTCCACTTCTTTTTCATCTTCACTTTTGGTCTTTTTGGCAATGGGAACAATCGAAATTCCACTCAAAGAACTGCTGATTCCTTCTTCTGTCTTCCTCTTGAGTTCGGCATTAGCAGCAGCGATCAAGGGCATAAATTCGCGACATCTTTCGAGCACCGAAGACTTCTTGAAAGGCGGAAATTCTCGGGCCAAAAATTTTTTGGCCATATTACTCTCGTTTTCGCTCATCCTGCCTACAAGAGCGAAAGATTAAGATCAAAATAAACAACCATACCGCGTGCGACTACCTCTTACATCTATTACACATCATAACCAGCAAAACTTCAACAAATATTAGGCCAAAAACCACTAAAACAATATAAAACCTCAATAAATTTGTAATAATTTATTTGACTGCTGTAAATTATTCAATCACACTAAATTAGCTTCAAAACTATACAAAACACCAGAAAACAACCCTTGAAGCTATTAAAGCAACAAAAATATTCAATTTATAATTATGTTATATTATAATATGTAGCTAAATTTAAGACACCAGAATTGCGTTTGGACAGAGGGTTTCTTGATACAACCGAAAAAAACAGTAAAGTGCGGTTTACATGTGACAAAACCGTATTTGGAGGGATACATCACCAAGTGTAATGTAAAGTACTATATAATCAACATGGGAAGAAAAGCCTTGGTTCATGGGATTATGGGGATACCATTATTGGTATTGAATCACAGGGTTTCAGCTTGTTGGACGAGATGTTGATGGAGGAACTCGGGGGCTTTGTTCATCTGGGCAAATTGGGCCTAAAACAACAAAAATATAAAATTTGGTAGTAAAAATCAACTAAAAAACGAATGTATTTGACTACCTACCAAAGTATCTTGATCCCAATCAAAATAGACAACGGCTGCAGGTATTAAACCGTATTCGGCAAATGATTTTTGATCATTATCAAAGCAATTGTCCGGATTGGCCGGATCGGTGAGGACAAAGGTTCCAAATTCTATTGCAATCTTTGATGAGATGAACTCTCGGAGCGTTGAAAACCTCTCGTGCACACTGAACACTCCCTAAACGCAAGAAAACGCATAAAAAATTATATTATCCATGAAAAGTTAGAGTAAAAAAGGTTTAAAGCGTTCATTTCCTTTCAAAAGGCTTCAAAAAGTACTATATTTACCTGTAAAACATAATGATTGGGAAATCTGACCCTGATCAGGGTGTATTTATAGTTGTACTTCCGCAATCTGGCATCTTCCTCCCTCATTTTGGAAGTCCTCAATGTCGTCAGCCTTTCAGCTTCTTGCTCTCGGATCTTCTGTTCTCTCTTGAGTTCTTCTGGAGTTAGAATAAAGAAATCTGGCGGCACTTCGGCTTTGGGAATTGGTTTCGATGGATTTACCCGGAATACCTAAAACAATATAAATTTTAATAAAAAAGTTAACAAATATCTTCTGGAAGTGACATATACTAACCTTAGGATCTCTATGAAGCTTCAATGAAACGGGTTCACCAGCTTCCAGAGCTAATAAACTATCCTGGAGAGTCCCCAAAGCATCCGGACCTTCATTTTTGAAGACCAAAAAGATCTCTTTGTGACCATCTGGCCCATCCAACAATTGTTCTGCAAATCCAACACCTCGAAGGAACTCTTCTGCTCCCTTCACGGGCTTTATCTTCTCCGTGAAGACCTTGTTTGTTGTTCTAATCTTCTTAAATTTAGGTTCATCTGGATTCTGGAGGATATTCGAGATATACTTGTTGATAATAGGAAGGGCCAGATCAATCTTATCCTGCCGATTCAGCGACCAGATCATGATAATAGAAGCTTCAATCGGCTCATCTTTGATTTGAGCGGCCAGGAATTGTTCCACGGCCTCGATCATCTAAAAGAAGATAAAAGAAAGTAAAATATGACGACGAAAATATTCACTGAATCCAAAATACCACAAATAAAAACCTTAAATCAAGAAAACAAATAGAAACTCACATCTTTCTTAGGCAGAACAATATCCTCATCAAATAGGTCACAAGTGTAGAATACCGAAGAAATCTGATCTGTATGCTCAAAGAGCTTTTCGCCATCCCGCTCATCTCTTCGAAAGTCTACTTCAGCCTCTTGGGCATTTCTACGTTCTTCTTCTTCCAATCTCTTCCTGGCTTCTTCTCTAATCTTCTTCTGGGCATAAGTAAGGTGTTGTTCTGAGCCCTGGAGTCGTCGTTCATGAGCATCAGCAAGTTGACTGGCTGTCTGACGTCTTGCTTCTGTGTCCTGGAAGAGAAAGACATCAAGTTAGACATAAAAACCAGCCAAACCCGACGTTAATTTTACACTTTCATTTCAGATCAAGTGTAATATCGAGAATGCTCTCTAAACTCAAAAAAGAACACAAAATAAACCTACAGGAGGCGGCTGGTAGGTCCGAACAGGAGCAGAAGCGTGTGGGGGAGACTGGGAAGGACTTCCAGCTAAAGTTTGCCCTTTCCCGGCCTTCTTAAACTTCTTGTCGAGCTTTTTATTCTCCAAAAACTTCTTCAATTTATTCATCTCGTCTTCGGAGTCTGGATAAGGTCCCCGACCTGACAATTCACCGGGAGATCCCTGAAAATGTTGATGTGGGCAACAGCACAGTTTGTAAAGAAAACGGCCAAACATTCAGTCACGAGGGTTCAGAATCATTCATAAATAAAAAAAGGAGAGAAAGTAATACATTTATTGTGTTTTTTCTTCAAAAAGGTCAAACTTGTGGTTGTTTCATCACAAAAAATCTAAAAATCAGTGATGCTCACACAAACAACCGTGCGACAATATTTTCACAAGACAAGCTGCGCCCTAAGCTATACTCACAAATTGTGAAATTTGTATTTTGATGAGCTAAGCAAACAATTGGCTACAACGTTCCTTGGAAATGTCAGAAATGATATCTTTTATGATTTAGTAATTAAAAATTTGTACGATTTAGTACTTTACCTTGAAGATTTTGGCTTATATACTTAGCTCGGCCCCAAATTTTCTCTCGAAAATTCCTTTCGGGCGCACCTCGCGGAACCTTTCAGAAAACAAGACCTTGCAAGGTCATGTCCAAAATTTTTTTGCAAGAGAATGCCAAAGTTCCGAAGAAATCAGAAAGTCGTGTGTAAAAACATTTCGCAACCCCAACTGATGCAATTTTTCTGTTTCTCGTCGTCCACAATATTACTTTACCCTTTCTGAAGGTTCACTGTTTTATTCTTTTCGCAAAACCTGTTCGTTTCGCTTTTTTTTTACTTCTCCTTGATTTTGTCTTCGGAATTTGCGTTTTGATATTGATTTTTGGAACATTTATAAAGGTGAATTTTCAGGACTACTGTCTGTAAGTCTCTAATATGCCGAAGAATAAGGGAAAGGGAGGAAAGAATCGCAGGAGAGGAAAGAACGAGAACGATGTTATGAAAAGGGAGTTGATTCGTCGCGATGGAGACGATCAAGGTGAGTTTTTCAAGTTTTTCTTCATGTTTTAGGTTAAATTAAGTTTGAGGATGTTTGTAGCTTCCTTTGAAAGCTGTTTGATTGGTCTAAATTGATTTTATGAACCGTTTTATCAAATCTTATGTGTAATATATCGAAACCCATTTTTCCTCAAAATTTTTGTGCTGTTTAAGTATTCCGATGAAGTTCTTCTGAAATGCCTTTTTTAGCTTATGCTCAAGTGACCAAAATGTTGGGAAACGGACGTTTGACAGCTCAATGCTTTGATGGAAAAGAACGTTTATGCCATATTCGAGGGAAACTCCGAAAGAAAGTGTGGATAAACACTGGAGACATCATTCTGGTTGGTCTCCGAGGATATCAAGAGTCCAAGGCCGATGTTATTCTGAAATACACCACTGACGAGGCCAGAATATTGAAAAATGAAGGCCAACTTCCAGAATCGGCCCGGTTGAATGAAGGAGAAGAGCAAAACGAAGCTGATGTGGAGTTTGGTAAGACTTTTAGTTGTTTGGACGTTTTTATATGAAAAGAGAAGAGTTTTTAGATTCAGATCAGATGGTTTTATGATAAAAATTATATTATCCATGTTTCAGTTGACTTTGGCGATGATGATGAGGAAGATGATGAGGGCGTTCGTGCCCAAGACCGTGTCTACGACATAACCTCATCCGAGTCAGACTCAGATGAAGAAGAGGAATCGGATGATGAAGCCCCCGTTCAAGCCGAGCCAGCTCCATCCAAGAATAAAGTCCCAACCAAACCAAAATGGGCGGAGTCATCAGGCTCTGAGGATTCGGACGATGAAGATGATGAAGATCCCGAATTGATGGCCGAACGCGGCCAATTCAAGAAACCCGGAGGCCGGGATCGCTACGGAAAAGCGACCAAAGGCAAGAAGGGAAAGTAAAATACGATTATATTGTTGTATTCACTGTGGTATGATTATGTACTCTACTAAATTCCAGATTGTTTTTAATGGTATTTTTTGGATGAATGAATGACAAACAGGTCCGCGATAAGGTTGTTAATGTTTTGAGGTCATTTCAGAGAAAAATGGAAATTTGAATGGGGAAAGAACGTCATGAGTAATATAGACAAGTTCCATTTTCGGCCGAACTTGGTCGGAAAATGGCGATCCAGTTGTAATTGAAGTATCGAAATGGCGGTTTCTATATAAACATCTAAAACAATAGTAAAGCGTTTTTTTTCAATTGCGGAAACTGGATTTCCCACTTCAAGATCAGCCGATTCTCCTAAATTAGATAATTCCTTGTCGGCCTGATATAAATCTCCTCTTGCTTGCGGCATTCGTTGCTAGAGGGACGACTTTTTCCACGTCGAGAGTAAAATAAGGTCTGTTAATTACTTAATTTTATTGTTACTGCACATCGTTATAGTATTTTTTATGACTCATATGGCATATATGGGAAACATTGAACTTGTATTTTATCATACATGCAGTCGATCTCATTAATTTAGCGGGGATTTCAAGTTATTATTAATTTTACATTATTTTAGTCATGCCCAAATCGGAATGGGCCAAATGGAAGGCAACGCTGACTTCAAATTACAAAGCCATAATTGTCTCGGCTTGTGCAGCCTATGCTCTTGTCGCTTTGGCTTCTTCAATGAGTCGGGCGCATACTGTAACATCCACTCATCGACCTCAAATCATCCGAGATATCAGTAATCGAGACGAAATTCCTGGAGATATAAACATAATTGAGAAAGCAACCGCGGTTAGCGATGAAAATGGATCGTATAAGGATTCAAGAGTCGTCGAGAGCAGTAATGATTTGATGCCCGGTAAAGGCCCTGAGGCAATAAATGTTGAAGACATGAAACCATCGACTCCAGATGTTGAATTCAATATTTCAACGACCCCATACAATTATGGAATTGATGTTTTAAGTAAAAAAGAAGGTGAAGATGCAAGTAGTAGTGATAGTACGACTGATAACGATTTTGCGACAACCGCAGCGACCGAAAACGAAAAATCGTTTGACTTTAAAGATGAAACTAAATCAACTGCCACCGCCAATCTTGAGGACTTAGAACGGAAATCCGAAATCAAAACGATTGCTGCTGAATCAACAAATAATTCTGAATCTGCCTCATTCTCAACTGTATTCAACAATGACCAAAATGGAAAGAAATCAACTACTGAAAATGAGGGCTCAACTGATGGTCAAAGAGAATATAAAACTGCGCAGTATGAAGATTCAGCTACTACTGGCGGTGCAGGTGTTTCTGGAATTACTTTTACATCCAGTTTAGCACCTGATGGTTTAAAAAGCTCATCAAAAACTAAGTTCAGTTCTATCCCAGAAGCTGAGGAAGAAGATACCACCAAGAAGGAAGGAGAAGATAAGAAAACAAGTTTTATTGGAAAAGCCGAGGAGAGTAACGTTCCTACGAGCAAAGCCAGTAAATCTACAGCGCAACCAGGTCAATACACTACGACCACACCAGCTGCGGAAGCCTCAACGAACCTGGATGACACTAAGTTTTCAACTCAAACCGGCTCTACCTCGGATAAGATTTCAGATGCCACAAATGAGACTTCTACTGTCCAAACATTAGAATCCTCTACCACATCGAACGCAGAATTGCATGCTGCATCAGAAACAAAAGAGTCCGAAGAGACGACAACGACTATTGATCAAAATTTGGAGGTCATTGTGATTGATGACATTAAGAAAAAGATCGAGGAAAATGAAACCCCCAGTCCAACCATTGATAACAAAAATACTGGTAAACTGATTACTGAGTTGGGAGGAGTTAACAATCGGCCGCTTGATAAGGTGCTGAAGACTTCTGGTAACTCTGAAAATATTGGAATCGCTGATTCTGTTGATATTAATGCGACTGATGTCAATGAACAGAAGAATAATGACAAAGTCAACTTTGAATTGCAGAAAGTAAGTCATTACTATTTAGTTAATTTATTAGTCAAAAAATAGCTCTTTTATTAAATGTTGGTTTAGGACGAGGAGAAGCAAGATATCACTGCGGCTGACTTCTAGACCATAATTGCATCTATTTTACTACAATATTTTACTATTATTTATTATTTATTTGCTCATTTTTTGCGATTTTGAATAATAAAAATGGTTTGCAAACAGATTACAGTATGATTAAATTATCCGCAACAGGTTTATAAGCCCGGAAACTGTCTCTTACTCTCTCGTTTTTACATAATCTCTGCAGTTCTCGCATATTCCCAGATTTTAATGCGATTAAAAGGCCAAAAAAGGTGCAAATCGGATATAAAAAAGGAATTGAAAGGATTTTTGTCGGATGAATGCGTTCAAAAGGAAGCGCCTGAGACATAGAGAACAGCAGAGGTCAAGTTGCGATCTGAGAAAAACAGACAAATTTGGATACAGTAGAAATCTGAGATAATATAAAAACAAAACATTTGGTAATTAGTTTTGATCGCAGGACATTCTGCGTGTCATCATAAAAATTCCTGAATTTTTGACCCCTGAGGGCCTCAATTTCCCATTCGATTTGCTTCTTTTTTGCCAAGATTTGTAGGGATTTAGCTTTTGCACTGTGCAAAGAAATTTGATTTGATTGCACTGTGCAGTCCGAACCCTTTCGATTCCCTGAAATTCATTGTTCAGAAACGCACAAATCTTCTTTCCTTGCAAATTTGACCACAAATCGGAGCGACCTCCGACAATTCTGCCAAAATCTTTCAGCGACATGAACAGCGACAACATCTATTTGTCGCAAGTTTCCGTTTCAAATTTTGGGTTTGCGACGAACGAGAAAGACGTCGCGTGCGATTAATTGAGCCAGGTGACTTGTTGCGGCGACAAAATTTCAGCGTCAAATTTGAAATTGCGGCGACAAAAAGCTTGCGGTTTGATGGGACGGCAAAGCGATGAAGTCGATGGCGATGAAAGATCGTTGTTGCACTTTGCAGAGTCTTTGTAAGTTGTCGCGGATGAGTGGAAAGGAAGAAGCGTGCACAGTGCGGATTTGTTTTGAAGAGAATGTATTGCACTGTGCAAATGATCTTTGAACTTGGCGGTTGCACGGTGCGAACGGCAAAAAGGTTCGAAATTTGCACGGTGCAAAAAATATGAATAAAAATTTCGCACTGTGCGAGAAAAGTCAACATTGATGATTAAAAACTATAAAAAAAGTAATTAAAACAAATTATAAATAGTTTATAAGTATGTATTTTACTGAGTAACACTAGTAATTGCCAAATAATTTGTTGAAAGACACCAATTTTTACATAAAATAATATAAATATGGAATAAATAAAAGTTTAGATCAAGAATTCTGGAGATGTGAAGGGAGATATATCGAATACCATGGATGAAAAGAATATTTGAATACGGGGTTCGGCGGAATCGTCAATCTTCCTGCAAATGGCCGCCCAATTAATCATGGATAATATAATCGCAAATAGAAATGAGCGAAAACAAGCGGGAATTTTCGTGGTACAGTAAAGTTTTTGATAAATAAAGTAGTCAAAAAGTATGGCTTACCATTCTAATTAGTCTAATTACTGGCCGGGCTCTGTTTTTCTGTACATTTCAGTCGACCACAACCAATAAGAGGACTCCAAATTGGGAGAATTGAAGTTATCGGCGGGTAGTTGGAGTCGTTGTGGTTGGTAGGGCTAAAATACAAAGCAATATTTTATATGAACAATTAAAAAATTAATTTTTAGGACCAAACAATTCCAAAAAATAAATTATGATTCAACTTTAAGTCCCATAAAATCCCTAAAATCTCACCATCGGATACACCGGATTGCCCATGCCCATATTGTTCCTGTTGTCGCTCTCATGCAGCACCTTGACCTCCCTTTTCTCTTCCCGAACTTCTTCGCAAGGCCTCTTTTCTGCCCTCTGATTGGTTGGATTCGAATTCCGATTTCTTACGATCCGATTAATGGAAGAGACCGAAGGCGCCGTCTCCGCGTCGCAGACCCCGTCCTCGATCAACTTCTCGCGGATCTCCCATGCAAACATTGTGGGATTCTGGAGCTTGTAGAGATTGATGGTACTGACCACTTTTGGAGTCGCTACCTTCGGCTTTGAACCGCCGATTACTCCTGAAAATAGAGAATTAACAGTCGTTGAAATCCATAGAAATATATTAAGGAAATTATTACTACTTGTCCGCCAAAAACAACCTCAAAACGGATCAATATTTACATTACATTCGACTCCGAATGGCAAACTTCAAAATATTGGTCTAAAACAATATCCTGACCTCTAAAAACAGGCCAAATGTACCCAATTTGGAATAACTGAGACCGAAATGGTGTCTGGATACCAAATTTACACCATTTCTCTTTCTTTGAAACTTTTTTGACATTTTGTTCTTCTTGGCGCCAAATTTAAAATTCAAATTTTTTAGTAGTATTTCCATCAAAAAAAGTGTACAATTTGCGGAGTCATTAAATTTGAGAAATAGTTGAATTGACGGCTTTTACAATATATATAATATATTACACTTGCCTGGTCTGATGCTCCCGGTCTCATGAAATCGTCCCAAAATCTTGGATACACATCCATGACTAACCCGCAATTGTCGTGAGATGTCGCAAGGTCTCACGCCTCGCCTCCAAAGATCCACAATTTTATTTCGAATATGATCGGGCAAAGGCCGACCGTTCACAAATACCCCGCCCAGTTGATTCACTCCAGTATGAGCTACAAAATAATGTCATTACGGGCTAAGGGACTCAATGACGTACTCGAATATACGTTGCAATCGTTGTTTTGACTAGAAATCCCGTTCGAAGTGCTTACGGTAACTGCTGCCGCTGCGGCCGCAGCCATTAGCTGTTGATAATTGACACTGTTGTTGGATGTAGCCGGGTTCACAAGGAAGTTTTGGTTCGGAGGTAGCGATGGATCAATATGTGGAGGGGTCTGAGAACACTAAATATTATTATATTACCTAAGGTGGGTTAAGATAATAAAAACATCAAAAATAGAGATTAAACTGACTGTGGTATAAGGATTGGGCCAAAACATAACCCCATTAGTCATTTGCTGGTCGTGGATAACATGGGGGTCCAGTCCTTGATGATGTGAGATCGGGTGGGCGACCGGCGGGGGCTGGTGCATCTGCTGTAAAATGAATAATTAAATACAAAAGAGTTGATCGGTGTATTTCAGAAATCCGCAAAGAAAAATAACAACGACTTTAAAGTAAAATACAACTGTATCGCGACAGGCTTGGCCAACTCTTGACCATTTCGGACATTGCTCGGGTCAAGTGTAATATAAATTCTGTCATAAAAATAAACGCGCGATAAGCTAATCAGCTAGAACAACAACATAGATCACAAACAAGTCGGAACTAGTTTTCACAAACAGTAAAATCATTCAAATTGAGGTAAAATAAATATATTTGTAAGATTTAGGTAAATATATGTAAAAAAAAACTTTAAGTCAAAATTAAACAGATAAATGTTCAGAAAATTAATATTAGCGTTTGTAAGTTGTGCTGGAATCGTTGAAAAGCAAAAAAATAAACAAAAATTTTAGGAGGATTATCAAACAGTTCAAACTTGATGATCTAATGGTAAGGTCATAACTCCCTTCAGACCTCGAATTTAATATCAAATCAAATGCATCAGTCAACTATGCTCCCCATGGTCAACAAAGAAGCACTGCCATCTCCATGAAGATTTCTAGAAATACCCTATTTCTTTATTTTCTCCTTGATTTAGTCATCAAATTGCTAATTTCGGATCAATGTCCCCAAATTCCCTTGGAATTACCGTAATCTTCCCTGGACGGTTGAGTGAGTTCCCTGCGATGGAAACGGCCCAGCGGAGGACACGGTCCGTCGGAGCGTAGCCGATGGCTTCTAACTGAAATTCTGGGATCCAAAAAAAGTGGGCGGAGCCTCATTTGAGGGCGGCTATCCAACAAGTTTTCGAGGCTAATGTCGGACAAGAGATGACCACAGTAGTGCGCGACAGATTAACCTAAATATATTTTTTATTCGTTATAAAGGGGGCGTCCTCCTTTTCGGGGATGAATAATTTAGGGTTAATTACCGTAAAACTTGAGGATTTTTATGTGTTACAGTGAGAATTTTATTGTAAAATTGGTAGTGCTGAGCTTACTATAGAATACGCACAACTTCATCTTAGAAAAAGACCGAAATTAGAAAAAAAATCGAGAAAATTTAGATCTGTTATCATGGATAATATAAAAATAGGTTCGAGGTCTCTGGCATGAATAAAAAAATAGACTGTAAAATGCTTTCTAATGTCCATGAACGCCAATTTTAGTATGTTTAACAATTTAGCGAGAGATAGAAATACTATTATAATTCAATTTTTGATGTCGCGATTAATATAAAAAATGCCTGATAAATGTTTCTGTTGGAACTTCTAAATAATCAGTGGTCATTTTACATCCAAAAATTGTGATAAAAAATGTATTAGCAGCAAGATCAACTTTAATATAAAAAATTATGACTAAAAATGAAAAATAAATTTTTTAAGCTTTCGGAAAGTCCTATAGATTAAATTTGATGGCCTAGAAACATTGCCAAACCATTTTTGCTCACGCCTATGGTAATTCTAGAACCATATTACACCATAATTTTTTCTCGATTTGACGAAACTTTACCTTACACTTGATCCGGGTCTAATTTTGATGTCTAAGATAATATAGAGCCCTTTATGACTCCCTAAATCGCTTCATCCCATAAACTTCCACATAGCAACTTTTTAATAACCGCAATGCCGCTCTCCTTACAATGTCAGCGCTTTCAAATTGTAAAAAAGTTGGGGGAAAGAAAAGGGAAATGAATGCAAATTCCTTGAGGAATACCATAATGGTTTTGGGGAAGACGCAGATTCGAAGGAAAGAGGGAAGAGAAACCATTAAAGTGCTGGGAATCAATTAGACAAAGTGTCTTCTGGAGCCGGCTCCCTTCTCTCTTCCAAGTTTAGCTGGTTTTTGCGGCAATAATCGCGACAAAATGGAGAAGCACTAAACTCTCAGGGTTTGCACGGTGCAAAGGAATTTTGGTTGGAATGCACTGTGCGGTTTGATCCCGAGTTGCACTGTGCGGCGATAAATCGCAAAAATGATGATGCACAGTGCAAAAAATGCACATTGTGCACAGTGCGCAAAAAGGTTTTTAGCACTTGAAATTTGATTTGACTTTGCACTGTGCAATCAAACCTGAACGCGCGAGAAATGCACAGTGCAATCCTTTTCGACTTTTTGACGCTTGCACTGTGCATCAAGAAATGTTTGAAAGCCCCATTGCACAGTGCAAAGAAACCGTTTTCGGAATTCGCACGGTGCAATATGTTATTTGCACGGTGCGATTTTAAATTGAAAATGGCACAGTGCATTCAAATTTAAAACTTTTAAGGAATTTGAAATGTCGACGATGTTTAATATAACATTTTTCTTATTTCTATTGTCGTATATTGTAATTTTTTCTTAAAAAATTCTTATTAATTATGTCAACTTAAGATTTTTCAATTTTGGTAGTACTGTAACTTGAGTTCCTCCAACCCGATCCTCTCTTTTCATCTTGAATACTCATAGAAAAGAAGTCTAAAAAAGGAGTATTAGTTGTCAAAGGATTTAATTTCTCTCTGTTTTGAATAAAAAATTGAAGAAAAGGGAAAAAGGAGAGCGGGCGACTTCTTATTGGCTCTTTTGAAATGTCAAAAAACAGAAACTCGATTACTGTAAGGAAAGAAGGAGGGACAAAAATAAGGGAAAATAAAAATTATTGTAAGTGGAAGATAAAAATGGAAAGTAAAATGTAAAACTTGAGGTGCAAGAACGGTGACAGAAACTTCGGAACCTAAAAAATGGATCTCCAATTCGTTTTTTCTGTATAAAATTAGTTAGAAAGTGATTTACAATCAAAAATACTGAATTGTTTTAAAATCTTGCCTAATTTTTACTAATTTAATACTATTTAAACGTCGTAAACTTTAAAATAAAGATATGTTTTGCAGATTCATACTCAAATTGGACAAGAAAACCGTAGAAAATTAAAAATAATCGAAAATTCTAGGCATTTGCTGTCACGGATAATCAAGCCTTGAAATGCCTCCAAAATCCCTTTGAAATTATATTTATGTAATCTCTATTCCAATCATACCAAAATTAGTCACTTTTTTAGTATTTCATCTAAATCTTTTGTCATGGATAATATCGTCAAATTTGCCTTAAATCATCTCCCTGACTTTTTCTGATGCCCTCCAAAATGTGCGAAACCCCATTTCCCTCGGAAAGTATTCAAAAACATTAGTCTTGCATACAAACAAACCCTCAATGTCACAACCTTTGCCGGCGACGACCTTTAAATTAAATAAAAAAGAGGGGAGAATTTAGCTCCTGAATAAGGCTACCGGAAATCGACGGCGCTTATGATCGTTCTGCCTCTCGCCCCAGCCATAATTTTTGAAGGTTACTCCGGAAATCTCTCACAAATAAAGGACGCACTCCCGGATGGAACAGGGACAATTAGTCATAACGGAAGGGAGGTGTCAAGTAAGGCAGGTCATCTTGCAAGATTTAAACATTTGAGTGATATGACAACCACTTGTTCATATGGTGTGGAAACCCTGTAAAGCCTCTACGACCAATTGCAATCGACGAAATCTTCAATAGAAAGTTTGGTTGGTTTGGAGCATATCTTTTCTTAAAACATTGCCTCACATCGTATCACTTCCAACTATCTGCAACGCCAGCTAAATCCTAAACAGTTCCAATCTTCTTCCAGAGATTTCAAATCTATCTTCTCAGACCTTCAAAGAAAAATAAACAAATAAAAAAACATTTGGCTGAACTAATCAAAAGATTCTGAAAACTCATAAAATTGGCTACCATAATTTTTGGACAGTCTTTGTGCAATGTTCATAACCGACTTTATGAACATCTGTAGTGTCATTCATAAATTTGTATCATTTTAAAAACAGAACCTTCGATGTCACAGATGCGTTTATTTGTGATTAGAGAAAGACGCTTTTTTGTTAAATAAGTTCAGCGTCATCACTAGTGTTGATTCTAAAAGAAACGTAATACTACTTACAAAAATAATGTCATAATCACACAAAAACGTGATCTCAATGTCCCTTATCGTCTTTGAAATACATTGTGATTTTCAATTTTACTCTTACCAATCAACCATGTTACAGTCAAATTCCATGTTCTGAATTGCCATCCAATTGCAAATGACCGAATAATGAGTGCACTGTGCGGTCACAATAATCATCGCAATATCCTCTCTCGGACATGATCAGGCTCTCTCATTCCGTCGTCGGGATATCCACAAAGTCCTCTCCTCACTTTTTATTCATCCCAAAGCGGTGAAATAAAAAGCAACGAGGAAAGGAAAGGATTGATCCGGGGCTGGGAAAAAGAACGAATAGGAGCTCAAGATTTGGGTCAACAGGTCGAGAATGGAACACAAAATATTATGGATCTGTGGCTAATGGAAAGTGCATATGATGAGCAATGACGGAAGACTAATTGGCAAAAAGTTTAAAGAAATCATGAAAGACTATAAATATTACACTTGCAGACTATACATAATTCTTGAAATTTACATTCCTCATTAGGCCCAGAAATTATACTATTATACTAGACCTATTGTCATCACATTTGCACAAGCATAGCAGTAGTCTACATCAAAAAAAACAAAAATTATATTACCCCTTGCATGATAACAAAAGACAACATCCAAGAGCCTCGAGGCTTGACCAAAACCTTGTTTAAATCATTTACAAAACAAATTACAGTCACGGAGGATCATATTTATTATCAATCGAATGTAAAAATAAAAAAAAACAAACTGTAAATTCAGTTTCAACGGGTTTTACCCAAATATTATTAATGAAAGGTTAAAAAACTAGTCAATCTAGTTATATGAAGACTAGGGGTGACCATAACAATACTGCAGGGGTAACAAATTAATAACAGAGACTATCAAACATATACCAACGACGAATATGTATAAAAACTAATAAAAACGCACAAAGACACTACTGTAACATTAAAAATTAACGGATACTGCTTAACAATTACAATTAGTACTTATAACCTCACATATCTTCGGAAGAATTCGACCATTCGCTCCGAATATTCACCAATGAAGCTGGCTGGAGGCCTTTCCGTTTGTTCGGTGACCAAAATTTTGTCAATCAAGTTGAGCAAAAAGTAAGAGTAGTGATCTTCGGGGACTGGAGGAAACTCAGCTTCGGTGATCTTGTTAGAAAGCGAATAACGGTTATCTCGTTCGCCAAAGAATGGGTTCACACCAGCAGTCAGCTAAAAAAAATGGCAAAACTGCAATTAAAAATCGACTTCCATCTGCAAACTCCAGCACAAAATTTTTTGGGACAACTTCGAAATGCATAAACAATACTGTATTCCTAAATTCAAAAACAAATTAAATTACGCGTACCTCATACAACAAACAGCCCAGACTCCAGACATCCGAAGCATATGTATATCCCGATTGGAGGGTTCTCTCAGGCGACAAATAATATGGAGTTCCACAAACCGTCTTCACTTCTTCAGTATTAATCGAATTCATTCGGCTGAGGCCAAAGTCGCTGATCTTGACCAAAAAATTGTCTGCCATCAGGATATTTGCTGGCTTCAAATCTGAAATAAATCATCTATGGAATATCTCAAGTTTTCCGTCACTGCTAGATCAAAAACTGAAAAATAATTAAGATATTCGTATATTACACATGATAAAATTATATTATCCATGAAAAAACCTCTTCTTACCTCGATGAAGACATCTGCAACGGTGCATAAAAGCAATTCCAACCGCGACCTGTTGAAAAATTTGCCAAATTCTGTATTCTGGAAGCACCTTGTACTCCATCAACAAGTTTTGATGGAGATATTGCTCCAAGGTCCCTTGACTCATATATTCAACTACCAGAATCAAACTTAGACTTCCAGAAAGCTGAAAATATTGCGTTTCATTACTCAGAAAACAAAGAAGACAGCCGAAGAGATAATGAATCGAAAATCAATGTTATACCTACCGACTGTTCGAAGGAATTATAAATCTCGACAATGTTGGGATGTTTCACTTTTGACGTAATCTGGTACTCTTTCTTGGTGCTCTTCAACTGACTGGCTTCAGTGATCTTGGTAAGCTAAAATAATGTGGTTCAATCTTAGAAGCATGCATCCAATTCAATTCACATGAGACCAAAATCGCGTCAAACTTGGATAATTTGTATATCAAAAGCATGCAAATTACATCATAATTGCATTGACGTTTACCTAAGAACAAGAAAAACTCCAAAAAATCTCACATTTACCACCTTCAAAGCGACCATTTCTTTCATCCTCGAGTCGAGCTTGTGATTGTGATTTTTTGCCAGATAAACCTTTGCGAATGCACCAGACCCAAGGTTAGAGATAACTTGATATCCTTCAATTCTATTGGGATATGAAATTTGAGGTTTCTTCGGTGATTGGAAGGCAGAATGTTGGAACGATGCTGATGGAGGTATAACTCTTTTCTTGTTGTCAAGTCTGCTGAACAACCTTCCATCGGTCACGGGAAGGGTGTAAGTGTTCTTTCCAACCATGTTTCCGAGAGGTTTGGGGAGGATTTGACGAAAACTGATGTTACCCTTGACGGTCTTGATGTAATGTTACAGAGTTAGTGTCTGAAAAAAAATAGAGTAAAGAAGATAAAGACACGATTACCAAAAGCGCAATCGTCAGTGGCGAATACCAGAACACACGTTCTGAAGTATCATAAAAGTGATTCGACAAAAATCAGCAACTTTTTCTCAAGGAAAGAGTTGACTCGTTCGTTGAGTCAAGTCTTCCTCTCATTAGGGAAAATGCGGGAAATCAGCGACACAAATAAATAGTTCCTAAACTAATGTCGATGTTTCAGCAAGACCTAAATGGTCTTTTCCGCAATACAGAGCAATAGTTAATGTATATGGTAGACATCAGTTATCTTATCCATGAAGATTATCCGGTCGAATTTTCGATGGTACCATAAAAAGGACTTCCAACGCCCGTTTGAACTTTTTCTCTTAAAATGACTCAAAGCAAGGTAAACACTAACCATTGTCATCTTGTATTCGAGTAGTTTGATGACTCACAAATCTTATCGTGAATAATATAATTTAATGCCATTGTTTGAGCCAAAACCCAACTTTTTTGTGTTCCATTGTTATGGATCATACAAATCTCACTTTTACTCTCGATTTCCGCCTCTGTGTACCCTCTAATCGGTCTATAAATCCGTTTGATTACTTTTTAACTTCAAATAAATATAAAACTGTCGTTTTTACTGAGTAAACAAAACTATTTTAGAATGTTGTTTCCATTATTTTGCTTCGTTTCCAGACATTTCCATGTATTTACACTTTGCTGGATGACATTTCCGTAAACCCATGTATAAAATAATAAAAAAAGGTGTTCATGTTCATTTTTCACTGGAGCGGAAAAGGATTTGAAGCCAAAAAGAGGACAGATCTGTTGTCAGTCGAAAGAATTTGTAGCGCATACTCGTCTCTTCTCTTCGTATCTGACTCACGGCTTATCTTTGGGTATTTTTTATATAGTACTTGAGAATGACCAAAATTTTGATTTTACTTTTGATAAATGTGATGGTGGTAGTCTCTTTTGATGTCAATCCTAATATCAACGCTACGCTAAGACGATATGCGACCGATGATGACAAAAGAGAAGAGAATCAAGTGAGTATCATCACACTTTCGCCTTATTTTATGCTGATTTAAGACAGGCTTTTCCCAAAATAATATAAAATAATTTGGGATTGTCTAGAACGAGTACATTCTCACTATTTACAAGCAATTTACGATAACCTGGATACTCGATACTTCCCAAAAGTTTTGCTCTTTCGACCGTAAATGCATTTTACAAAAACTGCACTATATATGTAATTATGACGTCATCAAAATTGAATTCAAATAATAATTTTGGGATTATTTTAGATAATAAACTCAAGAACAAAGCCAGAATGGATGGTAACTATGGGCAGGGATACTTATGGCCTCTCCTTGACTCCTTATAATTATCCAAATTTGAGGCTGAAGTCAATGAATGTTTTATACGACAAACAGGAGAAACCATTGTATATTACAGTCCACGACGATATGGATAATTTGAATTTGATTGGAAATTCAATGCCAATTAGTTTAGAAAGGCTCAAGGAGAAAATGCGGTGAGTTTGGAGAAGATTAAGGAGAATTTATGCTTTCATGGTGGTGTATAATATAAAGTAATGACTTTAAAACTAAAAATAGGCTATTGATATTGCCAGGAGGCATTGTTGCATTGAAAATTGAATTGGAATTTGTATTCAATAATCCCTTAGCGTTTATCGACAGAAAATTTCGTTATAATGAAAGGTTTCCGGATCTTCGATTTTTTTTACTTTTCTTTTAATGGGCACGAAAAAATTTTTATCGTATACCACCATAAGAAGCTACATGTTAATTTTAGAGAGAAATTCGAGTTAGGCCAGATTCTAATCGAAGCTTGCGCAACAATAAGACCAGATGGAAAGCTAATAATGAACACTTTATGGGCAGAAAACCCCGAGGCAGATTCGGATCTTTTCGTCTTCGACGGCGATGAAAAGAATCCAGAAAAATTTCTGAGTCCCACCAGTCTACCCATTAGTTTTTGTGGATTTAGGTATAAAGTAAGTCAACAAAATTACTACTATTTAACGAAAGATTTTAATATTTAAAACCAAAACAATGTTTATTACCATTTAGGGAAAAGATCAGTACTTGTTGGTGACAGTCCGGCCAAAAAGGCGAGTGGAAATGCAGGTTTCTCAAGTCAAATTACTCTTCAACAAGCCTCTAAATGAATGTCTAAAGGAAGATAAAGAGCTAGCTGGTCGATTTTTTGTTGCTCAGAAGTTCACAATCCACTATTCCGGCGACACTGTAAGATTTGATACAATTTCCACACCAAATGTTGTTACTTTTGGGGATACGGGGTTCGCGGGAGAATTTATACGATGAAAGGTATCCGACGACTAAAAATACAGGTTGATATTTGGTTTTAAATTGATTAAATATGCTGTTTAGCACTTATTTCTAAGATTTTTATAAAATCCATAGTGTTGATACTTAAAATTTTAGTTAAAATGCTCGGCCATTTACTGGTATCAGCACGGTGCGGCTCATCGAATTACTGTAACCAACAATACCGTATTGCAAGATCACATGGCAAAACGAGAGAACTTTACAAAATACAATTCACTGACTCCGAAATCAGTCTCCATTGCCAACAACTCCATGGTAATTTTGTGGAGTAACCTGCCGATTTGGCCATTCCCTCCGGCCCCTTCATTATTCACTTATGACCGGTAATTTTTCAAGTTTTACTATTTGAGTATCATTCTTGCTTCAGACCCATTCCATTTCAATACATTTCTGGAATGAATATGGAGTTGCCAACCGATTTATTGAGTTATCTGAACAACCGGGTCGTAACTTTTATGGAAAAACTTGATATTCCTGGATTGTCGTTGGCTTTGGCTAAGAATGAGTTACTAAAATTGGCTGTTTGTGAGTTTTAAGGGTTCAAAATGGAAGGTTTTAATAAAGATTTATTGATTTTGATATAAAAATTTATATTAACCATGACGGAAATTAATAAATAATTTGCTAAATCTTTTTAGCATTCGGATATTCCGATGTGATTAAGAAAATGACGCTGACTCCAGACGATAAAATACGAATAGGCTCGATTAGTAAGACAATTACATCGACCGGAATCTTCTTATTGGTCGAAAGCGGAGATCTGGGAATTGACGAAAGAGTCTTCGGGTTTGCTGGCATTTTTGGTAAGAGAAGATTTTTTTTGCAAAATTAAATTTATTTTCTCTGTCATTTCTAACAGTTTTCCCACTTTTATTTGAGACAGTAAATTCAAATTTAATTGTCCCGCCATTTTGGCATTCTGTTTCAAGATATTAATTTTACATTTTTATGTCGTAGCGAGGCGATTGATACTCTGAATAGGTCATGCTCTTACAATTTTTCAGGAATGGATATGGCCGTCAACGACTCTTATCCCCGCTATATCGATGAAATCACAGTCCGTCATCTTCTCTCTCACACCGTTGGGG
Organism: Bursaphelenchus mucronatus; assembly: GCA_025436335.1. Taxonomy (NCBI): domain Eukaryota; kingdom Metazoa; phylum Nematoda; class Chromadorea; order Rhabditida; family Aphelenchoididae; genus Bursaphelenchus; species Bursaphelenchus mucronatus. The sequence goes on from CM046356.1 coordinate 7,781,815, forward strand.
CTTGGTCCAATGTGGGCGATGACCCGATTTTCAAATCTGAGAAGACGTCAGTGACTGAAATGATACGCGAAACTATCTCTAAACATCCACTGACCAAACCTCCAGGGCTTGAGTATCAATACTCGAATGTAGGATATGCAATCCTGGGGAAAGTAATTGAATATAGGAGTGGAATGCCATATAATGAATTTATAAATCGAAGGATTTTCATTCCCATCGGGCTGGGACGGCAGATGACGTTGAGTGGGAAGTTTAGGGCTCCCCTGGAGTAAGTTTTTCAATAAGATTTAGTTTTTTCTCTGCAAATTTGTGTAGTTTAACGACTAGTTCCATTTTAGAGGATCGGTTCTCTACTACGCGACACCAGATTCCCCTGACGATCCCTACGATCTTCCCCATCCATCAGTTCTTGAGGCCTGTTGTGGATGGGTTTTATCGCCTTCAGATACCGTTAAATTCTTAACCCATGTCGATGGATTCCCTTTGAAGAAGGATATAATCCGTCCAGAGTCTTTTTATCAAATGGGATCACCCACAAGACAGTCCAATTACACTTATGGATTTGGTTGGTCGATTAATGAACGGGGATTTAATGGGAGATCTCATCAAGGACAAATGCCTAGCTCACTCAGTTTCTTGGTCCGGACGGACAGTGGAATCGAATTGGCTATTTCGATGAATAGAGTGAGTAAATTTGAGTAATAATGTCATCCTTGTGGAGAACTCTATATTACACAAGACTTCAAGCAAAACATCTTGAATTTAGTGGACTTAAAAGCGCTTTCAGATGCTTAAATTGATGATGACGGAACATTAAAAAATATTTTGTGCATTTCTACTTTCAGTATCCCCAACGATTCATCGGTGACACAGAACTTGCCTATCTTGCTCATCACATCACCTCTCTTTTTGAAGGCCCCGACCTAAACGGGATCGACCATTTTATGGACAACGAAGTTGTCGTATACTAGAGTATTCCGCCGTGTTTAATTTTTGATCTCGAAGTAAAAATTCACTGGTTAAATTCATATTTTCTATTACAATGTAATACAAAGCCATTTACTCGTTGTTAAAGCACAAAAATGTAACTGTCTAAGTATTGGCGTTGTCATCGCTTCCCGGCACACTGTATGGCGTCGTATATTTCCTCGGACGTCCTCTTCCCCTTCGAATTGTTGGCTGAAAGAGTTGACCCAGGTCAAGTGTTTCCTTGTCTTGCACAAAGACAGTTGGTACCTGTTTGTTGATTTCGTTGACACAATCGTTCCAGTTCTTCAGCTCCTCGGCCCGAGTTTTGGGCTTACTGTAGAAAGCGAGAATTTTCCGGAATTCTGCCACTTTTTCCGGATCCCTTTCCTCGAGGCGATTGTAATATAAAGCGGCCGCGAAGAGCTTGAAATTAAGGACTCCACCGAATCTTTCAGCAGTCTGGGCCGACTTCCAAAGCTTATCGCAGTCGCTTTGGGATGCGAATTTAAATTCAGGTTTGGCGGGGACGAAATTGGAGGTCTGAGATCTGGTGGATAAGACATTGCTGGTGGTTATGGGAACTAAAAACATTACATTCGTTCTTTAAATTGTAAAATCATTAACTTTTATTAGGATCTGGTTTAAATTCGAAAAATCATCAATTTTAACTCAGATCACCGATTTAAATAAAAATTACAATAAAAAAAATTTAACTGTAATCGAGACAATGAATAATCTTACCAGAAGTTGTCGCAGTAGTCGGCAAATTCACTTCATTTGGCTCGGTTTTTATAATAGTTGTAACCGATGTTGTAGTAGGCGTAAGAACGTATTCGTCATCTTGATCTGACACGGTTTGTTTTGATTTCGCCGGTGTCGATGGATTTACAGTGGAAGTAGAGGCAGCTTGAACAATTTGGACCGGAATCAGATTGGCTGCAGTCGTGATAGTAGACGACGTTGGCAAATGTATTATTTTAGGAAAGGTTTGAACCGATTGGGTCGAAGAAAGAGTATTGATGTCCCGATTTGAGATGATTCCATTCCATCCTGATCTGGCATGGACAAGTTCTGTGAGTTTTTGAATACTCTCTTGTTGTTTTACAATTAAGTCATGCGCATTATGAAGTTTAGCAAAAGTATTCAAAAGGAGATCTTCCTGACGGATCAATCGCTTTTCCATTTGCGACATTCGGTCGTTTAGAATGCGGAGATCGTCGGTGGAAACTGAAAATGTAAACTAAATTATGGGATGGCCTGTAAAATACAACAGCCCGTTTTTATTAGCCAATGACGGACTTTATGGAATTTTCAGGAAATCCCAAAGATCAAAATCTTTTATTCCTTTGAAAAAAAGCCAAAATTGATGACTAAACTAACCTGAGATGTACAAATTACTGGGATCCAAGGCGATGGGGGCCATCGTATTTACTTGTGCCTCCTTATTGGTGGTATCCATTACATTTGCAACTCCATTGCAGTTATCTTTCTCCATCAAGAGCCGATTCGCGTATTCAATTGCATCCTCCTTATTCCCAAAAAGTCCTTTGATCACACCGCTCTCAGTTTTTCCGTCAAATTGAACTGTTAAAGTCCCATCCGAATTTAAATTTCCATCCAAATACGTGTGGCCACAAACAATGAAATGGTCGGACTGAGGAAGATGTACGACAATGAACTTATCGTCCTGTTCTGAGCTGGTTGAGGGGTCCATCCCTAGAATTTGGATAAAAAATTTATATTATTCTAGGTAAGAGGCTCGTACAACGCAAAAATAATATTAAGGAGAGAAAAATACAAAGTGATTTTGCTTTCTAAAATACGGAAGTCGACATAATCTTTCGAAAAAGAACAAATACTACAATGTATCGCTACTATTTAACAAAAACTGAATAGCTTTTTCAAAAAGATCATCACTTTTCGGCAGAAAATCAAGTTTTTCAAAAATACTCAAACGCGTTTATATTCAAAACAAATCAAATAATTTTAGTAAAAAATGCTTTATTTTGAAAGACCCACTAAATCAAGGTGTTTGAATACGAAATGCTCCTTTCAGACCCGCAATCTGACCCATTAACCCACAAATCTCGCCAGATTTTATATTATACTAGACCCATTGCCCGTCTTTTTCCTCGATTCGTATCGAAATTCAAAAACATTTTAATTCGAGGCCTCAAAATCAATTTTTTGGGGGTCCGAATATATTTTTCCCCCTTACGAGATATTTGTGGAAAGAAGGCGGACCCAAAACGCCGTTTTTCTTGCATTTTCTGTCCGCTCTCTCGGTTTTCCGCGATCTCTCGGCGGTGTGCAGCACAACGCCCCGTCTCGCGTTTATTTTCTCCATTTTTCGTCGCTCTCCGAATTTGAATCTACAATTCGCTTGCAGAAAACTCAAAGGGGAGATGTTCTGGCCAAAATTTTTTTAGGATTTGGGTAGGGTAATATAAGAATTATGGGAATTTAAAAGCTAAGACTGCAAAAATGGATATAAATGTGTTGGGAACAGAGTAATGACCATAATTAGTCGGGAAAAACAATAAAACAATTCAAATTTCAAAGAACGTTAGGGCACTAAATTTATGTTTTATCCGATTTTTCCTGATTTCAAAAAAAATTATTTGGAAAAATAGTGGATAAATGAGTAATAACAAATTTTCTTGTCATAAAGAACGGGATTGCAATAAAAAATGACCAAAATTGCAGTGAATCCTGTTTATTTTCCCTCCTCATTCTATAATGGATATTTATTTACAGCCTTGGCCAAATTCCTGGCCTTTTCCACCATCAGCCGGGGTTTTAATTTGGCAACCATGTTGGAAATAAACCGAGGAATGGGAAGGTTGAGATCAGCGCAGAAGATCATCATAAATTTTGTGTTATTTTGGTCGATTGGTCTAAAATAATAGCCTCCCAAGTATTGTTTTGTCCGCACGAATCCTTCCTGAGGTCCCCATCTTCCGTGCTCAGTGCCGGTTGAGCCCATTATTACTGAGCCATCGTCTTGGCGATAGACCTAAAGTAACTTTTTAGTCATCAAAAAATTGTCATCAACAATATTAGAGTAGATAATACAGACAAAATGAAAACAAACTTACACTTGTGGCATCAATGGCATCTCTTGACGCCAATGCCAAGCGTTTTTTCACAACATGCCGTATAACAAATGTCTGGAAACGTTAAAAATGATTAGAAACTACAGAACCGAGTTTATGCTATATAAATTTAAAATCAAAGTATTGCTCACTTCCTCACTCAGCCGTTCGATTACATTAGCCATGGCTAACATTTCGTCCCATTTTACTCGAAACTCAAACCAAGGAAATAGTAATCTCTCCAGGTGTTCTACTGATGTCTAAAATCAAATATTTTTCATTGGTATTACAAGACAATAATTAGCTTACCGGTAGATCCATGACCAACATGAGCATGTTCTCTTTGGCTTCCTCAAACTCCATCGACCTCCTTGAATACACTTTAACATCGGCCTCATCCCATTCTAATTGTGACCAGCACTCTGCCCAATCACTTTCCACCAACGTCTTTATTTGTGAGCAAGCCCTTTGGCCCAATTCAATATATTCGAATTCATTAAGAGTCTCCGGCATCTAAAACATAACGGGAATAATAGGGATTGATTTTATCATCACGTTGTAACTTCTTTAAAATGTCGAGAACATCTTCGTGGAACTTGAATCCACAGATCGCGGGAGATATGGCGACAAGTAGCCGCCTTTATGAAATTCGGTCTCCAATAATATAATGTCGACCTGCAGTGCGCGCCTTTTGTACGCGCAGCAGCGATTAAGAGAATTGGAGGTTTTAAGGTCAGCGAGGGGCTGTTAGGGTATAGTTAGAGGGATCGAAAAGGGATCAATGAACGAACAAATGACCGTTTGTTAGTTTAAAACAACTTGGATCCAGTTACAATTTTAAATTATCTAAACCACAACACTTTTAGATATCTACTGATCAAACCGAAATAAAACCGACGGCAAAAGCCGAGGTTTTCAATCAAAATGGCTCAAAAAGAATCGCCGAATGGATGGTAACAATGCCATGGCAGAAGTCGCAGCTGAACGGCTCCAAAAAAATGAGTTTAGGCGAGGGAAAGGCAGCCTGTTTTTTTGAAACCAGTTCAATCAAAAGAATTTAAAGATTACATATCGCGAGATTATGTCATCCATGGTTTGTGATGACATAACTATCTCGATCGCTTTCATCTGTTAAGCCGAGCGGAACAGTTGAAGAAATGGGCTGAGCGGAGAATTCATGTTTATTAATTTACGATCAAAAGTTTAGGGGAAAAGTTCAGAGAAGTGAGAGTAAAAGTTAGAAAAGGCCTTTACTTCACGAAAACAAGACCCATTTAACCCTCAACGAACAGCTTGCCGGTCAATTCGTGAACGCTGTAATAAAAACGGATACGTAAAACACAATTCTTGTCGATTTTTGTGACCATCAGATAACAACAGAACAAAATAAGACGAAAACACAAAATAATTTATATATTATATTATAGCACTAAAAAAGTACTAGTAAAGGATTTTTCGTTTCACACTCGCAACTTTTATGTATTATAAATACATTAGCTCGCAATAAACGACTGTTTACTGAATTAAGTATACAGGCAACCAAACCAACATCCGATGTTCTTACATTTGAGTTTATTGGATTAGGAGGTGGAACTTTTACATAGCGAATTTATGACTTCTGACAATAAAAAATTAAATAATTAATGCAATTTTTGAGGTAAAAATATCCATGATTTGATCAAGTTTGTGTTGTTGATTATTTAAAAATTTATTTTATTCCGACAGGTCGTTTGTAAATATTAAAAACCGCCATTTTGACCTAAATCTTCTCAGCATGTGATTGCCCTCCGAGTCCCACCACGATTTCCCTGATTCTTCAAAATCGTTGGCATTCCGTATCAGCATTTTCGGCTTTTATTCTCGAGTTTTAGCGCGCGTATTTTGTAGTCAGAAATGTCGTAAATTTACAATTCATAGCCGTGTTTTCATGAATTTTACTCTCTTTCTTATTTATATGTTGTTTTAGATATAATTTCCATCTGGTCGCTTATGTCGTAATGGATCAGAGCGACGTTGTTCCAGTCGATAAACCGCTCGCAAAGTGGCGAGAAGTCCAAGTAGCTGCTCCTCCTTCGCCATTGTAGGTGTTTTTAATTTATTTTTTGATAATTTAGACTCTAAATGTTGTTTTTTTCCTTATAAGAAGAGAAAATCCTAAATTTATAAGAAAACGGAAGAAATGGATTACTGTAAAAATTCTTAATGAGATGCATGTGTCTTCGTGTTGCTTTTTTTGTGGATTAAATTGTATTGATATTTGACTAGAATCTTTTTCAGACCTCGTCATGGACATAAAGCAGTCGCTATCAAGGACTATATGATCGTATTTGGTGGTGGAAATGAGGGTATTGTGAATGAACTCTACGTATTCAACACGCACACGAATATTTGGCACAAGCCCGTTGTTCGAGGAGAGCCAATGCCTGGTCTCGCGGCCTTTGGAATGGATACTGATGGAGAAAAGATATATATTTTTGGTGGAATGCTCGACCCAAAGAAGTAAGAGGCTTGTTATTCAATTCTAAGAGTTTTTAACATTTCTCGTACCATGTTTGGAGTAGTTTTTGTCTAACATAATATAAGATGATTTCTAAAGTAATATAAATTTTCTTGTAGATATTCCGACCAATTTTATGAGCTGGACTCGAGACGTTGGGAATACCGTAATCTGAGAATTCGAGCCCCTAGAAACAACGATCCCTCCCCGTGTGGTCGTCTTGGCCACACTCTAAATATTGATCGAGATAGAATAGCCTATATTTTTGGTGGAATGGCCCGAGATGAAGATGGATCTGTCAAGTATTTGGACGATCTCTACATGCTCGATCTTGCTCCAAACAAACCCTTGACTTATGAGAAGATCGAGGCTGGCCAAGGTCCATCTCCGAGAGAGTCCCATACCTCAACTTTATATGAAAATGATAAACAAAAGTTCCTTTTTATTTATGGAGGGATGAATGGAGATCGTCTCGGAGATATGTGGATCTTGGATTTGGTCCATTTTGCATGGAGAGAGATCCAGCCTCACGGAGAGATTCCTAGACCAAGGTCCCTTCATTCAGCCAGTCTGGTGGGAGATAGGTAATCATTTGATGTTTTAAATTCTATACTGTGCAAAAGTAGTGAATCGGCATCAAAAATCCCGCGAAAATGTATGAATTCAGTCAGTTTCTGGACTTTAATAATGATGGATAATTTAAAAAATCTAACCAATCTCATTGCAGAGTCTTTGTATTCGGTGGATGGGTCCCAGTCACCCCAGAGGACGTGCCCCAAGAGGGTTCAGGCTACCTAGATTGGCGCTGTTCCAACGATATATACTCGTTCCACGTTCTCAACAATCGATGGGAAACCTTCCAGGAGGCTGTCACAGATGAAAAAAACTCGTTGCCTAATGCTAGAGCTGGGCACTCGGCTTGTGTAATCAACAATCGAGTTTATATTTGGTCGGGAAGAGACGGAATCAGAAGGGCAGGGTCAAGTGTAATATGTTGCAAAGATTTCTACTTCCTCGAAACACAGCCTCCCGCCACTCCAGGCCCAATTCAATTGGCTAAAGCAACTCTCGACACGATTGAAATTACCTGGCCGGGGATTCCAAATGCTGATTCTTATCATGTGGAGGTCAAGAAATTGGGACCAGATGATCAAGGTGAGATTTTTATTTAGATTTGAACATCTTGTGAGTTACGGGAAGGGTTAAGAATTGTCAGATATAACAATAATTGTTTTAATTTCAGCCCAATCTCATCGACGGATCATGTCTCAACAGAATGGCCAGAGAATAAAACGAATCCATGTCCCCGGATCCACTCCTCCAACTCAATCCGCCAATCCAAGAGCTATTCCCTACCGTCAGATCACTCCGGATGGCCGAGTCTACACTCGCCCTGCAGGCATCGCCTACCGGACTCCCCACTCCCAGCCTCTTCCAACTACCGCCGCCTATTCCAATGGCCATCCCCCATCTCCAGAGAAGGCCCAATATCAGCAATCCTATGCTCCTCAGACCTTGTCCACCCCGTATCAGCGGACCCAGCCAACATTGGAGGCTCAAATGCCCAGCAATATTCTGGAAGACCCGGAACCCGAGTCCAGTTTGACCGAACAGAAGCTGGAGGATCCCGCAGATATATCCCTATCGGATAAACCCGCTCCTCTCCTGGATCCGGCAAATATTTCACTTGAATCCGAGAAACCTCAGACCGCAGATAAACCCCCACAGGACCCGGGACTCTCAACAAATCCACCGGAACAACCAAGTCTCAATGAAAGTCAAATTTCTGGAAATGAGACTACACCACAAGAACCCGCAGAACCCAATCCACCAGAATCGGAAGCAAAACCGACTGTATCAGGCTTTGTGGAACCAAAATCAACTCCCGAAGCCTTTATATCGCCAACGCTGCCGCCTTCAGAAGCAGCGGAAAGTCCTCAGGTAAGAAATTGTCGTTTAATTATATTGTACTTGACAAAACCAAACAATTTTTTGGAATTTTCAGATCTCACCTCAAAAACCTCGTCAGCCGGAATGGTGCTACGTTGGCCAGACTCTGAGTCCCACATTCAAGGTTGTCGAGTACTTCCAAGAAACGCCTGAGGGGCAGAAGAGCGTTAAATTGGAATCTGGATTCATCTACCAATTCAGGGTCAGCGCTGTAAATATCTGTGGCAATAGTCCATGGTCTGACCCTGTTTCATACAAAACTGGGGTCCCTGGATTCCCGGGAGCCCCCTCTTCCATTAAGATATCTAAAGGCGACAACTGTGCCCATCTCAGTTGGGAGCCCCCAACAAATCCAAACGGAGTCATAGTAGAATATAGTGTGTACCTGGCGATGAAACCCAATGTCGGAGGAGAGAACAACTCCTTCCTCAAGGTCTATAGTGGTACTGAACCCTCGTGCACAGTCGATGGACAATTCTTGGAAAAGGCTTTGGTGGACGCCACACCAAAACCAGCAGTTATTTTCAGAATTGCGGCTAGAAACCAGAAGGTAAGTTGATAAAAATAAGAAAACGGAATGAGAAGCAATCTATTCAAACGTTCTTTTGTCGAGACCAATCTCTGATTTCGAAAAAAACGGGTCTATCAATGAGAACTTTTATATTATACTTGATGACTCATCTTTCCAGGGATACGGCCCGGCCACCCAGGTCCGCTGGCTCCAAGAAAACCGCATCCCGGCCCCAATGTCGATCCAACTCCAACATTCTCAGCCCCATCCTTCCACTTACACTCGAATAGCACCCTCATCTCTGCCCCCACCCACCTACACCAAGAGAGTCCGGATCGAATAAATCTTTAAACACTTTGTCATTTTAATATATACCCTGACCTCAAGCTGTAGAATATAGCGCGCTATATTGTGAAACACTGTAATAAACATATTTTTACAAACGCAAAGAGTTGGACTTGATTTTAGCAAGAAAAGAACGAAAAACAAACTTTTAGAAATGTTCGATCGTATAAAATTCTCCTAGCAAGCAGGGCGCAGCTCGAGGATAGCTGAAATTAATTTGGCGCCCTTTTCAACGCGTTTTTCTGTGAGAACAAGCTAGCAGTTGCGAATTCCCGAATTGTTGGTGCGAGAGGAGATTCAGTGATTTAATCAGTAATTCAAGGTGAATCTTTCCATTTCTGGTGCTGCCGACATCAAGAGACACACATGGAGTAAGTTTGTCGATTTTTTGATGATTTGTCGTGATTTCAAGTGGTTTTAGCTTTCAGTTTTTCCCTGGGAAACAAAAATTAAGTAGTTGAATGCATGAAAACAGCAAACTACATCGATTTTACATCAGTTTAGCCCATATTGTAAAAACAAATTCAATATTTTATGCATAACGGTCTTCATCTTTCAGTTTTTACACTCCTTACGACCTCATCAAAGATGTGGGTGACAGCTTCTACGAACAGATGCAGTCAAAAAAATGGACGGAGCGAAAAGAACCAATCGAGAAATTGGTGGGAATCGTAGACAGAAACCCCAAATTGGTGCCCAATGACAGCGAATATCATCGACTGATTGATGAGCTGAGCAAGGTAAGGCCTTCTTTTTGTTTTTTTGTTGGATTTTAGACTGACCATTGGAGCTACTTCTGAGAATTGACATTTGATATTAAACATCATGTATAATATTAAAATATCTTTTTTAGATCTTGGCCAAAGATGCCAACATTATCGTCGCAGCATTGGCAGCACAACTGCTAACTCGGATTGCTCGTGGGTTGGGAAAGAACTTCGAGGTTCATGCATCCAGTGTGATTGGAATCTGCTTGACCCGATTGAAGGAAGTGAAAGCTAGTGTGAAGGAGCCCTGCTGCGAGTGTTTGGACGCTTGCTATGAGACCACGGTAGGTCGGATTACGTTTGATGAGAGTTTAGTAAAAATTACGATTTTTTATTATATTAATTTAGACCTTTGCCAATGCCATTGAACCGATCAAGGAAGCCTTGAATTCCAAGGCGGTAGGGACTCGACTACAAGCTTGTGAATTCTTCAAGCGATGCTTTCTACAAATCGACTTTCAAACTGCGAAGAAATGCAGTAATGCCACCAAAGAAGCCGTAGAATCGTTGTGTAAAGTAAGGTTAAAATATATTTTTGAAATTTTTCCGTTTTTAGCTTGCACTTGGGTCAGACCCGGCACTTCGAGATGCGGCCATGCAGGCATTGGCTGCGTTTATGAGAGCCATCGGGAAACCAATCGCTGCGCCTTTATTGGAATCAGTTGCTCAAGACAAATTGAAGATGAATAAGGTAAATTAATGTGCAACTTTGTTGGTTTGCTGAATGTTTTGGGTTTATAGCTCCAAATAGGGATGTAACTGCCTTTTTGCAGGTTGACGAGTACTACGAGAGCTTTATTGTGCAATTCCCTCCACAACAAGCGCCTCCGAAGCCCGCGGCCCAACCAAAAGCTGCTCCAGAAGCCGCCCCAGTGAAGAAAACCGCGTCATCTACCTCACAGCCAGCAGTACAGCCTCCGGAAGAAGACGATGACGACTTTTTGGCCCCCTTCGACCTTGTTCCTCACTTAACTGATGCATTTTACGAAGGACTTCAATCAAAGAAATGGTCGGAAAGGAAAGAACCCTTGGAAAATCTGAGTCAAATCATTGAGAAGAATCCCAAGTTGAAGCCAAATGACAGCGAATTCCATCGACTCATAGATGAGGTGTCGAAAATCTTGGCTAAGGATTCGAATATCTTGGTAACAGCAGCCGCAGCAAGCCTTTTGGCTAGAATCGCCAGAGGATTAAAGAAGAATTTTGAAGTTCATGCATCCTCTGTGATTGCTATTTGCTTTTTGCGACTCAAAGAGGTCAAACCGGCGGTCAAGGAACCTTGTACGGACTGTTTGGAGGCTTGTTATGTGACTACTGTAAGTAATTTATTTTACATTAGATGAGTAAGATGCAACTTTTGATTTTGGTTGGTTACTTTTTTATTGTTTTAGAGCTTTGCAGCTGTCGTTGAGCCTATCAAGGAGGCGCTGATAACAAAGGCACCTGGAACAAAGCTTGCGGCATGCGAGTTTTTTAAGCAATCCATGTTGAAGATTGACCTCCAAACCGCAAAGAAGTCCTCACAGAATACGAAATTGGTAGTAGATCAGCTGGTGAAGCTTGCCATGGGCTCGGATCCGGCCTGCAGAGACGCTGCGATGCAGGCATTGGCCGCGTTTATGAGGGCCGTCGGGCAACAATTGGCCATGCCTTTGCTGGGAGAAGTTCAAGGAGACAAGCTGAAGATGGCAAAAGTCGAGGAATACTTTAATGCATATGTTCAGGAATACCCTCCAGTGACTGCAGCAGCTCCGACACCGGCTCAGAAGGCGCCAGAGAAGAAGGTTGTTCGGCCGGGACAACGACCAAACAAGGTGGGATTTGTTGATGTTCTACTTGATATTAACTTGGATTTTGGAGAAGATTGTGGTTGTTTTGAGTTTGAAAGTGGGTTAGATGGTATTGATAAATTTTCTGAAACACACGAGATATGAATTGTAAAAGGTTTGGGTGAAATGGTCAATGTTACAAAATTTTGACCATGTATAAGGTCAATTGCTTTGTTTTTCTTTGTGTTCAGTGAGGAATTAATAGGTTACGAGTAGGCTGAACAATGTTCCGACTCATGAAGACGCGAATGACTTGATTTTTAAGCTTTTGAGTAGTTATGTTATATTTTCCTAGGTAAATGTCTACAATTTTATTCTGCAAGATGCAAGTTCTAAGAGGAGAAGTTCGCTTTTGATGAGAAAAATGCTGTTTTTGATCTTGTGCTTTTGCTTTTTGATTACTTTTTGTCAGTTTCACCAATGTTTTGTCGATGATATTAACCATGTGTTGTTTTCAGCCAAGGCCCGTGGAGGTCGTGGAAGAGACCCCAATCGAGAGCCGAACCCGCACCCCGACTCCGGAAAGCCCCATGTGAGTAAAGCACGGAAATAGCCTTTCTTTTCCGTTTCAGATCATATTCGGATCGCGGTTTTTGTGGTTTAAGGGATTTTCGCCAACTTTTTGGGGAAAATGGGATTTATTTTGTTAGCTCAAGTATAAGGAGATTATTTCAGAGACGTGCAAGAAGTATACAGACCGGAGCCGGCCTTCGTTGAGACCCCCATGGTACGCCAAGCCAGATCGGCAGCAGCTCCGAAGATGGAAGAGCTGGGCGATTATCTGAAGAAATGCGCCGGGGTACCGTTGGAATCCTTCCTCAATTTGAGCTACCAACTTCCTAAACCCAACTCGGACCACTCGATGAAAGAAGTAGGTTTTGAATGAGCTTTTCATATTTTTTGGAGTCCTTTTTATATTGCACTTGGCCATAGTATATTTTTTTTGTTGTTTTTAGATGCTGGACAGCGCTACAGTGGAAAAGGACAAGTCAGATCCGAAACTGGTGCTCTTGGATGCCCTGAAAGCCCTGAATTCGACGGATTTGGTTGTGGCCAACGGCGCTGTGGTCGATTTGTTTGGTCTGGCTCAAGATGCGATCGACGCCAAACTCTTGGCTCCAAAAACTGAAGGAATCATTGACCCGATTGGACTTCGTCTCGCAGAATGTGCCGAATTCTTAGCCTCAGACCCATCGCCGACCCAGCAACAGGACGTCGAAAACTTTTTGAAGAACGCTTCCAACTTTTTGCTTCGATTATTACCTCAAAAGGATGTGGCCAAGAATATAAACCCGGATCTCTTCAACAAACTCTTCCGCCCACTGTTCGAATTGTGGTCTCTGGATAATGTCAAGTCTGAAGGAAAGTCTTCCATCAGACATGTGGCCATCCAATTGGCCGAGAATGTCTCCCCGAATGTTGTCTGTGTTTGGTTGGCGCAAGCCATGTTACCTTTGCTCAGAGAAGTTGGAGAAGTGGAAAAAGAAACGGGAGAAACGGATTATAAGAAGACCAAACCTGGAGCAGAGTTCCACTTGCTTCTTCAAACGGCTAATAAGGTCGGGTTTAGGAAGATTTTGAGAGTTGTGCATTTGAGGGAAAACATGAGGAATTGAGTTCTAAAAATGGGTCCAAATACTTTTTTGGCTAGTTTTTGGTGAATACAAAAGAGAGCAAATAGTACGATGAACTGTTTCAGGTAGTAGAAGTCGTCCGAGAGGATCCTCAACGGCCTCTGAACCATCTGGAAATCCATCGGTCATTTGCGCCAGTGACGGAATTGGCCTTGAACAAGTCAATTTTCTCGGCACAGAGTCAGATCAGGAATTCAGTGGTGGGTGTGGTCCAGCGATTCATTCAGCCGTGCGTCGAGAAAGCGGTCTCCGCGGCAGTCCGGTTGAGTTCGGAACATCCAACTTACTCCAGCTACACCATCAAGTGTGTGAATGCATTTTTCAACAGAACTATCGAACAAAATGCAGCGAAGAACCCGGAGTACTTGACTAAACTTTTGTGGACGTCATTGGAGAAGTTTAGAGACGGAAGTAAATATCAGGAGGTGGGATTTTGACTTTGTTTTAGGTTGATATAAGCTAATTATGCAAGGATATCGATTTTTTAGGTATTTTTTGATGAATTATAGAGTAAATTGGGGACTGTTAACTCACTTTTTGATTCAGATTTTTCATGTATAATATAGAATTTTGTTTAATTTTGATTTTTTAGGCTCTTGACACTTTGTATTTGGTCCATAAACTGATGAAATCGGATGATTCCTGCAAGAAGGCGTACCAAGCACAATGGGACAAGTGTATGAAGCATTCAATCTTCGATGAAGTGGCCATTGATATCCTCCAAAAATACGATGATGTTCTCAAGGAAAATCGGGATTTCGATGTCCATGCATACGTATTCGACAAATATATTGATGACGAGACGAAGGAATTGTATCAAAGGATCAGCAATTTGTGCCGGAATTTGAAGAATTCCCCGAGCATCTTTGGCGGTCAGGTCCCAACTTCATCGGGACAAACCGGAACTAATGGACAAAGTGTAAAGTCAAATTTCTTAAAGGTAAGGGAGTATAAAGAGAATTGAAGGAGATAGTGGAGTCGGATCGAGAGGATGAAGCGATTTGGAGGGAGCTTTCGGGAATTTAGGGCTGTTTTTGGCATGTGTAATATAATGTTGGAAGCAAAGGTTTGATTAGTATGGATTTTGGGAGTAGATCTAAGGCCTTTTCAAGCAACTGATTTATTTTTTAGTGTTTAGAATAATAGTAACGATTTTTTTCATTTTTTATTTTTACTTTTCAGGACATGAAAAGGTATTCCCATCCGCTGAACCAATCGGTCGTCGAGGAGAACAACGAGAACACTCTCCAACTGTTCAAGGGCCAGAAGACCCCCCAACGGGCAGAAGGGACCGACTTTACCGAAGATTTATTTAAAACAATTTCCAAAAAACGGCCTGCTTGTGTCCAACCGACCGTCCAATTGGAGAAGAGAACCCTCGACTTTGTGACCCGCCCCTCCATCCCAGAATAACACAAAACCCCTAAGGAAATCTCTCCGTCCAGCTTCACTAAGTGCAAATTGAAATGATTGCGGGACTTGTGAAATACGGCTATAGTAATACTCGCTTCAGAAAGTAACTGTATCTCTTTGTAATTGTATTTACTAACCCTCAAATCATTGCCTAAAAATAAAGTTTTATGAATGGAAAGAGATAAGAATTCGATTTATGGGATGCGGAATCACTGTCATAGTGAAACATGAACTCGCAACCGAGAAGCACGACTTTCAAGCTCATCGCCCACATCTTCATAGATTACAACGTCGGCCGGAGAGTCCGTGCTGAACCTCAACTTCACCAAGATCTTGTCTCCATCGGCCCAGCCTTGAAGTCGCTACCGAATATGGCTAACAACATCTGCAGAAAGTGTAATTGCGACAAGAAGAAATAAAGAAACAAGGTGTAACATCACTCACAATTGTAATGCCTCAATTGTAAATAATATAAAACGCATTTTAAAGAGTAATAATACTTTTGGAACGTCAAATGATAATGAGGCACATAGAATTTTATATCAACACTTTTTTATGACTTCATAAAGATACAGATGTAGAATAAACCATGCACAAAATGAAGTGAATGCATTAATAAGCCATGAAAACAACAACGATCAAGTTTAAAATCAACAACAAATAACAGATAAACAACATTATTCAACATTTCCTTCCTTCTCCCGACTATTTTCGGTGGCTTCTCTTTGCGCATTCTTACTCAAATCAATCCTCAATAATTCTCTCAATGCAATCGTTGCATAACAGCCCGAGGGCAAAGAGAATTTAACTCTCAATGATTGGAATTTCCCTTCTTCTGGGGATTTCAACTCTTCCTCGGTTACTGTAGCAAACGGCTCTGCATTTTGAAGAACTGTATTGAGGCTATTGTACCCAACCAGGTCGTACTGTACTTCCCTCGGCTTCTCAACGTAATTTCGGAAGGATTCGGAGACGGCAAAGTCTCTAAAATAATAAAAATTATAAAATTTATATCCAAAATATCAAGTATCACCTCCAGATTCTTACTTGTGAAGGTCGCTGAAGGCTGCCTCTGTTATATTATCCTTCTCCATGATCTCTTTGTACCATTCACCCACTAAAATTATATTACTCATGACAAAAGTATTAAAAATAACCTTCATTCGATGGAATCCTCATCCGATTTGATGGTAATGGTAATATAACATCCTCAATTTTATATCCTTTATCTGATACTTCTTTATCGACCAGGAAAATGTCTCCTTCCAACACTTTTAAGCCAAATTTCTCGGCTCTCTTCGAAGTGATTTGATTGAAAATTTTAGACTGATAAGCATGGACATATAACGACCGCTGATGCCGTGGGATCGCGAGAATAGCTGCTCTATAGTCTCCTGGCTTCTTCTCGAGTTGTTTTAGAACAATTGCTTCCACCTGGTTCCTCAAATTTCCTTGAAGTTGTTTTAGAGCTTTAGCTGAATCTTTTGTCTCGGAATATGTCTTCAGACAGTCGCCAATCGATCCTAAACCAGAAATAAAAACAAAAAACAAACATACATACCTTTAGTATTCTCCTTAGGCTCCAGGATCAAACTTACAGCAGCTTCGAAATCTTTTTGAAGGATTTTTAGACCAACATCAGCTGTCGAGACCGAAAAGGACCCAAATCTCTGTTCGCCAAAATAATTGAGGAATCCTTTTTGACTCCATTCGTCGATTCTGTGCTAAAATAAGCAGTATTAATTAATTTTAGGTAACAAAAACGAACATTTATGTCAGCAAGCCTACTATGACATAAATTTTTTGCAATCTTACTTTTAATTGCTCATCATTATACCCTGCAAACTCTCTTAAAGCAATTTCAAATCGGTTTCCCCATAAATTCCCAAGGGATAATCGTTTATCTGCATACTTCGGAGCACTAACTCTGATGCCCTTCAATCGTGAGTTCAATGCCAATAATTCCAAAGCGTCAACATGAAATCCAGAAACCCTTTGCGCAGTAATCGCTCGTCGGTCTTTCAGGCCACAATATCCAAAAGAGTCGGGAGTTCGACTAAAAATTACATTGTAATAGATAGATAATATAGAGTAAACCCGGGTGTAATATGGCATAATCACTCTCAAAGAAATGCAAAAAGTAAAAAACACTTGCTTCAAAAATTTGGAAACAATTCCAATTGCGTAACTGGTCTCGTAGTCGGCTTTGGACAAGGTGAAATGAAGATGTTCGGGGACATCCCTCGGCCAGAATTTCCTCTTTCGACCACTTGGTTTTGGCTTGAAAGCTTTAACTTCTTGACCATCCATTCTCGAATCAAAAGGACCCAAAGATCGGACGTATTCATGAAGTTCTCGACGTTCATCTTTCGACCAGCCCTAAAAAATATAAACTTCATCAAAATTTAATCCATACCGTGTCAATCAAGCTTCTGTTATACTAAAATCAAAGAAAAAACAATAAACTTCAACATACTTCGACATTGATCCCAACTTCTCCCAATTCGGCAAGTTTTCCAAGCTTTTCCTTGTCCTCTTCACTCAATTTGGTAGGTAAAACAACTTCCTTTTGCTCCTCCTTCCCTGCGGAACAACATCTTTACTTCCATCGCTAATTTGAGCAGTAGTTCCATCCGTCAACACTTCCAGTACTATGAAATCCGAATAATTCTGCTTAAAAATGCACGGCCATGGTTTGTATTCGGTGGAGTTAAGGAAAGTGGTCACTCCGATCTCCGGGCGGATCATGATCAACAAAAGTTCGGCTGAGCAAAATAAATCACTATTTCAACGTCAAATTACCAACTAAAATTCCGGTAAAACCTTTCAAAATAATTTTCGACATTTTTGCAAAAATATTTTTTTGAAATAGAATGCCAGGCCTTTTTGGCATTCATTGTTTTCGTGTCGGGGCGAATTAAAATTACTCGTTACTTGAAAGTAGGATCATACAAATGACAAAATTTGTTATATCCAATCATTCGACGTATTTTACTACCATTTGCGGCCACATGACTATTCAAAGTTTTAATATTTCAACAATAACAATAAACAACAACAAAAATATTGAGAAGTGTAACAAATAGTCATATTTTAGTGTTTTTTACCCTTTTTTTCTTGCCTGGCTCTGAATCCCCATTCACTTCATGTGTAACTCCATTCTGTGCTGGTCCATCCGTACTTTTATTCTCTATTATATTTATATTTGGCTCATCTTCTTTATTTTCTTCTTTCTCTTCTACTTTTTCTTCCTTCTTTTGTTCAAAAACTACCTCTCCAGTCTTTAAAAAGACTTCAACTGTCTTGGAGTACTTTTGTTTTCCATCATCATCCATTGAATTTATACTTTCGAGAACCTGAAATTTTATCCATGATAAAAAAATTTATCAAAAATGTTCAAAAAGGACATAAAACAAGTAACTACCTTCTGTGCAGCCAATTTCAAAGTCAATCTTGTCAAAACATTCTCAGCAACTGATCTAAATTGCATTATTTGGCTGAGATTTTCGACAAAAAGTTGCGTTAAGAAGACTTGTTCGAATCTTGTCGTTGTTGAATGCTAAAATTATACTATTAGAGATGATAACAACAAAAATTATGTTACACTTTATATTTCTTACCTTAATGATATAAGATATCCAAGTTGGGATATTCAATCTCAAAGTCATATCCATGGCGACCGTTGGATACTTTAGACATGACTTGAAGAGCTTGAGGATCTCCAGCTTGATGGATCTGTTCAAAATATTGGATGTAAAGGCGGCCATTGCTGTCTCGGCGACGTACGCTCTTCTTAACGCCATGTAATCTGATGGACATTTTACAGAAGAGGCTGCAATCTCCATAATCCACTGTCTTTCCTTGTTAAAAACAATTGAAGATGTTGAAAAGAAGAATTTGGTGAATTCAGGCAGTTTCTTTAGGTCCAAAGTTGGTTTCTGAAGAAGAGCCGACCACACTCCCTTGAACATCGGATGTAATGGATCCATTGTGACGTCAAATACTTCGCAAAGGTATCGGGTAATTGCTAAACATCAAGAGACTTCGATAAAACATATTATAACATACGAGAAACAATCCTTTCGTTCGGATGAGTGATGCTATTTTTGAGCAATTTGATAAGATAAATGAACAATGTCTTCTGAGGGAAATTCTCGGCACTGAGGTCGTTGAGATGCTTGTTAAAATCATTGAGGACTCGATAAGCGATGGCTCGAAGTTCGTCGGATTGGAAACTCAAGGAAGTGACAGTAAAATGTAGACAATTTGAAGTGATAAAACATCTCGTGGAAAGCTAAAGTAAGGAAATACAGTCTTAAAACCCTTCACAATTTAGAATAAGCCTCTTTCTACCGTAAACATACACAAAGTGTCAAAAAAATCAAAAATAAGCTGAAACTCACATCACTTCCGGGTTTGACCAATGTCAAGTACAACATGAGAACAAACCTTGGATCGTAAAGATCTGCCAATGGTTCGTTTCTATATTCAGAGGTCACCATAGAGGCTGCAGTCTTCTTGACCAACTCAGCATTAAAATATTTGAATACCTAAAAGCAAAGATTCAAAAATGATAAATTCTTACCTCATCTGGCTTCATAACGTTACTTAACGATCTTCCATATTGAATCAAGTTATCATAGTAAGCCTGGCTTTTCTCCGAGAACACTAATGGGGCAACACATCTGAAAAGAGAAATTTAAGTTGACTTTGGTCCAAAAAATGATGTTAGAATAGGTCTCACTTTAAATTGACGAATAAAGCTCGCTCTATAAACTTCAGGCATTCGAATATACATCGATCCACTTCATTCTGAGTCGCTGTGTATCTGATCAACAATTTACTCAAGAATTTGACATCAATCCTTTTGGCAACAGCTCTTCTGGCTTCGGCCTAAAATAAAATAATAAAAAATGCATCTAAAACCAAAAATGCAATATACGAATACTTACATCCTTTCTCAACAACAATAAAAAGTCCAGGAGATGCTCATAAAAGAGATCTTTCCTCTTCTTTTCACTTACAACTTTGTCATAAAAGTTGTCAAACTTGTGAAGCAAGTCCTCGGTCGATGGAATTACCTCTTCTTCAACAATTTCCTTGGCATTGCTCTTTCTTTTTCTCGAGGAACACATCGGACCGGCTAAAAAATTAGACCCAAAGGCCAAAGAAATAATATTTTTGATTTTGCAACAGAATGCCAAAATTGTTTGGCAACGGCTTGTTTACGTGGTGAATTAAATGTAGGTAGCGGTAACCAGCCAGTTTGTATTGTAAAGTAGAATTTCGATGTAGTATCTTCCAAAAACAAATAAACTTGCTAAGGCTATAACAAACAATATAAAAATTTTAAATTTTAATTCAAAGTTATATTGAAGGTAGTAGATCTCTTTAATTTTGATGTTTTATGACGCAAGCCTTGCTTACTTTCGTTAGGAAACGGATAACATCTGTATGCAAATTAATTCACGTAACTATGGCGTTAAGCCAAGCTGTTTTCTTCCCTACATGCCACTTTTCTGCGCTCCCATTTAAAAAAAAGGAAACAAATGAACAGAAAAGGAGAAAAAGGAGAGAGGGCGTTCGTAAATTTACCGGATTTGTTTTGTCTAACGGTAGTCTTGGCCTGCACTTTGCTTCAGGTCAATTTGAACTTTTTTCGCGTTTATTTTTTGTATTATAATATCTTTGGGTTACTGTAATTTAGAAAATTTAATGAAAACCTTTTTAGATCAGTAAATAATTGCTTAAAATGAGTTCCTCTTCAGTCCAAAGTGTTCATAGCCGTGGATTTCGTAAGAAATTGCAAAAGATTTTCTCCAGAAAGTCCAAAAAAGACGGTCGGCTTTTGGATACCGAGTCAGAGTCCGCTTCTTCTTCAGAATACAGAGTTCTCCATTGTCGGGCGATGAAAGATCAGGACGACAAAGAGATTATCGACAAGAAGGAAGAAAATCGTGGCAATAGCGATGACGGTAAGTTAAATTTTGGGCGAAATTTATATTGTTTTAGGCAGTATTAGTCATCTAAACTTTTTTGTCAATTTTTCGATTCATTAAGTTTATTACACAGCCTATGCTTTATTTAAACTGTTAAAAGACTTATGATGAGTTGTTATCTTTGTTTATACGATACGGATCTGCCCTAAATTTTAAAAATCGGAAGAAAAACTTTGAATGTTTTGACATTATAGGGGTTTAAACCTGTAAAATAACATTATTTGTTATGAGTTTGGAACTAACGGTTGATCAGAAAGGTAAAATACGAAGATTTGTGGTTATCTTTTACATTGTATTAGGAATTTATTTCGAAAAAAGCACAAAACTTGATTTTTTTTTGATGAATCCGAAAAAAATCGCTGGCACTTTGAATCCGTAAATACATGTGTAACTTTATGAGAGATATTGTAATGGATATGAAAGACAAACTTTTGTACAAAAAATGAGTTTTTAGACCGTTTTTTGTATAATAAAAAGTAAAATGCCATCAATTATGCCCTGAGGAGTTTATTGAACAAAATCTTTCAGACCAATCCTCATCGGACCCTTCTTCCCCACGATCCAGCTCTTCCAATGATGAAGGTCTGGTGCTCTCAGAAAACCCTTCCTCGGTGAATCCCAACAAAAAACGAGCTGATTACCTTTCCTGGGACGAATTTTTTATTGGAGTCGCTTTGCTGGCCGCCCAAAGATCCAAGGATCCCTCAACTCAAGTGGGCGCCGTGATTGTGGATGACAATAGCATCATCGTCGGAGTTGGTTACAATGGAATGCCCCGAGGCTGTGATGATGATGACATGCCCTGGGGAAAAAATGAAGAGGATCCGTTGAAGAACAAATACTATTACGTGTGCCATGCAGAGATGAATGCAATTGTAAATAAGAAAAGTGCGATCCGAGATGCGACAATCTACGTGACCCTGTTCCCTTGCAACGAATGTGCCAAACTTATCATTCAATGTGGGATCAAGAAAGTGGTTTATATGAAGGACAAGCCGCAGAAGAACGAAATGAAAGCATCAAAATTACTTTTTAGCAAGTCTAAGGTCGAATATCAGTAAGTTTTTTTTTTCAATTTGGGGCATCTTTTTATATTACACTAGGCATTTGTGGTCATAAAACATCTAACACGCAAGATTTTTTTCATCTTATAAAATACGCTTCTTTTCAGACTTTACCGACCAACTCGATCCAATGTCGTCCTACATTTCGATTAAAATCCGAAAAAATGAAGGAGTATTTGCTTTAAAACCCGCATAAAGACCAAAATATCCGAAGAAATGGGTCAGTTATGAGTATTTTGATTAGATTTTACAGCCTTTTACTATCAAATAAACTGTCATTAAGAGGTCTTATCACTCAAATTCGAAAAAAACAACTTTAAACTCAACTAACTCTCTTTTGCTTTGTAAAATCTGTCTTTTCAAAGACCAAAAAACCCCTCAAAAAGCGATGGAAAAGAGCGATGGCCACATCTGTCCATCAGATGATGTCCTCAGGCGCTTTTCCCATGAATCGGATGGGGAAAACGCCGGAGGGGATCAGACCTTTTCGCGGTTTTACTTCCTCAAACCAATCTGCACGGTGCGGCGATTTGGAGATCGCACTGTGCGGTTAGGAGGACTGGGAGTTTGCACGGTGCGGAAAAGTTTGGGGGTTCAGACTGCACCGTGCAAAATTTGGATTTATTGCACAGTGCGGAATTTGGGATGTTTGGAAATGCACTGTGCAGTCAACAGAAAATAATTTTTGAACTGCACTGTGCGTAAGATTACTTCGTTGTTTTGGCTGCACTGTGCGCCATGTTGCGTGATTTCTTCTTTTACTGGATCTCGCACGGTGCAGTGATTTCCTCATCTAGTCCGTCCGCACTGTGCACTCGTCTTCTTTTCCATGTCCATTTGACAAGCGCACGGTGCAGTTGGGCAAACATGATGGAAGCGTGTCGCCTTTCAGCTGAAGTCTTGTCGCGCAACCATTGTGGAATGCGATCCATCTCCCCACTGGCCGTTCCTTTCTTTGAGTGGCGTGAAATTGGGTGGCGATGGAGCGTGCCGCGAGCGGAGGGCGCGCCAAGAAGGTCCGCACAGTGCGAGGGGAGAAGTGCGACACGGCGGGCGGGTCGCTTTTCAATCAAAATGGAGTCGCTTATCAATTGTCGCGGTTCCTTCGGGGCTGAAATCAAAACCTGCGCCTTCTTCTTGGAGTGAAGACCGCACCGTGCGTCTCTTTTCTCTTTCATTTTGGTGACTTTGCACTGTGCGATTGGGACAGCTCCTTGCACTGTGCACTTTTTTTGACCTTTGCACTGTGCAGTCATCAAATCTCTTTTTTGAATTGCCACGT
This sequence comes from Bursaphelenchus mucronatus, assembly GCA_025436335.1. NCBI lineage: Eukaryota > Metazoa > Nematoda > Chromadorea > Rhabditida > Aphelenchoididae > Bursaphelenchus > Bursaphelenchus mucronatus. Next base: position 7,805,170 of record CM046356.1, read on the forward strand.
CTTTGCACTGTGCAGTTACTTTGTTCTCCGCACAGTGCAATGAACCTGATCAGTCTCGAACTTTCGTCGCAAACAATCGCCGAAAAAACCGGTGGACTCTTTGATTTGGTCAAAAAAAAACAAAAAAAGCCTGCGGACAAAACAATGACGATCCTCTTCATCGCTTTTGTCAAAAAACACAATCAACGTGACGACAAGAGGCCGCACTCCACTCACGCGTCAAAGTGCACTGTGCAATGAGTCGTGGCGACATTCCGAATTCATTGCACCGTGCATTTTGGAGTGCGAATTTTGTGGCGGCTGAATGATGAGACTTTGATTGCACAGGGAATGGGATCCTTGCACGGTGCGGAACGAGTTCTCCATTTGCTTGCACAGTGCAATAAAAATTATTCAATTTTCATTGGCGCACTGTGCAAAAAATTGTTTAAGCGCACAGTGCAGTCGTTTTCAAGGCCAAAACTCTCATTTTTCACGTCGCAAACGCCTTTTTTGGGGCCGTTCTGAGTCACAAAGCGCTAAGCGGCCTTCTGACAATCAATTTTTGTCGCTCTTCGAGTCTTCAGCCCATCCTGTCGCGTTTCCCTTAATTTTTCATGGTTTTCTGATCGCATTTGGCCATTCTTTGGTTCAGTTGGGCCAAATGCCCGGAAATGCGATGAGATCCGGGGAAGTCCCGGCTTTCATTTCTTGCATTCGAATGGACATTGTCGCAAAAAATGATGTTCCGAAAACACCTGTTGCTGTCTGGAGATTTTCGGGGTTCCTTTTATTTTTATTACTTTTGAAGAACGATTTTATTTTAATTTTGTCTCAATTTATTTTCTTTTTCTTTTATTTTTCTTTTTTTACATTTCAATTTTTTTTTTTATTTTGCACAGTGCGTTTAGTCTATTTTTTGATTGCACTGTGCATTTCCCATTACTTTCCCATTGCACAGTGCATTGATCAAAAACAAAGTGTTCAATGCACCGTGCATTCCCTTATGTCGTCCGCACTGTGCCACAGTCATTCTTGTCGCGCTCTCTTTCTTGTCGCTGTTCAAGTTTTGCAAAGGAAAAAGAAAATGAGGCGAAAGTTTTGTGTTTTTTGGCGTTGGATCAACAGGTTGGATGTGGGGGAACGGCTCGCCAAAAAAGTATTTTTCTCCGTCGCGGCGATTAGCGACAGTTTTCGTTTTCGGCGGTGCGCGAAATCTGTGCGGGCCGCGGGTTTTGTCGCATGGGCGCCGCACCCCGCGACCCCTTCGTTTTCGTTCCTCGGCCTTTTCCGTCTCGCTGACCTCTCGTCGGGGGGTGAGCGACAGGGGGTCTGAATTTCGATCCCGCACTGTTTTCCCACCCGTTGGCATCGCCAAAAACACACTGTCGCCGCTTTTTGAGGGTTGAGCTTTTGTGGAGACGCACCGTGCCGTCGCGACCAAATTTCAAGAGTCGTGTCGCGGTTTGAGAGCTTTCCGCACGGTGCAAACGATCTTTGAACTTTTATTTGCACAGTGCAGTGATCTTTTTTCACTGGGGAGACGTGAGAGTTTGCGCAGTGCGATCTTAAAATTCTTTTGATTTCTAAATGCACTGTGCGAATCTTCTTGACTTTTGCACAGTACAGTCAAATTTTTTTCTTAATGCACAGTGCAGATTTTCTTTTTCAGTGTTTTGCACAGTGCGGTGAACGTTCGATTGCACAGTGCAGTTCTTTTGCCCTTTCCGTCTCTTAAATCTCCAAAATCTCTCGACTTTTTTGCAAAAAGTTTAAATTGCCTGAGGGAAGATCTTAATTAACCGGTTCTAAATTGATTATCGCTACCTGGCCACTCGTTTTGTCGCTTTTCTCTTCTCTTTATCCGATTTCGGGGCCAGACAGCGGTTTACTCGGATAAGATCAATTCGGAAATGATTTTAGATTTATTTTAATATTAATGGGCCCATAAAAAATGTTCAGCCCAACTTTTTCGCCCCTTTTTCACCTCCGACATTTATAATACTATAAAAAATGTGCTGAAAACACAAAAGTTTGTAGTTTTTCCAAAAAATGAGTGATTATTTTGATGTTTTAAGCAGTAATCTCTGTGTTTCGGGGAAATAAACTTTTTTAGGGGAAATTTTGAGAATTTTATGCAAAAAATTGGGAATGGGAATGATTTTTGGGGGTGATAATCCTTCCGAAGAATGGCTCTGATGCAAGATACGGAAGTGCGGGGTTGTGTGTGGGAGGTAGACGTGGTACTGTAGGGTCTGAACCAATTTTTTGGCGGAAATTTTTGCCATTATTAATAAAATTATGATTTTCTTTGAAAAAATCGCTGAAAGCTGAAAAAATTTTGAATTTTTTGAGGTTTTTTCCAAAATTTCCCCCAAAAAATCGCTAAAATTTCTTAAAGTTCGATCCAAAATTCCGTGAATTCCATTAAAGCACAAGAATTTCGCTTCTGATCATTCAATTCCTTCAATTTTTTCCTTTTTTCATTAACTCAAACACAACTTTTCACAAAAAACTTACTTTCTTTATGTGTGAAGCGGCTTTTCTTTACTCGAATTACTCACTCCTCTCATCCTTCCATTCTTTGATCCCCAATTCTTCCATTTGTCTTTAATTTTCTTCCACGTCGAGATCGAAAAACGCTGAGAGATTTGATTCTTGGCCTAAAATAAGGTCCAGGTTGTTTTTGAACGGGGTTTATGGGTGGGTGGATCGGATAAGAGATGTTGAACGGCAAGTTTATGGGTTGGAGATGGGCTTGCAAGTTGTTTTGAGGGCCTTAAAGCAAAGGAAAGATGTTTTTTGCCGGAAAATAGCTTACTTTGATGATTTTAGGCGTATTTTTGCTATTTTCATTTATTTTTGACTCTTTGCGGCGGTTTCGTACTTTCGAAGAGTACAACTAATTCTGCTACTTGCAAATAGTTGTATTTTGCGTTGGCTTTGTTTATTTTACCTTTTTTCCGTGATTTTTACCTTATTTTATGAGATTTTTGATAATTTTTCAAATTCAAAACAAAATCTCAATTTGAATGTCCTCAAAGCCTTTGCAGACCATCGCTGTTCCGTTTCAAAACAAATTGTTTCCTTCAATTCCCACATTTTCCGTTTGATTTTCAAAAATAACAAATTTCGAAACTTTTGTCTGGGTCTCTCCAAGTTTAATGCAGACTTTTCCTCTCATTTATGATTTGTTTCTATTTTTATTTGTCATTTTCTTCCGATTTTTTCGCTGAAAAATAATTTTAAAATCGCAAAAATTTCAAAAATTGTCTCAAAATCGCTTGCGAACCCTCTGAATCACTTAGACGATGACTCAAAAAAGAGTTTAATTTCAAAATGCCTCTGGCTATTCCCCTTTCCACATCAAACATTACTAAATAAGACTACTTTTTACAAACTATTTGGCGAAATGCGGGGATTTTTGCATATTTTAAAAATGGAATTGGATTATTTTGAACGAAGCGATCTCTTTTTTGGTTCCGCTTTCAATTAAAAAAATGTTGCCTGAGGCGATCATAGAAGTTGAAAAGTAATTCGATTGCTTTGGAATGGAAAGACAAGAAATTTGACGAATTTGATTATTCGATTTCTGGAGATATCCTTGGAAGAAATTTGCATAAAACCTCGGATTAAACAGCAAAAATTGCAAAATTCCAGGAATTTTGGCGACATTAACGAGGAAAAGGTGTTTACCGAGGAAGTTGAGATAAAAACACAAAATAAATTCATAATAAAGTTTCATTTGGCAATGAAAACCCAAAAATTGATGTAAAATACGGGAAAATTATGATTTTTAGACGAAAAAGCGAAAAAACGCCAAAAAATGTCCGAAAAATGCAATTTCTTTGATGTTTATGTGCAAAATAATTTGCCATTGGCATCCAAGGATCTTATAGGGCGGTTTGGAATTTGAATAATTGTTCGAAAAATTAAATTTTCACGTAATTCTCGATATTATAGTACCTTATTTCATCTAAAAGTAATCGAAAATCTTTTAAGACCTCTTTTTACTATCCTAAATTACTACTCAAACTGCTTTTGCTTCCTCATCAAATATCCCAAAAAAATGATCGAAAATACAGTGATTTTTGAAGAGATTATCGAAAAATGTACCTTTAACAATCGACCGCACAACTTGAACCCTGCGGGCGTTATTTACCCGACGCGAAAACACGCAAAGTATAACGCGTGATTTCATTGCCTGAGGCCTCGTTTCCCTTCCTCTAATTTGCATAATCCCCCTCTTTCTGACCTATTTTTTGTCTGCGCTCTCTCTTTTCCCAGGATCTTTTTTGGGCCGTTTCTTCATTTCCAACGCTCTCTCGTTTCCCGGCTTTGGGGCGTTGACAATGCCAGATGCGGATATAAAAAGGCAAAAAAGTGATCAATCAACCAACTAAACACTAAACAGTAGGAGTTGTATTACATTGTAAAGTTACCACTAATTATTAAATTAAAAGACTAGTTAAATGGCATTATTAATGTCTAATTGGAGAAGCCGACTGCCTTTGGAGCTAGACTTGGTAAGATACGATTCTTCAATTGCTATTAATTAATTACTTTTTAATTTCTTTAAAAAGTAATTTATTTTTTTAAATATTTTTTTTTAAGTTTTGCAGTTTTCCTTAACAACTCACCTGATAGTAAAACTCTGTAATCCCACAAAGCAATCTCTCTCCAAATTTATTCAAATTATCCCTAATCCCCTGAGGCAATGTCGGTTTTCATCCAAAATTTCGATTCCATTCCTGTCTGATTCCATTCTCCGAATTGTATTCTTCAAAATTCTATTGTTATGAGCTTCAGAAACACACAGGTATGTAGAATTTCGATTTTAAACAGTAGAAATGACTGTAAAAAGTCAGGAAACAGTCAGTTTCTGAGAGTATTGATGTTCGGAAACGGTTGAATTACTATTTTTGATGATTTTTGGGTGAAATTGAGGTGACAAATGGTGGGAAGAGATCGGTTTCGGGGGTGCTCTGATCTTACATAGCTGTAATCGTGGTCATGGATCATTTAAGATTTATTTTAACCAAATGGATTTTTCACGCCTTTTCAACGGGGTTTCGAATTTTTTTGAAGTAAAACAAATTTGCAATCAAAGGTTAGAAAAAATTCAACCGATTTTCTCGAATTTGATCAATTTGTACAATTGAAGGCGTTTCATACAGCCGAAACGGTTTTCTCTCTAATTTTTCACAGGCTCTGGCTATAATTATTGTGCAATGTGCTTGCAAAGCAATGGCTAAAATTTTCAGTAAATAAAACGAAAGCTTTTAGACTTTATATGCAAAATTTGAAGTCCTTGTGACGGATACTCTCTACACTATCTTCCGAAGAATCTGTTGCTCATAAGGTCACTCTCTCCCTTTTTCTGATAAAATTATTACACTACTGATAAGCCGAATTACTTTGAAACCTCTCCTTCCATCAATCATCGATGCATCGCTTTTACTTTCGAATTAAAATCTTTTTTTTCGAGTAGCGCTCCCTTTGCTGTTTTAACACCCTCTCCTCAATACCCAAATGTTTGTTTTGACGCTTAATTTAAGAAAGTTTTGGGGTCGCGACTTGCACAAAATCTCGAGTTATACAAATTGCTTGAGGGTCGGGGATCAGGGAGCCGGGGAATTCTTTTTTTCTGATTGTTTACTCTATGTTCATAACCCATATGATTCTCTTTTTGTGTTTGCAGCAAATCGATCTTCTGATTGCATGAATAATATTGGAGTTAATGGGGAAATTGGGGAGTTTATGGATGTGGGCGATGTTAATTAAGGGAAATTAAAGTGCGAAAAGATTTAATAGATCATAAACTTAGTAATTTAGAAATTTTCAGATAATATGAAAATTTAAATTGACGGAAACCCCAATTTTTGCCAGTTTTTTTGGTCTTTTCATATTTTATAAAATTAATGTCTTGCACTAATTTTTAAGAGAAATGAACAACCTCATTTTGTTTATTGTTTAGTTTCCTATCTTCTATTAGCTGTTTTGTTGGGTAAACATCAATATGCGTTATTTGCTCGCCAATTTTATATTATCCATCCCCTCCAGCTTCAAGTCGGACTTTTTCAGTTTTTTGAACAAAATGATTACTGTTTAAGAAAAGTGTACTGCTTAGTCTTGTTGAAAACTTATTTTTCTACCCAAGAATTGTAATTGCTATCGTTTTGCAATTAGATATAATGCTTTTTTTGATACTTTTTATCTTATCCATCCTTCAATGTTCAGGTACGGGTGAACGACGCTGGTCCGACGTCCGAAGCTCGGTTGCGCGATTACATCACATCCCGAGAAAATAGCGGCCCACATTCTGGTCGCGACCTGCTTGGCTTGGCCCATCTCATCGACCGTCCGCAACGCAAAAACTCGGCTCCGGCCTCGCTCGACTTGAAGATGGATGAGGCCCGGAACATGGCCCTCCTCTTTTTCATGGACCATCTGATGCAGAAGAATGGTCGACGGACTATTCATGACCTCAGTTGCCAATTCGGAGCTCGAGGATTTACACAAGAAATGAGAGATGCGGTTGGGACGACGCAAGAAGGGCTCACCGAGTTCTTGTCATCATTTTCGTCATTATTTGAAGTTGATGGAGATCAGGTGATCTTAAAGGGATTTGGAGAAATGGATGGGAAAAATCATTTGATGCAAATGCCTGCGGCTGGAAGGCAGAGGGATTATGAAAAAGAAGCGGTGGAATTTTTTGAGCAAAAGTTGCAAAAATTTGGACCAGAACTTCAGGTGAGCTTTTGATATCAAATATAACATAAAAAGGGTTTAAAAATTATAAAAAGCCCACCTCGGCCTTAATACGGAAACTTGTTAATGAAATGCCTTCAGATCAAAAGTCTGCTTGGCCATCGTTCACAGGCCGCTCCAGAAGTCCGTCTTGTCTCGGGCCGTCATCTCAAGGAATTCTGTGAATTCCTTCAGACGCGTACGGAGCATTTCATTGTCGAAGGAGACCGTGTCCGTCTTCGGAATATGCCCGAACCATCAGATGAGGCCGTTGAATTGGATGATGAAGGGAAACCTTTGGTTGGAGTTAAGGCCAAACAAGCAGCGGTCGATTTCTTGAAAGCGGTTCTCGAGCAAAATGAAGACCAACCAATCCCTCTGGACAATTTTTATAAGCGATTTTGTGAGCGATTCCCTCATGCCGTGCGACAGGAAGTGGCGACGAATCCGAAAGAGTTGTTGCAATTTCTGAAATTGAATCGGAACATATTTTTCATTCGCTCCAACAAAGTCAGCCTTGTCAAGGCTCGGCCAGAAGACGGAGAATCCGAGAGTGGACGATCCACGGCCTCGGGCGAAAGTGCTGATAATAATAATGTCCTCTTCCCTCTGTGCAAGGACAATTTACATCGAATTCACATGGTGAAGGCGCTGAAGCCGGCAACAGACACGGTTTTTAATCTGCGGAATGATCTGGAATCTCAGAGCGAACGTTTCTTGGGAGTCGACTTCAAATTGGTCTTTTTGGGAGGAACTGAAGAGTTTCTGAGTTTGATTGTTGTCGCATCGACTAGTCGAATCGCTGTCTTTGACTTGGCGCATTCGGATTCGATTTTGTTGGAGAGTGGATTGAAGGAGTTGCTGGAGGATGAGAAAGTTATGAAGGTAGGAACATAACATTTAGGAATGTTTTTCTTAAATTTATCAATGAAATCTAATGTAATCGTATTACCAAACGTTATTTTGAACGCGTCAGCAAAATAAAAGCTGAAATTATTAATATTCAATTTTGATCTTTAAATTCTTTACCGCCAACTTCTCCTTTACAGGTAATCCACGATGTTCGTCGTATTTCCACGCTGATGGCTCAACGTTACGCCGTCCATATGCGGAATGTTTTTGACACCCAAATCGCCCATACTATAATACAACATGAGAAATTAAACAAACCCCTGAATGAACTGCGTGCCATTACTTTCCTCAATCTCCAACGAGTATATTATCCCCAATCTCTGATGCAGAGTGACATTACTCCTCGTAAATTGTCGCAAACAGTCTCCTGGGGTACCCGACCACTCTCCGAAGATATGCTTTTGCAGGCTTCGGAGGAATGTCATTGCATTGTGACCGCGTTGTATCGATTATTGAACAGTCAAATGCCGGAGAAATGTCGGAAACTGTTCGAGCAGAAGTGTCTCGAGTCACTGACGCCCAGTTCGGCCAAACCACCGCCAACCGTGGCCAATGGAACCAATGGGAATTCGGGTTCTTTTGAATTCCCTGCCAATCTTTACCGGTAAGTTAGAAGAGTGTAAAATACGGTTAACTATATTCATCAACTATTCTCACATCTAAATGTAACCAAGTAGAAGGTTTAAAAGCATTTTCAAACTCAATTCAGTTCATTTCAGACCCCCACAACGTCGTCAATCTTCCACAACTTCGGCCCATTCTTTGGGCGCAACTCCCACTCAAAATGGACGTCTTGTAAAACAACATTCGTCTCCCAATTGGGCCCACAACAACAATGGAACACCTCCTTCAACGAACGGAGTCGTTCTTTCCCCTAGTACTCCCCTCGCCCCATTACATTGCACTGCTCCGTGTTGTACGGGCCGTGCCAAAATGGTCGATTCGAGTACTCAGACATTTTCCACGGGCGAAATCACCGTGCTGCAAGTGTATTATGAGAATTAGAGGGGTTGGAGAGCTTCAACATTATCTGCAGCAATAATAATTAAAGAATCTACAGAAGATCAGCAACAAAAAAGTCTTTAGCATCATCTACGGCAAGGCCAACAACGTCGAAAATACGATTCCCATCATCCACAACATCCCAGATCCGCGCCGTGTGTTGGATTTCGAATATCGGAGAAGCCGCAAACCTCGACCAAAAACTTGATAAACCAATGGCGCTTCTCTCGAGCTGCGGAGAACCCTAACCCAAAACTACAGTATCCGCCTTAAACATATTTTACAGTATTCTCAGAGTCTTGTCTAGTATTATTCTTCTTATTTCAAGTGTCTTTAACCTCTTTACAGTCTTTTTATGCTTTGAGTTACAGTAACCAAAAGTTTATGGTAACTTTTATTCTCTAAATTTTCGTCAGTTCCCAAAAATTGTTTATATGGGTTACTGTAAGTCCAAAAAAGCGGTACCTTTCTGTTACAGTATCCCCTTCCAAAAACAAGTCATATTCTAATGCTCAAATCTCTTGGATCGTTGCCATTCTAGAGTCTGTCTTCTTCTTTATCTATCCGCTTCTTTCTGATGCCCTCTTTATCCCTTTATCCCTTTATCCCCCTTCTTTAATCCTTTTTCACCCGCCTTATCCCAGTGCACATATCGTTGCGCAATTATCGTCGTATCTTAACACGTTTCTATTGTACAAAGCTACATAGTAGGAGAGTATTTATTTTGTTTTCGTTTCCAATAAATGTTTACAATTTGAAGCGATGCGGAATGCCTCGAGCAAGAGAATAATTTGGTCGTTAAAACAAGATTTTTGTGGGATTTACCGGATCCGTTCATCGTCAGAGCGAACGGTTTTTAAACCATCGCCTCAGGGCGAGTTTGCTGAAAACAGTTGATGAAAGAATGAGCGAGAGATTGGCGGCTACTTTCGCCTTCTCTTGTAGTATCTTGGCGCTTCTTGTATGCGCGATTACTGTACCAATTTTGATAAATAAAATAAATGAGATTACGAGGGATGTGGAGAATGTAAGTTGGCAAAATATAATATTGTAGACGCCATAGGATATCACGGAGTTTGACAAGATACAATCAACTGTTTGGCAAAGAAGCAAAGAACTGAAAAGACCGTCGATTCGAGAGAGAATCCAGAGACAGACAAGAGGAAGTGAATGCTGTAGGTGGACTCAATTACAAGATGAGCTCTAATTATTTGTAGTATGCGAAGAACAAAACAAATGCCCTCCTGGACCTCCCGGTGAGCCCGGCCCTCCAGGCCATGACGGCCAATCTGGTCTTCCAGGAACACCTGGAATTTCTGGAATGGGAGGAAATCAACCAACAATTCAGTTGGATCAAGAGCAAAACTGTCGGATGTGCCCAATGGGACCTCCTGGATATCCCGGGCCTTCAGGACCTCAAGGAGCAGATGGGTTGCCCGGAATGCAAGGAAGAGCAGGCTCGGCAGGGATTAACGGGCCTCCTGGATTACCTGGCAGACCGGGAGAAGCGGGCCCAATTGGAGTGCCTGGCACACCTGGCCCGGCTGGAAATCCTGGATTAGATGGATTTCTGGTTAGCAATGGTCTTCCTGGTCCTAAAGGTGGGATATTGACGGTGTTTCGAATAAAACTTATCACGCTTCGTCCTGTCATAGCATTGCTTTAGGCTATCCCGGAGACCGCGGACCTCCTGGATTGGAAGGTGTCGTCGGAATGCCCGGCCAAAATGGACTCCGAGGCCCTCCTGGCTATTCCGGTCCACCCGGCGACGAAGGAGATCCAGGACTGCCTGGGGTCAAGGGAATCCACGGAATGGATCAAGGAATCCCAGGAGCTGACGCTAGTTATTGCCCTTGTCCAACGAGAACAGGACCTGAAGGACCAGCAGCCCCAACAGAAAAAGGATATCAAGGAGAAAGTGAGACAAATCAAGAGGCATTCCCTGAAGATGACGCAGAAGAGGATCAGGATATTGAAGCCTCGGTTTTAGCTGAGGCTTCGAAGAAAACACAAAGAGTAAAGGTGGCCAAGAAGAAAGAGGTCGAAAACAAAGAACAAGAAAAGAGCGACAAAAGTTCGGAGGGTACGGAAAAAAGTGAAGAAAATAAAAAATCATCCATGGAAGAAATGGAAATGATCAAGGACAAGACGACTGCGAATGATAAAAAAATGGCGAGGAGAAGAAATGATATGAAAGTGATGAAGGACACTGTGCAAGAGAATATGGATGACAGTAAAATGGAAAATGATGACAAAGAAGATGAGAAAATAAAAAATAACCACAAGGAGATCATCATTGGAGTCCGAAAGGGGAAGGTTGTCAGATTGGAGGTCGAAAAGCGATCTGAGGAAATCACAGAAGCTCCAGAAGTCCGGAGAAGCGAGACTTACAATTTGGACAACTGAACTTATCCGATACTTTTACTCATTTTATTATCTCTTTTTATTTATTTTTCCATTAAAATATCAATATAAAAATATAGTACTACTTTACAGCCAACCACAATCTATTGAGCAACAAACAGAAAATTTTAGAAAATAAGACCGTATTTTACATAACCGAACCATTGGAGACACTCCCTTCCGTCGATGACTTTGAATCTTTTTTGATGAGATAAGCGGTTGATTGAGTGTCTACATCTACATGATGAACGTTTCTCCATCGACTTCGAGCGGAGTCGGATCGATTAGTTGTCGCTAAAATACTTGGTAACGTTGGTTGAGGGGTCGCCGGTTCCACTTGATACGAGAATTTGTGACGACCGGGGGAGCTGTCCAAGTAAAGGGAGTAACTCTTCTGTTCCTCGGCCTCTTTTTCTTTAGTTTTTCGGGTCTTTTCGACGATGAAATATTTGGATTGACGACCTGGAAGAGGGCAGTAGAACGTTCGTATTTTATAAGAAAATGAAAAATTAATTCACAAAACAATAATTGAGGTGTTGCTCAAAGAATGTCTTCAAACTTTACAAGAACGCCCTCAGTCTAAATAATGCAAGAGATTACGGAAAAGGAGGAGGGTCCATCAAAGAAAAAAAAACTTGGAATGGACTATAGACGTGTCAGATCAACTACTGTAATACATACTAAAACTCATGTTTTTGGGCAACACCTCCTTTATAAGAAACATTATTAGCCAACCTACAGGTATATACAAACAATTCGCAGAAGAGCTCGGCACATTCGAGTACAGTAATCAAAGAGAATCCAATCCAAAGTCCAATGTTACCGCCGAGATCGGAGAACAAGTTGACCAACTGAAATTGTTATCAGAGATATTCCAAACTGGTGTTGCCGCCAATAATTTTACATATAATATAAGAAACCTACCGTATAACCAGCAGTTTCTTTCAACGTCTCATAATTTAATTGTTCGTAGTAAATTTCAATATACGCAGTGTTCAGGCGATAATATTCTGTGCAAGCCTAAACAAAGGTAGAATACGACATGTAGAGGTGCAGGTGTGCTTACCACAGGGTCATTTGCAATCTCCGGGATGTCCGTGCAATTGTCACCGAATTTAAAATTGAGAGCTGGCCATGCCGCGGCCGAATAAGCGGTCTCAAAAACATTCTCCGTACATGGTTGGACACAATGACAATTCTTATGAGTTAAGCGATGAAATCCTCCTAAAATGGAGGTGGCATTTGTCAGACATAGCCGATCATTCATATTCCGAATATCACAAGTGTGATCGTTCTCGGTCGGCAACGGAAAACGGGGATCGCCGCATCCACAACGCTCTAATATCATTTGTTGGAAACAGTTGCGATAACATCCTTCGGGAGAATAATGTTCAGCATAAATGTAATTCTCAGGTCGAAAAGTGTCACTGCATTTTCCATATGGTGCATCTAAGCGATGAAGCACTTTCTAGAAGAAAATATTATCTAACTGTCATCAATAAGGCATATGACATTAAGATATAAAATATGATGACTTTAACCCACTGTTTTAAGACCGAAACTAGAGACGAATCCAGTCGGAGCACTGTAGCCAAAAGTATCGGGGAAGGGCTCTTGATCTTGTTCATGGACAACTAATCTCACACCCACAGCCTCCGTTGTTGGCAGATAATCACTTTGATTTACATTTAGAAGCAGTCGAAGGCCATACATAGGGCCTGCTCTACTGTTTTTCAATTCCACAGAGTCGTTGAAGTTAAAAGTATAACAGTTTCCAAATTCAGGATCCATATGGAGTTGAAAGTCTCTGAAAATGATAGAATGAATATATATACGATTACTATAAACTTTGACTTGGAAGTAATACCAACAACAAATCTTACCTTTCCTCATCGCAATCTTCTCCATTGAATGAACATCTCAACACAAATTCATTCAATTTGTAGCTAATCTTTTCTCTCACGTCCTTAGGCATCGCTGCCACCAAGAATATCAAATTCTCCTTGGTCTTGATGGTTATTGACCCCCGATCCCTGAGATCTCCCAAATTAAATTGGCTATCCAAAGGCGGGGGAGTTGGAGCGTCAGTCGCCGGATAAACCAAATATTTCTCCGGATCCCACCATGGAATCTCTTCATTTATACCTTTGATTATACAGTAATGAGAGATCGACTGACAGATACATTCTTCTGGAGGAGTTACAAATAAAAGTTGAGTAAAACTCATTTTCTCCGGATCATCGCAGGTCCGCGAATTTGAGCAATTATAACATTGCTTCGGGGACCAAACAGAGGCCGGATAACAAGGCCAAATATCACCAGTTTTGGCGTCTTCATAACATATACAGGTGGTGGTATTGGTCTATAAAAGTGGTGTATTCAAGATACGTTAAGGCTTACATTGAGTGGATTTCGTTGTGGAACACATTGATCGTTGGGAGAGTTACAAACACATTGGACAAAGACGGGTTGATATATGACTTGAAGCTCGTTTTCACGTTTTATTCGAACCGGCACTGCTTCCGTTGTATTGCGCGTTTGAGCAATCGCTGCTTCGTACATTTTAAACTGTAATTTTAATTAGCGTTTCCATGCAATGCATAGTTAAACTAACTGTAAGTTTATTGAAAGACCTACTCCTTCCTCAATTTCTTTAAACTTCCTCAGCTCGCTGAATTTGAAGGCATTCAAATTGCAAATAGTGGCCGCAGGGAAAGGAGCAGGCTCAAATTTCAATTGCATTTCAATAATCGTACGATAGGTGAGATAATCGGACATGGTGAGATACGTTTGAGTAATGAAGATGATGAAAGCGACGGCAGTTATGAAAGACCAAATATAAGGGCCGAAGAATGAGTGGGTTCTGCAAACAAAAATAACACCAAAAACAATGACTACATTTCAATCTAGCGTCGAAACCCACCCTATGAACGGTATACCATGCGAAGTGGTCCTAGCGCAAAAGTCTTTGAGAATATCCTTGATGGACACATATTCCTGCGGGCCTTCGCTGATTAGGATCGAGCGATTCGCGCGTCTGGATGTAGTATACTGTCGGATGCGGTGCATCTCCTCGTCCTCGATGACTTCGAAGTATTGACCATGTTGGTAGAAAGACGGAACATTCGGATCGGACCGGTAAGCACTCAACGCCGGCGGCCGAAGCCGCAGCGAACGGCCCGAACTTGAGGTCGAGGAGCGGTTGGAACTCATTCATCACATCCACCACCGGCCCGGTTGAGGAACACCCAAAACAAGGAGGATGGGGAGGTGATGGATGCAGAATGGGACCGTCTGAATGTGTGGCCGTAGTGGAGATTTGTGGGGGAGATATCTGAACGGGAAATCTGCAAAAAAGAGGTGCACAAAGAACAAGAAAAAAGTGAACGTTAGAGGACAAAACCAATTCTTATCCTTGATTTAAGGATAATATTTTGTCAAAAATATGACAAAAAACTCTACGATCATGTCAACTGTTCTAATCATGGTTGATTGTCTACAAATATGGATTCAAACACTCAAATTCCCAGTCCTAAATAAACGAAAAGTCCTCAAAAGCATCAAAGAATATGTTATACTAGTCATGTTGCAAAGCTTTTTTCGTACAAAATCTCCCCAAAAAGTAGACGAAACTCAATTTGAAGTTTGCTTTCGTCGCCTTCACATTTCCCTGAAGGGATATCTCCAATGCCGCGATTAACGACTTTTATAAACTTTGAGACATTTTTTGAGTCCATAAAGATGGCCAAGAAGTGTCGCTGGGACCAAAGATTTGGTCAGAAAAAAAATATTTTTTTGTCGCCAAACACCCGGATAAAGACGAGCCCCAAAAAAGTTTGGAGAATTGATGGGGGCACTGATTTCGGGAAGGGGGAGGGAGGGACGTCGCGCAGGCACCCGCGTTACGGTCCCTCAGGGCTTCGGAGAGGTCGGGTCTCTGGTGTCGAATGGGTTGCGAGCGGTTATTCAGAGTGCATTAAACGGCCGAAAAAATGTCTGTGGGGATGAGGAAAACAAACAACCCCAAAGCATCAACTCAAAGTACTTCAATTTACCATTCAAAAGTTCTGGCCATAGGACGGACATTTGCTATTTTATAAACTGCAATAAAAATTTGCATATTTCGCTCACTTTTCTCCCGTCAGAATAACAATTGTCAGCGTGAATCGACGTCAAAGTGGAAATGACTTCCGGTCATTTTATTGCCCTTTCCTTCCTCTCTTGAACCTGTTCATGTCTTCGTATTCAAAACTATAGGGAAAAGAATATTTATGCTAATGCATAAAACAAGTGTTGGTATTTAATTTTTTAGCGTCATAAAACATCATCCTATGGTTTTAACCCCGTATATTTTGTTGTAAGCCCCGCGTTGACAATTACGGAGAATTTTCCCCAAAAGGTATTTAGTTACAAACTTACGCTTTTATAATGCTCCGATTTATTACATTAATGAAAATGGAATCGAAATTCATAGATTTCTAAAAAGATAAATAACTTCTTATACACTGTCTAATTTACGCCTTGTGCTCGGTTAATTGACATAGCATATGATGACAAATAATATTATCGGCAGTAGCCAGTTCTTCGACGAACAAAGTCACTAAGTGAATGTAATCGTTACCGTAAACCTAAATAGGTAAAATTAGTTCACAACTACGGGCTAGTTTTAAAGTGAGTTTAGCAAATCGTCACCACCAAGGAGTATAAACATTAAAAATTACGGACAGTTTCCCCACAAGGTTATTTTTTATAATTACGCTCTTTTCTACCCTCCAGTTTATACCCGAATTTAAAAGCTTTGAAGATGTTTTTTTTTAAAGATGCAAAATGCATATAAAAATTCGTGAAATTACGCCTTGTGCTCTGTTAATTGTCATTGCAAAGCAAAATAAAAAAAGCAACTTGCTTGACACTAAAATATAATGAAATAAATTACAGAACAACATTATTACCCCTACATATGATTTTTTTTGAATTTCAATACATATTTAACAGATATGGTAGTCAAAAGATATCACAACAAGATTACGCACAATTTTCCTCAGAATGAATCTATTTTTTCCGAAATTTAAAATTTACTTTATCGACATTAATGACGGCTAATTTACCTCATAGACTATTCAGCTTCTTACACACTGACTACCCAAAAATTAATCACCAAAAAAATAGACTGCAAAGTTCCCTCGAACAACAAAATTAAAACTTAAAATTTGGGTGTTAACTCATTAAAAAAAAAACTTTAAAAGTGATATTGTAAATAATAAAAAATTCGTGAAATTACGTCTTGTGCTTTATATCCTGTAAGAGATCTTCAAAGAAGTTGTGGTGAATAGAATAAAAATTACGCCGTAGCATTCATAAATTGTGGAAACCAAATAGTGTTTTTTTTTAGTATTTAAAAACTTGAGCTAATAAACCGAATTAAATGTCAATCCACGATAATAATAAACGGTAATGGTCATAAAACAAAATTATAAAAAGTAAACTAACGCCGACCTCTCTCCGACGTTATAAGTGCAGTTAAATGATATGGGAAATCATACATGGGAATCGCTTGAGCGGAGTCAGACGAGGTGGGATTCTTTCTTCCTCGAAGACACTGCCACACCACTTTATTTATGGACAGTTTCCCGTGTCCGGTATTATATTGTAATATATGTATATTCATCGACAAATTTAATATATATGGAACACTTAATAATAATCTATTATATATGTCTCAAAGTCGTCAGACGCCAAAGGCGATTATATCAAAATATTATGCCATAAATGAATAATTGCTTAATATATTTTGCAGATATAAAACATCAATTTATTAAACATAATATATAAATAATATAAGGAAGGACCAGTGCAAATGGAGGAAAATAAGAGAATCCCATTTTGCCACTTGTCTCGAATTTGATTTAGCGCGGAAACTTGTTTTTACAGAAATTTTGAATAAAAATTCAATTTTGACACTTCGTCCGACGAAGTGTCAAAATCAAAGAAAACTTTTTTTTGGAGCGTAAAGAACGATTTGCATGCCACAAAAGCTTCGCCAACGCGTATATCGTTTTTTAACGTTGCAAACCATACACCAGATGTTCAATTTTACGTTTTCTCGAGATTTTTTTACTTATCTTGTCGTGTTGGAGACGGTTTACGTTCTTATGTATAATATTTACTGTCCAACCTTTATTCATTTTATGTGTTTTAGGTACCTTGGTCCATTTTGTTGGTTGCTCTTTTGATTGAAGAATGGCTACAGTTACCCAGAAAGTGTTTTTCGACATTTCAGTTGGTGGAAAGAAGGAAGGCCGAATTGTGATTGGTCTATATGGCGATGTTGTGCCAAAAACTGTCAAGAACTTTGTCGAATTGGCTAAGGGATCGAAAGGATTTGGTTTCAAGGGCTCCAAGTTCCACCGTGTTATTAAGGATTTCATGATTCAAGGTAAAATTTATATTATATTATACTTGATGTTTAGATCAAGTTGAACGGGAAGCGGTAGGATTTTCGGATAATTAGTGGTTTAACCGGAGATCTATAGAGGTCTGGAGAGTTTATAGAACTTTTTTGATAATGTATTTGTCGCCAAAGAGATTTTTCTTTCATTTTTCGGGGTTTTCTGCCTCCTGTCTACTATGATATCCGAGGACCTCTAGGATTTAACTTTTTAGGTGGAGATTTCACTCGTGGCGATGGTACTGGTGGCAAGTCCATCTACGGCGAGACTTTTGCCGACGAAAACTTCCAGCTAAAGCACACTGGACCCGGCGTTTTGTCCATGGCCAACTGTGGAAAGGATACCAATGGATCTCAATTCTTCCTGACCACTGTGAAAACCGCATGGCTTGATGGAAAGCATGTTGTCTTTGGTAAAGTCGTCGAAGGAATGGATGTTGTTCGTGCCGTCGAGAATCAGAAGGTCAACGACGATGACAAACCTTTGAAGGACTGTGTTATCGCTGATTGTGGAGAACTCAAGTAATTTTTTGATCATCAAGGTCGGGTTATATTTGTTTTGATCTCGATAAATATAATTTATGAGGTAAAGGAATAAATTATTGAAAGATACTTGGAGGATTGATTTAATCATTATATTAAATGTATTTTCGGAAATTGGTTGTTGTATTCTTCATGGAGAAACCAAGAAAAGTTCTATTCCAATGATAATATAATAAATATGTGACTCCGACAGCGAGAGAGTGAAGAGAATGCTTGCAAAAGATGTGCCTTCCTTTAGGTGCGTGCGCATGCGTCCGTTTCTGCGAGAGAGTGTGGGAAAGTAGGAGGGTTGGCGAAAAAAGGCGGGGTTGGGCTCAGTTTTGGTTCTAGAACGGTAGAATTACTGTAAATCGACTGACGCAAATATTAATTGGTGAAAACTTAATATTTGATTTAAAAATTTCTTGATTTCCATTCAAAAATATGCGTATTCCTCTTATATCCCCTGACTTCCTCACCCCAAAGCGAGACCCGTAAGTAAAGCAAGAGCAGGAAAGGAGAGCCGATCCAAATTGGTTGGGTTCTTTATCGCTTCTCGGCCTTTTGGCTAAGATCAAAGTGTAGTATCTGTTCTTATCGGTTTAATCTCCGGTACGACTTCTATTGAAGTCATTCGAGATTAACAGATTTTTGGGACCAGCGGAGTTGTGAAGGCTTGCCTTCCGCTCGGCACGGGTCGGCCCGGTCTTGCACTACTTCCGGGAACGGCCCAGATATTATTATAATGTAAGAAACAAATCGCAGCTGAGATTGTTTTGTAGCTAATAAGTTTCGTGTTACACTTGCTTTCGCAACTTTAAAGCAGAAAATCGGTTTGGAAGCGAAATATTATTTCAAATTGGCGGCATGAAAGGTGGTATTTTTTGGACCGTTTACTACCGGAAGCCGCTGTTTTTCGTTTAAGTCTTGTGTTATTGAACTCAACCGTTCGTGCCCATTCTCAAAACTTTTACAATTCGAAACTTCACCGGAGCCACGTGAATTCAGGGCTCCGTTCGCCAGAAATTCCCGTAAAAACTGGAGTTCGAGAGGTCATTACGAGTGCAAAGACTGAATGGAAAGTGCGAAGACGCGTCGAAAATCGCCTGAGGGCCTAATTTTGAGTGTTTATTTTGTGGGCACGAAACTCGGGCCCAAAGTGTAATTGAATAGAACAAATTTTATTTATTTTCTCGCGACAAAACATATTTTATGGGCATTATGATCTAAATTTTATTAGGTGTGCTTTCCATGCGGGCCGGACTCATTTTTCGTGGACGGCATTCCGTTTTCTTGGCACTTCTTTTTTCATCTTTTTTTATATGTACATATGTGCAGTAGTATCATGCAGTTCAAAATATTTTCTTGGAAGTAATGTAGAGGTAATTTTAATGGTTTAGGAAGGGGCAAAGCTCTAACTGGTCTAAAATTTTTGTTGGTTACCTTTGGGTATATCTTGAAAACAGAAACTAAAATGTTCAGCACTCTAGACTGCTGCCCGGGTACACAATCCATGAAAAAATCGCAATCTTATGTTTTCTCCACCGTATTTCAAGTTGTAATTTATTACATCCCGTTTCCTATTTATAACCCGATTACAAACAAGCGTATCTGCCTCAATTCCCCATCCATTACTCTCGCACATGATTGTGAACTGAATATTGGAGAAGTGCGACAAAATGATAAACGAGGTTTGGGTTCGGCATGCCCTTGGGGAATGGAGTCGGCGATCCTCTGACTGACTTCAGAATCTACAAGGCGTCATATTTGTTTATGGCCAATTGTTTTGTTAAAAGTTTTGCCGCTTATTTTGAGAGTTTGGAATTTTTACGGTTTCAAATCGAGTATGTATGTGCGAAAATATACAGTGTTTGAAATTAGGAGAAATTAAAGGTCCTCACGAAACTTACTAGCTACAAAACTAACCTCATCTGCGATTTGCTTCTTATAATAATAACTGGGCCGTTCCCGGAAGTAGTGCAAGACCGGGCCGACCCGTGCCGAGCGGAAGGCAAGCCTTCACAACTCTGCTGGTCCCAAAAATCTGTTAATCTCGAATGACTTCAATAGAAGTCGTACCGGAGATTAAACCGATAAGAACAGATACTACACTTTGATCTTAGCCAAAAGGCCGAGAAGCGATAAAGAACCCAACCAATTTGGATCGGCTCTGCTTTCCTGCTCTTGCTTTACTTATGGGTCTCGCTTTGGGGTGAGGAAGTTAGAGAAAACGGGAGAAATTACGCAATTATGACATAACGCTGTCTTCCCTTTTTTCAAAACAGAAGAAGATTAGGTATATACTTGCAATTTACGGATATTTTTACAGCTAATTTTATTTCAGAAAGTAATAATTTTGATATTGAACTTCTTTGGAAGTAATATTTTCGAGTTACCTTCAAAAACTTTCATAAACCTACTAATTACATGGCATAGCATCGACAAGTAATATTGTATATGTCTATATTGTGAAAATTACGGATGTTGCAACATCCTCTTCAAGTTTTATTGGATTTTCGTTCTTAAGACATTTACTTTTTATAATTTTTACTGTTTCAGACCGAGTAATTTTAAAAGTTAAATTCTTGGGCTTATAATAAAAGAGGTCGTTCCAATGAAAGACAGGTGTTTCTTTCACAGTAATAGATACTGCTACTGTTTCACTGTTTCCAAACGGCATTTCTTTTCTTTTTTTGCACGGAAAATATTAATTTTTTGTCTTAAAATTTATTGCGACTCAAGTGTAACATCTTAGAGCTGAAATATTATTTATTACAGTATCCTTTCGCATAAAATGTCCCCATTTTTGGTAAACAATATTTTTAATTCACTCAAGCGACGTTCCTTGTCCAAATCTTGCCATAAAATTTGTGCGAATCAAAACTTTAAAAAAAGTCCCATTTTTTGTGAGAGTTTTGTCGCATTCCCTCAGGGGAATAAGGGGACGTCAAGCGACAAAATGAAAAAAAATGGGAATGTTTGAAAGGATGTTAGAAGACACGTTCTCCATGATTTGGCCGAGTCGCAGTTATCTGGCATCGGAATCAGAAAATTTGAAAACATTTTTGAGGTGGGCGGTGTTTTCAGGGGAAAAAAGAATATGCGTACGACGGGATTGTAAAGCAATTCGTTGTTTTAACCGTTTAATTAATATTGTTTTCATTCAACGAAGCCATTTCAAATCAATCTAAAATCTAATTTTTGGTACCACCACGAAAACTTGAATTTCTACAAATCTTTGAAATTTCGGTTTTTAGCTCTTTACTAATAGCTCCAAGGAGTTCCAAATTTTCAAAATCATTTTTTTCCAATCCCGGGATTACGTTGGAATTTCGGATATCAAAAATTCCACAAAATGCCCTTAGGGCATTTTTGACATTTTATGGCGTTTTTGGAAAATTAAGGGGTCTTGCACGAGGGGCGATAAACATGGGTGTAATAAGAGTGGATTCATCAGAATATTGTGGACAAAGAGTAAAGACTGTCGCCGTTTTCATCAAATGCATCGTTTGGAAGGTGCAAATAGTCTAATGACGCTTTTATCTTTTTTTTGGATGTCTGATCTATCTGAAATTAGAGGACTTGGAGAGAAAAACTTGATGTATACTTGAAGGATACTTTTATTTTCGTTCAATAGAAATTTTAAAATCTGAACTTTACAACTGAGGTACCATTTTTTATGCAAATTCCAAGTTTTTATCAAATTTTATGCAAAACTTTTTCGAAATCTTTGAACGACAAGTCTCGTTGCCCTCCTTTGCTCTTCATTTCTGCCCTCAAATATTCAGAATCCCCCCTTCCGTGCCGCCAAAATACATTTCCCTTCGCTTTTTGAGGATCATCGAATTTGAATTCAAATCTGTTCCCACTTTTTCTGTGCTTCGTTCACTTCCTTATTCCCCTAACAATGCCTGAAGTTATTGCTTTGGCTCTCGCAGCACGAATTCTCAAGAGTTTGTTATAAAATTTATTATGTTTACTTTCATGCCGCGACATCTTTTCGCGATGAAAAGAAAGGATTCTGGGCAGTTTCCATGGAAAACGAGAAAGTTGCCGTCTTCAGAATTTGTCATTTCAGAAGAGAGAAAGAAGAATGAAAGGAGAAGAGGGCAGGGGAGGGGAGGGCACGGTGTGGTGGAATGTTTAATCATCACATTCTTTCGAGGCCAACGGATACTGTAAGGTATCGTAGGCCATTCATTACGAAAAATTGGACAAGGTCAGAGAAAGATCGTCTTCTACAAAAAAAATGAAAATAGCATGTTTTTGGGTATGCTATGCATTTACTATACTTCGAACCTTTTACCTGGAAAATAGAGTGTTTGAATAATTTAGAATTCATGTTTACCATGCAAAGTACATGTCTAGATTTCTTCGTCAGTAGTTAGTTTTATTGTCATGCCCAGCTTTGTGTTGGAGTGAAATGAAATCATATTTTTTGTAAAGACAAGGTGAATTGGTACAAATTATTTTCCAAAAGTTTTGTGGGAAATTTCGCTTTGAAAAAGTTTTGGTAAAAAACGTTTTTTATATCGCAAAAATATATATAAAAACTTGAAGTGAGTGTTGCAAATTGTAATCTGAATCTTTAATTATGTAAATTTTAATTAAAACGTGTTTTAAAGCCACTTTCTTTCCTTATTTTGTGTTTCTCTTAAATTAATTTTAAAAAATTTAATAATAAATTGCAACAAACACTTAATCTAAAACAAATTTACCTAGAATAATATTAAACTTAATTGACTTTCCAAGCAGACCACATGACCATAGTAATGCGATTTTTCAAAAGAAACGTGTATGTTGTTCCCTCCAAAAACATTTCGAATATTATTTCATCGAGTTCGAAGTCACAAAAAGAGAGACATATTATAATTAGACTTTTCTTTTCAAAAATTCCTTTTTTTTAGCTAAAAATGTTCGGACATTAAAGATGAACTTATGAAGAGGGCAAAGAGCGAGCTTTGAATGGCTGATTAAGTGTAAGAAACTGTTTGAATTTCATGACATTTCAAAGTAAAACGTACGATCTTTTATGTAATTAAAAATGATTTATTAAATTCTATCGAGTTAACATTTATTTGTAGTTTCTAAAACTTTGGCTAAGGATTTGAAAGGCTGTTTTATAGTCGTTTAGAGACTTGTTATTGTCTTGGAAAAGGTTGGTGCTTCAAGAAGATGGCAATAAAGATTTGTGGGGTAAATTAGAGAGGTCGTATTGTTGGAATATTTTGCAAAATTTTGATAAAAAACTTGAGGAAATCGGGGACAACAGCTCACTTTCAAGGTACCTTTTCCACTTGCGACGTACTGGTCTTATTCAAATTCTTCCAGAAATTTTAGTCCGCGCTTTGCAGCTGAGACACTCAACTCCTCAGGGCACGTGGATTTTCACAAGATAGCTGGCAAAAAATATGTCGAATTTCTGTCAATTTAAGCGACAAAAATTCCAGGTGTTTTTGCAAAATGTGAGAAATAATCTTTTCCGTATGACTATCTTCCTATAGCGATCATTTATTCATGGTGCACAATTAACCATTTGGAGGTCTTACTCTCATATTTTAAGACCTTTCCTTTGTCCCTTAAAATTCCATAATTTCCCCTTTCCATTTCTCTGCGGAGTTATTAGAAATGCATGTTTCAACTGGTTTCAGACCCTCCCATTCCCAAAGTTAATCTTGTACATCTCCCCCAAACTCCTTGACCTCTTTTTCTTTCCCCTCCGGGCTTATTCCACAAATTTCCGGTCCCATTATTGGAATGGCAGCTGGAGTTCCGAGGAAAGGTCTTATACAAATTGAAATATTAATCGAAATGTTTTCCCCGAATCTGAGGAGCCTCAGGCAATGACGTACATTTCAACAGCTTTTTGGGGCTATTTCCAAAATTTTGAGGAGTTTTAAGATGTTTTGGGAGGGAATTGGGATGAAAATACCAATGTAATGTGTGGAGAAGTGAGGTAAATTCGAAAATTTGCAAATTTGAGGGTTCGATAAAGCACAACCGATTTTTTTTTTATTTCAGAGGATTTCAGGTTAAATAAATTTTGTGTGGACTATTGGACACCATTTTTTATGAAAATTAATATTTTTTTTTGGTTTTTTGGATAAAATATGCACAGCACTGAAGATTAAATGACGCGATTTAAAGATTTTTGCAATTTTTTTTGCAATTCTCTAAATTTTTTTTATCTTTTCTTATAAATAATTGAATGATTATATCTATAGTGATATTATAAGTGGTTTGTTTCCCTCGCTAGTTTTCTCACCCGTTTAAGTTGAGTGCTTTATATACGTTCTTCAGAGGGTGGGCGTCATTTTGGGAGAGATTTCGGGGTTTTTAACAGGTAAAAATACGCAATCGCCAATTTTTATGAGAAAAAATAAATCTGAAAATAATTTTAGCGACAAAAAACGACCTCTACAAGCAATTTGCGTAAACATTCAATCGAAGAAATTAAAATTAAAAAAAATGAATAAAATATTTTCAAAGATTTTAATCACTGGTCATTCCCTTGCAATGTCCCGAATTTCCCTCAACAAAAACCTAATTCGATTACTGTGTTTTCTGCACGTGCCAAACTTTTTACTTTTTTTGTCATCAAAAGGTCATTTTGTCTTTGTGCAGCTCCCAAAAATATTTTTTTGGATTATTGGTCCTACAATTATTGTCCCCTTCAAATTTTAAAATTATTTCTCCTTGAATGGACATCAAAAGAGAGGGGTCTCTCTGATCCTTCTTCCACTCTTTTCCAACTCCTTAAAGCCCTCAAAGTTAAGGGATTCCGTTTATCGAATTTTCCATTTGTCGGCGGCAAAATCGAATCGGAAACTATTTTTTGCATTTGTTGGCGGCGAGTGCCGCGAGGAAAACAGGAAAAATATAAATCGACGGCCTTTTGGCCATGAAGAAGGGGCCAATCGAGTAGTGAGAAAGAACGTTTCAAGGGGATTCCGAAGGCCCCCGAAATGGGTTTCATCCCCGTTTTTAAACAAGTTTTCTATACGTTTTGCTCGGATTATCCACGTGGCCTGAGGGCTTTTCGAGAGCCGTCGTCATTTATCAGCCGAGAATGGCGTCGTTGGAAAAGAGCTCCTCGGACTGAATGATCGGCATGCTTTTATGGGTGGTAATGGGGGGTTGGGTAATATACGAAGTTGATATACTGTAACTGTAGTGTTATACGATGTACTTCACATTTATCACCTTTTTGCTCAGGCTTTAGTCGAAAGATTCTAATTTCTCAGTTTTTTTTATTTTTTCGCTTATTTTTATCGCGATTACTTTTTATCGCCACTTTATTTACAATTTCTCTCAAAAATTCAATTGCAGGTTATGAACCTCAGCCGTCGATGGCACTGGCTAATCCCAATCCTCATAGGTCTTGCCTTAGGCGATTACGCGCCTCTTTCACACAATTGCGCGGCCTTTCCGGAGCGTGAGATTAGGATTACTTTGGGGGTTCTACTCCCCGAAAGTTATCAAGCCTCGATTGGATCGGCCGTCGAACTGGCCTTGAAACATGTCCATTCCAATCCAAATCTCATCCCGAATTATTGCATTGATATCCTTTACAGAGATACTCAAGTGAGTTGCCGACATTTGAAGCTAATTATAAATTGTAGTAGGTCTCAGTTAGATTTTTGATTCTTTAGTGCAAAACATCGCTCGGAATGAAATCTCTGTTCGAATTAATGAATGCCGAGCGACGTCCTGTCGCTTTGTTTGGAAGTATGTGTACGAAAGTCAACGAGCCAGTGGCTATGGCCTCAAAATATTGGAATATCCTACAGTTATCTTATGCCGAAAGTCATGCCAAGTTCAGCTCGGCGGATGCTAACGAGGTAAACACGGTTTTTCTAGCGTTAGTTCAAGAACTTTTGATAAGAACAAAGTTAATCTAGACAGTGAAGATTTGAATCTAATTTTTGGATGTTCGGTTACAAGATAAATGTAAAGACAATTGTATACATATAAAATGATGTTTGAAATCCCAGTTTTGATTCCTAAAAATATGAGGATCCTCCAGTTTGAAGCTTTCTTTTCCATCGGCCCCATTCTCGGTTGATAAATGAGGACGGCTCTCGAAATGCCCTCAGGCCACGTGGAAAATCTGAGAAAAACGTATAGAAAACATGCTTAAGAACGGGATGAAATCCATTTTCTGGAGCCTGAGGCATCCTTATAGTTTTTTTGAAACATTAATTTTTTGCAAGAAATATAAAATTCAAAAAATGATGATCAAAGAACTACTACAATATAATTTTGCAGCTCTACCCGACATTCTTCCGAATAGTGCCAGGAGATCGGAATCTGATCTCAGCTCGATGTCATCTGATTAAATCTTTTAATTGGACTCGAGTTGGGACCATTAAACAGAGTGATCAGCCAAGATATTCGCTTCCTCACGAGAGTCTGACAACTCAATTGGAGAATACCTATGATATTCAAGTGATCTACACGGCTGGAGTGACGTCAGATCAGCTCAAAAATATCGGATATGAGTTGGACGAGCTGAAGGTGAGTTTAAATGCGATGTTGATCGTTAGATGATTTTTTTTAATATTTTCTTTACTTAAGTATCGAGTGTTTTTTGCACATTTTACCGTTATATCATCGAAATTATGGCATAAGGTTTTCTAAAATTTCAGTCCCGAGACGCCCACATCATTGTCGCTGATATGGAAACCGAGTTGGCCCTTCACGTTCTTTGTGAAGCCTATAGCAAAGACATGTATGGGGTGGATTATCTGTGGGTTCTGCCCGGATATCATCAAAATAATTGGTGGATGGATGTGGCCGAAACAAATTGTAGCTTGGAACAGATGGAGAAGGTGTTGGAATACCATTTATCTGTCGAGTTTGCGCCTCAACGAGTGAATACCGAAGATATAATCATTAGTAATCACACTGTTGATGAGATCTTGGCGGATTTGAATGGTACGTTCAGTTTTGGGTGTTGCATTTTACACAGATTCTGATTTGCATGGACGTGTTCAAAAGATTATCTCAAAATTCGTATTTTACAAACAAATCAATCCCTAATCTCAAAAACAATTTGAATATTTTTTAGGAGTGTGTCTTGCCGAAGAGTCCGCTTCCTGTCTGACATCAGTCTACAACACTTATGCTTATGATGGAATTTGGGCGTTGGCCTTGGCCCTAAACGAGACCTTATATGGTCCTGGAGGTCCTCAAGGAGACGAAGAAAGTGCTGAGATCACGGCTCATCGTCTTTTACAATTAATGGGAAAAGATCAGTTCGAAGGGCTAACGGGAAGAGTAAAGTTTGATCACAACGAAAGATTGGGGCTGGTTTATGTGTATCAATGGATCAATGGGTCGTATATGAATATGGGGTATTACGATGGAACGGTGGACCGATTCGATATTCACAAAATTGAAGAATGTAAGTTTTAGGAAGAATGAATCGGAATTTTGATTTTTAAATTTTGCAATATTTGCATATTCAAATTTTGGATAAATAATGTTAAGCAAAAATTTAAATTTTTTATCTCTAGCGAACGTGGAGACTTTCTGACAAAAGTTTTAAAAATTAACTCAAATTTTTATTTTAAGAAATAAAAAAATTTGCATATTCAAATTTTTTCAAACAAATTTTTCAGCCTGGACTGTTCCACGAGACGCAACCGTTGTAATCCGCCAACGTCGTTATGTAAACTATTTTTTATTGGGTATTATGTGTGCCATTTCCATATTTGGAATGCTCGTCGCGGCCCTTTTTCTCTTCCTCAACATCAAATATCGCAACCACAAATTTATAAAAATGTCCTCTCCAAACATGAATAATGTCATCATCTTCGGCTCCATGTGTTGTTATGCTTCGGTTATTTTATTGGGGATTGACACCAGATTTGTGGGATCCAATGCTTTCGAGAAATTGTGTTATGTAGGTCAATTTTGGATCGTATCTTATCAGAATTTAGATCAAAACCTGGGTTCTGAGTGTCGGATTCACCTTGGCGTTTGGGTCAATGTTTTCGAAGACCTGGAGAGTGCATAGTATCTTTACAAACATCAGAAAAGACAAGAAGGCCATCAAAGATGCCCAATTATTCATGATTGTCGCCTTACTTCTGTTCATTGATGGATTAATCTTAGGAGCCTGGTCGATCATCTCACCGTTTCGATTCAAAATCACAGAACATGAACCTGTGGTAAGTGCAAAATACGACTCATTTTATTAGAAAATGCTAAAAATTCAATTTCAAATTAAAAAATTTTTTTTTGTAAAATACGAAGTCCATAATTACTTTTTCCAGAGAGTCAAAAATCAACTTGTGATCCCAGAATTGGAGCGATGCCAAAGTGATTACGCGTTTTTGTTCCAAGGCATCTTTTATGTCATCAAGGGAATGCTCATGGTATGTTTCAAAATATATACATAAGATTGTACATAGTGCATAAAGTTGTACAAAATACGTAACATTGTACATAAGATTTTTATTTTAAGATTTGTTTTGCAATTTGAAGCCAGTAAGTGCACAAAACAAAAAAAGGCCATTATTTTATCAAAAAAGAATATTGCTATCAACATGTACACTCCAACATTGCTTTCATTGCAGATATTCGGTTGTTTCTTGGCCTGGGAAACCCGCGCTGTCAACGTCCCCGCTCTGAATGACTCCAAATACATTGGAATGTCTGTATATAACGTCGTTGTGATGAGTGTGATCGGGGTCGCCTTGGCTGTGATGCTTCAAGATCGAGTGACCGAGTCGTTTATCCTGACGGCCATCTTGATTATCTTCTGCACCACCTTGACTCTTTGTCTCGTTTTTGTTCCAAAGGTCGTGGAATTGTTTCGAACGCCTCGGGGGACAGATGCACAACGATACAGAAAGGGAATGATGAAAAGTATGGTGGGGAAGAGCAGTACGGAGCGACTGCACAGACAGTTGTCCATGTGAGTGGGGGAAATCCGCAAAAAATTATGCAAATTTTTTAAAATTTTGGGAATTAAAAAAAAATTTTCTGTTTTTCAAATTGAAAATAAATTTTTGTTTGGTTTTTCAAAATGTAAAAAACGGTTATTAACTTTGATTTAAATTTTCAGTCGAGTCTCCGAAGGAATTAAAGAAAAAATCGCTCAAATCGAAGAAGAAAACTTGAAACTTCATCAGATTTTGGTTACTGTAAGTGTATTAACCGAACTTGTAAAGTGCGTTTCGAATTTTAGTTTTTTAAATTTAAAAATTGATTTTTTTAGAGATCCGCCGAGTTATGGGATTTATTGGAGCGCCTCCGGCTGATTGGCTCTCAAAATTGCTTGGATCGGAATGGAAAAATTCAGAGTGAGCAATCGTATTTTAAAGCCGCGTCAAGCTTTGAATTTACTTATTTTACTTTGATTAAAAAAAACAAAATGTCTTGGGCAATAGAGTTCGTTAAGTTTGAGCAGCCTTTTTCTGTGTCCGTCTCCTCATTCTCCACAATCTTTTGCCTTAAAAATCACTGAATATCTTGATTGCATTGCAAAGCAAGAGTAAAAATTTTTGGTATGTTATCAATAACGTTTACCTCAGCTTTTCGACAATTATTTTTCCATTTATTTATTTTTTTTTTCAGACAGCCGTAGCAGTAACTTATGCTGCGTTTCCTCCGACGACAATCCGTCCAATTCCCTGTACGAAGCCAGTAATCGAAGGAGTTCTTCGAGTAGTTTAAGGTATCTTATAATTTTTTGACTCCGTATTTTACATTAATTTTTTCAGCAAGACCGAGACCTTCTCCTCTCTTTTCCGTCGCCCGTCCAATGGCAAGTCTATTGTGGTAAAACAAAAGGCCGAAAGTGGATGGCCATGGTTGGATCCGAGTCAGCCCTCGACCATGTTGTGAATAATATTGTAAAATACGCGGTCTTTTTCTTTAATCCGTATCTTAAAGTTAAAGAAATCGCCATCCTTGCAATTTTTAGGCAAAAAATTACTTAAAATACAGTAATCTTTACTGCAGAAGCCAAAAGTTTTTATTTTAAATTTTCTTTTAAATGACAATACACATTTTTAGTGTACATTTGATACCAAATTGTTATGTTATGTCCGCTTTTTATGCCAATTTCCCTCCGCTTTTCTTGCCTTTTTCTCTGCTTCAAAAACCGGTCTCTCAGGAATTTAAATCTCTCTTTTGTTCAGGTTTCATAAAATACTTTACTCAAAGCAATGGTGCCAATTCCTATTCTCTATGTTTGTAATCTTAAAATGATACTCAATTTATGCTCAACTGAATCAGTAATAAAGACTTTAAAACAACATGTCATAAGAAGCCGTAAATAACATTTGAACATATCTCGGATTATATGTAGCTCGAAATACTCTGGAAATGGGAAGAAAGTTCTGGAGGAATTTGTGTGTCATTCGACGCTTTTTCGGATGAATTCAAGTGTGAATCCGGAGAAATGTAAACGCAAAAAAAAGTGAAAAGTAGTCGAGAAAACAGCTGACCAAAAAAGTGTTCAAAATCGGCTATAGCCTAAGGATAGCGGTGTATTTTACAAGTAAAGAAGAGAATTTGCCCTTAGGGTTGATTCGGAATCTGAAAACCTTTTTTTATTTTGTTTTTGGGCGTCTTTTGACAGCACCTTTACTGGAGGTTGCGTCGGTCTCGGGGAAACTCAAAGTACAATATGTACATATATGCATTTTTTGTTTTTTATTTCAACCACAAATATATATGTTTTATTTGTCACAAATATATCGTAGTTGTGACCCAGTGAACCTTCTCGAAGATCTTTAGACAAATCCCTTACGTTGATTAATTCCCTTTTCCGTTCGATCAGATTGGAATAAGCGGCAATTAAACGGACGTCAAAGAGAGTTTATTCAAATCGGGTTAGGGCTTCTATAATTTTGGTTAATTGGTCATGAAAGGTCGTTGGAGATCTTAACTCGGGCAGTTGGTCAGATTTTCAGGCCCTAAACTGCAGAAAGAGGCGTTGATTACAGTAATTCGGACCGTTATCAACTCGTGATGACTTATTTTAACAAAAACTTCCAACGCATTCCCAACGTTTTCGATGACTTTTCCAAAACTGCGTGGAATCAAAACTATTAATTTCAATTACTTGATTAAAGCCTTGCCGGCAACTCTTGGCGGTCACAAAAAACCTTTTCAGAATCGCCCAAGGTCATCTTCCGGGTCGATCTTTTGATTGCGACGTTCACATTACTTGGGAATTGAGTGGAGATTTTACTTTTGTTTGATGCAGAGCCAAACTTTTTACAATGAAAAGGGAAGATGGTACGGACAGAGGGGAAGAAAGGACAAGATGGGACTTTCAAGGTTACGCGGGGCCGATCGAAGAGCCGATCAAGGACTGGGGCAGTTTTGGAATGGGAGGGGAACGAATGAATTGGACAAAAATTGAAATGATTGATCACATCTTCAGTATCTTTTGCAAGTTTTGCACTCAACTTAAGATTTTTTTAACTTTTATGGAAAGTACTCCAAGTGAAAAGACATATATACGTATACGAGACTGTTATCTCGCGCTTTGTAAAAACGACCGAGATTTTTAGATCGAAAGTTAGAAATATTGTGACATTTTTTTGCGTGTGAAATGAAAATTAGAACATCGGACTTGGAAGTCTTTGTTCTCTCAAATCGTATCTTAAATTTGATGGAGTAGCATCAATTTTTTTTACATATATTTGCCAAGTATCACAAAAAATAGCCAAATCATCGTATTTTCCCCAACCAAATCATCGTATTTCTCCTATCACAACCTCTAACCTCCAATCCATCGTATCCCCATATCGTTTCTTATCTCTCCTTCGTATCTTTATCGCTTTACACTGTATTTCCGTTTGATCTTGTTGCTTGATCTCTAGCCAATCCATATCTCGCGCTGTAGACCGCTAACGTATCTAGTGTAAAGTGTTTGTTGTAAAGAGTCCACCCTCTTCTCGATCAGAACTTTCTGTTGCCTTTTTTTGGTAATTGCAAAAAATTTCTTGGTGGACGAGCAATTTTTGTAGTTTGAGGTAGAGAATTTGATGATGTTGTCGTATTTTAGGAATGTTTTTGCCCAAAAATCTCTTCAAGGACGAGCTTATGATGTAATTATTACGACAACATTGGCCTTCCATTAAAGATTAGTCACGTTTTAACTTTATTCGATGTTGTAGTAGGCACCCCAGACCTTTCCAAGACCACGATCCCCCAACGTTCCTCCTCAAATTACCCTCCAACCTCTTGAACGGCGTCTATTTGCAGTAATGATGGTACTTAGAACTTAATTGACTTAAATTTATAATCTCTTTTTAACGATGTTTTTCCTAACCTTTAAATGATCGTCAGAGTTCGCCAAATATTTTTTGTGTAAAAATCCTAAAAAATTCAAAAATCAAAATCCAAAAAACGGGTAATTCCAGAGAATGCGATTAGATTTGTTCCGCAACATTAAAATTTATGCGATTCTCACGTTCCCTTCGAAGGTTCCGAAGAGTTTCTTGGGGGTTGTACATAGATTGGGAACCTGAGCGTTCTTCAACCATTTCCGGACCTTCGGACAACTCACTTAATTCCTTTGCAATTAAAAACCAATTCTACCCCCCTCTCCGTGTCGCGCACTCTCGATGACCTTCACTTGTCCCTTGACATAACGTTGGAGGCGCAAAAAGTGAGAAGACGGAACAAAGAATGGAAACGCGACCAATGCGGTTATCGCGACGGAGGAGAAAGCCGAAACGAAGCGACCGAGTTGTCATAATTGCGGCTTCGAGGAAGTTTTAAGGAAATGCTGGAATAGTGGAGGAGAAATATTGGAAACCTTAGGGCAATATCAGTAAACCTTGGACATTGTTTTAGGGAGCTTTTGGTTTACTGTAGAATTATAGGCAAAAAAATTTTTTTGATCGCCCAAAGTCTATCCATTGACCGCTGACAAATCAATTGTTCCGTGCCTAACATATTATTATAAGAATTATTAGTAATTATTTTCTTTGAAAAATGTCGCAAAATTTTATTTCCATTTCTATTTGTTGAATTTTTGATCTTCGAAGTTTCTTTGGTCGCTGAAAAGACTATTCACAACAGATTGACCCCCAAACAGCTCCCCAAATAGCTATACTTACAGGTTGAACCACTATTTCCCCCACTTTCCACAGCTCGTATAGCAGCTCACGTAGATACATTTCAGCTGATCCCTCGCCCTTTTTTCACAAATCCTGTGAAACTAAGAATACGTAGATCGCATATATCTATTCTACTCTCACATTGGGAGCCGAACGGGGATTAGCGAGAGTGCAATGGCTCGCCAACGTTCGTAAAAAAAGAATTTTCGGCGGTTACTTCCGAAAGCGACGTATCGATCCGATTTTTGTTGTTTTGCCGATGTCATATTGGCTACCTGGGAATTGCATGATGCACTCGAGAGCTGTTGTACTCTTTTTTGTTTTAGTCCACAAAATTTTGATGCTTTGGACATATCATCCAATCTTTCGTAGTGCAACATCGCTGATGTTGATGATGTCAGAAGAGTCAACTTTTGATAGGATTGTCATCAACTTCCTTTTCTAACTGATTTCTGAACCCGCTTCTTCACCTGTAACCTTATCCATCCCTCAAAACGTTTGTTTCGCTTCCATTAGAGGCGCTCTAATAAGCCGGCTCCTCATGTGTAATATCCAGCGCGTCGGTGGTCACAGCGCGCCGAAACCTCATTCGCGATCCATAATTTTTGGATGGACTTTTATCCCTCCATGCCCTCTGGCGATTCGAGTGAAGGTCATTGCGAAATGCGGGGGATTCGAACGTCGAATGCCCTCAGGGCTTTCACGTTGGTCGGGGTTGTGATCATGTGATAGCGGTTGGGTAATCTGATCGATGGAAGGGGATTAAAGGAAAAAGGAGGAGGTTCCAGGAATCTTCTGGAGCAGTCTATATTGAGGAACCTTTAGATTCGATTATATTATACTAGACATCTATTGACATCTAGCATAATATGTAATATTATTGTAAATAAAATTAACTTTGCTCTTTTGCGCTCGCTTTCAAATAGCTATGTATCTCCTTCCAACTCATTTAGCAACAAAATTCATCTACGACATCAATATTTACAGCGTCGTTTGCCATTAGATTCCCCTTCCTTTTCCAGTCCATAAACTTGTCGCTTGTGTAATCGCTAATACGATTGTACGATTTTTTGATTATAACTGGTTTTGTGGTTGTTTTCTAATGCCTCTCTGATGATGGTCATTTGAGGGGGTTTTGACTGCGGACCTGTTGATTATATTGTACTTGGTTTTGAAGATGCTTTTTGAATATTTTAGTGTTAACAAAGCGCCAAAACTATTTTCTATGGTTGCAAAGGGCTTAAAATATAATTTAATAGAGGTTTTTGTTATTAATAAAACTAATGACAGTTTGAAATGCGGTTGTTTGATATAATACTATATAATACTAAAGGCACTCCCTAACAGCTCCCAGTTCAATTTTCTTCTTTTTGCAGTGTCTTCATATATATTATACTAGGCCATCTTGCATGTCAAATTTCGAATTTTAATTTTGTTTCTATTTTATGCAAATTTTAATTTCTAAAAAGCCCCTGCCCTTTTGAACTTTGATAGTTTTCCCTCAGCTCATCTAATTACCCGGATTGGATTGATTTCCCTCAGATCTGACCTGTTTTCTTTTTTTGTTCGAATAATCGAATAAATAATTTTCCATTAGAATCCTTTCCCTTTCCGGTTTCCAGAATCCCACCACCAATTTCTTCTGGGGATTTGAATTCGAGGGATTTCAGAGGATCAAATAAAAAAAAGAAGTTTCCGATCTGAGGTTGTAGATCCGGCGATTAAGAAAGTAAAAAAAGAGATTTCTTTTGCGGTCAGAGGGATCAGTGGGAAACTTCTGAAGTTCCGTTGGGGTGGAGTGAAAGTTCAAAGGAGTTTTGGGTTCTGAGCAGAGGGAATTAGTTTTGTAAACGTTTGAAAAGGTAACAGTCATCAAAAGGGGTTTGGGGTGGGTTACAAACTGTTTGGAAACGTATTCACAAAAACTAATTTAGAGATTTTTTGTTTGCCCTGCGATTTTTAGTAGACAAAGTGTTTGGCATCTTAATTCTACTGGATTTCTCCATAAAAGTGCTAAGGCATCAATGGGCAATTGAAAAAATATGGAATTATAACCAAATGCGGAACTTTCCTGATGACTTCAGATATCTTCAAACAGAAAATAATGGATAAATGTTACGTCATCCTAATCTCATTTTTATCGAAATTTGACTGTTGCAATTTACAGACTGCCCCGTTAAATTTTTCTTGCGATAGCTGAACTTAGAAATAAATGGCCGACTTTTGAGCCAACAAAAAGCGCCACGAGAAAAATAACTGACGCGTATTATATATGTTGTGGGATTTGAGCCTAAAAATAACTTTGAGACCCTTCCAAACTGTAGAATGGATCCCAAACAACCCATTCAGATGGTTACCAAAAACAAATTTTGAAAGCACTTTTTTTCTGTTCTCCAACAATTTGAAACTATTATCGCCTTGAAAAAAGTCTTTTACTGAGCCCCAAATTCTTTGTAACTTCAACACAAACAAGCGTCATCACCCCCATTTTCCCCACCTTCACTTTGTCATCTTTTTCTCATTTCCCAAATTTGTGAAACCCCATAAATCTCGTTCCCCCAACATAATATGTAATTCTTACCTTGACATGTGCTAATGACTAATTCCGAAGAGGATTCAAACAAAGATTCAGGATCTCCTTCTTTTCTTTTTTCTCTTCAGATTCCTCTCGAGGATTCTGAAGGGCGATTCGAAGGGAATCTGAAGGCTAGACATATTCGGCGTTCTTCTGTTTGTTGATGCCAAAGACGGAAGCAAAATATTTGTAGAGCCGTTAAAAAACAGTTCAACTAGTGAAATTGGAGTTCAGTTTGGGAGGTGGCATTGCTTTAGGTACAGGTTTTGGTATCTGATGAATAACATCTTGTGTCGGTTTCATAATTGTTGGCATTAAGATTGCATTACATTAGACATCACCTGTCTGATGACTAATATAATTTAATTTCCCCCATTTTTTCTACCTATAACTATATCCATATTCTTATAACAAACTCCACGTAGACCCCTCTCTAATCACTCATCTCACTGATTGTCATCCAGTTATTGCGTAAGTTGTCATTGTCCACCCCCAAACTCTGATCCCCGTTGTTATGTCCGAACGAGATTCCCCCATCCCAAACATTTACTTTTTATGGAAAATGAAAGTAATCGCCATCCCTTCTGCGCATTTTTTGCCCACCCCCGAGTATAATATGTCTTATTATATTTTTATTTGAATCCCCGTTTCTTTTTTTTATTTCCTTCAGAATTGACGGTGATTTCACGCTGATCAAAAAGTTAAAAATGTGTTACTAGCAAGCGTTGAAAAGGAGTTTAAACACTTTATAAGCTCAGAATATGATCTTAGAGTATGCTTTATAAAGTTAGGTTCGTATCTTGTTTCACTCCACACTCACTTTTTAAATTTTCTTGGTGTAGCAATTCAAGTGTAATGTAGTGATAGTACTCAAGTTCTTAGACGATTCTGGTTGGCTATGTCTGCTATAAATTCCCCTACGTCCCTTGTCTCTTAACAGTATTCTAATATCTACAGCATAAAATATATTTCTCACCACATTTATATTGTACTACTTATTAATTTCGAACTTTTTCCATTTTACCACGCGTTTGTATATAATACAGTCTTGTGTTCGCAATGATCAATTAAAATCTAAACAAGTGTCTTTCAGCTTTCAATTTGCATTTCCTTGCTCAGGGTATCTCAGCTCAAATCGCCTGAAAAAAGATGTGCAATCTCCAGAGCTCGGCCCCAATCGCCAAATCCCGCAGTGTCCCTGCCAAAGCCCCATTGCCAGTGGATGGAATCCCTGGAACCACCATCTCCAATGTTAAGAGCGACGATGGTAGGTCTACCTACATTATTTTATATTCAGAAATCTCGATTTTTAGAGCAAAATTTTTATATTTACATGGATAACACAATGAAATGAATGTATTTTTAGGAAAGACGGTAGCTACAGCCGCATTAATGCGTGTGTCCCATAATATGGCCTACTTCTCGCTGATCCACGTGGATTCTGTGCTCGCTCAGAAGGCCGTCACTGTGTCCACTCCAGAAGATGACCCATTAAACTTGAAATTGGGCGAAATCTATGTAAGAAATTAAATTTTTTGAGTCTTTTAGCAACTTTAGAAAGTATTAAAACATGTGATAGTCTTAGAAATAGTGGTAAACTCAATTCTAAGTATCCTTTTTTAGGACAATCTCCCCTTCCGTCATCACTATCCCATCTACATTCAAGTCCATCACAATAACCCCGAGAGATTAATCCTTGAACATCTCTTGGACAACTTGGCCGAGACTGTGTTGGGCCGAAATAACCTGGAACTCAAGAAGAACGTCACCATCGATCTTCTGGACTCGGATGGCGATGCCCATTTCAGAGATCGCCTCGGCTTCTTCGTCACTGATCGTCAGCAATTCGTACAACTGACTGTGGCTTCGGCTGAGGCCAGCAAAGTGTTGAAGAAGAGCTCAGGTGAGGAGGGGAATAGGAATCGGATTATGACAAGAGTTATTTTGTGGAAAAAGTTGCGGTGAAACAGGATAAAAGATGATTTTGAACCTCAATAGCACTTTTTTCAGAAATAATATTCTGAGTGCGCGATTTACAGACTTTTATGACTTTTGGCTACCAGATCTACATATCAGCTCCACATACCAAGCTTTCAAAAAGATTGGGGGAATTCAACTGAAAAAACTTTGGTGATTCTGCAAAACGCGAATTTAGAATTAACCTTTCTTCGCACCTTCTTTTCCTGAAAATTTATCATCTTTTTTAACACTTTAGAATTTCCAAAACGTTATTTTTAGACTTTTTAAATAAACGCTTCTGAATCAAGAATTCCTTTATTTCTATCGGACTTTGCCCACAAATCCTCGCTCCCCTTGCGCAACATGCACTTTACTCCCAATCCAAGTGATATTACTAAAATGACCACAATCCCCACTCTTTTTCGAACCGGTTCCCTCCATTTTTATTACTTTTTTTGGGACGGAAATCACAACGGACATTACTTTTTAGGGCAATTGCGTCAATCAACGGTAATTTGATGTTTTCTTGGGCGTTTCACAAAAATTACTCGCGGAGGGAGTGTAAAAATATTTGAAAAATTGAACACTTTGTGAACTCTGATTAGTGGAAGCAGGAAATTAATCGAAAAATAACAGTTTTTAGGGAAAAAGGTAAAATTTTGCAAGTTTAAAAGGCAAATAAGGTAAATCAATGTATCCAAAATTATTGTTATTCGAAACTCTGAATAAAAATTGGAAAAGGCATAAAGAAGTCATCAAAAATTATATTACACCTGAAATGTTTCTATAAACTCATCAATTTTTAGATTACAAGGTCGAAAAGTTCCGAGCAACCGAGTTCCAAGACCTCGTGGACTTTGATAACACCCTCTCGGCCCAAACCCGCGATGATTTCCTCGAGACTTTGACTAAAAAAGTCCAAGTTTTTGTCGTAAAGCCAGCCAAACAAGTTGTGATTGACGAGGACGAAAAGAAACCCCTCGCCTTGGCTGGATATGCCTTTGTTCATGGCGACAGGATCCTCA
The DNA here is from genome assembly GCA_025436335.1 of Bursaphelenchus mucronatus. Lineage (NCBI taxonomy): Eukaryota > Metazoa > Nematoda > Chromadorea > Rhabditida > Aphelenchoididae > Bursaphelenchus > Bursaphelenchus mucronatus. The sequence continues at coordinate 7,843,837 of CM046356.1, forward strand.
GTTTGTATGCTGGCAACGATGATATCGCTCAGACTTTGTTATCGGGAATTCTAGAGGCCACAAAGGCCAAACAAGTAAGTTTTCCGAATTTGTTTGGGGGAAAAATTATGCAAAAATGTAGACGGTTTTGATAATACTTACATTTTAAAAGCCTAAGGAAAAGAAATTTCACTTACCCCGCCAAAATTTTCAAAATGGCGACTGAAATACAAAAAATGTTACAAAAACGGCGAGATTCCCCAAACGCGCCCCCTCTCCACACCCCATTTTAGACTCTGGTCTCTTTCGCTTCGCTTTTACAAACGTGCAGGGATGGCCGAGTGGTTAAGGCGGTGGACTTAAGTTCCCCTGGGCGTCAGCCCGCGTGGGTTCGAACCCCACTCCCTGCAACTCGCTTTTGTCGAAGTTTTGAAACTTTTTTAGAATAAAAAGTAATTGTAAATGCTACAATATTATACAGTCAAGCCGTCTGTTGGCTTAATAATTTCTTTGACATTTTTTTTTGGGCAAAATATCAGATTTTTGAAAAAACATCAAAACTGGCCTAAAATAATATAATTTGATTTTAGTTCACGCTGGCCACTCCATCTTCCCACTGGAGACAGCTCGCCGCTCTCCCCACCACCCAATCTCGTCCCATTTACCGTCGTCACACCCGCGCAGTGCCCGCCAACGTGAAATGGGACCGAATTTTCGCCTTTAACGTCGGAATCAACCTTTTCTAAACGCCGTACCTCCATCATAATGAATCTTAATTAAAGCTCCAGACTTTTATTCCAGGAACAAATTCGAAAACAACGTCCGTCTCTCCTTTCGTATCAGCTATTTGTACATTTCCGTCTTAAAACTTCCCAAAACTGTCATAAAGCGTCTCACGTGTCCTAAAAAATTGTAACGACTTTCTTGTTCGTTTAATAAAGTTGTTGTAATTAGCTGTCAAGTCAATATTACAGCTGTTTGAATATTATGAACACTAAATAGCCAATTTAGCGGCCAAAAAACATATTGCAGTAGGAAAAGGCCAAAAAATCATCAAAAGTATCAAGAATCATATTGAGATTTATATTATTCATAAGAAAACGGAATAATTAAACAAACTTGTATTGAGATGCAAATTTTAAGGAAAATAAATAGCCAAAAACACCCATTATTTTCACCATGAACAACTAATCTTAGGCCACATGTTTGCTGGGAGGAGAGACCAAAATGACACTGTCGCCTCGGACAAATAACATCGGAATCTGTCGTTTGCTGGTTTTGTAGATCTCCTCGTAACTTTCTTCATCAGTTTCTGTTGTCGTTACTGTTTCTTCCACATCAGCCAAAATCATATTCAGATGTTGATCAAAAGCGTGCAAACGACCGGTCAGTTCTCGTTCTGACCGCATTTTCACGACCACGCGTTCATTTAACGAGAGACGAATGAGGTCCAAAGGCTCTTCAACTGTGACTCCAACCTAAAAATCGGATGTTGTACTTGCTATGTATACAATCTAAATTCTCAAAAAATAGAATAAAAAAAATCCCCACCTGTTCCGAAGTGACAAATTGAGACATTGAAAAGTGTGGACGCGGTTTAGATCGTCTAAACAATAAAATGCATATTAATTTATCATGAATAATATAGGTACTTAAAAGTTGTCAAAAACAACTACCAACAAAAAATATTGGGAGTCTTAAACTAATAATTACATTTTATTCCCACAACACAACTTATAAGCGAAGTATGCATGCAGATTGTAGCCGATAATAAATTTAGTTATTCTTCAATTTGATGCGTGATCCGATCGAGCGAAACTAGGTATCGTTCGCCGTCTTTCAACCCAATTGGACCTAGTTCGCATTCCGAACAACACAAATATTGAATTCCTTCATGGGATCGCGTCACACCAACATTCTCAAAGTGAAAAACGTCCTGAAATCACATTTGATACCTCGTATAAGATAAGAAAAATGGTTTATCCCAAGAATTTGAAGGCAAACTAACCTGAACAGCCCACCATTGACTCAAAGGTTCCTTCTCCGTCTTTGGATTTGCTTTCTTCTGAGATTCTAATGGAACTTCGACTGTATATTCACCCACAAAAGTACCAACATTCTTATCCAAAACAACACATTCACAGGTCCGGCACTTAATCCGCACACTATTCTTGCCATCTTCATTGCGTATCTGAAGAAATAAGCAATGTTATTTGCAAAGTTAGAGCACTAAAAATAAAAAAACAAGCAGGAAATAAAAGAAATCACCTTCTCCATCGTATTTGTTGAACTCGCCGGATTGGATTCGTTTGATAAACTCATTCTTCTTATGCAATCTTTGTCTCAATGCGCCAATCTCCTCAATCTGACTCTCCAGGTCTTGATCGATGTCTGGGAGGTTCTCAACAGCGTTTCTAAGATTAATAAGAGAGGTGTAGATCTGGGTGACCTTGGCCTGATTGGTCGACTGAGCTCCCGATCGTTGAATCAACCTATAACACAACAGTTCAGGCTGTAAAAAAAACGAATTTGTATTATACACCTAAATTTTTTAGAATAACCTTTTCTGACAAAAGAGAAAAGCCTTCTCATATTACCCATGAACTTACTGCGAAAGAAGTCCACTATAATTTTGCTCGAGAGTATCAAGGATTTCACGGCACTTCTGAACGCTGCTTTGATTGGATTCGTTGGCTGCCATCAACGGAAAATGCCGAAATCTTTGAATTTCGTCAAAAAATGCGATGTAACACAATGCCAAGAAAGTTATGGCATTGCTTGTTTTCGTGCTGGGGCAATTTGAAAAAAAGATGGCTAATAAACGTAGTTTTTATAAAAAGCGATATATTTTTTAATGAACAGTTTATTTACAGGATTCTGTTGAATTACACAGCCATAACTTGTTTTTTGGGTTCTTCAACGGTTTCATCGGTTGATTTTTTTCGTTCAACTGCTTCCATCAAATTGTCGAGGGTTTTGTGGACAATTTCCGAGTCCTAAAATATGCATTTTGATTGCTTTCAGTTCCTAAAATTACTTACAGTTATAAAATGGCCGCAATTTATAAGTTCCAGGCTTTTTTCCTCTGATTGCAACTTTTTTAGCAACTCAATGCTACCCTTATACGACACCAAGGGATCGCGCACACCATGGACAATCCGGACTGGTTGGTGAACCGGGATTGTAACGTGTTTTCTACATACACAGTTCTAAAATAACATTTTTCCGATAAAAAATTTGAAAGTTAACGGATACTCGTATTTTACAATATTTTTACCTCAACAAAGTCTTCCAAATTCTCGAGGCTGACTTTGATTTTCAGCTCCTTATCAGCCGCTGGATGAAAAGCTTCTTTCCCATCGCGCAATCGCTGAATTGTCCCAGGTCTGACCTTATCCATGTAATCCAATGTAACTAAAACTGCTGGAGCAAAGGCCGCCAATCCCACAATTGAACTGGCTGGGACATCAAATGAAGCCCTTAGAGCTGCTTGAGTACCAGCGGAGTTAGTTACGAGCAATGCTGGGGAGCTGGGATGAAGGCGTTGGCGGATGTCCCGACGCCAATCATTTATGTGCCAGGGATGGGCAGGATTCCCATAGTTGGCGTAGTAGATACTAAAAATGAGGGTTGTCATGGCCCATGTGCAAAGTTATAACCTTGAAATTTCCAAGAAACCAAAGTTTATGGTAAAATGACGACTGCACAGTGCAAAAATTAGAAATTAATTATTTTCTTGAAGAAAGAAGCGACTGGGACTTTCAATGATAGATGTTTTAGACCTTTCTAAGGTAATTAAAAATATTCCTGAAGGCGAAAAATTGATTATCGAATTCAAATTAAACATAACATCAGATAAGAGTTGTTTGTACCAAATTACCGTATGCTACATAAAAATTTTTTAATAAAATTTCAAAAATAAATTTAAAATATTTTATTTTAATTAATTAACCTACTTTTCGAACAAAAATCCATTTCCTTTGGCCCAATTCCCCACATTTATTGCCAGAGGGTTATTTCTGACAGCTCCAACGCCATGACAAAAGAGAACTCTCAACCCGGTCATCTTACTCTTTCGAATTCTGCCGTCGATCAGCTGAAATTCAAAGAGAATTCGGCGCTTTTTACTCTTCGAATGGATATTTGAAGGGAGAAAAAAGGGGTTCAAATCTCCAGAAACCGATGAAAATCGAGGGATCCAGTTCGGAGACTGTGTTTTGTGTCATCCAGAGGATTCCCAGTGAGAAATTGGGGAGAATGGCGTGATTTTGAAAAAAAAATTGGATGCAAAAGTTGTAGGAAGCATAGAAATCACTTCTGAATCTAACGTTGTCCTCATATATCTCGTTTATTCGAAACACAAACCCTTTTTAATAACAGCTTTAGCAACAATAATTGTAAGATTTTATCTCTGAGATGCTTTTGTAAATAATATTCGCACCTTTTGAATACGAAAGAATAAAGAATTAAGACCGTATGTACAGGAGCTAAATGTCCTTGGGGTTGATGTAGAGGTAATACGTCCAGTAGACAATATTGAACATGATGAACGAAAAGGGGAACCAAAAACGGCAATGGAGATCAATCGTTTGGGCCACTTTGCGATTCAACTCCATTCGTTGTTGTCTGAAATGAAAGGTTTTGGTTGTTTCTTTTGGAATTGGGATCGTTGCTTGCGATTTTTAGCTGAATTATGGGGGAAAATAATTCTTTTTAAATCAATTTATTTGTGGGGGATACCGGATGATTTTTTTTGATCTACATAGGCCAATTATAATCTCCTGAGAATTTTAGCGTTTGTTTTGCAAGGACAGCCGAGATAGTGAACGATGTTTGCAAGCTAGAGAGCATGGAAAAAGAGGAGAGACGGTCCGAAAAGAAAGTTTTTTTTGATTGTCACCGCTGATTCGAACCCTATTTCCAACTTACAATTAGCCCACTTACCTTTGCGCTTTCTTGTAATTGATCTTGACCGCATCCTTGCCGAAGCCGGGTGTCGGGAAGGGCAAGGGGAATCCACTAATCGGATCGTTGCTTCTTCGGAACAGACTCGATTTCTCATTGTTGTTGGCCTCGCTTGGGGATTCGTCGCCCATTCGAGTGAAGAAATTGGCGCCGACTCCGTTCCCATTTCGCTCTGATTGGGGCAGTAAACTCATGTGCATATCTTGCTTTATCCGCATCTTCTGGTGCTGAAAATATGCCTTTAGTGAAGAACATGGTCATCATGAAAACAAATGGTAAATCTCGACCTTTTGTGAGCTTCGAAATTCATAAATAAAATGAAATTTCAATGCACAGATTTTGATGCAACTTGACAAACATTTAGCCTGCTTCTTCTTTAGGCTATCATACAAGATGTTTCGGCCAATAAATTCCAAAAAAAGATATTTTTCACAATTTTATTTAAAAAAATTGAATAATTTTTGAGCCTACAAAAATGTATATTGTATAATCAAATACAACTTAAACTTACATATTCCTCGGCCATTCGCTTTGCCTGTGCGGAGAGACAATCTTTGACAGGCATTTTCTCATGGATCTTTCTTCTGGTGCAGTAATTTACAATTGTAAATTCGATGAGTGCAAGAAACACAAAGGCCATGCAAGCACCGCCAAATACGTCAGAAGCCTTGACATAACTGGCCTGAAATTTTTTGAGATTTTTTTTTATTTTTGATTTTTTTGGGGTTTCAAATATTTTTAAAAAAAAGTGTTTCTTCAATGTTTTTCTGACAATTATTTCCATTTTTATTCATACCCTGAGGCAACATCAAGTTCAATATTCAAAAGTGCGAATGCTTTTTTTTCTGGACGATTAAAAGTTCTTTTGCGACAAAAAAAGTTTCACACAGTGCTTTAAAAAACATGGCCTCAGGGCAAATCGGAAATAAATTCAAACTTCGGTCAAGCTTCTCGAATGTTCTACAGAAAAAAGTGAAATAGAATATAGGATAATAAAGTTATGGACTTACTTGTGGGAGAGACATTCGCTCCGCCGAACTCTGCGTAGATAAGGTCAGGAGTCTAAAAGGGAGAAATGGAATCATCTTTGAAGGAAATTTGAGAGGGTCACAGTTTTGAGGAGATTTTCGAATATTTATATTTAAAAGGAAAAAAGTCCGAAGAATCAAGGTTTAATTTTAAAAAGTTGGCAAAAATTGTAAATTTTTGCTTGTATATGTACTATTATGTATTACACTTTGAAGAAAATTCTAATCTAATCTGTTTTCGGCCCTCCATCCCAAAAAATTATTTCTCTCAAAAAATGAAATTTTCTTACGTTGTAATCGACAAAGAGACCCGTCCAGGCACAGCTTCCACGTCCAACCAGAATGAAATCCAAGAAATGACGACAATTAAACTTTGAGGGACATAAGTCTGGATGATATGATGCATCAGAAGTCTGTCTACGATGAACTCCGCCGTCGCGCAGCTCCAGTTTCCCATGGCGTAGCTATCGTTTCGAACGGCCGGGATAATCGTTCGCAATTTCATGTCCGGCATTCGGATCTCTGGATTTGTCATCACTCCGTAGCTACTCCATTCGATGATCAGGGATTCAGTGTCGTAAGGGTCTGAAACATTACCTTTGGGGTAAGAAAATCTAAATGATGACAAAGAAAATTGGAGTTCAGTCGGGTCAGAATGGAAGTGATTACTAATGTACTAACAAAATAATAATCCCTTGTGGTCTGAAAATACGACAACTCGTAGATCTCTTGTCCTACTTACACGACAATATCCGAAGCGAACATCCCTGACTGTCCAAGGGATATCGGGCAAGATGGAGCATACAAATAACCGTCATTGATATTCTAAAAAAATAAAATTTACATATTACATATAACGAACAAAAAAGTTTATTACTTTCAAACCGGGACATGGAACTCACCGAGCATCGTAAAATACGGTACCATTAGAATAAATCCAAACCAAAAAATTGGGAGATGTGACATCGTGAAATGAGGCTGTTCGAGCATTCGCAAAGTATAAATCTGAAGAAACGATTACATTACAATGCATTAAAAAGCAAATAAATACAACCAAAAGTTAGGAAACCTCACCAGGATGCCATATTAATCCGTACAAGTTCTGATCCTTGACCAATATACGATTACTTCCGTTGTGAGCCAATCGTTCGTCTATCCAACGCAATTGCAAATAAACGTCGATATGAAAGTCCTGCAATTAGAAAACGTTAAAGCTACCAAAAAGCAAAGAAATGTAAAATATGTGACATTGCTCATTTTCCCTCTAATTAGTGATGGCGTCCATACAGTGTAACTATTATTTTTTTGAAAAATATTAAGTCCTCCTGATACGATATAGTTTGCCCTGAATGCGGTATAAACTTGCCATAGTTTGAGCGCGGAATGAGGACATTCCTTCAATGTACATTTGAATTGTGACCCGTGTTGGTTTACCTGCAAAGAATTCATCTAAAAAAATTTATTTTAAAATATTTTTTTTATTTTTTAACACTCCAAATTTTTGTTCTTTGTTTTTTTTTGCTTTGCGTGTTTCTGCTGTCCAAATTTGCCAAAAATAAATTGCCCTAAGGCATTTTTGAAATTAATTGTTTGAATTGGAAATTGGATATAATTTCTAATGCAAAAAAGGCTTCGAATCCAGTTTTTACGACTCTTCTCGATGACGTCGTTAATAATTTTTTAATTTTATCCCGGAACTTGGGATAAAAGTTAATAATGCTTTTTGAAATGTTGCCAAAAACGAATCCGATGACTTTTTGGTCTGAGGAAAGCCGAAAGTGTTGTTTGTTTATTGAAAATATGTCATAAGTGTGAACAAAGTGTGAAAGGCAAAAAAAGAGTGTTTTCAAACGGCTAAAAATTTGCATAAATATCCAAATTCAAATTTTTCCGAATAAAATTTTTTTTGTGGTTTGTAAAAACCGCGGATACGTTAAGGACCACCAAAAATTTTGCTTTTATTTTCTCAAAATTTCAAACAAATCATCGTCCCAAAATTTGCATAATATTTTCTAATTTCCAAAAAATTTTTTGTTGCGATTTTTTGCCACAACTTTTCTAACTCACCTTGCCCCGCAGTGGGGACGGCGTGATTATTGTAATACCGGTTTCTCCTCATAATCGTAGTCAAATCCACATGTCCTCCCCGTCCCGTATCTTCGGCCTCGGCCAACAATAACATTCGCATAAAAACCAGAAGTAAAGGAGTACAGTAATGTGGACTCAGCTTGACCATTTTTGGGTGCAAGGATTAAAACTTTGCACTCGGCGACAAGTGTTTTAAAAAGTCCAAAAAATCAGAAGAAACTAAAGCTCGGTCATCGAAAAGAGCCTCAGGGGTTGGGGAAAAAGTGGTGGAAGGAACGTTAGAAGAACTTTTATTCAATTTGCAAATTCTGAAAAAATGGAGTTAAAAAGAAAACACGAGGGAACGCGGAAAATTTGCATATTCAAATTAAAAAAAATCGGATAGAGTTATGTTAAGCAGTTGACGTAATTTCGAATAATTCCTTAGAAAAATGAACTTTACGTAATTTTTGAATCACAGAACAGTGAGCTGTAATTTTAGATTAATAAAGTCATATAAAAAACGTATTTACATTGAAATAAAAATTTGGCCCTTTAAACTCAAAAATAAACAAAAAAGAAAGAAATGTTCCAGAGATGATATTGCAACGAATTAGATGTCATTAACTATTAAAACCGTGGAGGAGCGTCATTGGAGCATGACATGTTTAGAATGGGCGTTCAACGCCATTCTAATGACTGACGTGCATTTAAAAGTCTTCCAAGATACGTAATCATTATTTATATACAAATAAAACCCCTCCATTCTCCGTTTTTTTGGCTTTTTTGAGGGATTCCTCTCAGAAATACGATGGGAAAATATAAAGATTACTTTGCAAACCAACAAATTAATGGGCAATGGATACTTTGAAAGGACAAATAAAATATTTAAAAAATATTTTGAAAACACCGTCTATCCCAAATTTCATAAAAAGAAGCCCATAGAAGGCGGTAAACATCCGATTTGCCTATACGATTGACGGGAAATTATAGAGGAAACGGTTTGAAGAAGAATTTATAAACAAAATTATCGAAAGCGACGTGTAAAATCAAACAATTTGTAGGAAATGGGGATTAAAAGGACATGTGGGATGGGAAAGATGAATAAAATGTTTAAAGATGTATTTAATTCGCCTGAACTTAAAGAGAAAACTATGGCGCAAAAGAAACCTCAAACCCAGGATGGTTTCTACAAAGCGCGTTCTAAGAATTTTTCATATCGCAGAATCCGATTTGAACCAGGTTTCATCAATCACCTAAGGCATATCAGGTATCGATCCAGAAAAAAATGATTTTTTGGTTTGTGAAAATTCTTAAGGCTAAACATTAATAAGACAAAACAAAAACGTTTCCTGCGAAAAACATATTTCCGGTCCATCATCAAAATTATCCTAAAAATAAATCTGATCCCGATTATCCACCCTCAATTCCCCCCAATTTTCGACCATTTTTAGAAAGTCCATACAAATTGAAATCGTTTCACAAATTGTCACCCTGAGGACAAAGGATTCAAAGAAGTTCAACAGTGGGGGATGCCATCTCAAAAAAGGGCTTAAAAAGTGTGTCAAACACAGAAAGAAATTTGCTTGGAAACAGAATTGTTAGTCATAAATTGGAACGCTGGGGAAAGATTGGGATTTATATGACAATAGAGGGATAATGGGAGGGATGGGGAAGAAAAGCTTACAGTTTGATAGAAGTCACACGCAAAAAATTATTCTAAAGTCACACGCAAAAAATTATTCTAAAACTTTGATTCCTAAAAACTCCAAAAAATCAATCATTATGACTATTCTAACTAGCCAAAAACAGCGGTTACGGATCCCCCGAGCTTTGTAGTTTTTTGTTAAAGCAAATACCTCAATTACAGCGACTAATTCTACACAAAAAATTAGTTTCACATTCTCTCCTTCTACCAAAAAAAATTTTTCAAACTGAAATTTTTACCCTTCAAATGATGCATTTTCTGGAAGTTCCTTCCTAAAAATTTGTGATTTTAACAGAATTTTTCAAAATGACGATTAATTGACGTCAAATTATTGTTATTTTCGTAAAATTGCGTCAAATTGTGTCAAATTGCCTTGTTCAAGGTAGAATAAGGGTTTTAAACATGTTTTAACCCATGTACCAATTAAAACAACAGCTCATAACAACAAAAAGGGTTTAGTAACCCATTTCCGGATCATCTTCGTACTCGTTCCCGCTGTGACTATCATCCAAATTCTTGTTGATGAATTGAGTCAATGAAACTGGAGGCTTCTTGCAGTAGATTGCAAGAATTTTTGGCATGAAAAACTTTCGTTGCGGGAAAGATTCACAATTTTTTGGTAAAATTTTTAAAAATTTCCCAAAAAAAATTCAATTTGACAACCAAAATGACAGAGCAATTTGACATGACGAAAATAACTGCAATTTGACAACCTGACAGACTGTCAAGTTGCCCGGTGGCACAACCCTAGGAATCACCCTTCCCTCCATTTGCACGCCACAATTCCCGGAAATAGTTTTATTTCAAAGTTTGCAAATTTTTTGTTCTCACATTTTCTCAGACCCCGCCCCTTATTACACGTCTTAATCTTAAATGCCCTTAGGCGTTTGACACGAAAGTCGGAAAAAAGGGTTCCCAGATAAACGAGGATTAAAGAGTCACATTTGTTTTATGATCAAAAGAAACATACGTCCATAAGGATAAGGCTTGCAAGTTGGAGGATATGGATTTGGGGGATAAATGTGGTTAAAATGGGGAAATCACTAGGGATATAATTGGATAGGTTGGTATAATAAATAGTAAGTTAAGAATAAAGTAGGAAAGGTAGCTTTCATGCTATTGAGTACCAATGAAAGTTTAAAATCGGGGAAAATTTTGATAAAGTCATAAAAAATGCCTAATATTATATAAATTATTGCGGAATTTAAAAAAAGACGTTAATATTTGTTATAAAAATGCGCGGATTTTAAAAATTCACTTAACTTATGATAAGCATGATTACAGTTATAATTCCGAAAAGCGATGATAATGCTTAAGAGCGGCTTAAAAAGAGTGAGCTCACAAGCTTAGCCCGCAAATCTTTGATCACAGACATAAAACCGTCGACGAAAAATGGGATTACAACACTTTAAGGCTTCTTATTTCATTTTAAGGCCTTTAACAAATGAGAATGCGTAATCGTTTACAGTTTGAGAGATATACGGATCTCTAGAAACTCAAAAAAAGGTTTCAAATATGAAATCAGTTGTTTAAAAATAAAATCAGGCGTATTTCAAGGCGTCAGCCAGTCATAAGAAAGTAAAGTGCCCAATAAAAGTTATTATAAAACTCTTGTATATGCCCTGAGGCAAGTGTTCTAATCTCCTTGCAAATAAAACAAGGCCTGACAATCGTAACTTGTGGCTCCTCAGGTATTTTGAGAACAAAGTACTGCTCGAGCCATAAAGTCCCGACAATTTTATCGCAAATGTCGCGCGGATGCGGTCGCGTAAAAGTGCATGTTGCTTCGGTAAAAACGGGAAATCGCCGCGACGGCCGCGAAAATTTGAGAAAAATGCACCGTGCACAATTGCCGGGACTTTATGGCGCGAGTAGTATGGACACAAAGAGAAGGGATATATGCAAAAAGCTATGATGAACTGTAGAAAAAGTTTCCGTATAGTCCTTTGAAAACCTAAAATTGAATAAAAAATACAAAATTAAGTTGCCCCACCAAAACCGTAGGATAATTCGGTTTAACTGCTTTTGATAACAAAGTTTGCGACACCTGTCGCTTTCCTTCGTTCACCGAAAACGCTGAGAAAACTCCGAAATGACATGGCTATATAAATAAAGTTCGACTTTGTCCACCGAAAATGGTGGGAATGGGAATGTAATTCCTGCGGTACTCAAACAGAAAATTCGATTACAAATCTCAAAATGCACAAGAATAGAGAAGGGAAAGAACGTGGGGGAGACATAATATGTTATACATCATAAGGAGTTCACAATTACAATGGGGGTTAATAAATTCCCATAAACCTAGACAACAACTTCTATTTATTATTGTTAATCAAGTATTATATATTATATTGCCCGAAATACCTTTGTCTCCTTCCCACGTCTTGAATTGCAGCAGAGTTACAAAAGTTCAGCACCAAAAAATGTAAATTTGCGTCGACCCCGTTTAGTGTAACATAACACGTTTATATGTCAAAGAACATTTCCTCGAATTTGGCGTCAAAATCTCGAAAAGAAACTAGTTAGCCCAGAGTAACTTCCAAACATTGTTAACATAAAAAAATATTCCTGACATCCGCGTCTTTTAAATCCAACGTTTTAGAATTTCTTGAACTTTCTTGGTCCCAAACGCCTTAGGCACTCCTACCGTAAAATAAAAAAAGTTGTTGAAACTTTCATTTCCGGGCGCAAAAACAAATATTATATAGCTATTAATCAAATGCGCAAATACATGACATATAATTTTAATAGAGCCAGAAGAGATCATTTACGCCAAGTTTTAGGAATTTAAAATTTTATTGGGTGTTTTTTTTGTGGTGCTGATGCTCTTTTAGAATGGGCCTCTGAGGAGAGGAACGCGTCTACAGACGGTTTTTACTGATTTGGGAAAGCGATAAGTGTTTTGGGTGAAAAATGTGAAAGTGTAGTAAATATGTATTAGGCAAAAACTTAGGTAACGAGAGAGGATATATTTATATAGATAATAAAATACGGTACTTGAACGTCTTATAGGAATTTTCTGTTTTTTTTTTATTTAGAAGCTTTATTTGTGCAACTTTTGGTGAATGTGTAGTTTACCATGTAAAAGTAAGGTAACGTAAGTAAGTAAAGTAAGTAAAGTAAGCTATTGCCTGTCAATCCCAATATTTCTATCAAATCCTAAACCAACCCTTTATCACCAAAAAATCGCACTGATAATCAACCTGAACTGCTGATTATAGTTTAGCCGGAAAAAACAATAGACCCTGAGGGAAAAGAAAAGGTTTTGTTTCAAGAAGAAATTATGACAAAAAGATATTTGACGTGACCGCGAAGAGAGATTTGGTAGATTGAGAAGCATTTTAAGGGCCGAAAGGAAACTGCTGATGACACTTTTCATTTCCAAAGCGCCTCAGGGCAAATCTAAAAATAGGAAGGGAAGAATCTCTGTTAGTTGTGAAACAAAGTATTGTAAGATATGAGTTGGTAAGTTTTTTGTAAGGCTTTCAATTTGCAAAGCCAATAAATGATTTAAAAAGAAAAATTTTCAATTTTCAAAAGCGTCATCATAAAATTGTGGGAACTTTCGTTATCCTCTATGTTGCATATATTAGATAAATTTTTAAACAGATTTTAAAAAAATCTGCATGGTTACATTAAACTATCCACGAAGAACGCTCAATTCTCGTCAAAAAAGAGGTCACCAGTACAAGTGACCTCTCATAATTTATTTCAAAATCTCGCAGAGTTTATTTATTCCATAAATTCTCACACCTTGGACAAAACCGGAATGACTTTTGAGACGGCCGAAAAAAGTTTTGGGCCGCGACTTCCGGCGTTTAAAAAACAATTCGAAAATGTGCACTGGACAATTAATTGAACGAGGGCTTGAGGTGGTCGAATTTATGGGCACAGGGATCATAAAAGTGATCGGAAGAAGTTCGGGGGCTTATGTTGAACTAGACATAATAAACAATAAATCGGCGATAAAACAAGCGTTATGGGCGGTTCAGGTAGAAGAAAAGGGTTCAGAGATTGGGAAATGATCTGGGTTTTCTACCACAGTGTGTATGAAAATGAATTTTCATGAAAAGTAAAAAAGTCTTGATGAATAACAACAATATAAAAATCTTAAATTTCATAAAATCAATATAAAAATTATTTATTACAACTGACATGGTCATATGCTTCCTACAGCCGTTTCAAAATATTTAGTGGCTATTAGCATATTATCAACTTAAAGAATCATCAAAAAACGACATTATTATTATGTATAGCATAGATTATGTCATCAAAATGTATTAAAAATTTTTTGGAAGATGACTCAACACTCTCTACAGTAATAAAAAATTACATACTTTGGATTCTTTCGCCACGTCTCCATGGAAATGTCACAAATATGGCAATCGATATTCAAAAGTTTATAGTTTGCTCTAGAATTTCTGTCACAATGTTCAAAAACCAAAGATTTCGATGTCGAATAAATTATCAGCCAAAACAATTAAATTGATATATACACATGATGTAGCAGAAACATGAAAATTTTAGTCATCAAATGGTTGATTTTGTGGTTGGAATTAAAGGAGATGGCAAATAAAGGTTTACTGAAAAGCTATGTCCATTTCTAACCGTGTTAAAATCCCGAAAATAACCCTCCCTTGCAAGAAACCGACAAGAAAACTTTCTAGAACCGCAAAACTCGACCTTCAGCTATCAAAAGGTCCTCACGTTCCTTCTCAACGTTTCAAAACATCCCTTTTCGTATCAGCCACACTTTATTCATAAGTTTTCTTGGCCCCGCAACTTTGCCAGCGTCACCGGAAATTCGGCCTCGGATTTCGGTGAGGAGAAAAAAACAAGAAAAGTAATGTAAACAGTAAGTTATATATTATATTTCTTTTTTGCACAGACTTTTGCCTAAAGAAGATTCTGAAGCTAGCTACGTTTTCTTAACGTTACTTTGGCATTTCATTTCCTTTGGCGGTAATTTGGTCAATGAACTTGTGAAAGGAGTTACATCACGACGACTAATAAGTGAGAGACAGGACTTTTTGCACTGACTCTTTGGACTTAAAGACACTTCCAGGAAAGAAAAAGGGAGAGGAAGATTGGAAAGTGAAATGTAACTTGTTGCCAATTTCATAAGGAATGAGTTACAGAACTTTGAAGACACAGAGTTAGTTGCTTTTAAAAATGGGACACAGTGATATTAAACGTAAAAGAATGGCAGTTCTTTAAAAGCAAAGACGGTAAACATAAGGAAAGATATGCTTAGGAAATAGAAAAAGCCTTGCTACTTTCAGATTTACCTATAAGGAGGATTCATTATGTAACAAATTTTGAGTGAATGGTACTTTTCTTTATTTTAATCAGAAAGACTAAAATTCCAACTCAAACAGAGGATGTAATACTTGAACATATCCAATGTATTTCTTCAGTTGGCACTGTGACCTAGCAATCGCAACTTTGTATTTCACACACGCCGTAATGACCGTGCCAGTTAGCTTCAGAAAGAGCGGCAATGTTTGTCTTTCCGTGAGCGTAATCTTAATTTTGAGCCTTGCATTTAGACAAACAAGGAAGTTTGTCATGTCATCAAAATTTGCAGAAAATGGAAATGTTAAAATTTGCAAAATATTTCCTATCAAAAACATGCAGCAAAAGAGAATAAAGCATGGTAAAATACGGAGTGGTAGTAATGAACATAATTCCAGAAACAATATGTCAAAGCTCAATTTTGAAACAAATCGTGTTTTACATGTTTCTGGGCTCTCTGAGATTTGTCATGTCAATTTCTGAGGAAAAGATGATCCCTCAACCCACTTAATTTTTACGGTAACGCCTTCTGTTCGAGATGTTTTATTGACAAGAGGATTTATTATCGTCATTTTAAGCTGTCAATTTGCAATTTTCTCTTCAAAAAGGAAAAATTACACGCCATAAACAAACAGTTAAAATTTAAAAATTATAAAAATAAGTTCGAGGCAACGTAGCAATTATCTCGCAAAAAAATTTAATAAATCAAATTTTTGAAGCCTCAAGGCTGCGTCCGAGATGATGTACTTGACATTACACGTGCCATCTCAAAAAACTTACAAAATGTCATAAAAACCTTCAAAAATCAATGAAATTTCGGAGTACAAGAGCTTTGTGACAATTATCAAACGTTTTTTTGGAAAGTGACAAGACCCGAGATATGTTACGTAATGATTAATGGATCCGACAAGCGGCCGAAAATTAGGAAAAGCGGCCTAACGAGGCTTTTGTTATTATTGCAACAAGAGAAGAAGGGATGATTGGGGAGTGATCCACAAGATATATAGGGTAAAATACGGGTATATGATTGAAAGGTGGGACGTGTATGATTTGAGATGATCAAAAACCGAAAACTAAAGCCGTGTGGCATTTTGCTGAAGTCACATAAATATTGAACGGTAACGCCAAGGAAGTCCGCAACGGCTCGGTCGCTTTGCTTTTTTTAATCGCCCACAAGATCAGGATGAGCCAATTTAATAAAGCTCGCAAACTTTGATCTTTCAAATCACCGGAAGTTCGCGCTTTCCATGTTTACTCATGTCGCTGCAAGTCCGAAGTGATTTCGTAGGAAGCAATTAAGTAAACTCTCGCAATCAAAATGAAAAGCCAAGAACTCACTCACAAGTAGTTGTCAGATCCAGCCCTGGTTTTTGGCCGTTGAGAGCTAAAAAGTGTAGAGTTCGTAACGATTCAACTTAAGAATCAGTAAAATCCATCTTGAAGTTGTGTTCTTCTACGGTTTATTATCGATACTGATGGTGACATCAATTTCCAACCAACTAACATGAGTATTTATTGTATTTCGCCCATTATGAGGATAGTTTTTATATACATTATAGGTAATAAAAGTCTAGACCGATAACAATTCTGCGGAGCATAACATCTGGAGAATACATCGTCACGTCTTTTTTGCCTCCTCAAATACGAAGTTAAAGTACGAGGTTCTACAAAGAATGCGCCAAATGTGATTGTTTTCGCGGTGAAACGCACGACTTCGGCATTTGTTACGGAAAAATAAAAAATTTTTTTTTGGAAAAAATATTTTTGCATTGAAGAAAAATTCCCATTTGTCTCGGCGGGAAAACAATTACATTTGGCGCAGCGTTTTGATGGACCTTGCACTTTAACACCTAGAATTTTGTCTAAAACAGAGTAATCGACGAGATTCCCCAACAGTGGTGACAACGAATAAATGGTGAAATGACACTTTCAAAGGTCGCTCGCTTATAAAGTCGAGTTAAAGTATTATGTACAAGTGCCAAAACGCACCATAAAAATTAAAGTTTGAGGTAGGAGACCATTATGCGGCGGCTAGGTCCGTTTTCTGCGGAACTGGACCAATGTCTTGTTTGCTGACTGTAGCCTGAAGACGGGGCTTCGATGGCATGAAGGGAAGCTTGTGGACAATGCGATTTCGGAGGATGAAACTGGAATATTGAGCGGTTAAAACGTATTTCAAAGATAAAAAAATGGTCAATTTCGGGTTGATATTAGTCAACTTACTCATTGATCTGCTTCCCGAAAGAATATCCATCCTGAGCAGTTCCACAATCATCGTATCTTCCGGTTTCTCCATTTTCATTTACGGTCTCGTGACAATCTTCAAACCCTCGTTGTTCTCTCGTTGCACCAGGTACAATATTGTCCAAGATGAAGGCAATCAAACCACCGATAAACATTTTGATTTGCAGTAAAATATTAAGCATCTGATCGATCTCATCGATCCCGCAATCTACTGGATGACCTTTGGCATAGTCGGGAATTACCACGCCCATGATAATAGCTAAGCCAACAATGGTGAGGTTACGTGTAATCGTAAGGTCAACGGTCTGAAAATTAAATGTATTGTTAAAAATTCTAATTCAGGACAATATCTTTTGCAATATGACGAAGCTGCAGTCTGTATAGCAAAAAAACCACTATACTTACCCTAAGATTAGAAAAGGCCAGGCCACAGATCATGCAGACACCCATGCCAAGAGTTCCACCAACAATCGGATCAGGAATTGTTGCCAAAACGGCTCCGAATTTGGTAAAATACCCAAGAAGATCAGCATTACTCCAGCAATTTGCATAGTGTATCTTGAGGCGACCCTGGTCAAAGATACGACGGCAACATTCTCGGAATAAGTGGTCACACCAACTCCGCAACCCATGAGGCCAGCGAGGAAACAGCCAAGACCTGGAATTTGCAAAGAACTATTTAAAACATTTTTTTTGGGTTCGTAATAGCTGAAAGAGCTCTATTTACCTTCAACAACAATAGCACGGTTCAAGGTAGAAGACGGCGGAGGCTTCTCTTGCGATACTCTGGCCAGAACGCCATAAGCGCCGAGACTTTCGACAGAACAGGCAACACAAGAGGCCAACATACCAAGGAAAAGTCCCATACTGAAGCGAGGGAATCCAAATTGTCCTAAAATATAAACGATTGAAATATCGCTCATGTCTAGTAATTGTAAGCCAAGAAGACAAGGTTGGTAATAGTAAAATGTTTACCTGGATACGGCACCTGGAAGATTGGAGAGCCAACTAAAACACTCATGGACATATTCTGATCCACTCGAGCTGGTCCTTCAGGCTTCTCAATATTGGTAACGGTCAAAAAGAAGGCGAATAACCATGTCAAAACAATTGAAATTAGGTACTGAAACGATTACAATTAATAAATATTATTAATAAAAATATGGAATGAAAGGTATTGTGCTTACTGGGAACTGTCCAAAAAGTCGGTATCGGACAAAATGAATGCCTTTCAGATCGATGTAAGGCAATGGAATTTGAGTCTCGGCCAAGAAGAGAGCAAAACAGCATAAGACCGCGAATTGGCTGAAAACAATTAAAGATTATACAGAAATGACAAGTAAAATGAGAAGTCATCAATATGACACTAACATAATCGAAATCCAATGAGTTTCTGATTTTTCCAGGATCAACGGAGCATTTCCAAGGCAAAGAAGGACCATCAACGGACAGATAGTAATAGGTCCCGTTCGACGAGCGATAATTCCGATGAGTCCAGTAGCCCCGACGAAAATCAGCATCAGCGCAGCACCAGCCAAACTTCCTTGAATCTAAAATTAGGCCCATCAGACGTGTAAAAACTAAATCCATATTTATCCACAAAGAACCAGTAAGGACACCGGTTTTATTCCGACTTACCGTCTGTATCCTGTAGAGAAAGTTTTCTTCAGCGACCTCATCATGTATCGTCGCTTTACATTCCATTCCGGGCAGATCATTGAAAGCGAATAACGGCGGGATAAAGGCAAAAGAAGGGCCTTGAAGAATAGCCAAACGAAGACCCAACGTTGTCTGAATAAGAGTGGTCAGACCAGTTACAACAAGAGTGGTTGAGATCAGTTGAACGCGTAAAGCAATGGTTGCGAGACCAGCACATGCAACTTGAGAGACCAAATGAGGGATTACAAGGATTCCGGAGATACACACCATCGTTTGCTAAAAAATGGGATTAGTCACCATTGTTGGACATTTTTCAAACCCTTTAAAAACTTTCATTTATCTCATATACAAATCTCACCTGGAATCCCAAAAAGATCGCCTCCTTCCAATGAGGCATATCAGTTGCCCGATATTGGAGATCATTCAACGTTTTCTCTGATTCGCATGAACTCTCCGGCACCGTAATTGAGATGGACTCGGTCCTTCTTTCCTCTCGCTCGTCCATGTAATAGGCTCCTGGATCATGGTCATCATCGTTCTCCGGCATTTTCTTCTTTGCTCCATTCGAATCGACGCGAATGGTTGAAGTCATTGTCTTCAAGACTTTTTAGCTAAATGGAGATGAACATGTTAGTCAGGTGATAAAATTCGAACTCGCACGTGACATAAACAGTGATGGGAATATATAGACGTACGTGGCAGGAAGAAGACTTAAGGAGAAGATTAGACTATAAGATGACGAAAACTTGGAGGACACGCGACACGCAAGAATCAAGATGCAGATTGAACTTGACGATGATTGACGGAGGTATTGAAGTTTCAGCTACGGAAATTGACAGAGTCAAGAACTAACAAACAATTTTGTTCCTTTATTCCCACTCTGTAAATCACACTCATTGTTGGCGTTCCTCTCTCCCTATAATAAGAAATTTATATTCCCAGAGCATCGGTAAACAGCCGGTGATTCTGGGAAATCGGAAAATTCTCAAATTCAATCGAATGCACCGCCCATGCACCCGCTATAAAAATTATTATTGTAAATCTGACTGTTTACCTGTCACACGAAAAACATGACGTCATGCGAACAACATTGAATTTTAAGTTTTTCCCCTCTTTTATAGGCTACTGTATCACTAATCCAAAAAATGCAAAGTATTATATTATATTATATTTCTCTTCTGAATTTGGAGCAAAAATTAAAAATTGAATAGTAAATTAATTTGAATACCACGGTACTGTATGCGTTCCTAAATACGCTTGTGTTAGCAATAACTGTTCTCAGTCTAACAAAAAAATACAAGTCAAACTTTACTCAAGGCTAAAATACGACACCGTTAAAACTCGAAGACCGCGAAATAAAGATGAACGATGAGAAAGAAAAGAGCATATATGAGAGTTGAAAATGAAGTGACAAGAAATAAGGAACCCCGAGATTGTTGTCCTTGCTGATCTAAAGGATGTTACAGGCAAAGGCCAAGAAAAACTAAGAGCGTAAGCAAAAGATTGCCAGGCTCGAACGATGGTCTCGTCGTTCCATCCATTCTCTGAAAACTTTCTTCATTTTCACCTATCGTTACAGTATGTTACCCTATCGCTTTTAAAACTAACTCTAATCTAGCCTTGATAACAAACCTGCGATCAGTAGTAGTGCAGCTCCATTGTTTTCAAAACAATACAAATTGTCTGCACCCTTAAATACGCAAATTTTACTTTATAATTATCTGTGTGCTAATTAAAATTATACTAATTTTATCGTCACGAGTATATTTTGCAAAGATGAAATTATAAGCCGCACTTCTGACCGTATTCTTGTTACCGTGCCCATATTTTTGTCATCCGATAAGAGCGTCAATCAACTGTAGCGTCTTCCTACAATGTGTTTCTAATCAAATAAATATACTTTGAAAATACAAAAGTTCAGAACACAGATTGACAATCATATCGGAGAATTGTAATATTCTTACACTTGTCGTCTTACTGTAATGTAAACTGTAGTCATCATTTCTTTAGAAAAAAGTATTATAGATTTCTCAAATGTTTCCCACTTACCTAATTATGGACATCTTATGTAACAAAAGATCTTTGAAATTTCGGCAAAAACCAATATTATTGCGTTTATTTGTGCAAAGTTTTTGCAAGAAAAGCGATAAATCGAGTCTTGATTTACAACGTTTTTAGCATGACTACACAATACAGTAATATTGTTCAACTTTTATTTAACTTTTGGCTTCAAATCAAGTGTATATCAGAGGTACTCGCTCTGATACACCCCTCTCCCAACCCTACCTGCTTGATAGTTACGAGTCCAGGGTTACTGTAACAAATATTATGTTTCCTTTTCCTTAAAAAAGCAGAAAAAAGAAGAGGTTACTATGAAAAACGTGTGTTACAGTAACCCTGTACACTAACCATTCCCAAAAATTACGACCGTGACAGATGAAGTGACGCAAAAAATCTCTTGTTCGAACTCACCGATTCGTCGTCTCCCCGGAGGCATTTATCGGATTCCTCGAAACAATCCAACCACTTTAATGGCATCCACGGATTCCAAAGGCTGATCATTCTGCAATCATAACAAAAACATGAAGCAACCGGTTATCGGGGCTAATAAGTGATAGCGATGGCTAACATAATGCTTAAATAAAAACGAGAAAAAGTTGTCAAACAAATTTTATTACATAAGGGCATAGATTATTCAAGGTGTTAACAAGGAAGGCTTAGATAAAAATGGAATCTTAAGTGAACAACCCTTTAAAACTTCAAATTCATAAAAGTCATCTTTTCCAAAGCCGCCAAACAGAGGGGGGGGGGGGGGGGGGGGGGGTCTCAAGACAAAACAATGGCTGTACAAGCTTGGTCCAAGGGGTGGGAGCGCGAAGAAGGCGGACTTTGGGACTTCGGAGTCAGAGATTCGGAATTTCCGTAAACAAATTTGGTTTTCCCACCATCTGCAAGGCCTTGGAAAGAGTAATGGGCTTGTTTATGAAGAACTATTACGGTCCGTTTGGAGTTTTCGAATTTAGGAACAACAAATTGAAATAAAGGCGTCCTTACAACTTTTAACACTGTCTTACTCTTCCGAAGCAACCCAAGAAGTAACTACTAAAATTTGAATATATCGAATAACAGCAAAATTCCCGAGAAACCACAAAGTAATGAGTACTGTTCTACTCAAAAAGCAACCCTTTTGTTTACCTTACAATAATATAATAAACAGTTTTTTTTAAAAAGCCGTATTATGTTCGTGAAAGAAAATCAGTTGTTTTTTAAACTCGCTGCCTTGTAAATATTATAGAAATGGTAATGGGAATTCAGGGAACGGACTTTCACATGATTTTCTAGTGATCTAAAAGATGTTTTGGATTTTCGAACGCCTAATTACTCTGACAACATCCAGTATTTTTATCTTAAATTGGACAAGGGTTAAAATCGTCGCGATAAGTGTCATGCATGATATAAATTACTATAAAAATCTATATTCCCGTTCCTTCAATGTCCTTCAACTTCGCCTCCCCTTTCCATCCATCCCAGTCAATTCGCCAGAATTGTAATTTAAAAATTCTAATCCCCTCCTAAACACCAACGGACCTTCAACCTCCCCAAAGCTCTATTCCAACATCATATGGATCGCTCTTACCAATAACGCGAAATTATGAAACCCTTGACTGATAACACTCCACTTTACAACGCGCTCTTTAAAGATCATCGCATAAGCGCTCTCTAAACATGTAGATGACGGTCATGGGAGGAGTCTTTATATATCTAAGTCTATTCCGAAAATGGCCAAAGAAAGGACGCACATTTTGTGGCGTTCCCCGGGTGATCTCTGGTTTTGGCCGCGGTCTTTGTGGTCCTTTTTTGCCTGGTGTTTTTGTTTTTTCTTTTTCCACCCTCTCTTTGACGCATACTCCCTAGTTTTCATCTTATTCTCTTCTAAAAACTGTGTACTCTTTCGTTTCTCTAATTACTCTGGATATTGTTACTATGTAGCTGCGGCGAGCAGGGGATTTTGGCACTCCGACCGCAAAAAATGCAATTTTAAGGCGAAGGGACACTCTCTTTGAGTCCTTAAAAACGGAGAGGATAAGAAATCGGCTTTGAGAAGAACAAAACACTGAGAAAAGGGTTACGGTAGGCATCAGATTTTGGTCTTTGTGGACTTCCTGCAGCCTTATATATAATAGTCAAGTAATTGAATCACTGAAAAGGGCAAAAATGTGTTTTTAAACGTTCAGTAAGGTTGAGACCATATAAAGAGCATGATTTACACACTTAAAAGTCCGCAGAGGTGCAGAAAACGCTGTAAATGAAAAATCCGCACCCCAATTATTTACCGCGACTTTTTTCATCGTAAAGTAACCACCTCCCATTTATCACAAAATTTTACCAAAACTATCCCGTGGTATCGCTACCTCTCACAGTCATTATTGCGTCATTCCGAATAATCTATTTTTGGAAAATGTTTGAAATGATCCATTCAATCCGTACTGAAAAAACAGAAATCTGGAGCAGTAAAGCGAACTTTGGACACAGAACGACTAAAGGGTTAAAAGGGCCTTGGGGATGCATAACAAAAATGGTAAGGGTCTGGAGGAAGGAAAGAATAACAAAACAAAGCTAAAAGAACATGGAAAAAATGCTTCTTGTTACACAGGGAACTTGGATTTACGTAATAGTAGGCGTATTTGATTATTATAATTAGATAGGTAATCTAATTATAATAATAAGGACCGTCATCAAAAACTCATGACTTTAATTTAGCCAACTAAAATGACTCACGAGTGCCATAAAAGGTTTGTAAAATTACCTAAGCATATTTATTTAGAATCTATCGTGAAGTGGTAGAATGCGACATACCCGTGCCTGCAGCCATATCTACCATCTACACAGCCAACCTTTACTTTAAACGAACAACACAACAGAATATAAAATACAAAACTTCCGAAAAAAATCATATGACCTTTAAAAATCGTTTCCTAAAATAGTCTTGTAACAAGAAGTCTGCAAACACTGCACTCTGAAATAACTCGGTATTTATACATTTGCTCGAAAATCCATTATGCAAATAAACACAGGGTTTACAAGACGTCAAACATTGACAATAAACTACTAAACGACTAAAAGGTATTGGAAAACAAGGGGATATATTCTTATGGAGAGTTTCTAGATGTCATTCTGTAAAGATTATAGTAGGTGATCAACGAGCCGAGTTTATTATTGCGGAAGAGCAAATTGAGATTATGTACGACAAATTGATAATGGAAAAACATCAAACTCTGCGAGGGAAAGGCTTGATGTGAATATGTATCAAATGTCTCCTTGCATCAAGCTTGGTTAAAATATTTGCGCATCTCACTATAATTTCCAAGCGAGTGTTTTGTATTTTAGCAAGCTTTGCAAACCGTATCTTCGCTATGGAGCATGAAATACGCCCCTAGTGATGATTCAAAGACATCGCAATGCAAAAGTAATATTTATTTTCGCATTTTCTTTTCATTGATCACAATAAATATTTAAAACAACACGCTTCACAGCTTTTTAATCCCTTGTACAACGGCATAACACTTTTGTGTTATTGTTTTCGAATGTTTTAATCTGTTTGGGCAGCTCTTTAAAGATCGTTGATGTATTTATGGAGGCTTTAGAATCACGAGGCTCAGGTTTTCTGATAAAAATTGAGGAGTGTTCGTTTATTTGACTAGATTATGATAAGGCTGATGGTAGCTAAAAGTTTAAAAAGTGTTTGAGCAAGAAAGAATATATTTTCAAACAATTTAAAACATAGCAATGGCCAGCAAATAATACCTGTTGGATTTTTTATGTAGGATATATCAAATTTTCCATGTATTTATTATCCGTTATTTTTCTTACAAAACCACAAAGTACGTTGTAAAATTAATATTACCTATCTATTTCAAAAAGGACATCCAAAAATCGATCTCTCTGGATTTATTTTATGGGAATGCAAAAAATATGTTTTTCCGACCAAAGTTTACTGCACTTTCCAGTCCAATGTCCCATCTAAAGTCAAAAAAGATAAAAAAAACTGATTTGCAATCATAACGTATACAAGCCTGTTTTTAATTCTTGGTAGTTCCATCAACTTTTAAGTACTGATAAAATTCCTTGCCGAAACAAAGGAATTTGGCGATAAACGCGAACATTACAAATCATAAAAGCCTTTAAAGGTTGAGAAAAACAAAGTCTGTGTTCTTTACCTCCATTTATGGTTGCAACATGTGACAGAAAGAAAAATAGAGATCAACGGTTTTGCGATGAGAAATCAAGATTGCGAAATTTGGAATATTTTAAAGAAACTACCGAGATAAAGAGGGATCATAAAAATTCAACTGTGTGTTAAATAATAAGAACTGACAAATCCAGATAATGGAGAAGCATATGCCACAATTGCAAACTTGGCATATATTTCTGAGATAAAGGAAAATAAAATTATTAAACCACCTGCGTGGCTTAATTTTGCCCCCTAGTTTTTTTTTTGAATTGGTCCTAAAAAACTTAATGTTATCTTTTGTTGCAAGAGATGACATTTCTAAAAACAACTAATTTGTAAATGACATGAGACCCTTAAAACCACATCCAGATCATCCAAAAATCTTCCACAATCTCTGGAATAGTCCCAAAAAAGCCTATTTCTATCCACCACATGTCACAACAATTGTCTACCCCACCATTTCCATGAAACCGCATCAATTTCCACGTTAAATCTCGTTGCTTGTCTGTGATTTCTTTTTATGGACTTTAAACGCCTCCCGGCAGCCATAATCATCTCGTTTCCCATCCAAACACGTAGCTTTAATCCCATTTTTCAGAAAAATTTTAAATCGCGTTTTTTAATCACGCGTAGTTTTTGTGTATTGGCGTCAATAGTAGGGTATGTTGGTAGATTAAGTATTGATCAGGTCAGGATTTACATAATTTTAAGGAGGAATGGAGTCAGCGTTGCCAACAGTGAAAGTTAGGTGGGAATAAGACTTTGAAACTGGGATAGTAAGCAAGGAAATCGACTTCTCCGCGGAGGTCTTAGAACAATAAGTATTTTAATGGATTTCAAACAATATTCATTTAAACATGCTACAAATTAGAGCTGTTTTTTTGATAATCATAAGGCTCTAAACAACAAAAATACAGTTCACTTGTTTTGAGTAGCCGATATAATGTCAGTGTTTTCTCAAGATCTTCTTATTACGTAAATATTTATTCAATAACAAAGGAATGCAAACAAAAATTGCAAAATTTAAAGAGAAAGACTTTGGAAAACACCGGGTGGAGATGGCACAAACAGAACCCAAAGGCACAGAGTAAAAAAGGCTATTTTATGATTATGTTTACAAAGCGGAAAGGCAAGTGACAAAACGAAAGCAAATTGAGGAATTGGGAATCAAAAAGAGTACAAAACAAAACCATGTGATATATCCAGGTAAACCAGTTTGTAAGATAAATTAGGAGAAAGGGAAAAATCGTTAAAGACGAGATTTTTGGAAATTTGGAGCTTTCAACGGCATGTTTTTTTTGAATTTAGAGCCCTACAAAAGGTTAATCTGCAACAACAAAATTATATTTTATGTATTTTACACCCAATACTAAAATAATCACCCATAATGATTATCCTTCAAAGCGCATGCATCCAAAATATTCACATCACTATGATGAATATAAAAACCATTTAAAAATGCTGTTGATTTGTAATTCTGCTTCAATATTGTGCACTCCAAATTGTAGACTGGCTTCAGCTCGCATTTTGGCAAACTTGGGCAGCCAAAACTGTGCTTTTCAAGGAGCGAAGCAAAGCGATGGTAGCATTTGACAAGCTCGTTGTAGTAGTGAAACTTGGATGGGAGGTTTTGGAATACCTAAACAGGCATTGCATTTACAAATATAACACAACGAGTGGGCGTATTTTAAAATATCTTACATGCGTCAGATTATTTCTTTTGAGAAAAGCAACAAATTGGAGATCAAGTTTTTTGCCATTTGCAACGAATGTTCGGTTGGCTAAGGTCATGTTCTGAAAAAATATAATAAAATCCAGTTCTAACTTGCTCGTTATAATAATAATTCTTCGCCGTCATCATCTACTGTTATAATCTTGACGACATAAGTGCAATACCAACAAACTCAGTTGATAAAAAAAACTACATACAGCTCTAACTTGCTCGTTATAATAATATCTGGGCCGTTCCCGGAAGTAGTGCAAGACCGGGCCGACCCAAGTCAAAAGGAGTTAAGAAGAATGTAACCAAAACTTTAAGATTGGAAGACTTTAAAAGATGTTTGTTTGAACGAAAAGTTACTCGAAAAGAGCAATTCATGATTCAAGCTAAAAGACATCAAATTTATACTCTAAAACAGAACAAAATTGCATTAAATGAAGATGATAAAGAAGAGTTCAAAAGATATATTCGTAACAATAAATTTAATACATTAGCTTATGGGCATTATAAGATTTAAATAGCTAACGTTTATAGCTCAATATTTAGAGATGTGCCGTTTAAGGCAGTTTTTTTAAATTCCTTATTTTTTAGTGTAATAATTCTTTATCTCCTTTTTAAATCGTAAAACAAAGCCTAATACGCGGCGTACAAACAATCAAAATTTTCCTGCCCAAATTTGACAGATTCTTTATGCATTACAATTGTCACTTTGTCGTTCTTTGGCGCTTCACACTCTGTTTTGAGAAATTCTTCCAACATAGGTCGAAGAGCATTCACATTAAGTTTCGGAAAATTCTCCACAAAGTATTCAACATCAGAAATTTTAGTCATAAATTCACGAAGAGCATAAGATTTGCGCCCATATTCAACACGGTGAAATCTAAAAAATTGAAACAATAACAGTTAAATTGATATTGGATTAAACTTGCTTTTCCGCCGTCTTCCATCCATCGTAAATAGTAACCGTATTTCCCATCTGCAGGTCGTTGTTAAGAGCAAACTTCACGAAAAAACTCATCGCAGAATGGGAAGAAATATTCAAACCCAGCTTTAAATAAAAGCGTTTTAATGACCAAGCAGCAGCCAACCAAAATTTCTGAGCGGACTCAATCATGTCTGCTGGCTTCTTATTTGCATATTCGTGCCCTTTTACCAATAACTTCGCAGCATCGTACTTCTCCAACTCGACCGGAAATTGAATTCATAACTTCCAAAAAAAGATTTGCTGTAAAATCATCCATTTATGAATAAAAACCCACTTTATTAACCAGCTCCCAGTCATCTTTAAGTTCGACACTAGAAATCATCTCATTCGATGGGATCTCTAAGTCAACCTCTAAGACTTTTCCTGTGATGGTTTTTGCAAGAACTTTCATCGCTTCTAAATTAACAAGAGTTAAAATCGTAATAAGTGTAGAATATAAGTTAACAGCAATTATAAATGTTTACAATATTTTAACCTCACAGAATCAATCCTTAACTTCAAGAAATATAAAAGCTTTTAAACAAAGAACAATATTCATGCACAGATAAAATATAATATATTGCGTAAATAGTACAAGAATGAAAGTGAAGAAGAAAGAGAGAAGCAGCTTGTATCGTTTCGCCAATATCAATTATTCCATTTGAGAGCGCATTTTCAAATTGTTTAATTTCTTTACTTTTTCTTCTACTTTACCATTTGTAAGTAGATTTTAGTCTTTTTTGAGCATTCAAAATTTCATTTAATTAATTTAAAATAAAGAACAAAGTAAATGTTTATTTAATGGGTAATGGTCTTAATCTGGGAGCTCACCAAAAATCTACGGGACGTTTCTGGCTCACCCATTTTATTCACCCGATGTAATTTGGTATTATTGCTAAATAATGTAACTATTTATCGTTTTATACACTATTTATCATTTATGGTTTTGGTGGGTTGTGGAGGAATTTTGGGTGTCCCAGTTCTGGAGGGTGGATAATTTAAGATATTGATTTTATAGAATATTTTTGTGAAAATGTATGCTTTTTAACTGTTTATAGTCGATTTATTGAGATGTGGAATCGACGGGTGGTGGGGGGAAATTTTAGGTGAGCCAGAAACGCCTATTATATACTACTCCTCTCTTTGACGCATACTCCCTAGTTTTCATCTTATTCTCTTCTAAAAACTGTGTACTCTTTCGTTTCTCTGATTACTCTGGATATTGTTACTATGTAGCTGCGGCGAGCAGGGGATTTTGGCACTCCGACCGCAAAAAATGCAATTTTAAGGCGAAGGGACACTCTCTTTGAGTCCTTAAAAACGGAGAGGATAAGAAATCGGCTTTGAGAAGAACAAAACACTGAGAAAAGGGTTACGGTAGGCATCAGATTTTGGTCTTTGTGGACTTCCTGCAGCCTTATATATATAATGGTCAAGTAATTGAATCACTGAAAAGGGCAAAAATGTGTTTTTAAACGTTCAGTAAGGTTGAGACCATATAAAGAGCATGATTTACACACTTAAAAGTCCGCAGAGGTGCAGAAAACGCTGTAAATGAACAAAACCAATTATTTACCGCGACTTTTTTCATAGTAAAGTAACCACCTCCCATTTATCACAAAATTTGACCAAAACTATCCCGTGGTATCGCTACCTCTCACAGTCATTATTGCGTCATTCCGAATAATCTATTTTTGGAAAATGTTTGAAATGATCCATTCAATCCGTACTGAAAAAACAGAAATCTGGAGCAGTAAAGCGAACTTTGGACACAGAACGACTAAAGGGTTAAAAGGGCCTTGGGGATGCATAACAAAAATGGTAAGGGTCTGGAGGAAGGAAAGAATAACAAAACAAAGCTAAAAGAACATGGAAAAAATGCTTCTTGTTACACAGGGAACTTGGATTTACATAATAGTAGGCGTATATGATTATTATAATTAGATAGGTAATCTAATTATGTTGGTAGATTAAGTATTGATCAGGTCAGGATTTACATAATTTTAAGGAGGAATGGAGTCAGCGTTGCCAACAGTGAAAGTTAGGTGGGAATAAGACTTTGAAACTGGGATAGTAAGCAAGGAAATCGACTTCTCCGCGGAGGTCTTAGAACAATAAGTATTTTAATGGATTTCAAACAATATTCATTTAAACATGCTACAAATTAGAGCTGTTTTTTTGATAATCATAAGGCTCTAAACAACAAAAATACAGTTCACTTGTTTTGAGTAGCCGATATAATGTCAGTGTTTTTTCAAGATCTTCTTATTACGTAAATATTTATTCAATAACAAAGGAATGCAAACAAAAATTGCAAAATTTAAAGAGAAAGACTTTGGAAAACACCGGGTGGAGATGGCACAAACAGAACCCAAAGGCACAGAGTAAAAAAGGCTATTTTATGATTATGTTTACAAAGCGGAAAGGCAAGTGACAAAACGAAAGCAAATTGAGGAATTGGGAATCAAAAAGAGTACAAAACAAAACCATGTGATATATCCAGGTAAACCAGTTTGTAAGATAAATTAGGAGAAAGGGAAAAATCGTTAAAGACGAGATTTTTGGAAATTTGGAGCTTTCAACGGCATGTTTTTTTTGAATTTAGAGCCTTACAAAAGGTTAATCTGCAACAACAAAATTATATTTTATGTATTTTACACCCAATACTAAAATAATCACCCATAATGATTATCCTTCAAAGCGCATCCATCTCTGTTTGCATCCAAAATATTCACATCGCTATGATGAATATAAAAACCATTTAACAATGCTGTTGATTTGTAATTCTGCTTCAATATTGTGCACTCCAAATTGTAGACTGGCTTCAGCTCGCATTTTGGCAAACTTGGGCAGCCAAAACTGTGCTTTTCAAGGAGCGAAGCAAAGCGATGGTAGCATTTGACAAGCTCGTTGTAGTAGTGAAACTTGGATGGGAGGTTTTGGAATACCTAAACAGGCATTGCATTTACAAATATAACACAACGAGTGGGCGTATTTTAAAATATCTTACATGCGTCAGATTATTTCTTTTGAGAAAAGCAACAAATTGGAGATCAAGTTTTTTGCCATTTGCAACGAATGTTCGGTTGGCTAAGGTCATGTTCTGAAAAAATATAATAAAATCCAGTTCTAACTTGCTCGTTATAATAATAATTCTTCGCCGTCATCATCTACTGTTATAATCTTGACGACATAAGTGCAATATCAACAAACCCAGTTGATAAAAAAAAATACATACAGCTCTAACTTGCTCGTTATAATAATATCTGGGCCGTTCCCGGAAGTAGTGCAAGACCGGGCCGACCCGTGCCGAGCGGAAGGCAAGCCTTCACAACTCCGCGGGTCCCAAAAATCTGTTAATCTCGAATGACTTCAATAGAAGTCGTACCGGAGATTAAACCGATAAGAACAGATACTACACTTTGATCTTAGCCAAAAGGCCGAGAAGCGATAAAGAAACCAAACAATTTGGATTTAATCTGCTTTCCTTTACGATGAAAA
The DNA here is from genome assembly GCA_025436335.1 of Bursaphelenchus mucronatus. NCBI lineage: Eukaryota > Metazoa > Nematoda > Chromadorea > Rhabditida > Aphelenchoididae > Bursaphelenchus > Bursaphelenchus mucronatus. Next base: position 7,875,199 of record CM046356.1, read on the forward strand.
TGAATGGGTTCTCATTTGAGGTGAGGAAGTTAGAGAAAAGTGGAAAAGGAAGGAGAAAAGAGCTAGTTGCGCAATAAAAGCGGAAAACTTTGACGACAAATTTCTCACGCAAAAATTGTAAATTTCAGTAATTCATTCAAAATTTCCTCAAAAATCCTTTCCATGGCTTTTCTGTTGATGTTCTCCATCGCCAAAATTCCGTCCATCTCGCACCGTGCAATTATCCTTTTCCTCGTTCCAACTGCACTGTGCAAAGGAATTTCGCAACTCTTTCCTCTTTTTCTCTGCCTTTTTCTCGTCCCCACAACCTCCACACTCTCTCACCGAGAAGAAACAAGAAGTCGATGCGATGCAAACAAGTCGCAGCGACAGCCCCGATTTTCCGCGACAAACATTTGATTTTTCCGGTGAAATCCCAATTCATGTCGCGGAAATCGCGCGGCAAAGGAAGCGGCAAGCTTTCGCGATGCGTTGTCGCGCGCGTTTACAGGATGCGACAGTGCTTTGCGACGACTTGTCGCGCTTGGAAAATGCATTCGGAGAAGAATTTGGGAAAAAATTGGGTCGAAATTTGAGTTTGGAAACGGCACAGTGCACTCTCAAAAGCTAATGGAAAATGAGCGCACGGTGCGGGCAGAAAAAGTGCGCGCTCGGCACCAATGACCAAGAAAATCAACCAAAAATGTTTTCAAAACATTTTTAAAAATAAGAAATGTAACCAATCATCTTTGCTTGTGGAGACTCACCGTTTCATCGAATCCCCACTGTCTAAAGTGATAAACCCTCGAGAAATGCCCTCCTAATTTTATAACGTCATATTCGGGCCTTGTTCTTGACGGGGCATGAAGCCAAATTCCATCGACTTGATCCGGTCGACCAACAAATTTGCCCGTTTGGATGTTCGAATCGTCGACTTCGATGTTATCTATAGTTCCGATGAGATCAAAATCGTTTGGAGAATGAGCTGAAAGCATGCGTGGCGTATTTGACGTTTAAAAACGGGATTTTTTGGAATATTTCACTTACAAGTATGAACTGTCGATTGAGGGCGTTGGAAAATGAAAGCCGCGGTATTTGGATACAATCCGCTGAGCCATTTCATCTCTTTGTAGTAGTCTCTGTGGGTCTCTGGGATTAGAACATCATCCCAATCAGCGATCATCATAAACTCGGCGCTTTCCTTGAATTCGTAGAGACAAGAATTGTAGGAAAAGTCTTGGTTATACCATTCGTTTTCGGAATTCGGATCGTAATCAAGGTCTGGCTGAAAATTGTTATTCTGTAAGAGTTGAGGTAAAAATAAAATCTTCTAGGAGTCCCAAGTTTAACTAAGAAATTTTTTTATAAACAAAATTTTAAAACACGTCCTTTTTTCCAGTTAATTTCCTCCTTACCGGTTGAAAAAGCCTTGTCGCCTTCCGAATCTTGACAAAGCCTTCTCGTTCATATGCCAACAAAATTCGGTAAATATCGGAGAGGGCGGATTCGATATAAGTCACCATTAGGTCTGCTCCATAATATCGATAAAGCTCAATGGAAGTGATAAATAATTGCCAATTTTCGAACATGAACATCCTGGACATACAGACAATGAAATTGCGTCTTTGTTTGTCAGCGGGTTGGAAAGGGAGCTGAAAAAATCTCATTGAGAAAGTACTGGAAATAATGATTTGAAAAAATTTTTTTAACCAAAAAATATATTTTTTTTAAATTTAAAAAAATTCAGAAGTATCAAAAGTTCTCAAAAAATACCTTCAAGGTTACAGCCGTTCAGAAAATGCTCAATTGAAAAGCTCCTTACCTCTTCCCGGACGCCAGAATCGCCTTCCAACGCAAAATACGAGGGATTTCTGGTGACCGGACAAAGCGCGACCATGGTTGTCCACCGACATTGCAATGGCGCCACCAAAGCCATATCTGTCCGCGCTGGGACTCTCTTTTCTTGATTAAATTCGTTCCGCGAAATACAAGTAATCGGAAAATCAAGCGCGTTCTTCCGAGCAGAATAAATTACGGCTATCGTATTTGGGGGTAGACTGAAAAATGTATAAAAATACTTTCAAATATTTTGTAAATAAAAGCAAAAGATTGTTTCTTTTTTTATCGTATCCTTTTTGGGCGCAGACTGCAAATTTTCTCACCTTTTCGACTGATTGTAATAGAACGCGGCCACAACAAACATGTGTGTTTTCTCAGCCACCCCCACGGCCCATCGCCATTTCTGATAAATTAATGTGTTTTGAATTGAAATCACCGCCAAAAATCCACAAATTAGAATAAAAAGATGCGTATATTTGGAGTTGTGTTTAAATTTTGTCTTCGATCCAAGTCGCAGCCGAACATTTGAGATTACATCGGGGAGTTGCATCGTCACCGAGCTCGCAATGGGCTGCATTTGGCGACTAAAATTTTAATACATATACATTCATATTTTAAATACCAAAAAATGCCGTCCAAAAAAATTTTTCCCATTATCTAGTACAAGCTCTCGGAAATGACCAAAACCTTTTATAATCCCTTAAATCCCCGAAAAAGCAACAGTAATGAGATCCGTTATCTCGAAATAACCGAGCAACTTCTACCTCTCTCTCCCTTCCTCCTTTCCCAACTAATCTCCCAAAATCTCGGACCTTTGACTAGCGGCGAAAAAAAGGTGAGAAAAATGAGGAAGGCGCGAAAAAGTTGATCTTCTAAGAGGTAAATGTCAGGGATTACTGTTGAGAAGTCAATTGAAAAAAGTTATAAAAATGAAGCGAAAAAGCCAAATCAGAAATAAACAGTAACCGTAAAAGGTTATCGGCGACAGGCAAAACTATGTGTAACCTTGATGTAAAGTACAATATCTTTTCTAGTCCCTTTCAAACTTTTCTGTATTTAATTTGGAAACCGTATAATTCCCGAAAAAATATGTAAAAATTGGATATGCGTAATAGCTGCACCAAATTTGAAAAAAATTAAAAAATTACATTTGAAGACGTCCTTCTAATAGATGGCAACATTTTTGTACAAACTTAGATCGCATAAATAATGAATTTAACATGACAATTATAATACATAAAACTGAACAAATACTAAAATAAGGAATGCCGTAATAATGGTTTCAGAGATTTTTAAATTAAAACTCATTAGCTGACTAAGGAAATGAACCCTTCAAATAAACTGGATTCTCGGATTTACAAAAATCTTCCCTCCAAAAGATCTCGTTATCAGATTAAAAGCCAACTTTTAGCGTTTCTTCGATTTGACGTTTAATCAACAAAATAAACTAATTTGAATCCCTTTCTGACTCATCGTACATCCTTTTTATGTGAGTTTTGTGAGTTCCCACGCACAAATATTATGAATAAGAGGGGCTTCCGCCTCTGGGCATATCTCGTTTTGAGGGGAGAGTCCATTTCCTTTACGGCGTTTCACTGATTGCGATCAATGTAGAAGGTAAAGGGAGTTGAAATGTAATGGTGAAAAGGATCAAACTCTACTAAACATACAAATTTTACAAAACTGTCTTCCGTTTTTTTATATTATTATGCATTCAATACGAGGGAGTCAGTTTTTTGTTTTAAAATTGTTACAATGAATGCAAAATCAGCATGTTTTAAAACAAGGAAATAAATTGGGCGTTGAACCGGACTCGTTTACTTAGCGATAAGCGAAAGAAGAAGATCTTTGAAAATTCAGAGATCCATAAAGAGTAGAGTTACTAGCATAACACAATTTTGCGATCAACAGCTTCAAAAAGCAACCATAAGATCAGCCTGAAGGGTTTCATGTTCGAGGAGATCAGTGAAACACAAAGTCAGTTGAAATATTAAGTTTGAGTTAAAACAGGCAGTGTCAGGTAAGGTATGCAATTTTTGCCCCTAAGATTCCCATTTTATTCAACAGCATCAGCCCTCATTCTCAAACTCCTCCACCTTTGAATAAATCCCTCCAAATTCAATTCTCCAACCCGGTTTCCCTCCGTTTACCAGATAGATCAGTGTAGGGCATAAGAAAATGATTGGAGTTCCTTCGGGGTTGCGTAACCTCTTCCTCCAGAGAGCCCGCTTTCCGGATTTTAAAAACCGGAACCGGGCTTTCGCTTTTTAAATTTCGAATATTTGGGGTAAGAGGAACACAAATTTTTCAAGTGGAAGTGTTTCAGCCCTTATCGTGGATCTAAATCAATATCAATAATTGCTACAATACATAAAATAAAAAGCCCTCTTCGTATTTTAATTTAATAACCTTAAATTTAAAACTTTACCGGGGGGATGTACCGGTTTTACAAGTAAAATAATCAAGTTCAATAATGAACGAAACGTTTTTTGATCTTCTCTACCCAAATTACCATGGTTAATAATCTTCTCCACGACTGACCACTTCCTTGCAGGTGGGTCGGAGGATGATAGTGTGTTCCCATTGCGCCGTGTAGCACCCTTTCACATCACAGAGAGGTGGATAGGCATTGACAATGTCCTTGTCACAGAGATCTTTCAAAGCCATCAAATACTTAGTTTCCCCAAGACGATCTAGCCAGCGGCGACAGAAAGCGAGGGTTCCAAAGTTCTTGTTGATCGTATTCAAGAGAGCCTTGGAGCGGGCAAGACTAAAAAACCATTATTTTAGTGATTTTGGAAAGAAATGTCTAAAATAAGACCACAACTTCAAAATAAAATTTGTCCTACCGTAATGGTACATGAGTATCAGCCAGATCAAAGTTCTTCATGTAATGCGAGCACTCCATATCATCATGGACATATCCTTTTCCAGTCGATCCAAAAGTTTCAATCGCAAACACTTCATTCTCTTCCATTTTGGTCTGATCTCCTCCTTTGACAATGGGGACAGTTTTTCCAGCATGGATTCGATATTGGCCGATCGAGTGACCTAGAAAAACATTTAATTTTAACTATTTTTACATTATACATCATGTATAATACAAAATAACTCCCTTACCATTCAAATTCCTAATTGGTTTCACCACGTACGTCTTTCCATCAAGTTCAATCTCATGAGAGGTCATAACTTCTTCCACAATCTCTCCAATGTCGCAAAGTCTTACATCAATTCCAGCTTCTTTGATTCCAGCATTGGTCGCTTCTCTCACGGCTTCCATCAATGGATCGAATTTGTGATCAAAGGTCAGAGTGAAAGCACAGTCGATAATTCGACCATTAACATGCGTTCCGTAATCAATCTTGACGATATCTGATTCTTTGAGGACAGTTTCATCGCCCGCATTTGGGGTGTAGTGAGCTGCACAATGGTTGATGGAACAGCCGGTGGGGAAGGCGAGGCCGGAGTCGAGGCCAGCTTCATTTATCATATGGCGAGAATGGGCTTCGAGACGTTCGCTGAAAGGATTTCATGTTTATTATTAACAAAACCAATAACTTTTTTACCAAATTTATGTTTTGGTCATAATTGATATAAAAATTTTCTCGGTTCGATCCGCAATTTTTTTATGGATCCAATAAAGTTTAGACATAATTTTAAGAGCAAAATCGTTAAAGATCTTGTCTGACAAAAAAAATGTTTTTCAAAATCCCATTCCTCACCAAATATCGATCATTTTCATGCCGGGTTTAACCCAACTCTTGACCCATTTCCTGGTCTGTCGATGACTCTCTGCGCCCCTTCTGAAGTCCTGATACATATGATCAAAGGACGTCTCTAGACTCTTCTTTTCTTGAGAGGTGATCCTATTCAACGTGTTGGTATCATCTTTTCCCGGGAGATATTCATGACATTCGCCGACCGGATACTTCCCATCTGGGAATTGCTTATCGATGGGTTTGAGTTGTTTTATTTCCTCAAGGACTTTGGTCATTTCATCGACGGGGGCTTCCTCCATATGAGCCACATCGCCGTTTTGGACCTTTTTGTTGACTCCACCCGCTGATTTCTTGGCGTTCTGCTTGGCATTCGCCTTTTCGGTGGTCAAATTTACTTCGTTAAGAAGAGCATCGAGGTTATCGAGGTCGTCACCTGAAAACGCAACAATAAAAACAAAAACAATTTTTTTGAAACATGCCCAAAAATAATACATTACCTTGTTTAGCTTGCTTTTTCCCGGCTTTCTTTCCCATCTTTACAAACAATCAGTTGAATGACAATCAGAAACAATAAAGAACCACCTAAAAAACGACTAATAAACAAAAGAAATCTTCTCAGTCTTTACCCGCACCAAGAATAGCAAGTGTAATATAAAAACATTTTAAAAAATTGAAGATAGTAATCAGTTTACCAACTGTTTCACACCCAAATCAATAGAAAACATATTACAACATCAAAAATATTTATTGAACACAGAAATCCATTAACCGGGTGGTAAAATAACCTGTAACTACACCGAGAGTCAAGCTATTCGTGCAAATAAGTGAAGAATAAAGATCAATAGAGCTATACCCGTCAAGGAAACATGATAATACTGACGGAAAACCACGTATTTTAGGGGTTGTGAGGTGACATAGTAGAGTAATGACAAAAAAAATATTTTAAACAATCAACCAGACTTTTATAATTCAAGTTTGGACATCAAATCGTCCATGAAGACTTTGTAGACCTTGAAATATCTGAGATTTTCATCATTGGTGGAGTCGTCGCTCTCATATCCTAATTCTTCCGAGGTATGTTCAAAATATTCTAATCTTTCTGGAACATCTTCAGCAACAAGTTCTCCGCGGTTTCGATCGCCTCCTTGAACAACTTGGGGCTTTTCAGGAGCAACTGGGGCTTGGGGTTCATCAGAGATACCAAGGGCATACTCGAGCTTCTAAAATATTATATTATACGAATTTTTAATTGAAAAAATAACACCGAATTATTTCGTAAGACAACAAAAAATTATATTTGATTACAATCTTTTAATCCCACTTATTTACCTTAACTTCCTCTGACTTTGGCCTTCCCATTCGATGAGTGTAATCTCCATCCAAAACACTTTGTACCAAAGATCCCAAAGCATCGATATTCTCCTCAAACTCTCCTTTCTCCATTCTTTTCAGCATTTTTCCCGTTGGTTGTGGCGCATCCGGATGTTGATTGTAAAAATTTGTCATTTTTTCGTTCAAAGATTTGCATTTCGCACTGAAATCTTTATAATTTTTCCATTTAAAATTCGCTTCCGATATGTCAAAGGGTGTGTCGTGGCCCAAGATTCCACTGGCTGGAACTGGATTAAATCTCTTTTCGACAATTCGAGGATTTCCAGAGTTTACAAAGACTTCTTTCACCTAAAATTATATAGAATAATACAAATATCGCTTTAACATACCTTAGTTTTGCTCTTTCTTTCTTCTAGTACTTTCTTTCGTTCCAGTTTCTCCTGTCTTCTCTGTTCATCCCTCTGTTTTCTCATCTTATCCTTCTCTAATTCCTCTTTATTGCTTCTGATTCCATTTTGATCCATGATTAATCCAGTCTCATTCAGATTCTTTGGGTTCTCTTTTACCAGTTCTTCCGTGTTCATTGATACATTTGAGACCGTCGTTTCGTTGAATCCACTGGTTCCAGGATGTGATTGACTTAGATTTGATGTTTCATTTTTTTGAATTGAGGTGTTTCCATCTCCACGTTCGGCTATTTCATTCGACTTTTGGATTCGAATCACTGTTATTACATTCTTCTTTGGCTTATCAGCATCACCACCCTGACTAACCTCAGACGTTGATTTGTCTTCGGTCTTCTCATCCTGAATTTGTTCACTTGTTGCTTTGAAAGTGGTCCCAGAGGCTTCTAATGTTCCACTCTTCCCTTCCGTGTTATCCACTTGACCAGACTCTTCATCTTCTCTATTTTTATCCCTGTTCTCACCTTCTCCATTTTCCATCAAGTCCTTTCTTCTCCTTGTTCCATCTGGGAGGACTTCAATCTTCTGAATAGAATTTAGAAACCAATAAATATAGGAATTCGGGTTCTTGTATGCATCATAATATCTGCATTTCCGCTCTCTGTTTCTCGGGAGTCTGCACCAAAGGACTTCTTGTTCCACGTCTGGTGGAAGTGGATGATCCAAAAATGGATTCACAGTCAAATCCCGGCTCTTGGCTTCATTGAGTAAATCAAACATACGCTCACGATCATACTCCATTAAATTATCTGGCCATTCATGACCAGGAAAAACGGGAATTCCTCCTCTCAAAGCACTTGGAGACCATTCTGGAGTCGAATTATTCAGATCTAATGGGTCTTTCGGAGGCGAAGATGGCATCGTTGGAGGCGACCAGTTGGTTGCCTCACTATCTGATGTCATGAATGGTTCGTGAGGACAGACGGGTACAATGGACTCGGGCTGAAAAAGCAGAGATAAATAATATAAAAAAATCCAATATAACACAAATTTTCAACAAATACCTGAGGTTCCAATGCTTTTAATCTCTGGAATTCGAGGAATTCTTGGGCAAGTTTTTTATGTTCTTCAGGCTCTTCAAACACGTAGCTCTCGTCCGACGTATTTTCTCTCAGAATCTCCTCTATATCTTCATCATCAAAAACAAACTTGTTCAGGCTGTATTGAAGCCATTCATCTTCCGAATGTTCGTCTCTAATGTTGACCAAATCCCTTTTTAGGTAATAAAGTTTCCTGGTTCTGCTTCTAGTTGGCACAGTACGCCCAACTATTGCTGATTTTTCCTCAACGGTACTAACGCCAGGGTAATTTCTAGGGACGGGATCGGCTTCATATCCTTGACTCTCGCTGACTTCGATGGATGGAGTTTCCAGACGGGGCTAAAACAAAAAAATTATCACAAACCTTATAACCACTACCTTGCCCTTCAAAATGTCAAACTCACTACTAATCTTTCGCGCTTTTTATGGAATTCCTGATTTTCGGTGAGGTCGAATGGATAAAACGAGTACAAATCCAACAATCTGACATCGAGATTCTTCTGGAGGATATGTTTTCTCAATAGATCTAGTTCTGCCATGTCTTGGAGGAGATGAATAACAGCCCCTTTACCTCCGAATCGCCCAGCCCGACCACTTCGATGCATATGAGTGTCCGCATCGCTCGCTACCGATGCATTAACAACAAGATCAACTTTAGGAGCGTCAATTCCACGAGCAGTCTAAAAAAATGAAAAGATAACGAACAATGAATAAAAAATCATATTATACTAGCAAAGACTACCTCTACTTACCACATCCGTCGAAATAAGAACCTTAATCTGCCCCTTTTTCAGCTTATCGATGACAGCAAAACGCTCTTCCTGGGGAAGATTACCCGACATCAGCGCAGCCTCAATTCCGTTAGAAACAATAAAGCCTTTGACACGCTCACATCTAAAATATTATCCTTGCTGTTTCAGCTAAAGACAGAAACAAAAATGAACAATACTTACAGCGCCTGGCTATTACAGAACACGATACATTGGTTGAAGACCAGCTTCGAACAAATTTCCACCAAAGCATCTCCTTTTTGGAAGTCCACACATTTTACTGCATATTCTTTGATTCCAATCAACGATTCCTCCTTTTCGTTGAGTCTGATGAGCGACGGAGAATTCATGTAGTTCTTCAAGACACTTTCCAATCGTTTTGGATATGTAGCGGAGAACACGCAAACTTGCTTTGTGACCGATGGAAGCGACGAAAAGATGTAACTAAAGAGAAATAACAATAAAAATAACAACACTCACTTTATTTCTTTAATAAAGTCGTCTTCCATTAACTTGTCAGCCTCATCAAGAACCATCAATCCTATATGCTCTGTCTTAAATAATCCTTTTTTTAAAAGATCCGCTATTCTTCCGCAAGTTCCCACAGCAACTTGACAACCTCTCTTGAGACGTTTGATATCTTCATACTCATCAAATCCACCCACAAACAAACTGAAAACAGTAATACAGGAAACAAGTAAGAAAAAAAGTGTGTTTTGATGAAGTAATTATGTTATCCATAACGCTGAACTTACTGGGCGAAAAAATCCTTCGGAATGAAGTGAATTACTGTGTCGTAAATTTGCTTGGCAATCTCACGAGTTGGTGCAACGATCAAGACTTGAGGTGAGAGCTTTCTGGGAGAACTGAACAATAAATGAGCCGTCAGAACAGAGAAGATCAACGTCTTCCCAGTCCCAGCTTTGGCCTGAACAATCATGTCAGTCCCCATCAACAACAATGGAATTGATTTGGCTTGAACCGGAGTTGGTCTGAGATACTGTCTGCGCTTCAGGATCTCCTGGATTTGCGGATCAATCATGAGTTCTTGAAACGTTTTTGCACATTGGATATCTGCACTTCGATCATCGTAAATTCTTGCAAATTTCAACTAAAATCAGAAGCAATAACTTCAAGAGAAAAAAACACTAACCTCCATATTCTCACCAGGCATTTTTTCTTCCGCTCTTTCAACATTTCCATCGAAACCCATTAATTTTTACAAGTTTTCTTGTCCAATATCAATTACAATAAAGCTGCAGGTGCTATGCAGTCGAAGTGAGAGATTTGGCCGACGTATATGATGGAACTACTTTAGATTAGCATAAAAACCGGCTGTCTTGAGGACAAAAATCTCTTGGCAAATATCTTCATTGACGAAATGCCACAAATAGAGCGCAATGTCAAAATTGATTGAAAAATAATTTATTGTCAAAAAAATCTTCAAATTTGACATGAGTAAGATGAGTGTCAAAGTACGCGATCATCCGCGAGTTGTTTCAGCTAGAAGGCTGATTTTTCAGAATTCTGAGTAATTTTTTGTTATATTATTTTAGGGTTTTAGCCGTAAATGCTCCGGCGTTTGGTTAGTACAGGCCGGGCGTTGCGGGTACCTCGTCGAGAAGCTCAGACACAGATTAAAGGAAGTGTGGATAAAGCCGTAGCATATTACTATGATGTTATTGGGATAACAGAAGTTACAAAAGCTAAGGCTGATGTGATCCAGGTAAGATTTAGAATTTTTTTTTGATTTTTAGGTGATTTGATACAATTTTTTTATTTAGTCAAGAGTCGAAGTGTTCTATTTTTGTTTATTTTAGTGGGAGCAACGATTGAGTGATGCGCAACTTGCAAGACGACAAAAACAATTCGAATTGCGGAAACTTCAGGCAAGGCTTAAGGAAATCCACAATGAACTCGACAGAACTCCTCGAGGTCAAGACCGTTACTTGCATTTGATCACCGAAGAACACGAAAACATTAAGAAAGAACATAATCTAATGGAAGAGTTTGAGGTTTTGGAGAATAGCGAGAGGGAAGCATTCCATCAGCTTTCTAATAAGGTAGGAGAATATAATCATGGGTTTCTCTTCAAAATAGTTTCTTCGTGATGTCAGACTTTTATTGAATATCTTTTTCAGGTTAGAGTAAGTCAAGAGAAGGAGCGAGAACGAGAAGAGCGAACCAAATACTGGTCTCTAACAGCTTCGTTGATAGGTGCACTCCTCGGAATTATTGGTACATCAATAGGAAATGAGTTGCGGATGAGGAAATTCCGGGATATGCTGCCAACTTCTTCCGAAGTCAGACCTCTTCTCGAAGAGATCGCTCAGATTACACATAAGGAACAGACACAGGTAAGATAAGGTTAAGTAATGATGATTTTTGTTGTGATTGGCGGTTTTGTGAGCTGAATTTTTTTTTCAGATCAGTGCTTTTATTGGGGAGCTGAAGAAAGTGTTCGAGCTGGATTCTCCAAAGCTGGGCAATGTTAAACTTGAAAAACCGGAGGGAGATGTTGATAGATTTGTGAAAATAATCAAGGATCAGGTGAGCGGGATTTTTATAAATCTAGGAACTATGCGACTCTGCGAATTTTTTGTTTAAATTTGATTTCCAGAATGCCGAACTGACCTCTCAAATGGCCGAATTAAAGCGACTTCTGACCCTGAACAGGGCACTTGAAGCCGATCCAAATGCCGTTGTTTACGTCGGAGATGAGATGGAACTTCTCCTCAAGAAGACAGAAGAGAATATCGAATCAAAGATGAAGCTTCAAACCCTCCTAATAGTAGTATTAGCGTATGGAATAGTGGGTGTTGCAGCGCCATTACTGTATCTCTGGTATACTCGGGATTTGTAGGATCTTGTAAGTTATAAAATAGGCTAGATTGTAAGGCAAATACAAGTAATAAACAGTGAACCCGGTAGACAAAAATAAATTGGAAATCAAGTACAATATCTAGATTTATTATCAAAAAAACAAATATAATTTAATTATAAATTTACAATTACGAATTCAAAACTTGTTTTCGTTCGCTGGAATACTCAAATATGTATTTAAAATATTAAAATGAAGACTTAAAAATCTAGCTGAATCTGTAAATATGTCATTACAGTATCATTACCAGCACTGTATGTTTACAGGACTGTTTAAAACAATCAATCCATCACTAAAACTTCGTCCATCGTCTTTTTGAGTAGATTGTCAACGAAATTGGACACAGAGGCTTCGTTGGCAGTTCCATCGGCTTCATTGTGAGGTCCCAGAGATTCAGTCGATCGGGAATGAGTCCCATTGACAGGTGGGAGGCTGGAATCTCGATGGAGAAATGAGTTCTCACCGAGAGTGGTGGTCGGAATGGCTCTAATCGCACCGAAAGAAACTCGGCGACCTCGGTTTTTGGCCTGAAATTGGAGATTTTTAACACTATCCATGATGATTTAGACGGAAAATTGACTGAATCTTAGAGACTTTTTTTCTAACTTTATATATTTTGGAAGATTATCTTGTGTTAGCATCTTTTCTCTACAGTTTGACTAAAAAACACATTTTTAAAATCTTATCCATGATATCTTTGGATAATATATTATATCTTTCCCTACCTGAATGCCCAGAAGCCCTGATTGATTGTTTGACCGTTCGCTGTTAATGCCATTAAGTGAATTGGTTGGGAACTCGTCTTCCTCATTATTATTATCAAGAATAATATTAGTAACTGGAGTTGAAATCAGTGGAGAACTTGAAGCTCTACTTGAACTGACGGGCAGATCTGATTGTGCAAAGATATCAGCCAAAGTATGAGGTTGAAAGCCGGGGAATGCTTGTTTTAGATCCACTCCGACCAATCTTTTGCCGATTCCAAATTTAATATTCCCCGTTCTTTCGAGAGCTCCCAAAAGTTGAGTGGAATCGAGAAGCCGGGCGGTTATGGGGCCATTCACATCTATGTAGTTGATATCCTTGAAGAATTGGGCTCCAAAGAAGGCAATGTTCATCTGAAAAGTAATTGATAATTTTTGTGTTTTTTAAAACTTTTTATGGATACTTTATGACACTTTTTAAAGATCACATTGCAAGACTACTCACCTGAAAAGGCAATTTTCCATCTGTTTTGTACGTTAGAGTGTCCACAATAACGGCTTTGAGGACTCGGGATAAAAGTGGCCAAACTTTTTTCAAGGGCACCTCAGCTTGTGTCTCGTCCTCCATTTCGGCCGCATATTCATCAGTATCAATTCGACCGGCCAATTCCACTACCCGATTGCTGGCTCTGTACAGGCTGATCTTTGACTAGAATTTGGAATGTTACCTTATGTTTAATATAAATAGGTACACATCTTGAAGTAAAAGAAGACCTTGATGAAGTATCTTACCAGCTCTTGTCTAAGAAATATCCCACCAGTCCATTCGTAATCATATTCCCAGTCAAACGCTTGTTTTGCGGCATTACTCATATCTCGGAATAAGGGCTCGGTCATTGTCCCGGCGGGGAATGTGAACTTGAACATGACTTGAAGTTCGGTCTCTCTGGGAAAATGAGACCAGTGCAGAGCCTGGAATATAATTTTATTTACAATACTATCTAAACAAAGTTTGGCGTCAAATGTTTGCGGAGGTAATACTACGAAGAGAAGGAGCTCATACTTACCGGTGGCTTCGAAAAAAGCGACGGTCTCCTGGCCAGCGAATCTTTAATGACCAATCCATTTACTAAGTCAAAAGTGTTGGCAATAAGACTCTAAATTGATAAATTATACGTCATTATTATTTTACAAGTCCTGTCAAAGCACTGAAGAGACTACCCACCGGTAATTCCGGGTCATCAAAGTGAACAATTGAATAATTGGGCATTTTTGGCGAAGTCCAGAGATCAATTCTGTTCAAGGTCTCGGTTCTGGCCTCGCTTTCGGCCAATTTTCGAACTTTTTCGAATTGAAAAGTCCACTCTTGGCACCACTGTTGACGAACGTCCAACATTAGATTTTGTAGGGTATCTCGGTCGGAGGAATCGTAATCTTTTTTTATTATCATCAGTTTTCCTTCACCGTCTGGGCACTGAAACGTTTCAATTTTAGATGAATTAACGATGGTTTGATAGTAATAAAGAAAATTCTATGTCGAACAATAAAGCAATAAAGTCGTTGTCCTGGATCTATTGTGCTTACATGGGCCATCATGAGTCTGGCGATATCTCCGATCGTCTCCATCATAAGTTGATCCCAATTTTTGGCTACAAGAATCATAATTTTGTTATTGGGTGCGCATTGATCTCTTCTTTTGGCCAACATAGCATGCGCTTCGTCTTTATTATGATCTTCTGGAGAGCCATCGAGAACAGGACTATTTAGGATCAAGAGTTTCAGACGTTCGAGAAGATTCTCGTTCTCACTGATTATATACATGGCTGGCTGGATACTGTAACTATAAGGCAGATATTAGTAGACTTAGTAACAAGAATTCTAACGTGGATATATCGCGTCAGCAGGGTAAAAATAGAAAATTCAAGCAAGAAAATCAATTACTTTACATTTTTTGACAGAAAGAAACGTTGAACTTCGAAAAAATTTAATTAAACATGGTATGTCTACCATACATCATCATAAAACTTAACAAATGTTAATAATACACGCAGATAATCACTTCAAATTACTCGAAAAACGTTCGTGATATTCAGATGGAAACATGGGAGCTGTTGAAATGCCTTAATTACTAGAAATATCTCCGAAATTTGACACGCATTTGCATATTCGTGACATGGATAACGGATGCAAGACAAGACCCTGACATTCAAGAATAAACATAGACAGGAAATATGAAGTTAATACTATGTGACCAATGTTTATGTGATCATTAAAAACCAAAAAATGGTGCGTTAATGAGAAGTGTAATATTGGAAAAAAGTTGGCTAAAACACGTGGCTTGACTAACGATTTAAATCGAATTTTTTGAGTTGTGGACATGTCAAAAAATTGCCATTTTCATTTTCAATTTTTTTATGGATGATGTGAAATTTTGACTTGAGCGCAATAGCATCAATTCTACCGTAGGATAGATCACTAAAACCAACTTTTCATTCATCTGTTAACTTTTCATTCATCTGTTGTATAAAAATCTGGGCCGTTCCCGGAAGTAGTGCAAGACCGGGCCGACCCGTGCCGAGCGGAAGGCAAGCCTTCACAACTCCGCTGGTCCCAAAAATCTGTTAATCTCGAATGACTTCAATAGAAGTCGTACCGGAGATTAAACCGATAAGAACAGATACTACACTTTGATCTTAGCCAAAAGGCCGAGAAGCGATAAGGAAACGAATGAATTTTGATTTAATCTGCTTTCCTTTTCAAGGAAAATGAATGGGTTCTCATTTGAGGCGAGGAAGTTAGAGAAAGGTGAGAAGAAGAAGAAGAAAAGCGCGTCTCGACTTTTCGGGTGAGGTAATACAGTTCGGGTCAACGACGCATTGCTTTATAATGCTGGAAAAAACTCCATTTTGCCTGATACGTACAGTATGATCTTACAGACTAAAGTAAATGGCAATAGGTGTATATAAAATTGGAATAGCAATCGTAAAAATAATGAGCCTGGTAATATAATATATTCCCTGAGAACATGCCAACCCTCATTAACCCACACATAAATTTATCGTCCCGGTTAATATCAGAATGATTAATAAATTAGACATCAGAAATGGCTTTACCCATGCCCATCTATAATATTTCATTGAATATTTATATTCGCCATGCAAAGGAAAAGGTTTCCAATTACCTATAGGAAAGTGATACGACATTGAGTGTAACATTACTGATCTCTAAAAGACTGTAAAAGAAAGTTGAAACAGCCCAAAGTCTATTACAACCTAATCGAGTTATCTGGCCCTTTTTTTGTTGGGGATTTGCAATTACTCGGTAAAGTAATTTAAATTTAATTGGGTCATTCAGTTGCCAAAAGGGCTCCGGGTCCGAAAATAGAGGACTAAGGGTTTAATCGTGGAAAGTGATGGCATTTTTGGAAAAATAAAATGTTTGCAACTTTAGAAACAATTTTGGAAAACATGCAAGAGATAGTAGCTGAAATCAGGGAAACATTACCACTCTTGGTAAGGTTATATGACATCCTGATTTGTTCATTATTCGTTCATCCCAACGTACAACCTCTAAAAGTGATGGCATAAAACCCCGAGCAGCACGATCAATATATAATATCATCATTGAATTAGTCCCAAATTAACTTATAATTAACTAATCTTGCATTGTAAACAAACACATGTAGTACAATAAAATTACTTTTAGAGCCCTTCAGAGCAGACAAAAAACAAAAACACAGATCGAACCTATCGTTTCCCTAAGGGCAATAAGTTATAAATCGAATTAAAAAAATTAAAAATAGAAAAAAGAACTAAGGGAAGTTATTTTGATCATCAAAAACCTAAAATTGATCTTTGAGAACGCTCTCATCTACTTTACAACAAACGAAAGTTCATGACGCCTAAGGAAAAATTAGAAAACACCTGCATTGTGCAGGGAAAATGTAATTAGAGAATGAGTAAGGAAGTGGAATGTCATAAGCACACTAATATAATATAACCATGCTTTTGGAGGTTTGGATCCCAAAAAAAGGATTTCCATAGAAAATTCATTGTAAACCCCAGACGGCGAGGGGATTGATTGAATAAAAAAGTTTGAAAGCATCGACAAAACAATTTGGTTAGGCATATTACGTGATCAAAGTTTGGAAAAGGTTTCACAGAACCTTTTGCAGCCTTTTATCGTGGTATAATAATAGGACAAGTTGAGCGTAGCTTAGAGTAAGGAAAACAATGCATTTAAAAAAACAAGGAAGTTTTTTCAGGTTCAGACCTTATGTGAGGTTTTTTGTGGGATGGAATATACAAAAAAATTTTTGGATGTTGTAAAATACGTTTGATCGAACTCGTGGAGTAGAGTTTTGATGTTTTTTTTACAAAAATTTAACGATTTTTGATTAAAAACCCGAATTTTCTGTCCTCTAAGGCAATAAATCCAAAAAATCGATCAATGAGTTAACTTTACAGCCTCCCGAGAATACTCCTGTCATCTTTGGTCTCAGCCGAACCAAAAACATCCTGAATCTTCATTAAAACAACGCTCAAGTATCAATTTCTTGGCCGAATTCCTTGTCTGCCCGCTACTCTTTACAATATTCGCAGCTTCCTGACACACTCAACGGCTCTAACGCCGGCCCTCTAAAGGAGTTTTAAATTACATTTCATGAACTTTTTCTCGCGGCCCAAAATCAAACTTGCGGCCGTTTGGAGGGGCTGTCAAAAACAAACATTTAAGGCGTTTTGCCCGGAGGTGAGGGGCCAAAAATAGAAGGTAAATACAACATGATAAGCGCGACAATATTAATAGCGACATGGCACGAGGGGGGAAGGGTGTTGATGACATCAGGAATGGAAAGACACTCGATAGGGCAGTTGAACTTTGAGGTCAGGAATAGAGATATGTATTTGAAGTAGTTCAGTTTTCTGGAGGGAAGAAAGCACGGACTAAAGGTGGAAATAACCTTGTAGTCGCTTAGACGATGATTAATATAAAAAATCAAACATATACGGACATCAACGAGAAAATTATTAAATTCGCGATTTGCAAGAACCTTGGGAATTTTTATGCAAAAATTTAACATCTTTCGCGCTTTTCAAGCGGATAATCTTGTTTTTAATTGGTGTGCAGCTAACTTGGCTAGAATTTAAAACCGTGAGCTGAGATCATCAGCAATTGATGCACCTTGGGAACGACGCCGAGCCTTTCATCTCAAGTAATTTTCTAATTCGTTTCTTCCATTTTTAGCTAAGCGTCTTAACTCGTCATCACCCACCGCCAAACCCACCCATTATCATTATCTTTTACCTACGTGTTCAACAGCAGAAAGTAACTTTTAATTGAAATACCTGCAGTTTTTCCCATTCAAATCCTGAGACAAGAGATAATCTTGTAATCCCAGATGTTACCTCACTCATAATTGCATTCTCCAGTGCAAATTCAATACTCAGAACACGGAATTCAAAGATTTAGGTTATGCATATTAGATATTAGACCAATTTACACGCAAGTAATTAATTTTCCCTCAGAAAAACACCTTTTTTGGGAAGAAATAATGGAATTTGATTTATTTACAATCAGAAACACGAAAAATATGTTAAATTCCCGTGACCGAATATGATTATATGCAAATTCTCAAGTGAAATGACATCGGGGAATGGAAATCTCTGGGGTTTAGGGATGAGAATGAAGTGTCTAGAGATTGAGTAGATCTTTCAATTGCTGTACTTTTTACGTATGTACGAGACCTAAACATCAAAGAGAAGTATGTAGCCGTGAACTTTTTGTATACAGAAGGAGGGAAAAAGGATTTATTCCAAAAAAATGTTGTTATTGCATTTACTACAATATGTCCGCAGAAATTTAAATTTTCTAGCCAATTATTTATCCGCAGTTTCAATACAAAATAAATCTATAACGCCCGCTGGATGGACGAACATTACTGCTTTGATGCATCAAGTAACATCAACCGAATACATCTCTACCTTGTTTGTTATAATAATATCTGGGCCGTTCCCGGAAGTAGTGCAAGACCGGGCCGACCCGTGCCGAGCGGAAGGCAAGCCTTCACAACGCCGCTGGTCCCAAAAATCTGTTAATCTCGAATGACTTCAATAGAAGTCGTACCGGAGATTAAACCGATAAGAACAGATACTACACTTTGATCTTAGCCAAAAGGCCGAGAAGCGATAAACAAACCACCGAATTTGGATTTAATTTGCTTTCTTTTTCCAGGAAAATGAATGGGTTCTCATTTGAGGCGAGGAGGTTAGAGAAAGGTGGAAAGAACAAGGAGAACAAGGTTGCGCAATCTGAATAAAATTGAGATTACAGGTTGTGTGTTGCAATGTCTAGTAAAAAATGGGATAAGAAAGGACCCCATGGTTGAAAAAACAAGAATTTTACGAAATTTCAGCCAACAATTTAATGATTTATGACCATTTGTGGTCAAAATGCCAAAAAAACATTTTGGAAGTCATTTTCTTCTTTCATCTAATAGTTCCATGCTTACGCCAGAGGCCCTTACCTCGCAAAAACACATCATTCTCTCCGCGAACCCATTTTCTTCACGAACCAAATGATTTCCCCTTCTGGCCAGAATGTCAGAGATGATGGTATAAGCCACAAAAAAGATGGGAAACACAAATCGAATTATTTAGGAAAAGGGCATACGTAATTAGGAACGGCTTCTTCACAGGAATGAGTAAGGATTACTCTTGTCCGAATGAATAAAACATCAACAACATTAAGCTGTGAACGGAGGGAATGGACAGAAAATAGGGAAAAGTAATAAAAAGTAACTGTAATTTTATGAGGATAAAAATAAGTGGGGTCAAATGTTATTTTAGGCATAAACGCGGTCTTAATTTTAAATATCATCATTTTTTGGGTCGCACTTTTTTATTTTTCCACACGATTTTTTTTGTTTACCTCAGCCCTAAAAATGACTTATGACAAGACCTTTTTTACTGTCAGAGTAATTCATCTTCAAGACCAAAAAATAAAAAAGGAGAAAGGAAAAGCAGAAATATGACAAATTCATCGATTTTGATAGTCACCAAAGGCCATCAGCAGAGAAATGGGTTTAATCCGATGCCCGGGGCCATTTTGCAAAAACTGGAACGAGTTTCTCGTACTACTTCTTAAGGGCTTTCACATGGTATATAGTTCGCATCCTATTTGGTGATGATAAGTTTGTACACTTCCCTAGTAAGGCCAATTTTCTCCTTAAAGTAAAGAAGTTGGGGCAGAATGTGTATGCAAATTTAAAAAAAGCTTAACGTCTTGTGGAGACCATTCTTCAGTTTTTTAACACTGTTTTTTTTGTTGACCAAATCTACACTTTTCATAATATTTATTATTTACTATACTCCAAAAAACTAATTTCCTTTCTCATCCCCAAGCAAAGCTCCAATAACTCAGGCGTGTTGTTGTTTACCCCCTCCAGACCGCTTATTAAAGATACATAAAAAACATAATAGACTAGAAGTCAAATTAGCCCTGCGGGTGAGTATTTTGGTTAATCCAATTTGACTTTTATCCGAATTTTCCCCAAATCTAATCTTCCCAAAATACAATGCCAAAGGAGTAAAAATAAAGAAAAAAGCAAAGGAAAATTTTATACGGAGGAAATTGAAGGAAAAACGCCCTTAGGGCAAAGAATTAAGGCGCGATCTAGGGCTGCTGAAACTAAATTTTTGGGGGACATTGAACTGAAGGAGAATGTAAAAATGTTAAAAATACGGAGTTTCAACTTTGTACTTGCTTACAGAGTTGCAACCGATTTCCAAAGTTCGAAGGGAACAAAATAAAAATGAAATTATGGAAGAACCAAAGAGACCAGAGAAGAAATTACTACAGGAAATTTAGTTAAAGCCCTAAGGCTATGACATAAATACAACGGAGTTTCAAAGAAAGACACAGGAACGTCATAATCACTGTAACAACTTTGGAAAAAACGGAGAAATTCTTTGGAAAAACTTTTCTCACGCTGAGTACAATCGAAAAAAATGGACGAGGAATAAAAATGAAAAACAAATTCGTAGCAAGAAGTTCTTTATGGCAAAATAAATGCGGAAGCATTATAAAAACCACAAAAAACAACTTTTTCTTGCTAAAATTTTTTTTAAATAGAAAAATGTCCAAAAAATCTGAAGAGGAATTGGAAACTTGACAAGTGCCACGTTGAATAAAATTTATGTACGTGAGCTTGGCCAAATTCCTTGTTAGAGCAGCAAAGTGCAAGGCGATTTCGGAAAAATTAGAGGAAAACTTTACAATTTCTTTGCTTTTTTCGAAATTTTAATCCTCCAGTCTGGGATATTACGCAATTAATTAAATTTCTATTTTTGCCAAACGTAACATCATCATACTAATTTCATAAATTTGGCGTCAAATTCTAAATTCTAAAGATTATGACATCTTTCTAGGGCTAAAAAAAGGTCAAATTTCAAGCAAAACTTTTAACGGTAACTGGATGCTGGCTTAAAATTTGGCCGTCATAGACCACATATACCAAATTTGGCAAAAGTACGACAACCGCCTTTCGAGAACTCCCAGTTTGTTTTCGTCGACAAAATCTATGCTCAAACTTTTTTATCCTTTTGATGTCATCTTCCGCAACGTTCGTGACAACACCCAATCCTAAGCCAATTTTTGTCTCGCCTTTTACTCCCTAGAATAGCAAAAAAACGCGACAAAAGACAAAAACGGAGTTCATTTCGAAGGGTTTCAAATCAGGGCCGTTCCGGATGTGTTGAATGCCCGCAATTTGAGGACAAAAAATGACAAAAAAAAAGTAGATTTGCCTTTCAAATCCAATTTTTTGGACACAAAAACGAAAAAGAAATAAAAAATGAAAAAAAAGATTTGCCAAACTTTCTTCGCATTTTTATAAATTCTCCCGCAGGGCACAAAGTGTTTATTTAGGTCAAAAGAATAGAGGGACGGGATGTTGTTTTAGGCAAATTGGAAATACTCGAATTCCAGAGCTGAAATTGGCCAAGGAATGACTTTACATTCTCACACCCACTGCACCGTGCAGTCGTTCCGCAGGCCGCTTCTTTCGCGGCCAGAACGTCCAAATTAATTTTCGAATGTTTTTGGCCTTAGGCCATCAAAAAAGGAAAACGAAAAGACGATGGATTTGTAACTTTAATCAAATAAGAGGATGGGAAAAATAATTGAAAAAATTACATATAGTATAACAGTAATTTCCAAGTGGTTGCTTGTGAAAATAAATGTCTCCAACTGCTTCTCATGTCATTTAAAATTAGTGTAGATTAAAATGTCAAAGCCCTGTCTAGAAATGATGTTAAAATAATAAAACAAATAAAAAATAAGCTCTATACTCTAAATAAAGCGAATTCTTTAAAATTATCAGGAGAAATTGTCCAAAGTGATGATTTCCTGTAAATTTACACATCAAAGCCCCCACATAAGCGTCTAAGACTTCTTCGCTAACACTTTTGACGGACAGCGGTGATATTATACTATGTTTGCAGCCCGAGGGACAAAACGAAACGCTGTCAGTGAGAAAGCACGCTTAGGCCATAAAATGTAATATCAGATATTATCTTCGCCAAAAATTTTTTTTGTAGAAACATTTCCCACAATGGTCGAAATAAGTAACTATATAACCTTTATGCATAAATTCGCAAAAAATGCCACGTTTTCACCAAATTTTTGACCAAAAAATGTGGGTCGCCTCCGCAAAGCGCTGTAAGGTTATCAAAGAGCAAGCCAGATATCGAGTTGAGAAAATGTTAGCTCTTGTCTTAAAAATATTTAACTGCCTTTGTTGACAAGAGACTGTGTATTAGAAAACGGCTCTTCTATGATTTCACTTTCTTCCTGGTCGTGTATAATATAAAAAAATAGGAAAGTTGGTAATTTTTAACGGGCCACAACAAGCTTTTCAAACTCTTTGCTACGTGCTTATACGCCCCTTCAAATCCACAAATAACACACCTCCACATCTTCCTCCATTCTTTATATATGTATTTATAAGCCGTCCTCTGCAACCAAGGATATTATATCTCCTTCAAATATTTTCATTTCTTGTTTATTTGAAATGGAGACTTAATCAAAACCCAGACGTATTTCAAGGATAAAACTTGGTGAAATCATCAAATTCCAAGAGAAAATGACGTCACCAATGACGGCAAATATGGCGATGACCTCTTTGACTAGGAGAGGTCAAAAATAAAAAAAAATAAATCAAATAATAATAGAGGGTTTAAGAAATGTGATCATGCTGGAAATTTGATGACAAAAATAGCCTGAAGACTTGTTGTTGGATGGAGAAAATGGCGTGACAGACAACAATCTATCAGCAAAATAATAAAATGGCCAAAGAAAATCCGCCAAAAATATAAATCTCGTGAGAAGTCATTTTGTAATTTACAGTACACAAAAATGGGCCCAAAAAATTATATTATAATTGCAAAAACAAAATTTATATGTCATAATCAAATCAAAGCTCAATTTCATAACGCGATTACACAATTATGGCCAATCCCTTAAAACATGGTCAGAAGATGTTCAAAGACAAATTTTCAATCATTTTGATCGGCAATGACAAAAAAGGCGATAATATTAATCTTCTTTTTTGTTGGATTGTCTCTGACAATTCAACCGTTAGCGCCCAGCACATACAGAGCCGCTTTGGAAGCCAGTAGTACGAAGGCACCGTGCAGGGTAAGTTCAAAGGACAAATGGAGAACTGGTCAACGAAAGTTATAAAATTTACAGACAAAAAGATCCGGATGCGGAACTCAAATTTTAAGTTTACGTTTTGAAAGGGCAGCCAAAATGTTCAAGCATCTTTATTGACTTTATTGACGGTACATAGAAAGTAATGCAAAGAAAACTTTGTAGAAAAAAGTTTATCTTCCATATCTTTGCCAATTGTCAACTAAAAAAATTGGATCTTTGTGGGGCATAAGAACCATTGAACTGTTGAATAGAACCAAGTCTGAAGTTCTTCAAAACTATCAAAAAAAATTCAATTCTGGTTAAATTTCCACAAAAATCTGACTTGTTTTTGCATAGCAAGAGTTAAGGATTTCGCTGTCTAAAAATGCTGTAATCTGCCCTCGAGCATATGGCAGCTCAATTTCTGTAAATTTGATTCCATTGATTCCAAGCATTGTAGCCTCGATTTATAATATATTTTGTCATGTTTCTTTTTATAAATTTCTGTCATGTTTCTTACCCATAAATTTCTTTCAGATCCACCAGAACCAACACCTTCATGAAGTGATGAACAGGGTCTGTACCTTGTGCCATCAGATGTATTCCCATCGCTTTCCCAATTATCATTCCGAATGTTATGCCAATTGCTTTAGGAATTACCGATTCCGCGAATGTCTTAATATCTTCAGACCTCCAGGAGCACGAGGTTTCGACGATCTAAAGTAAATTACACCTTTTTGCGTCCTTTTTGGAACTTTTTATTATTCAAAAAAATCAATAAAAAATTTAATTTTGCTGAGATTTGTCGAAGGAATTATGATTATTTATGAGGTTGGTTGTAATCAGCCAATAATATGGCCATTTCAAATAAAATCTCCACATATTTGAACGCAAAAATTGTATTATAAAGGTCTCCACAACGCATGCCGGTCTAGAACAACCACATCATTGTGTCTGGCTGTGTTTAATTTTGCTAAAAATGCTTTTCAAGTTCGCAATTTTGTTGTTGGTGGTTTCTGTAAGTGCGAATCAAGGCGTCATCGATAGGGAGACATGGTACAAAGCGTATGAAGAGAGTAAAAAACCAGAGTGCAGAGTAAGTAATCGTTTAACTAATCTGTAAAACATGCTAACAGATTCATATGAATGTGCATCTCCATGTTGTTATGGATAGAATTTGTATGCTTTGTCACGAAATGTTTAGCCACGAAAATCCCAACTTCCGTGCCAATTGCATTCACAATTGCTTCAAAACTGACAACTTCCGCAGATGTTTGAATGTTTTCCAGCCTTTTTAAATCCATAGAATTATTCGAATAAAAGTTTCTTGACGTTGTCTTTGCTCGTTATTGCACTTTCGTCTTATTGGAACTCAAAATTGATTTTGTTGTGCGCGACATTTTTTAGCTGTTGTATGCATTATATATCTGAAATTAAAAGAAAAGAAAGCTTTCCTTGTCTCACGTGCTTCCTAGTCTGAAAACCTTGCTGATAGTCTCGACTTCAATGCAAATGTCAAGAAACTTGAGTTCATATGTATGTATATACATATATGTATTAAGCCTGTTCAAGGCAGCTACAAAACTGTTTGCGAAAAAAATTCCAAGTTTCTTATACTATGTATGCAACCTTGTTGTCTTTCTCAAAATTTTAGTCATTTCTGGTTGACTTTTGCGTCATTGAAATAAATAATAATCAAAATGAAATTGTTCACGAATACTAATAAATCTACGTGTAATTGTTCAATTATACGATCATATTGCTTTTTTGTTTAATTAAAAAGACGAAGAGTTAATTTGTCAGAGATGTTAGCTGACACAATCAGTTATTCTAATTATCTCGTCGTTTTCGGTTGTGTCTAAATTTTGCTGAATGAATTCCAAAATCATCATCTTGGCTTTGTTAGTAATCGTGGCTGTGGTAAACGCAGTCGATCCAAATTACGCTATAGCACTGGATGAAAGTAAAAAGGATAAATGCAGGGTAAGTAAAATCGGTCCCAAAAGAGTGTATGCTTATACGGTCAGATAAATATAATTACAGTCAAACCAGTGCTCAACGGAATCTATTACAAATAATTTTGTTCGTCGTCGTACAGAGATTTATCTGTACGATATACCACTACTTTGTTGCTATTAAAATAACCTATACGTTTCAATTCTCAGATCCATTTGAATGGCGCACTCCATGTTTTCATGGACAGAATCTGTACCCTCTGCGAAAGAATGTTCGGCGAACAGATCCCTACCGTCAAGGCTGAATGCATCGCCCAATGCTTCAAGACCGACAGATTCAGATGGTGCCTCAACGTGTTCCGACCCCTCCCCAACGCTGATTGGTAATTGCACTTGAGATACAGATGTTAACGAATTGAAATAAATATATTGCAAGGTAAATAAGACAAGAGAAAATTCAGAAATAGACATCGTTAAGTCAACTTTAGGACAAAATAAAACTCTGATACACGTGAATCAAGTGTAGGTGAAGCTAATTCCTGACCAAGATTTAATCGATGTGGCGTTTCGTCACAAACAGAATTTTGGAGAAGAATCTTTAGCTGTTTTCTCTTGGCCAACCGGGATAAAACCTTGCTCTCTGTCAGAAACAAATATTATAATACAAAATTTTCTTGATTTTTTAAAACTAATTTCGTCCCCCAAAATTTCTTCCCGAAGAAGTTTTATATCTAAAATCTTTCGCCTTTTTACAAATGTTTTGAAAACATTTTTGGTTGATTTTCTTGGTCATTGGTGCCGAGCGTCCACATTTTCTGCCCGCACCGTGCGCTCATTTTCCATTAGCTTTTGAGAGTGCACTGTGCCGTTTCCAAACTCAAATTTCGACCCAATTTTTTCCCAAATTCTTCTCCGAATGCATTTTCCAAGCGCGACAAGTCGTCGCAAAGCACTGTCGCATCTTGTAAACGCGCGCGACAACGCATCGCGAAAGCTTGCCGCTTCCTTTGCCGCGCGATTTCCGCGACATGAATTGGGATTTCACCGGAAAAATCAAATGTTTGTCGCGGAAAATCGGGGCTGTCGCTGCGACTTGTTTGCATCGCATCGACTTCTTGTTTCTTCTCGGCGAGAGAGTGTGGAGGTTGTGGGGACGAGAAAAAGGCAGAGAAAAAGAGGAAAGAGTTGCGAAATTCCTTTGCACAGTGCAGTTGGAACGAGGAAAAGGATGATTGCACGGTGCGAGATGGACGGAACTTTGGCGATGGAGAACATCAACACAAAAGCCATGGAAAGGATTTTTGAGGAAATTTTGAATGAATTACTGAAATTTACAATTTTTGCGTGAGAAATTTGTCGTAAAAGTTTTCCGTTTTTATTGCGCAACTAGCTCTTTTCTCCTTCCTTTTTCCACCTTTCTCTAACTTCCTCACCTCAAACGAGAACCGATTCATTTCCTTTGAAAAAGAGAGCAGATTAAATCCAAATTGTTTGGTTTTTTTTATCGCTTCTCGGCCTTTTGGCTAAGATCAAAGTGTAGTATCTGTTCTTATCGGTTTAATCTCCGGTACGACTTCTATTGAAGTCATTCGAGATTAACAGATTTTTGGGACCAGCGGAGTTGTGAAGGCTTGCCTTCCGCTCGGCACGGGTCGGCCCGGTCTTGCACTACTTCCGGGAACGGCCCAGATATATAGCAAACCGATGGAAGATGAATTTCATTGATTCATCGACTGGTTGGTTTTGGTTACCATATTACCCACACAAACAAAAAAAATCATTCCTCTGTCCCCCAAACCCAAAAACGGCAACATTTACATATCTTTCAGACATGCCGCAACATGCGAAAACTTTGTAAACAAGATCTCAGAGCATGTCAAAAGTGGGTTTTTGATACTCGAAATCAAAAACTCATTAAATTTTCACATAAAAAAACACGCGGAATTTATTTATGGCCCCTTGCCATTCCTGTATTGGCACTTTGAAAAAACAAGGGAGGTCAAAGTTTACATTGGCAGCAAAAATTATTTAAAAAGTCGATGCAACCAAACAGTAAACGATTTAAAATTTCCCGTTACAAACAGGGGTGGTCACTAGGCCCGGCCCGATCGGGCCGGGCCTGACTCAAAAATGGAAAATTGAAACCGGGCCGGGCCCGAAATTTCCGGTCCGTGCCGCGGGCCTGAGGTTTTTCAGACCAGGCCCGGCCCGGTTTTTATCATAATGCCAAACCGTTGGCATTCATTGTTTTCGTGCCGGAAAATTTTTTGATGGGATTGTTGTTGTAGTTTATCAAGGTCTAA
This sequence comes from Bursaphelenchus mucronatus, assembly GCA_025436335.1. NCBI lineage: Eukaryota > Metazoa > Nematoda > Chromadorea > Rhabditida > Aphelenchoididae > Bursaphelenchus > Bursaphelenchus mucronatus. Next base: position 7,902,877 of record CM046356.1, read on the forward strand.
CACATTTACAAGCTTTTTTCACGTTTACTCTCAAAAATAGTGCATATATAGTAATGTATTACAATAGCACAACCGAGACCGAAGCTTTTTTTACAAACTTTAGTTCCCAATAGGCTCATAATTTTATTTGCAATTTGTTGAAAGAAATCCAATTAACTAAGTAAGAACAAGGACGAAGATGATCCGAAATAGGTCTATTAAAGTCCTTTTGTTGTTATAAACTGTTTTTTAATGTGTATATGGTCTTAAACATGTTTGAAGGCATTATACTACCTTGAATTGTTTAATCGTTAGACAGTTTCCGACCGAAACAACGGCGGCAATTTGATGAAAATGACTTCAATTTGACGTCACTGTCAAAATCAGACATGGCAAGGGGGCCGGGCTTTGGAAATTTTGAAAAGGGCCGGGCCGGGCCCAACTCTAAACGGGCCGGGCCGAGGGCCTATCTTTTTTTGGGCCCCCTCGGCCCGGCCCTTTTTTCAAAAAAAAAAAATTGTCTTGCAACGAAAAATTTAGGTGCCAAATTTTTTTTGGCATTTTGTTGTAATTTTTTCGCAAAAAAAATTTTTTGACTACGGTTGTTTAAAGTTTCTCTTGCTTTCTCTAGGATTTCGACGATGGATTTGACAGTCGAGCAGCCCATCTGAAGTATTATATTCACTTATGACATGAATACCTGTGGTTCGATTTTTCGACCTTTAAAAAAATCAAATAAACATCAAAATTTGAGACAAAAAATTTCAGGTTCTGATTATCATTTCCAAATCTTCAAATTTTTGATGCTTTTCAGCTTTTTGCATATATTTCCAATATCTGAACATCTTTTTCGCCGAAAGACAAATCATGGATAATATAAAAAAAAATCAACAATATCTTGGGTATAGGTTGATCGGTTTTTAAATTTTAAAACGTTTTTGGACTAATTCGAGTACTGCGAACAACGTCATGATGTTAGTTTAAAGTAAAAACTTTAAACAAAAAAAAGGGCCGGGGCCGGGCCGGGCCCAACTTTAAACGGGCCGGGCCGGGGGCTCGAAGGGCACCGGGCCCGGCCCGTTTTGCCATGTCTGGTCAAAATCACAACCCTAGTTATAACAAAACGGCAACGATTTTTTGGCAGGTCGCGTCCTAGCCGGGCTTTCACGGGCCGGGCCTGGCTTTTGGCGGGCCGGGCTTGTAAAAACCTCTACCGGGCCGGGCCGGGCTTTTGACGGACCGGGCTTCGGGCCCAAAATCGGAAAAATAGGTGCCAGTGACCACCCCCTGGTTACAAATCCCTTTCAATTATTATTCCCAAAAAAATTTATGATTTCCTTTTTTGGCCATGTAATTTATACCCGTAAATCCTTTCCCGAAACCTGATATCCGCTTTCTTTGTGGTGCCTAATAAAGGCAAACATGATAGATTTCCCGTCTTGCCTTGAAGGAAAATTTTTGGGAGTGTCTGAAATAAAAATTATTACTGTTATGTCATTAGTAGGCACAGTCTATATTCTTTTGTTGATTGTAAAATACGTAGAATCTTCTTCACACGAACGGAGATTGTACGAAGATTTGCTAAGAGATTATAGTACTAATGAAAGGCCAATCCTTAACTATTCGAAACCCATTACTGTCAGTTTGAAAGTGGCGTTACAACAGTTGATCGATGTGGATGAAAAAAATGAAATGGTCAATGTGAATGCGTGGCTCAATTTTGTAAGTGGCCTTCACAATTTTTCTCCGTTCTCCGCTTTTTGCGTAGTCTCTAAAATATTACAATCAAAAGTAAATATAAAAGATACATATCTTCTTAGGCGTGGAGCGACTACAAACTTCGATGGGACCCAACCGAATACGGTAACATCACTGATCTCAGATTTCCAGTCTCCATGGTTTGGAAACCCGGTAAACATATTATTTCTGGCCCATATATGCTCATAGAGTCGTCGTTTGGTATTGACAATTTTTTGGTTTAGATGTTCTCCTCTACAACAGTGTGGACACAACTTTTGATTCGACTTTCCCCTCCAATGTCATCGTTTACAACTCTGGTTCGGTTGCTTGGATTCCCCCGGGGATTTTCCGGATCTCATGTAAAATTAATATCCGATTCTTTCCTTTTGACGAACAAAGATGTAGTTTTAAGTTTGGGTCATGGACTTACAGTGGGAGAAGATTGGATCTACAGCCAGCAGAAGGGGGATTCGATGTCAGCGAATACATTGAGAACGGAGAATGGACTATTAAAGGTAAATTTGGGTTTCCATTTTTGGCAAAACTTATGTTCACATTTTTACTCAAAATATTATAATTGGATAAGAAAACGAAAGAGAGGTTTTGCCTCAAAACTTGCCCGCTTTCCTTGCGCAAGACCCTTGTTCTTCTTGTTCTTTCCACCTTTCTCTAACTTCCTCGCCTCAAATGAGAACCCATTCATTTTCCTTGAAAAGGAAAGCGGGTTAAATCCAAATTCGGTGTATACTTTATCGCTTCTCGGCCTTTTGGCTAAGATCAAAGTGTAGTATCTGTTCTTATCGGTTTAATCTCCGGTACGACTTCTATTGAAGTCATTCGAGATTAACAGATTTTTGGGACCAGCGGAGTTGTGAAGGCTTGCCTTCCGCTCGGCACGGGTCGGCCCGGTCTTGCACTACTTCCGGGAACGGCCCAGAGATTCTTGTTATATTGTAGTAAAGCGATGTAAGGTGAATTTCATTGATTCATCGACTGGTTGGTTTTGGTTACCATATTACCCATACAAAACCCGGTCTTGCACTACCTCCGGGAACGGCGCAGATATTATAACAACAGGTCATTGGGGGTTTAAATCTTGAAACATAAAAAAATTTTGAAAATACCTCGGCGATTCTAGTGCTGACTCTTCGATTTCCAGAGACCAAGGTAACTCGTAATGAGAAATACTACGAATGCTGTCCAAATGATCCTTATTTGGACCTCACTTTCTCTCTTCAACTTCGTCGTCGGACTCTTTATTATGGATTCAATCTGATAATGCCGGGTATTCTGACCACGACCGTCACTCTTCTCGGATTCTCATTACCTCCGGACGCTGGAGAAAAGATCACTTTACGTATGTTCTCAGTATGAGAATTTACGACATTGTAAAATACGTTAATCTTAATGTTGATTTAGAAATCACGGTCCTTTTGTCGATCTGTTTCTTTTTGACAATGCTCTCCGAGATGTCGCCACCCACTTCCGAGGCCGTCCCTTTGCTCGGCCTTTTCTTTTCCAGCTGTTTAATCGTTGTTACGTTGTCCACAATGTTTACAGTATACGTTATGAATTTACATTACAGTAATCCGACCACACAGAGGATGGGACCTTGGGTAGGAGCGTTCGCGACCTTATTATATGTTATATATGTGAAATACGGTAGTTATTCTCTTTCAGACTCGAAAGTTATTACTAAAATGGATTCCATACTTACTGAGGATCAAAAGGCCCGGAGTTGAATTGAAATGGAAAGATTTACCGCCACTATTTGGGGAAGGGAAGGAAGAAAATGGATGCTCTCAACTGATTCGGAATGTAATGTCAATTGAAGAGGGATTACAGTAAGTTTTGATGCTCTATTTTTAAGTTATGGTTCTTATGGAAAGTTTTAAAAATGCGACGCGCAAATTTTGAGTAAAAAATGAGAACAATGAACGAGTATGAAAGTTGAGGATGACATCATCCCCGCAAAAGGATTAAAATCGCACCTTAGGCATCCTTACAGACCAAGTTTGGATGAAATCTGAGTGTCGATACTTCAAAAAGGGTTTACAATTCAATTTTAAAAATCACAATCATTATTTTCAGAGGTTCGTGTGAGTCAGGCGAGCTTCTCAAGCCCTTTATGAAGAAAAACAAGTCCAAATTATGTCTAGAGAATATAGAAAGCATCGTTAAAAGTGGCCTACCAAACATTCAAGCCAGTCTAATATTGTCGCTTCAAGACATCCTCGATGAAGTTACTGTGGGTTCAAATTTTGAGTACAAGTTGTAAAATACGAAATATGATCATATCATTTTATGTCGCAATTCAGATTGTAACCGACAAAATTTTGATGGAAGAATCGGATAAAGCGGAGGCCCGAGACTGGAGATTTGCGGCTTTGGTGGTGGATAAACTCTGCCTTCACGTCTTTACATTCTTCATTTTCGGTACAGTAATCGGCGTTATGATGATGGCACCTTATTTGGTCGCATAATTTTTAATTTAATTTTTTTAATTCGAAATAAAATTTGACAAAATTTTCCATTTTTTACCTCGTTCATACATTGTACATACAAATAGAGCTCTCAAATTGATCAAAAAAATCCACAAAGTAAAGTTTAGAATAGAAATGTCTCAAATATTAACCTCAATACTTGCAAATCCTCAATTCCTTCACCGATTTGTTCAACAATGCCAAGAATCCATTCTGCGCTGATAATTGGCAATTGGCCCGACCAATGGCCAACAAATCTCGCATCCTTTGGAAATGTAATCTACAGTAAACACCGACCAGATTTGTCGCTCTATCAAAAACAATCACATTTTGGCTCTCATCGATCGCCATGGCTGCGGGTTCGGCACAAAAAGCAAGCATTGATCGCTCAGCTAGGTTGGATTCATAAATACAAAGTAGAATCATGTGACGGCGAGTGGATTCGACCACCAAAAGCTCAGTTATTGGACCTAAAAATAAAGATTAAAAATTTTTTTATCATGGATAAAAATACTTTTGATGTGCAAATGATAATGTCAAGTGTTTTAGTTGATAAAGCAATCAGCTTAAATCTTCAATTATTGTGTAAAATCACTTTCTGAGCCGTCATTTGACGACACAAGTGCAATATCAGCAAACTCAGTTGATAAAAACTAAATACAGCTCCAACTTGTTTGTTTTAACAATATCTGGGCCGTTCCCGGAAGTAGTGCAAGACCGGGCCGACCCGTGCCGAGCGGAAGGCAAGCCTTCACAACTCCGCTGGTCCCAAAAATCTGTTAATCTCGAATGACTTCAATAGAAGTCGTACCGGAGATTAAACCGATAAGAACAGATACTACACTTTGATCTTAGCCAAAAGGCCGAGAAGCGATAAAGAAACCAATCAATTTGGATCTAATCTGCTTTCCTTTTCAAGGAAAATGAATGGGTTCTCATTTGAGGCGAGGAAGTTAGAGAAAGGTGGAAAAGGAAGGAGAAAAGAGTTGCGCAATAAAAATTGATGAATTGGACGCATAACTTTCTATCTACCACCTTTTTACATAATCTTGAGTGATACATGTTACGATTTTTTTTAAATTGTCGCATTGTTTCAATAGTCTAAAACAATTTCCTTACCCACAACAGCGAACACACTGATGTCGGCAATCTGTTTGCCCCTCATGTTGTAGATCTCGGTCCATCTGGGAGTTCCTTTACATTCCTTTAGCTCATAAAGATAACAATTATTCGGTGAATTCACCGCCAAATAAATACAATCGGTCTGCTCCACATAACATATCCGACAATTGTGAACGGGCTTGTCGCGCAGAATCTTGGGCGTTTCACATTTACTGATTATATTGAGATCAAGGTCGAAGCGAGCAAGGGATTTCATAAATCCGGATTCACCTGAAAAGCATCAGTTTTAAAGCTTGTTTTGTTGACAGTAGGACCAAAAACGCTGCAAAAATTGTAAACATTAAACAATTATACTCGAAAGAAGTAAGTACAGTATTAAACATACCTTCTATTTTCTGCTCATAGACAACAAGAATTTGATTTTTAGATTTCATATAACAAACATGCTCCAAATCTCTCCAATCGTCCGGCTTCGGTGATCTTTTGACTTCTTTTGTCTCCAAATTGAGCAAAGTAAGGCCAAGTTTATTGTCCAGAATTACTAACCGATTCTCTGGGATCATTAAAACTCCTTGGGGATCATCAAGAAGTTCGGGGTTTAGTTTGAAAGTCTCAACATCAAGATCGCTTCTGGAAAAATTGAAGTTATCCATCATGAAAAGATTGGCCAACATCTGGGGTGTCCTTGAAAACCGTGGACCAACATTTTCAACCCTTATTTTTTGATGCGTGTAGAATAATATGGCCAAGTCTCAACAAAATTCGACCATTTTCCCACGAGATATTGCCCTTTAAATTCTCCTTACCCTTCCACAATCAGCGCCCTCCTCTCCTGATTCACATAATCTCTCTGCCTTGATCTCCTCCTCTCTTGTTGTTCCTGAGTGTCTTTACATAATTTATCGACCAACGCCAGCGCCTCTCTTGTGTTCGCGATCAGCCTTCTCTCGTATTCATCCAGATCCACATCACTTCCATCCATTGGAAGACGATGACTCTCCGAATCCGTAGCATTTTCCTTATCTGACTCGGTCATTTTAGCCTCTGACTTGCCAGGTTCAGCAACATTAAAAGCTGCGGCAGGATCTTCTGGGGCAGGGGAGAAGGCACGAGCTTCGTGGAACACCAGGACTGTCTAAAACAATAGAAATTTTAGTTTTGTCTTTAGAAAAAACTTTTGGAAAAGCAAGAAAATGGAATGGAATTGAAATTCAAGCCCATTTGGTAGAGATTTTTTGAGTTTAATCCTCAAAAAAATCAACTTTTTATCCGCAACACCTGTCAAAATAGATAAAACCGGGGCTTCATGTCCTTAGAAAAGTCATAATACCCACAGGCAATAAAAGAAACTACGGGATTTTTGAGAAAAAGCAAAGTGAAAATCAGATTTTTTGGAAAGTTGATGAAAAATTTAATAAAAAGTCATCAAGTTTATAAACATGTCTAAGATAATATAAAATTTTGACCAAAATTACTTACTTCCTTGCCAGCTGGCTGTGTTTTCTCAGGTCTCGAGCCATCCTCAAAGGATACACCTTTCCGTTCCTCTTCAACTTTATTGTCACCATCTGGAATAAGATCTTCTTTGGTTTGAAGGGTTTCGGTTTTAGTCTGACCCTCGGCGGGCTCTGTAATCCAACCTTCTTGGCTGATTACTTCCCTCGTTGGCTCTTCTGGTTTTGATTCTTCAACCGCTTTCAGAGCTTCAGAAGCTGTTTCGGTAATCCATCCTTCATTTGAGGGCTCCTGAGAAGTTGGAGGAGTTGTTGGGGTAGGTTCATCTGGTTTGGCTGAGGTTTTGAGATCTGAAGTTAGAGAAATTTCGACTTCAAAGCAGTAGAAACTTATTTTAAAGCAATTTTCAATCGATTGTGAACAATTTTGGTATCAAAATAACGATTTTCGGTAAATTTTTAATGGAATTCGTTAAAAAAGTATTATAAATGGTCGGGAAAGCATTATGTTTGTTTTTACATACACAGTTTTGTTCGTTTCCCTCAGAGCTTGGTCATAATCGACCAAAAACCAATTGGGCCAAAAAATGTTGCGAAAAAAATTTTTTTTTGTCAAAGTTGCGTAATGCCAAAAGACGAAATGTCAAAATAAAAATCTTCGATCTCTTTTTTTGTCGTTATCCTAAGTTTACACCTTACCTTTAGCTTCATCCTCTTTCTTCCATCCCTCAGCTGGCTCTGTGATCCACCCATCTTCCGCTGTGACATCTTTCTTTCCCACTTTATCTTCTTCTTTCTTTTCTTCTAACTTCGCTTCTTTCTTCTCGCCCTCTACTGGTTCTCCATCGTTGCTGGTCTCTGCATTCTTTGGCTCTTCAACTGGCAATTCCTTCTCCTCAATTTTAGCTGATGTCTCTGCGTTTTTGACCTCAGATTCCGCTGGCTCCGTGATCCATCCGTCTTCTTGAGAAGGTTCGTAGAATCCAATGGATGGAGGGACACCCTTCTTTGGGGATTCAGGCAGGTCTTCTTTTGATTCACGGGCTTCCGAAGGATTTTCTTTTTGTGGTTCTGGCTGTTCATAGAATCCAATTGACGGTGGAATTCCTGGCTTCGTTTCTTCGGCGCTCTTTTGCTCACCAGATCCTTCCAAATTCTCCTTATTGTTTGCTTCAGTTGGACTGGCTGGAGATGGCTTGTTGAGTAGAGTTTCATTATCAAGTTGATTCAACTGGATTGGAGCGGAACCATCGTCTGGAATGTTCGCTTTCTCCACCTTTTCTGGCTTTTCTTCTTCAATCAGAGGCTTTTTTGCGAGATCTTCTAGTTTGACTGGTCCAGATGGTTGAGTTGTGGTACTCTGGGCCTTCTCGTCTCGTTCTAACAATGGTTTAGGAGCGTCTGAAAGCTTGGAAATACTTTCAGATGGTTTATCGTAGGAAGATTCAAGTTCGGAGGTTTTTATGACAACGATGTCTTCGGTTGGTTTCTTCTCAATCCAGCTGATGTTATCCTTGTTTTCCGAGGGTTTGGAATCAATTGGAGCAGTCTGAGTGAGAGCAGTTTCTTCAGTTTTGACTGGGATACTTTCGTCAGTCTTGATCTCTCTCTTTTCAACTGCTTGATCGCTTTCAACCTTCTTTTCCTCAGGAGTTTTATCCAAGAGTGATTTACTGCCGATTTCGCCGAGTTTTACTGGACTTTCTGGAGATTTTACGGGTTCAGTTTGGAGTTCTCCGGCTAGTTTTTCATCCGGTTTCTTCTCCAGAAGTGATGTCTTGCTCAAATCAGATAGGTTGACTAGGCCATCTCCGGTCTTCGTGGAGGTTTCTGATGGTTTATTGCCTTCTGTACCGTTCGTTACCTCTGACGTTGCATTATTTCCTTCTTCTCCATCCCATAAGCTCTTCTTTCCAAGTGAACCCAATTTAATTGGTTGTTGATTACTTAAAGCTCCAGTTTTTTCAAGCTCGTTGACTTCAGTTGGCCTCTCATTTACAGCTGGTGGAAGATCAATGCCTTCAGGGGTTTGAGCCTCAGGAATCTGCGGTTTCTGAACGTCTTGAGGTTTGGAAGTGTCATCAACCTTGGGTGCTTCGGATGGCTTGGATTCCGAGACTTTAGGAGATTCAGAGATCGCTGGCTTAGCTAGGACTTGTTGTGAAGCTTCGGCTTGTCCAGTAATTTGTTTTGGAATCTCATCTTCTACCTTCTTTTCGGATTCCTCTGATTTTATTTCGGCATGAGCCGGTCCATCCAGAGGTTTGTTAAGTTCAACTGGGATCTCTGTTCCATAATCATCGTCTTTCACAGGTTTGAAGGGCTCGTTGACTTCCACTGGGATCTCAACACCCTCGTCAGGTTTCTTATTTGAAGCTTCTGGTTTGACATCAGTTGAATCAGAAGGCCCATCAAGGGATTTGTTGACTTCCGCTGGGATCTCACTACTGTAATCAGAATCTTTTACTGTTTCGAATGGCTTATTCATCTCAACAGGGATTTCGGTAGATTTTTCGGAATCCTTGGCAACTTCTTCCGGCTTCGGTTCATTTGGCTGAGCTGGTCCATCAAGGGGTTTGTTGAGTTCCACGGGGATTTCAGTTCCGTAACCCGCTTCCTTTTGCTCTTCTCCTTGAACTGAAGCCTGTGGCTCTTCAGGAATGGCAGATTCGGTTGAAACCGGATGAGCTGGACCATCAAGTGGTTTGTTGATTTCCACTGGGATTTCAACTCCAGATTCGGAAGGTTTAGACGCTTCCTCTGACTTTACTTCAGTGGTATGTGCAGGGCCGTCAAGGGGTTTATTGACTTCCACTGGAATCTCGGTGCCGTAATCGTCATGTTTGACAGGTTCCGATGACCTTTCTGCTTTCTCATCAGCCTGAGTTTTGATCGCATTAGCATCCTGTCCGGCCGCAGATCCTGAAGGTTTATCTGCAGTCTTGTCAGACGTCGTTTCAGCTTCCTTTTCTTTCTGATCTCCTGCTTCAACCTTGTCTTCTTTGTCATCTTTCGCATCATCTCTGTCTTCTCCTTTGGAGCCCTTTTTCTTCTCGGTCTTGGCCTCTTTCTTAGCCAATTGTCGAGAATAGCCTAAGGGTTTGTAATCATGAGGAGGTGAGGTAATCGGTTCTTCATTGATATACAATGTTGGAATGATTCTACCCAGGGAATCGGTTCGTTGAACAACTTCGTGAAGTTTGATTGGTGTTTTCCGATGCTCCTTTTGATCTTCAGACGGCTCTGTTGGTTGAGATTCTGAAGACTTTTCTGGTGCTTTCTCAGCCGATGATGGCTCGGAAGTTTTCTCGGTGGTAAGTTCAGATGGTTTGAACTCTTCCGGCTTTATTTCTTCGGGTAACTTCTGCGGTTCGTTAACCGATTGTGAAGATGTTTTGGGTTCGGCAATATTAGCAGCGTCTGGAGTAACTTCAGAATCCTTTGGTTGTGCGGGCCCTTCAAGCGGTTTGTTAATTTCCACTGGAATCTCAATTTCTTGGTTCGTATTCTTGTCTGCTTCCTCTAGTGATTTCTGATCTGCAGGCCCTTCGGAAATGGGTTGAGCCGGCGCATCAAGTGGTTTATTGATTTCCACTGATATTTCCGTGTCATAGTCACGATCTTTTACCGGTTCTTGTTTAACTGAGCTTGCCTCTGCGACACCTTGTTGTGCACTTTCATTCTTCTTTTCCTCAAGCGCTTTCTCCAAAAGCGATTTATTGGAAAGATCACCGAGGTTCACCGGGCTTCTAAAGATTTTACGGACACAGATTCGGCTAGCTGCTGTTGGTTGTTGTCTTCTGGTTTCTTTTCCAGAAGTGAGGTGTTGCTCAAGTCGGAAAGGTTTATCGGACCGTCACTGCTCTTCTGTGATACTTGTGTAGGTTTAGCTGGACCATCCAGAGGTTTGTTGATTTCCACTGGGATCTCCGTACCGTAGTCTGAGGTGTTGTCCGGTTGTTGGGCTGGGCTTGCTGCTTCTTGGGGAACAGATGGGGGATTAGCTGGACCATCTAATGGCTTGTTGATTTCCACTGGAATTTCAGTTCCAAACTCTGATGTTTTTGATCCGTAGATATCAGAAGACACTTGAGAAGTCGTGGACTTGGCATCTTCGTTCTCCAGTGCCCCCACCTCTGTTGGATGAGCTGGGCCGTCTAGTGGTTTGTTGACTTCTACTGGAATTTCGGTACCGTAATCAGTGTCTTTCACTGGTTCAAATGGTTTGGTGACTTCTACAGGAATCTCAACTCCATCCGACGTGTAACCCGAAGGTTGAGCATTTTGCGTCCCGACTGGCTGCTCTGTTGACTGTATTTCCCGCTCTTCCAGCGGTGTAAAGGTTTGAACAGGGACCTCGATACCGTTTCCGTCCTTTTCAATTGGTTTAATTTCAGTTTGTTCGGCCGCTTTGATGTCGCTTGCCGCCTCTGCGTCGACTTGAACTTTCACTTTAGTCTCGGTTCCTTCTTCTTCAGCCTTCTTCACCAGTCCACTGTCTTCTTCCTTTTCGTCTCTTTCGCCTCCAATCTTGCTAGGGACCTCTCCAGCAGCTGATTTTGTTAATTCATCAGCCAGAAGCTCACTTTCCTCCAAACTCAAAGCTTCAGCGGACTCTCCAACAGACCTCCGCTCAATAATGACGTTCAATGTGATCTCATTTACCCTCGATCCTTCCGCTGAAGCTTGAGTTAACTCAACACTCATGTCAACAACATCTTCAACCTCCTTTTCAGTCGAATCATTTGCCACAGGACCTTCGAAAATATTGGATTCTGGCTGTTTCTCCGACGATTGTGTTGACTGTTGTGTAGGTTGTTGAGTGTGCACCTCTTGAGGTTGTACTAAGCCTTTTGGTAAACTAATTTCTTCTATTTTTTCTGTTCCATTCCCTCCATTTTGCCCATTCGCTGGTGTATTTGGTGGGACGATAGTCTCACTAGCTTTTTTGTCGCCAAAACTTAATAGCTGATCAGTATCCACTTTATTTATCAGTACTGGTTCATCTATTCTCTCTCCATTCGATAGTTCCGGTAGACTGTTTCCACTGACCACGCTGAATAAACTTTCAGTGTCATAGTTATCCTTGATTGGATCCTTTGGCAAATCATCGTTGCTAATTACATTGACTGGGACTTTTACAACAACCTCATCACTACTTTCTGGAGTTATTGTGACTGTCTCTGGGGCTTTGTTTGCGGCAAATTCAGCCTCGGACTGGATTTGGACTGGAATTTGAACGGGCTTGGCTTCGGAATCCTGGGAATTAGGTTGACTCGGTTCAATAGTAAAGGTAGCTGACCATGCTGGGATTTGAGAACTTGGCTGAGCAGGAGTACTAAACGCTGGGTTTTCTGTAGTTGATCCATTTTCGCCTTCATTCTCCTGCACTTTCTTAACTACCTGATCCAGAACATTATTTGGGACCATAAAAGCCAAGGTATCGCCTGGAATAGTCGGCGCCGGAGGCGGAGCACTTTCTGGAAACTTAGTTTCGACCGTCACGACTTCAGCTGCCGGTCCGGGAGTTCTGAATCCTTGAATGGAAGTTGTTTTCTGGCCAAAAGAAGGTTTTTGAACAACTTTCATTGGCTCCATTTCCATTGAAATTGATCCCACCGTTTGACTGGTAGTACCTGCAGGAATATCAGTAGGAATCGGCGTAATTGAAGCCAAATTAGACGTCATATCGCCAGAATTAGAAACCTGTGCCGGAGTTTGAGCTGAAACAACCGGGATCTCTGACGTTTCGCTTGGATTTTCGTTAAATTGGGCGTTATCAATCTTGCCTCTAATAACACTTGTTCCATGCCCCTCCACGCTTTTCGCCTCAGGGCCCGTTTTGTTTGTTTCCCCGTGTTTTTCGGGAAATTCCAGGGATTTTTTATCGGGGTCATGAGAAAGATTTGTGGTCGTATTTTCGGATGTTTGGTCGGCTACTGGCGTCGGACTGGCTTCAGAAGTCTTGGCAATTTCCGAGGGTGCGGGGAGGTCTTCAGAATTAGTCCGACCTTCATGAATTGTCTCCATCCGATTGATTTCCGTTTCTTCCAGACCATTCTCACTTTCGCTTGCTACTCTGGCTTGTCTTGTCAAATGATCTCTTCGTTCGTTCAGTTTCGGACTTCCATCTAGGCTTCCTCCCCTCAGGACAATTGGTTTTCCATCTTTGTCTTTGCTCAGAATCTCGTCGACCTTGTTTATGACCACATATCCGGCCACATCCTTTGGTCGATCGCTCAGCCCAATTGCATAATTAATATCCCAAATGGGTTCAGCTGGTGGTGGTGGTTGGATGGGCTCGGTCAGATCATTATCCGTATCGTCATCATTGTGCAGAGTTTTCTCAGTGTTGTCAGTGGAGATTGTGTTATGTTTTGAGGCTGCTTCACTCATACTTTTATTGATTTCGTTGGTTTCGTAGACGAGTTCGTTAATTAAATCAGCGACCGGATCAAAATCATCATCTTCGTTGTCGCTGGGAGCAAAGCCAAAGACAAAACTTCCTCGTCTCGAGGTGTTTAGTAACTTTTCTGGAGGGATTTCTTCGGTATCTAATTCGACTTCGGTTGATGGCTGGGTGATTACAATTTCTTCGGACTTATTAGCAGTCGCTTCAGTTGGGGGAGAAGTGTTGTTCTTGGGAGTATCACTGGGAGTATTGTCTGGCACTCTGTTTGCAGTACCATGGCCAAAAACGTTTCTTTGAAGATTAGAAATGTCATCATATTTGTAGACTCCATGACCAAAAACATCAGAATTTCTTGTTCCATGTCCAAAAACGTTACTCTTTGGGGCTGTCGCACTAATTTCAGTGTCAGTACCATATCGTAAACTACTGTAACGATCGGTATCTCCCGTTCCATGCCCAAAGACATCCGAATTCCTTGTCCCATGACCAAAAACGTTACTTTGCGGGGTTTCCTGTTCATTTTCAGTACGTGTCCCATGTCCGAAAACATCGCTTCTCGGTTTCTTGTTGTCATAATCGTCGTATCTGCTTTCACTCCCCTTAAAATCTTGTCTTTCATCAGTATCTAATCCATAATCTCTCTTTCGATTCAAATATTTCGAGAAATCCGGTCGTTCCGGCAGATCTTCGCTAAAATACGCTTCCATTTTTTCGTTCACATCATTGTCATGCTGACGCTTTCTGACATCCGTATCATTCCCGTCATTATTCATATATTTTGACATTCGTTGTGCCACATCATCAGCGAATGTTTTGGCCTTTATCAAGGCCAAATCGGCTTTACTCCAGGCCTCGGATTCATTGATTTGTTCCAATGCCGTTTTCTGTAGAATTGAACTTCGATGGGGCTCTATTTTCTCGTCGTGTAAGTAGATTCGGGGGTCGTCTGTAGCGTTTGTAACCGTCGTTGAAAGGGAAGTGAGATCGTCGGTGGGGGCGGGCTCTGAGGCTGTGGAAGCACCGCCCCAATTGGGATAGGAGAGGGAAATAGAGTTGCTGAAATACAAAAAAAGAGTCAGATTGATAAGACAAACGAATTAAGATCATGATCTTTGGTGCTAACTTACTCTGCATATGCCAGATCGTCCGAAGCAGTACTATTCGGCTCTTTATCGATTACTTTGCCCCCATAATCAACCCCTCTCTTATCAATAACTGTCGTATCTGTCGACTCCGATGTACTACTGTAACTTTTGCTCTCCAAATTCCCAGAATCTTTGCGACCGATAAAAGATAATTCTGAAGTCGGCTCTGTCATCACTTTGAAACCCTAAAATTATATTGAAGAGAGTGAGATTAGGTGGTTTGTATATCACATCACGTTGCGGAGGGTTTGTGACATCTCAAAAAGTGGAAACAAAATTTTCGAAAGGAGAATTACGCAAAAAGACATGAGATCTGGTCTTGAAAAGTCGGCAAAGAACGTCAGAAATTGAGTATTCGGAGAGATCTTGAGCAAGGGAGGTTAAAGAAATCAGTTTGACACAATTTTTAGGAAGAAAAAGGAACATCGGATAGAGTATAACATTATTTGTGAGACAAATATAGACTGAAACCCGAAAGAAGGAGTTTTCACAGCGATTTTTAAGTCAAAATTTGGGAATTTTTTAGATTTTCGGATCAAAAATTTGTCAAAGTAAAGGTTTTACAATAAATTTTTGAATTTTTTGGATGTTGGAGTAAAAATATCTTGGGCTTTCTCTAGACTTTTTCAAGCAGGTTGTAGGCAATAGTGGTTATGTGCATAACCATCAGGGCTCATTGTCAGACTTTCAGAAAAGAACGTTTCCAGAAAATGTAAAAACTCCGTTGTTGATAAATTATGTAACCCTAAAATTTGCGTAACATTTTTGGTAAACTACGCAGAATCACTCTAAGAAATCAAAGGTGAGAAAGAACCAAGAATCAATTAAATAATCTGCAACAAAAGTTTTAAGTTATTGACAATAAAGTGCAAAGACTTGATCTTTCACACTTGAACTTAATCCCATCACTCGGCATTTTTGTTATCATTATTTTCAGATTCGAAGTAAAAAGCACTGAACACAAAACGGTTGCTGAATCTCGCCGGTTGTCGAAGACACTTCAAAACAAAATTTCTCGAACCTGATTGAATGTTACATTTAAATAAAAAAAGAAATATAAAAGTGCCCTTATAAATCACAAACAAAGACTATAAGGAATCGTATTTTACCCTAATGATTACTTCCTTTGCAAAAGTCCAAAGGAAAGAAGAAAAGTTTGGCCAAAGGAGGTTGGACCTCCCCCATTAATCAGTCTGACAAAGATCAAAACATCTCTGAACAGTTTTAGAGAAATAAAAAATACAAAATTCACTTCCATTGTTATTTAAAAAAAATTGTCACCATTCATCATAACTTTGGGAAATTTTTGATTAAAAAATCGTGGACATTCCACCTTTTGCTGACAAAAAACTCCTCCGAACGGGCAAAAGCAGAGACAAAAAACAAAAAAATCGATCAATCATACCGAATCAGGGCCAAAGACAGCCAGATTCTCATAAAAATCAATGATAATATGAAATAAATTTTAATTACATATAAGCTGAATTTTTTCCCGAAAACGTCATAAAAACACCTCGGGAACACAATAACTACTCGCAAAAAGCCCAAAAACAAAAAATCGGAGAACTTTTTTTGCATCCCCTCAGGGCAAAAACAGTTGGCCGGAAGAAAAAAGGAAAAAAGATCAGAGCGCCATCTAATTCTCGCCCACGCCGAATGGTTTGGCCATGTTTTTTGAGGACAAAAAATGGGTTTGGACCAGAGAAAAGAGGAACAATTAGTTTTGGAGGGTTAAAAGAATCCGTAAAATAAAAAAATTAAATGTTTCAAAAAAATATATCATCGTAACTCAAGATTATGTAAGAAAGTGGTAGATAGAAAGTTATGCGTCCAATTCACCAATTTTTATTGCGCAACTAGCTCTTTTCTCCTTCCTTTTTCCACCTTTCTCTAACTTCCTCGCCTCAAATGAGAACCCATTATTTTTGCTCGAAAAGGAAAGCACATTAGATCCAAATTCGGTGGTTTCTTTATCGCTTCTCGGCCTTTTGGCTAAGATCAAAGTGTAGTATCTGTTCTTATCGGTTTAATCTCCGGTACGACTTCTATTGAAGTCATTCGAGATTAACAGATTTTTGGGACCAGCGGAGTTGTGAAGGCTTGCCTTCCGCTCGGCACGGGTCGGCCCGGTCTTGCACTACTTCCGGGAACGGCCCAGATATTGTTTTAGCCATCATGTTAGAGTTGTATTTAGTTGATGGGGTCATGTTATTCATTATTTATACTTGATAGCATCAAAACATTAATGTTTATTCGCAAAAATGTGATGAATTTTAATTTTTTGTTCATTTTTTATTTATAATATATATCTGTACAATATGACAATTCAGTTTCAATACTTTTTCATAGGAATGGCATGCGAATATTGTGTGAATGACCGTAAAAACGAATGTTTTTTGCAGAGAGATATGGTTACAATGACACTACTTTTTAGCAGTTAATACCCGTAAAAACAAATAAAAAATCTCAATCAACAATCTGGATATGATGCCTCACATCTTTGCTGAAGAATGTACTAAACGAATTGTCGAAGATGATCGAGTAAATTCCATCGTTTTTGCATAAAACCTGATCGAATTCGGGAACAAATTCGGTGTTCAGACGGAGTTTTGGCATGTATAAGATCTTGTTGTCCAGGTAAACGGAGAGATCAATGTCTCCCGAGGATTTGAAGAACCATTTCAGCGTTTGGCCAGCCTTACACTCAAAGTCAAGCGATTTTTTGGAACGGGCGGGGACATTGATTTTGGTGAGTTTGTCATCATCGACCGTGTGTGGACAATAAATCGGGTTGTAACTGAAAATATAAGATATTGCAGGGGACAAAGAGATTGTGGGTTGAGAGAAAACAATGTTACGCGATATTTTTAAGAAGAATCAAGGACTTGAAGGTCTCAAAACTCTTCTGAATTTGGATTTTCCCCAAAAATTGCCCATTTTCCATGAAGATCATGCTGCAACATTGACGTATTTACCCCAAAAAATTGCTTACATATTCTCCTTATGAGGGACTCCGCCCATCCTCAGCGTTCCAGTTTCGGAATCTCCTTTCGTTGGTTTCTTGCTCCCTCCATAAAGTGGATATACATTATGTTCGCCCAATTCTTCCAACAAAAATTTCTGATAATTTGAGCCCAAAATTTCAATTTTTGAACGTGTTTTCTCTGACAAAATCGGCTTGATCAGTCCAAAGGCAGTTGTGAAGATGGTGGGCGAGTTGATGACATAAATTTTACGGGTCAGCTCGGGGAACATGTCCTGAAAAAATTAATAAATTAAATATTTAGTGTTTAGAGAAGATTCTGATTTCAATTGTTGCCAAATCTCATCAAACTCTGAGATTTTATTTAAAATTTTGTCTCAAAATTTTGTAAATCGTTTGAGTTATTACCTGCAGCAATTTGATCAAGTTCAAGTAGATCTTAACGGTGGGTGCAAACAAATGCTCCATCCCGAATCCACTCAGATCCATGATGATCTTGCATCCCGCCTGTTTTCCCGTCTTTTCTTCTCTTTTCTTCAACAATTTCATAATCAAAACAGCATCCAAGATGGCCATTTTGAATACCTGATGGGTGCTTCCGCACTTGACCAGAGTTCTTGGTCTCACATTTCCGAGGAAAGAGCAAGTGATCAGATCTCCATCGTTGTCAAATCCCATAACCCCTCCGGCGAAGAATTGAGCCAGGTGATTGTATTTTACAACGGTTGTATTGACCTCATCCTCATCGTTAACGATGAATTCGTTGAATCCGAGTGCTTCCACAATCTCGGACATTTGTTTGTAACGGGGGAGGATCTCGGCTGAAAACGGGGGTTATTACAAGGCGTATGTATAATATAATAATTACATCGCTTTTTAACATCTCAATCGAATTCTCGTTAGATAACGTGATCTACAAAAACTAGAACGTCAAACTTAAGTCACCCATCGCAATGTATAAAAGTATAGTATGAATCCCAAAGACCCAAATATTTTTCTCAAAGTTGTGAGACATCCACACATCAACCTTGACCCGGAAACCGTTTCAAATAATTGAAACATAACCCTTAGCCCTTCCGATGATTGTAATCCAATTCTTTAATCGCAGAAATCAAAATTCTAATGGAAACATTGTTAATAACACATGACTCATTTGAATTTGCAAACAAAATCACTTTAAAAACTATCAAAACCAAAGTTATTTCTCAATTCATATGACTTTTGGCATTACACGCAGCTCGTCTACCATCCAATTACTAAATGAAGGGGACGCAATAATAAATAACGGTTTTAAGACAGCAATTACCAGCTTTGTTTACATCGTATTTTATAAAAAAAACAGTATTAACAAATGATTCATGAAATATTGAACTTACCAACTTTGTTATCCCATCCACAAATCCATCGATGAAGAGAGAATTCATCGTTCATTAACGGTGTTTCCTCCAGCAGTTCTTTGCCAATTTCCGTTTTGAGATTTTTTATTTTCTCAACTTCGCCGACGGTAAGATCAGCCGAGATTTGAATGTCATCTTCGGAGATTTCGTCGGTGCAATTGCTGAAAAAAGAGGATAGTTACTGTAAAATACGATCGCTGAGGCGATATACAAATTATGTTGACACATTGTACAAAACGATGACATCAAAGAATTATAAGTTTTTATGAGCTCAATTAGAAAATGTATTTTTTGCTAAGTTGAATCATGCCTTTTCTGGCCGTTTCAGTCATTTTTAAATGACTCGTTACAGAACACGTTTACTTCGATTAAAATTTTCCATTACAGTTATTTTGGTACACTCATTTCTTTGTATTTTTCTGCCCAAATTACGTTCTCCTTACCTTGCCTGTCCCTCGGAACTGAGGGCACTGTCCAAACTCAGCTTATCCATCTCTTCGGAGGCCGCAACAATCTCCGGATTCCATTGTCGCTGGTGGCTCAGCATTTCTAAATCAGCAAAATTACTATTTAAAATTCATTTGAGTGCAGTAATCGCGATCAAAACCAATATACGATTTGAACAAATGTTATTAATCACAAATTAGTAATCTATATATAACGGGAGATCACAGACCAGAAGATTTGTGCGAAAGTAATATGATTGTAAAGTAATCGAACAGTCCGCTTTCCCGCCCCACTTTCGTTGTCCTTTATATCAGCGACGACTGCTGATAAAAGTCACGAAAATTGAGTGAATACTCATTGAAATGGTAGGTAAAGAGTAGCTTGAGAATAAATACGAAGTGCACTAAGCCAAGAAATACGGCAAATGTGAAAAAGAGGTTGAAGACTAAGAAAAAAATTAAAATAACATTAAAAATCGCTAAAATTGAGTTTTAGAGGATCCGACAAATTCCTGAACATGTAAAATACGGTAAGCCTTCCTTCCTATTATATAAGTCAACCCAGAATAGGCAAAATTACAATGATTTCTATAACAAATCGCGTGGTCTTTACCTTTTATAGCCCCTTCAAAGTAACTTGTTTGATGTAAACCAAACGTGACTTTGACCACATAAATACAGAAAAAGCAGTCAAGGACGTTGAAAACAGCCAGTCTGACTTGTGTTTTTTGTTTGTTTGACAATTTAACATCCAATTTAAAGGTAGAAGATGGTATAAGAAAAGCGGGGTCTAATCGGCGGAGCCTTGCAAGAATTAAATGTCTGGCGTTAAAATTGGGGAAAAGTGAAAAATAGAAATCACAAGGAAAATGTAAAATTAGATTCAATTTTTCTTTAAATATTCCCTACATTTAGTCAGTTTTTAAAAAATCAAAATTTTTTTTGATTTCTTAGTGTTTGTTATCAGCACTATCAAAATTGGTTATATAACAATCAGATTCCGTCGGGCAATGCAACCAAAAGAATGCGATGATAAGAAAAATGAATGTAAGGAGTGCGCGTGGCGAATTTTACAAAATATTTTTTCGATTTTTAGAGTCCATTAATGATGATTATAAAAATTTCTTGGGCATTGTTATCCAATAATAATATTTTTTATAATCTATCAACTGTACTAGTCCTTCCGGGAAGTCACTGGAGTGATTTTTGGTGTCTGCACTGTGCAAAAAAAGTGAGGGTGCGCTCAACAGCTGAAAAAATCTATTGCACGGTGCAAAAGGCAAGAAATTGCACAGTGCAAAGTGAACCTTTGTTTTCTCACAGTGCATATCGCGACATGTCGCGGAAATCACTCCAGCGACTTTGCCAACGGACTAGCAACATCCTCTCGCACAGAACAGCCAAACTTTGCAAACTTTTTTGTACACTTCCTCTTTCCCTGCGGCCCTTCCGAATCCCCGCAACGAAGCCGCGACAAATCCGAGCGATTTGAGAGGCAGTTGATTATGTAATTCCCTTCATTTTTTCGCGATTATTCTCAGCTTAATGACCATTTTTATGGAACGAAAAACGAGTCTACGGAAGGAAGAGGAAGGCTACAGGAGATTCATGAAAAATAATAAAAAAAAGATAATTGGGAGTCAAAAAAAAGACTTTTCGCATGTTATCCATGACGTAAGTGAAAAATAATACTTTTTATATTGTAAAATACGAATTAATCTTAGAAAAATGCATTGTTCGGATATATTTTGGCTGTTGATCCGATTGAAAATGAAATTTTTCACTTTTTTCGTAAACTTTTTTTTGACATTTCGTCGACAAAACAGCCCCCTTTCATTTGGGTCAGCGGAAACTTATCTTCACGCAACTATTACACAAAAAATCATCGATCTCAGTTATTAAATAGTTAAAAAGTAGGCAAAAAAGTAATTGCCTTGAGGGTTTTTGTCTTTTAAACTCTGTTAAATTCCCTTTGTTGACTTCTTTGGAACCTGTATTACAGCTACGATTATGTGACAAGTTTATTATCGCAAAGTTGTTTTTGACTTGAGAGTAATGGAAGTAAAAAGGGTAAAAAGCGAAGGTAAACTATAAAAAACGTCCAAAAATTGAGAGATCAAGGTTAAATTGTAATTCTAAGAACAGATGGGGTGATAAAGACCCACGTGATCCACCTGGAAATAGAGATCAGGCGTTTTGAAATCGAAAATCGCCGACTTGACACCCAAAGTCCGTTAAAAACCCCGTAAAAAGCGGCGACAAACAACCTCCAAGACGAAAATTTATTCCGCCTAATAAGGGGATCCCATGAAGATACGATTTTTATCGAGAAAATTCGATTTTTCAAACAATTTTTCTGTTCAAAATTTTGTAATTAAAAAATTTTGAACTGCACAGTGCAAGAAAAAAAAAAAGATTTCTGCACAGTGCAGAGGATTGAAGAGAGACGAGGAAATGCACAGTGCAAAGAAATGTAGTGCACGGTGCAACATAAATTTGGTGAACTGTACAAATTTGCAAAATAATTTTTGCACAGTGCAGAATTGAAAAGTTAAATGCACGGTGCAGTAAAAAATAAACAATGTTTGGTAAAATACGAGGGTAAAAATTACACACATTTCTAAAAATAAAAAGGTTTTGACCAATATCTTGGCAAAATATTAGAGCCAATTTTAGTTTTAGTTAAATTCGAAAAAATGTAGCGACAAATAGAAAAGTTGCACTGTGCGGATTGCAAATTGACCATTTTTGACATGAAATACGCTAATGAAAATTTTTAAAAACTAAATAATGTAATCTGAGTGTGGTAAAATATATTATATTTCCAGACTTTTCTACCTCTTTTATAGCCATTGCGACCTAATAAGGATAAAGTTTTTAAAATTTTTTCCAAATTTTTCTCAATGTCAATATCGATGCCCTGAGGCTAATATAATATCATTTACCTCCGATTCGACCCACCCGCCCGTAAATAAATCGCCTTTCGAATGAACTTTGAGTCGCGATAAATTAACTCTTTAAAATTACTCCTTTAATAAACCCAAACCGTGACCATTTCAGCGACAAAAAAGCGGACTCTTCAAAGAATGACTTCGCTTTTGTTACGTGAAGACAATGCCTCAGGGAAAACCGGGAATTGCTGCAGCTTTAATTCAAGTTAATTCGGGTTTTAATCAAAATAATCGACGGAAATTGGGGAAACTGTGACTTTTTTGGGGGAAACAAGAGTTTTGGAGGGGTTTTCAATAGCAATTAACAAGGAATTGTAAAGAAAAACAACGAAAAGAGGAATTTAAAAAATTTAAACATTTTCGAAGCAAAACTTCTGCAAAATTCTTTAAAAGCAGAGGATAAAAAGGTAAAGTAAAGTAATTTCAGAGTGCTTATACAAAGAAATGAAACTGGAAATAGATTCAGATATTTTTTGTGGGAAATGTTTTTGCAAAAAATAATCAACATTTTTAAATTGAAATTTTTACAAATTTTTTGCGATTTTTAAAATTTTTTTGGCATTCTGTTTCAAATGAACATCATCTGTGCTGATCAAAGAACAATGTTTTAAACGCAAAAACAGCGTTTAATATACCCAAAATTAAACACAAAAGTCAAGATAACAACGACCTTCTTATCAATTAAAATTTCCGATCGATATTTCACACTTCGTCGAAAAAGACGAAATGTGCAAATATAATAATTTGGCTTTTTCTCTATTTCCAATTTTTGGCTTACGGCAAAATGGCGTGTGCTGAAAATCAACTTTTCCATTTGAAATTCACAGAGATACAGCCAACAAACTTTTTTTGCATTGTAAATATTTTTCATTTTTGGTCTTTTTTTGGTCTAAAAAGGTTACTAAATACCGTGGCTGTGTTTGCAAAATAAGAGCTAAAACAAAAAATTGATTTGTGATGTGCATAGAGTGTGCGTATAAATTCTTAAGGGAATTTGAATTTACATTTTGAGAAATTTACCTTTAAAAAATTTAAAATTTTTTTTGACAATAGCTTTTTAGTCGCTAAAAAGTACAAAATATGTTTGTAACATAACCTCATATTAAGCAATCTTGTTTCACCCTGTCTATCATGCTATTATACCGAAGAAACAATGGAATGTCCTTTCATTAACTTTGATTTTTCTTATCGCATTTATTGGTTGCAATGTCCCAAAGGATCCCTTTGTTATGACGAGTTCATTGTACTGATAACAGAAACAAAAAAACCATCGGAAAACGTGACTGAAAGATTAAAATCACTGAAGTGCAAAAATAGTAATTTTGATTATTATAACTGTGATCTGTTGTAAAATATGGTAGTGAATGGGTTGTTTGTAAAAAAAATTTGGAAACTCACTTGATACCAAAAAAATCAGCAAAAATTTATAAAAATTTTACCTAAAAAGCAAAAATTCAATGTAAAATATGAGAAGCCGTCTGCCAAAAATGATTTCAAAAAATCTCAGTTTCCCGTGGTAAACAAAGAACAGATATAAATTTCAAAATTCGTTTAGAAATCTCCTCAAACTTTGAGAGAAAAGCGGCCGAAACTCCCCCGTTCCCTCTTTTGAGACCTCTTCACGTAAAAAAGCGGATGAAAAGTGAAATTGAAGGATTGAACAGTTAATCCCTTGACGAGCAGACGCAGTAATTACTCAAATAAACAGTAAACAGTAACCCAACCGATCAAAACGGTGAGCATTTTGGGGTTTTAATCGTTTTATCATTGGACCTTAAAAGGAAAGAAACCGCTTCAAGTTGAGGTTACAAAGGAATCATTTCGAGGGATTACTACTTTTTTTAGTCGTCAAAAAATAAAATGACAAAGTAAAAAGTGGTTTTTCCAATATTATGGCGAACTTTTTCCACGCAAAACGACCTCACGAGGTCATTTATTACCACGCGAACACCCATTTATTTGGAAAGTCACCGGAAATTGAGGATCGATGATAGGGAAAAGGATAAAGAAGTTATAGGAGGGATTAGCGGAGGAAAAGGTAGGAAAGAAGATTGTTTTTGAGACACTAGAAGGTTCTCAGGATTTACCAACAAAATTACGGGGGGAATTTGAAACATATAACAAGAAATTCCTTTAAATATACAAGTAAGTCGGTAAGGTCACAAAGACTCTGAATACGGTATCAAAATGTATCACTGGGACAGAAAGACTGGGGACTATTCATTCGCAATGTCGAATCCTCTTTTGCATAGAGAAGCCCAGAAAATATAATAAGTAATTCTGGAAAAAACACATCAGATTTTACAATGGCACTATCTACTGGTCGAATTTTCTGAAATTTGCATATAGATTGATCCATGAAAATTTTGGCTGAATTTTGCAGAAGCCGCCAAGATATTCAACAATCTTTGAAGTCTGAAAAATAACGAGAGGAGGCCCTCAGGGGGTAAACGGTTTTTGTCAGTAATTCGGCCAAAAAATACTTTTTTTGTCATAGGTCTTGCAGTTTCGATAGAACGATAATGTTGACCTTCAAAATCTCGTTTGTTTTATGCAAAGCACGAGATAGGAAGTCGAGAAGTTCTTATATGCTTCTAGAGTCAAAGATATGATACAATTTCAATTTTTTGTAAACTTTCTGCAAAGTCTGTGCAGTACGTTCTGTTCTGTTCTTTGTTCGGCTGATTAAACTTTTTTACATCTTCTCACATTAAAGTCACAAGCGCTTTTCAGAGTATGTGCACACCAAAAACCATAAAAATTGAAAATATTGGTCGGTCATTGCGCAACCGCCATTAAATCTCCGAAACAAAACAAAAAAATAAAAAGAAAACAAGACGACCTTGGGAACATGTCGAATATGTTCGTGGGGAAAAAAGAACTTCAAAGTGAGGACTTTGAGGAACGTTGCCTCGCCCTTTTCTCGGGACTTTAATGGATGTCTGGCTCCTATTCCCCCTCGTTCTTTTTCAAGCCAGCTATTGCGTTCTTTCATGTGAAAAATTAGGACAAAGAACAGTCAAAAAGAGGGGCTTTATCCAACATCAACCTACCAGTAAATCTGCGGAGTTATTGACAGAAATATTTGTGGTTTATTGGCGGATAAAGGAGATCCCAAAAACCAGCTGAAAAGGCGATTTTACGGACCGGAAACGCGATCTTCTCATCCACCATCATAATATTTGTATACAATACGAAGAGTTGATGTATTCAAGCATATAAAACATCCCCGTTTTCGATTGATTTTAGGCCGATTAGGGACGGGGAAATAGGTCAAAGAGTTTACATGTTCGAAACCAACCAAATACAAAGGTATTATTGTTGAGAACGGCTTATAAACGAAAGGTTATGCATGGCTTCTGCAAGAAAAATGTTTCCAACAAATGCCGAACGGGCAATGGACATATCATGATGAAAGTTCGCATAAATGAAGATTAAGGGTTCTGGGGATTCATGTAAACATTTTTAGTCCAAGCTTTGCAGCAATCATCACGAGTTGGCACTGAAAGTGTACCAGATTTGTCTCTCGGATAGACGTAGCTTTATACTGAACAACAAGTTCTATTTCCACGTCTTTAATGGTCATCCAACAATTTGGTTGAGCGTAGCTCACAGGACGGATACTACAATACGTTTGAAGATGAAAAATAACTTTATTTCTATAAATGAACAGAATACAAATCATCCTCGGTTCTTTTTCTCATCCATTTTGTCCTAATTTCCTCTTCCAATTTTGAAAAATACTCAAAAGTTTGCACCCGTGGGTCTACTTCATCATCAAAAATCTTGTACATGGCCTCGCCGTCTTCACAATGAATGTAGAGACACTTGTAAACCTCTTTCTCACTTTCTCTCTTTGTCTTCACCTTCTGAATGTCATTGCAATTGTATTGAATCAACGAGATTAGAGGGTAGAATTCAACGTTTGTGAATATGTTCTGTTTCCGAACCCATTCTGCAGTCCTTTCATTGTAGACGTTAAGGGATCGGTTCTCATTGTAATGCCAATCCTGCAAGGTAAAAGCGGAATCAAAGATTCTGGTGTAACCATCAGCTCCATATGATGTTTTAGGATCCTTGTGAGTTGTTTTGCCAGAGGGGAAATGATGATAACCGGTTGTTTTCTCATCAACTAAAAAATGTTGAGTAGCGTCAGAAGTCACTTCTAAATAATATGAGGAAATAAATGTATCTAAAGCTTTCCCAAATCTAGAGATTTTCCTTGGATGACCTTGTTGATCCCTTGCGGTCATTTCTACCATTTTATATTACATGTATGATAAGAAACTTACTAAAAAAGACAGTGTTTGCTTTCCTCATGTAAAACGTCGAGGACCCTCTGGTGAACTTCACTTCTGTCAGACTTTCTTTTTCTGCGCTAAATGCGTAAAATACACTTTTTGTTGACACTAAATAGTATTGACTTCTATTTGTGTAGCAAGAGTAATGAAGCGAGTACTCATCTCCTCCCGGTAGTTCATGAAATCTTCTAGTAATCACATTAAAAATTCGGTTTTCATCAATAACTGAGCCGTGGCATTGATAAGATCTTGGGCCAAATCTCTGTTGAGTTAAGAGTTTTTGAGTATCGACATCGTAGATTTGCAGAGTTTGAGTTTGTTTGTACTGTAAAGGAATGCAAATTGGAGCGAAATGGTCTTGACCTACGTAAACACTTAATATCTTCCCTCCCATCAACAAGCAAACTTGATCATCTGCGGCGTGGTCGTAATTAATAGGGAAATAACGAAAAAACTCTTTGCCGACATCAAAATCCGTGACAATGACATGAGTGTCAGATATAAACCCAAATCTTGAAGAGCTCTCGAAGGGATCAAACACGGAATAAAGAGGTTTAGGGCCTCGAAAAGGAGGAGTAACTGCTCGATGGGGAATCCTTAAAATTAAAGAATTATGAAATAATATAATACAGGGTGTCCCAAGAAATATTACAAAAAGTATTCGCAAATATCTTTGTGCTCCTTGAAATTAAACAAAAATTTGAAAATGTTTCTAAAATCCAAAGTCATGCGTTTAAAGAAAAATTCTTGTTTCGCTTCAAGGAGCACGAAGATATTCACGAATACTTTTTGTAATACTTTTTGTAATACACCCTGTACATACAGTGAAACCTTTGTACAACAAACTGCAACAAAAATAAATCTGTCTGCAACGAACAAGGTCCGTAGAGTAATTCCATATAACAAATAAAATTTTGGTTAAATTTTTTTGTATAGAAGTATGCATGGATTAATTAAATATTTTGCTTACTGATTAAACGCTTCAGCCCAACTTTCATGCTTCAGTTTGTAAGAATGGCAACGACAACAAATTTGCTTGTAAATCTCTTCTCTCCGCTTATTTAATAACTGCTCAAAATAATGGTTTGTTTTCGATAATTGGAAGACTGATTTTGCGTCCAAATAATCAGTTATGTTATGCCAGATCTGAAATCAAAGTCAAAATTATTATGGCGTATTTTACTTACGGGAGAATCTAATTGGCGCCAAGTGAACTGAATCATTTCACAAATTCGAAGGAGCAGTGGTATTGAATGTATAAAGACGAGGAGCCCTCGCTTGTTGGACGATTTCTGTGTCAGAAGAGCAGAAATCTTTTAAACGCACAGCATTTTTTTCTGTCTATGTAAAATCCAATCCAAAAATTTTTATAATATTCTCAGTTTTGGAAACAATGACATTTATTAACAAGCGCTTTAAATGTAACAAATTATTTATATTTTTCAGCCTTTCAACAAATTTTTACCAAGCAACTATCGAAATGTAGGCTAATATGTACAAAGCGCTTTTAAATGCAATTTTTTGAAATTTTCTTGCATAGGCCAACAAAGCCAATAAAAAATTTTAGCTCTTGTTGTGGCACACGAAATATTCAAAAAACACACAACGTCAAAAATGAAGCATAAATTAATTATTTTAAATTTGAAAAGATCTGTCAACAATTGGATCTGGAATATCTTAAACAATCAGTCAGTTGAACCCGCAAAACTATGCAATTTTAATTCGTCATTGTTTGCCTAACAGTGAAATAAAGGTGTGCCGCGGAGACAGTGAGTAAACCAAACCCTATGTTCTGTCCTTTTCGAATTCGATTCTTTAGATAATGCAGTATAACTCGTTCATTTTTCTTTGCTTTCCTAAATTATTCAACCAAAAATTATAATGAATAAGGAGCAGATTAATAGATGCTTACTGATTACTTTGATTTATACAGGAGTTTTGACATTTTTTTGTTTAATTGCAAATTTTTGTCCTAAATTGGCAAGGGATTTCTCAAAATATGAGGAACAGGTAGGTTCGTCATAAAAGTTTTGAGATCTGAGGATTATTGAGGCATTTTCAGGGTACCATCTTAATAATTCTACAAGTGATTACGTGTATTGGAGCTCTCTATTATTTGTTTATAACTGGAATTCTGTATCGAGAAAGGAATACCCTGAATTTAACGCGGCCAAGCTGCGTTTCCACGTTTTCAAGTGAGTCGGGAGAAATTAAGAGAAGAAGCAGAGGTCTAGCGCTTTGAATACGACGTTCATTTACCGATTTTTAGTTGTTGTCCGCATGATCGGACCGTTGATGCTATGTGTTACAATCTTCGTGGTCTCCTTTAACGACCCACCCATGTTGAAAGCCGGACTTTGGATGGGCCTAATTTTCCTGTTAAATTTAAGTCAACTCGCGATATTATTGTTGAGATTTATTGTTAGCCGCGAAAAATAAAAATAAAATAAGTATTTACCAGATATTATATAAGACTACAGTTTTACTCTGCCCAAGGCTCTTTCCTCCTTTTAATTTGATCAGTGATAAATGCTTATCTCTCGTTATTATTTACATTTTAAGCCCTCGCTTTTATAATTCATTCCTCGTGACTTGTATATATAAATTATGAATCAGTCTCAAATTGATCTCTATCTATTATGCACTCTAATCTACACGGCTGTAATAAGTTTAGTTACTCTGGCAATCAATTTTGTCCCACATTTATCGAGAGATTTCTCAAAGCATGAGGAAAGTGTGAGTTCGAAATTGAAAAGAATTGAATCCCAAACAGAGAGGGTTCAAGTTTATCATATTTTGCAAGGTTATTCTAGTTCATTTATTTGGTGAAACATCCCATACGAAAAATAAAATTTTTGCTTTAAAAATCGACAGGTTTGGGAATTTTTGGTTTACTTTTGGACTAAAAGTTAGACTAGACCTCAAATATTTCACCGAATGTGATTTAAAAATTTTTAAAGTCTTATGTTTAGAAAAGCCTTTTTTCCGCTAAATTGTATCAAGATTTGATCGTCGTTTCAATGGCATCTGTAAAAATATATCGATTCGAAATTTTCAGGGGAAATTTCTTCTGATTTTCCAAATCATTGTGAGTATTGCTGCGGTTCTTGACTTTTCCACAAATGCCATTCGTTATTATCGTCGGCATTCGCTTAATTTCACAAAGCCAAAGTGGACTTCATTGGTGGCTCGTAGGTCGGGAAACTACAACCTCAAATTCCAATTTTAGACGTAGTTCCAACCGTTGCATCAATTGCTTTGTGCATAACGTTCCTGTACATCTACATTGATGGTGATCCATTTATGGTCAAGCTATTTATCTGGTCATTTCTTTTATTTCTCTTGAATATGAGTCAAGTCTCAGTCTTGATTCTGCGATATATTACACATAACATTTAAAATCGTATTTCGACTGTTTTGCAAGAGTTGTAGTTGTTTAGAACAATATCTGCTGTCTGTTTAATGATGACTAACCCCCAAATGTTTCTCTTTAATGGGTTTAATTCTATTGCTAATGTTAGTCGGCTTTTTCGTCGTTAAAATTTGCAGTGAATCACTGAAAAAAAATGTAAAACTTTTTTGCCGAATCGTTCTTGGTATGAGTTTACAACCGTTGGCTATAAAAATGACACGTTCGTCTCTATTGACAATAACAAATCCTTGGTCTTCTCTTAAGTAAATTTTCAATGGAATTTTAAGCGATTACATCGTTTTCTTAAATTCGCAATGAATCAATCGCAGCTGGCCATTTGTTTACTGTTAACTTTAATCTATACAACTGTGGTATCGTCGCTGGTATTTGTGGCTGACTTTTATTTGAAAGAAGAGCCTGGCGATGTTGGAGTAAGTTTGTCTTCTTTTCAAATTGCACTTACTATTTTTAAGTTGCGATACCTTTGGATAGTTCAAGTAACCGTCAGTTTTGTCGCTATTATTTATTTTCTCATCGCTGTTAAGCACTTTTGCCAGCGGCACTCATTCAATTCAAAGCCAAGCAAATGGACAATGTTCTTTTGTGAGTATTGCAAATTGTCCATCCACAAATTGACTCTATTCCAATTTTAGCCATCGTTGACACTGTGCAGTCCATTATTATGTTCACCTTCTTCTTATACAAATATCTTCACGGAGAGAGAGTATATCTCAAGTTATCTCTTTGGATATTACTCATGTTCTTCTTGGCGATGAGTCGGAATGTCATCTTGTTCCTTCGATATATCATTCATTATAACGCTGAAATGGTTTACAACGATATATAAGTCGTTTTCTATATTACCATTGAGATCACAAGTTCAGCGTCGATTTTTGAAAAGATTTCTCAGAATAATTTAAGAATGGATATTTGAGATCCGGAAATGGCGCAAAATAATATTGTAATTGCCGCTCCATTTAGAAAGAGTTTCGCACTTTAAAGAGGTTGAGAAAGAAGACAAGTTCGTAGACGAAGAACGCTTTCTTTGAAGGATAATAAAGTGTAAATCTTGATGGGGATCTTTCCTTTCAATTTTACAGAGCCCAATGCCCGGCGCTGAAATATCGATGATTTGCGGACGGATCTATATACAAAGAGGAGGCCAAGGAAATTTCGTTATAAAGGGTTGTTATACGAAGATTTATTTTGGCATAAAACCGACTCTTGAGATTGTTCGTTCCAGACCGGTTGTGTTGTACTGAAGTGCGCTGTAAAAAGGTTGCACTGTAAAAGGATTTTATAATAACATATGTACATAAACCGTCTTTATTTTATGTTATTTTTCCCTTGAAATTATTATATAATACCGCCATTTAAAAAAATTTTTTAGCTTGCACGTCGCAAGCTAAAGTTTCAGCAGTATGATATCTGGTTCAGAAACATGATGATTTCAAAATTTGAGGATAATCTAAGCGTGACATTGTGAGAAATTTTGCTTACAAATTTTAGTTAAAACTTAATTACGTAAAGATGGCTTGAAATTTATGTCTTACTCTTCTTTTTTGTCTTACTCCCAACTCCTCAACTTAAAATGTCAAGTAATCTTTCTTCCGAACTACAAAAGGCAAATACTTGAGTTCCAACCTCAAATTAGACTCCACCTTTAATTTGTCGCAAGGCTGGCGATGTGTTGACCGCTTTCAAGGTTACAGTTTGTTCTTTTCCAATGTAATTCTGAGGTTTGGCGGGAGAGGAGGAATGAGGGTTTTTATTGGGAATCCATCTTGACAGGATGCCCGGCTTCCGATCGCTTAACGGGATTTTGGTTAAAGGTTCAAGGCTGTGATTGTGGATGGGGCATTTTAAAGTTTTAAATACTTTTGAGATTACTGTAAGGAGGGGTTATGCATCAGGGTTTTGAAGTCTCTAATGTGCATAAATTTCATTGATGAAATAATTTTTATTTAAATCTGCAGATAGCCAGAGTTCCAATATTGTACTCGTCTCCTTTCGACTTGTCTCTAGAAAGATTCAACACAAAAGCGTTGAACTTCTGAACTCGCTTGTATGAAGACTGTAACTAATTTAAGAATTTATTTCTCGGAATGCACTAAAAGGTCAAGCTATTCAAAAGATCACAAATTGCTTTTATGTTAAACTTTGCTAATTGAGGATCAAAACTATTAAAATCTGTTATGTCTACACAAACTTTCATTTTGTCCCCTGGTCCCTATTTATTAAAGAGACAGTACAACTACTTTTGAATCGCTCTTTTTACGGCGTGGAAACGAAATGTCCAAAAAGTTTCTTCGTCTACTGTATCAATAACAACGGAAGAAAATAATGGTGGCATTCTATATGCTTACTAATAATTATTTTACTGTTTGCAACTCTGCCGCCTCTGTTTTTGCTGCAGGACATAAAAAAACTTGTTTGACATTTCGTTTCACACGCTGTAAAAAGCGTAATTCAAAAGTAGCCGTTCCGGCCCTTTAATTGCCTTAGGCCTTAAACTCAATTCCCCGTACAAGCCACTCCTTCGACTCCAAATTCCTACTCTAAATATAACTTCTTCCTTGTTTGCCAACAATGACGTCACTTTACAAGATTTTAATTACTTCTTTAATTAATAACTTTTCATTCCGATTTTTTGTCATTTTCTTTTATTAATTACAAGAGAAATGATGATAAACTCAGTTAACTCTCGTAATAATACAGACGCAAAAGTTATAAAAAATAATTTTGTAACACACTAATCCCCTCAAGGTCAAATATTTTTTCCTCTTTGATCCAACTCCGAATTCAGATTCTAGAAATAATAACAAACAAAGGCAAGCCACTTCCCATCGTCTCTTTTTTTAGCTAGCCATGCTTTTTGTTACGTAAAAACCAAAGTGTTTATCCGTTTTGACAGCTTTTTTTCTTTATAAACTTTGAATGTCAATGTGTTTATGTCACTTCATACGGAGATGTTTTTCTTTCGTAAAAGTTAGATCATAAAAGGGGATGTGAAGTTGAGTCAGAGGCTGTTTCAAGAGCTCAAGGGAGGTCGACACGAACGGGTTTGTAGTTTAACGGGCTTTTAAGGATGTCCTGGTATTGAATCGGGTATTTTAAGGTCGGCTTTGGGGATTTAGAGAGCTGTAAAAGTAGAAAAATTTTTTGAAATCAAAAAGAGTTTACTAAAAAAGAGTTTACGTAAATTATACAACGAATGACAAGAAGGCCAACAAAGTTTGTATGTTTTAATTGACTACGACTGATTGCAATGTTGTGGATAAAGTTTTTGTCACTGCATTTGCGTCCTAGCCATGTATAATAAGAGAAATTTAAAGAAAATCTATGACTTTTATCTTTTTCCATCATTTACACAATACGCTCCAAAAACTGAAATCGCTGCAGCAAAACCTTTCGAACTTCCTACCGACATGAAGCTTGCAGATCATAACAATCGAACACCGCAGTTTCACTATTCAAAGATTATCCGTCTTGTTAAAATTCCATTTGCTCCATTTTCCATATTTTCAGAGTGCAGCTTCGGTCATCTGGTGTTGTTTTTGGATATTGTTTACACAGATTACACGGTCTAATTCTGATCGGTTTGAGCAAAAGGGTCAGCCAATGGATTTAGAGGGCCTTCAGAGGTTATAAAAATAAATTTTCGACCGCATTTGACTATAAAATATTGTTTTATCTTCACTTTTGATGATATTTTGGTTAAAATCTTTCTTATTTTTTTCATGTTTGGACTCTAAATATTGTTTTTCTATTTGTAAATATGTAAAATCAAATATTACGGAGTCCCCATCCTCGTGTACACCCATTTCCTATCAAATTTCACCAAAAACATCCCTTTTTTCCCCAGGATCGCATAAAACATAATAAAATACCATAAAGTCTGCGGTTATCTCGTATTTGCTCACTCGAAATGATCCCCCTAATAAAATTTCGTAAGCATTCCACGCTTATCACGCAAATATTTCCCCTTCCCCTAATTTTTTATAAACATTACCGGAAGATGAATGTTTGCCCGGCTATAAAAGACACCCATTTCCAGCTATAAGGCGAATAATGCACGTCAATCTGCTGATTGCGAGGTGCATTCTTGAGTTGGAAATAGGAAAGTAGTGATTTTCATGGGATCTAGGGAGTTTGTAAGGGATTTGTATGAAAAGCAAGCAAAAAATTATATTATCCTTGACGAATCAGTTTTCATAGCCAAAAAATAATTTCTAAACGGACGATTGGCAGGATTTTTTATGTGATTGGGTATCTTTGAACAGGTGGCATTCATTGCTTTTACCTTTTATGTCATTGTCAAGCCAAAATCAAAGTTTAACCTTTAGCGAGCTGCGCCCTGACTTCCTCATTTGCGCGGCATTTTCCCTCGCTTTGAGTCAAAAGAAACTTTCGAAATTTTTCCAGAACCAAAATTTGTTATTGCGCAACTGCTCTTCCGTAAATTTTTTCTTGCTTTTATCGCTCCAAATGGCGCTCCAATGCCTTTTCCAACGTTCCTCAGCGTTCCTGGCCCTTTTCTTGGCTCCAAATCCCGTAAAATCTTCTTATCCAATCTCATAAATTATTCCTCGAAGCTCGGGAACGTGGAAACATCAGTGTAATCGAGTAAAGTCGACGAGACCGGGGCACTCCCCCCTTTGTGCTTGTGGTTTTTTCATGTATTAGCCAATTTTTATATTATCCATGAGGTTTGTGGGGAATTTCCTGATTATTTTTGCGAGTTTTGCATCCAGAACGTTAATGGAAGCGTTCGTCGGCTAGTGTTTTGTTTTCCACCATGGTCACCATGTTCGGAGGGCAGATAAGATTTCCAGATTTGAGAGTTTGAAGAGAATTTTGTTTTGGCGGATTTGGAGGGGAAATGGGAGATTTTGGGTGTGAAAATAGAATGGACCTGTTCAATAATGGTGTGTAATGGGCTTTCGAGGTCGTATCACGATGGGATTTGGGCTTCGATTTGAGTCATAAGCTATTTTTTGGGATTTTTGAGATTTTTTTGGATTAAATTTTGATACCTAAAATAAGGTAAAATTCGATAATTTTGGGATTCATAATTTTTGCTTTTATCCATTCAACTTTATTATTACATATTCTTTGAAGTTTAACTGTTTGCTGCAAGTTTCAGGGTTTTTTGACATCTTAATTATATTATCCATGATGATCACCAAATTTTTTTCGATTTTTTACAATTTTAAAGTGAAACACCTGAAACCCTCTAGTGCTGAGCGTGTAACAGTATTTAGTTCGTTGCTAATCCACCCACCTTCCTTATTTTTCCTCATTCCGGTCTTTAATTGCCGAAACTTTGGAATTGTTCGGGGATTGTAAAGTTCAAGGTTTTATTCTGGTTTGTAATTTCG
The DNA here is from genome assembly GCA_025436335.1 of Bursaphelenchus mucronatus. Taxonomy (NCBI): domain Eukaryota; kingdom Metazoa; phylum Nematoda; class Chromadorea; order Rhabditida; family Aphelenchoididae; genus Bursaphelenchus; species Bursaphelenchus mucronatus. The sequence goes on from CM046356.1 coordinate 7,938,083, forward strand.
GTGGTCTACTGGGCTCGAAGAAACGGATATTCAGGACTGGTTTTATTTGAAGGATTGTAAAATTTCGTCGGCTTTCATTGAAATTAGCCTTGTTTATCGAAACTCCTTATCTAAAAAATGAACGTTAATGGAACGCGGCTTTCTTTTACTTTCTTATTATGATATTCCGATAAAGAGCTTTTTGTTTATTCTTTTTGTAGAAACGATTTGCAATTTGAGAGTCAAACGTCGCGCGAATCAATTATATTTGTAATATCTGCTGGTGTGATTAATTTGATTGATTTCAGGTGAACTAATCGAAGAAGTGCATTAACGAGAGACTAAAGATGCCTTTGTGTCCACGTTGTGAGAAACCCGTCTATTTCGGTAAGATTTTTGATTATTTTATATTACACTTGGGCTTTTATATTGTTTTAGGTCACAATGATTGGTAGATCGGGAAAATATTATGAATTTTGATGATTTATAGTAACTCTGTCGCGGGGAATATATATTCAATGCAAAAAATCTTATTTGAAAAACTGTATCGAATTGTACCTTATTTTAGCGGAGAGAGTGTCCTCAATTGGCAAAGATTGGCACCGTCCCTGTCTCCGATGCTGCAACGATGAATGCAAGAAGACTTTAGCTGCTGGAAGTCATTCTGAGGTAAGAAACAATTGAATTTGATATTATTTTATTCTTCATTTCCAGCATGAAGGCAAACCCTATTGCAATCGCTGCTATGGAGCTCTTTTTGGACCCCGGGGATATGGCCATGGTGGAGTGGAGTCCCATGTTTTCCTCAACGGAACTACTGGCCAAGTTTAGACACTAATGTACATTGAATCAGCACTCCGGTTCTCTCCTAACCCAACTCGATTCTCATAAAATACACGGAACACACGTATTTTGTCATGTCCATTCACTTTTTTGTAAGAATTTCAGTAATTTCCCGCTTTTTTAGATAATAAAAGAGAGTCTAACGTGATGATATCGGAATTTTGTTGAAAGGCTTTGTTATTCTTGAGGAAAAGATGTTACGAATTGGATCACAACCAAAAACATGAAAGATATTGCGATTATAACTGGGCCTCTAGAGAGACAGAGGGCTCTGGAAAATTAAAAATACCAATTTTCAGTCAAATTGAAAAAAATACCACGAGGTAAAATTTTGATTCGATGGTTACTTCAAAATAATAGAAGTCTTGTGCTGACGGAGGTTACGGAATTTGAGAAAAATACGAAAAATGGCTGTAGGGAAACTGGACGGTTTTTTTTAATGCACAGACCTCGAACCGATCAGAGAAAGAAAAAGATCACTAAAAAATCCGTCCACTTTCCCCACAGCCGCAAAAATAACGTCATCATGCGCCAGAGAGCCAAGAAACAGTGGGCCAAAAATAAAAAGAGCTCAAATAAAAAGTCTCATTTCTTTTTTCCTGCGGCATTCTTACTTCGTAATTTTAGCAAGGAAAAATTGATTTAACGAGTAATTTTTATAAAATTCAAATATTAAAAATTGTCATAAGTCTGTCATTCCTTTATTTTTGGCTATCCAAACGACAGTCGACTTTATTTTTTCAATTATAATTAAAAAGTTGCAGAAATGAGGAAACAAAACAAAATTGTGACTTTGGAGATGCTCGCCTTGCAGTCTTGGGTAAGTTTGTGGCCCTGTCCTTTTCTTACATTTGTTTATTTAGTGCTATTTGAATGTTCTTCCAACGCTACTGCTTGTTCTTCTTAGTTACGGCACAGCTCGTGAGTTTTCAGGAGAATGTAAACCAACTGAAAAAAGTCGAGATGTCCCCGACGAACTGCGATATTTTGTAATTGTTTTCTTTTACGTAAGTTTCTCCTGGTGAATTCAAAATAGTCAACAGTCTTCCTAGTCTATACATGGCTCTGGGCTGACCCATTTTTGCGGCCAAAGTAGAGATCCTAGCAATTGGATCATTAAGGATGGTTTACTATGTGGATCTATTTCTTTACAACTACATTTTACTCCCTTTTTTCAGGTTGTTATCATTGGCATGGCGCTTCTAACCGCTCAGTGTTCCAGTGAGAGCGTAAGAGAGGCCAAAGTGTTATTACAAGTCGCCACATTACTCCCAACCGTGATGGAAGTGCCTCCGGAAGACCCTAATTACAAACTCTCTCATCGTTTGCTCAAGGAATATCTGGAATTAACCGAACCGGACAGTGATGGGACTATGGCCACGGCCGAATATGAAAATGTTGGAGTTAGATTTAGAAACAGATTATTTTCAACGATAATTTTTGGTTGTTACTTAATATGTATCTATTTTTATTGCGCTTCCATCTTTACCTTGTGGTTTTCTGAGGAGGGGAAAGTTTGATTTGCCGTTTTATAAGTTATGATTAGTTTCTGTTATACCTCATGAATAAATAAATTAATTGCCTCTAACAACTTTTTTCTTACATAATATAGTAATCAAGAGGAAGTTCACATATAAAAAAGAAACTAATGATTTTATTTGGTTTTTATTTTTTGGTTACAGCACGGTCGTTATGAAATGATAATAAGACTGTAAAAATCACTGGGAAATATTAAGAATAACATAGATATATAAAATAGTACTTTACTTAAAGTTTGTTTCTTAAATACCTCAGCTTATTCGAAAGCCGCGGATTGATTGGTCCCAAAAGTTCCGCGATATCCAAACATTCGTAGCCATGTAGATAATACGCAATGACGTCATAAACCTCATTTTTGGTCCTCAAATGTTTGCTAAAATAAATGTCGTATTACTCCTCAGGCGATGACTTTACTCACGTCTCACTTGTGATAAAAGCAGCCAAACAATTGGTAAGGTCCTGATAAACTCTAGCGTCGATTTCCTTCAGTTTGATATCCCTGAGAAGTTTAGGGGTACCGTGTTTCTCCATTACTTCGAGAAGGGTGAATTTCATCAACTTATCTTGGTCTGCAACTTGATCCGGGGTCAGCGATATTGGACGTTTTGGAATGGGCTGAAATTTCTTGTCATTAATTTACAAACAGATAAAGAAATATTCGGGAAATCTAACCAAAGTGCAACAATCTTCTGTAAAACCAAAGTGCAACAATCTTCTGTAAAACCAAAGTGCAACAATCTTCTGTAAAACCAAAGCCAACAAAAAATCTCAGCGGTCTCTTGAGCCATCACAGCGAAACTTTTCTATTACGAACAAGTTTTTTGCCCTCTTACAAATTCGTTGTAATGCAGGAGTACTAGGGGTAGAAACTTACACATTCTTTATACTTTTGCAGCAGTTCTTCAGCTCTGGATGTCCCTGGCTGATTATTCTCAACCTCATCGACCTCCATTGTCCTGTCTGGTACTTGTACTTCGTTGGTTGTGTTTTCCACGGGTGATCTCAGCTCTCCTCTCGTTAAATGTTTAAACGGGCTGCCGAAAATGAAGCCCTCAGGCAATTTGAAGTCAAATGTTTTGGTTGGACTTTGATTGGGAAGATTATTCCCTTGCAATTCAAATAATTCTTCTTTTACTTTCTCAAGCACAACCTTGAATCTCTTCTCTTTCATGGTCAACTTCTCCGGACTTCCTTTTTTTGGGCACTAAATAATATAAAACATAATGAAATTGTTACAAAAACAGAGTTAAATAGTCTTCACTCAGATGTTATTAACCTTTTCATCTCTATATCACCAATTAAGTGCTAAAGTTCTTAGTCCGCATAGATATTCAGCGATCTTTGCAGGCGAGAAAGCATATACTATATAGCACATAAATTGAGGAGAATTAGCAGGTCGAAAACTTTTTGCCGACAGCAAAAATCATTTCCGCAAAATGGCTGCACCGCCGGAATGCCAATGAAAATTTCTCACGCTACAATTTACTGCTTAAAGTGCGATCTAACAATCCGACAGACCCCTCTCAAAGTTTTAATCATCATTTTCGGCAACCTAAACTTCCGAACGTCTAAACTCCACAAACACAAAACATGAACCCTTACATATTTTACGCGATGAATTGCAAGATAAACTTCAACGACTTCATCCTTCTCGAATCTGACGTTCTCCCATCGAAGTTTGTTAACCTCTTTCATGAGACCGTTTCCTTGTCTGTTCTTCACAAAAAGTAGCTGAACTCGTTCACTCAGCTCCATTTTCTTCCGAATAAATTTCATCATCGACGGGAGTCCAAAGTTTTTATTTTGCATATGCAAAACAAAACCGTCCGTCAACTCGAAATTGCGTTTAATAAAATAAACTTCAATCGGCATTGCTTGTGGTTTGGAAATTTGGGCGTTACCAAGTTTCAATTGCTCTGCAAAGAAACCGTTATTAATATAATTGACATTTTAGTTTTTGAAATTTTTAAAATTCACGGAGAAATAGCCGAATTCCACCATAAAGTTTAGGACAAAATGCCGGAAGATGGACAAAGATTAGTGACTCCACTTTTCGCTGCGAGAGACAACTGATTTGAATATTTTTTCAGCGACTTTTAATTAAAAGCCTGCGGGAAAGCGATCCGTTTGGCCATCTCTGACCTCAGTGATAGACTCTAATTCTCTTTGTGATCTAATCCCTCTCTTTTTGCGCAATCTTTTTTGTTCTCTCCCTGTGCCCCGATCCGCCGTCCTTCCGCCGACGGTTGCACGGGTATTTCGCAATATATGCAAATGCAGGGACCGGTAAAAACAAACGACCGCACAGGAAGTGTGCGGTCTCAGCTATCGCCGCGCAAAGCATGCCAGTAAACTCAACGGATTACAATAGGGTCATTAAGATCAGCAGAGCAAGTTGCGCTGCTTTTCTCCGCCTTCTCTGCAAAATTTAGACAAAGTGTCAAAAATCGATACCGAAGTGTCCACTCATGTCATCATTTCATGTCAGTAAACTGTGCTGCATTTCTTTTGTGTATTGTCGGATCATTGACACAATAAAGTGTGTGCAATAATAAATCATAATAAATTTATTTTTCAAAAATACAAACTATAATTAGAGTGTAAATATTATATATATACAATATCCAATTGAATATTTTTACATCTTGAAGAGCTGGAGGATGTAATTTTGTTATTATTACATATTCACTTTTCCCAGAATGTCACATAATTTATTTCAAATTAAAAAAAATTCACTTTGTTAATTCCTCAATTTGTGAGTACACGCAGTAAGTGAAAATGAACCTTGAAAAGCGAAAATTAATTTTTTTGGAATTGAACATTCGGAGAAATTTTAGTTTATTTTTGTTCCGTTCCTCATCGTTCCAAAATCCTGTCCCGATCAGTTGGCAGCTTCAAATTTCCATCGTCCCTTTCGTTTCTCTCTTCCTTTCCCAGAATTCAAATAAAAACAAAAAATTTGGCCGTCATTTTTGTAAAATTGGACTCGCGGCCAAATGCTTCTGTTTTCTCCGGCTTTTCTCACAAATCGAGTTGAGTCCTTCCATTTTCAGATGACCGAATCCGCCGGTGAATCGTTGATTTCCGAGGCTGACCCTCCACCGTACGAAAGTATCACGAAACGAGAAGCAACGTCGGTGATTGTTAATGTGGATGAGAATGAGAAAAATGAAGCCAAAGAAGGTGAATCCGACTATTTGGACCCGCCATACAAGACCAATGTTCTTCATGTCCCTTTGATGGTAAGTTATGAGCATTTTCGACTGAGATTAAGCAAATTTTCAAACTTTTATATTTTGTTATCCTGTTCCAAACAGGTTTCTTATCAGCTCAAGAATTTTCAGTTCTTATGTGTTGCACCCAATATAAACATTGTCTTAATATCCCTTCAGGTATGGTTCCGAATTCTCTCAACCGTCAACATCTTTGTATATTTGATTATTATAAATTCACTATACCATGAGAAGGTTAAGAAAACAGACTCCTATGATACCTACCATGAAATCTTCGTCTATCCATTTGTATGCCTCATCTATGCGACAATTGCTTTAGGATTAAGCAAATCTTTGGTGAAAATGAAAGAAATTCCTATAGTAAATTCGCTTCTATCGAGTGTGGTGTTGTATATACGTACCAGCTTCTTACATGTATGTTATGTTAATGATAACACACGCAGTAGTCTGTTACGTGTTTTACTCGATGGCTGCATGTTATCTGGCCACGGGATACTGTTGGTTGTCCAAGAAAACGAATGGAACAAAACCGAAGGGCTCTGAATTCTTTTATTGGCATAGTTTGTTTCTTCCTGTCAAGGGCGAAGTGTAAATGATAAGCTGAGATTGGTATGTTGGACATTTTGTTTCCGAAGCCGTGAAAGCCAAAGTCAGCAGCGGTTGAAGAGTATCTGTACGGACTCTTTAATCAAAAACCTCCTTTTCCTCGAAATTAGACACCTTTCAGATATTGTCCATCAATTGCCTTATTCCCTCCTGGCTGTTTGTAATCGTTGAGATAATTTTTTGGGCCCAAGTGGATAACCGCAAAGGTTGGGTGGTTATCTGGCTTCTGATTGCATCCCTTCGCCTTTATGAATTAAAGTTTTTCATTGGAAAAAAGAAAAATGCTTTCTGCTATTCCATGGTAAGAACTGAATGAACAATATCATAGAACTTATTAGTAAACATATATCATAACTATTTATTTCAGCTGATAATCTCGATTCTCAGCTTTCTCTTGGCTATAGCCTTTTACACCCAAAGCACAAAATACAAATCTAGCGGCGTTCCAGCGTTCCTGATAACTGGAGTAATCAGTGCACCGTTGGCGGCATTGGACATTTGGATCTTCACAAAATACAAGAACAACAATGAAGGGAATTCGAACATCGCTCAGATGCTTTTCAAGTAATCGATGGCTCAAACAAATATGTAATTATCACATGCCCAATTCGGGTTTTGTTTATTACATCTATTTCATCGTGGAGATTATATATTTACATATACATATAGTAGAGGGACTTATAGTCGTATTTAAAGGACCAAAACAATGACATTTGAATCTCGATTTTACGGCTTGGAAGACGGTATGTCCCAGAACTTTTTGTTTTCCCACGCCCTTAAAACAAAGTATAAAAAATTTTAAAACTACTGAAGATGTATTTTACAATCTATTTGACCATTCTGAACCATTGCCAATATCGTATTATGACGAGGTACAACAAAAATTCTGTAACATTTCGTCTTCGAAGCCGTAAAATGGAAATTCAAATGGAGTTGTTTTGGTCTTTTAAATACGACTATAAGTCCCTTTACCATATGTATATGTAAATATATTTTGGTCCTTTAAGACATCGCAAACATTTATACAAAAATTATTTGAATCTTCTTCGGCCATTACTTAGTGAAGTATCTGCAAGGCGTACGATAAAACTACATCTACATAAAAATAAACATGTTTTAAAAGGTCTACCGATGACGTATTTACGTCGGAACGTCGTTATGCGATAAAAATCCCCGACACTTCACGTGTTCTGCAGTTGTTAATAATAAGATGGGTGATATTCTGTAAAGATTTATTATTAAACGAATTTATACAGACAAGATAACATCTAAATGAAATCAGTTATAATACAAACAATATAAATGATAGTTGTAATCTCGAAAAACTTTTACAAGACTGCGTAGAGAGACTGTGGCCGAAAAACACGTCAAGATGACATGATTGGTGACGTCATGACGACATTTATGGAACCGTTATTTGGAATTTGAAAGGTCTGTGGTCATCTACAGTTATTTGGAGACGGCAAAGAACTTTTTGGGCATCAGAATCTCTCCCAAACTCGAGGCCGATAGTTGGCAGTCACAAGTACAAGATCCACAGCCAGCCATTGGGGCGTTGAAGGAGGGCTTGTTCTCAATCATGGGGCCGTAGAACATACCAAGAGATCTTCTTCTTCTCTTCTTTCCCATTTGTTGAGGACAACAGCAGCAGCAGGGCTGGGGTTGTTGTTGCTGACAGCAGGGAATCATGACTTGGCCAATGGGGATCAGACAACCTAAAATACGACGATTTAAATGTTTTAAAAGTACAGGCTTAAAAGGTGAAACTCTAACCTAAGAATGACAGGACCCTAGGGTTTTACTGTAATTCCTATAATTTTCCAAATTTGCGAGAAAGATATAATACGTTAAACCCTTTCTTAATCTTTTTAAAATGTCGATGGCTGATGTAAATTACACTTACATTGTTGCGGAGCAGCAGTTGTGGTAGTTGGTTTTGGAGTGGTGGTCGTGGGCATGGGCATAATAGCGACCAATTGCGTACAACAACACTGGGGCTGGGGCTGAGGACAACAGCAACAACATGGCTGCGGTTGTGGACATGGCTGTGGACACGGTTGCGGGCAACAACAACAAGGCTGTGGCTGCGGTTGCGGACAGCAACACATTGGTTGGGGTTGTGGCTGCGGGCAACAACAACAACATTTCTGCTCCTGTTGCTTCGGTGGCATGATTACCAACTGAACTTGCGTTGGCTGTTGTTGCTGCTGCTGCGGACAACAACAACAGCAAGGCTGGGGCTGTGGTTGGGGCTGAGGACAGCAACAACAGGGCTGCGCCATTTGCATTTGCATCTGTTGGGGCTGCTGGCAACAACAACATTGGCCTTGGACTTGAACGGTCAGCAAGGCCAACAACAGACCCAGGAAGACCGACTTCATCGCCTGAAAATAACGCATGTTTCGGTTGCACGGTTCTTCACGCGAAACGCGAATTCTGCGACAAACATTGGAGGAGACTTTTGGAGTAGTCGGCGCCCCACTTAAAGGCCCGGATTTCGATGCAATTTGGTTTGAAAAACTGTGTCATCGGACAAACAGACAAACATGATCGATGTAATGTACTTTGTGGGGATTAACGCGTAGGGTAAAATACATTTTCGAGAAAATTATAACACAAATAAACCATCAGCCACAAAGAAAGTGACAGAACAGAAAATCTACAAAAAGTCCCATTTTGTTCTGAGTCGGTGACAAAAGACTACATGTACAATATCTTAAACCCCTTGGCGATGTGTTCTGATAGAGATCTTGCACGCCGCGAGGACTTATATCTAATAAAAGTGGACAAAAAACAGTTTAAACCGGAAAGCCGTCGCTCTGAAGTGGACACACTCAAATCGCTGGTTCCTGCCACGCCTACACAGCTGTAACTGGTCAAGCTGTTGTAACATACTTCGAGATTACAGACTCATCATGTAGAACGAGTGTAATATAATTTATGCAACAGAAAACTGTGGAATATAGATAAACTTGTTAGTTTCATGGATAATATAGTTGCCTCGGGCCACAGAAACTGCAAGCCTGGCTCAAACGATAAAAGTTGCTTGTAATGGCTTGAGAATGACATAAAGAAGCCTTGTTGTCTGAGGTGATCACCTGATCAAAGACCTTAATAGCTATTATAATGAAGAACTTGGTCTGTGGGCGGGTCATTCTGCCAACTCGCCCAACCTTACTCGCTAATCACTCGTCCATTCACTCTCATCTTTTCTGTCCTCTGGCGGTTCCACTCGCTAGCCAGTCCATTCTCTTCCGTCTCTTCTCTCGCCTCCACTCTCTCACTTTTTCTCTGTCGTCTCTTTTCTCTCGACGACTCTCTCACCTTTCCATCGTTTCCGTTGTGTTATTGAATATCCGTTATTGTTCTTAAGAGGATCCGCTTGCCTCGGGGGTTATTCGAAAAAAGTCCCAAACTGTTTGCCTTGAGGGTAAAAAAGAGAACTCGGAAGTTGTTACAAAAGAGAAACGATTATCTCCCCAGCTGCAGCAGCTGATTTCCCCAGGCCACGCAATTATAATCGCTTTAGTATGTCGTATTTATTACTGGGATCATATTTACGCAGGGTGTAGGCGAGGACCGCGTGTATGTTGTGGTCTATTGGTCAAGGAGAATAGGCGCTTCACCAGGCTACTCCAACATATTGTTTTAGACTTTTGAAAAAAATTAGTCGGATGCATTGTCATAGCCAAAAGTAGTTCAGAAGAATCTTTTTTTGGAAATTCTCTATCAACCTGACCATTTAAAAATCACAAAGTAGCGAAAAATAGTCAAAAAGCGAAATTTATTAGGAAAAATGAAAATACAGAAATATTAGATCAAAAATGATTTAAATTAGGCGATTACAGATCTGCAATGTCATAAAAGAACACAATACACATAAAAAATTAGGTAAAGATAATAATTCGTACTTATTTTGGATCAAGTACAAGGTCTGACACTTCGTATCATCGATTGTTTTACATCTTAGACCTCAAAGAATTCTTTGACAACAGTTTTTGTCTTGACTATCAATTCCTTTTGATGGGGATGAATAATGTCCTCGAAAAGGGATCTCCGATGACGTCCAACCATCCCCTTAGGCATTGACTTGCATTTGGTCTGGCATTCATTACAATTCTGGGCATTACATTTAATCGACCGGCATTTTCGATCATTACAACCGCAATTGGCCTGAGGCATCAAAACATTCTTCAACTTCTTGGAGCCGGCGTCCATTGCATTTCTCTTTTTACGGCCGCCGCAGCAAGGACAGCAACAACATGGCGCTGAAAGTTCAAGCTTCAGTCATAATTTTTTATACCTATTAGCTAGGAAGTATATAATAAGTGGTAATTCGAAGGGGTTTTTTAAATTTTTCTTTGAACACTGTCAATAAGAGGTCAAGGAGCTGCGAAGAAACTTGGAGTGTCCATTATTTGCAAACAAAAAATGGGAAATTAGTGGGATCCGATTACTTATTGTATTGTCAGATATTGCTCTCCAGATATAAAACGGTAAATCGAAGAGCAATATTTCAAAATCTTGAGGTCAGTAATGCTGCTAATAATAAAAGCATAGCAGATAACTTTGACTTACAGCAACAACAAGGCTTGCAGCAACAGCATCCGCAACAAGGCACAATTTTAGTTGGTGGAGGCGGTAATTTGATGACAATTGGCTTTGTACAACAACACGGACATGGACAACAACAGCCACAACAACCACAGCCGGCATCTGTGTAGGAAATCAGCAATAAAAGAGCAATCAAGACCGTGGGAAGGAAGATTCGACCCATATTTTCGTCTGAAAATTCAAATTTCAGTATTTAAAGCTAAGAAAAATAAAATACGCGTTGGAAATTATCGAGACAACTTTAAATAGGGTCTAAACTTGGGCATACAGCTGATGAAAGGTCATAAAGATAAATGGCCAAGATGTGCCCGTAGTAACATAAAAGCATCCATTCCTGCGCTGAGTTAACATGCCCCCTCCCATTCCACCCGCAGCCAATAACCCGCTCGTTTGGCTCAGGATGGCTCGTTGCAACGCACTGACGGAATCGCGGGTCCAACAAATTAAACAGAAGGCGGATACGCCCGTCATCGTCCTCCTTCTTCTCCATGACGGACCGGTCCTATCCCCCCCTCCTTTTTCGCATCCACTTCCGTATTTCCCCCAAAAAACTTCGTGATCTTCAGCAAACGATGACGCCAGCGCTAAATTTGGACTCACGCGAAAAAAGGAAATTAGGACATGACCTACTTTTGGACAAAATTTTAGTAAAACATACGAAAAGACGACCGGAAAGTTGTGAAGTGTGTGGAGGGTCAGACAGATGATGATTATAAAATACGCGTAAGAAAATGAGTCCAAAGTATTCTGTTTGAGGTCGGTAAAATCGATAAATGATCGATTTGAAGGGAAATAGTGCCTATTAAATTCAACTTAAAGCATTTTTTATCAGAAAACTTCTGGGTTAATACTGTATCATACTTTTGAGTTCGTATCAAAGTCTTCCAAAACCCTTCGAAGCTTTCTACGATTTGGAGAAAGTATAATACATAAAAAAACAAATACTGGTAGCCTTTTCTCCTCATTTGAAGCACCATTCTTTTTCTTGTAGGATGGAATTTCAGTACCAAACTTCAGACTTCTTGAGATCTTTTTAGCGTGGCAGGCTGGAGTATACAACTCCGGCCTAGATCATGTGGCAAAGCTCCATTCCAATGAGTTCTGTAACGCAAATGATATGCATCTTGACCCATCCTTCTCTAACCGAAATAGCGCCCCCTCTGAAGAGAACCAACAGAAACGCGCTTATGGTAGGAATATATATGGCTGGGCCGGGCCGGACCAAAGCAAACTGAAAACGGGCAGGGCCGATCATCTTCGACGTTCGGGGCGAGCCGGAGTTTCGGCACGCGCGCCTGCCGTACAAGTTGAGATTAACAGTAAAAAGTAAAGTTGCAGTATTAAAATTGAACAAACGTAGGGAAATTTTTTTGTAGATGTACCAAATGATGGCCCAAGTAGCCATCAGGTGCCTTGAATAAGCAGACCTTTTTGCACATATACATCAAAATGCATTTGATTTGCGGTCGATGTGAGTGCATTTTTTCGAATTGTAAAAAAGCGTTAGGTGCTTTCCGACCTGGCTGAGCACACGGCCTTGTTTCATTCCACAACACACAGGCTTTACTGTAAGTCAGTAAAAGTTCGTTTACGGTTGTCTTTAAGTCATACTTACTCTGCGAACCATATATTATATTTTTGGGCAATTTTGTAACAGACTTGGAACATAAAATGTGATGACCGAATCATGATAGCCACGAAGCTGATTGTGACAAAACGTTTGATTAGTTTGCGAAATAATTTTACAATGTGTTTCTGCGGTGACTTTTGCATTGTATATACTATTATATATTTCTACTGATTCTTTTGTAATTTTTTTTAATTTCAACTTTGTTTTCAAATCCTTCGCAGTCCACGATTTCGAACTTATTTGGGTAGACGCGCACTCCGTCTTGTCGCAACAAACAGACCACAACATAAAGGGATCGGATTCAAACTTTTCCATCAAAAGACAAATTACAATGACTGGGGATGAGACGGAAATTTATTTAAATAAAAATGAGCAGTGAAAAGAAATCATGGAGACTGCTGATTTCGTATCAAATATGAATCCAGAGACGTGGCACCGAAAAGTTTTGATGAGAGAACATTTCTAAAAGATTCGTGAGAGAAACCCCCTAAACCTATTAACGGAAACTTTCCGGCAGAAATGCAAGATTCTCCCTTTAAAAAGTATATTATTTCAGTCTACAGGTAATCGTCTGATACTAATCTGTTTTTTCCTACGGCCGTAGGCAATTATGTATATACTCTCCACGGCGGACAATAGGAACGGAAAATGAGAGATACTCAAATCATCGATGCCATTGAAGATATTGAAGGCAAAGTAGAAACATCGCTGCTTTATGCCATGATAATAAATCCAACAATCATAAAGACGAGTAATGAATAAACAAGGCATAAGAACAGTTGCAAATATAAAAAGATCAATGATCTCCCATTAACAATGCAATATCCAATCATCATTGAGGGAGGACAGTAATGTTTGCAGATGTTAGCCACTCTCCTCGCCCGATGACGTTGCCCTTATGACGTCACCGTGCTAAGGCCGAATGCATTGTGTCTGCGACAATATGCATTCACACTTTGTTTGTAGACAACACGGGGGCAATATATGGAATTGTTGGACCGTCCGCTTTTTTGTTTCATAAAGTGCGCGGAATTCAAAAAACTCCTTCATGAAATACCTCTAAGGAAAAGGCGATGAAACAAAAAAAACTGTCTGCCCTTTCACTGGCGTCTCTCCCGTTTCCAGCGCTCTCTCTTCGCCGGTGTCTGCGCGCACAACACGAAGCGTTGCGGCCGGTTGTTTGACAACAATTGGCGGTCGATTCAGTGGGGGAACGGTCAGGCGGAGTCTCTGCCCCAAAAAGAAAAAACCCCTGTCCGTATAAAGCGGACGCGGCGGGGGCCGGGAGACCAGATGTAGTAGTTGTTCCTCTTCTCCCTCCTCGGCCACTTCATTCTCCGTTCCCCCCGCCCCGAATCCCGAATTCAGTCGGCTCCAATCGTCGAGCAGACGACGGTCGCTCATCTTCCAACAATGTTTCTTACTGTACTTTGCTGTTTACGAAACATTTTTTAACTTTATTTTTATTGCTTTACGTTTCCAATTTGCGACTTTTGGCATTTTCGCGTTTTGCTTTCGATCATTGGTCTAATTCCCTTACTTTCAGGACACTTAGAGGGCACTAGTAGATAGTCGCACTCACTGGGTTGCACCACACTTTTTTGTAAGTCCATTTCAAGTTATTACGACTACTCTTTAACCAAAACTCTTTACTAATCTGCAGTTTCAGCGAGTTTAACGACCGTTTCAGGTAGCTTCCCTTTGCACCCTTTTTTAACGCGTTTCCGCACCCCACCCAGCACTCATCCAGACGTCGCCTGAAGCAATATGACTCTCGCCTGGATTGCCGCCGTCTTCATTCTGTTGGCCGCCACCCGATTCGAGCCGGTCGACGCGTCTTGCTGTTGTTGTCCCTGTTGTTGTTGTTGCTGCAAGCCTTGCTGTTGCTGTTGCTGTAAGTGCTGTTGCTGTAAGTGCTGCTGCTGTAAGTCTATCTGGTGAATAGTAAGCCCAACTGTCCCCCGTGTGGTCGTCTCCCCTTGGAGTAGGAACTGTGAGGGTAACAGTAACAATTTGAACTAAAACTTTTCAAAAAATCAATCGAATTTTTTTGATGGAAAAGAATGATTTTAACGATTAGTAAGACTAATAGGACTAGATAAGCTCATTTCCCCTCTACCACTTACCCCTCCCGCTGCGGTCCCCAAACTTAATGCTCCCTCGTTTCAGGCCCTTGTTGCTGCTGTTGTTGCAAGCCCTGCTGTTGCTGCTGTTGCAAACCTTGCTGCTGTTGTTGTTGCAAACCTTGCTGCTGCTGTTGTGAGTTTGGTTGATGGCAGATCATAACGAGGCGTTTTCAGGTGGTGGACGTCGTCGTCGTTCGTTGGCCGCTGCCGCCGCTCGTGGAGCTTTGGGTAACGCTTCGTTGGTGCCTCGCGCCGAAGCCGTCGGATCTCGCTCCGCCCGCTCATGTGGAGGAAAATGCGAAGAGTGCAAGAACTCACCAGCTGGCGGTTGCCAAGCCGGAGGATGTCAAGCCGGTCCAGCCAACCGTCAATGCCGTCAGTGCACTCCCGCCGAAGAGAAGGCCTGTCTTGCGATGGTCCAACAACAACAACACAAAGATGCGCCAGCCACTGGCTCTCACAGCTACAGAAAGTTCAAGCGCGCTATCGCCGCTCAGAAGAGCCAACCCGGATGTGCGAATCAGGCCGACAACAAGCAGTGCAAGTGCTAGATGGCCGGGTGTCGAACGTCTTTTTAACTTATTCCGAATCTCTTTTTCTCTATTTCCTCGTCTGTTACAGTAGTCCGTATGTGAACTACAGTTCGATTATCGGTAAGTCTCCTCTAATTTAATCTTCTTCTCTCCGTATCTACCGTAATTTCCCTTGGATTTATTATTCGTGATAATTCGATTCGAGACTACGGTAGAATACGGTAGCTACAGCACTTTGGGTTCTGGTGTAAACTTCTCCTACTATCTCAGCGGTTATTCTACATCTGCTTGTAATGCAGTGATGCAAGCTATACAATCCTATAAGCTTATTTTACTGTGTTCTGAAAGGTTGTAAAATAACAAAACCTTGACTTCTCTGACTATCTCTCTCTCTCTCTCTTTTCGGGCCATATCTCTCCAACTATCTCTTTTTCTCTGCACTCTTCACTTTCCTCACACTCCATCTTCACTGATATTTATTTGTATTTATTATACACAATAAATTATTATTTGAAATCACTGGGCACGATTACAATTAATGCTTGAAGCACCACTTACACTCCATTCCTTATAGAGTACAATTACAATTTAAGCCACGACAACTCCTCCTCAACACGTGTACTGTAATAGCGAAGACGAGAGAGATCCAGAAACCGCAGATTCAACTCACTTCAACGCACTTCTTCGGGGACGGACATTCACAAATCTCTTAATGTTGTTTATTCGCAAAATAAAAGTCACACAAAAATTTAAAATTCGGAATAAAACACGGGCAGGGTGAATTTATGGGTAGATAATTTGTTAGATAAGGAGAGACTATGGGAAATGAAGATGACAAAAGGACATCTTTTCGGTAGAAATTACATACATAATCAAGAAACCATCAGATGGTCGATGTTTAACGTTACACAATGAGCTTCATATACGGCTAGGGAATCATCGTAATAATTATTGGATGTAAAAGACGGCCATAAATTTTTGACGCAAACAGCGCAACTGGCTCTCAACACCGTCTGGTGATAAAAAGGGAACGTTTGACGATAGAGCTCTAGGTACAGAAGAACAGAGTAAAACCAACAGAGAAAGTGTGAACACCAACCATATTAAAGTCTAAAACAAATATTTAGCCAATTTAAAGGCCGAGTTTTCAAATGTAATCAAAAGATTTTATAATATACAGGACTGTGCAACCCTTTGGCAAGCTATTTGACCATAAATTCAAATCTTAAAGGGCCAGAACAACTACTTTTAAATTGCGCTTTTTACGGCGTGTGAAACGAAATGTCAAAAAAGTTTTTTTAAGTCCTGCAGCGAAAACGAAGGCGGCAGAGTTGCAAACAGCAAAATAATTTTTAGTAAGCATGTAGAATGTCCCCATTAATTCTTTCCGTTGTTATCGGTACAGTGGACAAAGAGACCTTTCGGACATTTCGTTTCCACGCCGTAAAAAGCGCGATTCAAAAGTAGTTGATCTGGCCCTTTAACGACTATTTAGTCAAACTCTCAGATGGGTTGTAATCCAACTTTTGCACACTTTGTCTGTTAGTTCTACTCCATTCATTCGCCTATTCTACAAAACAGATTCACACGTTCGTTCATTTTTCCTCCCCAAACAAGTCTAAAGCCAGTTCTTTCCATTGATTGTGTCATAAATAAGCTTATGGTCATCACTTCCTTCCGGTTTTGAATAGCGATTACCGTAATCCCCCAGGTGTTTATAAACCAAACGTCGTTGTGTACAGTCTTACATCACTCGACCAGTGTCTTTCCATGTTCTTTTCAGGGATTCTTTTGGGTATGTCCTTTACATGATTTTACTTTACACATCTTTAGGTGTAATATGCACTCTTCCTACCGCAACCTCACAATTATTGGGACTAGGTTGGCCATTAAATTTGGGATACAATAGATACTACGGAGGGCGATGCTGCCAAAATTATTATAGCAAGTTGATAAATTGATGTATAGTGTAATATAACATTAATCTCATATCTCCCAATAATGCCATATTTTTAGACCCTTGCACTAATCCGTGCTCCTATAACTACGGTTACAACTCGTTTAATAGGCCTTTCGGGCCGGGTTATGGTGTGCCGGGTTACGGTAACGGCATCGGAATGCCAGGATATGGAGCAGGATTTGGAGGAATAGGAGGATATCCTGGGTGAGTAATCCTGTAACTATCAATTATGGTAATAGCTTTGGAATTCCTGGAATGGGACTAATGGATAACTATGGATATAATAACTATGGTGGAATAGGTGGTATTGGATATGGAGGAGGCATAGGAGCAAGCATATTCGACAATCCTGGGCTCTATGGGATCACCGGCAATCTCCCTTACGGCACTATGATGGATAATGCATTGGCTAGACCGGGAATGGGAATAGGGCCATATGGATTCAACAATATCCGATATAAGGAGAGGAAATCGATAAAAGAAGACAAACAGGAGGGAAGTTCAAGCGATTCAGCAAACATATTAACTATGGATGAGCTGGCAAAGAAGAAAAAATAATTTCAATCTATGATTTAGGATAAACTTCCAAAAAATAAATAATTTCTATGATCGTGGGCGCTCCTGTAATGAAGAATTTGTAGAGCAAATTCTTAAATCCATCTTTCTCCCTAAACTTATATTCCAAAGACTGAATTAAGGCTCTTCCAAACCTTTTTTTAGAAAAACAGAATCCATTTTAACTGTACAATAAATATTTATTGATAAACATCTGAATAATCGCTAATGTACAATAAAATAAATAAGAGGTCTTTTAAAGATTGAAAGAGTTAGAGGGTTTCAAAAAATACAAAGAGGTTAAAAAGACAAAGAATCAATCGCTGGAAAATCACAACATAATAATATAATAGAACAAACATTCAGAAACGAGTGAACTTGGCAAACATATGCACCATGATCCGGGAATATTCATGGACAATGGAAGCTGGAGGTCGTGCCATGAAATCAGCGGTTAAACAAAGGTCGACGAGTTCATGAAGGAAGGGGGAGAAACAATCTTCAGGGATCGGTGGAAAATCGGCGAGTTCGACTTTGTTCGAAAGAGAGTAACTGTTGTGGCGTTCGCCGAAGAAGGGAGAAACTGCAGTGGCCAGCTAAAATAATCAACTAATTAGCTTTCAAAGTCATATTCTTCCTTTGCAAAGTAAAAAAACATGAATAAATTTCCGAAAATACCAAATATTTATATTATCCATTACACTCACCTCATAAAGAATACAGCCAAGACTCCACACATCGCTAGCATATGTATATCCCTTCTGGAGGATCCTTTCGGGCGACATGTAATATGGAGTGCCGCAAACCGTCTTTACCTCGACTGTAGCAGCTGATCTCATTCTACTCAGTCCAAAGTCTCCCACTTTGACTCTCCAAGAATTCGCAAGCATCACGTTGGCAGGTTTCAGATCTAAACATCAAAAATAAATGTGAACAGCAACTCACCCCGATGGATAATACGTTTGGAATGCATAAACTCGATGGCGGCGGCGATCTGTTCGAAGTACATCCAGATCCTGGCTTCTGGAGTAAGTTTATTCTTGGAGAGGAATGTTGTGTGGATATACCTCTCTAAATCCCCATTCGGCATGTACTCCATTACCATCACAAGCGTCTTCTGGAGCTGAAACAGAAAAAAAAGTTAAAAGGCAAAAGCGTGAAAATTGCATAATTTTATATTATCCATGACATTTGATGCTAAAATTACGTAAAATTCGGGAAACACTCCAAAAAAGTCAACTGCTCCTCGGAAAGGGCATACACAAGCTGTGGGTACCGATTACAATAGTCTTTTCCCCTAACCAATCAGAGATAATAATATATAAGAGATGTAAAAAATATTAAAACTCACAGGATCCTTGAAAGTAGCAAATGTCCGAACGATATTGTTGTGCTTGAGCAGTTTCCGAGCCAGCTCAAACTCTCGTTCAGCACATTGCATTGCCGTTTTGTCTTCGATTTTTGTCAACTAAAATTAGATAGTGAAATAAGGTGAAAACAGAACAAATCAACGTTAAGTTAGTATAAACAGGTAGGACTTGACTAAAGCCCGGTAGGTAACACAAGAATCTACGACAACTTACCTAAAAACAGAGAACCCTCGGATGAATAAAGAACACTTACATCAATCATCTTCAACGCAACTCGATGTCGGCATCCGAGAACCTGGGCCAACATAACCTTGGCGAAACAACCTTCGCCCAGCTCCTCAATCTCTCGGTAACCATCCATATTTGTGGGATAGTCAATTTTGAGCTCATCCTTCTCCCGTTCATTTGGAAGAGGTAACGACGACGCATCATAACGAAGTCTGGCAAATACATGCTCCATGATGCTGAATCTGAAGTTTAAGATCAGTTGAGGAGGTTGGTAGACGCCTTTGAGGAGGTTTGTAGACAATTCGTCAAAGGTGCAACAACTTCAAGTTTTCTGTGAGTGAACAAAATCACCGTTCGACCAATTGTAACGAGTCCTATCGGACCCTAAATCAATAGTGGCACTTCGCATCTTGAACGGAATTTGCAATTTACTCTCCATCTTTTCTTTCGTGTTGCGCGAACTGCGCCCTACTTCACGTGGAACTCACATGTAGGGTCGCAATAGGATTGTTTTTGAAAGAAATTTATGTTGCAAAGCAGCAAACGTAATGTTATGTTTCGATGGGATGATAAGTATTGGGCTGTTTTACCATGTAGAAACGGGTTTGCCGATTTGTTTTAATTGACCAACAATTTTATTTGACTTACTTTGTACTTGCTCGGTTTTGTGTATCTTTTTACAGCGCTCTGTATTTTATAATTTAGTCTTGTTTTATAGCCACAGTGTCGAGTAGTTATGAGATTCTACTGTTTCTTACACTTTTACAGAAAAATTTCTTGCACTTTTCAACGCATCTTCCTGGGCGCAGCTCGTCGTTTTCCCGTTCTTTTTTCGAATCAAAGAAACACACACCATTTTGCGTCAAGTCTGCCTCTTCTCATGTGCCTTTGGTGTCAAGTCTTACCGCTCTCTCCCCTACTTTCGTTTCCACTCTTTTCCTCCATTTCCTTCTTCGAGTGCGTTCTCCGGCGGTCGGTTTTTGTGGTGTCTGTATTGATTTCCCAATTTTTTAGCTGATTTTAGGTAACAATTGGGAATTTATGTAAAAATGTTGTTCTAAATATTAAAATGGATATTCATTTTCTTTGTTGATGTCTTGAAAATGTAGAATGCGTGTTATAGTCTGTTTAGGTACGGTTTCATAATCGTGAGAGCCATGTCTAATTTTTTTGTTTCACAATTTTTTATGCGTTACGCGTCATGGATAATATAATTTGGTTTCATTTGAATATGGTTTTCTTTCAGGTTTCATTTGTGCCTCTCTAAACCCCTGAATCTACACATTCTCCTCACAGGAAGACATGGGATACAAGGCTGGTGGAAGTTATGGAAGTGGTGGCGGTAGCTACGGAGGAGGCGGCAGCTCTCGAGGAGGAGGCGGTGGATACGGTGGTGGCCGCTCCGGCGGTGGAGGTGGCTACGGTGGAGGCTCATACGGTGGGTCCTCGTCGTACGGCGGCGGTGGCTACGGTGGGCGTGGAGGCCCACCTCGTTCGGGTGGTGGAAAGTTTGGTGGACCCGGCGGATCAAGCGGCGGTGCTCCAGGATCACGTCTTCGAAATGTCGATTGGAACCGTGAAGAACTCCAACCAATCGTCAAAAACTTTTATCAGGAAAATCCAGTCGTTTCGGCCCGATCTCAGAATGAAGTTCAACAGTGGTTGGCCGAGAATCAAGTCACATTGTCCGGTCACAATATCCCCCGTCCAATCTTCGAATTCAACGAAGCGACGTATCCAGCAGAAATTGAAAAATGTCTTTACAATAATTACCAAAGACCCACTGTTATTCAGTCCGTCTCGTGGCCTGTGGCTATGTCAGGACTCGATATGATCTCAATTGCCAGAACTGGATCTGGAAAAACTCTTGGGGTAAGTCTTTTGCGTTTTCTTGTCATTTTAGGTCTAAAAAGAATGCATTTTGTTTTTAAAAACGACGTTATCAATTTGTAGTCAAGGTAATGTATTCATATCTCGCTTTTTAGTTCTTGCTCCCTGGTATCCTTCATACAATCAAACAAGGTCCCAGACCACATGGTGGCGGTCCTTCCGTCCTTGTTATGCTCCCAACCAGAGAATTGGCGCAGCAAGTTGAAGAAGTGGCCAAGGAATATTGCCAAGCAATGCGCCTTTCCTACACTTGTCTCTTTGGTGGTGCCTCCAAACATGGTCAAGCCTCGGATCTGAGGAGAGGAATCGATGTCTGCATTGCTACTCCTGGCCGGCTGTTGGACTTTTTGGAGAATGGAACAACCAGTATGAGCAGGTGCACCTTCTTGGTTTTGGATGAGGCTGATAGGATGTTGGACATGGGTTTCGAGCCTCAGATCAGAAAGATTGTTGGCCAAATCAGACCCGACCGTCAGACTTTGATGTTTTCAGCCACCTGGCCCAAGGAAGTGAGAGATTTGGCCAAAGATTTCCAGCAAGACCCCGTCTTTTTGAACGTCGGATCCATGGAATTGAGTGCCAATCACAATATTGATCAAGTCGTCGAAGTTGTGGAGGAATACAAGAAACAAGCGAGGTTACTCCAATTGTTGACGCACATAATGAAACAACCAGAGTTCAAGACGATTATCTTTGTGGAGACGAAGAGAAAGGCTGATGAATTGACTCGGGAAATGAGAAGAGATGGATGGCCAGCATTGTGCATTCATGGAGACAAGGAACAGAGAGAAAGAGACTGGGTTTTGTCAGGTGAGTAGCCGATCTGATCAAAGTTTCTTATGTATGATAGAATAAAAATATATTCTATGATTTCAGAGTTCAAGAACGGAAAGACTCCCATACTTTTGGCTACAGATGTTGCTGCCCGTGGTCTTGGTAAGAGAAATTGCTAGCTGAGAAGTGGACTAGTCCACTAGAACCGATCCGAATTGGACGTGGTAGTCGAGACCGTCCTTGCCTCTCGTTTTTAGCGTGGAACACGAACTGGAGAAGCGGAGAGCGAGAAATTGCCGATGGATGGTCGTCCTGGGCGGTGTGATTGGTCCTCGGACCGGAGCGCAGCCAAAGGGACCGACGATAGCCCGCTGCAGAATGTGTTCCTCGACGGTCTCGCGGCGCTTTTTTTGAGTTGAATGTTGGCATGAATCGGGCTTTTTAAGGCACCATGATTTGTTTCGAGGTGCCCGGGACAGTACTGGACGCAAGTTCGGAGCCAAGAATTGTAACGAGTTGGTTACGGTAGCTGTTAATGCCCAAGAAGGCGATGATTAGAAGGCTGCCGTAATCAGATCTAAGCTCCGAAGAGTGAAAGGTAGGTCGAGAGGGGAGTGGTTGGTCACCCCTTATCCCCTCGACCAGTCGAAACGCCCCTACGAGCTGCGGCCGACCTTTGTCTTTTCGATGGCATCGGATTGGAGCGGAGTTCTGAGGAGACAGACTCTGTGTTTTGGCCATGCTCATGTCATGTCTGCATTCGAGAAAGCGCCCACAAATTCTGAACCACCGAATAGAGAATATGCATTTATAAGAATTAGTTAGGAATTAGGCGAAAAGTTTTGTAATTTGTTGCTTTAGATGTGAGTGACATTAAGTTTGTCATCAATTATGACTATCCCAATAACTCGGAGGATTATGTTCACAGAATTGGGCGAACCGGACGACGTGAAAACAAGGTAAACTGATATTTTGAAATTTTCTGCAGTATAATTTGTTTTCAAGTTATGATGATTAATATTACTTCTTCGCTTTCAGGGTACTGCCTACACTTTTTTCACACCTCAGAACTCCCCCAAGGCTAAGGACCTGCTGAAGGTGTTGGATGAGGCCAAACAGACGGTTCCCGATGAACTCCGACGGATGGCCGAGTCCAGCGGCTTCGGCGGTGGTCGTGGTCGCGGCGGCGGACGTGGTCGAGGCGCTCCCTCGGGAGGTTACGGTAACAAGAGGCCCTATGAGAATGGATACGGATCTGGGGCGCCGAAACGCGGCCGTTTCAACGATGGCGGATATTCGGCCGCTCCCCGGTGGTAACTCCCAAAAGATCTTCAACTCCTTTTCTTTGAACTCAATCGTATTCATTATACCCCACCCCTTTGATAATTTTATGTTCACGTTAAATAAATTTATATACGTAATTTCCGGATATTACTTCTTTTGACTATTTTGTTTAGTACCTAAATCAGGTAGTGTTGAAAACATGAAAAATTCAGAAACAACTAGACGGTAATGATTTATAGCCCTTTTCAAACAAAATAAATACTATAATATAATCTTTCTAATTGACCCCCAATTGTTTTCTTATATTTCTGTCTGCATTGGGGATGAGTAAGCGGACGGAGACCCTTCGCCAAAGGGCAATCAGCTGGCTGAGAGAAGAGAGAACTTGTTCATCGACTTCTTTGGTCAAGGCTTCCATCACTTTGACGGTGACTGGACATTGGGGATCCGCACGGAAAGGAATCAGATGCCCGAGTTGGATAGGCTGGGTCGGGTACTCGCGAGGAATCAGGATTCGAAGCGGGGGTATCACATAGTCCAATTTGTCGAGTTCTTTCTGAAAACATCACTTTTTCACTTCAATACACCTTATATACACTAGACAACTGCTATAATATAGCCTCAAAAACCGGTCTAAAAACTCATCGAGCCTCTCCTCTACTTTATGCCGTATCTAGTATCTCACCGGTTTGAATTCCACAATTATTTGCACATAATTCGAGTTGTCTGTAATCGGTAAAAAGTCGGGATCCACGTAATAAGAATACTTCTCCAGCTCTTCGTAAATCGACCTTTTCACTCGGATTTTTGATGCCTTCGCAACATGGGACTTGAGTTCGTATACAGCATCTTGATCATCGCTTTCCACTAAATAGAGGTCATAAAATTACCTTATCCTTACCCTTCACTTCACTCATTGTTGGCGCCTTTCTTTTCCTCTTCTCTCGTTCTTCTCCCAACATGTCTTTGATGCTGTCTTTTGCTGAGTCCGTCATTTTAATCTTCATTTTGTCCAAATGCTCCCATTTATCCGGCAGTTTACTCATCTCCAAATCATTTGGTACCTTATTTAATCGTCCCAGGAATTCATTGAGGGCTCTGACCGGTCGATGGAGGTTGATAGAGGTCTTGACGTTATTTAGTAACCTCTGCATCAGTTTCAGATCCACTTCTCTGAAAAATTTAATATTAATCGTGCTGCATTATGTATTTGATATCTAAAAGACGCCCAACCCCTAGAAACGAAATAACAACTTTGGGATACTTACTTTTTACCTTCCATAATCTCAATTACTTTGACTAGCGACTTCTCCAGATTTTGATGTCGGTCGAGTTTGACCCTTTCCAACAATATCAAAGTTTGTTGCCTGAGGCTCTTTAATTCCTCGAGGACAGCCTTGTATTCCGGTTGTTCTTTGTCGATGGGAGTTGGAGTTTGTCCTGAGATCCACATTAAATTAGTCAAGAATCACACAGTCATTATACTGTACTAGACGACTTTTTATGTAACATGCCATGTTAATGACAATTATAACATACCAGATCTCTGTTGAGGGTTCGGAGTGCCGGATCGCTGCCCTTGCACACTCAGAGGTTGTGCTGGAGGTGGCTGAGAGGGTGGGCCTTGATTCTGAACACTCCCTGGACCTCCGGCCATTCCCGGAGACGGTGCATAGTGCATTGATCTTGGTCCTCCGACTGATCCAGGTCCTCCTGGACGTTGTTGACCTTTGACTTGACTCAACTGAGCTGACGCCGCCATCGGAGAGTGATTTTTTATTTGATTTTGATGCTGTGGAGTTCCCGGTGCATTGACTGATGGAGGCCCTCCTTGCTGGTACTGACTTTGGAATTGGGGCGATGGCTGCACTCCCGTTACAACAGGCTTCACAGATCCGGGTCGTTGAACCACTTGTGGGGAGTTCTGCATCTGCCCCATCTGAGTGGGAGCTCCGACTTTCTGCTCTTGACTCGGCCCTTGTTGGTTCAAAAATTGTTGCGATCGCATGGAGAATTGATCATGTTGTCCTTGTTGGGGTTGTTGTTGGAATTGGTTTTGTTGATTCATTTGAAATGAACCTTGACGATGCATTTGAGGAGGTCCAACACCCATTTGCTGGTTTTGTCGATGCTGTGCGATCAAACTATTTACCACTGCTGCTCCTATCTGAAAATATGCGCTATTAGTATTCTTTTGAAGTCATTAATTTGACTAATTAAGCGTCTCCTCAACAATTGGTAATACTCTTCCTGGACAATGTAACTAGCGCTCAGAAAAATTCTTGAAAAGGTTCAAGGAAATCTTTCTTACATGCTCTTTGTAGTCGAAAACGACCTTCTGCTTCTCCTGAACAGTCTTGCTCGCCTCAACCCGCTGCCTCCATTCAGGTGGCATGTGGTTGTAGAGGATTTGCATCAACACCCGTTGATTTTGCTGCTGCTGCGACATTTGCTGTCCCATTTCGGGTCTTCCCATCTGTCCCATTTGTCCATGAGGTCCTTGTTGGCCTTGTTGAGGCGGATAGCGCATTCCCTGAATGTGCATCATGTTCTGCGAATTCATTGGCTGGTTCGGCATCTAAAATAAGACATAAAAAATAAAAACAACATACCATCCTTCCGCCTTGTTGCATAACCATCCGATTGGGTTGTCCACCCTGCTGTCCCATGTACTGGTGGGGCGGCATTTGACCACCAGGCCCTTGATTTCCCGAATAGTTCATATTATTCATCTTCTTTATACTATCAAATAGAATAAATAAACGTTGGAACTCTATGAAACCCGCATGCAAATACTGCAATTGCAATTATGAAACCACTCGAGAATCAATTCTCCTTCTTCATGCGCAAATCCGTAAAATTAAAGAGCAAGACTTGACTCCCTGTTGTATGTGTCAAGTCTTTTCTTTCTGGGAAACATTGTTTTTGACAGCCAAAATCTTGACGGCAGAGCTTGTTGGATTACAGTAACTTCTTTGTATCAAAATGAACGCAAGGTAGGTTGTGGTCAACAATCTAAATTTATTCTACAGATATTCCACCCCAAAATCGTATCCTCGAAGTGCAAGAGCGGAGACAAGAAACCGAGCCAAAGATGAGCTGAAGCGAGTCATAAACGCCGTGGAAAAGGTCCGAAAATGGTATATTTTACTTATTTAGCTTTTGTATTATGAATTTAGGGAAAGACGATGGGTTTTGCTTAAAGACAGCACGATCTATGTCTATAAATGGGTTCCAGGTAGGTGGTCCTATCTTAAATTGGATTCTTTTTCAGTTAGTGGACAAGCAGCCCCTAAAACGACTGTCCAGAAGACGGCTGCAGTCTTGACTGCCCTCAGTAATTCGAACGAGAACTCAAACGACGCTACAAGTAAGTTTCTTGAATAGATTTTCTTTGGAGTTTAGATCCTGCTTCACGAGTATAACAATTGCTTTTAGATACCAACAGTCAGTTTGGACTGAATGAAGAGTCGAATACTGGGTTTTCCGAGACTGGATTTGAGAGCGATTCACAGTCTAATCAAGCCATTTCAAACAACAGCAGCCAGCAGAGTTTGAGTCAAATGGGATCCACCGACTTTAGCGCTTTGGTGCGCGAGGAGAAGCAAAACAAGGGGAAATGAGTGTAAAATACGTTGTTTTTTTGTGGTAGTTAATATCCATTGTATTTATTTGTTCGCTTATACGATAAACTCGAATATAATTACTCGTTTTTCCTTCATTTGACATGTTATTGCATACAGATCAGTGGTACTAGAATGTTTCCTGGCTAGACACATAGCTTAATGCCGGCTGAAAATTGAATCCAATCACTATGTTCCTGACTTTATTTTTACTTTTACAATAACCATAATAATAAAGGCTCAACAAAACTGATAGAAAAACAACATCATTTGCATAACAGACATCGGGACCCTAAATCACATCGCATAAACCTTGATATACCTAAAATTTAAAAAACCGGTTTATTTTATACAATCGTTGGGAGTTTATATTGTACATGATGTGTTGACGGATGTCTGGTTGAGAGAGTGCAAACCGTGCCATTGGGGTGTTGGTGAAAAAAGAGCGGAGAGAAGGGACAACAACTTGATCCTTGAGAAGGATCCACCCGTTTCGAGGGACTGGCGGCCGTATTTAAAATATTAAATGTACCTATGGAGGAAGTAGACCACTACTTCGTATGCGCCCATCGTGATGGCAGTGTTGGGAACGGAGCGGAGAAGCTGCAGATATTTTATTAAAGTTGTTACAGCCATAAATATTTGAAATTTCAATGTCATTTATATAGTACTAGCCTACCTGAACCGAGAGGCCTCTATAAAGTTGCCTAGTGCCTCCTTCGCCGTATAACTGCTTAAGAGTCGTAAAGAAACCTTTCGCTTTGGTGTCCTCTTCACGAAGTCGAGTACGGACCACCTCTGCAATCACAATTTCAATATTATATTATTCATCATGATCAGATAAACAAAGCATAAAAACACGCTTCTTACCGTGTGGATATGTCATGAGACAAGCACAAAACTTTGCCCCAGCACCAGCCAGCATAAAATTAGCAAAGCGTGTATTTTCCTGATGAAAGTCGATCTCATCAATAATTTGGCGGAAGTGCTCATAGAGTACAAATTGAATGATCGTCTCCGAAATGCCCATGTATGACGCAGTAACACCCTAAACATCAAGGCACCAACCAAAACTAACTTACCTTGTAGAATCCTTTGATTCCCTCGCTTCTGTAGATCTTCCTAATACAATTTCTGACAGTCAGAGGACCTTCATGGAGTTGCAGACGGGTCTTTACCAACCAAACCGGGTTGATGGCAGTTGCTGTTACAAATCCTGGAAAGAAACTTGTCAGCAATAGCGCAACCATACCAAAAATTTGAAAAGACGAAAGGGATTATAAAATACTTCGGTTAAAACAACACAAATGTTATGCAAAACTATTTTCAGTTTTCGACAACTAATAAGGAAACGCCATACTTACCAGCAAACCCTGCTGCCATCATATGAGTGATGGCACTGTTGGGGATGAAGAATTGAGACTCGTTCATGGCTCTTTTACCCGTAGAATAAGTGTAAAAGTAGATGGCTTTGGAAGGCGCCACTCCTATTACGTTTGGCAACAATCCCTTATAGAGGGCTTTGATTCCCTCGGTGCGGACTATGTCTCTATAACGCATATCTTATTCGAACTTTTCAGCCGATTTCTTACGAGATTATTCGGATCAAGGTGAAGGTGGTGGATCGGGCCGGAGGGCTCGTCCCATAATACCTGAGTGAAAGCAACTGTGATAGAGGTGTGACGGGTACTGCTTGGACTGAATTCGATCTAAATTCCAACGGAAAAATTGAAGTAGCTTACAACTCGGTTTCACAAAAACCATCCCATTGTTTGCCCGTATTATTGCTCCATAATCGACCGGGAAACGGGGTTTTACGAATCGGGCTCGACCACTGTCTGATGAAGTCGAAGGCATCGTACTTCTGGCCGACCCAGAAGAGTTCTTGAAGGCACTGGGGCTTCGGTTCGGGTGCTTTGAACTCTGCAGCCGAGTCTTTATGACCTCCAATGGGCAGGTGAAACACGTACCAAATGTCCCACCCACAGCACCACCGATGAAATGAATTAAGGCCTCTCGATCCATACAATAGATATCTGTAAACAAAAACGTCCAACTCCTTGAAGAACCCTGGGTTTTTAATAAATTATGCCATATTTGATATCACGAATAAGAAGATAATGAATTCACAGCCAGCTTGAGCGTAAACTCATTGAAAACAAGACTCAACGACCCATAAACATATCTCGAATTCAAAATTGTTAAAACCCACAAAATTTTCATTTTATTCCGTAAAAGTTATATTGTCCATGGTAAAAAAGAACAAAAAAGAACAGAATCATACGGAAAAAATACCAAAGAGACGGAGATTAGGTTAGAAGTCATATATATTAAACTCCGGACGTGAGACAATGAAAATGTTCTTTCAGATACCAAAGAACAGATCCAAATGGCTAAAAGCGTGATGAAAAAAAAACAAAAAAATCGACGAAACTTGAACGCTAACCTCCCGAGGACATAAACAGTTCTACAAAGGGAAACAAGCAGTAAGGTCAAAAAATCTGAGAAAGCACAAAAATCCCCCTTTGAAAGCATTATTTTAGGCAAAAGCCCCACATGAATAACATAAATTTGGAATGTTATCGGAACGGCGTTCCTCCGTTAGCCGCCAAAACCCTTTTTGGACGTTCTTCCTTGGTTAACTCCGCTGTTGAATTCAATTCGCACCTGATTTTAACGGTAAGACCGCGATTTTCGACATAAATAAGTCAGGAATTTAGGATTTTGAGCGGAAAAGTGGCGGAAAACACAAGCGTGCAAACCATATGATCGTTCCTGATAAAAAGTAATGTTAAGAAAACAAAGATTCGACACTAAAGCTTCCGAACAGCAGTCAGAGGAGAAATGTTGGGGGAAATTTACAAAAAATTTCCAAATTAAATATCTAAAATATTGTTTTAGGAAAAAAATACTGCAAAACCTACAAAAATATACAGTCATAACCTAGTCCTACAATGTTTCAGGCTAATGCTACCAGTTGTTTGCGAGAGTCCGTTAGGAAATTGCAAAATTTTGTATTTTTAAAAAATCCGTCATGATGACTGACAAATGACGTAATTTCAATGATATCATCAAAGCATGCAAGTCACAAGAATATTGGGACAAACTAAGTGTAGCAATGTAAGTTTTATAATTCTTGCATCATAAATAAAGATGTCAGCGTAACGGATTTTCTGGAATTTTATTAAAGCAGTCATAAAATCGGAAAAGAATGGGGTTTTGATGATCAGAGATCACTTTAGCGAAGAGGAATATTGGAAAAGAAAAGACTTGGGCTTACCGTAAAATTTTACAGCCAAAAATGGACTATGATGGCATAAGATGACATTGTTTTGGGAAAAACTCTAAAATTTTCCCATGATTTTCGGTAAATTCACACCGAAAACGGACGCTTTAGAGTCCTTCAACTTCCAGGTGTACCCGCTTCTCTCTCCCCAATATTATTTTAGTGTAAAAATTCTAAAAATATTTTATTTTTCGGGTTTAAAGTCATGGTATCGGCAACTATTAATCTTTAAAAAAAGAGTTGTCTTATAACGTTCGTCTTGATTGAACGTTGATAACAAGAGCGAGTTTCTAAAAGATATTCGCTAAAAAGTAGCCAGAATTGTAATACTTTTAAAAATTATACTAGATAACTTTTGAAATTTTACGGCTAAAAACCTCTTTTGAAAGTGGTTAGGGAGTAAGCTTGGATGGTAAACAAGAAAGAAGTCATCAACGTGCAAATACGATGAGATTATAAACAAAAAACAGGACGGGAAAACAGCTCCGAGTACAGAAGAACTCTTATTTAAAACCGGCCCAACTTCAGATAGCAACAAAAAACGGCTTAGAGAAATGTTAAAGGTATTTTATTTTGAACAGGGATATAAAAACCTCAGGAATTATAGGGGTTACACTATAAAGTTTGATAAATTTTATATAAAAGTTGCGGTTTAACAAAGCTTCTGGCGTGTCCAATACAAAATGACTGGCTTACGATGTTGAGCAATCAATTTCAGATCCATTGTTTCTCAAGGCATTGATTTGGACAAAATTTGAGTAAAAGTCATCAAAATTACGTAAAATTCCTAAATTAAGGCAAAAACTTTTGTTTTGATAGGAAAATATCTTGAATTGGGAGGAAACTAATGAGAACTTTCAGAAAACACTTTTAGAAGCCATATAACCATATTTAAG
Organism: Bursaphelenchus mucronatus; assembly: GCA_025436335.1. NCBI lineage: Eukaryota > Metazoa > Nematoda > Chromadorea > Rhabditida > Aphelenchoididae > Bursaphelenchus > Bursaphelenchus mucronatus. The sequence goes on from CM046356.1 coordinate 7,969,052, forward strand.
AAAAATAAGGCTAGACGTGACAAGAAATCGCTATATTTTTCAAAAAACAACCCAAACTTTTATTTTAAAATTACTAAATCCTTTGAAACCCTTCGTAATCCCTAAAAAAAGATACCTAAACAATCGCCGCCCCAAAAAAATGGAACTCTTCTCGGGGTTTTTGGGAAGAAAATGGCCTGTAAAATGATCAAAGAACATGCCTCTGAACAAAAGTCTACCCACAAATTCGTTTCTCCGTTCCCCAAATGACCCAAGGGCCTTATCTCCAGCAAATTCACGTGAATTCCCGAGGATTTATTTGATTATTTCCAACGTGTTTATGACCAAGCCGAAGAAAAGACACATGTTGCGCCTGGAAAAGTGAGCAATTCGACTATGAAGCGCCGCTGCAAAATGGGGAACGGTCAGCGGAACGAGGTGATGCGACTGGGGGATAACCAGTTTTGGAGTGATAAATGATCTTTAGTCATCATGGATAATGTTGTGACAAATGGAAAAAATTAGTGACTCTCTAAATTGGGCCTTCAAAAATTATCTCGTTTTTTAATGATTTATGGAACTAATTACTACCAAAATTTTCAAAGACAAACAAGATTTTTAATACGCGCTTTGCAGAAACGATAGGAATTTTCCGGCCGAATGTTTGGACTAAAAAAGTCAAAAAATATGATTTTAGAAAATTTTCTCGACGTGGTAGGGAAGGTAGGATCAATCACAAAAGATTTTAGCTCAAGCATTGCATGGCGCACTGCAGGATGGGCCAAGTCTTTCTCCCTGGGTGGTCAACTGTTTCTCTCAATTTTCTTTTTTTGCAAGATTAATATAAATAAATTTTGTTTGGTTCTTCAGATATCGAATAGAAAATAACTTGAAATGTAAGTTGATATATCCCTTTTTCTGAATATCTAAGATTTTTTATCTTTAAAGAACGTTCTCAAGTTCAAATGCCGGAAACTGCAAAGCTGAGCCATTACCGCACCGCCCCCATCGTAAATACTGTTTCAAAATGGTTTGAGACGTTTTAGGGTCTGAGTGATCAAGTGTAATCTCGACCTAAAATAGTCTCAAATACCCCTCATATTGTTCGAAACATGTTTTAGATGAAGGATGTATCCTTTAAATTAGGTTTGCTAAGTATTATCTCTCGGTTAGGATACATCAAAATTGTTTCATAGCTGAAATCTGAAAAAATCAAAAACAACAATATCAGGGAGAAATCAACGTTACGACATCAATAATGTTAAAAGAACAGTTTATCGTCTCTTTAGACCTTATGTGACCTAAAACTGAACGAAATCTGACGTTAAACTTACGAAAGTACTTAGTGTAATATCGAGAAATCCTAATAACAAAAAAACCGTTAGTCCTATGGAGCTGAGACCAACTTTGGCACGAAGAAGGGTCGACTCCGGTTTGTTTGTGGGGAAGACTTTCAAAATTCGTCCATTAACTCAGAAGGACGAATAGGATTACTCTAAAATTATACATTAACTTCAATGTCTAAATGCACATGGATAACAATGTTTAAAGGTAAAAATCTTACATATTCAGAAAGAGGGATAAATGAACTTACATTTCAAGTTACTTTCTATTCGATATCTGAAGAACCAAACAAAAATTTACTTATATTAATCATGCAAAAAAAGAAAATTGAGAGAAACAGTTGACCACCCAGGGAGAAGGACTTTTGGCTCATCCTTTAGTGTGGAGAGCCGAGATATTCAAAGTTCTTTATAGGCGAAAGAGCAAGAAGTGAGGAGAGACCGCCATACAAAACCCATATTATACAAAATTCGTTATAAAAAGATTAATTTTGGAGGCATTAAATTCTATCCGGAGGATTGGAATGGAAGTCTAAAACAAATACCATTACTTAAGCTGAGATTTTTCATTAAAATTAAGTCAAGAAGTCAATTCTTTCTTCCAATGTTAATTAACTTGGATAAACAAAATTCGAAGTCGGTCTTAATGAAAAAGAATGTATCCCATACAGCAAAGACTGTTTACAACGAAAAATCTCAAAAGTTTCGTAAGCCAAAAACCTCCGTACAACGAAACCCTTCTACAACGAATAATTTTTTTGTTCCTTGAGATTCGTTGTTTGACTGTACACCAACAAAATGTAGAATCATTATGTAAAAATTTTTACTGGCACAATCAACATCAGACTTCCATATATTATGCGGTAATTGTTCTCCAAAGACCATTTTCGTAATGTGTTCAGCCTAGTGTACCGGGTAATCAACAACATCAATAATCGGGAGCACAAAACATTCATCGACAATGAATGGGTGCGGTCTACGTGACATCTGTAATGTTAGAACTGCAGAGTAGAATTTTCGAAACGTCACTGTATCCAAATGTTTATCAAATGTTGCAAAATTTCTTTCTAATTAATGGATTTGCAGTACCTACAATTGTAATGATCGAATCCGTCAAAATCCGGTTATAAGTACAATGGAAACTCTTCAAAACCGCGGATTTATGTACTTTACTTTGTTTTTATTTCAATGTATGGTAAAACCTCAATAGAACAAAAAAATTTTCTTTTATCGCAATCTCAATACAACAAATCTCCATAAACAATGCCACTGTTTATTATTGAATTAATTAACAAATAAATATCTTCGGGAAAAGGGGAATTGTTACAATTGAGAGAGCCTTCGACTAAATTCATTTATTTTGCAAAAACAATTCAAGACCACCGTTCGTTTTTCTCACAAATGTTTCCAAAAATACCGTATTCATCCAGGATGGAGAAGATAGAATGGGAGTACCCGTAAAAATCTAAAAAAAAGTTTTCTCAGCGAATCATTATTATACATGACCCTTTTTATCTGTTTCTATTCTTTGGAGGCACTAAGGAACACCTTATACTATTTTCAATAGATTCTAAGAGACGAAAAACAAGGCAAAGAGATGGCCAGAGACTTCTGTTGGCTACATGGTACTTCTAACTAACTTTTCGGGATCATTTCTCTCAAAAAACAACAATTTAAGTCAAAAATAATAAGAAAAACACAAAATAATGCTAAAATCGGCGTAACGTCCGTTTAAAACTACTATAAAATAAAAAAGATTCGAATAAAATAATAAATAACGTCTTAAATTACTTTATATACGAAACGGACAAGGCTATACCATGTAAATCAACCGGAAATCAAGAGTCATGAGACAAAAAGACAAAGAGAATTGGGAAATAAATCAAAAAAAAACTGTTATTACAACAACATAACCAACTAGGGGATGTATACAAAGAGGAATAAAGAACAGCCATACCCGCCCTAAATGATCACAATAAAAACAAGATTTATATGTAAAACATGAAGCTAAAAATCCGAAATACTAACCAAAATCGAACCAAGACTAAGTACGTGGATGCTGAGAAAGATATATGTAGATAAAGGGAAGGCCCGTTAGACACTTCCGTTTGACCCATTCTTCTGTTGTCGTACCAGTTCTTCCATCTTGAGTTTCAGTAAATTATTCTAAAAACAGAATCAATAAAAAAGAAGGGGACTTACTTCATTCTTTACATTCAACAACCCGCGCATCACAAAGATCGTATGCAAGATGGTGTCAGTGTGTTGTTGGTTGGGATTTCTGGCCAATTCCATTAGACGGCCCAAGTGAAATTCATGATCATCTAAAATAAGGTCATGTTAATGTTTTGTGGATCAGCAACGTAAGACCAAACTCATTATCTTCTAAACTCTCTATTTACCGCTTTCGACTCATTGCGGCAATTTCGAACAATTTTTCGCCGAAAAGTATGTCATACATGACAGACGTAAGATGAAACTGTTTCACACTCAAATAAAAGCCATTCTCTCAAGACTTACACGAAGTGGAGACCCAATCGTCGACCAAAGTCCTTCTAAAATCTGGATTCAGATGTGCTTCGTCTCTGGTCTGCATCTCAAAATGAAGGCGATCCACATCCATAAACTTCAGTTCATATTCCACATGTTTGATAGACGCAATTAATGCCTGTCGCTGCTGTTCATTTATAACGTGCCCAGAGTTCGCGGAACTAGTCGACGGACCATTCACCGATCCTTGTTTTACCATGGCCATACTGTTGTTTTGAGAAGAATTTTCATCGGTTTTAGTCTTAGAAGTAGAAGTCTTTGGGGTCACAGCTCCACTGTCACTTCTGGAAAGAAGTCAAACTTGATAATACAACACCGTATTACAATGCTATAATAGTGAGCAATCGTTTACCATCAAATGCACCAGTGAAGAAATTACCTCAACCACCTCCAGCTATCTTCAAACAGAAACAACCCATCACTCAATCAGTCAAAAAAATTGTATCCGCAAATACTCAATATAATCTACGAAAATTTTATGTGCCGTATGACGTATAAACCGTAATCAGAGGAGGCAAAGATCATTGTTACAAAACGTTTTCTTTCTTCCCCTCCGCAGCCAAAAAAGTAAAGAATCGATCAATAAGACTACAAAAATTGAAACAAGAGATAGACCGGTACCACTTTACGTTTAACATGCCCTTTTAAACTCATGACAGTTGGATCAATTTCTCCCAAGGGACCGAATCATAAACCGTTGGTGTTATGGACGGATGTCAATCATCGAATCTAAACCGACAAGAAAAACGTAAAATCTTACTTTTTAGTCCTTCCCCTCTTCTTCTGCACAGGTTCATTCTCATTTACATCCTTCCGCTTCCTTGCCCTCCCATTGTCCAAGAGATGCTGCTCAAGGATAACGTCAATATCATTGTCGGTGTAACTAATGTTCTGTCGACATTGCCTTCGTGGTCGGCCCGTCTCCGTGACCTCCATGACCTGCGTAGCTTGTGGGATCTCCTCCAGAGGCGCCGTTGGGGACTCGGGGGTCTGTTTCTGAAGATCGACCAGTCCAGGAGAGGCGGCTAGAACTCCGTTTTCCGCCAAAACCGGACCAACATGCATCGAACCTCGGGTTCTCGGGGCCAGCAGGCAGCGTCTGACCGGTCCAACGTACAAATGTATACGGTTGAGTAGAAAGTGGTGGAAGTCAGGGTCTCGACAAAATACCTTCTCCTTGGAGGATCTGACCGGGTATAAACGAAAACCCGCAAAATTTGAGGGAAACCTGAAAATATTCGGATAAAATTTGATCGGAATAAAAGGGGGATTAACTTTTAACGGCAAATACATGTATGTGCACGGAAACAATCGAAAGCTAAACAAAAAACAACTGAAAAAATCGATAAAGGTCGAGAAAAAAGAAGAGGAGAATGGGACGGTCACAATTCCAAAACCTTTGCTCTTGAGCTTGTATTACGAATCATAGTGCTGGTATTGAGCTATGTTTTGGTTCAGACCATCACGAGGTAGAGGGCAGACAAGCAGCAGAAAGTAATAAAAACAATCAGTTGAAAATGGAAATCAAAATCAATTAAAATCTCCGTTTTACCAAAAGAAATCGAGAATTGAAAGTTGAATCAACCTAAAACCGACTTCTGCCAGCCATGCCCATCTGTTTAACATTCAACTCCCCGTGCAAAAGAGATAACTTCGAATTAATCTGAAAATTATAATATTCTAGAAAAAACACTAAAAAATACCACGAGAAAGGGTAATGCTTGTAATGGCATTTGAAATGGTAAATGCACGACTAAGAGAGTAACCGGATCAATGAAACAAGTTACAGGTTGTCCTTTTCCTTTTGGGTCTTGAGAGAGACGAAATAAAAAAAAATCTCGGAATTCCGTTTGGCATTCTGTTGCAATCAGGGAAATGGAACGAAAATCAGTTTTGAAATTGAGAAAAAAATAATTTGAGCTTTAGGGAATCAAGTAGACACCTTGAGCAATGCTTGAGCTATCGCATTAGGAAAGTTAAAAATTAGTAAAAACGTCATTCAATAAAATGCATGGAGAAGGTGGCTATTACAATGTTCTGACGCTTACAACTAGGCGTGCACGCCATTGTAACAGGTCGTATATAGATTTTACGATATATCGCGATAGCATATTGTCTTTACTCTTATTACAACTACATTTCGCTTAAAAATATTTTTTTTGAACTTCGAATATTCATCCAAAAGTTTACTTAGATATAATGGTGAAGATAAGACTCTGTGCACATGAATGTACCTTGATTGCTGTGCCGTGCCTCGAGATAACATCTCGAGCTTTAAAGGTCGTTGGGACGAAAGATCATTTAGATCTTGAGAAAAATTGAGGAAGTAATTAGAAAATGGATTAGGCAAACCAAGAAGTAATGAATGGGGATACTTTTCTCCCAAAATACGGCGAACGTAGCGGATATTTTGCCGGAAAATACTTTGAATAGAAGATTTTGGGAGTTTTCTTCAATTTCCGAAGAGAAAAATATATTCAACATGACGACATTTGAGAAAAATAAACTAAAATAAGGTGGAAAGTCCAAAACAAAAAGCGAAAATGGCGATAACAAATAATTTTCTGTATTTTTATTTTGGATAAATTTAGGGCAAGAAAAAGCCAAAATTTGATATAAAATGTCGATTTCTGCCAAATTTTAGAAATTGAAGTTTAATATAGGACTAAAACAAGGGCGCATCACGGTCCATGACGCCCCGTACTTTCGCAATAAGTTTTGTAAATGCAATTGGTTGATTTCGACGGGGAGAAACGGACCACAGAAAAGGGGAGCTTCTGATCTCTTCGACTTCGGCGAGAGACTTTGCGAAACGAAGAGATTGCGAGGCAGAACAGTGCACGACGAAGGGAGAGGGTCCGAGAGATAAAATGTTTCGAAAATTTTATAAAAAAAGCGAAAAAATCTTTGAGAAATCTCGTATCTCGGGGAGTTCTTTCGCTTTTTTCGCTGCCCTCTCCCCATAAAACACGCTCTCTCGGGCCACTCATTAACGGTGAATGAATTAATCAAGAACACCCTGCCGATGTTCGCTTCTGGTTTATGATGTCCAAAGGCTGGGATTATTCGAATTATGGGAGTTATTTCAATTTATAGTTACATTATTCCTCCTGCATTACTTTAACACCGCTCTAATTGGAAAACACTATGGAAAAACAAAGTAAAATCAAAAGCACGCTGCTACCACGAGGCCTGCAATGCAGCGGGCCAATATACGCCCGCAGGGGAAATTGAATTAAGACCTGCAAATGTAAAATAAAACAAAATTAAGATGTAAAATGTAATCATTGCGGATTATTCAGCGATTTTGTGAGGGATAATCCACAAATTATCTAATGACCTGAGGCTGCATAGGCCCTGGGTGTTCCGTGGAATATAGTTTGAAGAGTAAAGTTTGGAAAAACTATGGAAATGGAAAAATAAAGTCATCAAAATGGAAAAAAATAGATAAAAATAAGGTAAATTGTGGTCGTAAAAAATTTAGTTCAGATCAAATACGGTAACATAGACATTATGAAGGCATAATAAAACCACTCTTGTAAGCCAAGGGTAACCGCAATGAGTCTTCTCACCCCATTTCCTTCAAAGCCAACCTAATGTTTAATTGTATACCAAGCCGAATATAAAAACGTAACCGAGTGCATTTTCGGTTCTTCCCCAAGTTTTTTACGAAATCTCTCAACCCTCAGCACCTTCGCTGTCTAGACAAAAAGTGGGGAAAAACTGGTCAGTTAATTTCGCCTTCCTTTCTTTGTCGGTCTCTTCGTTTTGTGCACTCTAACGGTAGATAATTCTTTCCATCGGACTTTTTAAGTGCATTCAGAGGGTATAAGATGAAGACTCAACAAGTTTAAATTAATGGAACGCTTATCTCATGCAATTTATGAAGGGATTTTGAGCATCTGGGAAGGGTAAGATAAAAATTTTTGAGTGATGGTTGTAAAGTATGAAAATATTGTTATAACTCGGGTTATTACTGTGTTGTCATCAAATTGCTTAACGTATTTTCGGATCATTTAGAGACTAAAATCTTTCACGTTTTCCTTCATAAAAAACCCGTATTTTACTTGTATTTTAGAAATTTCAAAGGGTAATTTTGATGGCAAATAAAAAATCACAGAGCAATACATCTAGCCGATTACAAAACATAAAACATTCAATCGCAAATCCAACTAAAAACCCTACTTTCTCAAGTTTTCTTATCTTTCCCATCCCCAAAAGTAATAAAACCAAAGATTTGGCGAATCACTTCCTCCCTAAAGTGCAACAATAACTTCTCGTTTCATCAGAGCGCCACCCAGGATGACCTGTTCCATCCCAGACAAAAAACTATTAAAGCCGTCGGAAAAAAACTCGCCGACTGACCACTCTGACGTCTTTTTTTAGTCAAAATCCCCACAGCCAGGGGGCGAAAAACGTCCCGTCTCCCCGGAACGTTTTTCGCACTCCTTTTGCTTCAGAGAATTCCACAAAAAAAGCGTTCGTATTACTATAGTCTCCAAATGTATATCCGCACTATTAGAAATGAAAGGGAAGGCGAACAAATGGATGTAAAAAAAATTAAAATAACGGTCGCCTACGACTCTCAACAGTATACACATGCCGTTCTCAAGATAAAAAGCACTTTATCACATCTGTTAAGCGAATGTAAAACAAACTATTTAATGTTTTATACTACACACGACACCCGTGGATTAATACCCAAGAAAACGATTTGGATAAAAGTTCATTGCCGCTATCGTATCATCACGACATAAGAACCCCTTTGTCTCCGCGGCAAGCAACCGTTCGTTGGCCAATACAACAGGGATCCCAAGAGTTTGAGCTAGTTGCGCCTTGTCTAAATTACCATTCAACTTGACTAATTCGTATGTTTCGGAGATAGTTTTAGGATCATCAGTTGACTTATCGGTAAGCTGGATGACTTCGACACCAGATGGGAATGAATGAAGGCTAAATTTCAGGATATAGACATATTACACCCAACCGAACCCAGTGAAATACAATAAATATAATTTCTTACCGTATTGGCATTCCCATAGACTCAAAAGACCGTGCTGCTCTTAGCAGATCTTCTGGAGAAATTAAGCGTGTCCCTCGGGCACGATTTACTCGACAGTAAGCTTCAGGTAACGTCATAGCTCCTCCTGATGTCTAAAACAAGAAAATAATAAAAATGTTTAGCAACACACTTTCAAGGGATCTAAAACAATCCCGCAAATCTCCTTTGCCAACAATTTAAAATAGCTTTGGCTGGAACCAGCAGTTTCTTTGGTCACGGGATCTTCCACACCAAGAGATAAGAGGTAGGACTTGAACTTGATTGTCTAAAAATATTTAATATAGAACAACGGCAAAGATTAATCCGAGAGATTGCATTGACGTCTATCCTTCCTAATTACAAAACAATTTTACTCAGAAAGATTGCCGTTTTATATCAGAACTTACTTCATCCTCAGCAAGTCCTTTAGCTCTCAATCTCTCGGTAATCTTCTTCGATAAAGTGACCATTTCTTTTGCATGGCCCATTAACACCTTCACATCTTCAAAGGACTAAAATTCAGTAAAAACAGAAGAATTGAATCATACCTGTTCAATAACCTGCTGATTCCTTTGATCATTCTGGACGATTCTCCTTTCAATACCTGAAATTCCAATTTGTCGACGTGGCTGAGGTGCTGGTGGCTGGCTTCCTACCAAATTTCCTTCTTCACGTCGTACGGGAGTTTCAGAAACAAACAAATTCTTCAATTTTCGCATTTTTGTCGTTTTTTTGACAAAAATTTTCCGAAAAAAATACAAAGAAACACTTGGCACATATTTTTATGTGTCAAATGTTCTATTTATAATTCGGCCAGATTTTGAGGATCCAAAGAGATCTCGTACCATTAAATGTGGTCCCCAAGCTCTAACACACACATTTGTGAGCTCTTTCATTTTATTCGAGCCGATTCTTACATTTTTGAATGCGTCCTTAGACGTAAATGTTATGGATAATGTTTGAAATCTCACGCTAATTAAATTACTGATGCTTCAGGTGATTGGAAACCCTTGTTTAACATGTTTTACAGCCACAATTTTTCTCATTAGACGGTTTACAGTTGTTTTATCGCGGGGTGTTTTGAATATAAAAACTGTTCGAAAAAGGGGGAAGGAAAGACGTTCGGGGAGGTGGAAAGAGTGGTGGAACGCGGTTGTTTGTTTGTTATTCGTTTGTCTGAGTCAGGTCCATTTGCTCAACGTGCCGTATTTTTGAATAAACTAGGCACATCCCCGAATATTCCATTTTTTCGGTGAAGTTTCGGAGTCGTCTATAAAATTCGTCATCATGAGATTTTTATTTTTTAGTTAAGTCTTGATGCCCTTGGTAGACCTAGCAGGTTTTTTTCTTCGTTGCTGGAGAGTTTCGAATGCTCTGAGATATTTTTCGAAAAATTGCAACTTTTGTTTGCCGATGATGATGACTTTTTTATATTGTTTTAGTTTTAATGACAGAAACCCGCAAGAAATCAGTTTTGGAACTAGAGAAAGTGACCCAGATCCTCGAAGAAGGCATTCCCGTCCGTCGAATCAAAAACAATAAAGTCGATGGGATTACAGTATTAGCTGTTGAAGGCGGAGCTCTCCTCAAATACAAGGCTTTCAGCTCGTTGATAAACAAAATCAGATTCAAATGCGCGCCCAAACAAAAGTTGGTGGATGTGGAGAATGTCATGGAGCTGAGAGAGGGCTACAATTCGGATGGTCTTCATGCTGCAGCCAAACATTTTAAGTTTCAACAGAGGTGTCCGGTAAGGAGGAAAATTTTTTTATCGAAACAAGTATAACATTGATTGGAATGGATTAGATTAGATAGACTAGGATGTAATCCGTGCTATAGATTTTCATTTTCAGGAATCAAATTGCTTTTCGATTATCTACAAACATCCAAAATTTGTCTGTAAATCCATTGACTTTTCTTGCGATCATAGTGAAAGTAAACAGTTATGGATAAATGCGTTCAGAGCTTTCTTGTGCCAACGACCCAAGGACCCAGTGACTTTTGATGAAAAACTTTGGCTCTCTAGAAATTTCAAGGAAGCGGACAGGAATAAAAATGGTGAGTTACAATAACTTAGAATACTTATGGTGCCATGACGGTTAACAGGCAAGTATTTTAGGTCAAATTGCCTTTAGTGAGCTCTGGCGACTTTTGAAACAGCTGAACCTTCAGATGAGCGAGGAATATGTCAAAGCGTTATATAAGGTAACATGGGTAACATGATTAACAGCATTGTTTATCTCATACTAAGTCAGAGAGTTTTTTGCCATGATTTATGGCCGTGTTGTGCACTAGACAGATTATTGTTAACGTTTATTACTCTCATATTTTACAAATTAAAAAAAATTTTAATATTATTTATCGATGGTTACTATCACGAATCTCTGATTATTATCCTTAACTTTTCAGCAAGTCCTTGAAACCAAGCAAAAAAGTAACAAAGCATTGGATGAGACCGAATTCTTTGAATTATTCCGGATTTTGACCGATTTACCGGAGTACCGAAATGCCCTGAGGCAAGCAAATCCAGATGGAGAAGAGAGTCTGAATGCAAAACAATTAAAGGAATTTTTGAAGAACGAACAAAAAGTGGGTAAAATACGAGGATTGACTTGTTTTGTTGGTTTTTTTCAGTTTGATGACATTGACGAGAGCAAAGCCTCAAATATCATCAAAAATTATGAAGTAAGAGAAGATACCGAAAATAAAGAGCCGGTGTTGACGATTAATGGTGGGTAAAGTAAATTATAAGACTTTTTGACTGTATTAGGCAATTTTATCTTGCTTCAACAGACTTGGTCATTCTTTGCGACATTAATTTACCTATTTTCTGATGATTTATACCGGAGCGCTATTGTTTTAGGATTCCGTCGCCTTTTGCAAAGTCGCTATGGCTTCATAATGAAACCAGGGCACGAGACGATATTCCAAGATATGGATCAGCCATTAAGTCATTACTTCGTCAACTCCAGTCATAACACTTACCTTACTGGTCTTCAAATGAGAGGAAACGCTACCGTAGAAGGGTATATCAGCGCTTTGAAGAAAGGAGCGAGATTGTTAGAGTGTAAGTGGCATTAGAAAAGATCTTGGGGAGTTTGGGTATTTTGGTGGCACTAAAATTGTATTGTTTTACTAAGGTATTAAATTCAAAATTTTTTTAGTAGACATATTTGATGGAGAACATGGAGAACCTCAAATCACCCACAAAAGGACTCTAATAGCCGCAATTAGTCTGAGGAATGCGGTAAAATGTATTGCCCAATATGCTTTTGAGACCAACCCGTACCCAGTTATATTAACCTTGGAGAATCATGCCGGCCATGCTCAACAAAAAGTTATGGCTGATATTTTTGAGGAGGTAAGATAATAATTTACGACTTTATAGTGTGACTTTGCAGATTCTCGGCGACAAGCTCTATTTACCCCCAGAAGACGCGGCTTCAAAGCCTCTACCATCTCCGGATCAACTGAAGAATAAAATTTTGTTGAGAGGAAAAACTATTCAAACTCCGACATCCAGTCCTGAAGAAGAAGAGCCAGAGTCACCAGATGAACAGAAACTTCCTAAATCTCCAATTCATCCATCTGTCGGACGATTAATCGCATTGCCATCAGTAAAATTGTCCAGCAACATCTATGCTGATGTACAAGATCGTAAGTTTTCGACTTTAAATGTCGTCTTTGGGGTTTTAAATATAAAGATTAGGATTCTTTGACTCCTAAAATACGACTTTAGATCCTCTGAATGGCTCCCCTTCTCTGTCCGAGAGCAAAGTTCACACTCTTTTGGAAGCCGGAGCTCCTCTCTCAACATACACTGCAAAGCGATTTGTCAAGTCGTATCCGAAGGGCATTCGACAAGACTCCTCGAATATGCATCCAGTAGCTTCATGGATCTGTGGAATTCAATCTGTAGCCATGAATCTGCAAACCACTGGAGAGGAAATGGATTTAGTTACTGGGATGTTTGCCATCAATGGAAATACTGGATATGTATTGAAACCACAACTCCTTTTAGATGGATTGGATCCGAGGGTGGAGAGTCAGAATAGATCTTACACAGTTTTGAGCTTGGGCGTCATTTGTGGTCAATATTTGCCCAAGGCAGAGCCTGGCCATGATATTGTAGATCCTTATGTGAGCGTGGAGGTGTTCGGAGTGCCTGGTGATGAGTGTAAAGCCAAAACAAGAGCTATTAGGAATAATGGCAAGTTCTTGGGGGGCAGAATTTTTATTGTTTTAGTGGAATGGCATATTGGTTTAGATGATCAAAGACATCAATCATAGTTTTAGAGGATTAATGGTGGTAAAGTGAAGAATCTATGTAGCGTTATGACTCTTCTTAGGAAATTTTGAGATTAAGACTTGTCTCAAAAAATTTTTTTCTTATATGATAGACATGGATAATATACATTGTTGCTGTTTTTCCAGGCTTCAACCCGGTTTGGAATGAGAACTTCACCCTCAAAATAAAATGTCCAGAGCTTGCGATTCTCAAATTTACCGTGAAAGATTTCGATTCCACCAGTTCAAATGATTTCGTCGGTGAATTTTCGATTCCAGTCTCAAGTGTTAGAGCTGGTAAGGCTAAAAAATATATGCCAAAAATATTTTAGGTTACTCTCACATCCGTTTGAACACCGGATTTGAACATTCTCCAGATGACGCGGCCTCAATTTTTGTTCGAATCGAGTTTGATCAAGAAAAATTTTGAGAATTAGTTGTTTAATTTTTTTGTTAAGATTTTTACTAACCCGTAAGTTGCTCATTGACAAGATTATATGTAAATTGGTTGTATTGGCTATGTTGTGCATGACCTCAGATTACAATAAATCGATAGTTTTTAGTGTAGAAAAATATATTATATCCTGATCGAAATATTTGAATCGTAACATATTCTTCTTTGCTAGGTTTTCTACATAGAATTACAAATGGGCAGTTGTAACGCGGAATTTCTCATCAAATTTTGCAGGTCCTTGAATGATCTCCTAAAAATTGAGATTCTTATTGTTAAAACTATCTGATTTTTAGCCCCGTATGGTATTCACAAACCAGATGCAAACCACCAACTTCCCTGGTTGGCATGGCGACAAAACACCGAAAACAAAAATTTCTGGTTCCGAAAATAAGCCGAAGCCCTATAAAGAATGGAGCAGGTGATATTGGGGCGTGAGAAGCCGAAGAATGGGAAAGGAAATGTGGGAATGGACTTGCCGATCGTCCACACCGAAGGAATGCGGCCGATTCTCAATTGGGTCGACAAAATCAGCGAGGACGAGGAGATTGGAGAACCGAACGGGTAAGATAAAAAATGGACCTCTCTGAAGAATTGAATGGTCATCAAATTTTTTTTAATCTTTTTGTCGATTTTCGAACGGCGTTTGAAGACAAAAGTAAAAAAAGTAATTGGGACGAGTTTAATTTTTTGATTATTAATTTTTTTCGTTTTTATTATTTATAAAACATCACTTTTCGAGCAAAAAAAAAAATACTGGACTTTGACGAATCCATAAATCCAACGATGATTTGTTTCGTGATTCCCAGACGGCGCGGGAACAGACTTTTTGATCCTTTTAATCAGTAAATCATCCAAATCTAAGGAAGTTGTTGCTCTGTCGTTGTTCCCGATCCAGAGTGTCTAAGCTCGATCGTTTCCCGAATCTCAAAAAGTTGTTGCTCATGGCAGAGGGGTCGGGTCGTTTGCCGAACCTCAGGAAGTTGGGTTCAGTGGCGTCGAGGCGGAACTCGGTGGCTCGTTTCCCGAAGCGCAAGAAATTTGGATCCGCGCCCGATTTCCCTGAAACTTGTCCGTTGCTAGTCCGGCGCTCCGACTCACCGAAACGCAGAAAATTGGCGCCGGCCGCGTTGGAGGCGGGAGCGGCGCGTTTTCCAAACCGCAAAAAGTTGGGCTCACTTCCTTTTTTGCCGAACTCTCCTGTAAGTTTGGCATTGATTAGACGTAGTAGAAATTAGTCATGTCCTATTTTTAACTCGAAGTTGCGGTTTTATGAATGTCACACGACAAACAGCTCCTTACTTTTCTGTGGTTTTGCATGCTGAACATCATCCATGAGCTCGTTGATCAGAGCTTGATCCATAACATCCAATTGACTGTAGAATCTGCAAAAAGCGTCTGTTCCCGAACATCCTTCCACTCCAATCTAAAATCGTTCCTTTTATTTTATACCAGCCCTTTATAATGCAAAATATAAAGTTCACTTATAGCAACATACTTTCACATAGATTACTGTAAGAATCCCAAGAAGGACCCCGGCTGCACCGTGCGGCGTCATCTTCCAAATGGCTTTGGAAGGGGATGAGCAAGTCTTTAAAATAGCACCCTTCTATTCTTAAATACCACTTATCGCCGCTAACCAAATTAAAGGCCAAGATTTGGGCTAATTATATAAATCTCGGCAGCTGAGCCAATTTTTATTCATATCGCGGCCCGAAATTTGTACAAGAACGGTTGCGTCATCAATCCTTGTGCAGACTATGATATCATCAGCACATGCTCTTTTGTTATATTTTCTATATTTTGGTAATGTTTTAGATGTCGGATAGGGATCTATGCGTTGGTCTTCAAACCCGATGGAACCCAGCTGTTGGCCGCTGCCGATAATCGAGTACTTGTTTATGATCCCAATGATGGGACTCTGGTGACGTCATTGAAAGGCAGGTTCATTTTTGTTGAAAGTTGAAATGCAAACATCATTGGTACGATTGTATTTTAAAACCTCTTCTTTAGGGCACAAAGACCTCGTCTATTGCCTCGCTTTCTCTTTCAATGGCGAGAAGTTTGCCTCGGGCTCTCTGGACAAGACTGTTATTGTATGGAATGATCAACACGAGGGATTACTCAAATATACGTAAGTCTACTATTTTTTGATCCTTTTTACTTATCGATTTTATTTTAATTTCAGACACAATGATTCCATCCAATCGTTGGCCTTCAGTCCCGTGGCCATGACTTTGTTGAGCTGTGCTGTCACTGATTTTGGGATTTGGAATCAAAATGATAAGAATGTCAGCAAGCAAAGAGTCAATGTCAAATGCACTTGTTGTGCATGGAGTTCGGATGGGCAATACTACGCAATTGGTTTCACGGATGGGACGGTTTCTATAAGGTCTATAACTGCGGCTACTGTAAGATCGGAAAAAATAGGTTACATTATTTTGATGGGTACTTTCAGACAGCCGAAGAGGCAAATAAAATTGAGCGAAGATCTGGTGAACCAATCTGGGATCTGAGTTTTGGATTAACCAGACAGAATAATCATACTTCTGAGATGCTGGCGGTAGTCGATTGGAATCAAAGTGTTGGATTTTACAGTTTTGATGGAAGAGCAGTAAGTCAGGTTCTGGCAGAATGTAATTTACCGTATTTTACATCATCAAAAATTATAAAATAATATTTTAGACTCATCGAGGAGACAAGATTCTTGCTTACGACGCTACACTTGTTGAATACTTTAACAACGGCCAATTCCTCCTTCTCGGAGGTTCAAATCACGCCATTTCCATTCATACTCGGGATGGGAATGAACTGGGAACGCTCGCTCAAGCCGATTCTTGGATTTGGACAGCAAAAGCTCGGCCGAATCAACCGGCCAACAATGTAAATATTGTCATGGCTTGTACGGATGGAACCCTGGCAAGCTATACGTTGATGTTTAGCACTGTTCATTCATTGCACAAGGATCTGTATGCCTATAGGGACATGCTGACAGATATTGTTGTTCAACATCTCGGACGGCAAAGAAGTATCCGAATTCGATGTAATAGTTTGGTAAGAAAAGTCGCGATCTATCACAATCGCCTGGCCGTTCAACTCAGTGACAAAATCCTAATTTATCGGCAAAGCTCGGGAGAGAAAGAAGGCGAACAAGTGGAATATAAATTAATGGATAGAATCAATCGAAATCTGGAGTGTTCGTTATTAGTTGTTACGGCACATCATTTGATATTATGTCAGGACAAGAGATTGCAATGTATTGATCATAAAGGGCAAAAACAGAGAGAATGGACGATGGAATCGATGATTAGGTACATCAAGGTTGTTGGAGGACCTCCAGGAAGAGAGGCGATTCTTTTGGGGTTAAGGAATGGAGTGGTAAGAGAGTTTGGGTTCTCTTTTTATCATTCTAGACAGGACTCTTATTTGTACTTACATTTTCCAGGTGAACAAGATTTTTGTCGACAACCCATTTCCGGTTGAAGTTGTTCGTCTTCGCCATCCAATCCGATGCCTTGATGTTTCATTATCAAAACGAAAATTGGCTGTTGTCGATGAGAACAATGTGTGTATGCTCTTCGATACAATCAGCAAAGAATTAATCTCGCAAGAGCCTAATGTGACAAGTGTTGCGTTCAATTCGGAGAATGAGGACCTCTTGTGTTATTCTGGCCAAAACTGTTTGTTTGTTAAGGCCAGGAACTTCACTCCTTATCAACAACGCATTGACGTGAGTTTGGCTTACTATAAATTTTATTAAAGTTATGTTCGGGAGATGGCTCAAGTTTGCACTTGGCATTTCAGGGATTTGTAGTGGGATTTACTGGTCGACGCTTTCATTGTCTCCATTCGTACTCGATGACTACGAATGAGTTGCCATTGACAAGCCAGCTACTTCAATATCTCGATGCCAAGGCTTTTGCGTAAGTAAAAGCTTTACTTTTGGCTAAATCACCTTTTTTTATATATCTTATCATAATTTTCAGCGATGCCTACGAACTCGCCTCTCTTGGCGTCACCGAAAAAGATTGGCAACTTCTTGGAATCGAAGCCTTGGAGAATATGGAGTTTGAAGTCGCTAAGAAAGCATTTCATCGCATCAAAGACAGTCGCTCTTTGCTTCTAATCAATGAGGTTGAGGACATGAAAACATGCGGGAAGTCCAGTGAATCCATTCGAGCTCATGTCTACGCTTTCAATCGGCGATTCCGCGAAGCCGCCAGAGTGCTTCAAGACAGTGGAGCCGAGCACAATGCTCTTGAGATGTTCGCTGACCTCCGAATGTTCGATCAAGCTCAAGAATTCCTTGCTACTGCTTCAAGTGAAACACAAAAATCGCTACTCAGGAAGAAAGCTGATTGGGCGACGGAAGCAAATGATCTGAAACTGGCTGCGGAAATGCTGATGGCCTCAGGGGATTATGACAAAGCCATCAAAATCATGATACAAAACGAATGGACCGACAAGATTTTACAAATGGCCACAAGATTAGACCGATCAGATGCTAACGTAATCAGGGAAATTGGAAATTATCTGGCCGATAAAGGAGAGTATACGATTGCTGCCGGTATGTTCGGGCAGATTGGAGACATACGATCCATCGCTATGATGCATGTCAAAGCTGAAAATTGGGAGGATGTAAGTTTAAATTTTCGAAGTTTATGAATATTATCGCCGAATTTCAAAATGAAATAAGTTTATTAGTTCTTACAAGATATAATAACAATTTAGTTTTATAAAGTCGCAGAGTATTTACTATCTAAACTATGACGTTTACCCACAGCTTCCGAACTTTTTAACACCTAAAACATAATATTCTACTCCGCTTACTCCCGTTATTAACCTGAAATTGCCCAAAAATTATTGTAAGCCCATTCTACTTCATGCTTTTGGCCTAACGTAACCCCCAAATTTTAAACCTAATCCATGTTTAACAAACGAGCTCCTGCCGGCCCCAAGGCTTCCAAGAGCCGATTTCTCCGTGCCACAAACGCGGGATCTCTTTCTGGCGCTTCCATGTACCACTCTTGTTCTTCATCCCAGTCCGAAGGTGGTGGTGTTCTCTTGAATCCGCCGCGTAGCATCACATCATGGGTCTTGTCCTCGTCCCATTCACTCTCGTCACTCTCCATTTCTTCTATATTCTTATATTCTTCTCTATATTCTTCCTCGTATTCTTCATATTCTTCTTCAAATTCTTCTTTATGTTCTTCTTCGTTTCTTCGTCCATTTCTTCCTCATCTTCTGCGTCATATCCCTTTTCCCCCACTGGGCTCTCTTTCCCCTGGTTCCGGTCTTGGCCAACCTCTACTTTATGAATTTCCTCAAGGCATTTTTTGTCCCCCGAGTCATCAAAAAGTTCACTATCTAACGCCAAATCACCAAAGGATGTAACTTTGGACCATAGCTCCCTCTCAGTAGAGTCAATTTCCCTCTCACCAAAACTTACCTTTCCTGGATCAGCCCCCTGATTTTCTAGCCCAGACCCACTAGCTAACTCTTTAGGACCGGTCCCTCTACCTCGAGTCTTTTTATCTGTTCCAGCCGTCCTTGCCTCCCATATAGTCCGCACTCCAACTCATCGTCAGAAGATCTTCCTCGCACATTCCCAAAAGTCATTCCTTGATTATTCAGCTTACCAATCAAGGAAACGGCCTTTCGTGGAGGCGTAAGAATGTGTCTTCTTTTAAGAGCGGACATTGTTGGGAGACCTGGACTGAACCGGAACAGCGGGACGTTTACCTTTGAATTCTTCAAGCTGGCGGATTCTTCACTGCGAGTGATGAGGAGGGCTCCTGAAAGTGTGAAATTAGTAATCTTACGCGGACTTGAAGTTAAAAAAATTGGAGAAATCGCGCAAAAGTTTAAATAATTTGGGAAGAAAGAGATTGATACCGGACACCAATCTTGTTTTGCATGGAATTAGCTAGTAAAACTGGCAGCAAGTGCCATCTTTTCCCTTCAATTTGCAGAAAATTTGCGTAATTGACTTGTTTTTGGAAATTGTGTAATCAAACGAGTGCCAGTGATTTTTAAAATTACTTCGAGGCGCAGAAAATGTTGATTTTTGTCTGGTTACAGTTCTGCATAGCTACAACGCAAGTTTTCTGTACTGATTAGGCCATTATGATTAACAAAAAAATGGGGCCAAGAATTCTGTTGAATTCCTCTAATTCTTTGCAAATTTCAGGCCTTTGCCGTCGTTGAACGTCATCCATCTTTGGCTACGGATGTCTACTTGCCGTATGCTAGATGGCTCTCCGAGAAAGACATGTTTGATGAAGCTCAAATTGGTGAGAATGTCATGTGTAATATTTTGAAGCTCATAATATTTTTTAGCGTACGTTAAGGCTGGGCATGATCAAGAAGCTTTTGAAGTTCTCAAAACATTGTCGGAGAAGGCGGTGGCCGAGCGTCGATATCTTGATGCCTCTTATTATTTTAGGCTAATGGGGAAGAATTTTATTGAGATGACTTCGAAGGAAGCGGGATTAAAAAAGAAAATCGAGGAATGCTTCCTCAAAGCTGATTTGTATTATGTCTACAACTCGGTTTTCAAATATGTGGTAAGTTTTAAATAAAAAACTTTAATAAGCTTTTTCTATAATTTAGTTGACCTTATTCTTCTTTCAGATTGAGCCATTCACCGAGAAAACCTTTGATGTGTTGTGTAATATGGCCAGATATCTGTTTTTATCTCCAAAAATGCCTGGAATATCCCAAGTCAACATCCTTTATACCTTGATCAAATTGAGTGTGCGGAATGAGAATTACAAAACGGCAAGAGAAGCGCTTGGTCAGTTGAGAATCTACAGGATTCCTGCCAGATTCCAGAATTCCATTGATATGTGGTCGATGGAAGTCAAATCCAAGCCATATTCAGATTCTGATGAGTTCATGCCAATGTGTTATAGGTGAGAAAAAACAATGCAGAAATTTGTTGTGGCGGTTATGATATAAAGATTACGGTAATTTTTAGTTGTGGAACGAGTAATCCAATCCTTGCCGGTCACCTTTGCACTCATTGTAATGCTCCATTTGTCTACTCGTTCCTTACTTTTGGTAAGTAATTAATGTTTTAAACCACTAAACAATATTTTGGGTATTTTTATATTATTTTAGAAGTCCTCCCAGTTCTAGAATTCAAGATTTCCTCGGATTTATCGATCAGCGAAGCCAAAGATCTTCTCAAAGCTGAATCACCGATTGATGAAGGTGATCAATACGTGAATGGTCTGCTGTCGGAATACCGTTCTCGAAACAAATCGGGCCTTCTTCAATTGGGACGACAAGATCTCACAAATTTGGCGTCAAATCTCACATTCGTGGCCGAATTTCCTGATCCAATTGGATGTAAATTTTATTTGAAAGTCATCCCTGAGATTCCAATATCTCAATGCGACGAGTGCAAAAAGGTAAGGGAGCACAAACCCTATTTTAAACTAAAATTTACAGCTCTTCCATGGAGACGATTACCAAATGGCAGTCCTCCAATCAGGAACCTGCCCCGTATGCCGATGTAAAGTTTGTCTATACGAGCCAGAATACGATGAAGATGATACGGAGACAAGTTAGATGCAAAGTAAAAAACCTTGCATAACTCCTCAATTTTTAGTGCAAAATTTCGCAACGGATGTAGCTTTAACGGGTTTAATAAAGCTAGAATATCGTCAGTACAGTACCTTTAAAATATTTTTACAGCAACTTCTCCTCATTTCCCGAGGAAATTTTGGTCAAAATCCCCCTTTTGTCACCGCACCGTGCAGTCAGTTTTTTGTTCTCATTTTCGGGACTGCACTGTGCACTCACTTTTCCCCACCAGCACTAAACGAAACGAACTCTCCCTTCCCCAAGATGTCGCATAAAATGCGGCGACAGGTTGTCGCTGCGACATAAAAAATCGCCGCGATTTTTGTTGTCGCCTTTCAAAGAGAGAGTGCTTTTTGTGGAGTCGGGAAAAAGAAAAAAGAGAAAAGAAAGAAAAGATCCTTGGTGTTTGAAAGTGGGTGATTGCGACATGCCTTTGCACAGTGCTGTCAGAAGAAACGAATTAATACTACTCGGCCCATAAAGTCCCGATAATTTTATCGCTGATGTCGCGCACGAAAATTGGAGTGCGGTCGCGGAAAAGTTCGTGTCGCTTGGGTAAAAACGGGAAATCGCCGCGACGCCCGCTAAAATTTGAGAAAAATGCACCGTGCAAAATTGTCGGGACTTTATGGCGCGAGTAGTACTGCAAAGGGCGAAAAATTGTTTCTTTGAGGATATTTGAGGGCTCCCCTCGTACCCGCACTGTTACAAAATTAAAATTTTTACCGAGATGTAATTTGTGATTCACAAAAATATTGATGGTAAAAATCATAAGGTTCGATAAATTGAAATAATACATGACTTTTGTTATGATCAAATTATTTGCTCCGTCATTTCCACTTGTTTCTTTTCCATTCCCCAATAATAGTGCCAAAGGATGAATGTGAAGAGCCAATTCATACCGACCCCAGTGCAATATGATACTAAAGCAATGCCAAGTTCCTGGTCAACTTCTCGAGTCAGGGCTTCCAACATTTTGGGGGCAATTGCCATGGTTAAGATCGCCATTCCAAGGACATAAGAGCTTTGCATAAAAAGAGCTGAAAATTGGATAACTAACAAAAAAATAAGTTATAAGTAATGGATAATATTGTTTCCGCTTGTTATATCAAAATCGTACCTGGCCACAGCAGCCAAACCGGTCTAGGAATGCAGCAGACACATGCCAGCAGTAAGCAAAGAGCGGCGGCGTGTTCTAAACACCAAGAACATCTCATGTAACCCCCATCAAGGTAGTTGGCCACACATTCTGTTGTCCCCAAAATTCGATGCATAAGTCCAAAGTCAAAGATGACAATATCACAAGCCAGGAATCGACTTCCAAGTGTAGCGTTTGCAGGCAAATTGGATCGACAATGAAAGACATTCGAGTAATTCCACCAGGAAAAGACGTGCTGAATAAAAAAAGCATCAAGTTATATTGTATTACATTGGGGAGAAACTGATGTTAAAGCTGTTATATCGCATACTTCGGCAATTTTTGCTTACCTGCATAAATGAAATAATTGTGACAAATAACTGCAGAAGGGCAAATATCGTGCACAACAGACGATTTGAGCATCTGATCCCAAAAATAGAAGTCTCAAACTCCTGAATTCGAATAAAATAAAAAATTCTCATGATGCTTTGCACAAGTTTCTTGACTGAACGATTCACGAGGGAGGAAAGTCAACACGTCTCCTTCAATTAACATGCCAAATCAGTTAGTGTGGCCAAAGATGAGACTTGCAGAAGATGTTTTAATTCTCTGAATGCGGTTAATTTGAGGTGTTGTGGGAAAACCTGTCGATCTTGGGCCACTTCACAGTAATTTTCAAACCTCGTGACCCTGATTCATGAGGTCATTGATGTGTCCGATGATACCGTAAGAAAATCGATCATTGTTTTACGATTTCCCCGATCGTTCCGTATATTATGCATGACAAGTTCTGATTTTATCTCCGATCGCAATGCGAGGTTTTGGACTGTCCCAGTTCCCGCACAAAACTACCCGTGTCACTTGAACAGACGATGGCCTTGCGAGGTCACCACTTTGTCAACCAATTCCACACCCTTCCCGTTTGCGTCCCGCCACGAAAATAAAGAAATGGCGGGTTCTCGAGATTCGACCTCCCCGGCGGAAAAAATTCCAGTGCGCGATGCTGGTGCGGGCCGAACATCCTGCACTCTTACTACATTAAAAAGCGCGCGGTTGCGGGATAGACGCGTCATTTTTGTCCTCAATATTTGCGTTTTTTGTGGGGTAATGTCTTTCGATTTTCAGTTCGTAAGACTCGAGGAAGTACAAGAAACACTCAAATTGGGTTCACAGTAAAAGCAGAACAATGTCTTCACCGAGAAAACGTAGAATCGACTCTGATGCCGAGTGCAAAACTCCAACCAAACTGAAGAGAGTAAGTAAAATATAAATTATTCATATTTTTATCTTCTCCTTTGCTTTGACGCTTTCACAGATTGGTTTTAGCGGGTACAGATGGTTAATTCTTCATTTAGGAGGAGTTGGAGGAACGACTAAACAATTCCATTAAGCGACGCGAGGCTGTTCTCAAGTTGGATTGGGCTGAACTCTCACAAGATTGCGATGGGACTGAAGTCGAAAGCAATGTTCATATTGAGATGAGTACTGAGGTCGAAGAAGAATCAGTTGGGGTCAGAACAAGATCAAGGAAGAATAGGACTCCCAAGCGAAATGCCGATGCTGGTAAACCAAAGTAAGCTTTGATTTACTTATCAAGATTTTAGGTATTCTTACAAGTTGCAGATCTCCGGTAAACTAATATCTGATTGTACTTTAGGTTCGAGAAAGTTTTGGATCTGACAACTGCAATGACCACCGTTTACGACGAAAGAATTCAAAAGCTAAAGAAGGATAAGCAACGAGCGGAAGGGGGCACTCCCCCTAGAACTTCTCGACATGCGAATAGAGGAAATGAAGATAGAAAAAGACAGCATTCAGTGAGCTCTGTTGCTACCAATGATCCAACGACTCCTGGTAGCTCTCGGCCAAGGAGAAAGAATGCTCGAGTTGAGGGGACTCCAAACGCAAGTTCCAGTCGTGCTAATTCGGCTGCTTCTTCCCCACGGACACCTAGGAATCTTTCTCAAAGGTAAATTAATGAAGTAGAGGTTTATGTGTTGAGCTTAGGCTTCGTTTGGAAGACACTATGAGTCCAAAGCCTAAGGATGACTATGTGGACCCCAAGCTCGGATGGTGCGAGGATGAGGTTACTTTAAAACGAAGAAGCAAGGTCAGTAGTACTTAGAGTTTGACGTTTTAAGCGCTTTTTGAGTCTTTATACAGTTGGGTTTAATTGCAGGAAATCGAGAAAGCCAAAGAAAAAGACGTTTATCAACGTTATTGCACTGAAGTCCAAAAGACCACCCGTCAATGTGGAATTCATCCGCGAACCCCCAACAAGTACATCAACTATTCTAGAAGAAATTGGGACGCTCAAATCCGTCAATGGAAACGTGCTCTCTACGCGTGGGCTGGTGAATCTTGTCCATCCTCGGTGAACACCTCCAGAGCTTCGTCGGTGTGCGAATTCCGCGAAAACGAGGAAGAGAATGCCCACAAGGAAGTCAAAAAAGCCATGAAGAAGACTTACGCCTCGGTTCTGGACAATCCCGACAACATGGCCTCTCTTCTTGGGCACTTCGACATGAACACTCGAACTCAAGTCACTCTCATGGCCGACGAGTCAACGTTAAAGGCAGCCAACCCCGCCACTAAGGGGCCAACTGACTTTAGCAACATGAAGGCGCAGTAAATTTAAATTTTGTAATATGTCCATCTTTCAATTATTCGTTCGTTTTGTGTTGTAAATTTAATAAGATATTGCCTTTAAAGAAATAAAGTCTGTTGATAACCAGCTAATTAACTTGGAATTTAAGCTGTCATTTGAGAAAATTTGCACGTTTTTTCAAGTGTAATATAAATTTTTTCTTTAAAATAATGGACGAAAAATGGGTTCATAGAGCGAGTTGGTAGTTGATACTATCGGAAACAACGCCAAGTCATTTCTGCGCATTTTACCGCGCAATCTCGCCATACTTACCAACCCTCTTTCTGCTTGGCCGCGTCCCACCACGAAGACCAATGCATTGCACGCGCGTTTCCTGGCCAAACGTTTCAGTTTACATTTTTCGCATTTTTTTCCAAATTCGATGTTTTGTTGAACACGGTGGGATTCTGGAGCCATCTACAACTCGACGCTCCGAATAAATGCGCCAAGAATGGTGGGAGTCGAATCGATTCTTGAGGTTCAGTTGGGCGACCGACTTTCCCGATTAAATTCTACGAATCAACATTACGTTCATGAGCCAAGTCCGAGTTCGTTCAACGTCAAGCCTAGAGTAAGTTCTCACACTATGTTTTTTATCTATTATTTTAGGAGAAACTCAAGGTTAGGCGTCCAGCAATAAAAGAATATAGTAGCAATTTGGAGGACGTCAAAATGCCAGAAGATTATTATGTCTTAACTGGAAACGAATTCGACACCTCAGAAAATTGTGTAGAATACGATGTTGAGGATGTGGTAAGTGTATTAGTTGTTAGTTCATTGTTTTTTAGGATGTGGAATGGCTCCGACTTGTAAATGATAAAAGGGCCAAGGACAAACTGAAACCATTGACGGAAGATGAGGTTGAAAAGGCGATTGACAGGTTCGAAAAGGCTTCCCATTTCCAGGTAAATATTTTTTTAAAGCTCTGCTGCATTTTGTCAGCTTTCTTTTTAGTTTAATTATTTAAGGCGCGTATTATTTAAGAAATCCAGGGTTTCTGCGAGGGAGTCCGAAAAAAGTAGAACGCACGTGCCTTATATTGATTTAGTTAATTTATTACGTAAAATTAATATGATTACTTCTAGAGCGAACATCGACCACCTCACGTCGACGACGATACTCCTTGTTGTATATGTAATGATGCCGAAGACGCAAATACAAATCAAATAATTTTTTGTGACATGTGCAATATTGCTGTTCATCAAGAATGCTATGGTGTGCCATACATCCCTGCGGGTCAGTGGTTGTGTCGAAAGTGTCAGTTATCTCCCTCTCAACCGGTTCGATGTGAGCTTTGTCCCTTCCCAGGTGGGGCTTTCAAGCAGACAGCAGATGGACAATGGGTTCATGTCGTCTGTGCTCTCTGGTTGAACGAAGTTCATTTTTCAAATGTGGTGTTTTTGGAACCAGTGGAAGGTGTCAAAAATTCATTGAAACGAAGGGCCAAATTAACTTGCCAGGTGTGTCGGATCAAGCATGGAGCTTGTCTGCAGTGCAGTAAGGTAGGATAATCAAAAAGTTTTAAATTAATTACTAAATTCATATCTAATGTCAATCTTCTGGTGTGTTATTATTATTATTAGCAGTGTTTGACTGACTGTTTTTAAATTCAGAAATGCTGCGTTCGACCATTCCATGTGACATGCGCATTATTCAGCGAGATGCTAATGGAAGTCAGACATTCGGAAAAAGCCGGCTCAGATGAAACCGTTGTAGATCGATTTGTGTATTGCCATCAGCATTCTGCCGCAAAGTAAGTGTTTATTTCCATTCTTGTTTATCTTTTAGGGCCAAGATTGATATCAGTTCATCGTCATTCAAACGATCGGTCTCTGAGAAGATGAAACGAGCAAGAAGAGCCCTCCAAAATTCATCCAAACAGATCGACAACGTTGTTTTACCGGTGGTGCCGAGGGGTCAGTTCGATGATATAAAATCAGAACTAAAAGTTGATCGACCAGAGGATTTGTTGAATTTTTGGTTCCTAAAAAGAAGGGCGAGATGTGGAGTGCCGTTATTACGAAGGCTACAAGTATATCACAACAAGAAACAAGTGGGACGACGGTCAGGCGACGGACTTCTGGATGAACTTGAGAGAGCTGGAAGGGATAGCAGCCAGTGGGATCAGTTATTAAGAACTGGAAAACTTAGGAATAACCTTGAAAAGCTCAGGTTGTTAATCGAAATGGTGAAGAAACGGGAGAAATTCAAATTGGAAATGGTAAGAGTTGATTTTATTGTTGAATTTTGACTATGCTTTACTTTATTATCCATGATTTTAGATACAAAATTATCGGA
The DNA here is from genome assembly GCA_025436335.1 of Bursaphelenchus mucronatus. NCBI lineage: Eukaryota > Metazoa > Nematoda > Chromadorea > Rhabditida > Aphelenchoididae > Bursaphelenchus > Bursaphelenchus mucronatus. The sequence continues at coordinate 7,996,376 of CM046356.1, forward strand.
ATATTGTGGAAAGCGCTCTGAAATCGAATAAGATCATTCTAGAGGAGACCCTGGAAAGGCTAGTTGGGAAAGATCATCTCCATGTTTTCACCCAGCCAGTAAATGAAGCAGAAGTTCCGGGATATTCGAATATAATCAAGAAACCCATTGACTTTGCGAAGATGTGTAAAAAACTGGAGAATGGTGACTACAGAAGAGTGGCAGACCTCAAAGCAGATTTCGATTTGATGATGAGTAATTGCGAGAGCTTTAACAGGAATAATGACCATTATCTCCGATATGGACAGATCATCAAGAGCTTAGGAGCGAAGATTCTAAAGGAAGCTGAAGCTGAGGAGGGATTAACGGCATCGGTAAGCTAGCTGGACTAATATCTTTTATATTGTAGGAATTTTGCCTAAAAGGGTTAATAATATTATATATGCTTAATTTCAGCCTAAAATTTTATGTGAACTTCCATTTTTGTTTCCTGAATGCAGTAAGAACGAGGATACGCAGATTCTAAAGCGAGCAAATTCCATTGCCGATATGACTAATTCGAAACCCTTGGGTAAGTAAATAATAGTTAATTGTTTTATTTTATTGAAATTTTAGAGCGAAGATCAAGCACAGCCTCAGTGAAAGGCTCTAGGAAGCCTTTGAATGGATTGAAACGAGGTGAGTGAGCCATAAGCGAAGTGCAGAGTCTGTTGAATGACCATGTGAATTATGAAAATTTCAGGTAGAGATACTAATCGAAAATCCCAGTCCAAGATTTTCGATTTCTTCAAGCCAGTGGTAACGCCGACAACGCCATCAACACCTCAGTCACCGCCACGCAAACGGTCAAGAAACCCATCTCCAGTAAAAAAGAGCAAACTTATCAGAACACGGCAGGATTATTTCACAGAAACGTCCTCAGATACGGCGGGAATGAGCACGGATGAAGATATTGGAGGAATGAGGAGTAGACTGCGGAGGAGGGATAGAAGTGGACGACAAAGCGAGAATGATAGTGGTAAGTATTTTATTTTGTATGGTTTAAGTTGTACTGGTGGTGACGTGGCCTTGCCATATTTTTTTTATTTCGTGAAAATCAAAGTTTGTAACGTCATCTTAAAATTTTTTGTTATAGTGGAAAACGGGACCTATTTCGTAGGTTACTTTCATAGCGCAGTGGTTTTTGGGAATTTTTACCAGTCCGAAAGACCCGAGTTCGATTCCCACCCCCTTGCAAATAAGCCGAGTTGTGTTGCGTTTGGTGCGTCACAACCATGCAAACGCAAGGGAAATTGAAATGAACTGCAGACAAGACTGTGCTCGACGATTTGGCATAGGCATCAATTCAGTGCTGACATTGTTTATATTTGAATTTTTGCTTATTTTGGGTTTTTTTTTTGGGGTGAAAAGCATATCAACAAAGGCGATGTTCCAGATGCGGTAAATGGAGCCGACTTCATGCACAATGACATTGTTTGGGCACCACTGGGCCGAGAAAAAATGGTCGGCCGCATCGTAAAACGGACTTTGGTCGAATTCGAGGAAGAAAAAGAGATACGAGACAAAATAAAACAACTCCGACCGTCCTCAGACCAGTCCATGGTCCCCATCCTCTTCTTTGACGCCAATTCCACCGTCCAATATGTTAATCATAACGATCTCAGCCACTGTGATGTCATGAAAACCCCCTCCGCCGACAATCAAACTCTTCTAGCTGCCTTCGGACGTGCCAAAGAGTACTGGGAGAAGACTATGAGGGACTGAAACACATTTTTGTATTGATTTGTGCCTTGGGACCACCATTCACTGTAAATTTCTTGTATTACGAATAGAAAAGAGTAGTGTATCACGTGGTGTCTGACCACATGATCTGTATAGGAACAGTTTTATTTTGTCCATTAATCATCAAATGCTGCCTTTAAAGTCGTAATTTTTTATTATTAATTGTATTTAAGTTTTAATAAGTGTAATATCTTTTTTTTCGTGCCCCTGAAGGGCATGACAATCTCGGTGTTTTGTTTCGCAAGTAGCTCGCAATCGTTTTTGGTCTAGATTTTTTTGTTGTTTTACACACCTTTTAACATTTTTAAATCTCTTAAAAATGCGTCGGCATCAGGTATCTCACTTAGTTTGTTCGAATTCCTCTCAAGAATTGTATTTTATATTGTACAGAGAATAAATTTCGTTTCATAAAACCTTTGGACTACTGTAAATTATACGTTGTTTTTGCTTTAGTAGTGAATATTCGAATGAGAAGACGACCACAAAAAATAAAAACCAGTAAGGTCAAAAACAATTTCCAACATAATAAATTTTATTTTAATACACGTTTTATGACTATATTCTACATTATTTACTCTACTTTCTGGCGAGGCGAGCCTAATTCTTCCCCTTGAAGACCTTGTTGATTTGATCCAAGCTGTCCAAAAGGTTTTCACAGAACTTGTTGGCGTCTCTTTGGTCCTAAATATCATTATAACTCATAAAGTATATTATTTTACCTTAAAAGTAGAGACCACAGCGCCTAGTTTTGTCTTCCCAACATTATATCCAATACCATAACCATTTCTGACGACAGCGCCAAATCCACCAAAAGCAATAGCTTCGGTTGACAAAGTTGAGGTAGACACTTCAAAACTATTCATATATTTATAGACATCAGAATTATAAAATTGAGGAATTGGGAGGTTGGAGCGTTCGGCAGTGATTTTGAGACCGAGAAGGTGACGATCGAAGCCTTGTCCTGTAAAAACAATAGTATAACCATACCAATCACGAAGATTGCATCTATACAACCCCATAAAATCTTATTTTCTCATAAAAAATCAAAGATTATATTACCCATGGCACCCAGCTTGACCAATTTTCCATGAATCTCCGAGCAATGCTTGAATCTTTCCAATAAAGCCTTTGAATCGTTGACCCCATTCTCAACAATATCTAAAACCGTCTCTTTCGTTGCCAAAGTCGCTGATCTAATGCATTCAGTTCTTCCCTTCTTGAATGCAGCTGTAGAGCAACTCTCATAGGTCGGACCAAACCTTTTTTGTGTTCGATAAAAGGCCAATTGAATGGCTAATTGCATTGTTGAGTCAGGGGAGATTCCAACTTTCTTGATTTCATCTCGAGTCAACGATGTGTATTCCGCAACCGCAAATTGGACCTCACTTGAGGCCTGGACGAATTTCTCTTGGGCCTGTTTGATGGTGGATTTGGCTGAGGCGGGTAGTTCCCAATCTGAAAATCCAAAATTAAAAACAAAATATAAAATCCTAACAAAAATCAGCAAAATTTTCAATGTACCATTAAGTCACTTAAAATAATATAATCCTTCTTTTCAAACTATCAAAATTTTTTAAAATCCTTACCCAACCTCTGAACTCTGTGATCGTCGCTCTGATCAGTTGGTCGATTTCCTGGATCAATCCAATTCATCTTCTGAACGTCCCGATAAGTCTCTTCCACCAATCTCAAAACCGCAACTCCATCTCCCCAAGAGTGTTCAAAATTAATCGTGGCTTGTCCATTTCCATCTACAATCATCTGGAAACACTTGTCGAACCATCGATTCCGCCCATCTTGGCCGCAAAGTAAATGATTTGCCAATTTTGAATGATCGGTGATCTTTTCTTCGTCCAAACAAAGGATAAATAGAGCATCATCGATAGACTTCAAACTTTGCTGATTCTTCACGGAAGAAGAGACAATCTCTTCCCTCGTTCTAGCCCAAGTGTCTCTATCTAGCGTCGTTAAACTTCCCAGACATTCATCTGCCTCTGGATGTTTATCCAGCCTAATAATTCTGGCCAAATCTGCATAAACTTCATCGGGCTTTCGAAGATTATAGTTAGAATCAAAGAGATTCACTTTGTAAAACACTCCATGGCGAACTACTACCATATGAAGAGGGCGTTCAGCTCGATGAAGTTGGTCTTTCCCCGGTTTTGGAATTCGATTTCCACCAAAGAGAGATGGATATTGGGACATGTCCAAGGGGAATGCTTGGAAGGCAACAGCGCCATACCAAGCCAGAGCCTCGGGGAATAGCCTGAAATGATCAAAATTACGTAAAATAGTAGCTAAAATCGACAAAAGAATAAAAATTTTAAATTAAACTTACTTCATTGTGTTGATAAACGTATTGCTCTTGCTCCACTTGGGTTTTACATGGTAAATCTCTGGCTCCAATTTATTCAAGTCCATAGCTTTCTTAAACCGTCCAGCAGCTATACTAATATAAGTAGCTCGAAGAAGCTAAATAATTTTCACAATGGAATAAATTAAAATCTCACCTGATCATTACATTCAGGTCTTGGATCCGGACTCATCATCATAAATGGATTATAATTGATCGGCACGGGCACTCTGGCCTTCAAGTACATGTCAAACCAAGGCTCAGAAATGTAAGACGTATGCGGATTTTGGTCGTCGTATTCTTTCAGCTTCGTTTGAAGGTCTACAACTAAGAAAAAAGCCAGTCCAAGTCTTACCAGTACGTTTGAGTAAGTCTTCGGAGACATCTCGAGCTTCTTTGATTTGTTCCGGGGTACAAACAGCTTCAACCGCATGAAGATAACGTTTTACTGAATCCTCAAGTTTTGGGATCGGTAATCGCCGAAGACTCTTTTGGAAATAGTAGGTCGGAAGCTTGCTCTGTTGGAGAAGCTGGTATTCATTGCTCTTGAAGAAGGCATCATCGTTATCGCGGGCCCCAAACTTTGAACTGGCTCGAAGGCTATAAGTGTATTTTTCGATGTAATAAATCTCATAGACATTACAAAAATGTTACTCGTAAGCATTACTGTGTTTTACTATCTCTGTGAATTATGAAAAGTCCCGTAAAAATTAGGTTTAATACAGAGATTTCGCTCATTTCGTAGAAACTCATGTGTAATATCGGAAAGTCGAGAGAAACTATAATCTCACGCCATTCAACTTGAGTACTACAATGCCTGTAGTACCTCAAATACATTGTCAAATAATTTACAATAAACTGGCATCGAAATTCTCTAAAACAATCAAAACAAGAAACATTCATAATGACTTACTTGACAGAGGAAGAAATACTTCGGATGAAGACTTTCTGAGGCAACATGCTACAGAAGTGACCGGACAAATATAATTCGCTGAAAGGACTTTGCACTCGACGACAAAAAAGATTTTCGCTACTGATAAAAACGAAGTGCCACGGATTTTATCGGAAATTTGTCACGAAATGTCAAAAGCGCTAAATGTTTCTCCAAAAATTTGTTTTTCTTTTGTGCTAAAATGCAACATTTGTTTGTTTAGAGCAGTTTTTTAAACGTGTATTACTTATAAATGTTTGCGAAAATCCATGACTAAGTCCGCTTCATCGTTATACCATACTGAATGTTGTTACTTTTCAGGTAAATCCTCCAAAAATGTCCGTTCTGGCGAGAGCGTCGTTGTCAAAGGCTTTTCTCAGTGCCTGCTCGCTGTCCTCGACTCCATCGTTTAATTATCCAGCTGTTGCAACCAAGGAAAAGAAGCCCCAGGCTCCTCCGGCTGGATTTCGGCCTCCAAGAGTTCTTTCGTTGTTGGTGAAAGATATCTACAAGCCGGGAATGAGTGTCGGTGAGGCTGGAAAGATGGCCAAAGAACGTTATCACTCATTGACTACGTCTGAACTTAAGGTAAGTTAATTTTTCACTGTTTTTTAAAGTTTAGATACCTGCAATCTTACGATTAGCTCGTTTAGGAGTATGAAAAGAGAATTGAAGAGATTGCTACTGAACGTCGCAAGGAGTTCGAAGCTTTGCCAGTCTCCGAACAGGAGAAGTTGTATGCGGATGCCAAAGAACGTCGTCAAAAACGCCGTGCACATGCTCACAGACAGCTTTTGCGCTCGTATAAGGCAGAAACCGGTCATCCAAAACAGCCTGCTAACCAGTACCTGGTGTACGTCAAGAAACAATTTGTTGAGCAGAAGCCAGCTCAAGCTGATTTGAAGGAGTTTATGGCTAAATGCGCTGCTGAGTGGAGAGGAATGAGCGAAAGTGAGAAGCAGGTAGGTAGATAGTAAATTAAAAAAACGTGCGCTGCAATTGAGCAGAAAATGGTCTGGATTTGTATGGGAAAGTTGTATCATGATTTTAAGATGTGTTTTGAACTTCTATTTTTTCGAACTTGGGGGTTCTTTAATTCTGAGACTATTTTGCATCACTCATGACATCACGTTTTGGTTTTTAGCCATACAAAGCGGAAGCTGACAAGACCCGCGATAAGTACCTTGAAGAACTGAAGGTCTGGAAATCTTCTCACACCAAGAAGGAATGGGAAGAATACAAACTGAAGCACAAGTAATCTCCTGTTCTCTAACCTCGAATGTACAGAATAAGGCCTTCGGTTGTGTTTGGTTTGTTTGTTTTGTGCAATTTGCAATCTCTATTAATGAACGACCGTTATTTGAAATATTGGTGATGACATTTCTATATATATATGATCTATTCCCCATACGATGTTGTTATGGGGGTTACTATAGTAGCCTCCAAATACGTGGGTATCTTTTAACATCCGGGTCAAATCCCAGCCGGATGTTTGAATTGAACCTCCACGTACTGTTCATCTTTTGCAGGGTTTTCCGGCTGTGGTATTGGTCCGTTCTGGAAGTTTTAAACCGGGTTTCCGGCTTGGCGGGAATCGGCTTTTACCTTGACAACAGCTCTGGGAAAGGATTCTCTTCGAAAATGGAATGCCAAATAAAGTTTTTTTAGGATTGCGTTGAGATCTCAAGAGTTCCAGAGGTTTCGGAAGTTGGGTTATGTAGGCGGTGGTGTCATCAAAGGCATTGAGGAAGTTGGGACATTCGTTAGAACAGTAGCGATTGTGCGCTGCCTTTTATGGACTAAAAGAGGTTTAAAATTATTGCCAATACCCTTTTAAAGTCCTCAGCGGTTAAATCGACAAATTTGTAGTACCATTTTAATGTGTTTGAAGCCATTGCTTTACAGTTTCAAAAAACGGCATAATAATCATATATATTCTCCATGAAGTTAATGTAATATTTTTTTGTCACTGAACCCTTGGTTTTCTGACAAACGACTAATTAAGTTTTTTTGTGGACAGGACGTGCATAAATTGTTTTCTTAGCCAAAAAAGGGAAGCGAACACTAAGACAATATCGAGTTACAGCCGGATATGTTGGGATCTGTTTGTTAGAAGCATGGTTAATATAAATTTCTGAGCAAAATATCGGATTACTCGCCATTTTTGGTCGCAGGACCTACTCCTTCTACTGTAGACTTCGGGGAAAGTTTGTTTTGAGATCAGTTTGATTGGCTTTAGCTAGCCGAAAAGCCAAGCTAACCAATTATTCCTTACAGTCCGATGTCTGGGTCAAAGAGAGTAGGAGGTTGGTGTGGATTTCAAATTTATTCCATGGTCTTTTGTCTCTGTGCAGCGAATTCGATGTTCCGGAGGTATCTGATGACATTACAGGCTTTTTTCCTTTCTATTTTTTTTGCAGAGAGAGATTAAGCAAAGCAGAGAGACGGGTAGAGAAAAAGGTTTAAATGGGATTGTACTTGAGGTCGGATGGTCATAGGCTCTCATTTTTGGTTGAAAAGTAACTGTTTTCAACATTGAGTGATTAGTTGGGCAATCTATGATCTTAGGATGCTATTACAATGGCTTGTAGTTGTGTCATTTTGTAGTTGTGTCATTTGTATTGTAGTTGTGTCATTTGTATTGTAGTAGTTGGCTCTAGCTCTTTTTTACACGAATTATTTTCTTTTGCATGACTTACAGAGTCTATCTATTTTGTTTTAATTGGCCCACTTTTTTAAAGATTAGAGGCATTTCTTTTATTACATAAGACATTAGATATTAATCACGCCCATTCTTCTTCCAAACGTACACAAACCTGCTTTATGGCCTTTCGGCTGCTGTCTGACAGAAGTTCAGATCGATTGGACCTATTTTTTGAGTGACCGGCACGGCTTCTCCCCCTCCGGCTGTTCATAAGTTGCAATGGGCGCCTCAACGAAAATGCGGCGCCTCAGGGCTTGCCCGGCCCCGCGATTGATAGGCTTTGACACGGACAGATGCTTGAACTTGGACTCTCAGGCACTGATCTGTTATTTTCTCCAAACTCTGATTTCGATGATTTAAGGGATGGGCCCCGTTTGGTCGATTTATTAATGTGTTTCTGGGCGTTGGAGAGGTGTCAAAGGAAAGGTGTGAACAAGTGGTGTTAAGAGTAATTGGGCCATTTTGAGAGTGTTGCGATTAAAAGTATTACAGGTATCTGTTTTAAGCAAAAAACAGCTGTATGAGAAGTTATGTTGAGCGAATCAGAAGCGTTTCAAAAATTGAGATTGCTTTGTTTATCGTTTCAAGTAAAACTCCAAGGTCCGACCCTAAGGCCTCTCTTAAATTTTGAATGTATATATACTGTATATGAACCACACGTTTATCCTTGTTTGCAAGAGCAGCCTGCAACGAACAGTCGGCCCATTACGTACATTTTCCTCTCTTGTTCGAAAAAATGCAGATTAAAAAGTCCAAAGGCTTCTAAATCAGCACCCTTTTTCGTGGCATTTTTTGTCATCTTCGTTTTGCATTAGAATTTTTGCAAAGCATTATGTCATGTCTCCATGACGTGAATGCCTACTGTACTTGCTCTTTATTTCTTGTTTTATCTAAAATTTAAATTTTCCGATAGTCCGATTAGAAAAAGATGACAAATATATACAATATAGAAATATAAATTACATTTGTGATTGTGTGTTCACAAGGTTTCTGTGGTTGGGTAGGTGAGCGAAAATGCCGAATGTGTGACATCAACAAAAGTAGTCATCTTTGGTCAATGTTGTTTGAGGTTGCATACTTTAGATTGAGGCTATACAAATGGTCGTATTGTAATTTTGACTGTAGACTTTGATAAAACTTGCAATTGTTATCCTATTTTTACATTCTATCTTTTATAATATGCATATAGCATGTTATTTTGGTTTACCTCTTCTCCATTTCTAAATCTCATCTATGATCTCCTTCGCTCAGTTGCCATGACTAATTTTGTGGATTCTCGTTTTCTCAAAAACTGAAATTATATCCGATTTCCTCCTTTTTTGGAGAAAAGGGCTTAAAAGCCAACTAAGAGGGAGAGGAATTACATTTTTAGATGGAAATAACTGTCATCCTCACTCAAAGAATAGACCTTATATTTAGTAGACAGATTGACGCAATGGAAGGCTTAGGGAGAAAGAAGATGCAGTCATTAAGACATGTGGAAGATTCCGGGATTTTATTTGTTATAGGGATTGGAGGCGATGAGGTATTTTGAACTGGGCAAAAAAATGGAATATTTTGGGCTAGAAGGGGCAGAAAGGAAAAGATGAAAACGCGTCATGTGGAATATATCGTGATGACTTTGAAATGAAAAATTTGGATATTTTTTAATAAGCAAGAAAGAAACCGGCCTATTTTCCAACACCAAAATTTTTCACTTTTTCAAAGTAAAATTTTCAATTGTACATCGTAATTTATATATTTCGATGACACTCAAGACAATTCAAAAACATTGTTTTTCTTCTTTTAAGTCATCATTTTAGCTCAAAATTCTAAAAAATGGTTGATTGTCACAACAAGTCCCGCTTCTCTCATCAGACGAGGAATTAATTGCCGGAGGGCCTAATTCCCTCCATTCTGACTAATTTCCCTCCCAACCCACTTATTGGCCTACTTTTTGGCCGAAAACCCCTCCGGCGTTTTCTCCCTTTCGCTTATCGGGGCCGTTTTTTCCTCCGCCCCATCCATGCCCTCAGGGCTCTCAATTCCGAAAATGGACCGCCATTTTCGGAGCCCTACCCATTTTTTGGTGGGGCCACAAAAAAGAAAAGGGGCGAGGGATAAATTCGACGCCTCTATTGTCTTTTTTCGCGCCCTTTACAAGCTCGGCCGCTCGGTCGTCCAATAGTTTGGCCATATCAACGCTGTCTATATTTGACTTTTTAAATGGTAACCTTTATGAATCTCTCAAGTTGCATCGTTTTTATATTTATGCTATTCAGAAATATTGCAAATATTTCTTGATGAAGTTTCAATGACCCCATGGAAAAAGTGATGTCATATGTTGAGTTTTCAATAGTCGTTGTATGGTGCTTAAAATTGTTTACTTCCTGTGAGAAAACAAGAGGATAAAAATGGATTTTTTGATTATTTTTGAGGGATTTTGCTGCAAATCTTGATTAATGTTTTCAAAGATTTATCGTGGATTCTGTAGCTGAATGAACTTTCTGAAAAAATTCCGAAAATAATTTAAACATAAAATTCCGAAGTTCTCAGGCATTTTCAACATTTACTCAGCGATTATGTAAGTCAACCTTGTAAAATACTCCATGAATTGTTAACTCCTACACATTTTCTTTTTTGCCCATCAAATCGATGGAGGACAAAAAGAATTGTAAATAACTTGCCCAATGTTATGACTTTGTTATGTCACTCTGCACTTTGCCGCTTATATTGTAAATCTAATTTGTTTTCGACGCTCCTCGGGGACGACCAAGTGTAGAATTCAATATTTTTAGTCAAACATGAGAGTAATTTATGATTTTCAGGTGTTACTTCAGAATTTTTGAATAATGTTCTTGAGAATTTGAGTGTTTTTGTTGTTGAGAGATAATGTTTGATGTGACAGGTGAATAAAACGTTTTTTGCGATTTTTTTGTGTTTTTGGCTCTCAATTTTTTCAATTTTTCAAACTTGAAAAAAAGACAGTAAGACTTAACTGAAAAAACGTTTGGTCATCATAATCTGGCAAATTAATAGGTATCAAAAAAGTCTCGAGAGTCTGCGACTTGAACGAACTTGTGCTTGCAAACATTATTTGTGGTTTCAAATTTGTCATGATTGATAAGTTAATGTAAAAAATGTCGACAACGGTTATTTTTGTCTTTTTTGTAAACATTTATCACCTCTTAAATTGCAGTAAAAACTTTGATGCCCTTCACTTTTAATCCACCAATACCCCTCATTTCCCACGGCATTCCTCTATTTTCACCATTTCTCCCCCTCATTCGCCATTTCCAAAGTTGATCAATTTAACTTGGCGGATCTTTTTTAATTTGAAGCCGCAAATAGAGCGAGGGTCCAGAAGAAGATAATTAGAGCCATTCTTCCTCTGAATGATGAGGAATTCTCTTTTTTTGGGGCTCATTTATATTATACTTGTGTTGACTGGAGGGGAAATATAATACTTGCCGGTTTTGGCGTGCCGACCATCGGCTCCTTTACGAGTATTACGAACAACATTTTCTATGGACACAAAAAAAGCTCATGCCAAATTATGACGTCATTTTTTTAAAAACAATGTTTATGCAAAAAAGTCTTTAAATTTGATTATCGAAAAAAGGTAAATTGGATCATTTTTAGGGGCGTCAGTCTGACGGATGCTTTCAATCCGACGTCAACTTGACGTCAAATTGCGTCAATTTGGCGTCATTTTGGCTAAATTGAAATTCAGACATACGAAGCTTTCAAGAGTTTTACATAGATTATATGAATACCGTTAAAATTAGCTATCATAAATACTTTTAATATTAGAAAATAATCCGCCTTTAATCATGTTTCTTTAGAAAATAAAGCTTTAAATGCGTAATTGTGCCAACTTTTTGTCAAAAAAATTCGTAATAAAAACGGATTTTTCTGAAAAAAATAATTTTTTGATTGTTCTTATTTTTGCAATAGGGCATTATGGAGACAAGATTTTCCAATATACAGTTCCGTCTTATTTTGTGCAAAAAACCTGTCATGATTACGCATTTTTTATTTAAATTTTATTCGAAACATCTCTGCGTACCTTTTGCTGACATTTGCACCTGAAATGCGGACACCCGTCCATTACGCAACCTCCTTTTTTGCACAAAATCCATTTTTAGCTCCGAAATTCTTGGCTTCATGCCCTGGGGGCATGCACCCGAAAAGAAGGAATTTTTGGAAACTTTACGCCACTGAAATGTGAGCAATATGTAAATGTAAATGTATATAATGTCGTTCCGAACAAACGGATTAAGAGTCCGCCCCCAGGCAAAAAAGAAAGTTTTCGGCCCGAAAAAATGAGACTTTTGGCCATTTCTCCGGCTTGCCCTCAGGGCATTTATGTTTCGTTTGTGCGGCTAGGAAGAGAAACGCATAAAGGAGTTATGGATGGGGGATTTGCAAGTGAGGGTGGGATAAGGGGGGATTTGGGCGGATTTTCGGCAAAAAATTATTTTTTTTAAAATATTTTTCGTATTTTTCATTTTGAGATGGCAGAGTTTTCCAAGAAATGAAATGTGTTTCTACTACGCCAAGCGTATTTTACAATCTTCTCTGTGTAACTTTCCTTTCTTCAAAAAGACCCAATTTTTGACTAAAATTTTCCGAAAGATCTCATAAATCCCTGAATTACATTTTCTATTGCACTCTATTTTTTATTATGTCCCGAGGCCCGGAATCCAGTCGAAAATCGGGGTTTTATGTGACCAATAAACCCGGTGAGAATGAGTTCAGTTATATTGTTCGGATTAAATCGTATGTCATCATAGGGCACTCGGACGAAAAAATTGATGTCGAAAGGGCGCTTTTGACAATACATTAGGCAATGTCGGATATCGGGTAAATTCGATTATTACTATTCAATTACATACACATCCAAAAAGTGGAACTTTTTTGTCATGTGGGAAAAGGCCCGAGCTTTCATAAAATAAAGTTTTAGCCGTATTTTACAGAATTATTATTTTTTAGCTTATTTTTGACGTATTTTTGCTGATTTTTCAAATTGTCAAAAGATTTGTGGCGCTCACCCAAAAATCTGGCAAGTAAAACGACTTGTGAGCTTGATTGGCCCAGGTTTGAATCCCACCTTTAGAAATTTACTTTTTCAGCCAAAAAATGATTTTATAAACGTCTTTTATCGTTTTAAATGACGAAATATGAAAGCCCATACATCAGTGTATCCACGCCGACCTCCAAAACGAATAATTTCCCAGAATTTTCCCCACATTTTCTATATTCACCCCTCTTTTGACTAGACTTGCCTCCCAAAAAACACGACATGTCATGCACGTTCTATATACACTTCCTCCATCCGATTCCCCTCAACTCATAAGTAATTACCCTCCGGGCATTTCTCTCCGCAAGCTCGTGTGATATTATTCATCGCATTATTTCATCGTTTCTTCAGAATAAAGAAGGGAATCCGGTGCCAAATCGCCGGAACTCGCCGAGAATCCCTCCCCAACTTACGCGGCGTACCCAAATTTTGGTGTTTTTTGGATGAACAAGTAAAGGGCCTCGGCCCCAAGGAAGAAAAGTGAACGTCGGCTTTGGAGTTTGGAAGTTAACAAGTGAGTTCTGAACCATTGCCTCAGGGCCAGGAGATTGGAAATTGGCTGAATAGAGAGGAAATTGGACTAGAATGGGGTTGGAAATAACTTTATGAGACGAAAAGGTCAAAAGTCGAGATTTTTTGGAAGCGCATGTTGTACTTGATGACTAAAGTAATATCAGCTAGAAATGAGCTTTATCTTAGTAGTTTCTTAGTCAGACTGCTAAATCATGCTATCAATTAAGCACTTAGCAGGAAAATTAGCCTGGTTTACTGATATGAGGAACGGATGTTATACTTGATGACTAAAGTAATATCAGATGGGACACAGCTAATATAGGTTTTAATTCAAATTCCAACTATTAATTGTAAGCTAAGCCCTTCACTACTCATTTAACTCTCTGAGAATGTTCCTTGGACAAATATATTAACTTGAGGAGCCGATATGACCCTTTATGACCTAAAATAACACAATCTCAATGTTTATCGAAATGTATACATACGTCTTTACTCAGCTCAACTTTTCAGACCTCCAAAATGGGCGACCTTTATGGCCCGGGCCATGGGAAGGCCTACGCGGGTGGGATGTACCCGAACATGAATTGTAATATGAGCCGACCGTTTATGGATCTGACAACGGAAGAGCAGAAATGCCTCGACGAACGGAAATACTGGTGTTTTTTATTGTCAAGGTAAACATTTTTGTTTTTCAAATTCTTCTTCTGTTTAGAGTAATTTTAAAAAAGTCATGGTGACATAAAAAATATGTCATCATGAGAAACATTTGGAAAAATGACAAAAACTAGCAGTTTAAGAGAATTTTAGGGAATTTTGGAGTCAGACTATTTATTTTTCCACTGCATATTTACATTTTCAGTATTGTAACCTTCTGCGTCAGCATGTTGTTGGTCGTATTATGGCGCATAATTACCCATCTCTGCTGTCAACCGCCCGAACGAGAGGTGGTTCCCGCCGCACCTCCCACCGAATATTTCAAAACCGGCTCCACTTCCGGCTCCATTGCCGGGCCACCTTTAACAAAAGCCGAATTAAATCGAGTGAATCCAAAAGAAGAACAAGTCCAGATCGGATGGATGACCGAAGCCAAAGATTGGGCCGGAGAATTGATCTCTGGCCAAAGTATGACCGGTAGAATATTGGTAGTTCTGGTGTTCTTGCTGAGCATTGGATCTTTGGTCATCTACTTCATTGACACATACAAAGACTCGTTCCACGTCGAGACTTGCATTCCCTGGTCCCAAAGTCCCACACAGCAGATCGATTTGGGCTTCAACATCTTCTTCTTGATCTACTTCTTCATCAGGGTAAGATTTAAGAACAAATTTGAATTCATCAAATTAATTTAAAAAATTTTACAATTTACAAAGATTCCAAAATTTCACACCGCGTTCTTCAGAAATAACCGCGTTATAAAGAATTTTTATTTTAATTTTTCAAAACAAATTTTGAATTTTGTCGTCTCAAAATTTCCGATTTTTTGGTCAAGAAATCTTATGCTTAATAAAAATTTACATTATTTTAGTTCATCGCCGCCTCGGATAAAGTGTGGTTTCTGTTGGATCGGTACAGTTTCGTGGACTATTTTACAATTCCGCCCAGTTTTGTCGCCATTTACCTTGAAAGAAATTGGATTGGTAAATTATTTTTTATTTTTTCTTTATTTGGAATTTTTTGCGTTCAATTTTATTTTATTTTTATTTCAGGCCTTCGTTTTCTCCGTGCTCTTCGATTGATGACCGTTCCAGACATCTTGCAATACTTGAATATCCTCAAAACATCATCATCCATACGGTTGACTCAGCTTTTGTCCATTTTTATCTCAACTTGTTTGGCTGGAGCTGGGGTTATCCATCTGGTACGTTGAAAACATTGTAGCGAAATTGGATTACGCATATATTTTTCAAACGGAAAGTGCGCAAGAGTATAGCCAGAAAACTCTTTTCGTCTTACCGTCTCTCATCATTTCCCACACTCTCTAAACGCGTAGCATTTCTCGGCTTTCTCTGCAAAAAGAAATCTAAATTGAATTGATTTCCAGTCTATTTAGAGTATGTAAGCAGAATTTGATCAAAATACGAACACTGCATCCCGAGAAATTTCTATTTTTATCAACCTTATTTTAGTTAGAAAACAGTGGCGATCCCTGGAAAGATTTTATGAATTCCCATCGAATCTCATATCCAGATTGCGTTTACTTTTTGTTGGTTACAATGTCCACTGTCGGCTACGGCGATATCTATTGTACGACCGTTTTGGGGAGAGGATTTATGGTCTTCTTCATTCTCGGAGGCTTGGTGAGTCAAAAATAATATAATTTTTGTTTCATTTAATTTGCTACTCTTAAATCATTGTAAATGACTCTGTTGTAGGCCATGTTTGCGAGTTATGTGCCAGAAATTGCGGATTTGATTGGAAATCGACAAAAATATGGGGGCGAATACAAAGGAGAGCACGGGAAGAGGTAATATAAGGTCGTATCTTAAGACCCGTGGCATTGTATCCGTAGTATTCTTTGCAGATATTAGAATCGGTTTGAAAGTGCCTGAAGTCTTTTTCGCATTTTAACTGAATTTTTTGTTTTCTTTTGTTCCGTGGATACATTTTATACGATGCAATATATTTTTGGAAAATTTTTTGTATAACTTATCTCCGCAGAATAACAGAAATTCATTTTTGCCTTTAAATAGACCAATTGGATGTGTCCTATTTTGCATTTTTCAAAATTTTTGATACGGGTGACATTTTATACGATAAAACTGTTTTGCTGTCTCAGCGTATAAAATGTCACCAACGCCATCATCCATAATTAAGATAATTTCTTGAAATTATTGTTCTAGACACATCGTCGTATGTGGTTACATTACCTACGAGTCCGTCTCTCATTTCCTCCAAGACTTTTTGCACGAAGATCGAGAAGATGTAGATGTGGAAGTCGTATTTCTCCATCGCGTCGTCCCTGATCTCGAATTGGAAGGTCTTTTCAAACGTCATTTCACAAAAGTCGAATTCTTTACGGGCACAGTGATGGATTCAATTGATTTATCAAGAGTCAAAGTTGACGAAGCGGACGCTTGTATTGTGCTGGCCAACAAATATAGCAGCGACCCCGATGCTGAGGATGCCGCAAATATCATGAGAGTGATTTCGATTAAGAATTATTCGTCAGACATCAGAGTTATCGTGCAATTAATGCAGTATCATAATAAGGTGAGATTTGAAAATTTTGAAATTTTTTTATAAAAATTTGGCGTAAAAGGCCATGATGTTGTTTTTACATAAATTTTGTTGGATGCGATTGCGTTATATCGCAGTTTCCTGCAGTTTTTGTTTATATAAAAAAGTTTTCCGAAGGTGGGATTTGAACCTGGACTAAGCAATGCTGCTTGATTAACTTTCGTTGCGCGCCACTAATTTTTGGCAGTTCCTAAAAATTAGATAAAATAGAAAGGAATTGGGGTAAATTACGATGTATCCAACAAAGTTAGATTTAAAAAATTAACTGCCATTTACTTTTAAATTCTTCGGCATTAAATTTTTATTAAACATGAAAAAAAATATTTTTTAATTTTGTATTTTAGGCATATCTTCTGAATATCCCCTCATGGGATTGGCGTCGCGGTGACGATGTGATCTGCTTAGCCGAGTTAAAGCTCGGTTTCATTGCTCAAAGTTGTTTGGCCCCCGGTTTTTCAACAATGATGGCCAATCTTTTTGCCATGAGATCTTTCAAAACGGTAAGTTTTGTACTGGTAATTGCTAGCCCTAAATGTCATCTAACCCTCGAATTTTCTGGCAGCTAACATCTTTTTTGACCGAATGCAATTTTTAATGGAATTTTTAAACAGTAGTGGTAAAAAAATGAAAAAATGTCCAGTCTCAAATTTCGAGAGCTCAAAAATTTGTCATCAATATTCCGTCCAATTGTCATAAAAATTGTCCGTCCTATAATTATTCAACATTGAATAGCAATTTCTTTGTCTATTTTTGAGCTCTTACGCAGTCCATCAATATGTACATGTTTTTATGTCTTTTTTTGATTTTCAGTCTCCAAATACCCCGGAATGGCTGAACGAATATCTTCGCGGTGCTGGGATGGAGATGTACACAGAGACCTTGTCCCCATCCACTGTTGGCCTAACATTTCCCGAAGCTGCCGAGTATGTTTTTAACAGTGCATGTGTAACCCATCTGTGTCAATATAATCTGATATTTGATATCTAAGAAGAGAGAAAGTGATGAGAAAAGAGACAAAAATAGAGTGAACTTGAATTTTTGAAGTCAGAAATGGCTAAAAGAAGGATTTTGTAAGGCAAAAAAAGATATGTTCTAAAATTTTTTAATGACTAAAACATTGCCCAAGGGATTTCTCTTAGATTTCATTGAAACTTGGCACAAATTTAGATTAGCATTTTCCAAAACCAGCACCAGATTTTAGGCCGCGTTTTGCAGAAAGATTCCAAGATTCTTAGATCGGAAATAGTCAAAAAATTAATTTTTTTTTTTGATTTTCGGTATTTCTGCCCAATTTAAAAACTTTTTGAGTGAAAAATCGGTTCATTATGGCGAACCGATACTTTAGTTATATAAAAATCGCAAGGAGCATGTCTTTTTAATGTTTGATGCTCAAATAGTTGAATTCCTAAGTGTTTTCCCACCGGCCGTCTCTTATTTTTTTTGGGCCGCCAATGTTATGAATGAAAAGAACTCTTTTGGAATTTATTTGGCCGTAGAAATGTGGCCATTTTTTGCTAAAAGTTTTTCGAATGACGTGACACAAAAGGGAGAGAGAAAAAATGGGAAGAAAAGTGTGTGGACGTCATTTAATGTCAAGTTCTATAAACAACACACAGTAGGCCTGCAAAACCCTGCAAAAAAACGTAAAAAAATCCTTATTGTAGGTTGCCGCTGAATAAAATGTTATTTTTGCTTAAAATTGACCATGATGACTCCAAGAATCATTTTTATATCCAAAAGGTTCTAAAAAGCCCTATTTTGCGGTGAGAATGCAACTGATTAACCCCACTCTAACCTGTCCGTCAAGTCCTCCGAATTTGAACTGAAATACGATTGTCGCAATGATTTTAGTCCAAGCATACCCCCGACTGGCTAAGTCTTTACTTATGCGGTGCGGGAATGGAGATGTACACGGACACTTTGTCCCATTCATTTGTGGGAATGAGTTTCCCCGAAGCCGCGTTGTAAGTGTTTGGGGGAACTTTCAAGTTTTAAAATTAAAATGACGTCATAGACATAATTCATCCGTAAACAGTCGAGATTTCACAGAATTTTGGGGAAAATCAACAAAAATTATATTGCACTGGATCAAAGGTTTTGAAAATAAAACAAGATAATAGTTCAATATAAATAATGTCTATTGTTTGATCTAAGATGCCTATTATTACTTAATCTACCATAAACCATCAAAAAATAGCAAGAAATCATGAAATTATGAGAAAAATCATCAAGAAATTATATTACACTAGGTCAACAGATATCGAAGCAAACAAGAAAGCTGTTATAATCTAAAATTTAGGTTGCTATTCAATCGATTGGGTCTACTGCTACTTGCCATTGAATTGAAGGACGATGAGAAAAAGGAATGCAACATTGCCATCAACCCGGGTCCCGCAACGATAATTCAGCCTCAAACTCAAGGATTTTTCATCGCCCAAAGCGCGGATGAGGTCAAACGGTAAGAGACTTTAATCCAAAACATACCTAACTTGCATTTTAACGTATTAATTCCCAATATATTCTTTGAATTCCATCTTTTTGTTATCAAAAATACCCTAAAACTATTTTTTCAACAAAAATTAGTTTTTAAAGTGATTTTGCATATTTTTGCAGAGCTTTTTACTGGTGCAAACAGTGCCACGAAGACGTTTTGGACGTGGCTTTGATCAAAAAATGCAAATGCAAAAACCTTTCGCTGTTCCGAAAAGGCGGAAAACCCGTGCAATTAATGAAGAGAGGTAATGTCGGTATGTGATTTTGCTTTTTTGTGGCTTCTTCTATCTTCTATAACAATGTAAAGACCTTCTCTATGGTCTAGAGATCTCTTATCCAGACATTTACAATACAAAATTCGCAAACAAACTCGGCTTGGACATTGACTTAGACATTGTGGTAGATATTGTGACTAACATTGTGTTCGAAATTGGGGTTGACGTTAAAATAATTCTAGCCCAGTCTTGTATGAGTTCCAATACAGTTTAGTAGTAAAATTGGTCAAGATCTACAAGAAAATGAAGAGTTGGTTCTAATTTAGACCTTATTTTAGCCTCAACTACCGTAAATAACCCTCACCTCACAGTGCCTAAAGGTCCAATGATAAACAATGGATTTGTGAGCCGAGAGAATCCCGAGATCATCAATCTGAACCCATCACCAAATGCCAAGGCCACTATCATCAACTTCGATAATCGAATTGATATCGGATCTTTTGAACAACAAGATATGAAGTACGATAGTACTGGAATGTTCCATTGGTGTCCGTCCAGAACGATTGAAGAGTGCATTCTGGACAGATCTCAGGCAGCCATGACTGTTCTCAATGGTCATGTTGTCGTTTGCTTGTTCGCGGATAAAGACTCGCCATTGATTGGGTTGAGGAACTTCATCATGCCATTGAGGTGGGTTATCTTATGTTATAAAGGCCTAGCGACGATGATTTGATAGATTTTGATCTATTGGTTAGCTCAGAAAAAATACAGACGCATCGAACTGCAACGATGCGATTTGCAACGAGATAAGTCTATAAAATCGTTCGTTGAGACGGGTCTTATTGTATCCGCGACCTATCAGCACCTAGCGAAATTCAGAATTCCTTTTGTGTCAATTAAAATAATGACGTCATTATTTTTTCTCTTCAGAGCTTCGAACTTCCATTATCACGAACTCAAGCATGTTGTGATCGTTGGAGATGCTGAATATCTGAAGCACGAATGGAAGACCCTCCACAACCTTCCCAAGATCTCGATTCTCAATGGCAACCCTCTATCTCGGGCTGATCTTCGAGCAGTTAACATTAATTTATGTGACATGTGTGTTATTGTTTCTGCTCGCATCCCAAATCCAAACGAAGATCCTACATTGGCTGATAAGGTAAATTAAACTGGCTACTAGATCGAGTACTACTTTCGAATATCAAATTCTATATTATTTTATATTAATTTATATTACTTTAGGAAGCAATTTTGGCCTCATTGAACATCAAAGCGATGCAATTCGATGATACCCTCGGGTTTGGCCAACGATCTGGAATTTCGCCATTGGGCTCTCCTGGCCTGCCTTTGGCCAAACGAGGAGCCAGAAGTGGTACGAATGTACCAATGATCACAGAATTAGTCAACGATTCCAACGTTCAATTTCTGGATCAAGATGATGACGACGATCCAGACACGGAACTCTATCTGACACAACCATTTGCTTGCGGAACAGCCTTCGCTATCTCGGTTTTGGATTCGTTGATGAGCACGGTGAGTAGATTTGAATAATATAATATAAATTTATATTATCCGTCTCCTTTAACAGCAAGTAATACATCGAATTTCAGACCTATTTCAATGACTCTGCCCTTACATTGATCCGAACGCTAGTTACTGGAGGTGCCACTCCAGAACTGGAACTGATTTTGGCCGAGGGTGCTGGTCTTCGTGGAGGTTACAGTACCCAAGAAACCTTGTCCAATCGGGATCGTTGCCGGATTTCGCAAATCAATCTGGCCGATCATCCTTATGATGGAATTGTTGTAAGTTTTTGATGTTATAATTGAGATTAATTAGATTTTTAA
This sequence comes from Bursaphelenchus mucronatus, assembly GCA_025436335.1. NCBI lineage: Eukaryota > Metazoa > Nematoda > Chromadorea > Rhabditida > Aphelenchoididae > Bursaphelenchus > Bursaphelenchus mucronatus. The sequence goes on from CM046356.1 coordinate 8,017,495, forward strand.
ACAAAAATTTTATTTTGATTATATTGTAGTAGATTAAATCGCTGTCTTTTTAAGTCTGGCTCAACGTACGGTGAAATGTTCAGTGTAGCGTTGAAAAAGAACGGCCAACTGTGCGTTGGACTGTATCGATTGCATGATCAAGCATCGCCTGAGAGCAATAAACGATATGTGATTACAAATCCACCAGCTGAACTCCGATTACTTGCCAGTGACAATGTAAGGCTTTTGGTTATTATTTGTTCATATATGCCTTGCGTTTAAAGGTTTTATTATCTTTCAAAGAAAACTTGAGCCATTAAACATACACATTAGGCAAAACATTATCTTATCCATGATGTCTAATATCATGTAAAATATTTCAGGTCTACGTCCTCGAACAATTCGACCCCGGGTTGGAATACGAACCCATGGACCGAATGATGATGTCCTAGATGATACACAGATTAACTTATCGCCATCAAACCTCTGAATCAAGTGCCATTTCGTGCCCATCAAGGCTATTGTATACATATTATAAGTGTATATTTTAATACTCTTGCTCATTCCTCAACTCTTCTACGCCTTCTATAATCTCTGTACATGGTGTAGAAGTAGTTTAGGACTTACTTTAACTGGAATTACTGGTGCTCTTCGATTAGCGATCTTTTTATTTGTTGTTTTTATATTTTTGGAATTTTATGGAGATACTCAAGGATTTTTAGTTTTAAATCTTATGTTGGTATAGTTACAAGATTATTTAAATTAAAACGGTCAAGATTAAATTTTGTCATAACTTTTTCAAGCCCATTAGACGACAAACACCTAAAAAATCACCGAAAAATTACAGTAAGATTAAGATTTTGGGGATTCACCTCAATCTCTCCCTCTCTTTCTCTCTGCTATCGTATGACCAGGAATCCGTGAAAAATGACCCGCTACGTGAATTGCGTCCTTCGGCGTTCTTTTTCCTCTACAAAATCCTTTGCAAAAGGAGAGCGATCGCATTGATCAAGGGGCAATCAAGCCTAATGGAGGCCTGGTCAACTGCGGTGTAACAATAAGTTAACATTTAGTAATGTCGACGATGAAAAAGTTCACTTAAGGAGATTACCTGGAGCGATGAACATTCTATACGCTTTTCATGGCCAATAAGGACACAATAAGATCAAAAGACCTCCCTCTCCGAAATACTATATAAGTCAGCTTGAGTTTACCACTGGATCGATCCTCCGAGGTTTACACCTGGAGTTTAATTTTTAGTCACAGTGAGATTCGAAGCCAAGACCTCTGTGACCATACACTTACGAGTCGGGTCTTGCAATTTACCTTACCTTGTACATGATATGATGCCCAGGGGTAGAGAACGCAATCGAGTACTGCCAACTGCCTTCAGTAAGCTAGTTCGCGTATGTACTGGGGCTTTATTCCAATTTGGGATTTGCATATTACACTTTATGTGGGGTTTCCAATTCAAATTCCCAAAACACGCAGTAGGCGCTCGTGTCCCACCACGAAAACAAACAAAGTCGTCTTTTCTTATTTTTTTTCTCACTTTCATGTTCGTCCTTTGCGTTCGTTTTTCCGCACTTTTTCCTTATCTCGAGATCTTTGTCAGTTTTGATTACAATTTCGATACGTTCCGTCAATATTGCACTGGGTCCACGTGAGGTTAGGTTGTTACCCAATTCATCGCCTCTTTTTTATCTTATTCTAACTGCCGAAGGTCCTTTGAAAGCTGCTGGCCGGTCTCGTGGCCCTGCGTTCAGAAAAAGGTCTCAAACAGAGAGGGGAGAGAGTGAATTTATACTTGACATTACTCGTTTTCTTTAAAACCTCTTAATTTGCAGCCAGTTGCAGTTACGTCAGGCTGGACTTCGATTTCAATGTTCTTGCTAGGCTTTTTTCGACGCTTTGACCTTTTCGAAGTCAGCATAAAGAGTGGTTTTTTGTAGGATTCTCGCCAAGGAGTTTTATTTTTGTGGTTTAGTTCGGTTTTGTCGAATTAGAAATCGGTTAGTGTTCGTGATTGTTTTTCCTGCACATTTTGACTTTGTTTTTGCTGTCATAATGTAATTTCCGTTTTGATTCTTTTGTTTTGGGCGTGTTTTACATATTTTTATATTACACTTGATATCTTTCATAAATATTTACTTTTTAGCAGTTTTTGTACTCGAAATGGCTCCACCAACATTCGCTGATCTCGGAAAGTCCGCTCGTGATGTCTTCGGAAAGGGATACAGTAAGTTATTTGCCATTTTTGTTCTTTTCTTTTAGTTCCTTACAAAATATTACTCTGGCAAAAGTAACCCAAAATTTTTACAGACCATGGTTTGGTGAAGCTCGACACTACCACCAGGGGCAATGACAACGGAACTGTTGAATTCAAGACCTCTGCCACTCACAATCTCACCTCCGAGCAATTGGCCGGTACTGTTGATATCAAATTCAAGGTCCCGGAACGCGGTGTGACCATCACCGAAAAGTTGAACACCTCCGGATCGTTGTCCACCGTCCTTGAAGTGAATGATCAGTTCGCTCGCAATTTGAAGGTCACTTTGGACTCGGTTTACGTTCCCAACACCGGAAAGAGAGACGCTACTTTGAAGTCCGAGTGGTTCAATGACGCCGCTAGAGTAAGTGTAAATCAGTTTAATATCACAAATTGAGTTTGAGTGTTTTTTGTTTTTAAAGTGGGAATTTATGAAGTTTTATTTATAATTTTATTTTGGATAGTATAATTGATGAAGTATAATATAAATTATGCCTTTATTTCAGGTTAATATCAACCTCGGTTTGATCGGAGGCCCAGTTGCCCTCATTTCTGGAGTTGTTGGACAAAATGGATGGTTGGCCGGAGCGCAAGGACGCTTTGATGTCTCCACCAATGAACTGAAGAACACCTCGGTCGCGTTCGGATACCAGCACCAAAACTACACCATCCACTCCTTCTGCAATGACGGCAAAGAGTTCGGCGGATCCCTTTACCACCGTGTCCACAAGAATGTTGAACTCGGCGCCCAACTTGGCTGGACCAACGGCGAAGAGAAGGTCCGTTATGCTCTCGGATCTACCTACAAGATCAGCCCCGAGCTTCTGCTCCGCGCCAAGGTCGACAACAAGGCTGTGGTTGGATTGGCCGCCACTCATGCTCTCGGCCCCAACGTGAAGGCCTCCATCTCCACTCAGTTCGGCCTCACCACCGCCAACTCCCAGAACAAACTTGGCGTCGGTATTGAGTACACCCCCTAAGGCATTAAGAATCAGTCACTAGAGAGTAATTAACGAGATTCTTCCCTCGAGGATCTTCTCTGTTTCCTTGTTTATTTGTCGCTTAAAATAAATTAGTGATCACATTTGTACTTGGACCATCAAACTTTAGTTTATATTACATATAGTAACATTTCAAATGATCTAACTAGCATACAAAACCATTTATTGCGGCCTTTAGAGAATTTACAAATTAATTACGAAGAGCAATATCGAATATTTTGCACTGAAACCCGATCATTTAAAAGACATTTCTCTAGTAAAATATAACATCTCGCTGGTGCGGCGGAAGACGGAATGAACGCGCAATGGCTACCGAGTTTACAATAAATACAAAGCTGTTTTGAACTCAATTTAGCGAATATCCAAACAAAAAAATTCTTGACGGGAGAATGGCACTAAAAATAAAAATACGAAAGCCGGCTGTACAATGGATAAAATTAGGCAAAATTAATGTAATTTACATGGTCAAAGACAACATACGATGAGAGAGGAGATCTGCGGAAACAAAGTGATTTACAAAAGGGTCAAACAAGCGGGAGAAAAAAATTTTCGGATATTATTTTAGGTAGTTTAATATCAGAAAATGTCAAAACTCAGGTCAAGACAAGTATTTTGGGGATTTGAAGGTACTTTAGAGAGTAATTTAGTGGATACAAGTAACTGATTAAGCAGTGATGGGCTGGGTGTGTTCTACTTTTCCATTTTCGGATGATTCCTCCGATTTTTTCACGTCTGAATCATTGAGCTCCAGAGCATCAGATTGAACATCTGCTTCGGTCTCATCATCTGTCAAGTCGTCTCTCTCATCGTCGTCATCTACATCGGAGTTGGCATTGAGAGCAGCTTGCAAGGCGTCAATTCTTCGCAGAGCCAAAGTCAGATCTGAGGTGGTCTGAGCATGTTCTGACTGGACTTGATCGATTTCGTCGCGCTAAAAAAATTGAAAATTAGCTAAGAGCCCTCCGGAATACTTCATAAAGTCCCCTTCCATAACCTTAAATTAGTCATATTCACTAATTTTACAAAAAAATTAAATTATACTAGACGTCCGTCTAGTATAATATAAAATTTTCCTTATTTTCCCCACAAATATTTTCTAAACTATAACTTACAGCTTTCTTGTACCTGCTAGCCACTTCCTCTTCCCTCTTTCTCAATTCTCTGTTGGCTTCGGCTTCATTTGAAAGCTCCCTTTTATATTTCACAACCATATCCTGTTGTTTAACCAAGGTCCTCTGCAATTCGCCCAACTGATCCTCCAATCTATCTACTTCATCTTGGAGTCTATTCGATGATGATTCAAACTTCACTTTCTCGGCTCTTTCAAATTCAATTCTCGACTTCAAATCGACCAAAGAACGTTCGAGAACAGTGACTTTATGGGCTTCAACATAGTGGGTTTTAAGGTAAGCGACTTGACTCTGGGCTTCAGCCAGCTGTTGAGTGAGGTCTTGTTTGTTGGACTCCAATTCCGCGATCATTTGGGCTTTCTGGCTGATGAGGCGCGAATCATTTTCCGTTTGGAGAACGGCGTTTCTATAATCTCTCAAGACGGAATTCAGTTGTTCTTCAAGATCTTTGGAGGTTGATACAGCCGCAGCTTTATCCGAGAGGAGGTCACGGACACGATCTTCTAGGGACTTCTTGGCTTGGCGGAGGTTTTCAATCTGAAATAAGATCGTCAGAAAAATAAAGAAATTATTGCATTCCTGTCTATTACATGAAAAGAATACCCTTCTAAACGGACCGTCGCACTGTAATCTGTCTTATTCTCTTTAAAAATCCCCAAGAATTTTCCACGTACAAAAAATCATCTAAAATAATATCCTATTTTTTTAAATAAAGTAATTATTTTATTTTCCCAGTAGAAATTGAAGATGAGACTCATTTCTATAGCGAGACAATCGTCTAAACTGCTTTTCCCACCCAAAAATACACCATTCTTACCTCAGAATTAAGCTCAGCCAGCTCATTTTCCAACGAGTACTTGGACCTGACCGCGGACATCTTTGCTTCCTCCGCCTCTTCCAATTGAAGCCTCAACTTCCTGATCAACGGAGCCTTGTCACCCTTCTGTCTCTCCATCGCCAACAAATTCTGAGTATCTTTCAACAACGCCGCCGTCTTTTTGAATTCTCTTTTATAATTGTTTGATCCCACGGTCTCATAAGAATATTGAGATTGGGTCTCAAACTGACGACTTCTCTGTTCTAGGAGCTTCATTTGTCTTTGCAAGTTATTATTGGCTTCTGTGAGATCGGCGAGTTGTTCTTCATAGGTTCGGACCTATAATTTTTGTCATTGATAATATAATCGAAAAATAAAGTTGAGAAAACCAACGAAATTTTACAAAAAAAGACCATAAATATTGTCTTAAAATTTAATGGGGGTCTTTTGACTCATAAATATTGTCAATATTATCTTACCCTTCTTTGATGTTGGGCCCTGAGTTCGTTAAGCTCTTCTTCTCTGGTTTCGGACTCCCTGACATTATCGCTCCTCATTCTATCCATATTCAAATTGAGCCTAGTCACATTTTGTTCCAGTAGCTCGTTCTTATTGACCATTTCATCCAACTCATCCTCCAATTCCGAAACTTTCTGCTCCAAATCCCGTTTCGATTTTTTTAAGAGCGATAGCTCCGATTCTGAGGCCGTTCTTCCCTGATCATCGGCAATCTCACTCAGCTCACGCTTCGTTCTGGTCATTTGAGTTCGAAGTTCGGAGTTTTGCTCTCTGATTTCCTGCAAAAACGATTCATTTATCTTATCCTTCACACTCGAATCAAGGTTAATGTGAATTGATGCCTTACATGTAGTTCGGACGATTTTTTGTTCAAACTCGCGCTCACTTCTTTGAGTTCTTGCTCCACTCTGCTCTTCTCAGCCTCCAATCGGTTGATCCGCTCTTGGAAAACGCTAATTTCATCGTCAACACTGAAAACATTGGGTTAATCTCATGGATAATATAAATTTAATACTCTCGGTGATAAAAAACATTCAAATGGATTCAAAATCCGATCCGGAGATCCCAGCACGAGGTTTTCGGTAAGATGAAATGCTAATCTAGGGCTGTTCGGGAAGTAAATAGGAGGGGTATTGTAGTAGACTCACTTTGATCCCTTTTTCTCCAGCACTTCGTTCCTGGCTCGAAGGTTCTCAATCTCCTCTTTGAAATCGTTGAGGTTCTCGGTCAGTTTCTGAATTTTCATTCGCTGCGATGTGTCCTGCTCTCGCAGTCGGTCCAATTCACAAGCAAGACCGGGGTCCGGTGAAGGCTGAAGAATATAAATAAAACCCGTAAAACATAATAAACTGAAACAAAGCTATTCCCAAAACTTCCTACGCTACACGGTAAACATCGTAATCGAGCTAGACACACAAACTTCTCGGTAAAAAGCCTTACAGATTCATCCACAATCCGAACCGATCGCTGAGAGTTAGATCGCAGGCTCAAAAAAGATCTCTTGGGAGATCCCTTCAATAAATTTCGGAATACCATGCTTGCATTAGCTACTCGAGACTTCACAGAAGCTCGTCCCGGATTTTCCTCCATCAATTTTGGAATCAAAATGCCAAAGAAATGATTTTCGTGGCAAAGTGAACAAATTTGCGCAAAAAATATTGATTTTTCGAAAAAGTTTTACAAGTTTTGGCTCGATTCAGTAAGGCAATCCTGTATAATTAGTCATGCTAGACATTGTTCCCCTCGAATTATTACAAACTTCCCGCTCAAAACATTAAAATTATATTATAATTGTTACTATCAGATGATCTAACAAAAATTATAATAATAGTAAAAAGTGTTATGCTTACCTTCTTTGCGGACCACTCATAGTCGCCAGACATGACTTTCTCGCGTTTCTCATCTTCGGATTCTGAAAGAAAAACGAATTATTCATGAGGGATCTGATGAATAAGATTTCCCCAAGTTTAGCTAGAGACGTTACCGTTTATGGTTGGCCTAATCGAATTTGAATACCGATTCTCGGCCATAAAGCCAAATCCAGAGCGTTTTTGGTAAAAAACGAACTCTCGGACTGGCCTCGCCATTGTTTTTATATAGCACTAGGTATCCCTTTGAAAAAACCGTATTTTAGGTCTTAATTACAGTAATATTTAATCAGTTTTAGTAGTCTAAAGGTGACTAACTGCAGAGTTAGAATTAAAGTTAGCTCGGTTCCGCTCTGATAACCACCTGAAATGGTGTTAATTCAGACCTCGCCACGTCCGGGATTCAAGGTTGTCGGGCGTCGAAACCCAAAGGCAAAAGGCGGCTTTCCCTTTCCTCCTCCCAAGGTGTGCGCAAGAGATTTCCGAATCCGGTTGCGCGACAAAACCTGAATCTAAATATATTTATGAATTGCGTAAGAAGAAACTAAATTTACCCGGGCCCCGATTAGAGGCGGATTATCAAATTAATTTGCAATTGCAATTTGATTAATCGAAAATGGATATTTTTAATATTCGAATCCCCGAATTTCATCCGACAGACTAATTAATTGTAAGTTAATTGTAAAGAGGGAGGTTCCACGCCGGATTATTAGGCAGATAAAATTTGAATTCTTCAAAACTGTAATCTACAGTTTGCAAAGAAAGCTATAGGCAATACAGTAACCTCTTGTCAGCAAAAAGACACTAGCGGACTATATACTTAGTAAATTTTTATATTCCGCCAATCACACTGATCCTTGTCGTACCTTGTTTACACAACACATAATCCAATCCGAGGGGGTTTAACACCTGAACTTGCTCATGAAGGAACTGTTGACTCAGCCGACTCAGCAGATCCTCATCGTATTTTAATCGTTTCACCGAGTCTGGACTGAAGACTTGAGGCGATGGAAGGTCCATCGAGCTTTGGTTGAGGTCTGAAGAGGAGTGGGTTGAGGTTGGGGGCGATTGACATTCTTCTTTCGAGCATTCGGCCGCTCTTTTTCGACTCCTCCGTTCTGTTTCCTCATTCAGAACCTGATTGTAGACCTCAGGGTGTTTGTCTCTCAAATGCCGACCCGCCACAGTCGTCGACGGTGGCCATGTATAGGTTGCGGTGCATAATCCAACGTCACATTTGTAGACATTCAGCTCCCTTTGAACCTTGAAATGTCGCCAGATCGAGTGCCGTCCGTGGAACTTGGACTCCGCTGGCGATTTTGTATTGGATTGGGCGTTCAACTGTTGTGGTGGGGTTGGGGGAGAGGTGAGTTGCTGATTGAGTTGTTGGAAAAGGAACGGGAAGTTGAGGAGGTTAGCTGGAGGAAGGAAACTGAGTGGGTTGGCCTCGAAATTGGCCGAATCGGGAGTGTTCAGTGAGTTGAGGAAGAGATGGGGAGTCATCAGATTGCGCAACTCTTCCGAGTCCATCATTCTGCGCCTTCAATCGGCATGATTAATATTGTTTTAGGGAGAAAATTTCACGAAATTGAAAGATACATGTAGTATGGGCTACAGTAAGATTTTACAGGGTGGCGTGAGACAACACAAGCTCTAATGAGCCGATATATAGTAAAATATGGAAGTAAAGGGACATTAACATGTTAAATTTGCAAGAATATCAAATTTAAGTCATCTTAAATTAGGTCAAGTAGGTTTAACCGGAATCTAGTGCAAAATCAGTGGCCAAGACGTCCTATTCCCGGATTATTAACTAAAACAAATCAAGGGATAATCAGCCGACTTTATAAACGCTTACAAACCCATCAGAACTTGTTATAAAGACCAATAAATTCCAAAAGATCAGAGAAACCCGAAAAGATCACAGCGAACGGAGAGAGATGCGACCACTTTTTTGGGTATGAAAAAATGACCGAGAAATGACTCGTTTTTTCCCAATGTAGCAAACAGTTGTGCCCCGAGGGCAAAATGCAGACCGAGGCTTTTGAAGGGAGAAGGGCCGATGAGTTGGTATTATGAATATTGTGGGAATGGGATGTGATTATTGTTTTAAATTAAACATAACGACTCCCGAACTGGAACAGTCATGATGGGAAATTTTTTGAGAGACATGACCCCTAAGGGCCTAAAAACTTACAAAAATAAAAAAAAATGGGGAAAAAAAGGAAAAAATCAAAGAATTTCGTTTTCAAAACATTAGCACGTGCTTAAAAGGTAAACAAAGGATAATCAGGTAGTAAAAAGTATAAATAGCTGTAGTTTTACATTTTTAGCAACCAAAATAACCATTAATCCATCCAATTACACCTAGTATAATATCAGCTTTACAGAATGCTTTAGAGAATCATATGAGTTCCGGATTACATTACAAACTTTACACAATGACTCCACTAATACGTCGGTCATAAAAAGTTTTAGTTGTACTGTAAGAACTAGCAATACAGTAACTTTGATCTTGCAACAGTGCATTCAAGAAAAATCAAAGACTAAGATACGGGAAATCCCCTCAAAGTAATCGCTAATACAGTAAAGTATGGGTATAATAAAGGTGTAATCGGCATGGCCGACCTCGAACACATGTGGAAAGTGTAAATGTAAATCCGTCGATATCCAAAAACGTTTCCGAAAGAGGGGCGGGGCCGCGACAGCCGGATATGTGGAAGATCTGGCGTCGTATGTTTACAGATTACACCTGGGAGTCATTGCTGATGACGTCCCATGACGACTCAGATCGCGGGCGTGGAGGATTCTTGGCCCGGATAAAGATTAGCCCGCACTACTGTTTAAGGACTACTGTTTACTTCGGCCTTTGTCTCTTCCTTTTCGAATTGTAAACAGCGGTCAAGAGAGAGAGGGGTTTCGCGGAACTTTTCAGATCATCCCCGCAGGTGTTGTTGACTGTCAGAGAGTGAGGGGGAAGGGGATATGAGGAATGGACCGTCACAAGAAACATTCGGGACAATAACAACATGATAAGATAAATAATACGTCTTATTTTTGATGTTGTCCAAGCAAGTAGTCTGGAACTCTTAGATCGGGGTTTAAATGCAACTTTGAGAGATACAGAAAGATAGTTAGTCGGTTTACATCTTGAATGACTTGTCCAGTTTAATATGTTGATGTCGTTCGCTAAATGGAAGGTTTCTCGACCATTATCCCGTTATACGATACAATATGGTGTCTTCTGCCCTCACAAGGACTTGAGATGGCAAACCGTGTGTTTAGAAGCCTTTTTCCTTAAGATATACCACTATGTTATCAATGATGACAAAGGCGCCAAAAAAGTTTAGATTCGACTCATATACAACCCAAAGGGTAATCTAATGAAAAGAATACCATAACCAGAGAATTCACAATCTAATTAAACCAATAATCCCGTCCCGTCCCCGCTTTACATCCGGATATCCAGCGATTAACAAAAGAAATCTGTGGAAATCTCGGAAAACGACCAAAACACTGTACGTTTCCCAAATCCACGCCCCCACGGGCCCTTATGGTACCGTAGGGGATCCCGTCGAAGAACGGCGGATGTCACGCGGGCCCAGATCATCCGGCCCTGAGGCCATTTTCCCCCTTTTTTGGCGGGGATTCCCAAATGGCATCGCGCAAAACAAGAGATTTACCTGAGGGCTTTGTTTTAACGAATGTTTACATGGACTCCGGATGTGGTCGAGGGAGATAAGCACCGCGACTTCGCGGCTTAAAAGGCCCCATAAACATGGCATTTCGAGGGTTATAACACTGTGGGATCAGACCTCGTGTTCCGCATGATTTTGGATTTAATGTAAGGTTTTTTGAAGTAGAAATCACAAGTTTCAAAAAGCCAAAAACACAAGTAAAATGCGATATATCAACCGCTCTTTACCCTTGACATCAGCACCTATTTTTCCTCCCTACATCTTATGTCTAGTACAATATAAAACTGCCGCCTAGCTATCCGACCGTAATTTGTACTCATCAAGAACCAATTTCGCGGGTCCAAAATATAACTTGATACTCGCTTGAGTCTCGCTAAAATCACCAATTACCTTACAATTTTGGCCTACTAAACTGATTAAATCCCCGGTCCTCCTCCCCCCGCTGCAGAAGATGTAATCCCCGTCTGTAAACCCTTCAAAGAACATACGGCTAAATGGGGATATCATTAAATCGTTAATTGACTTAATCAGAGAGCCAAAAATATCCGCAAAAGATTTGCGGGAATTTTGCTTGCGGCCATGTGGAAATGAGACGTTTTACGAAATGAATTAATCATAATAGAGCTGTCCAGAAGTAGAGATTTACGTGCAGGATGTACGAGTTTTTGTAGGAAGTGGTGATGTTAGAGGAAATGGATCAGTATTGAGGTCTCCTAGCTGACCAGAACATTAGCCCTTGATATACATCATGATCTCGATATCAAATTTAAAATTTTGTTATACAAAAGCAACTTCTAAAAAACACTGGTAAGAAAATAAAGAGTACATGCGACATAAAGCTCCGATTAATAATTTTCGACGTTCATTTACTTTGATTTTCTACTGTAACATCCGAAAATCGTCAAAACTGCGAAAGACCTTACTCAGATTTGTCAAATTTCTCGTCCCAAAAGTCAATGTGACCCCAGTATTGTTTGTAAATTCCACAATACCAAATTACCAGCCCTTAGACATTCGAAATTACACCCAAAAACAACAGTAAATCCTCGGAAATCCGAAACAAAGACCATAAATGGCAAGTAGAATACAAATATCTCCCCCATTTCCTTGTATTTACCTTTACCATCCAACATCCGCCCCGTTATATACCGGTGGATGGGCTAAGCTATGCCCAGAACCGGCAGATAATCAGTGGGATGTAAATACGAGATCCGAATAGAAGTGTAACGTCCGAAAAATATGTAAATATCAACGACTCGACGCCTCCTTGCCAAGTAATCTCCTAGCGCGTAGTCTCAAACAAGCATGACCCACAGATAGCAGGATAATCCTCGTGTGGCCTACGGTATTGTTTGCGTACATTGTTCCTCTGGAATCGGGAAAGGCCCTAAGGCGGAAATCCCGGACTCAATTCACGTGAATCTTTGTGTATCCGAATACAGTGCGTATGATAAGCCGGATAAGGAGGGGGGATATAAACAAGCCCACTGGGCCCGCGCTCCGCAGCCTGATGGTAAACAGGCTGCGTGTGGGATGCCGAGATACGGGGAAGAAGATGGAGATCTACTGTACCTCTCTTCTCTTTGTCAAGGATGTTATGCAAATTTACGTAGGCGATAACTGGGTCATATGGGGATGCTATGTTCTATATACGACTTTACCGTGAGAAAGACTGCGATTTTGACAGTTCTCACCACTATTCAAATTTTTATTGTTATCAAGTATGTAACTCGTGGAATCAAGAAGTCATAAATCCGAAACTTTGATCAAATGAAGATCAAAGCTTATTAATTTTTAACTCTTCCTTTGCAAAGGCCGTCGAGAATCTGAGGTCGAAGGTTCTCATCGAATATCTCGGCTGCCGTCGCAAAGCAATAGCCAAATTTTTGGGGATTGCTAAATGCACTAAAAAAAATTCGTGCAACACTCTTTATGTAAGTGATCAGCAAATTCCATCATCCTAACTGTCTTGTCCACATTACTTTCTCCGTTTATATCGACCACATTATTTTATCGCAAGCTCTTGCACTTTTAAGCCCTATTATAACTACTCGCAGATACCTTGATGTCTCATCGCCCTCGACTCTGACAATCTTGTAATTCCCTGATGCAGTCAGTTGTAATTATAATCCCATTACACACTGAACTTTACTCTGGAGATGATGCAAAACGCAGAGAGGGGGGATATAAATGGACGTAGTATAGATCCGAAGAGGTTGGAGGACGGAGGAGTTCATGACGAAGATGAATCTAATCGCGTCAATGAACTTTAAAAGAGGGTGGCCAAGGATCGGATCTCTCGAATAATATCAATGTTTGTGAGTGATGTCAGACAGAGGATACGAAGGTCTAGCGCTTACTTCATAATAAGAAACGGGAAGTTGTCATCAGACGCAAAACATGTTGACAACTGGGCATTAGGGGAAAATTTGGGAAATATATGAGAAATGGGGAAGCAAAGCATGATTCAGAAGGAATTCTCTCAGGGGGAGGAAATTGGCATAGATAAAGATTGCAATTTTGTAATGCATCGGCGAGATTTTTAGCTCGCGCTTTGCAGAAACCTCCGAGATTTCGAGTCTAAATCAGGGAAAGACGGTAAAACACCTGCACTCAAAATTATCGTAGGAAACACGTAGAGATCGTGTTTCAAAAATTAAAGTAGCCCTCTGCTCCCTTCTATAAAACATACTTTTAAAATTACTTTGCCAGTCCGTTTTACAGAGACTTGACGGTAATATTCGTTACAAAGTCCTCTGCAAAAAGTGGTCCCATCAATTTCGCTGATCCAATTACAATTACACCCCCATCCCTTTTCCTGCACCTGTCCTGAACATGACTTTTTCCCCGCCTTCCATTTACTAATTACTCCTTTATTCGAAATCCCCAATCCCCATTTTTTAATCGAAATCGAATTATGTTACAGTATGCCGTCGATTAAACTGTCATTCTTTTGGGCCACTAATCCCTCCGATCCCGCGGAATCTGACCCCTTTAAGAATTTTGTGCACTCAGGGTTTTAATTAACTCATTAATTGCACGGTGCTAATCACTCCAATTAGTGTGAATCCCCGTTTTTTTCAAATTGCCCGAGGGGATTAGCCGGGAAAATTTACAAATTTAGAAAATTTATGCAAAAAAGAATGCTAAAAAGTTGTGATTAATTCGATTAATGAGAGGAGTTGCGTCAATCCGAACGTATTTTTGGGCCTTCAGACAGCTGTGAGAAGGATAAGATTAGAGCGAATTCCGGATAACTCTAGAAGAAATAATTGAAAATTGGTCTGGAATCTGGAGTGGGGAATCAATTAGGACGAATTAGTAAAAGTTACATTACAATTAAAACAATTTTTTGGAATTTTTAGGGAAAATTTTTTAAAAAATCGCAAAGTAAACGTTAGGAAAGCGAAGAATATATTTCGAACTTGGCCCAAATTCAGATCACAATTTTTTGAGAAATACTTATAAATTGTTACCTGCGTTTTGCAGAAACAACCGAAATTTTTTGAGCGAAGTTTAGGACTTTTTTGATTCTCGAAATTAAATAATTTTTGAGGGTTTATTTGACGTAAATAAATGATTTTTTTACAAAAAATCTAATTTTTCAAACTTCAAAAAAGCTACAAATGAATTTTTTTGTCTGACCGTCTCTACTCATTTAGTGTGCTCTCTCACCCGAAATATCGTTGAAAATCTGCGCTTTGGTTGCAAGGGCCGAACTAGAATTTTCAACGATAACTTCCGGAAGCGTTCAGGAAGCGGCCAGCAAGATTTCAGCAAAATTGAAGCAATCGTCTCAAAATTATATTATCCATGGCATTTCCCCTCAAAATAACTTTATTATAAAATTTTAATCACAAGTTTTGCTGAAATGAACTCTCCAAAAACTCTGAAAACGCTCTAAATTTGCTTCAGAATTCATTGATCCCCACTTTTCTTCCTATTGACTCCAGAATATCAAACATTCTTTGAGTGTTTCAATGCCATTAAAGAATAAAATAAAGGAACGCAAAAGTCACTTCAAATGTCACTTGGCATTTCGAATCTTTTTTTTCGTTTTTGACAGTGATTTGGAGACCCTAAAGAATTGCGGATTCTGAAATTCTTGCGGGGACAAAAGGCTTTTTGATGGGTCCGGACATGATGTTCAACATGACAAGACGAGATTTTTATAGGCCTCGGAGAAGTTGTGGATTTTATTGTAATAGAGAATGAAGATTTTCGGACATTTCAGAATACGTACTTCAGATTTTGAAAAAAAAATTCGAACCATCTAGACCTTGAACTGGCATTAATTTTTTTCTTAGTAACTCACTAAATCCTTTATTTAGCACTCGGTTATGACTCAACCAACATTTGAACGCTCTACTATAGTATCTAACAAATGTCATGATTTTGTGGAAAAGACAAATTAGTCATCGATATTGTGACGACAAGGATAATATCAGGCGTATCTCAAAAATATTTTTGTGCTTTCCCAAAGAATAATATTTATTAATTTTTTATACAAAAATAATAGCTGCAATGTGTTATACAGAGGTCAAATTATAGGTTATGCTAACCAAAAACCTCGTTGTTATCACTAAACTATTTCAAAACCCTGAGAATCTTCTCTATTCCACATCAAAAGACGATCCGTTCTTCAAGCGCTTGGAACACACGCCAATCTCTTGGTTAATCCCTTCCAAAATGTCATAACAAAGACCTGCAGACGCTTGAGATGACATTTACCGTATGATGCGCGGAGTCAAAACGCCGCCTTTGACGTGAATCAAAAACGGATCGCCCGGGGGATTAGGGCCGATTTATCCGCGGCCAAAGATTACTCCGGGCTTAGGGTCAGGCGCTGATGTCATGGCAATTGCGCAAACATCAGATATGCAAATTGGGTTGCGGTAATAATGCGTGGATTTTTTGAAAAATTTAATTTCATTAAGATATTAATAGAAGATGAAGGTAATTGTGGCTCTAATTGCTGTGCAATTGTAGTTTAAGTAGTTCAATTGGGATGTACAAAGAATTTGAGATTTTTTCCGGCTTCTTTTTGCAAAATGAGACTTTTTGCTTTTACAAAAAAATTGTGCTACAATAGCGTCTATAAGATAATAGACTAGACATTTGAAGACTTTACTTACTTAATTTCACATCAAATTTTCTCATTCAGAATACGACTTATTTCTCACAACAGGTCCAAAAACCGAGAAATTGACAAAAATACCGTAACTTTTTGAGTCTGTAAAGTGCAAGACTATAGGCCATAAGAGATTCCTTTCTCACTTTCACACCAATTGCGTAACATTTTCAGTCGCAAACATTCTTGTTTACTGAAACATGCACCTTATCTTCGACGATCTACTGTAATCTCGCAAAATAAAAGTCCACACAGAGCAACAACAGCCGCGGATTTCGTCGTGTGCTAGTTGTAGATGTTAATCGTGGATTATAGGAAAAAGAAAACGTGCCCGGCACATTCTTCTTTCCAATGGGCATTACGAATCGACGAAGATACGGTGCAAAAAACAAGTTGTAAACACCGAAACAAAGGGTATTACGGGCTTAGGCAAGGTGCAGAAAACATCCCAGGATCTTTGTAGGTGTATACTGAAGCCAAGGAATTATCTCGGGCGGTGTACATGATTTTAAACAATATATTATACATGGACAGAAAATGGAAAAATGCTTAAAATCATTATCATACCAGTAGTTAACAAATTAATTTTTAACTCAGTACGTAACTAAAGGAATGCACAACATGTTGGAACGTTGAGGAAAATGATACCACGGCGTATTTTACACTTTTCCCAAAGAAGTCAGCAAACCTTCCAAAAACCCGTGATTTTTGATCGTATTGTAGCGGAAAAGGTTCGAAAAAATAATTTTAATAATTAAAGTTGTTATGACGTGAGAGTATAGCATAGTGTTTTGAAATACCACATGTAAAGACAAAGGACACTGGATCAGCTTGCAAATCGCTTCTCTTGCTTTTGATCAAAAATATGGCAAAATCGACTACATCACGTGATAATTGGGCGTATCCACGTGAAAAACTGTGAGAAATAAACTATAACAACACTGTAGAGCCTATAAAGAGCGTCAGAAATCTAAAACCGCTCGGAGATCCTCAAACATCATAAATTATATTAAACATCATCAGCAGCTCGAAGAAATTAGAAGATTCTGAATATTATTCACTTACATCCCAAATCTATGCAAAATCCAAGATTCCCCAAAACGCTAAAGAGCACCGTGCATTCTTCTACGTGCTCGGTGCTCCAAAATAAAACCAATTAGGGTCGCAATAATTGGAAAATAATCCCGGCTTCACCTCTGTTCCCCCCATTATAGATAAAGGTTAACAGCGAAGGGGCGCTGCAATCAGAGATTAGATGTAAAAATACACTCGTAATTGTCGAGATGCTTCTAATTGGATTAGTTGGTTGCACTTGGTACTGTGAACAATTTTGTAAAACATAATTGCAATCCAAAACTTGTAATCCAGATGTAGGATTGAAAGCCTAATGTAAAATGTAACGAGCATGATGTGGAAATGGAGAAGAGCACGTCTGCAGAAAGTAGTAAGAAGAAATGAGCACTTTATTCAGCATTTTTGGAGAGAAAATGGCATCGATAATGTCATGGATAATATAATAAAAAGTGAAAATTTTAATATTTTTGTCGAGGTATTCAGATTAAGTTCGGGACAGTTAAGGCTTACATCTTTATTTAAAATAATGCGAAATATAAAACCGTGTTATGCAGAAACAACCGAAACAAAATGCTTTTAATTTTTCAAAATTTTTTCGATTTTAACTGAAAAGCAAGAAATAATTTTGTATTAAAATACGTTATGCATAATGGAAAACTCATAAAAATATTCTGCAAACAAGAGCGCTCCCAAAACATCATGGATAATATAATTTTTCCTCAAAATTCACCCAAGAATCTCCCAGTATAACATAATAAC
This sequence comes from Bursaphelenchus mucronatus, assembly GCA_025436335.1. Classification (NCBI taxonomy): domain Eukaryota; kingdom Metazoa; phylum Nematoda; class Chromadorea; order Rhabditida; family Aphelenchoididae; genus Bursaphelenchus; species Bursaphelenchus mucronatus. The sequence goes on from CM046356.1 coordinate 8,035,239, forward strand.
GCCTCAGATATCCAGAACAACCCCTGAAACCCCCAAAATAGCCCCTGTAATGTTACGTAAGCGATAAATCAGAGGTGTTGTCAGCTGAATCTTATCTTTTACAGATCGCTCGGCATGACATTCCCTATTATTAATTGCGTTGGAGAGATGATTGAGTAGAGTGTACTGCGTTTGAAATCAAGTTGACAAAATCTTGAGCCTCACCATCATACCTTGAGGCCATAAACGGAAAAAATGATATTATCCATCACAAATTTTGATGATTTTAGTCAAATTTCCTCGAGTATGCTTAAATAATAGTAATTTAAATCATTTTCGGAATTTCTAAAAGCATATGTAACACTGTAGGATTCCGTATTACTTTTCTAATCCCTTAAACAGCAAAAAAAAGTCAAAAAAGTGTAATGCCTCAGGGCGATTTGCGTAATCCGTGGTGCAGGCCGCTCCAACAGACGCAGTATAAAGTTCGCGAGGTCACCAAAGTAATCCGCGATGAGACAATAGCGCCGGAGGCACTCATAAACAGGCCGCTTATCACTTAAATCCGCAGATCTTGTGACATAACTTGTTTATGTTACAGTAATCTTTTGAGAGTGATGCGAGCCTGATGTAACGCTTAGAATGGAAGATATGGTTGTTATGGACGAAACAATGGCCGAAACCAGACTTGAAGGGAAGCGAAACCACAAGTTCTCGGATTACAAAACAATTGGCAGGCATAAAGGATGGGCAGGTAAATTCGGTCATTTCGTATGCCACAATGGCCAAGTCGAAGACAGCGCGCTGTCATGGCGATAAATGACTCTACCGTATGACGTCGGAAGAGATTGGCGGGAGGAAAAGTGCAGACCCTACGTGAAACCAAAAGTTTTACAGAATTTTGGTCCTTTTTGGCATGGATAATATAATACTTGGTCTGGCAGCTCGTGAAATTGACCGCAATTTCATCTAATATCGGTATTAGTCCACAAAAAACTAGTGGCTTTGTTTTTAGCCATTTGTGATTTATGAATCGAATGTCATAGATTTTTGTCCTCGTGAAGGATAATATAATTTTTGGCAATGGAATAATGTATACATATACCCAAACTACAGTTTCGAACAGACAAAATATATCACAAACAACCGTTCAGAATGATATCAGATCCTCAGATCACCTCAAACCGACACTATGCATCCGTCTTTAACATTTATATCAAGTACAATATAAAATCAGAAAATCAACCCCTTGGTATAATACCTTGTCGTCACAAAGCTCGCTGACCCCAAAAAACCTCTCAATCATGCTCGAGTAATCGCTAAACATACGAACATATCGCGTATTCGTCGAAAATAATGATGAGAAGCAGAAAGAGCGAGAGAGTGTGGAAAATGGGGAGAGGAGGGCGAGAGAAAGCGTGAGAAAACGTTGATTTTATCGCTGAACTGTCAGCAATTTTCTGATCCAAACAAATAATTAGAGGAAAAGATGACGAAGGGAATTTTTACGGGAAAAAATTTAACACGCAAAAAATTCATTAGAATATTCAAATTTTATGGAAAAAATTATGCAAATTTTTCTGATTGGGTGAAAATTCGTGCCTTTGAAAGTCGATAAAAGTTCAAACCGGTAAAAAAGGTAATTTTCTAGGGATGATAACGGCCAAAAACTAAATTTTTGGGCCAAAAACTAAATTTTTGGGCAAAAAATATGTTAATTTTTCATAATAAAAATTTTTTTTTTAGAATATTTAAATTTACCCGCGAACATTTTATATACCCCAAATACCATAAGAACAGATAATTTACGGCTCAATTGTCACCCCATCACCATTTCCATTACTGTTTACCACTTTTTACAACCCATAAATTGTAAGTCCATTTCCATTTTCTGACAGCCCTTTGATTGACGCTTTAATTTATGATAAAAAGGCCTCGAAAGTTGCGAGATAACCGAAAATGAAATGTCGGAAACATGGCGATTGAGGTAATTTGGGAAGGCGGAAAGTTTTTTTTATTAATTTATATTAAACTTGACATCAAAAAAGTCTGGATATTCAATTATCCCGAAACAAATCCTCAATAATTTTGGGGATTTGCGGGGATTTTAATTAGTTTAATGATCTTAGGGGACTCGCTAATCAGGGATGTGGGATTTAGGAAAAAAACGGATATTGGTTTAGGTATATTAATATCAAATTGGATGTATTTTGGGATGCAGGATTTGGCGACATTTCCCAAAGGAGCCTACGTAGAAATTAGATATTTGGAACAAGTTACAGGGTAAAATAAATAGCAATTATATCAAAAATTATTGTAAAATACTCAATGTAATGTATTTTAAACATTGATTTTGACCATAATATATAGAACATGACCATCAAATTTCATTTTCAATCAGTTGATGTCAAGTACAATATTTTTTGAAAAGAAATAACCATAACTAAATCTAAATAGGTATTAAAAAGGATTTAAAAGACTACAATGAAGTATATATTTTAAAATACGACCACTCCTTTCTTCCTTGTAATGACCTAAATCAGTTCCCATCACACTTCGTATCACCTCTGAATTCCACTTCTGATTATCTGATACCAAGTATAATATAATAATTCCCCCAAAAATACAAAAATCATCATTATTTTTGCAGGAGAAACTCCAAAGTTTAACAACTGGCATTACTCTTCCTTCGCATCCCACAAAACCCCTGCGGGCATAATGAAAATAGCAAACAAAAAAGGGGCCCGATTAAAGTTTTGTTATAAGGAACAAGGGTAATCAAAAATTATCAGCACAATTCCCATTCCTCATTAATCTAAAATTGGACCGGCCGCTCTACAAAAATATCGAAAAATGTCAGAAGCGGAGAGGAGAAAGGTCATAAATTACCTGCACTGTGCTGATTAATCGGCCCTTGCACGGTGCGATCAGTTCATTTTTTCTGATTGCACGGTGCGATTGTTTTTTTTTTATCAGACTCCGGAAAGTACCGAAGAAATCAATGTAAATAGAGAGTGCCGTAGGGCATTTCGTGGAAATGATAAAAGCGGAGGGCGATCCGGATAGTATTATACGAAACGGTCAAGATGAGAAAAACAGTAATAAATTTGCAAAAAAAAAAACGGAAAATTTTACTGATAAAAAGTGACTAGTAGTCGGAAAGTACCCTAAACAAAATTTTTGGAGTGGGTAAAAATTCCAAAAACATGCTTTTGTATAGAGGATTTTGGGTCTACTCTCAACAAAAAATACATAGGATACCAAACGGTATCAAAATTATATTATTCATGGCATTTGATGTCTTTTTTTGGTTTTTTTTTTGCTGATTCTAGTCTCTTAAATCTTATTAGCCATTGAAAATTACCTAGAGCAATTTAATAAACAGTAACGTCTCAAAATTTTCCCAAAACCCTTCAAAAATTTGCATAAACCAACCAAAATTGTTCAATTTTGTCTTCAAATGCCTGATCTCGGCTTCCAAGCGAACTCTCATCGCCGATTCTCTCTCCAAACTGTTGGCCAGATTTTGATTTGTTTGGCATTCAGTTTTTAGCAGATTTTCGATATCTTTTAGCTGTTCGTCCATCTGATTTCGACTTTGTTTTAGCTCGGAATTCTGTGTTTCCAGCTTCTGAAGCTGCTGTTTCCATTGTTTCTCGTTCTCATCGGCACTGAAAAGGAACGCAGAGATAATTTGGAGTCTCTATGGGAAAATACGACAGAGTAAAACTGACCAATTTTTGAGAAAAATTGAAAAAGTCCTCATTTTCCGCAAAATTGCCAAAAATGATGACTAAAAAGTAAAATAAAAAATTTTCGAATCATTCAAAAGAGCTCACCGTGCCACGCCGAGTAGTGGGACAACTCTAACAAACAACTTCCACCATGGCCATTCCCTCAGTTTCAAGTATTGCGAGAGATTTCTTTGTAAACAAGTAATCGCTTGCTCTTGGATTCGACGTTTCTCCAGCCATTTCCTCGACAGATAAAGACGACACTCACGTTGGAAGGCCTCAATCACACCTGAAATTGGCAAAATGTTATAGTAGGGTCAATTTTAAAAGTTCGAAATTTTTGAATTCTAAGGTGCAATATGGCTAATTATAAAATCTGTCATCAAAAATGCAATTCGTGACTAACAAGTCAAAAAGACCGCAAAATCCAAAATTAAATTCTAAACATCAACATAAATATTATTATAAAATGAACCCATAAACTGGCAAAAATCATCAAAAAACAGCTAAAAATCTCAAAAAATCGAATTTTCTCTAAAGTACTCACCTGATAAACAAAGATCTCTCTTCTCCTCAAGTTCTGCCAACACATCTGATCTGACCAACACCTGTGAGATGCCCAGACGATATCTAAATTCGAAAATTTGCATTTTTTCGAAGATCTTTTTGACGGCAGATCTGTCATCCAAAGTGTCACTCAAGCTCAAATTTGTGTAATTCTCCTTGACCAAGCATTGGAAACGTCTCCGAAAGTCGCGGAAAGGCATCCTCTCCGGGTACCCTCTATTCGTGGCTCTCACAGAATCCATAATTAAGCCGGCGCGCAGCTGGGACCTGACCAAAGAAACGTCCATTAGGTCGGAATGATGTCTTCCGTCGACGGATTGGAGACAATGAATGAAATGAAGACGGTCCGAACGCTCCAAAAGCGAAATTAGATGGTCCTGCAACAAGAATGACCATTAATATGAGGGCTTTAAAGATTAGTCACATCAGGACCTAAAGTAATATAAAAAAAGACGATTGTTTATATCAAAACGAAAATTTTAGCCGCAAAAATTTTCTGCGGAGACACATTAGACCCTCTGAAGGTACAAAGAGCCAAAATCAATGATAAAAAGATTAAAAATTTAGTGTTTCAATTAGACGGAAAATTACCAAAATAATATAAAAATTGATGATTTTAGACGGAAAAATATAATTTTCATATTGAATAAAAAATAAAATTTAATTTCTCGCCCCAGTGAGCATCTATCTTTGTTGTCTTGAAACTTAAACTAACAGATTTCTAATGTAATATAGAAAACAATTAATATTTTTATCAAAAATTCCAATTTTTATATCGAATATCACTTGAAAATTAAATTTTAAACCCTTTGTCGACTTTTTTCCAACGCCTTCACTCCAAAAACAGCAAAACTCGCGCTTTTACCCAATTAAAAGATGTTTTAAGAACCTGCAAAACCGATATCCCGAAATCCCTCGAATATCGAATTAATAAAAAAAAATCCCGAAACCCGCTTTCGGCTTGCAAAAACAACTCCCCCCGACTTACGAATTGACTTGTAATCGCTGTGAAGTAGCCGCCAAAAGAGCCTCCGCCGCCGCCGACCGAAGCCACGATCTCATTCACTGATTGGGTGGCTCTTCGCAGTTTATAAGAGCCTTCCTTGAGACCGGGAACTGTAAAGAGTTCGGAGATGGAAGCGCTAAAAAATATTATTCACATTTATTTATTAACCAATAAAACAAGAAAAAAATTCTGGGTCATAAAATCACCATGTATAATATAATTTCTTGAGTCAGATTGGATAGTTCAACTTTCTTCAAATTTTGCATAGATTTACTAAATACCTCTCGCATTAATCCCTAAAATTTTCAGTCTAATCTTTGCTATAACGCCCGAGATATTCAAAGATCTTTGCAGACGAGATAACACACAAAGAGAGGAGAGATGGTCAGAGAAAAAACATTTTCGACTTTTTCAGTATGAAGAAACTGATTTTATAGACAAATAACATGCTTTCTATTTCAAAACAGCAAGCCAATATAAAAAACTGGATTCTAAAAGACCTAAATTCGTTTCTTCCACAAGACACACGGTAATATTACTTTCCGAGTAAGGAAACTTATATTCCTCGAGCCAAAACCATGGATCTATAAACGAAATACATGGTACTACTCCCAAATTCATATAACAAATAGTAATTGAAACTCTATCCTAGCTTGTTTTTCCGCATAAACAAGTATTTTCTCCTTATCTGCGCTAAAAAATGATGAATAAAGGAGTAAAAATAGAATTTTTTGTATTGTATTAGATGACTTGAAAAGATCGTAAAGATTGTGCTTGTAAAATTGTAAAATACGACCTCACTCTAAACTTTTTAGTAAGACAATTTCAAAAAAAGGACGGATTAATTTCCCTCCAAAGGCGAAGGAAGAACAAATTCCAAATCTCAGTTCCAGTTCTAATCCAATATTGGCTGAATTTACACGAAAATAAACTAATCACAGTCTACCCTTCCTATTCTGACTACTACTTACTGCTTGGAGATTGTTATTTCGAGAAATGAGACTTTATTTTAGAGAAGACATTATACTTGCAAATTGACGAAAAGTTTTGGAAAAAGCGGGGGCTGAAGCTGGGCCATGGCAAATAAATAGCTACGTAATTTGTGGAGGAATAATAAAGACATTTGAGTGAGGTGTAAAGTCATTACCATAATTCTTTAAAAATTTTTGCCTTTTTCTTTTTCTTTGGCATTCTTTGGAAGCGGAAGTGCTCGAGAAGCAAAGCCCACGATTTCGAAAAAACTTTTCAAAATACGCAATAAATCGTTACAAAAAACCTATTAGTTCAACGAAAAATAGGAAAGATATAGCCATGTAGATATATAACGTCCATCTCCGACCGCCCTCCTCATTTTCCGTACTCTCTCAACGCAAAAGTCTTTGAATATCCCCGCTGCCTTTACAAACCGCAAACTTCTATTGTACGTATGTTACAAAAAAGTAATTTTTTTGAACTCTAGGTATCTCTAACCCACCTTTCCGTGTTCTGGAGCACCTGCGTCAAGGCAAAAATGGCTCCATTTGGTTTGATTTTTTTGAGCCATCCATTAATCTTATATCCCACCGAAAATTGATTCAATCCATGGCCCAAATTGAATTGGAATCGGTCCTTGGGCGATCTCCTGATCAATTTGCTGTCCTCCCAATGCATGAACACCCTCTCGATCAGACTGTTTTCATTGGCCCCGGGGAAGACGGATTCTTCTTCCATCACAAAAAATATGCCTCTTGGTTCTTCGCTGCGCTTCTCCACATCGGCCGAATTCAAGAGCTGTTGTTTGCGGTCGATTAATCGACACAAGTGGGCCGGTGTCGCCAACGGTCTCTCCACTTCCACCTCCACCTTCTCTCTTTCGTACAAATCCAAAGGGGATTTGAAGTTGGACTTGTAGAAGAGCTCGGAGATCCTTTCATTGTAGTAATTGTAGACAAAATCGGACAAATCGGCCGGTTCGGAGGTGGGATTTAAGAACGTGGAACCGGGAATATCAAGCAGAGAGATGGTGGTGAAGGCGGTATTCTTATTCAAATATTTGTTGATTTGATTCGTTATAGCGCCAAATAATTCGTTGTAAAGGGCTTGCACAAATGATTGGAGAGCTTCGTTCCCGGTTTGGTTTACAAGTTTGTAACGGCTAAAATGCGCGCAATTAAATCTTGATTTTTAAAATTGTTAAAAAATAAAAATTAATTTTTTTTCAAAAAAAAAACAGTAATTTTACCTGTTCTGATCAAAGTTCTGCGAGCCCTTGAACACAGCCAAATTGAGTTGATCGAAGCTGATTCCCAGCAGATCCGCCGCCTTCTCGGCATTGGAATGTCTTGTGAATGCTGATTTTGTTGCCAAATTTCCCTGCGCTCCCGAATAAATCAAGTGCAATATGGCCGCCAAAACCTTTTGAACGGCCAAAATTTGATTTTCCGAAAAGTTGAGATTTTTAAAGGCCTCCAAAACACGATGGAACGCTTCTCTGGCCGCATTTCGATCCGTATCCGAGAGATTTTCATCAAAAAATGGGCGATCGATGAGTTCAAAGCCGAGGGATTCAAAAGTTTTGGTGTCCAGACCCTCCCAAAGGTAGTAAAAAATGTGGAAAGTGGAGTCGGTGGGTTTTCGGGAGGTCAGCTTCTCCAAATCCAGGAATAAAGTTTGGATCTTCGCCGAGCTAAAATACAAAAAAATTAAAAAATTTTTGAATTCATGAAAATTGCCTTAAGGAATTCAAAAAAAATGCTTAAATTGCTTTTTGAACGTTTGCTTGGCAGACAACATACGATCTTCCAAAGTAAAAAATTCAAAAAACCCCTAAATCTATTTCAAGTTCTAAAAATCGCAAAAGGAATCTTCCTCTTACTTTAATCCACTAGCGGTGTCAAATCCAAGGCTGATCAGTTGAACAAATCTTGATGAATTCTGATTCAATTCAGTTGAACAGTTGCCAAATGCTTCCAAAATCCCAATCGCCAGAGAAATTTCTTCGTCTAAAAAGTAATCCGTATACTTTTTAAAAGCAAATGAATAAATCAAAGGTAAAATACGCAATGAAAGAAGTTCTCAAAGTAAAGTCAACAATTTGCGTAAATTCGATTGTCTTAATGCAATCAAAACATATTTTTGAGATTACTGTATCCTTGCAGTATTATTATTAACAACTTACAAGTCAATCGTTTGGTCCACCCCGCACATCCGCAGAGGAATTCAATAAAATTCCGGATCTGTTGACTCTTCCCCGTGCCGGAGACTCCATTCAAAACCACTGATTGTGGCTTCGAAGTGATCTGCAATTGTCTGTAGACCTGTTGAGCAGTAGTGTAGATATGCGCAGGCATCTGACTTCTTCGACATCCCTTAAAGAGCCTTATCAAATCTTGATTTAATCCCTTGATCTCCTGACTTTGAGACGCCATATAAATCAAATTCCGCGGGCCCGCCGAGGTGTACTGTAGTCCACTGCCAAGTCGATTCCTCAATAAATGAATCGCCGAGGTCTCGTTGATATTCTTCAAGGCCGCAATGTCATTAGCACGATCGAAACTCAACGGATTTGCCTTATCCAGATCCGAAGAATCGACGGTCATCTCCTGATTCGCCACTTTTATTTTAACCAGTCCATCTGGTTGATGATCTACAACCTCAACCAGACTATAACCCGCAGAATGCAAGAGCCAATAGCGTTTATCCTCCGGGATATTCAGATCGGTTTCTTTGAATTGGCTGAATAATTGAAGTTGGTCCCCAGAAACTGCTGTTTTTGTGGCCAATTCGGCAAGTTCGGGGACAACTTGGACCCGAAGATGGATGCTTTGACCTGCTTCTTGAATGAGACTCAGAAGTTCATCTCGTTTCAGACGATTTACATCCCGACTTTCCACTTGAAGAAGCTGGTCTCCCGGTAAAAGGCCGTTGAGAAGATCGCTCGGCCGCGGAGGACCGTTTAAATGGTCTACAGGCTCCGCGAAGACCAGATGCGACATTTCTGTGCCATTTTCTGTCGTTAGTGGATACTGAATGCGACGAATCGTAAAGCCAAAGTCACCTGTAGATAAAAAATTGTTTTTTTTTATTTTCTCTAATTCTTATTAATTTTTTTAAAGATAAATCTTAGCCAGAGACGTTAAATCTGATAATTATCCAGTTTCAGAGCCTCTCGACCTGTTCTAAACATAAAAAAATACATTGTTCATAACCTACCAGCCACATTTCGATGCAAAACCACATCTCTTGCCTTAATTTGAACGGAATCCAACGCCGGCAAACTCAAATTGGGAATGTTGAAGGTTTTGGGCAAAGAATAAGTCAGATCCGACGACATATCCGACCTCGGACTTGTTGAACTTGATGATGGTTGACTAATCTGGTTCGAAGAAGCCGTCAAAGTCTTCAATGGGCTGCGCAAGGGATCATTTGGGTCCTTCTCAGGACTTTTCGCACCTGCAAAAATTTATTTTCATTTTCTGTTACGTTAGAACTGTAAAAACAAATTACAACAATTTTGCATCGCACTGTGCAAAAGTCTTGAGATTGCCAAAATTTGGCGGGAAACGCCCAAAACGTTGTCCGATCTGGCAAGTTAAGCGACGAAAGGCTTGAGAAGCCGCGGGTTCGAGTCCGGGTTGAAAACATACCACAAAAATTAAAGAAAAAAGGGAATTTCTAAAGAAATTTTGAATAAAATCAAAAATTAGAACTCCATAAAAGTCATTTTTACAGTCGAAGAAATCGTGATTAGCCGGATTCTTCGGAGTAAATCCGCAAAAATTCGTGGATCGAAGGCGTTTCGGGTTATAAAATTGTTATTCTGGGTTCGGCGACTGCAAGAGAACTCCGGGTTTGGTGAGAAAAACACGCAAACCCCACAGATGACCTTCTCCATTCTTCGCTTCGATCACTCCTCGCCCTCTTCCACTCGTTTTTAATACCTGGGACGGGCGGGGAGATGAGTCCAAAAATGTTAATCTTGTGTACAAAAGCGGGAACGGGGAACGGGGATGCGTCACAAAGGGGATTTCACGTTTCGCAGGGGCAAAATCGAAGGAAATTGTATTGCTTTAGGTGATAAAAATGGGCTGATGAGATCAGATGACTACTGTGATATAAAAAATGATGAAATCTTGATGTCAAAATTTGAGCGTGACTAAAATCTATCATTATATTTGAATTTTAAGACCTTCTTTAAGTACAAATTTAAATTTTTTTCAAAAATCGAAAACTTTCTTTTGCTCTTTGGTCGTAAAAACCACCGTAATCTCTAAAATCCAATGAACTAATCGTGAAAGCTCACCCCCTTGTTTGAACAGTCGATTTTTCGTTTCCTCGAGTCGTTTTATTTCGGCCGCTGACAATTTCCCCTCGACATTATGGGCCGATGAAAGGCCGCTGAATTGAAGGATTCTTTTCTTGAACGATCTCTTTTCTCCGGACTTTGGTGGGATTTCTGGAGCCTGACTGGGCTTTACTGGTACCACTGGGACCGAGTTCTCTTCGTTCTGAGATTTCTTTTGACGATGCCACATTTTCGGCCTAAAATAAGGTAAATTAACGTAAAATATTATTAAAAAGAGTGCAGTACTTCCAAACGCCTTTAGGAGTACAAATACCGCTTGTGTACTCCTTGAAACACAAGTAAAAATTAAAATCAACAATTTTTATATCACTTTAGCCCATAATCCCAGAAAACCCTTATAAGTTTGATAAAAATCAGCTCTAAACCTTTTCAAAGCATCTCAAATTCCCTGACAATCCCCATCCAGGAGATTTCTCCTCCAAAAATGACCTCAAAAATGGGGCGAACGACCTTTCCGAGAGGGAAAATTCGTGTCAAACACCATGGAACTCCATTAACGAGACAAATTTTGTTCAAAAATCAAAAGCCAAAGAACGAAAAAACACCTGAGCGATGGAAAATGTCCATCAAAATGTATTGAGTGGTGGCCATTCGATCGGGCCGATATCTCGCCTCGCGATATCTCCCCCTTCCTTTTTTATCCCCAAAAAAGCGCCAAAAATTTGGATGCGACCCCCAAACGCTCTGACCTTCCGAATCAAAAAAAGAGGCAATCGGAGGAACGGAATCGAAGTGAGTCACCGGCTTTATTACAGTTTTATCTTTTTCTTTTTTTTCGGGTTACTGTAATATGAGTCAAAGTCGAATTTCGAAAAATTACAATAATTCATTGACAAAATTAATCTTTTAATCGCAATTTTAAGTCACGAGCAATCAATCACGCTCGTTTTTGCGTCAAATTCCAGTGTTAGTTTCTTTATTTTTTTCGAGGGTGACCGTAATATAATTCATATACAAAAATTCGTAAAATTACAGTATTCCTTATAGAAAAAACCCCCAAAATTCAAATTATAGTCTGCAACGAATCAATCAAGTTTTTAATTAAAATTTCAATATTTCGCATACTCGTTGTCAAGGGTTACTGTAATACAATCCAAAGAAAGTAAAATTTTACTAACGGTAAATTACAGTAACTTTTAGTCAAAACAGATTTTGAGAAACATGTTTAAGTTGTAATAACACCAACCAAACCAAGCATCAACCAAAATTCCAACATTACTAAAACAACATACTTTTATGTCCAAAGAATAAATATCGTATTTTAACCCCTTCGAAAACAAAATAACACCCCCTCACGACCACAATCACAACACCTACATGTATTTTCTGACTCCGGACACTTCTTTTCCCATCGAAAAAACAGCGAAAATATTGTAAAGTACTAAAGAATTCTTATCATTTATCACAATCAATATTTTGAGATATAAAATTATAGGAAAGTGCGGAATAATAATAAATAGGAGTGGGTTTATTCCACTTCTGGAACGACTGGCTCTTCTTCGCGAGGCTGGGGGATCACTACTTCCGCCGGTTTGTTGTCATTGATATCATCACATTGTGAGGCCTGGGAATTGATCATTTGTTCGCAGAGGGGCTTGCGGGCAAGTTTGTCGGCACGACGGAAGAGGATAATCTCCTAAAAGAAAGGAATCGATCACATTACTAAAAAAAATTAATTCAAAAACTCATAGTTAAATCAACATTTTTACTTCAATTAAATTACTACCGCTACAGTTGTACGCCACACCGACTACAAACCAAAATTAAGTTAAAACTCCTTACATGTTGTTTGTAGTATCTCCGATCTTCTTCATCCACCAACACTAAATTCAGGTAATATCGGACAGAAAACCTCTTTCCGATGTCATTCATGGTCGGTGTTAGGTCAAATGAAGACAAAAACAATCTAATAGGAATGCTCTCGCCCTTGACTGGGGCTCCATCCATAATCTCGTACTTGCCAACCGTATCCGTCTCATAAAAAAGGGAAGGTCCAGATCCAACTGATTCCTTCTTCAAAATCGACAATTCCATGTTTTTAATCTTGATTCTGACCAGTAAAAAGTAAATCTTTCCAACGATTACGTCCTTCAGATGATATTTCGACTTGTTGTATTCAAATTCAATATGAAGACAATCTTCAATTCCCACTTCCATCTTGATATTGGGCTCATTTTCTGGATAAGCTGAGAGGGAATGGACAATCAAGGTCTTTTCCGCGGTCAGGTCAGTGAGCCGACGGCTGATTGTCGCTCGAAGGAAGTATCTGCAGGTACAAAGTTGTAATAGGAATTCAAAACCAATTTTTTCAGTCTTATGTCATGGATAACATAAAATCGTTCCAGAATGCGACCAAAGGAAGTAAATACGATCCTCCTTACCTCACTTTGACGTTGACACCCATGTAGCTCTCATACGGCTTGGACACATTGGCAAAACTGAAGGAGAACACGGCGTTTGACATCAGGTCTCCAGGTCTGGCCAATTCCTTTGCCAAACAAAGAAATTCATGTTGATTCCCTCGATCATAATACACTTCTAAACTCAGAATACAATTTACACAAAAAAAACATACCGATTTGTCCTAATAATTCAATCCGAATGCCCTGATGTTCCAATTTCTGACCCGCTTTCTTCAACCGAATGCCCAGCTCTCCAGCTACTGTTTCTCCATCAAAAAATAAGTGATGTGTCTCTTGTCCACCGTCCTCGGAGCGGATCGATGCCGTCTTACGTGTCGCCTCATCGACCAAAGTGATGGAAAGTTCCGCGGATTGTCCGAAACCAAAGAACGACTAAAACAATACACCATGTACAATATAATCAAATAAAAAACGTACCATTTACATAAAAAAAAGTTTAATTACAGCTAGATACAAAATATACAAGATAGGAAGGAATAAACAATCTCTTTTTGTTAGGCGATCAAAAATTTCAGAAAAATATTATTGTTGCAGAATGCCAAACGACTTTTTGGCAATGCAATGCTTCGTGGAGGGACTAGAGTTCAAAAGTAAGAATTTGCAAAATAAGTTGCCAAATCACTGATACAGTATTTATTCGTCATTCAAAGGGTGGCAGACCATATTTTTCGGGCTTGAATTCCTCCATACTCTTCAAAATCTCGTCCAATTGAGGTTTTAACTTCTCCACGGCCGCTTTGGAGGCGTCGCATTGAAATTTCCATTGTGGGATCATAATACAATGCATTCCGGCACTCAACGCGGACTTGCAGCCATTCACCGAGTCCTCGAAAACCAGACAAGTGGCTGGATTGGCTCCCAAATCCTTCGCACATTGCAAATACGGGTCTGGATTCGGTTTTCCATTTTTGATTCTGGGGTCGGAGCCGGCCAGGATTCGGATTGGAATCAACTCCAGCCATTCTTTGAGATTGCGAGTTTTGATTTCGAACTCATCGGCGGCCGAGGAGGTGCAAATGGCAATGGGGACCTTGTGTTTGTGAAGATGGCGGATCAAACGATCAGTACCGGGGAGCGGCTTCACATTCGAAAGATGCTCTTCGTAGAGCTCTATGTATTGCTGAAAGTACATACAATCAATTAAATCAAAGATATTTTGCAAAAAAATGACCAAAAATTTACAAAGAAAAATTTGGTGACAATAAATTTGGAAAACCCTAAAATTTGTTGGGATGACTATAATTTGTTGCTGCAGTAAACTTTTAGATAGTAAATTTCAGAGATTTATAGACAACTTAGAACTCCATAAATCCAAATTCAGTCTTTTATTAGACGCCAATTTTAAATCAAGAGTTTACTCTACTACAATATCCCAGAGACCCTTCCTACCCTCTCATACTCCTTCTCACTGATCTGCCCTTCAAGTCCATTCATTTTCAGGACAGTATTGATCTCATCCTGCTTTCTCATCCCTTGAATTTGCAGTTTTTGCTCCAAATTGAAGGTTTTCCCCCATTTTCCGAGTAATTTGTCGTGCATTTGAGAGTAGAGGTCTTCAGAATCCACCAAGATCCCATCAAAATCAAATATGACATGCGTGATCTTGGGTTGGGGTTTGGATTGAAGAATGCCCATAATCAGTCAGTCAGTGAGAAAAGAGGTCGAGAAATCGACCGGTCAGTTTGAAGGAGGAGTTGAAATGTAATGGGAATGGTAAAAGTTTGATGCTTGTCAAGCATGCAATATCAGAAAAAGGTATAGCCGAAATAAATTTTCTCTGCCGATCTCTCCTCATTCTGCGCATTCTCTCGAAAAAATAAAGCGATATTGTTCATGATGACTATGAATAAGATATTTATCTTATTTTTTGATAGTCTTACTCCAATATTAATAGTTGTTTCAGTCCCTCAATTACTAAACTCTTTACAATGTCGCGTAAATTGGTCGCTTTTGTCATAAATTTACCTTCTTCATCTCTTCTTCGCTGACAGTTCCCTCCAGTCCCGCCATTTTGATAAGAATTCGAATTTCATCCGGAATCGGTCTCCCTTGCGTAGCCGATTTCATCTCCAGACTAAGCTCTTTTCCATATTTGGCCAAGGCTTTCCTATGCATCTCAGAATACATTTCCTCGGATTCCACCAAAGTCCCGTCCATATCGAATATAACATGGGTAATTTGGGGTTCATCGTCTCTTTGAGAGATCTCCAATGGAGCCATTTTTGGATAGGAATCTTGTTATTAGTAGTTCTACAAAAAATTAGATCAAAACAAACAAGTTCTACGTGTGATATGACCATCAATTTATTTCGTGATTTTTAAATAGTGTTATCAGTAGGCGGAGTTTGATTAACATCAACCAGAATATGCTAGTATGTTTTTTTGTTTGGTCTGGAAACTTCCTCTTTTGTGATTTTCACGTGAAAACAAAAAGAAATGCAAAGTTTACCCTTTTAGGTATTTTACACTTTACTATGTAAAAATCTACTATAACACGAGTTAGTGTAAGGTCAAAACTGATGGCATTCGAACTCCAATTCACTTCTTCACATTCTTCGGGGGCCTTTCATGTCGTTTCTCATGTGCCGAACCTAAAGAAAGTTCGTATTAGGAAGCAGACATTCAAATTGAAAAACTTTTATATTACACTAGACCCCTTACTTTTCCCGATTCCCTTGGGTTTGATCTTCTCAATTTCTGGCCACAAATCCTTTCTCAATGTCCAATCCTTCCTTGGGTCCAACTTCTTTTCATCCGAATGTAGCAATGAGTCGTAGTTATGCAACCCCATACATTCCACCATTTTTTTGGCAAACTCAACCCCTCGAACCGAATTTCCACAACGATCCAGTCTCGGAGAATACAAACAAATGCCCATCACGTTCGGGATGACCAAGATCAGTCCTCCAGAGACACCTGATTTAGCCGGAATACCAACGGAGAAGGCGAATTCACCACTATAATCATACATTCCACATGAATACATCAAAGAAAGGACGTCGCGACAAGCTCGATGGGTCACACAACTCTCTCCAGTCAATGGGCAGACTCCTAAAGCCACCAGCGAAATTACTCATGGCAAAACTTCTTACATTCAGATTAAAGAACAAGTTTTTTATATACAGCCTGTGCCATCTTTGTGGCGCGAGATAATTTTTTTTTTTGGGCCAAATCTTAAGATTCTTTTCTTCCTGAATCCTCAAAATCTCCTATTTTGTTTAATACCAAATATAAACCTACCACCTACCTATTAGAACAACAAACAACAAAAGTTCACCTTTTTACGGTTGTTAAAATTATCTGTCTGAAGATGGAATGTGGTGTTAAACAAAAAGCTCGGACTCTTGTTTGGTATGGCTATGGATGTTCAAATTCAAAGCCTTTTCACCTTTGTTCGGGCGAAAACTCTGGTTTAATTTTTCGGATTTTCATGTTTATGCCCTCCGGATTTCACCCCTAAGGAAAAGAATGTTTTACAAATTTTTAGTTACATCCTACTCTACGCAAAATTTTGAGGTTTACAAGCGATTTTCGACATTTTTTGATTTTCTCGGTGAAGATAACGGAATTTCTGGATTTCTATAACACCTTAGGTATCAAACAAAATTTGAGCTTTTGGGGAAAAAAATTCTTAACATTTGGCTTAAAAACAAGAAAGTCAGAGCCAATTAAAATCAGGCCACAAAAATGGCGCACCCTGTAATATTACACTTGACCTAAATAAAAAAATCTCAAAAACTCGCCGCCATTGGCCAAAGTGGCCGCCATAACTGCCGCACTCTCACAATCAGTCTCCAATGAGCATAATTGGAAATACAAATCGAGTTCGTCTCTCATCGCCTTCATGCCTTTAGGGAAACAATTGTGTTCCATCATAAAAAATGCCAAAGCAAAGTTCCTGGATGCAGTTGTGCGCTCAGATAAGAATGTAGCATTGTCAAATCCAATGTAAGTGCCACCAGCCAGCTTCTTGTACTCATTGTAGATCTAGAATCCAATTTTAAAAACCATTTTCTGACCTAGATATCAACTGAGACCAAGTATAACATATAAAACTCACAAAATCATATCTATCGGACATCATCTGGCCAGTTTTTATCAATGATGCGCAAATGATGGCTCCAGCATTTACCATGGGATTGTGTGGCTTCAAGTTGTTATCCAAGCAGATGTCATTGAATAAGCGACCAGAGGGTTCTTGTCCAATATATTGATGAACCTTGTCCGACCCAATGTCTGTACTAACTGCAGCATACGTGAAAGGCTAGAAAAAGACCTGGAACCCCTCAAAATGACGTTTTTTTGAATAAACATTTTTCGCAAAAATAACAGAATGCCAAGAATTTTTTGGCACTGCAATTCCCAAAATAGTCATCAAAAGTCAGAAGACGTAATGTATTGGCGCTGTAACCTACTTTGGAGACTGATTGGAAGCAAAATGGTTCTCTGGAATCGCCAATTCCAAATCTTTGACCATCCACAGTACAGACCGACATCCCCCAGATTTCCGGATTTTGTCTGGACAGTTGAGGAATATATGTGGCCAAAGAACCATCGGTGTTAAAACGGCACTGTGGAAGAGAAGAGGAGATGTATTGACTCATATTTATTTTTTACCTCTTCAAAGATCATGGTCATCTTCTGAGTGAATGGAGTCCAAGATGGGATAATCAGTTCGTTCCGGACCGCCTGACTAATAAGGCCTAAACAAGGCCGAACGCACCTAAAATACCGTATTTGGCTTTATTAATTGATTAATATGTCCAAACCACGAGATTTCTGACGTTTCCGCTAAAAACATTTTTCGTCGTATAAAATGTCGCTTACTCAAGGAACTCTGTTTTGGGGAGCCTGTAATGTCTGACATCGCTGTCCAAGTTCCGTTTCTTTACAAATTTCCTCAACAACTTCTTGGAAACTGCGATTCTTGGATCGTCGGCCCGAATTCCTCGAGTTTTGATGATATCCGTCAACTCTTTTGTGGACGCTTCGTTTTCTCCTTCGATTTGAAATCGCTTGAAAATATCATCCTCGGAGAGTATGGGAGATGCTCCTTCTTTTATAATCAGACTTGAGTAAAGACGAGGCGACAATTGGGCTAAAATTTGAGCAACATATAGAATTGGCTGATATTGTAGTTGTTAATTTTGAAAAAACTTGTAGTATTGCCTTTGAAAAGTCGTCGAATGACTGGCCGGAACATTAGTGAAGCCAAACCCAACCGAATTTGACAATTTGAAAGTCAGTAATGACATTTCTCTGAAAAGATTATATTGTTTTAGTCGAAAGTTTTAAACTTTTTCTCTGATTTTCTTCAATTTGGCTGATTATACTTTTTTGATAACTTTACTGGATTTCCAGTGCAATCGATATAAACTTTATTCAATATTAAAGCCACAATTATATATAAATATGTGTTATCATAGATACAAACATAATTACGTCTTCTTGAACTGACCATACAAGTGAAAAACGGGAGAGGAATACAATTTCCAATGGGTTTTTAGCAATATTTAAGGCGATGGACCTAAAACACGACCTAATTTTGGGCAAAATGACCTTATTTTAGAGGTCCATGGAAATTCAAGAGGAAATCGTTTGGTGAACTGGCGATTACTTACAGAAAAAGTGAAAGAATACTGTAACCATATAGTATTATAGTTTAACAATCGGAGTCTAAGGGGCGGTTATTTTCATAGATCGAAACGTCTTTTCAAGGGCAGAGTAATTTCAGAGTCGAGATTTTGATTAATCGAAGGAAAGGAGGATAGTTTTGGGGGGGGGATTACAACATATGGGATCGAGACCATTGTAGTGAGTGCCTTAGCTGTCATTAGCAATTTAAAATGTCTCTCAAAATGGCGATTTCTGACCAATTTAGAGATTTTTTGCCTAGTGCAATATAATTTTTGCCTCAAAATGAAGTAAAACACATCCTAGAAGACACAGGAGGTTGTAACATAGCTGGAACCGTCAATTTTACAAATCAAAATCACCGAAAATTCAGATTTTTGTCCAATTTTCTATTTGATGACCTACTACTATATAATCAATCCCCCAAAATGAGATTAAAGACTATGAAAGCTGGTGATTAATGTAAGCAACACACCCTTAGGCTGATAAAACTTTTTTCGATTTTCATGCGAACAGATAATGTTTAGCGCGAGACATTTAGTTCGAGGTGACATCTGAGGGATGGGTAATATACGGAAATGCTTGGAGAATACAAAAGCTGATATTGGAAGAAACGTTGAGACTACTACAGTCAAAATATGGGTAAAAAGTACTGTAAAATAATAAGAAATTTTTGGAAAAAAATGAAACATTGAGTAAAAACAAATTGATTACAAAATAACCGTTAAACCGAGGGCTCTGCCGTGCGGGCTCTCTTCAAGCAAGGACCGTCGTCCTCGTCCACAACTCGACTTCGACTATTCTCCAACTGTCTGACCTCTTCTTTGTACTTTTCCAGCTTCATTTTTGCCAATTCGGCTTCGAATTCTGATTTTTCCAATTGTTTTTCGGCCGCTTTCTCGTATAACTGTTGAGTTCGCAGTTGAGAAAGGAGGATTTCGCGTTTCATGGAGTCCGTCGAGGTCAAAGGACTGGCTGGGGCGGGCTGGACTGTCTCGTTGTGGACTGAATTGGCCGAGGATTCCGTGGGAGCGGCGCTGACATTGGAATTAGCGCGCTTTTCGGTCGTTTTTGGCTCCTCCACCGGCTGATGCGAGTTGACTGCGAACTGAAATCATTGGAGGTTAAAATACGACTGTGGATATTATTTGTCGTTTAGAGAGATATCATCTTGTTCAGCTAGAAGTAAGAAAAAAAAATTTTGCGGGTTCTCCGAAAAAGGAGTCAAGATAGTATTAGTTGGATAATAGAGAGGCCTTACATCTTCTGGAGACAAATCAAAATATTAAAAAACCAAAAAAGGGATTTTTCCAAAATCATCGAAAATTTTGGTTCAAAAATAATTAAAAATAATTTTAAAAAGCTTAGTAGGGTGACTTTAAATTATTTGTAGATCTTCCTCTTACCTGAGCAAAAGCTTCGGCACTTCCAGTTTGCGAATTAATCAAAGAATTCAAAAGACTCGCGACCGCTTGGCTCTGCGGATCAAAGGCATTTTGCGGGGACTCGGTATATCTCTCCGAAGCCGGGGAGGATCCATTCTCATTCTTAAACTCCATCACTCCAAATCTAGTCTCATTTGAGTTCAAAATCTCCATCATAATGAGATCAAATTCGGTCTCGGGCATAGCGCCATGTCCTTGTTGGGCCAAAGTCTGTCGATGAATCGCTTTTCGGCGGATCTGTTGGAAGTCCACATCGCGCACAGTCTGCCAAGTTTTGCGTTCGAATCTGGAGACTCCATTGGCCACCATCTCCTTGCGCAGCGACTCCCATTCCTCTTCTTTGCGCTGCTGTGTCACATTACTTCCGCGGCCGGGTTGGGCGAACAGAATCGATTTGCGACGATGAATGGCTCGGGCCAACATTAGATGGACATCGGCTGGCTTCATCTTGTTGAACGAGAGATTAGAGGAGGAGGAGGAACCTGGAACAATAATTGTGTGATTTTTAGAAAAAAATATTTTATTTTTTATGATTTTCGAACAAAAAACTTAATTTTTGGCAAATTTTGGTAAAAATTTCGGGATTTCAATCAATTTTGCAATAAAATGAGACTTGAGTACTTTTAAAATACAACTTGTAAGATGTCCATTAATATTCGGACAAAAAATCTATTTTTTTCATTTCTGGTCCGAGTTTTAAAATTTCACAAGCTAAAAAAAATTAAAGCACGACTTACTAGTATCATTGACATCATTGAACAAGTTTAGATTGTAATTATTCGAGTACAATTGGAGGCTGTTCAAGGTTTCCCGATCCCATCCGGCTGCTGATAAATTAAGGTCCGGATTCGCGACAGCAGTCATTTTGAAAGCAATCTGAAGGTTCAACAGCAACGTTAAATCGTCATAAAACTTTAAAAACGGCATTCACGGGTCAATTTCTCGAAAAAATCAAAAAATTATATTGTAGTAGACCAGTGCTAGCAAAAGCCGAAAAATTCCGACTTCAAAATGTAAGTCAAAACCCCAAAAATAAACATTTTGTGGGGAGTAAATTAAATTTTATTGGCGGCCATAAAATCATAAAAATATTCGTTTCGAAAATGCGTTTTTCGGCCGCTCTCGGCCGCTCAGTCAATTCAATTTGTCAAATGTCAATTTCAGCATAAAATTTTCGGAAAGGTCCATAAAGAGGAGTGGGGGAAGAGGGGACTAAAAAAGGAATGGAAAAGTTTTGTTTATCCATGCATTAGGGGCCACTATTCGATTATATAATCATAGGCCGGTCATGGTGGAAGCAAATGTCAATGGCGGATAAATGCGCCAAGATAAATGGCCAAATGCCTCAGGCTGTCTGCGGATGCCAAGAGAAAGGAAGTACTGTAAATTGAATAAAGTTATAGAGTAATAAGCGGAGGGAAGAAATGATGACTAAAGATATAGAAATTTGCTTATTAATACCTACAGTAACCTAAACCTTCCCTACCTTCAATTTTCCCCAATTCTCGCCCAAAAATTCAGCTAATATCAGCCAAATAATGAGCCCACTTTAAGTAATCTGAATACTATACAAAAATAATTTATTTCGGAAACGTTTCCTTTTCCTCTCCGATTCGAAATGACCGCTCTGAATGTGTGATAATCAAACAGAAATGACCGGTCTCTCCCCTTCGTTTTTATCAATTCATATGATCTAAGACGTTTTATTGGCCATTTTACAAAAGATTACAAGGTTTTCAAAAAGGGAGAGACGGGCGACGAAATGATTTCCACAAACATTTGGTCGTAAATTTGGGGAAACCTACGAATTTTGAGATCAAAATTTGAGATTATATTAAAAAGTGATGGGTAATATGCGGAAAAGAATGTTAGTACTCGTCAAAGTTGAGTTAATAGTTGTTATACACTGTTATGGGTACAGCAGTTAATTTTAAACAAAATAGACTACAATTGAGATATCAATCTTTCCAAGCGGACCTTATTTTAGACATCAGATGGGTGAAGATTAAGTTGGTCTCCAATTTGCGTAACAAATTTGATGTTTCTTGATTAATACAGAAGTAGAATTTGATTGCAAAGTATCTAAGAATCATTTCAGGTACCAGTTCGGAGACCCTGACCTTATTTTAGACAGCAGAGGGGCCAAAGGTAAAGCATAAAAAAATTATTTTGACACCGGTCAACTACACCAAAACTACAAAATTCATAAATTTCATTGAATATCAGACGTTATGCCACACAAAAGAGTCGTTAAAAATCATATTAATCCCTGATTTTCCTTCCAGAACCTTATTACAGCCATCAGCTGGCTCAAGTCCAATATAAATGAGGCCCCCAGATCGGCGGAAAAGCGAAAATTATATTATATATGCATAAATAAATGGAGAAATCTTGGCTCTCGAGAGACGAATGAGTAAGATTAGCTGACACCGCACAGAATGTTGCGCAAGGCCGGGGGTTCAGCCATGGTAGGGCTCTGGGAATAAATAATATGAAGGAAATGCAGATTAAATGTCGAAAAAAGGAATGAAAATGTGGGATATGAATTTGAATAGATCGAGAATGGGATTGGTAGATCAAATTTCCATTCTTTTGTTTTTAGAGGGTTGTACATTATATTATACTTGACATCAGAAGCGTTGTGAAAAAATCCGGTTTGATAAACAGCGATATCAGTGAACTTTATTATAGTGAGAAACAGTACCACATCGTCTTATTTTGATAGGAAACAAATGGTTTTGATATTATACTGTATTTTTAAATGACAAAAGTCGGAAAATTTGCAAAAAATCAAAATTTTGCGTATTCAGCAACTTTAATTTGTAAGTCGTATTGTAAATTTTTACAAAATGGACCCCAGAGACTTGTACTACCCTAATCCCTACAAAATTTACCCGCAGTCCCCACGAAAACTCTTTATTTGAACATCAGAATGCGGAATCCTTGGGTCCCGCGACCCAACGCCCAAATTCAAATAATAAAAAGTGGAGGGAATGCACATTTGGTTTATGAAAAAATGGCCGAAACAAGTGCAATTTTGGTTATTAAAAGCTCTGCCACGCCCCCCTTTTATATAAATTTTTCTAGGCGCCCTAATTTCGAATTTAAACATATTACAGTAGGCAGCTCGTAATGGGCTGCGCGAATGGCATATGGACTTGGAATTGGGAATATGTAATGCGATTTGGGGGAAATGGGAAGTCAAAATGTTTGAATTTGAATATGAAATGACATTGGAAGGGGTCTAAAATACGATTGGGAAGGAAGCAAAAAAAAGAAGATGTTTGGCATGGAAGAAGTTAGTAATCACGGGGTTTCTTGAAATGCGAACCTTCTATTATTTTGATAAACCTCGGCGCAGATTTCAACCAAGATCTTATAAGTCATGCTAACAAATTTTGCAACTTTGCAGACCCCATCAAAATTTTTTGGCGGACTCTCCAAAAAATTAAAATTCATAGCGATTTTCTGCATGAAAATCAGCATGACTGTTTCATGTAAGGAGTGTAACATCTAATTCAAGGTTTTCCTGAGCGACGACCCCAAAAATATCGATAAAAAACGTCTTTCGTCTGGTCGACTCTCCCAATTTTGTGTGTTCTCTCGAAAAGATTGTGTGTATAATATTTCCGATGCCGATTCAGAGAGCGAACCGAAAAAAAGTTCTCAGCGATTTATCTATCTGCGGTCTGCTTAGAGCAGATGTGCAAAGCTTAAAGAAAAATTGATGCTTTCAACTTGAGGTACCTCCAATAAAAAAACAATGATTTTTAGCAGTCAGCCAATATTAACATCAATTTCCTGAAAAGGAATGGCTACGTAAAAGTCCATTTCACTTTATCCCCGAGTTCTACGTCCTCTACCTCTGCAAAAAGTCCAAGTTTGACCCAATTTCTCAACCTCTTCCCTCCAAAACAATGCCATCTTTCTCCGTCCCCCTTTCTCGTTATATCCGCCCGTTTTCGGTATGTCCATTCTTTGGCCATTCAGCGGCGTTGTTTCTTCATGTTCAGCATCCCATCTGAATATGAGTTTTGCTCTCCTTTTGCTCCCTTTTCTCATTTCCTTCGCATTTTCAATTTCATCCGTTTACGTTATATGGAGAGTGCGGATTAACAAAACTCGCGCAGCGCCCCGACCACTCGGCCAAACATATAATAAACATTAAAAATGGGCAACTGTCAGAGCGGATATTCATTAGATAAATGAAGAGAGGGGAGTTATTACTTTTGATGGACGTTATAACGAGCAAAAGAGACTTCCTGGAAACTGAGAAATGTTCGAAGTAACGGAAGAGGGGAGCTTCGAACAAATTTATATTCAAATTCGAAGAAATACAAGGTTACGGTAGTCATAATTTTGAGAAATATAACTTATAAGATATTTGGATCTTCAGTTTGGGGGAAAATGAGATAGCAAACGACAAGCTGTATAAATGCCCCATAAAGAGCAAGCTTTTTGAGGTTGTTCTGCGTTCGGCAGCCTTCAAGCCACATTGTTTTGATACTCCGAAAATTATGATTGTAAGATCTACCTAGGCCACATATCAATCGGTGAAAACTTTAGCTAAAGATATATAAATTTGCTTCAGATGGAATCTCTTCCGACAAAAGACTGTGGAAAATGAAGAAGACGGGAGGAGATAACATTATGTTTCGATTTCTGGGAATTGTGGATCAGATCGGCCAATCTGCTCCATGTTGGTAAAGATATGGTTCTTTCTCTGACTGTCTATACCACAAAAGATTCCATTCTACAATATCCTTTCTACAAAACACACTGTTTTTAAACCTCTGAAATTTCTTATACACAGACTTGAACTTAAATTTTAGAATATTCAAATTCAAGGCCATTCAATCCCCTAAAACAAGTCCATTCGGAGCAAGAGGAGCCCTTCGGTACCAGGCCCATTGAATTCGTCGAAATATAAAAATAAAATAATTGCGCGGCCGAAACAGATGATCGAATTAAACGCCCTCATTATATACATTTATGTTATGCAGTAGTCTTAATTGAGTAAATGCTCGCAATTATGTCAAAAAACTCGGAGAAATTATCGGGCAATTTAATCGATTCTCTGCGGTAAAGGGTAATGTCATATACAAATAGACATGTCCTGTTAGTATACAGGACCTTCGAATTTCAGATGAGCTTTATAAGATTTTTGAAGGGATATGCTCAGTTTTAGTAAAAATCGAGGGCAAACATTACAGTAATTGTCAGAAAGGGTCTAAAAGGCAAAATGACCCCAAAAAAGTGGTTTCAAAATAGTCAAAAAAAGTGGCCTCTGCCATTTCAGATCATATGAAGAAAGGAGCGACAACAAGGAAAGTCATTGTGAAATTTCGAAATTCTCTCAAATTTCGTTTTTTTGCGTAGAAAATTTTTTTTGAGTTATAAAAGATGCCGCAGAATTACTTCAAAAAATTGGAATTTTTTGATAAATTTTCTGAATTTTTTGCATCGTATGATATTTTGCCATTTTGTGACATAAATATTTTTGTAAAAAATAATTTATTCCGAGCAAAACAAGAAAACATATGGTTGAAAAAACGTTTTTTACCAACCACTCATATATTACAATTACTCTCTGAACTCTAAAGATCGGTGCAGTCGAGTTTCTCAGGAAGTACGATGCGGCAAAGATTGTTTAATTTCTTGGCTGCGCTTGCACAGCGTAAGCTAAAATTTTCAAAAATTGTGATATAGATCCTGAACACTCGTTCTACCAAAAATAGAGATCTATTCGCGAAATGAAAATTCAAATTTGCATCGTTTTAATTCCAATTTCCCCTATATCCCTCTCCAATCTTTGCCCTCATTTCAACCCCTTTCCCAGCGCTTTGCAAGTCCATTTGGATCCAGAAACGAAGCCCAAAAAGTGCCCGCGCAAACAGCCCATTATATAATCGCCAATTTATGGGCCATTAACCTGGCCATAAATCGAAATATTATGCGTAATAAACACTCGATGCATAAATTAGGATTAGTGGAAAGGTCGGGCAAAATAAAGTTAACTTATGCAAATTACGTCATTGTTTACGAAGTTTGTGACGTTGTACTCAACATTAGAAGCATAAACATTAAAAACGATGACTAAAAATTTGAATAAAAAGAATAAATTTGAATATTCTAATATAAAAATTTTAATAAAAAATATAAAGCTGGCCTGTCATCGCCGGAGAGCGAGAAAATAAATAATTAAAGGTCGTTTCGTCGCTTCTTTTTGCATATCTGTCTTGACCATCAATTTATATTCACCTTTGTTAGAACGAAGGTCAAAGGGCGCGCTGAAACGAGAAAAAATGATTATCAACGGGTCATAAATTGGTTGGAAATCTCGCGAGAGGCGATGTGATGGCGATTCGAGCCGACAGAAATTTACATATTTTATTATTTATGCAAATTTAGACGATTAAAGAGGAAACATTTGAAAAATTATATTTGTAGATGGATAAATTACTGTGGAGTGGTTAAACATCTTCTAAAATAATTTTTTGAACACTAGACATCGTGAAAATTGCATGCAAATGACAGTTTTCGAACAAACCCCAAGAGTTTTCCTTTTTTGCACCGTGCAAAGGAACGGAAATTTGATTGCACGGTGCAATCAAGAGTCAAAGAACCGCACAGTGCAGAACGAGGAAAAAGTCGCAAAAAAAACGAAGTAAAAAAGACTGCACCGTGCAAAACGAAATGTAAAATGCACTGTGCGGAGAAATGGAAGAAACCCCGCACTGTGCAGAAAGAAATTTCAAACCGCACAGTGAAGTGAACTGTTTGCACAGTGCAGTCAAATCTCGAATCTGCACTGTGCAAAAAACGAAATACGCAAACGCTGCAGGGTAAAACATGG
This sequence comes from Bursaphelenchus mucronatus, assembly GCA_025436335.1. NCBI lineage: Eukaryota > Metazoa > Nematoda > Chromadorea > Rhabditida > Aphelenchoididae > Bursaphelenchus > Bursaphelenchus mucronatus. The sequence goes on from CM046356.1 coordinate 8,062,227, forward strand.
GGTTAGCATCTTGTTGGTTTAAATCGATGTCTGGCTGCTTAATTCCCTTGAAATTTTCATAAAATATTCAAATTTTTAATTAAACTCCAAACCAAAAATTAACGAAAACCCCTTGAAAACAAGAAATTGTAAGGCCTCTTCGATTCGGAGACCTTCAGAAATTCAAAAAGGCACATTTTCCTCAAATTGCGCGCCAATTTCAATTCGCAAAAAAACTGTTTTTGTCAGATTTCCGTCGAAGAAAAGGGCTGTCAGAGTTGGCGCCCAAAATTCAACGATTTTTTTTATTTTTTATGAATTGCGAAAAAATTCAAACAAAAAACGGGGCCCAATCTCACCAAATCGTAATGGGAAAATGAGTATTTGAGAAAAAGGGCACGAAAGGTCGTGTAAATATTATAGTAGAGGGTCAGGGAAAACAAGGACTGGGATTACAGACGTCCAAAAAATATATGGGACTGCTGATTGTCATATGGATAGGAGGAGGTTACGGTAGCGCTATAAGACAGGAACGTTTTGTATTCGAAAACTTTGCTTACGAAACAAGAAAACACACATGGAAAAAACGATTTTTTAAAGGGTACCCTAATTCGTTTTTCTTGGAATTTGGCATGTATACTTGACATAGCCCACGTATTAATCCCTGAAATTTTTACTGAAATTTTTAGCTTGGCTTTACAGGCGCCGCCGAAATATTCAGCGACCTCCCTAAAAGTAATCAAATTTGGGAAATTTCAGGATTTTTGAACTAAAAATCTTAGTGACTTCTGTAAAGCACAAGCTAAAAGTTTGGCGTGTGTTTTAAGAAAGCCTTAGCTAAATTTGTGCCAAATTTAGTCGAAACCCAATCGTTACGACGCCATCTACAACTAGTAAATTGTTGGTGCCTCTCAACTTTTAAAACCAAACTGATTGAAGACGCTACAAAAAGACTGCTTAAAAATCGCCAACAAATCAAACATCGACCAACTTCCTCCTCCAAAACAGTAATATTACTATTTGATTTTCAAATTTGTAAAACCTTAATCATCAAAACTTTTATCATCAAAACCAGCTGATGATAACAACTGAAACAAAAGACAACTTTACTTCCGATTACTCACCTTAACAGCTACTTTGAATAAACAAAATCGCAATGATTTGAATAATCTAAAGTATTTGGCATAAGCACGGCTCTCTCTGATTCATAGTTTGCGATAAAAATTTGATGGAGAAAGGAGAGAAAGAAAACTCATTGACAAATCTGATTTCGCAAATAAATACGAATGAATCAGGAGGGAAAAGGGTGATAAATATTAGATTGGAGTAGATGTGGGAGGTGATATGGACTCAGATGAAGTGGAAGGTCTCTTGCTACAAATTTCTGTCTTTAAGACATATATAATGGGATTTTAAGTAGGATAAAAGGATGTTGTTCTAAAAATCGCAATTTTTTGTGTTACCAATGTACAAAAGATTGCAACATAAAATACGAACTCACTTCTGATTCCCATTTTTCATAAAAGCACTAACTGAAATTTGCATACAAGATATAAATCATCATTTATCGCTGGCTAAAAATGTCGCATTTGTTTTGAAAAATTTTACGCCGATTTTGATTAGAATCGAAGCATCTCAAAAGTTTCACTACGCAAACCCACTACATAAGCATCAAAAATCAGAATTCGATTCCGTTTCCTTCTAAACCTCTAAAACACTGCAAATCTTTGCGATTGATCGTAAGCCTCGGCGCGTTTTTTCATAACCTCTTGACCTTTTTGATGTCCGCTTTCACCTTTTCCTCTGTTACTTTTTGATGAGTGAACTTAACGGTGCGCAAGATAATTATAATTATACAAAAAAAGATCAGATCCACTTTGTACACCGAAAATCGACGAGGAAAAAAGTCGCAAACTTCCTCGTCGCTGGCTGGAGGAAACGAAGAACCGAAGAAGATACGGTAAAAAACATTGTAAGAGAACGAAGGAGGCTTTGGACGTTGTAGTTGAAGTTGTAGTGGTCATTTAGGGGAAAGAAAAAAAAATTTTGATGATTTAATGGTCATTGGAAGGAAAAAAGGAAAAAAGAACTTCAAAAACAAGTTTGAAATATGAGTCATATAGGGAAATATAATAGTTTATTTTACTGTTTAAGGTGCGTTGAGTGGTCAAAAATTAGGTTAATACGGTGAACATTTAAAAGGAGAAATGTTCAGAATGCGATTTACATATTTTTATGAAATTGTCCACAAATTGAGAGCAATATTTTCTCACGATAAGACATGTGCAATATACGTATCTTACATATATATTTCAGAAACCGACAAGACTTTTTTGATTGGGAGTTGAAAACAAATCCGATGGATTTTCGTAATTATTCTACTATCTCATGTATCGTCCATCTACAACGCTCTACCATACCCTCCCTCCCTTCCCGCATTCCTCCCCCTACTCCAAATTTTCGTCACGGGGACATAAATGTTTCATAACGAAACGCGTATGCATTATATTGTAAATACGTTTTGGTCGCAGGAATCTGTGGACAAACAGCCCCGAAAAGCGACGAAAACCCAAGTCAGAAAATTAATAAAAAAACGCGAAACGGGGACGCGCATATGCATAATACCCAGCCCATATGACAAATAATCAAAAAAATTTCCTCTTTTCTTCCGTTACTCCAAAGCAAATTCGATTTGAAAATAAAAAAATTTGGCTTTGAAAAAATAATTTAATAAATTTTTTTAATCAAAAAAATTCGTTGGCAAGAAATTGATGATAATATTTACAAAATAATAATTTTTTCAAACATTGAAACGTTTAGCTCGCTGTTTCCAAAAGTTCAAACGATTTTTTAACTGAAAAATGCAAAATCCGTTTAAAAACATTAAAAAGATTTGGCTATTTTTTTCTCTGATTGCCTCTCCTCACTTTTCGCAATCTTTCGTCTTCGAACACCTTTGAAAAGCTGGGTTTAAAGGGACAGTACAGCTACTTTTAAATCGCGCTTTTTACGGTGTGGAAACAAAATGTCCAAAAAGTTTCTTTGTCTACTGTACCAATAACAACGGAAAAAAATAATGGTGACATTCCGCATCTGCATGCTTACCAATAATTATTTTATCGTTTGCAATTCTGCCGCCTTTGTTTTCGCTGCAGGACATAACAAGACTTTTTTGACATTTTGTTATGCACACCGTAAAATCCGCAATTCAAAAGTAGCTGTTCTGGCCCTTTAGTCTGCGCAGCAAAATTAAAAATAACTCTTTTGGCAAATCAATTTTTTTATATTTTTTTGGCAGTTCCATGTATTGTCATCAAATTTCGAAATAATCTTAAATCTGAGAATTATTTCTCAATAAGAAATTAAAGGCCATCGCTTACGAAATCCGTAAGAATTTGCAAAAAACCAAAAAATATTTTTCAAAGGCCTTCACAAAAATTCTAGCGCCAAATTCGCACATCAAAAACAAAATTTAAAAACAATCTGGGTCCGTAAATTCGTATTCAAAAAATATTTCGTCGGACTTCGAACAAAAAACGCATCCGAATATGGTTTAATCGAATTGCGCAATTTGTAAAAAAAAAGGTCAAACATGTTGAGGATGTTTAAAAATGGGCGAAGGCGAGAAAAGAGGGAGAGGTAAGACAATGTAAAAGGACAAGGTTACAATATGAAGAGGGGCAAGTATTGAAAAACCTATTTTTGTATAATATAATGGACGGTAGAACGAATCTGAAGGGTTCAGAAAAGTAGTTTGTTATAGAAGCACTTGGTTGTTCGAAAGCGTGGAATCTTCGCTGATTTAGAGATAAGAATCTCGGTCGTTTCCGCAAAACGCGGGCTTATAAAATTCTCATTCCAATCTAAGCCAAAATTATGAAAGTTACATCGCCGTACCTTGAGCACTACTCCAATCAAATGGGAATTTCAAATTCAAACCTCAACCTGCAAAATGCAAACTACAGTAACCCACTTTCCGTCTGCGCTTCTCCAAAGCCCCTAAAACTATCGCTTTCATCCGCCCCGCCGAACCATTTGTTGTATATCCTTTTTAAAATGTATTTATTTATCCATGTATTGCCCTTTACAAATTATTTCTCTCCTTTTTTGGTTAATGGTCCATTCAGCGAAACGAAAAGAAGGCTTTGGACAACAAACAAATCGCCAAAATTATGAGCCTTCGAAAGAAGTTTTAATGGCCTTTTATAACGAAACGCCTTTATGTTTTACATTGCTGGCTATAGCAAGAAAGAATGGACGTTTCTGCTTTTTTGTTGGATACTTTTTACATTTCTTTGCGTCTTCAAGTTATGACCAAAAAAGGATTGAAAAATGAAAAGGCGAAGGGGGGGGGAGGGTTTGGAGGGGAATGACCATTGGAGGGAGGAGCGGAGAGAGTGTGAAAAGAGAAGAGAGAGGAGAGAGAAAAAAAGAAAAACTGAAGGGAGGGTGTGGAAAAGTGTGAAGAAAGATTACGGTATACAGTTGGTAGTCCAAGAGAAATTAAATATGCAATTTACAAAGGAAAACAGTCAAGAAGCTCTTCCTTCAGATGGTTGAATATCTTGGCTGCCTTTGCAAAACACGAGCCACATTGTTAACCATTAAATTGTGGCACCTGCCGGTTGTCTGTGCTAAATTTGAAAGTCTACGTGATGCTCAAAGAACATTTTACCTTCAAAATGAAAACCCCTTTATTCTTGAAAATTCTCGACACTTTTGAATCTTAAAATGTCCGCCGTTTCCGCAAAGCGCGCAGCATAAATCTGACTAAGTATAATTTTATTGTTCTGCGAGATCCGAGGCATGCATAAGGTCTTTCTACCATCTTCCTTTACTCTCAGTACATTCACTGGACATCAAAACATCCTCTCATCTCTTTAACGATCTCTCGATACAACGAATAAAATAAGACGCTTTTGAAGAAAACGAATATAACATTAATTATGGGACAAACAATAAAACAAATAAATAGAGGCGTCTCGAAAACAAATGGACATGCAATTGAATGGAAAAGGGAGAATTATGCAAATGCGAGAGGGAGAAAATAATTATATACAAAGTGGACGGAAACTCAGAAATGGCCAAATGTATGGGGAAAGTAAGATGTAATTACAGTAATTGTTGAACGAAAATTTGGAGATATCGAAAAATAAAAAGGAGAATTTTTAAAGATTTTCGGCATGGAAGTTGCTCAAGGAGATGCTCAAACCTTTATAAGATTTGCATACATGTTTTTTATAAGACATGTATATTTTACCCCTAATCATCGTACCATTTCGTAACGGTCCCACGAAAAAAACGAAAACTTTTGGAAAGGAAAAATAAAAATTTTTGTGCGAAACGAGCGAGAAAATTATGAAATGGACCATGGTGAATATAATAATTTTTATTTGAAAAGCGGGGATTGCGGAGACCCTTTGACAAACAAACAAACGAAGGAATCGCCAGTCACCGAATTTCCTCTTTTCCTCTTTTTTTCTTATGAATTTTGAAACGAAATTTTGGGGAGTGACCCAATGTTTGGATGGACCTTGGGTCTTAATATAAAGACCTTTTCGTAATATTAAACGTTTTTGGGAGAGGACTGCACTGTGCATACAATAGAGTCAAAAGTCATGGAATTATACGAAAAAAGTTTGGAAAAATTGTTAAATCTGTAGTGTACATATAGTGCAATATAAGGTCTGAAACTCAAAATCAAACCTAAATATGAGGGGTTGCTTCTAACTAATTCATTGTTCATGAAATATAGCGCACGTTACAAAAGACTTTTAGCCCGCGTTTTGCAGAAACTATCAAGATATTTTAGTCAAAAAAATCGAATTTTTTTACGACTTGCAGTGTAAAAAATTGATACTTTGTTCATGCATGGTATTCACAAAAAATAACAATCTCCGATCATAATACAAATGATATGACCAAACGTTTTTTTGCCCATTTCTCGTCATTTTTCATAATCTCGCTTCTAAAGATCGTTGAATATCTCGACTATGACTTTAGCATGCAGACCAACATCTTCCGTCGTTTATATGTGGACCAGACAAAACAAATAGGCTAAAACTTGGAAGAAATGTTTTTTGTACCTGTTCCAATTTGAAAATTAAAAAAATACGATCACTAAAACTACATAACAGTTTTTACCCTAAGAGCAAAAACTATTTTTCCCAAGCCTCAGAAAATATTTGAGGGACTATTCAAAAACAAATGACATATTCAAAAATAAGCAATAAATTTTGATTGCGCAATGTTTTAAAGCGCGTTAAAAGCGCCCAAAACATTTTCTCATGCCTCTTTTTAAAAATGCATTTCAAAGCGCGAAGGGATTTCAAATTCGAAAAATTTTATTGCGCAAAAAATTATGCATGAATAAAAATAATGTAACTGTGAGGGGCGCTCATAAATTTGTCCGTATTCAACTGTCAAATAATATTTTTGGGCATTAATCGAGGGCATTTTGGAAATGATGGATTGGGAAATAGAAATGGAAATGTTTTGAAGGGGAAATGACAAATAAATATGTCAAAATTTGTTTTTATTTATTGCAAAAAAGCAAAAAATGTTTTTTTTTGTTGTTTTAGAAAATTTCGTTTTTTTTGGAATTTTTTTGTAAAATTTTTTCTCTCCAGATGCTCGAAAATACAAAGGAAAACTTATGGCCACGGATCCATTATTAATAATTATTCCCCCGAAATTTTATTAATTCAATTTTTAGACGACTATTTGAATACGATATTCAATACGTTTTATGAAAAGGACATTTCCCCCGATATATTTTGAATAAAACATCTTTTTGGACATCAAATTTTTGGAACCAAAACGGGATATTAATAGAGAATGGAGTCATGAAAATTTGCAGTAAAATTTTTAACGTCACACAAAATTATGCAATTATTAGAATTAAAACATCATAAAAACTTTGGCCAAAAAATAAAATTATTTGGGAAGAACTGAATTTCACAATGGAAGCGACAATTCGAATTGACGAAAGTGACGTCAATTTGACAATGTGACAGGCCCCTCAAAATGACAAGTTGACAACATTTGAGAGCTCCATTCGCTTTTTGTTTTTCACTTTTGTCTCAATTATAATATTTTCCCATTTTTGAATATGCAAAAAAGATAAACATTTTCAAGTTCATTTTGAATACACATAGTCCAAAAATGCATTATTGTTAGTTTTAGTCCCTATTTCAGTCATTTTTGAGAGAGACTACGGAAAATTTGGAGAGACAGTTGGAGAAAAATGGGTTTTTGAAATTGCAAAGCAAATTTTTACCAAACTATCAAAAATTTAACGCCATTTTTTTAAAAATTCTGTATGTATTTTTATATGTATTTTTATTCAAGTTGTTACTTTTTGAAATCTTCGACTTTTTCACTACTAAAATTAAAATTAAATTTTCTTTTCATTTTTTCTTCTTCTCCTCTTTCTCTCCAAAAATCCTCCAATTCGATTATTTACTGCACAGTAAATGATTTGTTTAACCAGATATTCGTTGGGAGTTTTTCTTTTCGGGATGATCAAAGAAAAGTTGTAATAAAAAAGATGGAAGTCATGTTTCTTTCATTCCCCGCTCATTAATGTAAATAGATGAGGAAGAAACAATCGGAGGGAAAGAAAAAGTTTGCGCATGAATTTGTCATAAGAACAGAGGGTTTTCAAAATACCGGTATACGAATGGACGATGAATAAAAGGACGAATTTAAATGAATGGACATTAGTCAAAGGGAAACTAACGATATGTATTATATTAGTTGGTGAATTTGTCGTTAGAAAAATAAATAAAAAAAAATAAAAATGGGAACATAATGGGAAATGCACAGATTTAACAAAATTTGGCACAGATTGAAGCAAAGTTTTAGAAGGCATATGCCGGATTCCAAGTCCGCGCTATATAGCAAACGTGCAGATTGTTAGGATGCCAAAAATTCCATTTGTTTCCAACTTTCAGGACGAGAAGTCCAATGATTTCTTTACAAGTTTTGGCCTGAGCTATTACAAAATCAAACATATTTTTTCGGCATAGAAGCGATGGCATTTGAGGTTTTTTTTTGGCTATCTCTTTAAACCTTTTTTCAAAAAAATCTGTCTGGATTTGAGAAGAATTCCGTTTTTTGGCCTGTAACCAAAATTTTTTCACAAATTTTTCCAAAAAATCTCAATTTCTTTAAAGGGACAGTTCAGCTACTGTTGAATTGCGCTTTTTACGGCGTGGAAACAAAATTTCCAAAAAGTTTCTTGGTCTACTGTATTAATAACAATGGAAACAATAATGGTAATACTCTACATGCCTACTAATAATTATTTTACTGTTTGCAACACTGCCGTCTTTGTTTTCGCTGCAGGACATAAAAAGCCTCCTTGACATTTCGTTTCACACGCCGTAAAACGCGCAATTCAAAAGTAGCTGTTCCGGTCCTTTTAAAGCTCGACCTTAAATTCTAGATGGCTTAGAAAATTGGAATAATTTGTTTCACATTTCATCAAAATTTATGACAATAAAATCTCAACGATCACTAACCAAAAGTTACAAATTTGAACCCTGAAACCTTTAGCCAAAGTCAGATTTCTCAAGTCTCTCTTTCCAATCCCTCCTACCCATTAAAGCACTTAAAACCTCCGATAAACCGTCAAAAATCCGCACAACGCATTCGACTTGAAATACCGACAAAATCCTTGATTCATTGCAACAAAAAAATCGTGAAGTCGGCGATTACAATAATTACAAATCCCCCGAATTTTTTACAAAAGACTTTTGCGTACTTTTTAATAATAATAGTGTGAAAAGGGCGCTGGAAGTAGATGGTCATTCGCTGCGAAAGAAAGACCCCTTTCCTCAAGTTGTTTTTCCATTCAGAAAATATAAAACATAATGTCTCCCAATTTAATATCTTTTCTTTTGTGAAACGGCTCTGAATCAAACTGCCTCGAGGCGAGAAATTGCTTGTATTGACAACATGTATATTATGGGCTATGAGTCACAGCAGATAAGAGTGGATAAAGAGGGTTGATTCAATAATTGAAAATACGCAAAGATTGAGAAATAAAGTAAATCTACTTATAAAAAAATGACAAGGAGATTTAGTGTTCGCAATTGTATTTGTTTCTCCCGGCCTCATATCGATCACTGAATATTAAACTTGCGCTTTCCAGGCATGCAACAAGAGAGGTCATAGAGAAACCCGCTTTTAGCCATACTTCAAAAATAATTTTTGCAAAAACGTTGTCAATTGGGCTGAAGCTTTTAGCTATTAGTTTAATAATAATCAAAGAATCTACGCTGTTTCTAAAAATTGGGAGCTGTTCTCTAACCCTGAAAATTATGACATTTTATTGTCAAAACGTCTGTAAACCGCCAACTAACATAAGCAGATGTAAGTAATCAAACCAACGTCGTCCGGATCCGTGCTTTTTACATCAAGCTTAGAGTGTTTGGCATCTGATGTAAATGCACACCAAACTTTGATGCCACAAGCCGCTTTTATGACAAACCAATCTTTAACTCCTCTGTAATTATCACTAAATCCAAAGAAAGATCAAAAAAGTACTGTAACTGCCACACTTTTTATTTCTTCTATACTAATTTCCCCTCTCTCAAGGGCCTTTCTTTCCCTTTATCCAAAACATCTCCAGAAATCCCTCCTCAAAAGAAACAGAAGCCCCATAAAACAAAACCTGCGCATAAATTGTGACCAAAGAAGTGACAATAAGGAAATCGTAATGGGAATGTCTTTTTTACTTTTTCGAAAACACGTAAAGATCAAATGAATATCTAATTATATCTCTGATTCCAATTCCTGCGAATCCTCTGATTAAGAAAAGAAGGAAGGAACAACGCCGCACTTTAATGAATAAAAAATGTCGCTAAAAATGTTTCCAATCAAAACAAAAATTATTTAAAAAAGGGATATGAATGGTATTCGATTTGAATACGACCAAAGGGGTTGTAAAAGATTTATAAGGAGAAAGGACACAGGGATAGAAAAAAATAACTACAAAGAGATTACTGTATAAATTATTGGTATACCACTCCGTAATTCAGAGTGCACGCCAGCAAAGATGTTCAAAAACTATTGCATGTACATAAGCGACAGTAGAGAGCGTATCATAGACGAAGAATACCTCAAGATGACAACTTTTTGATTGGAAGATCACAAAAGGCATTTGATTTATAATTCCAGTAGCCTGATCAAAAAGAACGCATGAAAAATAGCTATTCGGTTTCCAAGGAACTTGACGCTGGTCCAAAATGTCGGAATAATGCAGCAAGTCTTGTACTTATTTTAGGCCAAGTGGGAAAAAGTGGGTCGTTGAAGAAAATGTTCTTTTTGCAAATCCAAAAAATGATAACGTACGGAAGCATGAAATTCGAGAGAAAGCGTGCAGTAACTAAGATGGTAAGCGTGTTTGTAAGGTTATGGGAGGGCTGGTTCAACCCCAGTTTGGGCTGTCATTTTCATGGATCTCACTGTCTATCTATAATATTTTATATGACTTTGCATCCTTCCAATAGAGTCAGCGTACTTTACAAAATTCATTGATTTTACTGAAATCCCCATTTTCAATAATAGATATTTACCGTAATCACAACCACAAAAAGTGCAAAAGTTTTTCGAATTATTTTGAAATTTGATGACATTTATTTGATTCATTTTAATTCTCTGACTAAAACAATCTAAAAAAGAAATTGCGAAATTGCGCTTTCATTTTGGGTGTTGCGCAATAAGTTTCTGAACATGTTTTGTGACGAAAAAAAAGAGAATTGAAAGTGATTCTAAACTGTTGAACATCCATTTACGACCACTTTGTTGGTCGTTTTTATTGCGCTCTAATAAGAATAATACCTCCGGACATTTCATTTGTTTCGTTGTTGAGTCAGCGGCGGAAAGTGCAACGACTGATGGAGACGACGTCATTTTGCAAAAAGAATGATTTTTCAAATGAGTAAAGAACGGCGAAGTGAGACCGAGGAAAAGAAAATCATTGAACTTGACGTCTTATAATGCGGTTCCTTAGAACCACGTATTTTACAAAGAGATTGCGGAAAACAAACGTTCGGATTATCTTCAAATTTTGTACATCATGGCTAGCAATCAATTTTCTGAAAATTTCAACTCACGCCTTTCAAGGGAAGCTGAGATATTTAACGATATTTGCAGACAAAAGAGTGCAGAAAACAAGGAGACAACACAGAGATAGAAACGTTTTTTCTAACTGTGCCTTTGCAAATTAATGGTTAAAAAAAAAAATGTTCAGCAGAGCTGCTATACACCATATTCAAAATCAAATACCAATTTTCGAACTTAAAACTCTTCAAAAAAAAGGCAAAACTTTAAAAATTGGAAAACAAACTTCTTTCTACACTGCATCTGGACGTATAATATTTCTTATAAAAATTAATTAACTCCATTTCAACTCCAAAAGCAACTTACAGTACCCTTTCGCACCCATTACTCCCAAAAAACCCACGTAATCACCCCCAAAAAAGACTCCGCTTTCACAAAAACCAAATTGATATAAAGAAGAAGGTGGATAAAAAACAAAAACGAACATGTTCGCTAATCTGTTTCTAATGTTGTTTCATTCCGACGAATCTCCCAGTGCATTCTCTCAAATCAACTTCGGATAAAAAAAACAAAAGAAAATTAAAAGTGCCTCGAGGCTTCGACGTTATCCCCCCCCCCTCTTCAATTCGCACTCGAACAAGTCGAGTTGAAGGTTGTAAAAGCGCCAACTCGACGATGAATAATTGCTACATAAAAATGTTTGGCGTTCACGGTGATTTGTTACAAGGAGAGAGCGCAACGAAATGGGTGATGAAGAGAGTTAATGAATTTATCTTAAAGATGATGACCAAAAAAAGGCAATTAATAAAAAAGATTAACATTGTAAATGAGTTCCAAATTTGACACAAATTGTTACTTAAAAGTTTTAGCTCTCACTTTTCGGACTTTGTTTTCGAGAGAGCATAAAAAATGAGGAGAGTCGGCCGTACGAGGGACGTTTTCTACAACTTTTTTGTTTATGCATGGAATGTTTTGATTTTTTGTAGATACATTGTACATCACGCTGATAATAAATCCTGAAATTTACGTCTTTTTTAAAAAATAATTTTCTAAATTTGACTTGATTTTCATTAGAGTTTCTTGCCCTACGTTAGCAAATTCGCTTGTAAGATTTTCTCTTTACGGGGCACTGTAAAATCTCTTCATCGCGTATTTCACATTTTTACTGATAAGACACAATCAGGTCTGTGCTTATTTTTCCACTTATTTTTTTAATCCATTTTTTATACCTTATTGTTTTTGATGTGTTGAAAATTCGCTGTCTGTGTACTAAAAATAATCCCTACACTTTTTTCACGCAGAGTTTGTGCGTGATCCAGATGTGCGAAGAAAGGAAAAGCGATGAAGCCCGATCCACTTCCGCTTCAATGTAAACATAATTCTCATCCGAGATGCGCGACGAGAAACAATGACTCACAGTGGCCAGCCCATCTTCGGGAGCACAATTACAATATATCTGGCCTACTTTCCATTCGACGCATTGTGCGGGGCTGCTCTAGTTTTGCTACAGTACGCCGCAGTCTTGGGGATTTTGTGGGAAGCAAACAGAAGAAATAGGGATTGGCCAAATACGACTTTTTATCCATTGTTATATAGGTCCCTAAATTGCAATATGCCTGTTATTTACAAGTTTTGCTATAGCTATTTCATCTGTAAAGCGTTTCTCAATGCCTTTAAATTTGATGTTTATCAACAGCGTTTGTTGTAAAGTTTATCAAAGGAAAATTCTAATATGAGTGTCTTACTAATTGAGAATTTATTTGGTCGTATTCTTCCTTTCGTGGCCTCTAAATATTTTTACACAGTTATTAACCCAAATTTATCAATTTGAATAAATGAGATAAGCGCCCGCAAAATTATGAGGGTGACAGTACCAAGCTTTGTATGAGGCCGTTATGTTTTTGGCGTTTTATATGGTTTGTATCTCTTGTACAGCTTTTAAACTGTCTTAAAATAACACATCCAAGAAATCGCGTTATCTCGTGTCTCCTTCAATTTACATTACCGATAATTTCAGTACACCATGGGATTAAAACTCTTTGCAACCTCTGTTTTCATTGTGCTGCTTGGCTACGTAATTCTGGACGTTGAAGCGGGTTGTTGTTGTTGTGGGGGATGTTGCAGATGCTGTCAGTATTGCTGTCCCCAGCCGCCGATCATAATCCAGCCGCCTCCAGCGCTGCATAATGTCTGCCATGTGCCGTGTGGATGTGGAGGATGTTGTTGCTGCAAGCCTTGCTGTTGCTGTAAGCCCTGTTGTTGTTGTAAGCCCTGCTGTTGTTGTAAGCCGTGTTGTTGCTGTGAGTTGCTTTCAGTTTGAGTGTCTTCTATATTGCTGTCTGCGTATGTAGGGGAGGAGGTTGATGTCAAGGGTTGTAAATAGAAGATATTAAAGTTTTCTGTGTGGACAAACGTAGCTTTTTAAGGGCCAAGATGAAGACTTTTATTAATTCACAAAAAGCATGCTTCTAAAGTCATGATTCCAGTTATTTATTTATTTAGGTTAGCTAAAACTACGGTTACAGTCATGCTATAAGTTTCTCACATTCAAATTTCTTTCGCAGCCATCTTTTTCAAGATTTTAATTTGCCCCTCTTCCTGTCTGTCTTGCTACCTTTTAATGTCTGAATAGCTCCATCGAACACTCCCTCAAACTGTGGACGAATCACATCAAGCAGCAACGTGAACGTCATAATCCAACCCTCACTTAACCTCTGCAATTGCGGTTATGGCTGTTCTCAATCAACAAAATGCTGCTCCTCTCAGGAACTATGTAAGATGTCATACGATGGAGAATGTCCTTACACTTGCGAATGCAATAGAGATTGTAACTGTAATTGCAACTGCTGTAACTGTGGCTCATGTTGCAATAATCGATGTGATGAAGAAGCAGAAATTGAAGAGATCGCGAACACTGATGAAAAGGAAAAACCGAAAATGTTAAAGACGTTGCATCGAGCGCTGATGACAATGTTCGGACCGCATCATGGAGTTGGACGAAAGAAGAAAGTTAAGCTGTCCCCAGAGGCAAAGGAAATACCGGAAGAGAATGTCGAGCAGACTACAGCGACAGTTGAGATTGAAACCATTATTAGTACTGACAGTACAGATAAAGAAGATGAAGATATAACGACTACAATAGATCCGTTATTAGCGCTGTTAGCTGAAAATGAGAGTACAACAAGTGGTAGTGAAGATTCGACCACTTCGAAGGGAGAGAGGGGGGAAGATACTACAACTTTTAGTGCAAAAAATTGATAAAGAGTTTACAGAAGACGTTTCTTTGGCTTACTTTGCATTTTTTGCAGATTTAAGGCCGAAAACCGATAAATTACAGTTTGCCTGTGGTTGAAGTAAAGCAATGTCTGCATTCTCTGCACCACATATGTTCGCTCTGTCCTGATTTCTTTCTGATTCGTAGTCTAATCTCTTTGTTATCTTGAGTTTTTATTTTTGTCACCATTTTTTGCTGTCAAATCCATTGGACCGCTCTTTCTATCTTTGAACATTTCATGTCACCATTTAGATCTTCGTATTTTACTAATCTTTCTATGTTTACTTCAGGTCCTTGTTGTTGTGGCGGCCGTCGTAAGCGCTCAGAGCCTCTGGAGCGCCGAAAAATGGCAAAACTTTCTCGCCGCTGCGCCGAGGGAAAATTCAAATTCCCTCAGCCATTGGCCGATGACACCGCCGCCCAAAACTCGACTGTAATTCTGCCTTCTCGAGTTCTGCGATCCATAAATAAGAAAACGAGAAAGGCCGAGAAATGTGTTTGTTAACTCATTTTACTATGACGTCTACGGTAACTTAATAATTATTTATTTTCTCAGATATAAATAAATCCCATGTTGTGCAACATAACTTGTGAGCTTCATAAGTCATTAAAAATCAGCGCTTTTAAAGCTTCCTCCGGAGGGAATTTTAGGGATTTGAATTCGATGAAAAAAGGAACATTTTTGGAATGAAGTCTACTTTTGTTTATGAAGCGATGCACTTTGGTATTTGCATGTTTGAATAGCCGGTAATAATTCCATTTTCTAATGTTGCGATTTGAAGGAATATCGCCTTGAAATATTTATAGAGCATGAAGATTCCCTAAGGAAAAACCTGCGGTTCCAGAACAAGTGTGAAGTATAATTAAATTGTATTCTTTATAAAATACACTTTCCAGCCTTGAACTTACGCTATTTTACTTTTTCCCTCAATTTCCTTTTCCAAAATGTTGCGTTTAATCTGACGATTTTGCATATCAATTCAGGATTTTCCCTGGAAAGTGCAAACTTTTTTCATTCTTTGATCGAACCTTCACAAATCATAACTTACAACGAAAGCCATTACAAAATCCATCAAATTTTATACGACAAAATCACAAACGCTAAATTAAAATGAGAAAAATTGAGGAAAAGGCTTACTATCTCGAGGCTCAACACTACAGTAGTAAAAACTCAGCTTGTCGTTTGTTATGGAGACAGAAAGAATACATTAAGATGATTGTAAGGGCAATCAAATCACAGGAAATGCTTAAAAAGGCTGCGGTGAAGACAGAAAAGGTTATTTGAAGGTAAAAAACAATTTTTTTTAACTTCGAAAATTCATGTGTCTATTTTTGAGTCATTGTTTATGAAAGATGACATTGAATAATAATATAAAAGTTCCTTATCAATCGGTGACTCATGCCACATCGAAAAAGTCGATATTGTTTTATCTAACTATAATTATTCTGCCAATTATTGTTTCTTGTATTTTGTATGTAGACAACTATAGAATCTACGATGTGGAAGAAGATTTGGACACGGTAAGATGCATTAAGATTCTTTCAGAATGAGACAAATTTAGTTACTTGAATTTGAGCGGTGAATACGTTGGAACGGGTCACACAATTTAAAATTTTTTTTCTCATGATTATTGAATATCACCATTTCCTCCACAAGCTAATTTTTTTGTAGAAGATGAAAGGGTAGATAAAACAAATTGACAAAATTTGGAAAAAACAATACATTCGCGTCATCTTGATTCTTTACATTTCAGATGGGTCTCATCGAACATTGGGGCTACGAAGGCGAAGAATATATCGCCAAAACCAAAGATGGATGGTACCTCAAAATCCATCGGATCCCACGAGGCAAGAACGAAGTTAATAGCAAGTCAAACAAACCCGTAATCATCCTTCAACATGGAATTGAATGTTCCAGTGACAACTGGATTCTGAATCTTCCACATCAAAGTCCTGGGTTCGTCTTCGCCGACGCTGGTTTCGATGTTTGGATGGCAAATTCAAGAGGAAATATTTATTCCAGTCATGTAAATTACAGTCGGCACGACTCGGAGTTCTGGCATTATACGTAAGGCAAAAAACAGCGATTAAACGTCTAATTACAGAAGCGACGACATGCAGAAATACGATGTGCCGGCTTTATTTGATCTGATTGAAAATGTCACTGGCCAATCTCAATTTTACTATGTCGGTCACAGCCAAGGCACATACATCATGTTTACAAGACTCTCCGATGATCCTTCCTTCTCCCGCCGTGTAAAGAAATTCTTTGCCTTAGGGCCTGGAATTCGTTTTAAAAACATAAAGGGCCCTTTAAATACGTTTGCGATTCATCAGAAGCTCCAATTTTATCTCGATTTTGGGATTGGACAGCTTATGCCGAATTTGGATTGGGCTTTTTGAGTCAGCACGTCGTCAAATTTCTCACTCGTTGGACTTGTGCAACATCTGGGCAGAAAAGTTATTGTTCAAACATTTTTTATTGGTTTTCTGGATCAAGTTCGACGCTAAATGAGACTCGAATTGCAGTGTATACAAATCATATCCCAACAGGGATTTCCACAGCAACTATCCAAAAATATTGTCAAACAATAGATCCCATAACCGGTGGATTCAAATTCTATCAATTCCCAACAAAAAAAGAGAATTTGGAGAAATATGGGCAGGTAAATCAGAAGAAGAAATACATATAAGGACAATTACCTTCAGAAAGATGCTCCTTATTACAATTTGACAAAGATGGATGTATCTCTTTACCTGTACAGTTGTCCCGATGACATCTTAACAACGGAACAACAGCTTGATGAATTTCTCATTCCGAGTCTCAAAAAAGGAATTCTCAAAGAAGATAACCGATATCCTGGATTCTCTCATATGGACTTTTTATGGAGTCTAAACGCAACTGAGATGGTCTTCAAAAGGATCATAAAGGTTATTAATGCTGATTATAATTAGAATCTGAACAAATAAAGTAGCTAAAGCTAGCAGATCTCATTTATAAAAGTGTAATATCGTAGTATCAACGGCAACGGAGAGCTTCTCAATTCTCTACTAGAAGAGACCAACCGAAATGATCCAAAAACGACTCCCGTTTTGGCTACCGATACATCTGACATTAACATAACGCAAGGATCACCTTTCCTCAATTCCCATGAACATATTAGCGTAACAAAAACCTAAAACGGTGATCGAGTTATGGAGATCCCCACTGCATCCTCCGTAATGTTGCGTTCCCTCGCAAGTGTCCTTTTCGGGGCTATGCAAATAAAGCCAATCGCGACACTGCCGTGGGCTAGAAAGCGGGGCTGAACACCTCGATGTTGCCTCTTTATCGGATTAAAGTTTTTTTTTAATTTGACATCGCATGATGATGATTTTTTATTTGAGGATTCTGATGGCCATCAAAGAGTATATAAAGAAAACTGATGGCTGGGATGATCAACATATCTCAGTTGCTTCCACTGTCAAGCAATGAGTATGAAGATGTTCTTCGCTCTCCTTGTTGTCATCGCTGTAGCTTCGGCCGATTTTCTCTCTGACTTACATCTTCCAGAACAAGATCTGGACGCCGTAAGTTGTCATAAACATTGGACAATTTATGAATTTAGATGGGATTGATCAAGTACTGGGGCTACCAAGGAGAAGAGTATATCGTGGAGACTGTAGATGATTGGCTTCTTCCAATGCAACGTATTCCCCGAGCCAAAAACGAAGACCCAAACAGTGACATCTCTGGTAAACCAGTTGTCATCCTTCAGCACGGTATTGAATGCGCCAGTGACAATTTCCTTCTAAATCTGCCTCATCAAACTCCTGGATTCGTATTTGCTGATGCTGGATACGATGTCTGGATCCCTAACTCTCGAGGAAACACTTATTCCAGCCATAAAAACTACAATCGTGCCCAACCCGAGTTCTGGAAATGGACGTAAGCAAATAAACAGCTATAATTCATTTTAATTATCATTCCAGAAGTGATGAAATGCAGCTATACGATATCCCTGCTGTTTTTGACCTGATTGAAAACATCACCGGCCAATCCTCCTTCTACTACATTGGTCACAGTCAAGGTACCTACCTCATGTTTGCCAAGCTCTCCGATGAACCTTCTTTCGCTAGCCGTGTGAAGAAATTCTTTGCCCTAGGGCCTGCAGTACAGTTCAGAAATCTCCAAGGTGTACTCAAGTATGTCTGTGAGACAGAACTTGCCTTCCCCAAGATCTGGTCAGAGTTTGCTTGGAGTGAATTTGGCTTGGGTTTCCTCAGCCAAGAGAATGTCGATTTTCTGACCGCTCTAACTTGCTCCGTCCCTCCAGTCGAAAGAGAATATTGTGCTAATGTTTACTATTGGTTTGGAGGTCCAAGCACCTTGACCAACATCACTCGCATGCCTATCTTTACCAACCATATTCCCGCTGGTGTCAATGTTGCCACTGTCCAGAAATACTGCGCATCTACTGATCCAGTAACCGGAGGATTCCAATGGTACAGATTCCCCACTGAAGCTGAGAACATCGCTCGCTATGGATCAGTTGATCCTCCTTACTACAACTTGACCAAAATGGATGTCCCTCTCTACCTGTACAGCTGCCCCAATGATTATTTGACCACTCTAGCCAACCTTGAACATGATATCCTTCCACATTTGAAGCCAGGAATCCTGAAGGAAGACAATAGATACCCTGGGTTCGCTCATATGGACTTCATTTGGGGATTGAACTCTACTGACATGGTCTACAACAAGATCATCAATGTAATTAACGCTGATTATAACTAAATTCACAACAAACATTATTGTTGTACCGCTTGTTTAGACCGTTGTAGTGCAAATAAACCTTGTCTTTTTAATTTTAAGTTTTGGTTCAACAAGAAATCGACTCCCCAAGATCAGAATAAAACTAAAATATAATGTCGAGATGAAATCCTTTCACAAAAAGTGATAAAGCAATGGAAAAAAGAAGCGTTAATCATTACATTATAAACAATACCTGTAAAGTATAACAAAAAGGATCAAGAAAGAACAAAATCTATAAAAAAGTAATCTCTTCCATTGTTACAAAAGAAATATATTATTCATGTACGTCAAAAACAGTATTGTCCGACAAGAAGCGTATACAAAAATAATTGATCGAGAACGACACAACAAACGTGATCTACAAGAACCTGTTAATTAAAGTTCGGCTTTTTGATTACATAATACTACTTTGGGCCATAAAGTCCCGACAATTTTATCGCTAATGTCGCGCGGATGCGGTCGCGTAAAAGTGCATGTCACTTCGGTAAAAACGGGAAACCGCCGCGACGGCCGCGAAAATTTGAGAAAAATGCACCGTGCAAAATTGTCGGGACTTTACGGCTCGAGTAGTATCAACCTGTCGGGGAAATAATGAGCACATTGTCGCTTCGCCGATTCCGTCGCTACAGTGAAAAGCAATTTGATTTTAACGCGACACAATTTATTTTCTTGGCAGCGACGCGATTTTTGATGCGACAGTATGCTAACTACTTCCCTATGAAGCTGATGGACATTTCACTTCATCCCGTATATAATCAACTTCTGATAAAAAAAAACTGTAACACAATACATAATGACATGCAAATCCTTCAAACGCTAAAAATGTTGCGCCTATTCGCTACTGAACTCCTATTCTCAACTTATCATCAGCGAATCAAACGCGGCTTATCTCTAGACCGTGAACTAAACGGATCGATGTTGCCTTTTTTGCCAGCTCTGCATCTGATTAAATGCTCCTCGTGATTAACATTAGCATATTTCGACTATATATAAATCGCAACAATTGATGAATTCAGCATCATATCTCAGTTGCTTCCACTGTCAAGCAATGAGTATGAAGATGTTCTTCTCTCTCCTTGTTGTCATCGCTGTAGCATCGGCCGATTTTCTCTCTGACTTACATCTTCCAGAACAAGATCTGGACGCCGTAAGTTGTCATAAACATTGGAGAATTTATGAATTTAGATGGGATTGATTAAGTACTGGGGCTACCAAGGAGAAGAGTATATTGTGGAGACTGTAGATGATTGGCTTCTTCCAATGCAACGTATTCCCCGAGCCAAAAACGAAGACCCAAACAGTGACATCTCTGGTAAACCAGTTGTCATCCTTCAGCACGGTATTGAATGCGCCAGTGACAATTTCCTTCTAAATCTGCCTCATCAAACTCCTGGATTCGTATTTGCTGATGCTGGATACGATGTCTGGATCCCCAACTCCCGAGGAAACACTTATTCCAGCCATAAAAACTACAATCGTGCCCAACCCGAGTTCTGGAAATGGACGTAAGCAAATAAACAGCTATAATTCATTTTAATTATCATTCCAGAAGTGATGAAATGCAGCTATACGATATCCCTGCTGTTTTTGACCTGATTGAAAACATCACCGGCCAATCCTCCTTCTACTACATTGGTCACAGTCAAGGTACCTACCTCATGTTTGCCAAGCTCTCCGATGAACCTTCTTTCGCTAGCCGTGTGAAGAAATTCTTTGCCCTGGGGCCTGCTGTGCAGTTCAGAGATCTCCAAGGTGTACTCAAGTATGTCTGTGAGACAGAACTTGCCTTTCCCAAGATCTGGTCAGAGTTTGCTTGGAGTGAATTTGGCTTGGGTTTCCTCAGCCAAGAGAATGTCGATTTTCTGACCGCTCTAACTTGCTCCGTCCCTCCAGTCGAAAGAGAATATTGTGCTAATGTTTACTATTGGTTTGGAGGTCCAAGTACCTTGACCAACATCACTCGCATGCCTATCTTTACCAACCATATTCCCGCTGGTGTCAATGTTGCCACTGTCCAGAAATACTGCGCATCTACTGATCCAGTAACTGGAGGATTCCAATGGTACAGATTCCCCACTGAAGCTGAGAACATCGCTCGCTATGGATCAGTTGATCCTCCTTACTACAACTTGACCAAAATGGATGTCCCTCTCTACCTGTACAGCTGCCCCAATGATTATTTGACCACTCTAGCCAACCTTGAACATGATATCCTTCCACATTTGAAGCCAGGAATCCTGAAGGAAGACAATAGATACCCTGGGTTCGCTCATATGGACTTCATTTGGGGATTGAACTCTACTGACATGGTCTACAACAAGATCATCAATGTAATTAACGCGGATTATAACTAAATCCACAAGGAAATATAATTCTTTCATCGCTTATTGTTAGAACATGTTAGAACGCAATAAATTTTCTCGTTGGTTTACATAATACAACAGATTTCTACAAATATATTCCTGATAGTTTGTCTACTCGTTCTCTACTCCCTAAGGCCAGACAAAATCGTCAATGTTTATACGACCACGCCACTAGAATTAGTGCTGCTCCGTCTGTCCAAGAAAGTCATGTTGTTTACAGCTAGCGACTCGTTGGACTGCCGTTCGCTCTCGACTCCAGTCAATTTTTGCCCCAATTTGGCAATAATGTAGAAGAATGTAAATCTGAACATTTATAATGTACAAAACAGTTCCTTACCCGACAATGATAATCACCGCTCCAGCCACAATCAATGTCCATTTAGGGCCAGTAATCAAAAATCCGAGAACCGCCAAAGTCTCCAAAATGTAGACAAAACAAGCAAGTACTTGACGATGTAAATGCGAAGAGACAAAGGCTCCAATCGGTGAACAAGTAACCACAACTGGCACAGAGACGGCAAAGTACTCATAGGCCAGCTGACTGACGCCTTGTTGCATAAGAACGCGCCAATAAGAGCCGATTAATGCATTGAGGAACATCAATATTACTGATGTTGGAGTTGCTACCTTCTCACTCACTCGAAACAGTAATGTCAAGATGGAAAACGAACAGATATCAACGCCGGAGCCAGTAAATGCACTGAGAATTCCTGTAACCGTAAAATGCATTATTTATGACATTGTTTTATATTTTGCTTGCTAAAACCTTCGTCACGCAAGCTGTAATAAAGCAGCAGAAAACAAACCGCCAAAGAATCCAGCTGCAACCAACGCTATTGCCTTCCATGGCTTGAAATTTGGAATATTATCAAAGGTAACCCGTTTCTTCTGCAAATTCAATATTAACAGTGAAATCGCGAAAGAAAACCAGATTGACACAAACATCATCTTCTTCTGTTGAGCTATAATTTTAAAATATTGTTATCTTGGCATACTGTTTCAACAAAAAAGCTTTTGCTTAGGAACTCACGATCAAGAAGGTTGTCCCAAAATTGTAAGCCAAGAATAATACTAACTCCAGCGCCAATGGACGAATAAATAATTGAATGCCATTCCACTTTAACTCCCATCCATAATATCGCAAAAGAAGATGTGGCCATTCCTAAAATTCAAAATGTAATTTAAAATCTTTTACCAGCAACTTGAATAATAAGGGAGAAGTCTCTAGCCACATCTGGAGCAATATGAAGCATCAAAGTCATCACAGGGAAAGCGATTGCGCCGCCGCCCTCTGAAGTGGCACCGGCAACAAAAGCTCCCAAAATCATAGTGATTGCAAGTTCGTATCTAGTAGGGTATAGTCGAAATAAGTTATATCGGATAGCCATTGACCACCATATCGCGTGCATTATAGCGAACGGGATCAGAGTTGCAAGATATTTGCGATATCGCTCGTGGAAGGGAAGATCTCTCGGGTTGATGCGGGTTTGAGCTTGATGTTCGAGTTTTTGACCTGGAAATAATTTAAAACGTCCTATACGTCAATTAATTATGTCTATGGGAACTCTAAGTTTGTTGCAACATATCTTACATACCGTCCAAAAAGTATTTCCGGAACCATTCTCCCACCGTTCTCCTTGGCCGTTGATTCTGTTCGATCGGCACAAAATAACTCGTCCCATTTCCCATTTCCGCGCGATTGACGGCAACCGCTTCCGTCATCCTAATTTCTTCGTTAAGACTGTTTATTTTAGGGATTGGGACAAAGTTCTTAACCTTTTACCTGTACGAGCAAGTGTCATCGTCGCGCGGGATCGATTTCTCTCCGTTCTTTGAAACAAACTCTTGGGCCAAAGGCAAATAAAACATCTCAACGGACTATGTTGCGGATGGATTCGTAATGTTGAAGGGAATCTCTTTCCATCGGCTAGTAAGCGTCGATAACTGATTGTTAGCGGCGATGTAATCAAAGTAATGGCGATAAAATTAAGAGGAGAGTTTATGGTTTGACTTTATCATTCAAGTTGAAATTTTTCTGACGTTTATGTTCGGTATTCATTTAAATTTGTCGTGTTCAATGTAGAGAGTCCCAATTTCCCCAAAACTTAAATTCGCGTTAAAAGAATGTTATCCATGTTTCTGCAATCTCTGTAATAAAACTCTTTTTTGTAGACGCTTTGTATAAGAAAGTACATTCGACTTCAGTTATTTTCGAAAACATACCAATATTCTTTCTATCGGACGGCTGGACTTGACGACAGTCAGAAAGTCTACAAATATTTGACGAAATTGACTTACCTTCACGACTTCCGTAAGCCTTCTCACCAAGAACCTGATGACAAATCTTGACGCCTGTTTTCAAGAATCCAATTTTAATCTCTAACAATTCGCATAGATCAATCCCACGTCAGTACATGTAGTGGGTACTACAATATTTTATTAACACAACGCAACTATGTATTATGAATGGTCACAATTTAAATTTCAATTTACAAACGAAAAGTCTCTTTTTTCAAATTGTTTTTAAAGCAGACAGAAGATTGATGATATCTATGCACCTACATGGTTATATTACAGGTTTTCATTAGCATTAACAACATGTAAAATTCGAGTTTCAGCGCCTTGGGGACGGTACTTGAGTGGTGTTGTAAAGTCGGGGCTTATCCGAATCGGATATAGGAACTTTTGCGGGCTGGCCGAGAGTTGAGGA
The DNA here is from genome assembly GCA_025436335.1 of Bursaphelenchus mucronatus. Taxonomy (NCBI): domain Eukaryota; kingdom Metazoa; phylum Nematoda; class Chromadorea; order Rhabditida; family Aphelenchoididae; genus Bursaphelenchus; species Bursaphelenchus mucronatus. Next base: position 8,086,418 of record CM046356.1, read on the forward strand.
TTCCGTCGATGGGGAAGTTCAGTGCAAGGTCTTCCTGCAAGCAAAGAGATTAGCATTTCGAAATGTTTACTTGGTCCAGGAGATCTCCCACACATATTACACATGACAACCGGATGAGAAATTTTTCGGAAATTTATGTGTTTTGATGAGGAATGTGGCGCGAAAGAAATAGAGTATGCAGAGAATATGTATTTTACAACGAAATCTTCCAAGTGAAAAGACAATGATGAAATCTGACACAAACTTAGATTTAAAATTTGCGAAAGAATATGCCAAGCATATCTTCAGGTCATCGTTTTTAACAAAGGCTGTCGTTACAAAAGAATTGTCATTACTTACCGGTGCATATTCCGAATTGACTTGCGATCGTTTTCCGAACCGGACAAAGGCCGATTTCCTCTTTTGCATTCGGCTCCCAATAAAGTTCTTGGCTGGGTTTTGGAGGGAATCTGAAATTTTAATTTCGTCATTTCAATCCACAATTATATATTATATACATACATACATTCTTTTCAAATTCAGTAATTTAAATTTTTTAAAATCGGAGTTTTCCGCATTTCGCCCTACTAATCATATCTTTCTTTATGTTAAAATTTACCTTTCTGTTCAGCTGGTACTAGGCTCTCATAATCGATCAAACTCTCATCCAAATACTCGGCCAATGTACAGACGAAAAGATTGGGGTTGGCCGAGCACAGCTCCGAAAGTCGTGCGTTTTGTTGTGGAGTCAGGAAGGCGAAGGCCAGCTGACTGCATAGCCCGGCAACAATGATCAACCCAAGCATGTTGAGGAAAAGGGAATGGTACTGTAACAAACATACTGTAGAGGCAAAAAAAATTTATAAGATATACGCGGAGAAAAAATAAAACGAATGTGGAAGGTTGAAAAGACCGTAAAAGTTCAAAAAGGAAATAGGGCTTTACTTCTGAATTAAAAGATCTTACTATAAAAACGATGATATTCAGCCCACAACGAGTTATGCTTATACAGTAATCTCCCCAATCTTCAATCCTCAGCTTCTATCCAGGATTAGAGCCCTCTTAATATCTCTGATATCGTATTTTATGTAAGCTTGATGTGTAGCTCCACCCCCTAGCCTTTGCGAGGTAGATTTACATCCAAGATTTACATCCAACGCGGATGCCGCGGATTAATCCCGAATCTCCCCAAAAAAATGTAAATATTACTGTGGAACGTATGACGGGTTTAAACAACCACCGCATACGTGATCCCCCATAGCATCGAAGATATAATCCAGATTAGTATATAAGATATCTGAGAGGGATCGGGTATATATAGCCTTAGGGGATGGGTAATTAGTAGAGGTCAGAGTTTGCTCCAGACTACATTATACGACCTCAAAAATGCACGTTTTCACTCCGCTTATATTAAAAGCCAAAATTATTGACTCTTCCCCTCAGGGCACACGACTACAGATTCTTCTCCGAAGCACAAATTTTGAAATGTTTCGACGAAAAATTTAATAAATTTTAAAAATCCCCACCACCCAAATTAAGATTTTGATAAATTACCCGCAGGCCATACGAAAAGAGGTAGTGCCTTTTTCGAATCATTTGAAAAATTGCCAAGAGTCAAAACAAGAAAATGGGTAGAGAAATGGTGGTAATGGGTTCGACTTAATCAGAGAGAAAGAAGTCTGATGTCATATGAATCATCCAATTATTGGTCATTGGGACCCGGAAATAGGATTCAACCGATCTTTGAAATGTAAATTTCAATGTCAGAAAGAGCTGACAAGCATCGCCTAAAGATCACAAAACCGATGCCTTTAGAATGTTGAGAAAATGACTGTAGAGGACGTAGAGCTCCCTTTTGGTTATTGTATAATAAAACGACTCTTTATACGACGAAGATATATCACAAAATTTAACGCTCAGCGGTTGCACTCTAAACCTCACATAATTTCACTGTAACTGAAATGTGATGCCTTTTATATACTCCAGGCGTCCTCTCCAATTTCTCATCCTAAAATACAGTCACGCCCATCTCTTCCTATTAAGTTCTCACGGATTAGCGACGAGCGATTTGTACTTGTAATCAAGACTCACTCAATGACGTGATTATCACGACAGACGGGTCGGACTTCATTTCATTTTGCTTACGGTAGGGCTGTCTTGTCACAAAGGTAAATCGTTGAACCGTTTCTGAACAAAATTGGGATTAACTGTAAAATTCGGTATCTTTGTCAAAGCTGAGGACTTGACGGTCACTGTAAACGACGGCCACAGGCAACACAAAGATCGTGCAAACATGTTTTGATTGGAAAAGAATACACCGGAAATACAGCTTGTGTGTAATAGCAAAGAAATGAGTCGGGAAGATATCCTACTAATGTAAATATATAAGCATAAAAATATTTCCAAAGATAAATTCTTTACGTTCATCTATATCTATTTTCTTCAAAAAGTGCGGTCGGCATGCGTATGGTAGAGATATCAAAATCCTCATGATCATATACGAGCGTACTTTTTCCGGAAAACTAGCCAACGGAAGTTATGGCAAAGTCATAACGTCAAGTTCTCCTTAAAGCTGATGGTTTCTTCATTTCCTGCAAGGCTCCCATAACTGGAACTAATAAAATAAATTGATTGCATCAATAAGATAAGCTCCTAATTTGCAGTTAAAACCAAAAAATTTTTTCCAAGATCCCTTACCGACAGATATGTACAGCATCGCTTAAAGAAAACGGCCATTTCAGAGTGATTGCGCTCAGGAGAGAATGATCGTATTATAGATAGACAAATATGGTATAAGCTTATACCTTATGTAATATTATACTTGTAAGACGAGAGACTATAAACTTGTGGTACTGTAGTACGCTGCAAAACTTACATTAGAGACCTACGTGAAAGCATAAAGACACATTTCTTACTGTTTTACAGTAATCTTTTTTCCTTTGTCTTTTATCCGATATCACTTCACCAACTTTTGTAAGGACATCTTAGAGCGTTACGAAACGTAATAGCCTTACAAGATATCCCTTAATCTCAGAGCTTGACATTTTCTAAACGTAACATAATATCCTCCAATCTTAGACGTTAAATACGAAAATTAAATTCTAAACTATTACCGTCATAAATGACGCCTCAAATATATTTTAAGATAATAATTATTATAATCCGCTAATCTATTAAAATGTAGTCACTATTTACTTCGCCGTTCCGAGTAGATTAGATTACCGTATTCTCAAAATTAATCTCGTCATGATTGCAAAGAAAAAATGCTTTGGAAGCGAGAAATATGACTGCTATTACGTGTTAGTTGCAACATCATATAATAAGGTAACCAAGATCTCATCTTATGAATTCCCAAGCGACGAAATTACGAAAACAACAATTCAAAGTACGTATAAAACATCATCATTTTTGTGGAATATATAATATATTGGCTGTCATATGTAAAATCCGGAAAAAATGCCGATGGGAGGTGTAGGAAGGTCCATTTACATTTTTCTTGAATTTCGAAATTTGCTGTTCTCTGAATGCCTGGGAAAAGTTTGGAATTGAGAGATTGGCTATTGCGGATATTTCACAAATTCTAGAGAATTAAAAATGAGTGGGTTTGGCAGTACAAAGGTTAAATAAATGTAAACATTTATTTAGAAATCGAATACTACTCTATGACGAGGAGGATGTTGATGACGCAAAATTTCAAATGAGCTTAATAGGCCTGAAAAATTGATATATTTTGCAATTGTTGAGAACCGGAAACTAACAATAAGTATTAAGACATGTGAAGAGGTGATCTGTGAAAAATCTTGTACCTAAAACGTAACATAATTTATTCGAAAGTCATTTAAAAATTGTCGTCATTTTGACAAAAAAAATCTCCTAGATATTTTAAGCAGCAATTTTTCACATACTCAATAAAAAACTGAAGTCCTATTTTGTGCATCGCGAAACTCCAAGGATTAAGTTTGCTCATCTCCCATAATGTTCATCGTTACTACCATTTTAGCTAGCTACATTTTCTGAAGTCTCATCCAAAAAGTCTCGGCCACGTTTCTCTATTTCCTAGCCATGTTTTTACCGTATGTCACGCGGAACGTAAATAGCCACACGTTAAAAGAACGTTCATTGTCCAAAAATGCGTCTTATGTTTCCAAAAAAAGAGCCCAGAAATGGAGCCCAACAACTGTGTAGGTGTCCAGTTTCGCACATTAACGGCACCAGTCGCCGCGATAAATACTCTCCGTTTTTTGAATTTCTTGGGAAGTTGGTATCAGGTTGAATGTCAAGATTTTAATGTCATCAAAATAAGAAAAATTTCCAAAAAAGTAAACAAAACAAGGAGAGGGACTATGGCAAGACTATAGATTATGCATCAGTCCCGTTTAATGCAACGGATTGAATAAACAAATTCTAGCGACCCAAGGGGCTCTGTTTTCCACGATGTTACCAGATCTCTTCCACGTAACGGAATTTGTAAGTGATACCTGTGGTGGACGAAATTGGGCGAAATATTCGGAGATCGTAGGGTCACAAGGCCTTGCAGGGGCCCTTGCAATCTTGCAAATTTTATCTGTTTGCTCTCCCGGCCTATAACATACTCTTTCAGCATAAAATTTTCTAAAATTATAAAAAAATCAAAAATTCTGGAAAAGTTGATCTCCTAAAACCAAAAAAGCCAGCTGTTTACAGCTAAATGTAATCTGCTACATTAAACCATCCCATTTCCGCTTCATTTTAATAATTTTGAAGAGGAAACCTGCACTTTCCTTTGGCTTTTCCGGATGGAAATGTCCAATAACATCAAGATAATCTGAAGCTTGCGGAATCCGGATGCAAATCTTAATATGCTGAATTGAAGTTTGCAGAAAATTGAAGAGTAATTAATAAGCTGTGAATCGAATTAGGAAGATTGGCTTAGTCGTTGAAAAATCTGTCTGGAGGGGAAGGTTATTGGGGAGAGAGTAAAAATCAAAATTGAAATGTCTGAGAAATTGGGAAAAGTAAGAGCCAAAGGTTTTTATGACATTTGATAGAAACTTAGTTTCTAACTTTTTATGTTAGAGGCGAGACTATTAGTTTGCTTATATCAGAAGCCATTGAGATGTTAAATGGTTATTGAGATTTTTGGGATTAGAAATTTGCATTTCGTTTCTTATACAATATTACCTCAAAAAATCAATGTCTACTATATGAATTTTGCAATGATGTTGCCAAAAACCCTTTTTCTTTTCTCAACATCCTATTTTCTGTGCTCCCTCATCTGCAAGCATATGCTGGATATTTCGAGCCCGCTTTTAAAACGTAAACTAAGATTCCTTAAGATTAATATATAGACTATGCAGATTATTCACTGTAAGTTGTAAAGGATATCTGAGGAATGCACACCCCTTGGAAATCCTGACTGACATACATACATACCTTGTCCAACCTCGTGTTTATTTATTTTTATGTCCCTTTTTTGCTGTGCAACATAGCATTTTCCGTTTGTCATAAAATCCTCATATCTCCTCCAAATATAGTCATCAAACCCGTCTACAACATACAATTTGCGCATTTCCTTTTCGTATAGTTAGATGACGTTCAATAATCCCGTTTCTTATCCTAATCCCTCAACACATATGTAGATATTTATATGTATAACCCATTTGCGTATTAACCGTACTTTCAGTCTAAAATAGGTTTTCTTCTACGGCCTTTACAGTATTAGAAACATTTGGGGAAATCAAGCGATTAACCCGATATCAACGAAGATGACTTACTAGACAAGTTGGAAGACGCAAATCAACTTAATCCAACCTTGTAATTAAAGCCATAAATCGGATTGAAGCAGTAATAAGTAATTAATTAATCATTCGGAGTTTTTCTTAAACATTACACATTTCAATTTATGATGACAACTTGGATTATAAAGGGGTACGGTAAGAGTAAAATTTTTGGCTAAGAAAAGGAAACGTTGATCTGAAAACAGTTTCTTTATATTTTGCGTACACATTATGTTTAAGCACAATATATCTTAAAAGTTTGGCTTGCGTTTTGCAGAGACAATCAATATATTCAACAAGATATTTAGCGCCGAGCTCATCTTATGGTTTGCTGATTTTTATGGGTTAAAATGTTTTTATACTCACGGGTCAAAGGGAAGGTACAATTGAATTATGTTAATTATCATTTGCAACTTTTCCGGGTCCAACACACACATTTAAAACATCAAACTTGAATTTTTTGCTCCTTTTGTAATGAAATAACATCATTTTTGAACGCTGCTAAACAACTCCAAACTTATTACGAAACTTTGATTACAATAAAACCAAAGATTCTTTGTTATTCATAAAATTCTTTCGAAATTTTGGCGCAACAATTTTGACAATGCTCCCAAAAACATCGTTGAAGCCCTAGGAATGACGCATAATAGAGACCAGTGGGTCAGTCGGAAGGAGCCGAAGCCGCGCGACCAAAAACAACAGAAACAACCGCAGCGTGTTTACCAACAAAACTTGGTCGCGCACGTCGCTATATTGAGGTATTTAAAGCCAAAAGTGCGAGATCACAGCACATCCAGACGGCTCATCATGACCAACAGACTTGTTATTATTGCTTTACCTCTACTTTTAATTGCCTTAAGTAGTGTGGATGCAAGCTGTTGTGGTTGTTGTCCTTGTTGCGGATGTTGCACTCCAATGCAGCCTGTGAATCCTCCATTGGTCGTGAAGATGTCGCCAGTTCGACCAGGCTGTTGTCCTTGTCCTTGTTGTTGCGGGGGATGTCCATGTTGTTGTAAGTTTCTCTCTAAAGACCCGAGATTAGACCTTTGGTGGGTGGGTGTCCACAAAAACAAGATTAAGAATGTTAATTACTTGGAAGAAACATTTTTGCAAGCGTTGCAAAGCCGTTTTTTAATTTGACAAATATTTCGATATAACTGTACAACGAAAAGAGATGCATTCGTCGTATTTTATAAACATTTCCAGGTGGTGGTTGTCCTTGCTGTGGCGGAGGTCGAAGACGAAGATCCCTTCAGTTCCTCCAAAAACAGACCAAGCCTTATGGGGCCAGTCGGGCTTCTCGTTTCTGCCCCTTGTAAATATCCTAATGCCCTTTAATTACTCTTATTTATTACTTAATAATAAGTTTTAATAAACGTAGAAACTGAAAATGATCGTATGAAACCTGAAGAAAGCTGGTACGTATTTTACATTACATTAGATCGAAATTACTGTAGTCATCTACAAGAAGCCGGCACTAAAAGCCCGTCACTGTCTGAGCTTGTTCGCTGCACTCAAGAATTCGTCACATTCCTTATGTTGACGCCGGCTTGGAGTATCTGTAATCAAAAGAACAGATTAAGTTCGAGCTTTACTTAATCCTACAAATGAAGCTGTAAGCAGGAAGATCGTAACTTTTCCAGAAAAAAAAGAGGAATCTCGGCTAAGCTTTTGTATGCCCTAAAAATACCCACTTCCTGACTGATCGGTTAATCCGTATTCACGCGCTAAATCGGTGGATGTCAATATTTGGCCCGACTTCTGAAGACCGTCCGGGTCCAGCACCAATTTCACAAGACATTTCCCAACGAAGCGGGGGTGCTCGATCTCCGAAAAGAGGTCGGCGATTGCCTGAAAACAGGGATAATATGGAAATGACAAATCTTAACGTTGAATTTTGGTTGGTCAACAAAAAAATAAGTCTTTTTCAAAGCTACTTTTTTCTCGAAAAGAACCCTTTTTCAGGCACAAAAATAATGAAAAGGCGATTTGAATATTGGAAGCGATCTCTTTTGCTTATCACTTCCCTTTCCGCCCAACCATAGCTCAGTTGGTAGAGCGGAGGACTGTAGTTGAAGCGGTGATCCTTAGGTCGCTGGTTCGAATCCGGCTGGTTGGAACTCTTTTTACAAGTTTTCTGTTTCAAATTAAATGTCCAAGTTGCCTTGTACATTTCTTGTTTTTACTTATAAAACAATATTTTTGGAACAAAAACGCAGTTAATTAAATGCTCTATTCCATGTCCTTATTTGGATCCACTATGGAAAAAAGGTTTTGGTTTCTATGAATGGAAACAAAAAATTCTAAATCGTATTTTACAATCATATCTCCTGTAAACGCACTTACCGGGTCCTGACTTTTACTCAAAAAGTTGTGATACATTTCCGTGGCCACAGCGCCAGGCCAAAACGAAACAGAAGTGATTTTCTTTTCCTTCAGTTCATGGGCAATGTCAGCAGCCATCCGATCACACTAAATTGTGGTCTACTCTGTAAGTATCGGCCTACCGCGGACTTCTGAATGCCATAAAACGTGTTGAACAAGTATTTTCCTCCTCCTTCACTACTAATTGTCACGATCAAGCCTTTGGTTTTGTTTTTTATCATCAATTTAGCAGCCAGACTGCTGCATAACAAATGGTTTTTCAAACCAACATTGAAGAACTCGTCAAAAATTTCATAAAGATTTGGGATTTCGTAGAACTTCTTGCCAGCGATTTGAGCGCAGGTCTGAAACGATTGAACGTTTCGTAAAACAAGGCTTTCAAGGTACAAAGGCTTATTTCAGAAGAAATGCTTACAATTGAGGCAGAAAATACATTGTTAATCAAGATATCAATGCCCCCATAGCCATCTTCAATGGTCTTGAAAAGATTAATGACATCCGATTCCTTGGAATGATCACATCTTATTGGAATACACTTTCCAGTGTAGATTGAACACATCTGTAAATGTAAAATACGATAGTTTATCCCCGTCCAACCCAGATGAGTAAAATAATCACTTACTCTTTCCGCAAATTCTTCCAATGTGTCGGTCGAATAAAACGCGCTCTTCGTTTCATCGGGTCTTGAAGTTACGATTACAGTAGCTCCATTCTCGCAAAACTCTTCGGCAATCCCTTTTCCAACGCCCTTGGAAGCCCCAGTGACCAACACAACCTTGTTTCGTAAAGACATCTATCCAGAATGACCAAAACTTCTCTTTCACATGATGTTGTATCGAAATAGACCATCTAATTGACTGCGTTTCTGCTGATCGGCCCCAAAAATATTGTTTTCCAACATGAAACATCAAAATCCATAAATAGAAAAGCACTTGCACTTTTATTTTGAAACATAAAAATTTGGAAAAGGAATTCCAACCAGCCGGATTCGAACCAGCGACCTAAGGATCACCGCTTCAACTACAGTCCTCCGCTCTACCAACTGAGCTATGGTTGGGCGGAAGGGGAAGTGATAAGCAAAAGAGATCGCTTCCAATATTCAAATCGCCTTTTGATTATTTTTGAGCTTGAAAAAGGGCTCTTTTCGAGAAAGAATGGGCCGAGAAATTCAAAAGGACATCAGCTCTTTGCTGGACAATCAAAATTCAGTTCAATTTGTCCCTATATTATCCGTGTTTTTAGGTGATTGTCCACCTCTTTTTTGAGATAAAGCCTCCTCGTTTTTGGGGAGTTTCTTGTAAAGTTTGTTCTAGACTCGTACAGTCTTCAGAAGTCATGCCAAGTATTGGCGTCCATCGATTTACCGAGAGAACGCATCAATCAACCAGTCGAGCAAATACGAGGCCTCGGAGAACATTATTGGTCGAGTATCTCGATTATTTTTTTTTGTCAAATAAAGAGGATTTGTGTTGGTATAAAACATAGTAATGAAGAAAAAGACTGCACTCTCCAAGAGACGGATCATATAATAATTGCGTAATAGCCTATTCCTCTTATTAATCACTTATAAACCTTTTTGTCTACTTTTGTAGTAATAATAACCGTCGGATATCCAACCTTAATCCCCGTCCACTTGATTTTTTACTCTTTCTGAAATCACTGTTCTTTTTCTTTTTTTTATTTTTTGAGTTATTTCTTGTTCAGTGTAATGTCAAATAAGGTGTTTCTAGAAGGGTCCGAGGTAATTTGATACCTGTTCTCGAATGTTTATATAAACCTTTAGGACTTCCTGCAAAAGGAGAAGGGATGGGAGATTTTTCATGTTATTTTGGAGGGGTCCTTGAAGATCAAAATATAAGATAAGATTTAGTTGCGCAATAGATCAGATGACAAGGATGACAATGAAGATTTCTAAGGTTTGGGGATCCATTAAAGGGAATTGTGGAACGGCGATCTTCACAATTTTGGACTTATCACAAATCAATCCCTAAAAGTCAAAAAAAGTGTTTTTAGCGTAAAATTGAAAAACGTATGACAGAAAGACGACACCTTTTGCTAATTGTGAACTACATACATTAAATTTTTTTCCATTACTACTCTGACTAACTGTACGTACAGTCAATAGACTTTTGCGGATCACCCGTTCCCATAGCGTAATCTCCCCATTTCCTCCTTTCTCCCTTCCTATCGGCTTTACTATATCTAATTACTGTGGCTGGCCCTTTCGTTTTTTATGCAATTATTCTCATTTTTTCATCGACGGCTTTTATTGATGGAGAAGTCGGGAAGGGCGACAAGAAAATTAAGCGTCGAAATACTGGAATCGAAACGGGAATCTGAAGGCGGAAAGGAGCCGGTTTCGAGCAAATCTCGATGCCGTTTAGTCGGTGAGGCGGGATCCCATCGAACCCCGGCTTTTTCCCCGATCAAAAACTTTTCAGGAAGAGCTTATCCGGCAAGGGGTTTTTTTTGACAAATCTAAATATTCCTGCTTTTTAATAAACTTACAAAGGTTGACCCAGAACTGATGTTGCGTCCACTCCCGCGACGTTTTTTAATTAAGATTGCGGCTAATTTTCACGCCGTCGCTCTTCAGAATCGCCTCTCGATCGAAAGAAAGCCGTTTTTGTTTGGTTTTTTATAGGAGATGGCTTTGATGTAAACGGAGATAAATCGTCGTCTCAAAAATGATTACTAAAGGAAGCAGTGGTTTTTGAATTGATTGTAAACAAGTTACCATTTTGGATATACAATCAATTGATATTACTATTTCTTTTGGTAGTCTTAACTTTACACTGTTTATAAAATAAATATTTTTTTCCATATCTCCGTTGTAAACGTGTTTTTTTTTGTTTACTGTAAGCCATATTGGAGTTTTTCTATTCGTGCTGATATTTACAAGTCGTGTAACAAGTTTTCACTGAATTTTTTAAACTTTTTAGTCGCTAGGCCTTGAAGTCGACGATGGCAGTGTGCTGGACGTTTGCTGCTGCTCTAGCCTGCCTTCTTGCTGTTGATGGTAAGATTTTTAAGTGGTAAATATATATGTAGACTCTTATGACAAATAAAAAATAGTAATTTGCAGTGTACGCCCAAAGCAGCAACGTTTCGAATTGCGTGGATTCAGATGCAAAGTGCCCATTATGGGCATCGCAAGGAGAATGTCAAACCAATGCTGTTTGGTAAGCAAAGTACAGCTTTAGCGATGTCTTTTTAAGTCACGAAGGGGGAAAGCAGAAAAAATCTTAGATTAAGTATAACGAACAACTTTTATTATTTTGAAAAAATTTTGACAAAGATCGGCTTCGATTCAGCGAAACTTTGCTGTAACAAATAGATTTGTTGGCTCTTTGCAATTTGTTGCACAGTTTAATTATATTTTGTATTTTTGCGTTAGTAACGAAGTATGATATTTCCCCAAAATTCAGATTCATTCTTTAGGATGATGTCCAACTGCCGACGTTCCTGTCAAAGTTGTCAAGGGGGTGATCAAGCCTGGAAATTGAGATCTCAGATTACCCAGAACTATGACAATTCCACTCAGAATGTTACAAAGTTGGTAACAGTTGAAAGCGTTCGACTCAATCACATGGAGATTGTAAGTCGCAAATAAATCATTTTCATATGAAATTTGAATTTTTCGAAAAGCTCTATTTTTGGAAATTTGTGGAGATAACAGCAAGTTTTAGGACGAATCGCGTCAATTGGTCCGTGTGTTTGGCCGTCTTGTTATGTCATGGAACGACTCCAAGATCACTTGGGACAAAGATCAATGGGGAATTTCTTGGCTCAACTTTTATTGGATCCAAATTTGGACCCCTCAACTTGTTCAGATCAATGCGTAAGATTTTATTTTCAAAAATCACATCTTCTGTAATTTATATTGTAATAACTGTACAGTAAGAAATGACAACATCTTTTCCAGACCCTCAACTCAGCCCGGCACAGTGCAAGGCAAAGTTTTAGCCGCAAATTACACCGGCCAAGTCTACATGTGGTCGGACTTCAGTTTCACAGCCCCATATCACTTTGAATACAATGACTTCCCCAATGATTATCAAAAGATTTGCTACAAATTCGATGACAAAAGATACTTCACAGTGAGATTCAAAGTCTCTCCAGAAGTCAAGGATAGAAGTCATGAAGCCATCTCGGAAACTCACATTACTGGATGGAATATTGTGGATATGACACTGACTGTAAGTCTGGTAACATCATTTATTAACATCGTCGCATTTCAGGACAGCCAATACGTAATTCAAGTGCTCGGCGATTGGAAAAAGAACCCATTTGATGTGCAAACCAATAATTGCGAGCTTTGTGTGACCTTGAAGAGAAATGCCGTCTATTACGTGGCAGAGATGTTATTACCGGCGCTGGTGAACACCTTGATAACACTGAGTTCGATCTTTTTCCAATTGTCCAAAGTTCAACCCACTTTGTTGGCTTTCTCTATTGGAACTCAGATCTTGTCATTGATTTTGATTAACAGCAGATTGCCAAACTTCAGCAGCTCAACTCCAACTATTTGTAAGTCTACGTTTGGATGAAATTTATTTGATAAGTTGGATGTCCTGCAAATTTAGCATACATGCTCTTAATAGGCAAAATGCATATCGCTGAAAACTTTAGCCCACAACTTACGACAGGCGAGATATTCGACACTTTTTTCTGATGAGAGAGTATGAAAAATGATGAGAGAGGTCGACAAAAAAATATTTTTCAGTGATTTTTTGCAGATTTTGATCAAGAGATCATAAGTATTTCGAAAAGCACAAGCTAAAAAATCCGCTGGTACTTTACAATTAGAGGATTTCAAGCTAAATTTCCGTCACTTTCCATCACAATATTGGCGTTCATTTATGAGGATCCTTTTCAAAGTTTTTGACCAATTTGATGACAATTACGCAAAGTTCGTTCATAATATTGAATATTTTCAGTGTCCTACGCTGCCTTCAACTTAGCGATCACCTCGATCTTGTTCATCACCTCCCTTGCCCTACGGCGTCTCTCCCAATCCACCTCCAACATCCCTCCTCCCAACATTATCAATCGTATTGTGGATCTTGTTGAGACAGTTCTTCCCGTTCCTCAGCCCACCAAAGATGCCGAGGATTCACAGAGCAGCCATTACAGTCGGGTAGCGCACGTGTTCAACAACCTCATCTACGGGATTGTGGCTTGTTTGTACATTGTGATCATCGTGTTCTCATTCCTCTTCTAGAACTCAGAATTGTATAATATATAAAGTGTAATCGGTAATATTTGAATAAACCAGAAATTAAAAGACGCTGAAAACTTTGCAAATTTCTTTGAAAAGTTTAGTCATCATTTGTGCCAATTCGAAATTCGAGAATTCCAAAAAACTGCTATGGGAAACCACGTGACTTCAAAAGGCAGAGGATGAAACCGGATCTCCATCACTGCAATAAGCGTTCCTTTTGATCGTTTCGAATCAAAGCGCACAATTTTATATTTTCCTCATTGTTTATTAGACAATTTCAAAGGCTCCTCGACATCTCTAATAATGTTTTTATTCAAAATATTTACTTTTCTAACCATGACTGGTGTAATTTTCTCGACCGATGAATTCACAGAGCCGTGGAGCACCGAAAATCAAAAAATTGGACTGTCAGACTGCTACCAACCCAAGGATTCGGACATCGTCTGTTGTCCTGAAACCATGAGTAAGCTATTTGAGTCCGTTCGACACTTGTGGAAAACGTTGCAGCATTGTTAATCGCCTCTTTTCAGAAAATACCTTGAAGGCATTTCAAAGAGCAATGAAAAAGTCAGGAAAACCTTCCGAAGAAGACGATGTCAAAGCCTATTCCTCTAAAATCAACGCTGAACTGGGCTCGCATTACCCAATAACTCTGAGAAAAGCTGGTCCAACTTATTCTTTACATATTGAACATGAAAAAATATGTGGGATCCAAAAAGAATATGGAAAATTCGAAGTAAACTTTGATAACGAAGATCTAAAAGACTTCTTGAATGTCTAAATAAACAATAAACATCAATTTGAACGTTTTTCTGTATCTGAAATGATGATTTTACTTTGCAGCCTGTAGGTGAGATTTTATACGAAGACTCTCGTTACAAAATTTCACAAATTGTAGGGCGCAGCTCGCACCTTGTCCGTCGACAAGTTCGGCAAACAAAGTGGCATTTGCTCCAATTTCCTGAAGGCAGAGGCCAAATCATTCTGCTTTGTTCACCTGTTTTTGCGCGCGTTTTCGTCTCGGCGTTTCTCCTAAAGTGTAATATAATATACGGCCACCTTTCAGCCCCCAAATACCTTCATTTATCCGCGACACTCGTGCCACAATGCGCTCTCTGAAATACCTGATTTTGATTCTTCTTCCCATCGTTGCGAATTCGTTCGAATGCCTGGAAACGAGGAATTATGTTTGGGCCAAGGAATTACAATATCATGGAATGAATCTGACCCTTTCCCTGACCGAATTCGATCCGACCCTTGAGGAACGCAGAGAAATGGTTGAAGACAATGACTTGAAGCCGGTGGTTGAGAAAGTTTTGACCCAGGAAAAGGAACGATTCCGATTCCTTCTTGAGGAGTTCATCTCCAGCCGTGGAATTGATGTAAGTGCTTTGTTTTTATCTTGTTTCAGGTAAATTTTTGGTATGATTAGGTACTTTCGGCCTTATTGAAGCTGTAGAGAAATTACGACTTATTTAAGCCGTCTGTTTGCTAAATTTTCGAAATTTTACATGTTTGCCATGTAGAATATTGATTTTTTGTGAAATCCAAGTGATTGTACGGCCTATCTAACACCTTTTATTGCTTTTTGATGGATTTTCAACTTTCAAACGGGTGTTGATCGACGGAGCTTTTATTGTATAATTTATTGTTTTATTTTCAGGTCGAAAAGAAGCTCTACAACTCGTCGATCTTGGCCGAACTTCTTGGTTACAACTCAATTCCCGCTTGTCTATACATCGGGAATCGTCAGCGTTGCGATAACTTCGTCAAGAAGATCAAGAGCATCATCGAAACATCGGCCAAGGCTCGTCTCGAAAGCGTGGAGAAAATCATCTCTGGTGAGGAGCTCCCCATTGCCGGCAACAAGACTTTGGCCGCCATTGCTTCGGACAGATACGGCGGAAATGCAGTCGAAATTAAATTGGACTTGGAGCAGATCTCGGTCCAGGAAAATCAGCTGAACCTCCGTTACAATGTCGCCTCAGGAGCTCGTTTCTACGCCTATTGCAAGAACAGTGGCTTCCTGAACATCTTCATGGGCAGTGGAGATCGTATCTGTGATGGAAAAGATTGCCAAAAAGTTGGATCATGCAGGCAGAGCGGGGATTATTACATCTGCCAGTAGATCAAGTGTGATATCCGGGGGATTCAGATTTTTGGGGATTGTATTTATTAATGCGTTGGTCTCACAATCTCATTTTATATTTTTTACTAACCTCATTCCACTCCCATATTTTTACTTGATGAAAGCTTTATGATTAATTTGGAGGCATGCCAAAAATTAGTCTTAATTTTAAGTCAGCTGATTTTTTGCTCAATTCCAATACGTAGTGGTATTTTTTGACTATTACTCACAAGATCTTACATTTTCAGGGATACAATCCACAAGTTTATATTTGTTTTGCTCAACTTTTTGTTGTAAATAAATAAAATTTGAATATTTTTTTGAGTTTTGACAAAGTTTAAATTTTATGGTCAAATACGAAAAAGGTTTTACAATTTCACAAAAATTTTGGGTTTGAGCAGGAATCTTGTTATTCATGGCAAATTTAGAATAATTTGTTGTCTGCTCATGCGTGGGCTCAATCACAGAGGGGAAGAGTGATGTGAGAGGGAGGACAAGATCACTGGGGATCCCTTTGATCCACACCAACTGGCCTTCCGGCCCTTTTTCTTGGCTCTTTTTTGTTTTCTTTTCTCGGGGAGGAAAGGCGATCAAAAATAACAGTTCAGGTGAGGAAATTGAGTTAATTTCAATAGCTTAATATATTTATAATATAATAATTATCAAAATGCCTTTTGTGTAGGATGAAGCCTCAAAATCCGTCGATGACAACCGCCTGGACATCAGCTGGTCAAGGGGTGACCCAAGTGATGAACCGTTGCGAAAGTGCAAAGTCAAGTGGATTTTTGGGTAAGAAAAATATTTTAAGGTGTACTGCGCTACCTCTTTTACCTATTACCGAAGGGTTTATTCATCTTAGGACAGTTTTTTTACATCAGATTACCTTTACCTGAAGTATAATATAAATTTATAGATTTTACCCCGGCGGTTTTTAGATCTCACCGAATGCTCGCTCATGTACATTACTGATGCAATTTATCTTGTGCTCAAAGAATATGAGATTACAAAGTGCAGCCTCAAAGGAAATGACCTCAAAAAATTTCCCAAAAAGATGATTATTCGATTGCCTGAACTTGAAGGTGCGGTAACATTGAGCATAATTTCAAATTTTAGTTTTGAATCTCGAAGGGAACAAGATTGACGAGATCCCGGAGGAAATTGTGGGCTGGAAAGAGACAATGAAAGGAATTAATTTGGCCAAAAATCAGATAAAGGCAATCCCCAATGCATTTTTGGAGTTGGAGAACATTGTCTTGCTCGATTTAAGCGGAAATGCAATTGACGGTAGCTATTTTGGATATAATTTTTTGTTCACTCGTTACTTTAACAAAATTTGTATGTTAAAAAATTGGTTACTGTAACAAGAATACGGTACGATTAACCTCTAATCTTTCAGATATCGACGAGAACAAGTTCTTCAAGGCCTTCCCCAACCTGAAACAAGTCAATCTCCATGAGAATCCCCTCAGCGATGCCAAAAAAGCCGCCTTAAAAGCCAAATGCCCTGCGGGCGTGACCTTGCGATTGGAATAAAAACCGGTGAAAATTAACTCATAAGCTATCCTGGACGAGTAAACGTTTATTACTGCAGTTATTAGTACATACCGGTTATTAACAGCACAAATTACCGGAAGTGCATCTTCTTCCACCACCACATTTTTGATTAAGACAAGCTCCATACGGAGTGACATTGTTGGGACAAGAAGCACAACACCAGCCATTGGCTTGACAAGTGAAACCGGCGGGACAGCGACCCTGAATTTTGGGAATAAGTAGGAGAAAAAATTTGAAGTTACAGTAACCCATGTATTCTTTTAAAATTTACTTTTCGATATTCTCCAAATTCGGCATACCTAATTCATGAAGGCCACTTTTGTGACTCCTCCCAATTATATTATTTTCACCCTACCTGATTGCATCTTCCTGAACTTTTGCCCACCGGACATTGACAACAGTAATTGGAGCCGGTGCAAACATATCCTTGAGTGCATTGCCGAGTTGTTGAACACTCAGCAACCGAGTATTCTCCGCCACAGGCAGCTTGAACAATGTTTGATTTAATTAGAACACAATGACTTACTTTTATATGCATCTTGAGTATTCGTACAACAAAGTCCATTCAAACATCGCTGACCTTGTTGACAGTGTTCGGGCAATGCGCAACGGACCTTACTCAGTTGGCCGTTTTGACAGACACCTACAACGGAAATCATAAGATCATAAAAAAATTGTTTTGACTTAGGACCTACCGTATCCATTGGGAACTTTGTCATCTCTCTGCGGAGTTCCTGGAACAGTACAACAACAGCCACTAATACAAGCTACAGGTCCCGAATGGTAGGACACACACTGATTAGCGATTGTACAGCCGACTCCAAGTTTTGTCCCACCATTCGAACAGTTGGCATCCCCAGATATGTAACAAGCTAAAGTAATATATAATTTAAACCATTTTCAGTTTCCTAAACAAATATTTGAGCCCATAAAGAAATTTATTCTAAACACCATAGAACTTACGATAAAGCGAGTAGAACTGCCTGGGGTAGGTCCCACAGAGATAATAAATCTGCCGTTTATGTATAACATGCGTGGAATTCAAGTAAACCTTTGATAAATCCGGCAATTTCTCTTCATTTATTGAAATTTCCCCTTCGATTTTCTGCAAAAAGATGCAAAACAGTATCAGACACCACATTTTCCGGCGGGACCCGCAATTTTATGAAAAAGGAGCTAAATTTGACGGGATATTTCAAGGCGTGCGGGGTGTTTATTCAGTTGCCGGAGGGGAAATTGGGACAATGGAATACAAAATCGGAATAAATTCGATGACGAATCGGTTAATTTTGTTATGGATTGTGAAAACGAGCGTCACTTCTATTTGAAAATGTGCTTTTCGACCTTCTCATTTGACGGTCCACATAAAATTGCATGGATAAGGTGGGCAAATAAAAAAGTGCAACTTCAAAACTATTCTTCATTTATTTCGTGAAGGAAACAGTAGAAAAGACTCTATTAAAGTTGGAGCTGACTCCTAGAACATGATCTAATGACCTCCAACTGGAGCGGCGCCCTCAACACGGAGAGGATCGTACTTCTGCCAGTAAAGGGCGTCCTGCTTCTTCTGTCTGATGCCATACCAGTGCTCCACTTCGTGATGGTGACTGTCTTCCTTACCCTTCTTGTACATGATTACATGGCGGGGCTTGACTAAAAAATTATGAGGGTTGACGGAAAAAATTATATTGAAGTAGATGATTAAGTAATGAAATATATATTACTAGTTTAAACGTTGCGAAGCTTCCCTAAAAAAGTGGAAAGAAAAGAAAGATGACTTACTGGGGACAAGGAATTTGAACACTCCGAAGACGATGATAGCAGAGTACACGTAGAAACGGGCAATTGGCACTTTCTGCCAAATGTGGCGCCATGACAACATTCGAAACTGAAATTGTAAAAAAAATCATTGTTAAAATAATATAACAGCAATTATAAATTCGTTTGACTTCCTCCTAAACATAAAAACAAAGTAAAACAACTTACCCATTCTCCGGGAGTGTTTGGTCGAGCGGGCATTCTTGGGTGCAACTTGGCTTCAGGGATGGGATCATTGGGACGGGCCAAGACCAAGGCAGCACCCTTGATGGTCTCGCCGGTGAATTTAGCAAGTTCCACAACTTTTCCGACGACCATTTCGGCTGTAATTAAAATTATAACTTTATTTTGCTCATTTATAATATAACCAGCTTTCGAATGAAGCGATTTATACAACGATAAAGTACCAAAAATTCCGAAAAGTCTCTAAAACATCAGGAACAAAGTAAAACTTGTACATTCGGGAGACCGAGAAAAAATCTCGTCGTATCGCGGAATGCCAGAGGCCTCAAGCGAAGCCGTTGCGGGACCAAATTAATATTGCAGTGGAAAAGAAGAATAAAAATTGGCGCGAAAGAAGGTGGCGAAGAATAAGGTCCGAGATGTCCTTGAAAAAGAACGATCTCACCTCGGGCCGGTAATCCGAACACAAAAGAGTGTTCTCCATCAGCTTTCTTGACTTATATGCAAATTGATTCCAGGGTTCCAAGGGCAGTCATTGCGCAAAAACGGGCGGATGCTTATCCATGAAGACCTTAAGGAGAACTTCTACAAACGGATTCTCAACTCTCAACAGGTAATTTTTGGCAATGACCTTCAAACTTTGGTATTTTAGGTAACAGTAAATAAAGATGTGTTTTAAGAAAAATGTAATCCTCGGTAAATTGATAAAAGATTTGTTTCAGAATGTTATACTGGTGGCCAACCACGATCTCGATGCTCTCTGCACGTCGGTGATACTTACAGTAAGCAGTTTTACATTTATTTTATCTGATTTTAGGACCTTCTTGAACGAGACGAAGTAATTTATTCATTAGTAATTATAAAACATTGGAGTGAGTTAGAAGAGACGTTAAATGTATTCCGACGGAGCTCACCTCTCTTTGTTCTGATTAATTGTGGAGGTTTTCGGTCACTTTTGGAGTATAATATTGAGGGAGTAAGCAGGACAAGTCTAATATAACTGTGATATTCCAGTTAGAGATTTTTGTTTTCGACTCCCAACGACCGGTCGATCTCGCCAATGTCTTTGCGAATCAAGTGGTCAAAGTTATATGTAGAACAGCGGAAATTGAGAGTTGGAATCTTCCGTCTGTGGAGTCTGTTGTTGATGTCAATGAAGACGATTCAGAGAATGAAGAAGATATTGAGAATCGAGAGGTGTCTAGAGTAGCTTTGAGGTCGATAAGGAAAAGGAACAAGGAACTATGGGCGCAAACGAGGGAGCGATTAATCTGGGAGTATACAGTAAAAAGTTATGTGGAATATCCGGTAAGCATGCATAATATAAAAAGTTAGCCTGGACTTTCGGTTGCGTTTTATTAGATAATTTGGATGATATTAGGCCGTGTTATGACTATCTGAATCCGGTAAAGTATACTAAAAGAACCAAGTAATATTATTTTCGGTATCACTTTTCATTTTATGATAATAAATCTTTTCAGAGTGCTGTTCTGATGCTCCAACTAGCTCATTCCTTAGGTCACTCCAGTGCCGAGCTCAGTTGGTGCGCTTGTGTAGCCCTTACTCACTATCATGTCGAGAATTTTATATCCACGCAGACTTATACGGGTATTTGTGTTGAGGCCATGCGGACATTCACTCGCTTATATGCTCCCAGGACACATGTCAAAAACGATTCCACTTTGAGGATATCTTTCAATAAAGAGTGAGTTAACTTGATCTTATTTTATTTTGTTTTTAGACTCTCCCTTCCCTTATATAGTCATTGGACTCTGCATCAGAGTGTTGTTCATGACATAAACTTCATTTCATCATGTCGGTTATGGACTCAGCAAGGCGCACATAAACTGAAAGAGACGTATGCCAAGTTGGGGTAAGTGAATTTTTTCGACAATTCCATAAAATTTAGGCCGTTTTAGATGATGTAATTCATATTGTTTGTAATTTTAGTATCCCACTGAGTGAAGTGAATGCCAATTATACCTCCATTGCGACGGATCGACGGCAGGAGATCTTTAACATCATGGAGAAGGAACTGTCTGCCATTGGAGCTCCCTTTGCCACTTTTTTCTCCCATTTCGCCTTCTCCCGAGATTATAGTTCTGCGGATTACGCAAGGCTAACAGCTCTTCGAATGGACCTAGGCCCGAAACAAGATGACTTCAGGACACGGTTCTTCGACACGATGGATTTCGTGAAGCGCACCATCTGGCGGCATGGCGGGAATTCTAATGAAACAGAGCAAGCCCTGGTACAATATCAGAAAACCCTCGAAAGCATTACCCAACTGGCATATGATTGCATGCGGCAGTCGTTGTTCTTGAATACAAACACTTTCTACGCGTTGTATGTACCGGAAGTCCCGGAATCAGAGTACTTGTTGATCTCCAGTCATTTTCTTAACTTGTTCATGATGCTTGCTTTAAGGATATTTGCATCTGTAAGTATATTTGTGAAATATTGAATTTTTTTAGATTCGAAGGAGCTATCGAATCAAGAAACCTTTGTTGGTATCGATACTACCGAAAAAATCGATAAAGGATCAGCAGACGGACCGATATTGCCTGGTCTCCGGGTTGATGCCTTTACAGTCCTATTTGACAGAAACAGAACGGCGATCACTGATTCCTCGCCTTTTCTCACAACTCCACGAGGATGAACAATTACATACAAAATTTGATGCTATCAATCCCCATGGTAAGTTCTTCTTTTGTTCGGATTTTGCTGAAATTTGCTAAATAGAATTTCAAAGTCATAGCCGCGGCATTGAAAATAAATTGGGAGGTTAGCAAGCTGTTTTCATGGATTTTTTGTATTACACTTGGTATTTACCGGCTAATTTTGACTATTTTCAGTGATTTACGTGAAAGAATCGAACCGAGTCCACTTTTTCGAGAAAGTCGAGCATCGATTACTATAGTAGAACACTCATCTCACCCATCATTTACCCCATTTTGAGTCATTTGTTGTACATGTATTTGAAGCTGTAATTACATTTAAGTCAGGTCCTATCACAAACCTCTATTATGATTGTTGCGAATTTTGATTAACGAAATAACTAATAAATAACGTTCGGTGTGTACAGGAAGTTGAATCAATGTTTTTAGTCAAGGATTACTGTAATTTTTGGAAAGGAAAGAGTTGTAAGCGCATAGCAGTGAGTTAGTTTGAGGTTATTATGGGCTTAAGGACGACTGACGTTGAATAAAATACACCAATGTTATTACCAATGCCAAGAAAACGGAAAAATGCTTCGAAATTCCTCAATTTTTCGTAAATTTCTTTCTGATTTGTAAGTTTTTTCTATTTAATTTTAGTCTGATTTGTATCTAATACATTGATGACGTAATAATTTGCACTCTAATTAGACTTTTTGTTTAAAATCGTATTTTAGTTCATATAAATGCACATTGCAAGCTCAAGTTTACATACCTCGAAGATTTCAACATGACGAAGAATTCGGTGCAGAAATCGTGGATGAGAAGGATGTCTTTCAGCCAGTTGAGCAACAGTTTCAACGAAAAACACAACTAGAACACATACTTTTGAGGCCGGACACTTATATTGGCTCCGTAGAATTTTGTGATCGAACGGTGAGTGCTCTGTGCGGGAAAGATTTTAATTTCTGGTCTAAGAGTCTAAACAACCCTTTATTTCAGCCAATGTGGATCTTTGATACCTCCGAGAAACGATTGATCCATCAACCAATCAGCTTCGTCCCAGGTTTATACAAAATTTTTGATGAGATTTTGGTCAACGCAGCGGATAATCGTCGAAGGGATAAGAGAATGAGCAAAATCGAGGTTCAAATTGATCGGTAAGCTGTTACGCAAGACTTTTATGCTTCGTTAGTCAAGGGAATCGTATATCGATAATGAATAATGGCCGTGGAATCCCTGTGGTTTGGCATAAACAAGAGAAAATGTATGTCCCGGAACTGATCTTCGGGACGCTCCTAACTTCATCAAATTACAATGATAGTGACAGAAAGACAACTGGGGGGAGAAATGGGTTCGGAGCGAAACTGTGCAATATTTTTAGCAAGGAATTTACGCTTGAGACGAGTTATATTCAAAATGGAAAAAGTTTCAAACAGGTAAAATGCAATGGTGTTTTTTTCTGAATTTAGACTCAAAAAATAGTAAAATATTGAAATAAATTTTTTTCAAAGCGAAATTTGCTATTGCACTTTTATTTTAGACCTGGACAGATAATATGACCTCAACTACTGAACCCCAAATTGATGTAGCAAAGTCAGAAGACTTTACGAAAGTCACCTTTACTCCAGATCTTCAAAAATTTGGAATGACGTCATTGGACGATGAAATTATTGGATTGATGAGTAGAAGGGCGTTGGATATATCGGCCACAACACGGGGAGTCAAGGTGTTTTTGAACGGAGAATTATTGCCAGTAAGCATTAATAGTTGTTCTTTTATGAGGTTTTAAAAGGGATTGGAGGCTATTTAGTGATACTTGGCATTTTTGACCTTATTTTATGCGAATTCTTGATATATTTTGCTTTGTTTAGGTGAACAACTTCCCAGATTACATGGATCTCTTCTCCACGGAAGGCCCAATCAAAACCAAATTTATTTTTGATCAGAATCGCCGCTGGCAAATTGGCGTCGGCGTCTCGAACAAAGGCTTTCAACAGATGTCATTTGTGAATTCGGTGTGGACTTTGAGAGGCGGAAGACATGTAGATTTTGTTGTGGATCAGATTGTGGATTGCCTGATGACCGAGATTCATCCCCGTCTACGGAAACAAGGCATCCAATTGAAGGCCCATCAGATTAAAAATAATTTATTTGTTTTTGTGAATTCGCTTATCGAAAATCCCGCTTTTGATTCGCAGACCAAGGAAACGCTCACAACGAAGCCGAAGCTGTTTGGATCCGAGTGGAAACCGACTTCTGGATTCATAAAAAAGGTGAAAATTGAGGAGAGAAGTTTGTAAAACGAGAAACCCTGTTTTCTCTTGTTTTGTGAACTCTCTAGATAAATAAAATGAATAACTGGCTTACGCTTGCAAAGCGCGGTTTGAAGTTTTCAGTAGTTGCTGATGGGCCAGGTTAAAATATTCATGCCGAATTTGATAGAAATTTGACGATCATGTGCTGAGAAATTATAAGTTATATTACCTTGGGCTCATTTTGATGATTTCAGCTCCTCTCGGCCGGAATTGTTGAAGCTTCTGCCTCATTGGCCAAACAAAAACAACTTGAAAAGTACGAGAAGACCAATGCATACGTCCGGACACCCCAGATTGAGGTCCCAAAACTTGTGGATGCCAATGAAGCAGGGACTTCCAAGTCTTCCAAATGTACATTGATATTGACTGAAGGGGATTCAGCCAAGTCCTTGGCAATCGCTGGGCTCAGTGTCATTGGACAGGACAAGTATGGAGTGTTCCCATTGAAGGTAAAGGGGAGGCTTGAGATATTTTCGAGCGATTTCTGATGATTTTAATGCGCGTTTAGGGTATTTTGAGCCATTATTGACAATGTTTCGGCGTAATTTGACATTTATATCAAGTGCAACATAAGTGGTATCCTGTTTTTACTAATTTCCCATTTTTTCAGGGAAAAATGTTGAATGTTCGTAAAGGTGGGTATAAGCAAGTTTTGGAGAACTCGGAAGTCAATTCACTCATTAAAATCCTTGGATTGGAATATAAAAGAACATACGAAAGTGAGGAAGAACGGAACAATCTCAGATATGGAAAAATTATGATCATGACTGATCAGGTAAGTCATCCTGAATAGTTTTATGTGGTTGTTGATTGAGTACTTATTGCGTTTTTAGGATGAGGACGGAAGCCATATCAAAGGATTAATCATCAATTTCATCCATCACAACTGGCCAGAACTTTTAAAACATAATTTTATCGAGCAGTTCATAACCCCCGTGATTAAAGCAAGAAAAGGACATGAGGTCATCGCATTCTACTCGATTGCTCAGTACCTCCAATGGAGAGAAAGCAACGATGACTGGAGCGGATATAAAATCAAATATTACAAAGGCAAGGAGAATATCAATTTGGGAGTTGGAAGTCACAGATTTTTATGAAACGGAGGGATGGTCAATCAAATTGTTTTACAAATTTCATTTCACACGCAGTACTTTACAGGTCTTGGAACATCGACTTCAAAAGAAGCTAAAGAATACTTTGGCGATCTCCAAAGACATCAAATTCAATTCGAATATTCGGGTCCTCAGGATGATGAAAACCTTGATTTGGCTTTTTCCAAATACCGCATTGAAGATCGGAAAGTATGGATCACGGATTGGATGAACAAAAAGAAGTCCAGAGAGATTGCGGAAGAGCCCGAGGACGTTATTTATGACCCTGATATCAGATCGCTGACCTTTTCCGAGTTTGTCAACAAAGAATTGGTAGTCTTCTCGAATGCTGATAATGTTAGAAATATTCCCAGTATTGTGGACGGGCTTAAACCGGTGCAGAGAAAGGTATGTTGAGCTGATATGGACGTAAAGATACAAGAAAATGTGGAAAAACAGCCAAATTAGTTTAAGAAGTAGTCAAGTTTTGCAAAATGGAATGAAAATTTGTCAAAAGCGGTGCTAATGACCCTTTACGGCCATATATTGCTTCACAAATATTTATTTCCAGGTCCTTTACACCTGTTTCAAACGGTATGACAAGAAACAATTGAGGGTTTTACAATTGGCCAGTGCGGTCGGAGAGATCACCGCCTACCATCATGGAGATGTAAGTGCAATCTTTTTGACTTGTTACGACTTCAGAAAGCCTTAATGGAAGCCATAGTCCAGATGGCCCAGAATTACGTGGGTTCCAATAACATCTCCATTCTCCTTCCTCATGGGCAATTTGGAACCCGATTAGAAGGAGGAAAAGACTCCGCATCACCGAGGTATCTATACACCCAGCTAAACCCATTGACGAGGCTGATTTTCCCACAAATTGATGATCACCTGTTGCAGGTAAGACCACTATTTGGGTGTTCTCATGGTGGGGCTTTGAAAATAGCTTGTTAAATAAAAATGTGTGGTACAAAAAGCAACGTAAATTATGAAATTTTAGCCTCGATTTGATGTCGACGTGATAGCTGAGCCCATTTGGTACGCCCCAATATTACCCTTGGTCCTAATCAATGGAACCCTGGGAATCGGCACTGGTTGGTGCTCCAAAATCCCGAATTATCGACCGGAAGACGTTGTAAACAATTTGAAAAGAATTATCAGAAAAGAACCAATGATACCGATGGAACCATGGTTCAAAAACTTCAAAGGGACCATGTACAAGATGAATGATCGAAGATTTATTTCGTACGGTGAGATCAAAAAGATCACCAACAGCTCAGTCGAGATCACGGAACTCCCAGTGAAAGTGTGGACTCAAGTTTACAAAGAGCAGGTGAGTATGAGAAGGGGGCCTAAGATTGAGCAAAATTTGGTTGATATTCATGATGAATATTTTTAACGATATTTGTATTCCAGGTGCTAGAACAAATGCTCAAAGACAATATTATCGAGTCATTCAAGGAATATCACACCGAAAGCAGTGTAAAATTTGTGGTTAGGATGAATACAAAGAAATTGTTCAAGGCCCGCAAGATCGGATTACATAAAGTTTTCCGTCTCAGGTCGATGATGTCCCTAAATTCGATGGTTTTATTCGATGGGAACAATCGAATCCGATTCTACGATTCTGTTGACGAGATCCTGAAAGAATTCTTTGAAATTCGAAAAGAATTTTATGAAAAAAGAAGGGAATTTTTGATGGAAATGATAGCGGCCGAGAAGAAAAAAGTCGAAAATCAGCTCAAATTCATGAAAATGAGACTGGAGAACACATCAAAATTGGAGAGGAAACCCAAGGCTGAGCTGATCCAGCTTTTGAAGGCACAGGGATTTGACGCGGACCCCGTAAAATCCTGGAAACGTCAGAGGAAACAAGAGCAAGATGAGGAAAAAGAAGAGGTAAATGAACGAAGTTATAGCTAAAATAGGGTTCAGGATACGGATTCCAGCTCTTACTTTGATTATCTCCTCGGAATGAACTTTTGGAAGATTTCGGAAGAGGAGATGACCAGATTGGAAAAGGAAAAAGACCAAAAATCAAAGGATTTGAAGCGAATCCAAGGAGAAGATTGGCAAAAAATGTGGGAAAATGAATTGGATGTGTTCCTAAAAGAATACAGAAAGCAGGTAAGGATCAGTATCTTTAGATAAGAAGGAATAAAGAATAAAATTGAGATTTTATATCTACATTAAAATTATTCTTTTCTAGGAAGAAAAACTGGAAAAAGAGGAACTCGCATCGAGTCAAAATGACATTGATAAGGTCCACCCTTCTTCAAAAGGCACTAGAATCGTCCCAGATTACTCTGCACCTATGAATTATGGCAGATCCAAGCGAACCGAGATGGAAGATGATGTTGTACTAGATGAAGAAGTCGATCTCAAAGAACTTGAAGATAGTGAATGAACCTTTTTTTTTACTAGTTGTGTTTGTTATTTGTTGATAAAGATTTTTTACTTTGGATGATTATATTATGGTGGGAAAGTAAAACCACGAAAACATTGAATGCCAAAAATCTTGGCGTTCTGCAAAATACGTAAAAAAGCTTGTACTTTCATTCACGTGAGAGTCAGATACCTCGATCATAGGGGTCCTAGTTAGTCATGGAGAACCTGGTCAACTCGATGAAAAGTGCCGCTCTCAGCGTGGGCGAGATGTTGACCCCTGTTTTGAAGCAGTCAAAGTTCCGCGAAACAGGGGTTCTCACGCCAGAAGAGTTCGTAGCTGCAGGTGATCATCTGGTCCATCTTTGCCCCACTTGGGCATGGTCCAAGGCCGGGGATTCAAGTCGGTGAGTTGAAGAGGTCATGGTTAATATAATTAATCTTTTTTTCTAGTACGAGGGAGTACTTACCGGCAGATAAACAATTTCTAATTACGAAACGGGTCCCTTGCCATCGGAGATGCGCACACATGCAGTATGATCCCAAACTGGAGCTGGTACGTTTAATTTTGTATATTATTCTTGGCGTTTAGAGTTTTCTCGCGGTTATTGCTTTGTAGATACGGCGTGTAGCGAGAAAACGAAATATGCTTACATTCCTAGAACTATTACGACACTATAACTATCTCATTAAAAACGATTTGGGTTTACATTTATTAGATTTACTCCAAACATTTTCTTTGTGATACATCAGTTTGAAGTTGCAATATAATTCATCAAATTTTAGGTGATAAAAGACGACGATGGTAATGACGAATGGGTGGATACGCATCATTATGCTCCTGAGGGGACAGAAGAATCGATATCAGCCGAGGAAGTTACTAAAGAAGCTCCAGTTCAACAGAATGATGAAGATGATGATGACGAGGATGCTCCTCCAATGGATATGGACAGCTTCATGGAAAATGGCGATTTCGAGGAGAATGATCCCAACTGTTATCAACCTGAGGCTGTTGTGGAAGAGGCTGGAGATGACCATGTGGTGAAGACGAGGACTTATGATTTACACATCAGTTACGACAAATATTATCAGGTAAGGGTTGTAGGTAAGGAAGCAAAGCATCCTTATTAATATGTTTTTAGTTTTTATCCAAAATTTCACGGTTTCAAGAAAATTTTATATTACTTATCCCATTTTTAGGTACCGCGACTCTGGCTTATCGGGTATGATGAAAATGGAAAGCCATTGACTGTCAACCAGATGTACGAAGACTTTTCGGCTGTAAGTTAACCGTTTATCACTTTCAAAATTCGTAATAGCTTCTAAAATGATGAAAGGTTTTCACGTTGTATAATATAAAAAATCTGTAATTTATATGTGTAAACGTGTGTAATTCAAGGATTCTTCCAGGACCACGCTAACAAGACCGTGACCATTGAATCTCATCCGCATTTGAACCTCCAAATGGCCTCAATTCACCCTTGTCGGCATGCGGATGTAATGAAACGTCTGATCGAACAATATGCTGATGCGGGGAAGGAGCTGAGCGTGCTGCAATACCTTCTCATCTTCCTCAAGTTTGTCCAGACCGTTATACCGACCATCGAGTACGACTTTACGCGAAGTATTCAGATCTGATCTTTTAATTAATTGCCTTGTTAAATCGATATTTGTAAATAAAACAACTTTCTTAATTATAAATTTAATCAAGTTTGCAAAAAGTGTCGGTAAAATATAATAACGGGATTACAGAGTCTCAACAATCAGTACTAAACGGCCAACAGCTAATTAAGTGAATACTGAAAATCAAACGATTACTGTTTAATGTTATTGTGGTGCGACAAAACTCCACAATTTGTTTAGGAAGGAGTCGTCCTTTTTGCTGGTGTTTAGCTGAAATAAAAACAACCATTAAAAATTACTTATATATTTTACTTCACAAGTCATCTTTGTAAAAAAAAGATTCCAAGGAAAACAACTTACACTCGTATCGGCATCATAAGCTCGACGAATACCTGATCGGGAGATAGTGGAGAGTCGAGAACGGCTAAAAATTATGAAATTATACCCAAATTTGAAGAAAATCAGGCCAAAGTAAAGTCGTATATTCAGACCCGATAATTCTGATAATTTTTATAATAGTTATGTTGCTAGATAAATCTGTATCTACATTGCCTCGACACCCACTAAGAAAAACTCATACTAAAAAAGCACTTACTTAACCGTCGAGTTCATTGATTGGTTCAATGAAAATCTACTGGAATTGAGAGTATCACTCCCTCCTGGTCCTTCAAAAGAGACATCGGGGATGTTATTAGTATTGGTATTATATGGATTCATAGTTTCGTCCGAGAGTACTTCCTAAAAGAAAAAATAATAAGACAAGATCAACCGAACCTTCTCCTTGCACCTTTCCACTCCAATTTTCACAACTTGATCTAGAACAAAGCCATTTCTCTGCAACGCTTGTTGTGCATGCTGGACCGCTGAATAACGGATGTGAAGCCAATTGCCTTTAGGCGGGATCTGTAAGAATAAATGAAATATATTACACTAGACAGTACATTTATTATTGACAACAAATAACCCACCTTATGGCTCGAAATGGCTCCATGGCGCGAAAACAACGGCAGGATCAGATCTTTGTGTTCAGAATCAAACCCAAAGACGGTTACCCAGTAATCCGCAGGATCATCCGAAGTTCCCTCAAACTGGAAGGCTTCCTTGACAGCGGTCTTCTGATCGACTCGTTGCATCTTCGCTGGTGGTTCCGTGTTCAACATAGACCGCAGAGGAGGCCCTTTCACCATGGAAGCGGGTGGAGCGTTCCAAGAATGAGGACCGGCCACAGTCGCTCTTCGGTGAAGAGATGGTGCAGCTGACCCTACACCTGATTCCTGCTGAATATCCTGCGCACGGACCAAGTTGGGGCTCCAATGAACACTCTTGTTAGCTAAAATACTTCATTTTACATCAAGAAACAAGAATCTAAACAAAGCAAAATTTGAAAACAAATTACCTACCTTGTGCTCGGCTCTGCAGAGCCAAACTTTTCCTTTTCTGGGCATTCCGATTGCCAAACAAGAAACTCGGACCGGAATCTGATTCGTTTGTATCTCCGGCCGGATTCTGAAATCTCTGAGGAGGTTGTGGCGCCAAGAAACTATTGTTTTGGCCAAATCGGACGGCTCCAACTGTCCCATTCTCAATTCCCAAGCTGTCGTTTGGAATGAGGACGGATCTTCGATGAGAAAAGGACGACTCCATCGAGGAATGAGGTTGTGAAAACATTTCTAGCAACTAAATCGACCGAAAACTGTCTGCGAATCACAAAAAAAAAGAATCTGCGGTTGCAACGGAATGCCATAAATTTGCAGACATTTCGCCCGCTTCCTTGGCATTCGCTGTTTTCGTGGTGGGTTCACCACGGCCGGATATTTATTGGCCAAGTCGGAAGAAAAGAACGTGCAAAGTCCAACGAATTTACTGGGAGGAGCGAACACAATGTTGAAAGAGCCTTTAGCCACGAGGCGATGAGAACTTTGCTCTCTCCGCCCCGTTTCAATGACAAACAGATCGCTGTTTATTTTTGTTTTGGGTCCTCCCATCGCGTTTGCTGACCGCCTTCTGATTAGACTTACCTGATCACTCGACGTGTGTAATTATCTCCGCGGACGGTTTACACAACTTCCCTGTCTTATTTCCTTTGACTTTGGATATTAATTTGGGTATTTTTCAGTTTGTCGAGACCAGTTCAATATGGCCGTAGATCCCTCAAAATTAACTCCCTACCGGAACACACCGAACGCCTCAAGCTCGCTGCGTCAAATCAGTGAGGATGCTTTCTACGTGGTCAACGAGGTAGTCATCAAGAGATTGGGACACATGCCCATTGTTAAGGTGAGGAATTGATACTACTTATGGATTTGTTATGCTCGAAGAAGTTTTAGCATTACGTTATGCCACTCTGAAGTTTTTCAAAAATTTTGACTGTAGGAAACGCCCTTTATTATACTCGCGGGACACGGAAAAAACTTTCCTAGGATAAAGAAATATAATTTTAAAATCCGAAATTGCTTCCGGCTGAACAAATACGTTGCGGATAATCTTGTTTTTCTAATTTATACCCAAGACGTGGCCAAGTCTGCTAATTGCGCAATGTATTTGACCTTTTTTCCCATAATGACTTCATACATCTCAAGAATAATATAAATTTCATCTATTTTCAGGGAGATCTCCATGTCCTGCCTTTCAAGGTCCAACGTTTTATCGCCGAAAAGGCCGAGCTGATGCGTCCTCGTGGAATCTACATCTGCGATGGCTCTGAACACGAGGCCGAAGAGATTACTCACAAATTGATCGAAAGAGGTATGCTAACCGAGTTAACTGCCTACGAGAATAATTACTTGTGCCGTACTGACCCCAAAGACGTCGCGCGTGTCGAGAGCAAGACCTGGATTGTCACGAAGGACAAACACACGGTAAATTATTTATTTTTATCGATTTGATTCCCTTGTTATCATGGGTAAAATCGTAAATCTAAAATTTCAGACGGTTACTCGAACTCCAGAAGGTGTGGAGCCCATCATGGGTCATTGGATGCCTCCCGAAGTGTTTGCCGATGAATTGGACGCCCGCTTCCCCGGCTGTATGGCTGGTCGCATCATGTATGTGATTCCGTTTTCCATGGGTCCCCTTGGCTCACCCTTGTCCAAGATTGGTATCCAATTGACTGATGCCAACTATGTCGTACTGTCTATGAGAATTATGACCAGAGTCACTCCTCAACTCTGGGATTTGCTTGGAGAAAATGATTTTGTCCGTTGTATTCACTCGGTTGGTCTTCCTCGACCTGTAAAGCGTAAGTTTGGACGTCGTTTTGACATGGGAAATGGGTGTTTAGAACTTTAATAGTCTTCCGATGTCATTGTTTTCGAAAAGTAACATGTTTTTCAAGGGAATGTTATTAGAAGGTCATTGAAGGATAATATCAGTGAACAAAGTACATGGTTTTTATGTGGTTGGGTCTCTTTCGACGCCAAAATAAATTTGTTTACCTCCTTATCATTTATCATAAAAAAAGCTTTTGCACGAGATCAGAAATAAAATGGCCTTGAGATGCCATGTGTAATATAAATTGAGCAAAATAAATAGAAAATAATTATCTTAAAGATTATGCAACGCGTATTTTTTGCAGAGAAGGTTATCAACCACTGGCCCTGCAACCCGGACAAGGTCTTGATCGCCCATCGTCCGGTGGAACGCGAGATTTGGTCATTCGGATCTGGATACGGAGGAAATTCGTTGCTGGGAAAGAAATGTTTTGCGCTCAGAATCGCGTCGAATCTGGCCAGAGACGAGGGATGGATGGCGGAGCACATGTTGATCATGGGAGTCACCCGTCCAAATGGAAAAGAACACTTTATTGCGGCCGCTTTCCCATCCGCCTGCGGTAAAACTAACTTGGCCATGCTTCAGCCAACTTTACCGGGATGGAAGGTACGATGTGTGGGAGATGATATTGCCTGGATGAAGTTTGGGGAAGATGGAAGACTCTATGCTATCAATCCTGAAGCTGGATTCTTTGGAGTTGCCCCAGGCACCTCGAACAAAACGAATCCAATGGCCATTGCCACCTGTCAGAAGAACTCAATCTTTACAAATGTCGCTGAAACAGATTCTGGAGAATATTATTGGGAAGGATTGGAAGATGAGATCAAGGACAAGGTAAGGAGCTTGAATTTGGAATAAATTTTATGTTGATTTGGTTCTGGACTAAAAAAAATTTTCTTTTAGGATGTGAAGATCACTGACTGGCTGGGTAACCCATGGAAATTGGGAGACCCCACTCCAGCAGCCCATCCCAACTCAAGATTCTGCGCTCCAGCCGCGCAATGTCCCATTATTCATCCAGATTGGGAGTCTCCTAAGGGTGTTCCAATCGACGCCATTGTCTTCGGCGGACGTCGTCCAACTGGTGTCCCATTGGTCTTTGAAGCCTTTGATTGGGAACATGGAGTCTTCACTGGTGCTTGTTTGAAGTCTGAAGCCACTGCTGCTGCTGAACACACCGGTAAGAAAGATTACAATGCAAATTATGAGACTTTAGATGATCATTGGAATACGTAGTAAATTTTTTTTGTCATTTTGGGTAATCTGATTGACATTTTTAGGCAAGAAATTGCTGTGGGATCCAATGGCTGCTCGCCCATTTATGGGATACAACTTTGGACACTACCTCCAGCATTGGCTTGACATGCAAAAACCCGGCAGACAGGTAGGTCATGGATAATCTTAGGTTTTGAAGATTTGGCTGATTTTTGATGAAAATTAGTTTATATTGAATGTTTAGATCCCCAAGATCTTCCACGTAAACTGGTTCCGCAAAGGACAAGAAAGTGGCAAGTTCCTCTGGCCTGGATATGGTGAGAATATCCGAGTCATTGATTGGATCATCCGCCGACTCGATGGAGAACAAGATATTGGTGTCGACACGGCGATCGGAGTGGTCCCCAAACACGACAGCCTGAATTTGGACGGATTGGGCGATATCAACATGGAGGAGTTGATGTCTCTCCCACCCGATTACTGGAAGGATGACGCCAAGGCCGTGAGACAATTCCTCGAGGAACAAGTGGGCCCTGATCTCCCTGATCCCATCCGAAAGCAACTCGAAGCCCAGGAAAAGAGAATCCAAGCCCTCTAAACGGGATTTTATGATCTTTATGCCATCTAGATATCTTTGTAAACTAAAATTTTGTAACTTCCACATTAACCATGTAAATTTAAACTTTGTAAATATTCAATAAGATTAAAATAAGTTAGCGATTATTTGAAGGACAGTTCTGGTTTGATATAAGGCGGGTGCGTTCTACATTTTTTCCGGCCCCCTCGCATAAAACCCGGAATTCTTGTCTCTTAGCCCTACAGACAAGGCCTGCGTGTTTTTCTGTCTAAAAAACGGACAAAAATTCCGAATCTTGTCTGGGATAACAGACAAAGGGCCTGTCCGTTAGTCCGGACAAAATATCTAGCAGTTTGTCTGGTCAACAAACAGAATTTTGCAATTCTTGTCTGTTAGCAAGAGAAACTGTTAGATTTTTTGTTAGCAACTCAGACACGAATTCTCAAACCGTGTCTGAGATACAGACGAAGCAAATTGTCTGCATCCCAGACAACTTTTGCTTACTTTTTGTCTGGCTCTGGACAAGATTCGCCGATTCTTGTCTGAACCCAAATTAGTCTGGACAGAAAACGCACGGACCTTGTCTGTAGGGCTAACAGACAAGAATTGCGGGTTTTCTGCGAGGGGGTCAAAAAAAATAGAACGCACGCGCCTTATATTGAAAAAGAATTCTGATTTTAGCTGAGAAACCAATGAAAACAAGGAGTGGTTTCAAAGAGACTTTTGGCCAGTTTTCCATCGAAAAAACATCCTTGTTTTCCTTCAGCTGTCTGTCAGGTGTGCATTTTGAAACTCGTGGGTCTGCAATTCGCTCAGAATGACCTTTGCTCATCCCCTCAACGGTTCCATCCATTAGTTGGACATAAACTTTGTTGTCGGATCAAAAACGGTATTACTCATAATAAGAATTGGCTTTTATTGGAAAATTAGAAGGTTTCTTGTAGAACTGAGTGTTTCAAGTTGTATACCAACCCGTACCAAACCTATTACCTAAGTCAGAAACAATTTTTCGAGCAAAAAGGTTGTTTTACCCCTTTCTAGAATTAGCTTATCATGGGTAGGGTAAACAAAACGTGTTTTCGACAGAGTAGCCTATTTACTCAACCTATTTATCTCGGACTCGAAAATGTTAAAAACATTTTTGTTTACCCTTTTCAGACTTCCTGGAAACAGCACGTAGACTGCGAAACATTTTCTTTGATAAGAAATTTGACCAAGAGTCACCACGAAAATTGATAAAAAGGAAACAAACAAAAAAGTCTTTTCATATTGGAACCGATGACATTTAGCATTATTACAGCTTTCGTTGTATACTAACCCTATTGTTTACCATCAAATTTATTATAGTATTACAAATTTTGAAAAATTTCGCACAACGGGGATGATCTTTCTGCTCTTCGACCGTTTAAACCGCAAAATAAAATCAAAATTCTTACTGCAAACTCTCTCGAATTCTAAAAGAGTAATTTGTCAACTTCTACTTCTTGTTTTACAGATTACAATCATAAAAATCACCTTATTCCACGTTATCCATCAAGTGTAATATCCGAAAACCCGGATTTCTCACGTAAATTATTAAATCCAAAAACTTTCAAAGCTTTCTAAAAGCAATAAACTACGGCTCAAATACATAGTAATGTTGAATATTCAAATAAACAACAATAATTCTCAAGTTTTTCTCAATTTGGCGATATTATCTATGAAAATTGGATCCAAAGAACGCTCAAATTTTTTTCGGGAACGTTTGGATGGCCTTTATGAATGCTTTGAGCTGTTCTTTTGTGTCCTTCAAAACACAACCACACAGACTTTGAGCTAAATTTACCGTTCTTTGAGACAAAAATATATAGGTTACAGTGGGGTTGACAGCATTTTTAATTGCAAAAAGTTCAAAACAATAGGAAATCTGTATGGTAGATACATTTGTGGGTCCCTTTAAACGAAAAAAAAAGATTTTTACGATTTCTCGGTCAAAAACCGTGATTTTTGTACGTCACATGAGAATATTGCTATAATAAAATATTGTCTAATCAATCTCTCGTCCACTCTCTTCATCACAAATAATCTCTTTTTCGTCTCGTGGCTACCTAGATCAAATCGGGAAATGACAAAAAGAAACCAAAAACCACCAATTTTGATATAAAGTACACCTTTCTTCTTTGATTTTCGAAATCTTATCGGGGCGAAAAGACTTTGGCGAACACAGAGAGCGATCAGAGTATCCGTCTCAAACCAAAATACGTCGATCTTCCTCCTCTTTGTTTACGTTTTTCGCGTGCTCTTTGGACCGATTTTTGGATGGAAAATGTCGTAAATCTTGAAGAATCGTTTTCTTTCTTTGATTTAAAGATAGTTTTACAAAGAAAACAGGATACAATCACAAATTCGACTACAGCACGAGGTTTATTACAATATAACAAAAAATCAACAAAAGAAACGTCAATATATTGGTAAAAGATTACAAATAAATGGAGATAACAACAAATAATATAAAAGTTGGTTAGTAGACTTGACCAATCTCTCTGATACACTTCTCTGCCTTCTTGAGAGCTTCCAACAACATCAGGCAATGGTTTCTTTCAGCGATAGTACGTTGATCTTCTTTGAAAAGCTCCTCAAAATCTTCCAACAATTTGGTCATCAAGACCGGCATCAGATTCTCGTGCAGATATCTGACCATATTCTTGACAATCAACTTGGGAATAACGTCTTTAATGTTACACTTGACCGTCACAAAATAAGCGGGAACCAATTTTCCTAAAATTTTAGCCAAAACATCATAAGTTACTTACTAATCAACCTGACATTCCTTTTGTCACCATCATACTCTCCACTGAGATTCTCCTCGTCAGATGATTCATCGGCCTTGATATCGCCATAAGGACCTGGTTCATGCTCCTTCACTCCATTCGCGGCTTCTTGATTCTTCTTCTACAAAAAATTATATTGAACTTGATAATCAAGTGATGAATTCATAAAAAAATATTGAAATTTAAGATAAATTACCTCAAATTCATTTCTGTACATCTTCTTGTAAAAATGATCAAAAGTCGGGTGCCGAGTACTTATGTAAGCGGCTTCGGATTCAATATAATTTGTGATCAACTTTTTGGTCTCTTCAACCTTCTGCTCCAGCTCATCCTCCACAATGATCTGAATTCTGGCCT
The DNA here is from genome assembly GCA_025436335.1 of Bursaphelenchus mucronatus. Lineage (NCBI taxonomy): Eukaryota > Metazoa > Nematoda > Chromadorea > Rhabditida > Aphelenchoididae > Bursaphelenchus > Bursaphelenchus mucronatus. The sequence goes on from CM046356.1 coordinate 8,123,751, forward strand.
GCAACATCGGGAAACGATCGTAGATGCCCTAAAAACAAATAGAATTATATTCCTTTCTCATACAGTATAATAAACTATAACAAACGTCATAATGAAAACCTACCCCAACATTACAACTGCGAACTGTTTGAATTAGCTCTTCTTTGATACCGTCGACCACATTCAGCGAGGGCTCAACCAATCTCAGGATTTGTTTGCTGAGAAGAGAGGTAAAAGCGGTAGGAGGAATGAAGACATGCGGATTCAGACCCTGAAAATAATATGACAATCAAACACAAAAACAAATTGATCTCTGTAGTAATAGTAACAGAAGGATTCAGGACATCGGGCTTTCCTATTATTCAGCTAGAAACTTAGGCATAACAAAAATTTTATATTACACGGGACCTCTATGATAAAATTTTAACAAAAAAAAATTGAAAACGACATAAAATAATTTAAGAACAACCAAAAGGCTTCTAAGTTGCCCAACGAACATCTGTTTTTTCTTCAAACAGCAAGCAAAGTCAATAATCTCTCATAATTTACCTTTTACTAGGTCCTAATCTATAATTTTTACTTATTTCTACGCCCACATGTTCACGCATTACATCATTCATGGTGTAATATTTTCCTTGAAGCACCATAATACCACCATTTAAAAGACTGTTTCTATTAGTTTTAACTTACCGTAGCATTTCTCAAAAAGGCGTTAACTTCTTCCTTTCTGACTCCCTCCAATGGGTTCAATTCGTCGATCTCTTTTGGAAATTCGTCATGGAAAATGTAGGAGATCCTGGCAGCTGGACTTCTTTCTTCCATGTCCATTACAGCATTTCCATCAAACGAAAGTCGATTAAAACTTTGAGTAAATTGAGTAACAGTCTTCACGACTGCGTTGTTCGGATCGGAAAAGCTCTCCCCTAGTTCAATCAGCTTTCTCTTGTTCTCCGCGATCTTGTCACGGATTCGGCCGATCAGACTGGGCAGGCATTTCTTGATATGGCCAATCAAAATCTCATTGAGCCGTTGAGCAAGGTAATTGCTTCCATTTACCGCGGCAAGATGGGGGTACTTCTTCTTAAAAAAGGCGGTCTCATCGTCTTCCATCGCATCCAGAGACTTTTTGTTGTTCAGATCCTCTTGAGATCTGTTGACCACTCCAACAATTCCCATCTTCACCGGAACCGGATCACCAAGGAGAACTTGTTCGGCAGAAGTCCCCTTATCCATCAGATCCAATTTCGTTAAGACAGCAATTGTGCGGTCTCCTGAAAAAAAACAACAAGTATATCAAGACAACTTTTTTAGCCAAAAAAATATTTTCATATATTATCCGTGGCAAAAAATCAAACTTACCCTTCTGATCAAATTGTTTCGCGAGCTTTAAAGGCTCAGAATTAGTCACATCGATATTAGCCGCGGTCACAGCCAAAATAATAGTATTTTCATTAGAAATAAAAGTCTTGATCATGCCGCGAATCTGCTCTTCAATGTCCTCTGGCTGATCGCCAACGGCTAGACGGGTCAATCCCGGCAAATCGACGAGACTCAGATCCACCACCTGCTCGGAATAGATTTTGAGATGGATCTGCTTCTCAGAAACACCCTAAAAGGCAATACGTTTATTGGGAAATTGGCTATACCTTATTAGATCCACAAGTTTTCCGCGTCAACTCTTCAATCTCATCGCGAACTTCATCGAAATCGGTAAACACCTTCTTTAAACCCTCAAACATGGCAAAGTCACCTTTCGCGGGAGCATCTAAAGCAATAATTTATATAAGAGTGAAGGAATAACTTCGGATTCAGGAAACTTTGAAAAACGGCAAAATTCGCTTTCTTTGTTGTCAGAAGCGTCTGGAGCGATTCTCTTTCCAAAACGGAAAGAGTTTCGAGTAGGGAAAACCGGAAAGTGAATCAAGCCGCTTTTCCAAATTCCACGAATCCATTACTATTCCTTCACTCTTATATTATAATAGTAGACCTACCTGGGTGTATTCTTCCTCTATCCCCAATCGGAGTTCTGATCAAGTCCAAAACCAAAGGCTGACGAGTGACAATTCCAGTACCTCGAGGTAAGAAGTCACGGCGCACAATTCTCTCCAGAAGAGACGATTTTCCAGCACTCTGAAGATAATTATAATATTTTAGGTATAAAAAAGCAGTCAATCGTAGGTTTTCTAAACAAAGCAAGTTTTAAACTATGGAATCACCTCATTCTACAATTCTAAGGCGGCATTACGTCAAATTACACCACTTCTACTAAAAAAATCAATCAAAATATAAAAATACTTACTTGCTCACCAACTACAACAATCTGTGGCAATTGCATTTCGTGGCTGGCGGCATCCACAGTCGAGAAAACATCCTGGAGTCTCGACACCAATTGGATCAAGCGATCCATCCCTTTTTCAGATGGTTTAGATGTTGTTCCGCGGTCCTTCATTTTTCTATCAAGATGAGTATAAACTGGCCAAGTATGTTGAATTAAGCTGAAAGTAAAACACAAACTTATTCTCGAGCATCGACAGGTAAATTGATGTCGACCGAAGTCGCGGTTGATCGTAGAGAATTTACCAGGCAACGCTTGCGGTAAAAAAAAAATTTCGTGGTGGAACCCACACATCGATGCAGCGAAAGTAAAATTCGATTTCGTATGAAATCCAAGTAGAAACCAGATGGTAAAATAAGGTCCGCGAACAAGTCTAAGACACCAAAAATTCAACTTATATTTTCTCAACTGAGAACAAACGATTCAATGATCGAAAACAATGTCGAAAGGCAACCAAAAACAGGTAATTTCTGAATCAGATATCTTCAGTGAATAAAAATAAGACTAAATTGTGTAATCCAAAAAATGAAAACAGAGGCAGATCTTGTCTTATTTTCAACCACTGTTTCACTACAGCCTATTGATGCATACAGAGTGAGATTTCCAGTGTTTGAAGGCAAGATGAGTTTATATTACACTAGGCAATAAATTTAATAAAAGCTTATTTTTCAATCACAAGTGGCTCTCAGATATTCAAAATGGTCTTTGTGCTCATCAGTTGGCGCTATCACAAGTACTGGTGCGATCTCAGGACTCCTGGCCATCAATCCGAACTTGTGAAAAGTGTAAATTGAAGTTGAGCAGGTATAACCCGATAAGGAAAAAGAGTTTTCCTGAAAATAAAAATAGAACAACAAATAGCAAAATGGAGATCTGTAAGAGTCAATACTTCTAAAATGTCTTATAGGGCATTGATTTACATCAAGAACTTTGTTTAACAAAAATTTTTTGATCACTTACTTTCTGTGACAGAACGAAAAGTTTATCCCACGTTGGAGAACTTCCGAAGACCAAGATTCGGAAGGCGACGATACAAATAGGAAAAAATATGAGTCCACAGAGGGCATAGGCAATCAGTAAAGGCCACATGATCTTCAAAATTTTCTTCGTTTGATTCACTTCAAAACTTTCACTCAAACTCTGACTTTGCCAACGAAACTTTTGCAGATATTGGGTGCTTTGGACGTATAGCTGAAATGTTGATACTGAATATCTTCTGAATCATCAATTAGGAACAGCAGAGTAAATCAAAAATATAATAGAGCATGGGCAATTAGACATGGCTCCGGTCCGGGCCCGGCCGACAATTTCGGCCCACGGGCCGGCCCGAAAAATGGCGGCCCGGCCGTTTTTTTCAAGTCGCCGGGAAAACACAAAATTACTAAGATAGGATAAAAAAATTGTTCTAAAAGCGTTGTAAACCTTTTTAAAACGATCGTATATAGTTTTGTATGCTTTCTCTGCCTGTCTGATGGGGTTTTGGCACTCTATTTTTGTTTGCGACTCAAAATTTTTGGTATTACGGGCCGGTTCCGGGCCGGGCCGCCACGTCGGCCGTTTCAAATTTTCTTTGGCCCGGCCCGCAGCCATATCTATGCGCAATGAGGAAAGTCGGCTAGACAAAACAATTTCAGCCTATTTTAGTTTCTTGTAGTAAAAAGAGCTGTAGAAGTGCTATTCTTAAGCCTGAGATGGACTCGTAAATTGTCAATTATCTTCTTTCCGAGAGAGCACACGAAATGAGGAGAGTTGGTCACACGATAAACGTTTTGCGCATGTTGTAGAAACATTGCTTGCGACACATGTAATTGAGTATGCAATTTCAAACCCGGAAGTTATATTATAATACCAAAACGACAAGTGCCGATCAAAAAAATTCTGGAAAGCGCGATCATAGGAAGCTCGCATGTTCGACAAAAATTCTCTAGTTTTGAGCATAGGGTCACCTTGCCTCGCCTACTTCACTTGCAAATAAAATGAAAGAACTTACCATAAAACCAGATATCAGTGACAATAAGTACATTCCCAGGGCAAACATGATATAACCGGGTGATTTGATAGCATGAACCGCCTTTTCGAATCGAATTAGATAGCTGGTTTTTTAAGATGGAGCTTTGTAAAAGGAACAAGAAGACAAAGAAAGGATGACAACGCAGATAAAATCTACGGTGCCCCATTCAATGTAAAAAGTAGTTTTTCTGTAACTGCCGTCCTTCAAAGTATTCTAATATTAAAATCAGCTTGTCAAAGATTCACACAAACTGACAGCATCTCTAGGTAGAACTAGGGGCACGATTAACGCATGAAATGTTGGACATATTGTAAAAGTGCGGCCACACACACAACTTGGGTATAATTTTTTTAAGATTTTATTGTAATAAAATCTCTTTAATTCTATTAATACGAAAAAATTATGTCATTCTGAAATACAGTATTTCTAGAGCATAAAGGAATATTTGTAAAGAGATTTTTAAAAGTTTCGAAACGAGCACAATGTGTAAAATGCAGCGTTTAGTATCCACACCTTATGTTGCGTTGAAATAGAAATACTGCTTTAAGTGCTGATTCGGGGTTCTTTAGACCACAGAATTGTTAACTAAGTTAAACCATGAAAGAAAGTAATAATGAAGTTTTCAATGGATTTGTAATTTGCGTTTAAAACAAAAATTAGAGTTTTTGAAATATACGTACATTTGCATAAGAGCACCAAAAGAACATCCAATCCATCACAATTTGGTGGCAAAAGTTTTGAGTAATTGGTACAGGGAATACATGAGTACAATGAGTGCATTGCCTGTGCACAGCACATGCGGAGAATTAGAATAAGGTCGAGAGTCCCATACTAAGCACATTGTTTGCTACTGTTTTTCGCCATCATCATTTTATTAGGACGGTATAATTAATGGCACGTTTATTATTTTATATGTTTCACAACTTCCAGGACTCCCCCAAAATATCAAAATGAGTCTTCTGTTCGTCCGTTGGTTGAATCACTGGCATTGGGGTTACTCGAAGTTTGCGGATCATTCCAAATTTATAAAAAGCGAAGAATAACGAGAATAATGTGTAGCAGGAAAGGAAAAAATAGTTGGCCTGAAAAAATGTGATTTTTTTAGTTGATAATCGATATCGTTCAAACTCTACGCGACCCCGTTTGTTCAAGTTATGCAATAAAACGGAAAAATATTTAAATCGTAAAATTAAGGGAATTTCTTACTTTCGCCCCAACAACATAAGCCTTCTCCCAGCTCTCTGAACTTTGGAATAGTGCCAAATGAAAGCAAATTATCGCGGTGGGACCACACGCAACTCCACAGCCAATGTAGGATACCAACATTGGCCACATAACTTCCGCAATTTTGTTGGTTTGACTGAGTTCAAAACTCTCCGCCAAACTTTGACTCTGCAATCGGAGCTTGTGGATGTAACCTTTCGTCTGACGTATTAGCTAAAATATTACATAAATATTAATAACAATTGCAAGAGAAAAAGAAAGTATTGGCTGGTGCACCGGGTTGAGAAATAAATATTTCTTTCATAAACTCCCTTCCAAACAAAATTCAAACAGATCAACCCAATAGCCTTTTTTCTCTTTGCCCGTTATCCTCATTTTTCGTACTCTCTTGTCTGCAAAGATTGAAATATCTTGGTCCGCAAACCACAAATAAAGATTTCAGAAATTTTAACCAATTTTCAATAAAACAATCTTTTTTTATGTACCAAAGCGAAAACCTTTCAAAATTTAAATAAACTTTCAATAAACAGTCTTTTTTTTGTATCCCGAAGCGCGCTTTGCGAAGCGTTAACCTCTTTCCAAGAGCGGCGCTGTTTTTGCAGAAAAGCAGGGGTGGTCACTGGCACCTATTTTTCCGATTTTGGGCCCGAAGCCCGGTCCGTCAAAAGCCCGGCCCGGCCCGGGTAGAGGTTTTTACAAGCTCGGCCCGGCCCGTGAAAGCCCGGCTAGGGCGCGACCTGCCAAAAAATCGTTGCCGTTTTGTTATACCTAGGGTTGTGATTTTGTCAGTGACGTCAACTTGACGGCAAATTGCCCTCATTTTCATGAAATTGCCGCCGTTGTTTCGGTCGGAAGCTGTCTAACGATAAATTAAACATTATTTAAGGTAGTATAATGTTATTTATTGGCTGGTTCTATTTGGTCCTCAACCCTAAGGACACAACATATAATGCCTTCAAACATGTTTAAGACCATATACACATTAAAACAACAGTTTATAACAACAAAAGGACTTTAATAGGCCTATTTCGGATCATCTTCGTCCTTGTTCTTACTTAGTTAATTGGATTTCTTTCAACAAATTGCAAATAGAATTACTGATAAATGTGTATTAGCCTATTGGGAACTAAAGTTTGCAGAAAAAGCTTCGTCCCGGTAGTACTATTGTAATACATTACTATATATGCACTATTTTTGACAGTAAACGTGAAAAAAAGCTTGTAAATGTGTTAGAACTTGATAAACTACAACAACAACCCCATTAAAAAATTTTCCCGGCGCAAAAACAATGAATGCCAACGGTTTGGCATTATGATCTTGTCTGGGATAACAGACAAAGGGCCTGTCCGTTAGCCCGGACAAAATATCTAGCAGTTTGTCTGGTCAACAAACAGAATTTTGCAATTCTTGTCTGTTAGCAAGAGAAACTGTTAGATGTTTTGTTAGCAACTCAGACACGAATTCTCAAACCGTGTCTGAGATACAGACGAAGCAAATTGTCTGCATCCCAGACAACTTTTGCTTACTTTTTGTCTGGCTCTGGACAAGATTCGCCGATTCTTGTCTGAACCCAAATTAGTCTGGACAGAAAACGCACGGACCTTGTCTGTAGGGCTAACAGACAAGAATTGCGGGTTTTCTGCGAGGGGGTCAAAAAAAATAGAACGCACGCGCCTTATATTGAAAAAGAATTCTGATTTTAGCTGAGAAACCAATGAAAACAAGGAGTGGTTTCAAAGAGACTTTTGGCCAGTTTTCCATCGAAAAAACATCCTTGTTTTCCTTCAGCTGTCTGTCAGGTGTGCATTTTGAAACTCGTGGGTCTGCAATTCGCTCAGAATGACCTTTGCTCATCCCCTCAACGGTTCCATCCATTAGTTGGACATAAACTTTGTTGTCGGATCAAAAACGGTATTACTCATAATAAGAATTGGCTTTTATTGGAAAATTAGAAGGTTTCTTGTAGAACTGAGTGTTTCAAGTTGTATACCAACCCGTACCAAACCTATTACCTAAGTCAGAAACAATTTTTCGAGCAAAAAGGTTGTTTTACCCCTTTCTAGAATTAGCTTATCATGGGTAGGGTAAACAAAACGTGTTTTCGACAGAGTAGCCCCTATTTACTCAACCTATTTATCTCGGACTCGAAAATGTTAAAAACATTTTTGTTTACCCTTTTCAGACTTCCTGGAAACAGCACGTAGACTGCGAAACATTTTCTTTGATAAGAAATTTGACCAAGAGTCACCACGAAAATTGATAAAAAGGAAACAAACAAAAAAAGTCTTTTCATATTGGAACCGATGACATTTAGCATTATTACAGCTTTCGTTGTATACTAACCCTATTGTTTACCATCAAATTTATTACAGTATTACAAATTTTGAAAAATTTCGCACAACGGGGATGATCTTTCTGCTCTTCGACCGTTTAAACCGCAAAATAAAATCAAAATTCTTACTGCAAACTCTCTCGAATTCTAAAAGAGTAATTTGTCAACTTCTACTTCTTGTTTTACAGATTACAATCATAAAAATCACCTTATTCCACGTTATCCATCAAGTGTAATATCCGAAAACCCGGATTTCTCACGTAAATTATTAAATCCAAAAACTTTCAAAGCTTTCTAAAAGCAATAAACTACGGCTCAAATACATAGTAATGTTGAATATTCAAATAAACAACAATAATTCTCAAGTTTTTCTCAATTTGGCGATATTATCTATGAAAATTGGATCCAAAGAACGCTCAAATTTTTTCGGGAACGTTTGGATGGCCTTTATGAATGCTTTGAGCTGTTCTTTTGTGTCCTTCAAAACACAACCACACAGACTTTGAGCTAAATTTACCGTTCTTTGAGACAAAAATATATAGGTTACAGTGGGGTTGACAGCATTTTTAATTGCAAAAAGTTCAAAACAATAGGAAATCTGTATGGTAGATACATTTGTGGGTCCCTTTAAACGAAAAAAAAAGATTTTTACGATTTCTCGGTCAAAAACCGTGATTTTTGTACGTCACATGAGAATATTGCTATAATAAAATATTGTCTAATCAATCTCTCGTCCACTCTCTTCATCACAAATAATCTCTTTTTCGTCTCGTGGCTACCTAGATCAAATCGGGAAATGACAAAAAGAAACCAAAAACCACCAATTTTGATATAAAGTACACCTTTCTTCTTTGATTTTCGAAATCTTATCGGGGCGAAAAGACTTTGGCGAACACAGAGAGCGATCAGAGTATCCGTCTCAAACCAAAATACGTCGATCTTCCTCCTCTTTGTTTACGTTTTTCGCGTGCTCTTTGGACCGATTTTTGGATGGAAAATGTCGTAAATCTTGAAGAATCTTCCTTTCTTTGATTTAAAGATAGTTTTACAAAGAAAACAGGATACAATCACAAATTCGACTACAGCACGAGGCTTATTACAATATAACAAAAAATCAACAAAAGAAACGTCAATATATTGGTAAAAGATTACAAATAAATGGAGATAACAACAAATAATATAAAAGTTGGTTAGTAGACTTGACCAATCTCTCTGATACACTTCTCTGCCTTCTTGAGAGCTTCCAACAACATCAGGCAATGGTTTCTTTCAGCGATAGTACGTTGATCTTCTTTGAAAAGCTCCTCAACATCTTCCAACAATTTGGTCATCAAGACCGGCATCAGATTCTCGTGCAGATATCTGACCATATTCTTGACAATCAACTTGGGAATAACGTCTTTAATGTTACACTTGACCGTCACAAAATAAGCGGGAACCAATTTTCCTAAAATTTTAGCCAAAACATCATAAGTTACTTACTAATCAACCTGACATTCCTTTTGTCACCATCATACTCTCCACTGAGATTCTCCTCGTCAGATGATTCATCGGCCTTGATATCGCCATAAGGACCTGGTTCATGCTCCTTCACTCCATTCGCGGCTTCTTGATTCTTCTTCTACAAAAAATTATATTGAACTTGATAATCAAGTGATGAATTCATAAAAAAATATTGAAATTTAAGATAAATTACCTCAAATTCATTTCTGTACATCTTCTTGTAAAAATGATCAAAAGTCGGGTGCCGAGTGCTTATGTAAGCGGCTTCGGATTCAATATAATTTGTGATCAACTTTTTGGTCTCTTCAACCTGCTGCTCCAGCTCATCCTCCACAATGATCTGAATTCTGGTCTGCAACATCGGGAAACGATCGTAGATGCCCTAAAAACAAATAGAATTATATTCATTTCTCATACAGTATAATAAACTATAACAAACGTCATAATGAAAACCTACCCCAACATTACAACTGTGAACTGTTTGAATTAGCTCTTCTTTGATACCGTCGACCACATTCAGCGAGGGCTCAACCAATCTCAGGATTTGTTTGCTGAGAAGAGAGGTAAAAGCGGTAGGAGGAATGAAGACATGCGGATTCAGACCCTGAAAATAATATGACGATCAAACACAAAAACAAATTGATCTCTGTAGTAATAGTAACAGAAGGATTCAGGACATCGGGCTTTCCTATTATTCAGCTAGAAACTTAGGCATAACAAAAATTTTATATTACACGGGACCTCTATGATAAAATTTTAACAAAAAAAAATTGAAAACGACATAAAATAATTTAAGAACAACCAAAAGGCTTCTAAGTTGCCCAACGAACATCTGTTTTTTCTTCAAACAGCAAGCAAAGTCAATAACCTCTCATAATTTACATTTTACTAGGTCCTAATCTATAATTTTTACTTATTTCTACGCCCACATGTTCACGCATTACATCATTCATGGTGTAATATTTTCCTTGAAGCACCATAATACCACCATTTAAAAGACTGTTTCTATTAGTTTTAACTTACCGTAGCATTTCTCAAAAAGGCGTTAACTTCTTCCTTTCTGACTCCCTCCAATGGGTTCAATTCGTCGATCTCTTTTGGAAATTCGTCATGGAAAATGTAGGAGATCCTGGCAGCTGGACTTCTTTCTTCCATGTCCATTACAGCATTTCCATCATACGAAAGTCGATTAAAACTTTGAGTAAATTGAGTAACAGTCTTCACGACTGCGTTGTTCGGATCGGAAAAGCTCTCCCCTAGTTCAATCAGCTTTCTCTTGTTCTCCGCGATCTTGTCACGGATTCGGCCGATCAGACTGGGCAGGCATTTCTTGATATGGCCAATCAAAATCTCATTGAGCCGTTGAGCAAGGTAATTGCTTCCATTTACCGCGGCAAGATGGGGGTACTTCTTCTTAAAAAAGGCGGTCTCATCGTCTTCCATCGCATCCAGAGACTTTTTGTTGTTCAGATCCTCTTGAGATCTGTTGACCACTCCAACAATTCCCATCTTCACCGGAATCGTATGACCAAGGAGAACTTGTTCGGCAGAAGTCCCCTTATCCATCAGATCCAATTTCGTTAAGACAGCAATTGTGCGGTCTCCTGAAAAAAACAACAAGTATATCAAGACAACTTTTTTAGCCAAAAAAAATATTTTCATATATTATCCGTGGCAAAAAATCAAACTTACCCTTCTGATCAAATTGTTTCGCGAGCTTTAAAGGCTCAGAAGTAGCCAGATCGACATTAGCCGGGGTCACAGCCAAAATAATAGTATTTTCATTAGAAATAAAAGTCTCGATCATGCCGCGAATCTGCTCTGGAATGTCCTCTGGCTGATCGCCAACGGCTACACGGGTCAATCCCGGCAAATCGACGAGACTCAGATCCACCACCTGCTCGGAATAGATTCTGAGATGGATCTGCTTCTCAGAAACACCCTAAAAGGCAATACATTTATTGGGAAATTGGCTATACCTTATTAGATCCACAAGTTTTCCGCGTCAACTCTTCAATAGTATCGCGAACTTCATCGAAATCGGTAAACACCTTCTTTAAACTCTCAAAGATGGCAAAGTCACCTTTCGCGGGAGCATCTAAAGCAATAATTTATATAAGAGTGAAGGAATACTTCGGATTCAGGAAACTTTGAAAAACGGCAAAATTCGCTTTCTTTGTTGTCAGAAGCGTCTGGAGCGATTCTCTTTCCAAAACGGAAAGAGTTTTGAGTAGGGAAAACCGGAAAGTGAATCAAGCCGCTTTTCCAAATTCCACGAATCCATTACTATTCCTTCACTCATATATTATAATAGTAGACCTACCTGGGTGTTTTCTTCTTCTATCCCCAATCGGAGTTCTGATCAAATCCAAAACCAAAGGCTGACGAGTGACAATTCCAGTACCTCGAGGTAAGAAGTCACGGCGCACAATTCTCTCCAGAAGGGACGATTTTCCAGCACTCTGAAGATAATTATATGGAATCACCTCATTCTACAATTCTAAGGCGGCATTACGTCAAATTACACCACTTCTACTACAAAAATCAATCAAAAATATAAAAATACTTACTTGATCACCAACTACAACAATCTGTGGCAATTGCATTTCGTGGCTGGCGGCATCCACAGTCGAGAAAACATCCTGGAGTCTCGACACCAATTGGATCAAGCGATCCATCCCTTTTTCAGATGGTTTAGATGTTGTTCCGCGGTCCTTCATTTTTCTATCAAGACGAGTATAAACTGGCCAAGTATGTTGAATTAAGCTGAAAGTATAACACAAACTATTATTTGCCCTTATTCTCACAAGTCTAAGACACCAAAACTTCAACTTATATTTTCTCAACTGAGAACAAACGATTCAATGATCGAAAACAATGTCGAAAGGCAACCAAAAACAGGCAATTTCTGAATCAGATGTCTTCAGTGAATCAAAATAAGACTAAATTGTGTAATCCAAAAAATGAAAACAGAGGCAGATCTTGTCTTTATTTTCAACCACTGTTTAATTCATTTGCTTTTTAATCAGATAAAGAATCGACAAATTTTTTAGACTGTTGGTTAAATTTTATTTTCATACTGCAGCCTATTGATGCATACAGAGTGAGATTTCCAGTGTTTGAAGGCAAGATGAGTTTATATTACACTAGGCAATAAATTTAATAAAAGCTTATTTTTCAATCACAAGTGGCTCTCAGATATTCAAAATGGTCTTTGTGCTCATCAGTTGGCGCTATCACAAGTACTGGTGCGATCTCAGGACTCCTGGCCATCAATCCGAACTTGTGAAAAGTGTAAATTGAAGTTGAGCAGGTATAACCCGATAAGGCAAAATAGTTTTCCTGAAAATAAAAATAGAACAACAAATAGCAAAATGAAGATCTGTAAGGGTCAATACTTCTAAAATGTCTTATAGGGCATTGATTTACATCAAGAATTTTGCTTGCGAGAAAATCTTCTGAATCATCAATTAGGAACAGCAGAGTAAATCAAAAATATAATAGAGCATGGGCAATTAGACATGGCTCCGGTCCGGGCCCGGCCGACAATTTCGGCCCACGGGCCGGCCCGAAAAATGGCGGCCCGGCCGTTTTTTTCAAGTCGCCGGGAAAACACAAAATTACTAAGATAGGATAAAAAAATTGTTCTAAAAGCGTTGTAAACCTTTTTAAAACGATCGTATATAGTTTTGTATGCTTTCTCTGCCTGTCTGATGGGGTTTTGACACTCTATTTTTGTTTGCGACTCAAAATTTTTGGTATTACGGGCCGGTTCCGGGCCGGGCCGCCACGTCGGCCGTTTCAAATTTTCTTTGGCCCGGCCCGCAGCCATATCTATGCGCAATGAGGAAAGTCGGCTAGACAAAACAATTTCAGCCTATTTTAGTTTCTTGTAGTAAAAAGAGCTGTAGAAGTGCTATTCTTAAGCCTGAGATGGACTCGTAAATTGTCAATTATCTTCTTTCCGAGAGAGCACACGAAATGAGGAGAGTTGGTCACACGATAAACGTTTTGCGCATGTTGTAGAAACATTGCTTGCGACACATGTAATTGAGTATGCAATTTCAAACCCGGAAGTTATATTATAATACCAAAACGACAAGTGCCGATCAAAAAAATTCTGGAAAGCGCGATCATAGGAAGCTCGCATGTTCGACAAAAATTCTCTAGTTTTGAGCATAGGGTCACCTTGCCTCGCCTACTTCACTTGCAAATAAAATGAAAGAACTTACCATAAAACCAGATATCAGTGACAATAAGTACATTCCCAGGGCAAACATGATATAACCGGGTGATTTGATAGCATGAACCGCCTTTTCGAATCGAATTAGATAGCTGGTTTTTTAAGATGGAGCTTTGTAAAAGGAACAAGAAGACAAAGAAAGGATGACAACGCAGATAAAATCTAAGGTGCCCCATTCAATGTAAAAAGTAGTTTTTCTGTAACTGCCGTCCTTCAAAGTATTCTAATATTAAAATCAGCTTGTCAAAGATTCACACAAACTGACAGCATCTCTAGGTAGAACTAGGGGCACGATTAACGCATGAAATGTTGGACATATTGTAAAAGTGCGGCCACACACACAACTTGGGTATAATTTTTTTAAGATTTTATTGTAATAAAATCTCTTTAATTCTATTAATACGAAAAAATTATGTCATTCTGAAATACAGTATTTCTAGAGCATAAAGGAATATTTGTAAAGAGATTTTTAAAAGTTTCGAAACGAGCACAATGTGTAAAATGCAGCGTTTAGTATCCACACCTTATGTTGCGTTGAAATAGAAATACTGCTTTAAGTGCTGATTCGGGGTTCTTTAGACCACAGAATTGTTAACTAAGTTAAACCATGAAAGAAAGTAATAATGAAGTTTTCAATGGATTTGTAATTTGCGTTTAAAACAAAAATTAGAGTTTTTGAAATATACGTACATTTGCATAAGAGCACCAAAAGAACATCCAATCCATCACAATTTGGTGGCAAAAGTTTTGAGTAATTGGTACAGGGAATACATGAGTACAATGAGTGCATTGCCTGTGCACAGCACATGCGGAGAATTAGAATAAGGTCGAGAGTCCCATACTAAGCACATTGTTTGCTACTGTTTTTCGTCATCATCATTTTATTAGGACGGTATAATTAATGGCACGTTTATTATTTTAAATATTTCACAACTTCCAGGACTCCCCCAAAATATCAAAATGAGTCTTCTGTTCGTCCGTTGGTTGAATCACTGGCATTGGGGTTACTCGAAGTTTGCGGATCATTCCAAATTTATAAAAAGCGAAGAATAACGAGAATAATGTGTAGCAGGAAAGGAAAAAATAGTTGGCCTGAAAAAATGTGATTTTTTTAGTTGATAATCGATATCGTTCAAACTCTACGCGACCCCGTTTGTTCAAGTTATGCAATAAAACGGAAAAATATTTAAATCGTAAAATTAAGGGAATTTCTTACTTTCGCCCCAACAACATAAGCCTTCTCCCAGCTCTCTGAACTTTGGAATAGTGCCAAATGAAAGCAAATTATCGCGGTGGGACCACACGCAACTCCACAGCCAATGTAGGATACCAACATTGGCCACATAACTTCCGCAATTTTGTTGGTTTGACTGAGTTCAAAACTCTCCGCCAAACTTTGACTCTGCAATCGGAGCTTGTGGATGTAACCTTTCGTCTGACGTATTAGCTAAAATATTACATAAATATTAATAACAATTGCAAGAGAAAAAGAAAGTATTGGCTGGTGCACCGGGTTGAGAAATAAATATTTCTTTCATAAACTCCCTTCCAAACAAAATTCAAACAGATCAACCCAATAGCCTTTTTTCTCTTTGCCCGTTATCCTCATTTTTCGTACTCTCTCGTCTGCAAAGATTGAAATATCTTGGTCCGCAAACCACAAATAAAGATTTCAGAAATTTTAACCAATTTTCAATAAAACAATCTTTTTTTATGTACCAAAGCGAAAACCTTTCAAAATTTAAATAAACTTTCAATAAACAGTCTTTTTTTTGTATCCCGAAGCGCGCTTTGCGAAGCGTTAACCTCTAAAAATCTTAACCAATTTTCAATAAACAACCTTTCTTGTGTCCCGAAGCAAAAACATTCCGAATTTTAATCCTACGTATGATATATCGCTGACCCGGGTTGTCGTTGTCCTGAGTTGTCGTTGACCCGACTTGTCGCTGACTCGACCCGTCCTGACTCCAGTTTCAGCAGCGCCACATTGTACTACTCGCGCTCAAAAGGTCCGGACAATTTTGTCGCCGACGTCGCGCGTGAACTTTGGCGTCGTCGCGCGGAAAAGTGCATGTCGCTTGGGTAAAAACGGGAAGTCGCGGCGATGACCGCGGAAAAACAAAGAAAAGTGCACGGTGCAAAATTGTCTGGACTTTTGAGCGCGAGTAGTACTACCCCACACGTCAAATCGAAAAAGCAAAAGAGATGGAACTCTTCAAGTTGGCACTTCGTCACAAATTTAGAGTCCGAAAAATCTTTTCTGATCGATTCCAATTTGGCAAAATCCAGGTCGTTTTTGACAAAAATTGACCATTTCAAGCTCCCTGAATTTTGTGAGACTTGTTTTGACCGGAAAACGCCAAAGGAAAATTTACAAAATCATTTTTCCGATAAATCTTTGAACGAAAAGCCAATTTGAAGAGTTCTCTCCTCGACTTTACGTGCCCCATCCAAAAAGTCTTGGGAATTTTCTGTGACTCCGCACCGTGCACTTTTTCTGTCGCACTCCGAAAAATTGATTTGTCGCAGCGAAAAATGGGAATCGCGTGCGACATAAGGCAAAAAAACGGAAAATGCGCAGTGCGAAATGATGTTTTTGGGTCAAAATGCACTGTGCGAACACTTTTTTGGCAGATTCACGATGCAAAATGTGTTTTTCCAAGAGCGACGCTGTTTTTGCAGAAAAGCAGGGGTGGTCACTGGCACCTATTTTTCCGATTTTGGGCCCGAAGCCCGGTCCGTCAAAAGCCCGGCCCGGGTAGAGGTTTTTACAAACTCGGCCCTGCCCGGCCCGTGAAAGCCCGGCTAGGGCGCGACCTGCCAAAAAATCGTTGCCGTTTTGTTATACCTAGGGTTGTGATTTTGACAGTGACGTCAACTTGACGGCAAATTGCCCTCATTTTCATGAAATTGCCGCCGTTGTTTCGGTCGGAAGCTGTCTAACGATAAATTAAACATTATTTAAGGTAGTATAATGTTATTTATTGGCTGGTTCTATTTGGTCCTCAACCCTAAGGACACAACATATAATGCCTTCAAACATGTTTAAGACCATATACACATTAAAACAACAGTTTTTAACAACAAAAGGACTTTAATAGACCTATTTCGGATCATCTTCGTCCTTGTTCTTACTTAGTTAATTGGATTTCTTTCAACAAATTGCAAATAGAATTACTGATAAATGTGTATTAGCCTATTGGGAACTAAAGTTTGCAGAAAAAGCTTCGTCCCGGTAGTACTATTGTAATACATTACTATATATGCACTATTTTTGACAGTAAACGTGAAAAAAAAGCTTGTAAATGTGTTAGAACTTGATAAACTACAACAACAACCCCATTAAAAAATTTTCCCGGCGCAAAAACAATGAATGCCAACGGTTTGGCATTATGATAAAACCGGGCCTGAAAACCCCAGGCCCGTGGCCCGGACCGGAAATTTCTGGCCCGGCCCGGGTTTCAATTTTCCATTTTTGAGTCCCGATCGGACCGGCCGCCGGGCCTGGTGACAACCCCTGCAGAAAAGTGGACAGTGCGAAATTCTCAAGACTTTTTGGATGGAGCTCCATCGATGGAGTAGTATACGATTAAACATGTTTCAGTGGAAAACTTTTTGTCGTATAAATTGGCACCAAATTCTTCCTTTTTGACAATTTAGAAAACAGATTTCGAGTTAAACTTACAATAAACCCAACAATAATTGATATTGAAAACAAGATGTAAGAGAACGACAAAAAGGAGGGCGATTTTGTAACCCCCATGCCCTTTTCCAAACGAACTTCATAAGGCACTTCAGTATCGTATTTGCAGAATAGCCAGGTCTTAATTGCGATTTCTATGGACACCACTACAACCTGCAATGTCATTGGAAAAGAATCGTGTCAACAAAACTTTGTAATTATATTATATACACATACCAAAGCTCCCAGCACTCTTATAGCCATATTTCCTTTTTCATTTTCGAATTTCCCACGCATTTTTATGGCATGATGTCGTTCGAAAGCCAAAATAAAAAATTTGAGATGAAGAAAAACAACGGCGATATGGTCAACGAAAAGACAAAATAATTTAATCGTATTTAGAGACCGGTAAAAGTCGGGAAACAGACGATAATCAATGATGTGCTCCAGAATCTCAGAAGTCGGATGAAAGATTGACGACATACTAAGGATTACATTCAGACCAATCTGAAACGTATAAGAAATTGACCAATTTTTATCAAATTTTTTAATTATATACATTTATAACAACCTATTTTTTGGTGATTTGACCATGTATATGCTTCGACATCACATCATATATAATTGTGATGTCAAAGCTTTCATACGACACTTTTATAAAGTATTTTAAGCCCTCAATTTTAATTTTAAGGGCGTCATTTGAATGTACTTTGTTAAATTCCATAAACAGTTTTCTAGAATTTGTAGTTTGAATTTTAGTCGATACAATTTCTTGGCAAAAAATGAGCATTGGAATTGAAAAAAATTGACATTTCGTTTCACATGTCGTAAAACGCGCAATGCAAAACCAGCTGTTTTGCCCTTAAAAGAAAAAGTAAATTTTTTGGTGATTTATGTATGTTGGTAGATAGAGAAAGACTTTTCAACTTTTAAATTTTTTATAAAAATTACAAGAAAACTTACAAATGTCTGCCGAAAATTGGCATGAAATGTCTCGACATGCCAGAATTTCCTCAAATACAAAACATTCAGCAAGACTTGCAGAAAACTGCAGATACCTTCACCAATTACAAAAATATCTCCAGCCATATTTAACGAGTAATCCGCACTTTCATTTTGCATAATTTCCATCCATCTGCGACTAAACACAGGCTCAAAGAAAAATATTATAATTAGTGACTTATCGTGACAAACTTTGGCCAAGAAAATAGCCAACAATTTGTAGTAAGTTTGCCACGAAAGAAAGGGTCTCGCAGTGATGTTGAGCTATTTGAAGCGTACTCAACAGGGGATCTTTGCAAATGTTAAACGGAAAGTAATGAGGTAAAGCTGAAAATACAAGTGTAAAGTTGACAATGGGAAAAATGTACAGTGGATTAAATGGGAAATAAGAAAGCTGTAGCGATCGTTACGTGCAGCGGACAAATGAGCGCATTTTGCAGAATCTGCTAAAATTGTAGAGTGGAAAAAAAAAACTTTTTGAGATTTTTGGCCATCGATAATTATGCATAAAGTTTTGCTGGCAATAAAAAGAAATTTCGCATAAAATTGACAAAGATATCATCGCCAAACAATATTCCACCAACTATCCGATTTATCTACCATGGTTTAAGTACATGACGAATAAAGTAAGCACCCATTTACGTAACACAAGGAATCAAAAGTCTCTTTTTTCGGCGGTATAAAAATACGTCTAAGTAGGGAAGATAGATGAAGTAAGGAATTAGTATTACTTTTTTAACCCGCTGTAGTCACTGCCGTGTAGTCTTAAAGATCAACACCCGGAAATTGGTAAAATATTTAAAAAATATGGTATAATTTAAAAAAGTAATTTGCCTGCAAGGTGGCTGCCGTGAACGTTTTGCTATATCGTCTATTGATACGACGCTTACAATTAGAGTCACTCACATGCGAAAGATACGAAAACATTCATTTTTTATATTTTGTATAACATTTTGCATTAAATGCTTTACCAAACGTGAAACAGAATGCCAAGTTTTACATCGTTCGAATTTCGTAGAGGCTTTAAATAGATGTAGGTGACCTCAATATACAGAAAGTTACAATATTTTAAAAAAAATTTATTCCATATTTGGGAAAAAGTATCGTAAAAATCTGAGCGTATTGCCTCAATTCCCTCTACGCTTGGAAATATATGTTCACTCAATAAATTGTGGTTTAGAAGCTCGGTTTGTATCTTTGAATCAAAGGAACGTCTCGAGAAACTTTCTATATCATAGGGCAAAGCTTGCAGCCAAAGTATTTCCATTGCAAAAAAATTGAAAGATTCAACGTTGAAGTCTCAAAGATTTTTACATCCTCAGTTGACTACAAAAACAAGAGTCATCAAGTTATAATTACAGAGTTAACTTTAGACTGGCAATAACAAAGCCCAATTCTCCGAAATGAAACAATTTGTAAAAGAGATGTTTACCTTTTTTTACTTTGGCGCAAGTTTTCCTCGAATCAGAGACATTTGCAAATCACTAATAGGTTGTTGTTGATTATATTTATTAGTAATCAAATATTACCGTAAATTTGGAAAGTATTGGAAAAAATACGAGTTCTTAACGAAATTCTTTGCAAAGGCAATTGACAAAAAAGCTTATATGGCTCTGAAAGGCTGGCCATAGATTTAAAAGGCGTTGCAACGCGTTGACTAATTGAAATTAGAAAAATCTATATATGTAAGTCTATAAAATTTTTTTTGAAACTCGAAAAAATTACAAATAAGTATTTATTGGAAGTCAAAATAACAATAAAAAATAGGGTCTAAATTTGGGGTGAAACTTTATTTTTTGCAGATCTGGGTCCAACTACTTCCATCTGTTCAAAATGTCGCCATTTTGGCTTCGATTTGGCGAAGTTCGAGGCGAGTGAAGGCCTGAAAATTGTCCGATTTCAGACTATGCTTCGAAAAAATTTAACATTTCATTAAAAAAATTAAAAGCAAAATTTAACATTCTTACCTCCGAGGCGGTCGGATGGACGGCCAGTAGTTGATCAAAGTCTTTCCTTTTGGCATTTAATTTGAGGCACATTGCGAATCCCGTGGAGATTTCGGAGGCGTTCGGTGCGAGGACTTGGAAGCCCACCAGACGCTCCTAAAACACAAAGAATTTAAAAAACATTTTGCATCTCTCTAAATGCGTTCGATTATATGTACATGCTTTAAAAAATCCTTCCAGACTTACATTTTCGGTTTTAAAGAAGACCGCTTTACAGAAAGCGTATTTCTGCCAGTCCCCGGGTACCGTAGCATCCATTGTGGTGATCGGAGATGTATAAACTGTAATATTCTCGGATCCAAAGTGCTGCGCCGCTTCTCTTTCACTCAGACCACAAGAACAGAACTCCAGAGGGGTCAGGACGGAAATCAGGACTCGTTCGTAGTCGGTTCTTTCCATTGAGCCCTAAAAGTCATCATGGATAAGATAAATTTTTTGTTTTTGTAGCCTAAAACAAATAAAATCCCCTCAAAACTCACCAAATATAGCCGTCTCATCAATAATTTGGCGGAATGAGTTGAAACCGGAGAGAATTCCATAGCTCCTTCCAGCACATCCCCCACAGTATATACATGAGGGGCTGTTTGAGACTGCTCATGCCGTCCCAAAACCTTGCCTGAGGTGCTTAATTTAATATTGGGTTTTTGGAAATTCAAATTCGTAGTTCTCGGCTCCCTTTGGGCGGCTGATAGCACCTGGAATTATAATTTTTATATTATCTATGACCATTCCTCTGCTTACAGTATTAAAATCAATTTCAAATTCTTCAGTGGCGCCGTCTGGAAGTGATTGCTCGCCGGATACTGTAACAATTCCCGGTGATTCATCTGTTCGGGGCTCTTTTCTTTCCAATTTCGTTGGAATTCCACTATAAAATTAAATTTTAATAAACAATAGGCTTCTGCCAAGTACAACAAAAATTTGATGGCCAAAAAGGCAAAATAAAGGGTGCTAATTATACATCTCTGAATAAGAAAAAGGTCTACCATTGCACAAAGAGTTGTTTTTCAATATTACATTTCTATCAAAGTCCCCAGAGCGATTTGTGACGCCCAATTAAGCTCCATACCGTATTATGGTGAAATGCCTCAAGTCTTTATCTAATTTGAACCTTGACTACATTTATCTTTTCTTTAAGTCCTTTCTATTGATATTGCATCTCCTACAACTCCAATTTTTTGCGAGTTTTGGACTATAATTACAAGATGACGAAAGTTTTCAATTGTCTGACAAAAATTCCGAGACAAGTACTACTTACAATGTAAAATTGTTAGTCTTGTGATGGCATACAGTTTGGATGAGGTTTTACAGGCCTTGGATAAGTTGTTTCTTCTTGGGGAACTTATTTGCACTCTTCTTCAAATTATATTAAACTTGATGTATCTGAAGAAATTGTGGAGGATGGAGACGTATCATCCCAGTTTCCGGCAGATTTTTGTGAGTTTGGAATGTGCTACTGCTCTATGTATGTAATGATGTGCAAACGTCTTTTACAAAATACTTTTTTCAGATTGGTCTAACAGTTATTTTATGTCTGGCGACTGTTTTCAATTTGCTCTCTGAATACTTTTATTTTCTAATCTCGTCAAATCAAAACCCATCAACAGTCCTCTACATCCTATGGTGCTCATCTTGCTTCTTTGATCAAGTTTTCTGTCTATTTCTACATTTAAAGTTTTTAATTATAACCATCGAACGAGTAATAGCTTTTCGCCGGCGGCAAACTTATGAATTCGAAAAGAATAACTTGGCTTTGCAGTTACTGGGAGGTGTGGTAAGCCGTTTAATCTAAAACTGATTTGTTTTAGAGCATTCTTGGAGTGCTTGCAACTCTTCTGAAGACCTTGTTATTCTGCGCATTTGACACTTCAATTCCATTGAAAATTAGGTTCGAAAAAGGAGTAACATTGACTAAATCGGCCGGTTATTTTGCATTTTGCTATGTTATTTACTTCGTTTCCCCTATTGTTGGATTAATCGTAAGTTGAAGCTTCGATTATTTAAAGGACCAAAACAACTACATTTGAATTTTGATTTTACGGCTTTGAAGACGAAATCTTGCAGAATTTTTGTTCTACCTAGTAGTAATACGATATTGGCAATGGTTCAAAATGGTCAAATAGATTGTAAAATACATCTTCCGTAGTTTTAAAATCTTTTATACTTTGCTTTAAGGGCGTGGGATAACAAAAATTCTGGGACATATCGTCTTCCAAGCCGTAAAATCGAGATTCAAATGTAGTTGTTTTGGTCCTTTAACCATAAATCTAGTGGAAATATCAAGAACTCACAAAAAACAAGACTTTTTCAAAATAAAATCTCCATATTTCGGTTGTTTCTGCATAACGCAAGCGGAAATTTTTAGCAACGCTTTATAAAGCAGTAGCCTTTTTCTGCGAACGATTTGAAAAAAATCAGACCCTTCTGTGTCGAGTTTTGCATATTGTTTTAGACATTGCTGCTGTTAAAAATTCAAAAAATCTTTATAAGGAAATATATATAAGGCTGTCATTTCAGTTTCAAAACAAAACTACCCGATACCTCAATCGATATTCTCTGCAAAGTCAGAGTCTCAGTGAAAGATTTGAGATAAAACAATCAAAAAACATCTCCAAAATCATGCGACCATCTCTTCAAACGTATGCCATCTGTGCAATTCTCGCTACCCCCACTGCTATATGTTGTTTCAAACTAGCTATATTCGAAGAGGATCCGTTTTACTTGAAATTATACTCCACTGGAGTTAAAGTGAGTTCTTTTTTCCTAAAAATTACACTTGATGTCTAGTGCAATATAATTTTTTTATCTAAATTTTGCTTTGCTTTTCAGGCAGATTACTTCCTTCTCTCAGTTTATGCTTTGCTATCAATTTACTACGCGTTTCGTGGCTTTGGAATGACCAAAAACAAAATTGCAGTGGCTCCAGTAATAACTGCTCAAAACCAATATCAGAACCATTTTGATTACCTTCGAAGCTCTTGGGGACTAACGGAAAGATGAATTGGCTAAGAATGAGGTCTTGTATAACGTCATGAACATGTTTTGTAAGGGTATAATTTATAAGTCGTCAATTATGTCAGACTTGGCGGACATGTGAAATCTTATGTCATTTAGTTGTAATAAGAACTTTTCTAATAGAGTACAGAGTCTGTTTTGCAATAACGTTGGTATTGAAAATAGTAAAGTCTCAAAATTTCACCAACAACCGCAAGATGCGCCATGGAGAATATGAAAAAGTCACCAACTTACGTCATAAACTTGACCCCACAGCTCTCCATATGTCTCTGAATCTTCTCCGCGACTTCCTCATCAAATCCTCGAATCGCAGTCGACCTTAACAGTACTGTAACATCATTTCCCAAGGCGTTTAAAAAGCCGGCAATCTCCAAAGAAATGTAAGAGTCTCCAATGCACAAGGTCTTTCCGGGATTCTGAGTCTGCGCAAATAATTCATCGGCTCCGATGCAACAATCGACGGCGTTTTTGAGTTGGGGGAGCTTGGATTTGAGGCCAACAGCGAGCATAAAACGATCGGCCGAAAGAGTTCTGTTGTCCTGGAGAAGAACTTGATGAGTTCCGTTGAAGATTCCGTGTTCATTTAGGTAGGTCACCTGCAAATCATCTCAATAAGGCAAAATGTAGACCTTAGCAAATGTCATAAGAATTTTTATGGAATAAATAAAATTTATTTTAGATACTCATGAGTCAGCTGGTAAGAGAATGCCTAAATGAATATCTTGAAATTGAGAAAAACACGAGAAAATATAATAACTGTTTTAAAAAGAATATCCGCTGAAATCTTAAGTACATTCAACGCTATGAATGTTACAATTTGGCTGATTTCTTGAAGTTTATGTTAATTTAGTCATCGAAAATATTATCAAAAGCAGGAACCGTCAAATTTGTTGTTTATACAACCGCTTCTCACTCCAGTTGACAGTAAAAATCATAATCTTACTTTGCTCTCCGTCAAGGTCTGTTGGTTCTCCTTGTTTATCTCATTAAGATGCTCTTGAAGAAGTCCTCTCAACGTTTTCCAGGTGAAGTTTGCTTGTTCTTCTTTTTCGTTTATTTTCCATCCAAATTTCTCGGCGTTCTCTGAAGATTACGATATCATCATAAAGTTCCGATAACTTACTAATTGTATTTCCAATTAGAGCTGCTTGTTGAACGATCTTCTTGGGGATTCGGTCGATATTAATCAAGGACGCTGTTGGACTCGCTTCGCCTTTTTCTTGGCCGGGGATGTAATTGAGACAGGCTACGCGCTTGCCAAGGTTGGCAGCTTCCTAGAAATACGTTATAATAGAGCAGAAATCAGCACTTCAGTTTCGTGGAAAACCAAAAAACATTTTGAAAAATGAAAAATAGAAAAAAATGAAATACAAATTTAATTTAACTCTCTTCCAAGAGGCCAAACCCCCACCTTAGCAGCAGCCAATCCTCCAGCACCCCCTCCAAGAACGATCAGATCATAATCATGCGGAGTTAGTGCTTCTGCCAGATATCCTGTCCGATGTAATGTTCTCATTTCGTTGATTCCGCCAACACAGTCACCGTTGATAAAGACTAATGGCAGTCCAGGTCGTTGAACGGCATCCAAGATCTCGGCACCGGTCTGTTGATCAACTGTAAGGTAGGTGGCTTCGGTGTTGGCGTCGCGGCCTAGACGATCCAGAAGGGATGTCACCTAAAAATGGAAGCGTGAAGGGATGATTAATTTACGAAATTAAGACGCAAAGAGACCTCTTCTTATCAACTTACATGATTATCCACATGACTTCCAAACTTTCTAACCACACAAATTCTCTTTTGCGCAATCACAGCGAATGTTTCCAAAGCCGCCTCTTTAGCGGTGCTTGGTCGATGTTCCACTACATTTTGGACATATTGAACTGAAGCCGAGGAGGCTCTTTGTCTTCCCAAACCTCCCGAGTATGGATATTCCGTACGTGGAGATGATTGCCGAGAGGAAGACCAGTATCCAGAAGAAGTCGAAGAGGGAGTAGTTCCATTATTATTTAGATTATTATTGTTTAATGTCGAACTGTAGCCATTGGAGTAGAGAGAAGGTTGGTTTAGACGTTCTTTGGATCCGGAGAAGAGCGATCCCAGGAACGACTGGCGTCGCTGGGGCCTGAAAATTGAACTTTTAAAACCGTAAAGAGAGCTGAGCGCAAGTACAAAACTACCTAAACAATGTAAAAATTTGAAGAAAATCGAGGCCTTATGCCCTGAGGATCGTATCTGTTTATTGTATTATCCTTACTTTGCAGCATTTCCGTTGTAAGTCGCCGTGGTTACAGAATGCACCGAGGTCGGTGAGCTGAGGCCGTTGGAGACGGGGCTAGACGGCAATGCACTGCCTAAAACTGAAACAATATAATTAAAAATTAGTTAGGCTACTACAAAACTATTACATAAAAAGTGCAGAACGAACTCAAAATTACACCAAAAATAAAAAAGTGCAACAAAGCGGAAGTCTTAATCTTTTTTGATGTAAAATTACACCATGATGTTATGTTAATAACCAATGGAATTTTGAGAAAGCAGTAATTACAAAGGAAGAGGTTTTTTAAGCAAAACTGAAAATTTTTTGCAAATTTCCGGGAGGTTTTCTAAAAAAAACTAATTTTTTATATAGGTATTGAACTTTACACATGGAGCCAAATATAATTTTTTGTAAAAAAAGTATTTTTTTATTTTTCCGATGTGAAAATATCGATCGTGTTTACAAAGTGCAAGCTAAGAACTTAAAATATTTATTATAAAATTAGGGCCTAAATTTGTGAAAAACGTTAGCAAACTCTAAACACATACTTTTTCTGTTAGAATCATATCTTTACGTAGTAATTTAAAAATCAAAAATATAAAGAAACCTTTTCCATTGACAAAATCGAGCTCAACTTTTGTAAGGTCCATAAGATTATTACCCAAAATGAATCCCTCTAATTACGCGGTCGGAACAAAACTTTAAGCCTCTTAATTTTATATTTTTGTGTTGTTCCCTGCGGGGATTTAGTGGGATCCAGGGAACAGTCAAAGACAAACAAAACATTGGAAATTGTCAGGGGAAGACACCTTCGAGGCCTCGACAAAGCTTTGAACTGTAATTTATAGGAACAGAAAAAATGGGGAAAAGACGTCAGAAATCGGGGGATCTGAAGAGATTGGGGTTAGAAAGGTTGAACATCAGTTAAAATGGAGGTGAGTACGAAAAGAATTTGCTAATGAAGACGTTTAGTACCAGTTGAAGAAATTATAAAGTCAAGAACTTTGTTTGCTGACAAAAAGATCCGTTTCAAAGCTTTTAAAGGGACGCTGTCAACGCTAAAACTCTCATATGTTTTGTAAAATTCGTACACTGTTGAGCATAGGCCACATTAATTCTAGAAAATATTAACTTGCGCTTTACAGACGAGAGAGTACGGAAAATGAAGAGAGTGGTCAAAGAGAACCCATTTTTTGGTCGGACCTTTGTTTGAATGGATTGCTTGTAGAAACCCTGCTCAGCACATGAGAAAAACAGTGCCTGTTTTCCACTCTGTTACAAATAAAAATATCTCGGATTTTGCCCAACTTTCGACCTAAAAAAATGGCATTTTTTGGTAGCCCGACCAAAAAATTTTACATCGATAACTTTAAATTGCAACCCCCCCCCCCCCCCCCCCCCCCCCAACTTTAATTAATTAATTACTACAAAGTTTTGCAAAACACTTTGTCAATCAAATATCGCCGTATCTTGTCATGCTCCAATAAATGCCTCCGGAAATAACCCCGAAATTTTATTCAATTTCCCCGATTTCCTATTTTTTCGGCCGCAAAAGGCCAAAAAATCATTTCATGACCTTATTTTATGGCCATTAACAGAAGATTTATTGAGTCTAGAAAACGAAATAAAATTAAAAAATTCCATTAACAGTGGTTGAGAATTAAACTGTAATTGCCCGAGGGGTTGATATTTTATGCAGAGGGGATTTGTGACGTCCAAAGAAGTGTTTTTTGTTCCTTTTTTAGCAGAAAAAAGGAATTTGCGTATGGAAATTTGCAAAAATTGAGTGCAAATATAAACGGAAATGAAGGGCCATGTACGGGGATGTAAAAAGAGAAATTCAAACAAAAAATAGAATGTTTGAACTAATGGTTTGGAACCAGTATATAGGAAAGAATTATGATTTGAGTGCAATAAGTCAAAGATTCAGGAAAATAAACCAAAATTTCGGAATTCAACATTTTAGTAATCAAAATAACGAGAAATACAGAGATTGACCTTTTTGCCATTTTTGGTTTCAAAATTTGAGGCGTAGGTATAAGAAACGTACAATGTTTCACAAGGAATTAAGTTTATCCCCGCAGAAATGGAAAAGTTATGGGCAAAAACAAGTTTTTTGTCTGACTGGCTCTCTGCGTTTTGCGTACTCCCTCGCAGTTACGACTTTGAGTATTTCAGCTGCCTCTGGGAAACGCTAATTGTTAACCGCTAAAAAAAACTTCGAAGAAAATCTGACCCGTTCATCTAAAAGATCACTTTCATACGGTTAAGTCTTTAAAAAAACGTAATCTCCGTTCATCCGTGGTATGTATAAGAAACCCGTGAACGTCTTTCCTATTATCCTTCCTATACCTCTGTTTACACTATTAGCCGCTCAATTCCAAATCTGTTTTCGCTTTACTTTTCTCATCTCCACAAGTCTATATATAATCTTACACTTTCCTACCTCACAAAACACGTTGTCCCATAACTGGTTTACTCGATATAATCTATTTGCCCTACGGATTTATAATAAATTTGTAAAACCGAACGAGTAATTATTGTTTTCAAATTGGCCTAACTATTATTTATAATGTAAATCTAGGAAATTCCAAATCTGTTTTCGCTTTACTTTTCTCATCTCCACAAGTCTATATATAATCTTACACTTTCCTACCTCACAAAACACGTTGTCCCATAACTGGTTTACTCGATATAATCTATTTGCCCTACGGATTTATAATAAATTTGTAAAACCGAACGAGTAATTATTGTTTTCAAATTGGCCTAACTATTATTTATAATGTAAATCTAGGAAAGTTTTGAGAACATAAGCAACACTTAACAAGTGGCCAAAAAAGGAAGCCACAAATAAAGATCATGGCACGTCAAAAGCCTAAGGGGAATTTAGCCGCGAGAAAATTGAATAAAAATTGAAAAAAACGAATCAAAAAGTCGAAAAAAAGTGATTACGCAACAAAAATGTGGAAAAATAAAGAAAATGAAATTTAAAAAGAAGAAATCGGACTAAAACAACTACAGAAACAACAGTAACAAAGTACCGTTCTCTTGCACATGCACAAAGTGCGGCGAGGTTTTGGGTTGGGGCGCGAACGGGTTCTCCAACAACTGACTGCCACGTCGCGAGGAGCGTCGCGAACTCTTGGCGGACATGAGGATTCGACGATAGAGACGGTCGAGCTGAGCCTGCAACGGGTCCTCCGGCTCCGCGGGGGCGTCCTCGGCCTTGCTGCGGTTCGGGCCGTTGTTCCACCACCACTCAGCTCCGCCCACTTTTATTCGCGCCCCGCGGTCCACGCTTTTGCTGCGCATTTTCACGTGTTCGCGGGACTAATTGGCCGTAGGGGTTTTTTGTAAGGGAGCGGAGAGGTCGGAGCGGAGCAAAAAATTGAGTAATAAAATTTAGAGCGAAGAAATTGGTAGTAGGATTCTCGGAGGATTCTCGGAGCGGAGTAAACTTTTTCAAAATGAACTAAGAGCTTGCGTGTTTGCTTCCAAGTGTAGTCGAGGTTGTAAAGATTCCGTTTAAAGGTGTAAATAGCCTTAGGCCGTTCGTCTTTTCTTGTCGTTCTGGAGTTTTCTCACCTTCCTTCTGTTCTTTGGCCTTCTTGGTTGCTAGGTACACATAATTCGACAATTGCAGACTTTTGAAGTATCTCCACTCTCTGGGCGGCCAATTTAAAATGTTCTTTGAGCTAATCTTCTTTTGTTTCAACGCTTTCAGAGGTCCTCTTGACCTTATTTCTTGGCGTTCTCTTCAATCCAACCGATTTATCGTCGTTTCTTTGCGCTCTCTTGAATGTAAAGTGTCTCTGAAGGCTGCGCAAATCCCTCAAAGTGTTCCTTGGGCGTTTATTGTTCAATCGGGAACACCCCCACACTGAAAGAGGATGAATGCGTAAGTTGTGAGAGGGATGTGGTAAGAGGAGAGATGGCGCGAACACACGGAACAAGGATCAAGGGCCAAAGGACATGTGATTTGGGGGGCACAAAAGAAGTCCGTGATTATGACAAATGAGTAAACATTTGAGGGAAAAAGGTGTCATTAAGTGAGGGGAATTGTAATCAGAAGAGCTTCGAGATTAGACAAAAGAATGTAGTATATATAATAATGTTGGAAAACCGTTTTTTGATTGCTCAAAATTTTGAAGATATCTGCGACAACGGTAACTTCAAGGTTCAATAACAGTTTAAAAGTAAAAAAGATACGTCAATCTATTATTATCATAAATGGGCACAAATCTAAAGCACTCATAATGACTTGTTAACATGCTACACGTAGCCAATTACCTCCTCCAAATAACCTCAATTACTGTTAAACATCCCACGCGTACATAAAGAAAAAAAACACTAAGAACATTCTACCCATAACATAACATCTGTATTGGTATCTTTCCTTGCAAAAAGTTTGAAATTCCCTCAAGACTTCGCTGACATAAATGATGTTTACATGAAAGAAATGAACTCATTAAGGAGTAATAAAAGTCTGTGTAATGTCTAAATTAATCAGTGGGAAACACGGAGAAAAGAAACAAAAAAGTTATAAAATTGGGTAAAACAACGCTTACTATTACATAATACTACTTAAGGCCCGCAAGAACATCAAGGGATTTAAATGTTTGTTCGGGAGAAGAAACAGAATAGTTAATAATGATTTGTGGGAATTTGTAAATGAAGTATTACGCATGCTGACATTTGCAAACGTGAGCAATTAAAGATGTAAAGAGGGGAATACAGATGAATGAGTAAATGTATCAGGCAACATTTGTAGAGGCGTTCACTTCCTTGCATAACATTTTCAAAGGTCAAAAACTTAGATTGTGGCTATTAACGACGTGTGCTTGTGGGATGCTTTTGTTGTCACTACGTTTTGCCCAGGACCGATTTTTACCGCAATAATTTTTCGCTTATCATCTACTGCGGAGGGTCGGCGAAGCACAGGGTTCTGCAGAGGATAAGCATTGGCTCTAGCAAGATCTAAGGCTTCCCCGACTCTTTTGGTTATTTCCAACGGCATATGAGATTGATTTGCGGCTGCTTAACGTTGTGGGAAAACATTTAGCCTATGTTTTTGCCAAAATACCAAATCTTGTGGAATTATTCCTACCTTAAAGACTGTCCTTGTAAGCTACACAATCATCTAAAACTCCCAAAAAGAATTTTTGACTCTTTTTTAAAAGTAAATTCAGTTTACTAGATTTCACTGTGTTTCACTCTAAGTGACCCTAAAAAGGAACACTTCATCTGCCCGCCTACCCGATACACATACACAAAACAAGATAAGATTCCCGCAATTTCCTCAATTTCATCTTCGAAATGTCAAAAATAAAATACACAGTTGAATCCTGCCCTAAATAATATATGCAAAGCCATTAGCAAAATTTATCATTTGACCTTTGGATACCCCACTTTTGTTTACTTGGTGTGCCATTAATATTATATATATCAACGAAAAGTGAGTGTTATGAATAGAAATAGCAAGATCTGAGATGTATTAGATGTTTATGAGAATGAAGAAAAACAAAAACAAGTGTAAATACATTTGAAAATATCGTTGGGGAATACGCTTTAAAATTGTAATCAATGTTAACGTCTAGACATGCTATCAAAAATATGTGTCTAGAAGTGGTATAACTCGTTTAGAATTTTGTCAAAGTATGTCTACTAGAAATAATAAAGATCTCTTCAGAGGAAAGGTTATGAAACAAACCATTTGTTGATAAGAAACCCTAACTATGCCCAGAGGCATTTTTTGATGATACAAAAATTGACAGTAAACAGAAACCCCGTTACTTCGATAACTTTTCTGACAATGACAGACATTACAAGCTCACTTCAAACGTGACCTTCGTAACTATAAAGTGGAGTAGTTTTATTTAAATTGAAATTGTATTTTGAGAACGTTTTATTTCTTCAGTAAGAGCTCCGTAAATCCGATAAGTTGGGTTACTTTTTTAACCAAATCGTTTAGTTTTAAAGGACAGACAGCGCTTCCTTCAAAGAAAGTACAAAGATTAAATTGCTACTGCTTTGCTGATACATATGTATGTGACATTAATTTATTTTTGCCAGTCATCCACAATCTATTATGTTAATTTGTTCTACAAATACTTATCGTTACGATTTATCAAATTTGTAATCATGACGCCATACCTTGCTCAAAAAATTATGCATTTGTAATACTACCTTCTTTTCTCAAGTTCGTTGAAATTCCTTTGCAATAACAGGAAGTCCTTATAAGTCTATTGAATAAAACGCATTCAAAAATAATATTTGAATTATTGCATGGATATGAATAAATAATCAGAAGTAGCAACTCAAAACCCCTTTCGAGGAGCACCTTCAGACGGGCCGCAGTCTTTGGCCAAGTGCCCACTTTAAACCGATTTCTTTGCCCTGAGGGAATTTAAGACGAAAAACAAAAAAATAAAATAAAAGACCGGGAAATACAATACCACTGTTTATGCTGGTGTTTATGTAGTATTGTGTTGAACAATTGGGTTTGCAGAGCGTTGCATGGGGCGTTGGATAAGCGCTCAAATCTTGACTGTAAGCTAACTAATAAGGTGAACTCTTGGTTGTGTAAAAGTTGTGTAAAGAACAAGTAAATGAGCTGAGGGGAAATCTCTTGTATTGATTGAAGGTGAAATGCGCATTTATAATTTATCCGAAACCGCTTGCCCGTGGATTTTTATAATATTACATATACGTAAGTTCGGTGAACATTTCGGCTTCGCGTTCCAAGCGTGATGAGCAAATTTTTTTAAGAGCACCAAAGTTCCCTTGCAAAGTATGTAAAATATAAAAAAATACAGTATGCAGGACGCTATGAAAGTGGAACGTGTTTCTTAGTACCCGTACGTTCTTGTGCCCTCAAAGTAAGCAGTAAATTTAAAAGTACTCCCTCTATCACTCATGCCAAAAAACTGCAAAATTCCTCTTCAAAACAACTTGAACCCATCTAATAACATATTAGGCAACAGGCTCTCTCTGCGGTCGACTTTTGGACTGGGAAAGTTTCAAAGAAAAGAGGGTGGCATTCACATTTAATTTAGGAAATTACACTCTCTTAC
The DNA here is from genome assembly GCA_025436335.1 of Bursaphelenchus mucronatus. NCBI lineage: Eukaryota > Metazoa > Nematoda > Chromadorea > Rhabditida > Aphelenchoididae > Bursaphelenchus > Bursaphelenchus mucronatus. Next base: position 8,156,413 of record CM046356.1, read on the forward strand.
ACTGTAAAAAACATGGCTAATCGTATCCAGAAGGAATCAGAAAGTAAAATCATTGTAAATTGTACATTACGGAAAGGAATGTTCTTTACGAAAAAACAATAAATCTTTTAAGCAAGCCTAAAAATGAATGCGTGCACTCCATAATTTATTCATCCCTCATTTCCTCAAGCCATTGTATAGTTATTGTTTTGATTACAAAACAAAGATTTCCATGACAGCCAGTTTTGGTGGATAATGAAAGGAAATCACTCTTCAAGACGGATGAACGTAAGATTCAAAAATATTTTGGAAGTAAAGTAACTAGTGTCAAATCAAGTGTGACAAACATGGCAAAGAAAAAGGAAGGATTGTTTGCACCCGGGATTTAACGCACTGAGATTATAAACGGAAGCGATTATAAAACAGATTTGTGTGTTTAAGGAAGTGCGAAATGATATAAAAAAGGCGAAGGAGATGAAACGAGTAAAGGGATCGGTCAAATAATAAACATAAATATAGCCTTACATAAATGGAGATAGATGTCTCTAAAAGTATGCGCCATACTCCAAATTGACGATATCAGCTTCAAGCGAAAGAAGTGTACTATTCGATGACATTTGCTTTGGAGGGAGGAAGGTTATGAATACATGACTTTTTTCGTTTAGGCCCACCACTTTGAATCCTCGAAATAAAAGTAAATACAAAAAGCCCGGCCATTAGTAATTTATAGAAGCAAAAGGTCCGGATAATCGAGTTTTGGAAGAAATTTTGTTCACCACAATAGAAGCCAGACATAGATTTACCATCTAACCATAAAATCAATTTTCTCCATCCATTCAAAGCAAATTAATCCCAATCTTTGAGGGTTTACAATTCATCTGCCGCGTGGTGTCTATTGATAGACGGTAAACAGGCGACAGACTATATACACTAACCCTTCTTCTCCTAAACAAATTATAATCTTGTTTATTTTTATGGCCCAAGCTTTTGGAAATAAAGTCGGTTTATATTCAAACAAAGCAAATACGGTTCGAAATAGAAATTATAATATATAAATTATAATAATCAATAAAAATTTTTACAAAGCGTGAGATTTTACTCAATAAAGTTGTAAAAACTATGGTACTCTACTAACAACACTACTGTAACTGAATCAAAAAGAATTTCTTAAGTAAACAAAAAAAAATTAATTACGTCATTCTTGACGAATAAAAAGATTTTTAAAGCCAAAATCTATTGAAATTCAATTGAATGAATAACAAACCCCACATGAAACGAGCCATGTGGGTAACAGGTAAGGTAAATAAGGGATTGGTTTCGTTTCTTTTTGGGAGCTTCTGATTTGATCTGATTTGAAAGCAAAAGGTTTCAAAAGCCTTTAAAATGCTTTGGAAAGTTGTTCGAATATCCAGACGGATTAAGGGAATCCAAATAAGGACAAAAAACGTTCTCTTGTGAAATGTCATCGCAAATGCGGATTTGAGGAAGCACTTTTGGAAATGTGCCGTGAACTAGATTCGTAATTGGGGAAGTACACATAAGACATAATTTCAATTTGTTTTGATCTGCATGCAACCGAGTTTTTGACAAATTTAAATTTTTGACTTCCCGCCCTAACCTTGCGGTCATTTTTCCGAAACATCGGCTTGTTTCGACTTATTTTTGGATGACTTTTCCCTTAACCGCTCATTTCTCAAATTTCATAAAGTAAAATTACAGTATACTCTCAAAATAGTGGTTCCCAAAAATGTTTCACCCTTTTGAACTTCTGAACTTTGAATTCACAATATCAGCGCTCTTAATCCTTTTTAATTTAAACTTCTAAAAAAAACAGTTTTCATCTTTGTTACCTAATAGCTGATCAAAAATCATAAATATTAATAAAGAAACTGCACATAACAACTTCAAACCCAAAGCAACATTTCGCCGAACAAGCCTCAGGAACAAACTGCCGACTTTCGAATCTCAAAAAGTGATGAGGAAGAAAAAAAAGGTCGAAAGATCTCCAATAAATGGTCTCAAATTACATTTTCTTCTCAAGTTTTTTGGTTTTTATGTCAGACATTTCATGACATGTGAACAGAGTGTAATGCCAAATGGTTATTGAGAGTAGTAGAGTAATCACATCCCTCGTAGGGCTGTCAGAGTTTTGGGGATCACAGTGAATGGAAATGGTATGAGATTCTTAGATTCTGAGAGGTTCAACAAGGTGAGTAAAGGATATTAAGAAGATGATGATTGATATTGTAGACGTTTTAAAAGGTAACAAGGGGGCTAGGTCGATTTATGAAGGAATTCTTGTCATTATAATGTCAATTGTAACCCCTCAATTTTTGATGATTTATTTAAGTTGAGAAGGAGTGTAAATGGCTTTTATTGTAATATTTCTTAGACTGCTACCAAATTATTATAATATATGGCAATCTAAAAAACATTTTCGTAACATAATATTGTACTTGTCTAAAATAACCATATATTTGACAATCTTATCATGTTCAGTTAAAGCTTTAGGACATCTTGTTATAAAAAAATGCAATGATAACAATGAAAGGTTAACGACACAATTAAAAAATATTTGAATAATGAGGAAATAAAAACAAATCTGTCAATTGATGGGTCTGTGGAAATGCGTGAACGATAACTAGTATAAAAAGATAAATTTCACTGCTAAGCATGTTTTTACCAACCAAATGAAAGCTGTTGTAATCATATGCTTGTTAGTGGTGTGTGTTACAGTTCTGGAGGTAGGGAAAATTAAATTGATGTGTTGCAAATTAGAGGGTGTAAGAATACCGCTGTCTGTGCGGAGTAAGGCAGAGTTTAAAAGATTTTTCCAGGCATGTTCTCCAAAGCCATCTACAAAGAAAAGCACAAAAAAGAAGGGTGAAAAGAAGAGCACCAAAAAAGGAAGTAAGAAGACAACAAAGTCAGCTAAAACAACCACAACTGAGGCCTCTCGAAAACGTCGAGAAGCTTCTCCAATCGTGGTTACTCTTTTCTCAACCGTCTCCATCCATGAGGTTAATGATCTAATTGAAGATTTGGACAATCTTATTGATGGATATGACATCAACAAAGAGCTGATTTTAAATCCAAAACCCGATATTCGAATTGACGATAAAGATCAAGTCGTTTTGGAATATAAAGTTGACCCACAAGTCGATTGTGGAGATATTCAAATGGCCATAGAAAGAGTTAAAGAGGAATTGGAGGATGTTAGTGAGATTCATGTGAAATGCAAAGATTTGGAGCTGTCACTTTAGCAATTTTTGTTGTATCAATAAATATTTGTATCGCAATATCGAGCCCAATATGCACAATTTTTTTGTCGGCGGATTTTTTAAAAACTTGGGATCTGAAATTGGTCAAGTATAAGTAAAATTTTAGCTTGAGCCTTGCTGAAAATATATTTTACATAATGAAAATGCTATAACCTTAAAATGAAGTACGAAATGAGTGATTTTTAAAGTGGAAGATATGAGATCACAAAAAAAGCTTTTCAAAAGGAAATCAGTAGAAAACGTCTTTCTCTCTGACCGCGTCTTTCATATTTGGTACTCTCTCGCATCCGAAAGTCTTTGAGAATTTTGGCTTTGTCACATTAACTTTATATTCATATTTCCTCAAAAATTTTTTATCTCTGACGTAAATCGTATGATTTTCAAAACATCGCCTAATCCAATAGACCACCCCATGAAATGAGTCTTCCAATGAATATTTACATAACATTCCCCGATCCAATCATTTTGGATTGGCTCCAGAATTTTTTGAATGCCTTTTTTTAGTTGCGGGGATTGGCCTAAATTACTCATCAAATCACTGCCCATCTTGTGATGGAATCACAAAAGTTTTGAGCAAATACTTTGGAGGGCTATATAAGACTGGAGACGCTGGAGGAAGATATCACATTCAGTGTTCCGCCTTCAACCCTCAACTTCAACTATGAACTCAGCTGTCTTCGCTCTTTTCTTGGCCGGCCTTGTCGCCGTTGAGGTGAGTTTGGAGGTGATATATGCATCGTAAAAGGAGCAGGGCTCTTGGAAAAAAAATGGAGTGATAATTTATGATATAAAGGGGTTAAGATGGCAGTTCAAAAAGGTTTTTGAAGATACTATGAAATAAAGTAAATTTCAAGTCGATAAGACTGCTCTAAATTGCTTTAAAACATTTTTCGAGCCATCTAAAATGCAAATAAATACCAGCTTCAAACCCTGCTATATTCAGGCTTGTTCCTCCGCCGGCTCTTCCTCCACCACAACCACCACCGCCGCCCCGGGCCGTAAACGTCGTTCCGCCGATGCCGCCGAAGTCATTCTCCATTCCAAGGTCCCTGTCGCTCAAAGCCAACAACTCATCCAGAAGTTGAAGAACACCGCCGCCTCTCTAAATTTGGATGCCGAAAGATTTGGCAAAGTTGAGCAAGAGGTTGGCTCCGATGAGAAGGGAAATGCCCAAATCTACCACACTCTTGACGGGAATGTTGATTGCGCTGAGTTGAGATTGATCACCAAGAAGGTGTTGAGTCAGGTTGAAGAGATCCCCAAGGCCTCCATCACTTGCCAGGGGCAGAAATTCCGCGTCTAAATTGTATTCCCATTCCTTCTGCAATCATTTTTGAAGCCATTTTTTACATAAATTTACAATTTTTGTATTTTTTATTGCATATTGATTATAAAGTTTGCGAAAAAAGTTTTGAAAGTTCTTACAGCTATAGACAAGGACATACTGTCCAGACATAATAACAAGTTATTAAGTATTTAGTGCGCTGTTAAATAGTCAGAGATTACCCTTTGTCTAATTGTTTTTTGTGGAAATTAATTTAACAGCTGCGTGCACTAAAATATTCTCATTACGGAAGTTGTGTTTTCAAGTTTAATATCACCACGATAACCCGTTGTTTTACCGCGTAAAACGGCGGGTTTCAACTCATGTCGGAATTTTGTAGTCTTCGTTGACGTAGAGTATTCCTACAACTTTGTTTGGAAAAGAATCTCTGATTAGGGTCAGCAGAAAAGGGATCTAACGAATAGGAAAGGATAATGTTTGTTCGACTTTTTTCTGCTTTCTTCTGATTTTAATGTAGCCAAAAACGCTGTACATATTTTGATATACTACGATGTTTTTGTCCACAACCCACTTTTCTCGTCGGATGCTTTTTTTGACTGACATTACAAGGACCACAACAACTACATTCAAATCTCGCTTTTACGGTTTGGAAGACGAAATGTCACAGAATTTTTGCTGGCGTTCGTTGTTAAACCAAATTTAGAATAGTTCAAAATAAAAAAAATATTGTAAAATACACTCTAAGCAGGTTTATGACTATTTTTACCTTGTTTTATAGGCGTGGGAGAACAAAACATTCTGTGACATTTCGTCTACTAAGGATTAAAAAATCGGGATTAAATAAAATATATGTAGATGTTTTGGTTCTTTAAAGGGCCAGAACAACTACTTTTGAATTGCGCTTTTTACGGCGTGGAAACGAAATGTCCAAAAAGTTTCTTCGTCTACTCTACCAATAACAGCGGAAAAAAATAATGGTGCATTCTACATGCTTACAAGTAATAATTTTACTGTTTGCAACTCTGCCGCCTTTGTTTTCGCTGCAGGACATGGAAAAACTTTTTTGACATTTCGTTTCACACGCCGTGTGTAGTTCAAAAGTAGTTGTTCTGGCGCTTTAAGCGAGGTGGTAATACCTTTGGAGCAAAAACGCTTTCTGAACAAAAGTAGAATCATTTTTGAGAGCAGTAACGAGTCATAAAACATCTCAAATACAAATCTTCGCCTATTAGCTGAAGCATTTTATTTTCAATTGCAATTTTAAACTCTGAATTGTTGTCCATGGCATTTCACCGAGGCTCCGCTGATCTCCGGGACTTTGCTGATGATTTTCTTAGTTGCCGCTCTCACTTCGTTGCAATCCACATCACTATCCAGAGTATGAATTAATTCCACATTATCGTCAGCGTCAAATCCGATGGCTTGTTCGATTTTTCCGAATTTTTGGGTATCCAAATTTTGGGAAGCCGCTGATTTCTGCAGTTTTTTAAGCAAATCTTCTCCTTTGTTTGCGGGTAGCTTTGAGTGTAGAATTACTTCGATTTTGTCCAAAGAACGACGTTTTCGGCCTGGGGCAACAGTTGTGGTAGTGGCGGTTTTGGTAGACGGAGAAGGGCCGCAGGCCTGTAATAAATACACATATAGTTGACAACAGCTCTAAACAGTAATAAAAAATACTTAGAAATAAAATTTGCGTTGCCTCGAGGCTGATTTTAGAGCGTAAGGGCTTAAAATGCCCCATTTACCTTAATTTTTCGGTTCAAGAGTTGTGTTTTTTGTTGAAAGTTGTCGTTGATAATAACAAAACATACCTCAACCACTACGGCTCCGACTACAAAAATTGCAACTACAAAAAATCTCATACCTCCAGGGAACGGTATGAACTATCTGTTGTTCAATGGCTTCTCCAATAGCACACTGACTTAAATACTGTCTGCGTATTTCGGTCATTCTTACTAATATATTTGCGTAGATCATAAGATTTTGCATGTTAATCTTTTATTCAGACCATATGATTCTTGAATCGTCTTAATTTGCTCGTAAATCCGAAAATGAGATTCGAAATTGAATGGGCTTTAGTCTGGACACACCTTCAATAAACATCATAATTGTACGCTGTTAAACCTCTTATTGTAGACAGAGATCTCAAATTAGGTATGAAACTTTGGCAAAGGGATTTAGTACCCCAATTTTCATCAAAATCTGAAACGTTTTGAATCAATTTACATAATAAGGGTGTTTCCTTCTACAAAAGCTGCCAACATGGCAACCGGGCCGGGCTTCATGCTCCAGGATTCTGGCCCCGAAGCCCGGCCTGATTGCCAAGTTTGCAAAACTATTTAATTCATACTCAAGTTGAACATACATACATTACGCCAACATTGTGCAAACCATGCAATTATCTGGTCATAAACTTTCGTCATCAGTCATATATGAAAGTAAGTACGCGTTAAGATCATTCTCTTCATAAAAAATTTAAAAATTGCATTCTTACATTACTCCGTAACGTAAAATAGTTCGGAATCAGTACCCTCGCTTTCTTGTAAACGTTCATACCCTGAGCAATTTCTCTCTAAAAACTTGTTTTTTCAGCCGTCATAGAATGCAAAGACAATGTTTACGAGACTGTGTATCGCTTTTCAACTGTAAATTATGCCTTGCTGACTGTTGAATACCCCTTGATTATCTGCGTTTTCTTAGCCAACGTTCTTTTTATCACTGCGGTTATAAAACATTCACTGATCAATTTTGCAACCAAAGTGCTGCTTTTTAATCAGTTTGTGTGTGTCATTGGATATTTACCAACTCGGTAAGTGCATCAAGATTTTTCAAAGGCAACTTAAGTGTCTACGACAATTTCTGGCCCGCTTCTTTTCCATTTCCTGGGCTTCTGCACATTTTGAGAAAGATTCTCGATAATTCCCTGCAATGTCACTATGCAAGCGTATCATTGGTTGCAATAACGATCATATTGTACTCCAAATACACAAATTCGTTTCGTGGATGGTGAGAATATTGTTATTTATTTGTGGTCATAGTGCTCAGTTGGGTAATTGGAGCGGTGCTTGTTTCGGTGGTAGAAACTCGAGGTGATTTTGGTTCTTTCGAATAAGAGAAATAGTCAAATTGCAATTCATAGAGTTTGTCAAATTTTGCCTTGACATATCTCGAATAGACATGTAAAGGCAAAATTTTCCTTTACAAAATTAAAGTTCGCACTCTCCATGCAAATTATGGTTAAAACGGAGAGTATTACTTTCTGTTTCAGCTGCAACCTGGTGCTTATGGGTGTTTTACATCTTCAGTCTGGTCGTCAGCATAATTGTGAGTCCAACTGTCTCCGAATTAACATTTCCTGGGGGTTGTGGGTGCTTTTCCAGTTTTCTATAGCTGCTTTTTTACTTTGAAGGGCAGGACAGCTACTTTTGAATAGCGCTTTTTATGGCGTGGAAACGAAATGCCCAAAAATTTACTTCGTCTACTATGCCAATAACAACGAAAAAAATAATAGTGACAGTATACGTGCTTACTAAGCAATACTTAACTGTTTGCAACTCTGCCGCCTATGTTTTCGCTGTCGGACATAAAAAAACTTTTTTGACATTTCGTTTCACACGCCGTAAAAAGTGTAATTTAAAAGTAGTTGTTCTGACCTTCTAAGTACTAATCTACAAACTGTTTATTATTTTATTATAACCATTTCATTATCATCTCAGATCGAGTGTTTGTAATTATCAGTTCCGATTTGTTGGTGATGTCAAGACAAAGACGAAGGCAAGAAAATATTATATAATCAACAATTTTCTCACAAGAAGACGTCTCGATTATCTCTTTTCAGCTGAGAATCATAATCCGAAGTGCTCGTATCTTATCGAAAATCGGTGTTCTCTGCCTAATTTGATTAATTGTTGGGTCGGCTTTAATGTATTGGTTTATGAGGTTAATGAATGACCGTAACTACGATAACCTGATGCTCTCCATACAATTTCATGATATTTTCATTGGAATTATCGACTTATTAATCCCCATTTATACGCTCAGATTTGAACCGACGCCGCGGAAAATGTCTAGGTACGAGAGGTCGTTCTTTCGTATTATTCATGATGCCAGGGGAATATCCATTTTCAGTGACAAAGCGAGCGACCGTAACGTCATGGGAGTCCGAACTCGTCAAAAGCAAACTCAGCCTCCAGCCAATGTTCACTTCGCCAAACTTCGAAGACAGTGGACGTGATTCCCATCCTCTCCATTAAAATTTCTGCAATATTATTTTTTCTATTTTTTATTTATTTTTGTTTTCTTTTTTTTTATTTATTATTTTCAAATTTTGGAGGTGAAGAAGATGCAAAATTTATGGAAAAAACAACAATAAGACACTTTTATGTTCTTGTAAATTAGAATATTTATATTTGAATTTGGCCCACACACACAAACGAGCGTAAGGAATTGGCATTTGGAGACATTTCGAAGAGAGAAAAAAGTTACAGTAACCCGACGGAGGCATACTGTAAGTTTGAGAAACAAATATAGAAAATAATGAACCCATTTGTCTATTGAAAAGTTAACAATTTTAACAAAAAAAGACGACTTTTAGTGCATTTTCGGAGATTTTTCTGGCCTTGCAACGGAACGCCAAGATTTTGCGGTAGAATTGAAATTTAAAAATTTTGGACAAAAATCGAAAAATGAGCTATAAAATGAAAGCCTGGATAAAAAATATTTTGTAGCTTAGTTTACCCATAAGAATTATCAGTCTTAGGTCTTACCAAAAAAACATTCAGTCCACAAAATCTTATTGGCATTCCGTTTCAGCTGCGCAAACTAGCTTATGAATAATAAAATTAGAGGAAACCCCTGGAACTAGTCCTCCAAACCGCGAATTGGGCGCATTATAGCCCGAGGTTCTCGGCGACAGCGGCGCACAGTGCGGCTCCCTTCACACTTCCTTCATCGGCCGCCACCAGCTCCCAGTTGATGTGAAGTGGGGCCAAATTGTTAAGTTGAGCTTCGAGGAGTTGATGATAAGTGGGATGGAACTGAATCAAGGCACCACCGACTCCAACTTTGATGGTGGAACGGTTTATGTGACGGAGGAGGGCGGAAATCGCTGAAAAATTTAAAATTTTTGAGGGAGAAATAAGAAATCGGTAATTTTTTGCCTAAAACAAGATAAATTTCTAAATTTTTCGGAAATTTTCCCTCACAAATAGACTAAAAATGTGAAATATGTCCATTAAACATCCAAAAACTGAAATAAATATTATGAAACCCCAACTCACCGGCGGCAACAATCGAAGCGGATCTCTGCGAAACAATATGACAGACCCTTCTCATGATTTCGTAGTCATCAGTCCCATGATTCGGCACCTCAATCTCATCACAAATCCTCCGACATGACTTGTAACTTCCCTCTTCTTCGCTCAGAATCTCCGAAATGTATTTTGTGGGAAATCCATCGGGCTGATCCAACGCTTCAACGGGTGCTCCGTTGAAGAGAATTCGATCAACCGAGAGCTGGGCAAAGATTCGACGGACCAAATCGCCGAGATAAAGGGCTCCAGTCAGCTTGTCGATCCTGAAAATCATCAAAGTCATCAGAAACAGGCACAAAAATTAAACAAAATTCCAAAAAAATTGCCGACAAGTGCTATAAATACACTGTTGGGAGGTCTGCTTATATTCTCGTTATCTAGGCTTCCTTTTTTTACTGTTTTAAATAATTTGCATGATTCAAAAATTTTTATTAATTTAAATTTTCCGCCAAGTTTTGGCATCCTGTTGGGCCAGAAAAATCGCCAAAAATCTCAAAATGCATCAAAACCTTTTCGGACACCCAAAATTCGTATTGAACTTACAATTGTTTGCCCTTGTGAACCGAGGCCTCATCCACTTCCCTATCAAAACTGGTCAGGATGTCGTCGATCTCTCCATTATTTCCAAACTCTTCCCATTCCGTGACAACCACCATTTTGTCATGCTTATAACCGGCTTCTTTGGCATTGAACTTTGTTATCCTGCTAGTGTCCTCCAAATACGAAGAGTTACATCCGTAGCCAATTACCACGGCGGCCACGCAATCCTCCCCATATCTGTAGGCGGCGGCGGCCAATTGGCCAACCGTATCGTTCATCACAGCATTGATCTTGGCTTTGGTGGACTGAAAAATGCAACGTGAGGTAAAATACGATCAAAAAATTATATTAACTTTAAAAAATGGAAAAAATTAACTTTTCCTTGTCAAAAGTTTCAATAGAAGTAACTGAAGTCAAGTACCCCTCCGACCTACCAAATTCATTTCCAGCGCGTCTTGCAGAAGTTGGACGACATCCTGCTGAAGGCAATCCTTAATATCAAAACCTTTTGTCCACCACAATAATCTCGCCGACCGAATCGACAGCAATTCGCATGGATAAGAGAAAACGAAGCCGATCGGAAGATTCGCCGACTCCAAACTGAATTCCTTCAAGAATTTCTGGAGACAATTGACGATGAAATTGAAAAGTTGTTCGCCAGTTCCTTTCATAATCGAATTCGAAACAATATAATTGTTAACTGTGACCTGCGGCTCTTTTCCTTTGCCCTCGGCCACAAGAAGGAGGATTCGAAGATTCTTTCCGCTTAAATCAATGGCTACGTACTTGCCGGATTCTGAAAAATTCTTGAGTGAAAAAAAATTTTTTTTAATGATAAAATTTGACAGCTTTTTTATCTCTACGACCTCTCATATTTCTAATAATGACTCAGAGCGACACATACTACATTATCACCCACAAAGACTACCACAAAATTCTATATGTCATCCTAAAAATCGAAAAAATCCCAAAAATTCAGCTCTTACTTACCATTGCCCGTTGGAAGTGCGGGGACATACGAAGGTAGCATTGGAATCGAATTGCCCTTGCTTCCCTGCAAACCGGCCTCCAATTCGGCCTCAACGTCCTCGGAGAGTTTGACTAGACGTTCTCTGGAGATGACGAACTGATTCAAGAGATTGTGCACCTCTTCGGGGAGGGAAATTCCATTATCCGTCATGATTGCTGTGGGGTTGAGCTCAATTTGACAGCTGAAAAAATTAATTAACACTTCAGTAATAATTTAATGAAGAGTTAGCGCGAAGCGAAAAATACGGAGGGTTTAATCAACTTTTTTTGGGAATGGTCATCATGGATAATATAAAAATTTTGAAAAGATGGCAAAAATTGCAAATCCAGAGTAATTTTTAATGCCAAGTATAACCTTGAGGTTATAAATTATTCTCTAGGTAAAATACAAAGCTTATTATCATAGTTGAGTATCCATTTTTACCAATTTTATCATCAAAAAATAAAAATTTTCGAAAAATTTCCCGAAACCCCGGGAAAACCCAATCAAAACTCCGAAAATATTGACCTTTTCATTACATCGACGAAATTCCCGAGATAAAAACCCGTTGATAACATTTTGATTTCTTTTCGGGAAACAGTTTTGAAAGATTTGTTTTGGTTTTCATCAAACTTGTAGTATAATATAGATTTAAAGTTGATGACTACGATAAGAAAAATGTGGAAAAAAGAATACTTCTATATAGTCAAACAGGACAACGTAGTTTTAAAATAAAAATTAGTGAGAAACATTCAAATTTCAGGATTTTATAGCGAAAAGCGGTAGTTTTAATAATTTTAGGTATAACTAAGGCCAAAACTGGTAATTTCTGGCGGTTAAACAACTTTTTATGTAGTATGTCGCATAGTTAATGACGTGGGAGGACTAATTAAGAATTTTAAACAGTCAATTTTTACCTACAAATGTTGAAACCTTCGTAAAAAACTGATTTTCAAGACAAAAATTGTATTTTTTTATTTGAAAGCAAAAAAAGGGAAATAAATGGCATATAAAACTGAAAAAGATGCTTTCTCTAATCTGGAGGAACTTCTGAAGCCAAAAAATACCGAATTTAATTTTACTACGTTTCGTACATAATACTCTCCACAGTTCAAAGTTCTCCTCGTAAACGTCAAAACAACCCGTTGTAAATAACTTTCTCCGCTCCAAATACGTTCCTTTTCCGGCAATAATATTCCAATTGTAACTACTTCTTGCACCACATTTTACACATACATTTACACTTTCCAATACAGCCACTTCAGAGGCATTTCAAAGAACCGACTTAAGATTCCCTGAGGGCAAAAAGAAGTGGAAATAAGCACGTCAAAAACGAATGAATCAAAACTGCGAAAACAAACCTGGTCAAAGCCAAAAAACGAGGCCCGAAAGGTCCGGAAAAAAACATTACAAGAGACGCTGTAAGTACGTGCAGAAAACGTTGTAATCGGGATAATACTCTGGGCCAACAAAACTTGAGATAATTGGGGGAAAAGAGAAACTTGAAAGGGTCCTTTGAGGTCACAGAGCTTATTCTTCCGAGTTTTGGGAAAAAATCACGATTTTTTTGATTTTACAGGAAACATTTGATCATGAAACGGGTAATCACCAAAAAATCGTATTTTACAATCAATCTCAGCTGGCTTCGATATCAGTTTACCTGACTTGTGACCTTATTTTAGTAATCTTTATTGAATTTTGAACAAAACTCATGATTTCTTTATTCTCCAAGAGAAATTATGAGACCTTCTTGGTAGAGGCGTGTTTTTAAAATCTTTTTGTAATTAGTTTAATTTTTTTCTTATCTTTTTTAATTGTTTTGGTCCAAAAATGATGACTTTTCAGAATTCTTTTTGATTTCCCAAAGTTATTAAAATTTGCAGAGACAAAATAAAATATCTTCCAAATCACCTATAGTTCAATTAAAATCAGTAGTTGTAAGAAAATATTATATATCTGGATCTACAGTTTTTTATGTTACACATCAAAGATTTGACGTAAAAGGTTAAACAAATCTGCACACTCAAGTTAACTGAAATAACAAGGAATAAGAGTGCTTCCTACTACTCCCCACACACGATAAAATACGAAGTTAATCAATTTTTACCCATTTCTCATCGTTTTTCGCAAAAAACATATAGTCAAGAGACGCAAAAAATTCAAACTTCAGACATTTCGAATGTTCCTACAGCGCAGGATTATCAAAAAATAGTCGAAAAGGCACACTGAACAATGTTTTCGCCAAAAACTTGCTGAAAGTGCATGTGTGCCATGTGGATTCCAGAAAGAAAAGAGGAATGAGGTCATAGGCGAACTGAAGTTCACAAAAAACACAACTCTCATGGGTCATATTTCTCCAACTTCCTTGTGTTTCGAAGGGTCGGCAAAAGTGTTTTGCTTGAAACCTATATCAGTCGAAAGAGAATTAAAAACTGTTCAAGAAACTGTTTTTATTAGCTGCTATTTTCCATTTACACGTTGGCGATTTACTATTTACTCCCACCTTGATGTCTTTTTTCGAAGTGGGTTAGGCCGGAATCTCCAGGATTTGCTGTTGATAAAGTTAGTATCTCTTTGCGGTAGACCATTTTTTGCGCGCTTTCAATTTCCAACCCTAAAACTATAAATTGCTTGCTAGCCACGTGTAATGAAAAGTAGCAGCTATTAAAAACAGCGTCTAGACCAGTGTTTTATGCACTTTCAACTGATATAGGCGTCACGCAAAAACCGAGTATAACAAGGGGTCGACCTTTTGTCGACCCCTTGTTCGTATTATATTTGCAGTAAGCTATTGGTTGCTTATACTTCACTTGGTTTATTAATGTTATACTAGATAAGATTGATGAGAAATAAAGAGAACTTTGGGATTTCGCGAGGCAAACTTCAGTTTAGTTTGCTCATAAGTAATCAGAAGATTATAAATTTCATGATCTCAACGGATAAACGGGTAATTTTGGAATGGAACGTGCAGAAACCAACAACAATATGTTCTATCTTTTAACCCGATTACACATAAAACCCGGAAAGATTATGGCAAAAGATTATCTGCCGCGGTCTTTGGAGATACCGGAGTTGGTTGTAAACAAAGGGGGATGTAAATGTTAAAAAATAGGGGTAATATGACCAAAGCTCATCTCGATATTTTAATAGGAAGTTCTAAAAGTGTGAATGTTATATTTTGATAACACATGGCCCAAATTTAGAGTTAAGTTTACTAAACAGGTTAAGAGAATCTTTAGCTCGCGCTTTGCTAAAATCGCCAAGGTCGTAGGTTGGAAATATCATTAAGATATATATGAAAGTCAAGGTTTCCTCTCTACCCACTCTCTTCGTTTTGCCTACTCTCAAAAAGATTGTTAAATATCTCGGCCGTCTCTTTAAGGCACGAGCTAAAATTTTGAAAGATCGAGGTGTGGCCTATGCAGAATATCTCAGCCAAATTTGAAGAAAAGCATGATAGTCGCTCTTCGAGTAATTTCTTTCCTAACTTTTCCCCAAAAATGATACTTTTTGTAAATAAAAAATTCAAAAATCCCCTAATGTTTCTTAAATTTCGATCCCAAACGAAAACGTAAGCAATGCACTTGAAACTGAAAACAAAACCGTCAGCATATTCAAGTTAACCGGTTAGTAATTCACTTATGGACACGTGCTGTTTACCACTAATTTTCAATTACAATTGCGTTGGAATTCGGGGAACTGACGATATTACTAATTGCTGTGCTTAATTTCATCCAAATTTTATTAATCGACCGGTTCAAAAGGGAGAAAATATTCAAAGAATAACAAAATCCAAAAATTTAAATCTTTTAAGAAAATTATCCAAAATAAAGTCAAACTGTGGTTAAAAAAACAATCTTTCTGGTGCAAAATTATGTTACAAATACTTATCAAGGTACCGTACAACTTTTAAAATACCAAGAGTACCCAAAACAATCAAAAAATTCAACAAAAAGCTTAAATTTCCCACAAACATATCGCTTTAACTCCTAAAAATGGCATTTTCTCGCCTGATTGCATCATTTTTTCCAAAACTACATAAAATCCCTAGAGGTTTCGTATGTTATCTGATAAATTTTCAAATTACTAAGCATAATATAAGTCTCTCACATTTTCCAAATACAATAGTTGATAAGACCTAAAGCAATATCATAAAAACTTGTATTGGAACCGAGTGAATTTGGCCTCGGTTCGAACGAAAAATTCCCTTTGGAAAAAGCGAAAAAATTGGCCCAAAAACTGGGCCCGAGAAAGTGTTTCCGCGAGAGAAAAAGCCCAATCTCTCGGGGCGTCTCTTCGGTTGCAATGCTCTCTCGTCAATTGGGTTGTTTCCACAAAAAGTCGGCCGAAAGAAAGGCCTTTTGAGAGGTCAATATTCGCAGGTTCCAGCACGTGGGGATTGCAGTTCATCTCCGGAGGGGGAAATGAAAAAAAGAAAGAATTCTAGGGGAAACTCTTTATAATGGATATAAATTGACTAGAGGAGTAGTTGTTATTGAAAGCTTTTGCTTCACAGAGACATGTACGGTCTTAAAGAGAAAGTCCGAGAGGTGCAAAGTTCAGATTTTGATGAAATTTGGCAAAAATTAAAGTTAAGATTTTCTATGACATTCGAAAAATGTCGAAATTGCACGTTTTTGAATTTTGGAATTGTGTTTTCTCAACCAAAATTTCCAAATATGGGTCTGGGAAGATCTTTTTAGTTAAAACTTCCTCAACTACAGATCCCTCCATATAACAACCCAATTGACAACTCACTTCTGAGATGTCCCAATTTAAAATTGAGAAATCTCATTTCATTCTTTAACCTCCCAAAACAACATCTTGAGAGTTGTTTCCCCCACAAAAAACAGCCAAAATTATATGAGAACCTAATGCGGAGAGAATTCTAAACAATAAATAAATGCATTTTGGGCGAAAAACAAGCCTGTTGCGCAATCTCATAAACAAAGAAAAGCCAGTCATTAGAAAAGCCATAAATAAAGAAAGAGCAGAGAAACTGTGGACTAACAATAAGTATAGGTCTGGGATGTATAATACAAAGCGGTAAAAGAACTGATTTGGATGCGTGGCCACAAATTCTCGAAGAAGAGTGTCAGTACACGTTCATAACATTACATACGAACACTATTTCTTGTGATATACATATTATAGTAATGTCAAAACAAGGGAAACGCACCTATTGTTGAGTCAAAACATAAAAAATTCAAGGAACCGTTCAGATACGACAGGAAGAATAAAAGTGTTGGCAAATTGGACACGTTTGAAACACAAACGTTTACTTACAAATGTCACACGGCAGGTTGACGCTTAGAATTTCTATAGATTTGGTCTGCAAAGATACCTAGGGCAACGTAAGTCCTAAAAAATATCGATAGCCGAGATATTTAACAATCTTTGCGGACAATGTGCGGAAACGTGGCAAAAAGGGTCCTTGGCCATCACTCAATCCATGTCGTACAAGAAATACACATTTTCACAAAAACTGATCCATACGTTTCTTGTTCTAGGCAGAAAATACCTTTGCTGCGGTTAACAAATGTGCGGATCACTCCTCTACTGTCTCGTTTGTTAATTCTAGTGATCAGTTTCTATTAATCAGACAATAAATACCTGTTTTTAAAGATGCAATAAGTCCCCAATTATCCAAATCAACCACAGATAAATAACCAAGCCTTTTCAGCGTCCAACAACCGATTATTAATAGCAGAAGATGACAGAACACAGATCACCTTTCCCCGACGCATCTTCTTTCTTATCACGCTTGCAAAACCGCGATCTTCTCTACGTTTTTTTATCAAAATTTTGCAAAAGAGAATTTTGCAATTCTTATTATTCATAAAGTGGCCTTTTCTTCTTGCTTTGCACGCCTCCGTGGAATCAGAAGAACACAAAGAATCCGACAAAGATCAGGCCATGCAGTCTGTTCATCTCTGCCGTCTCTCCGAAAAGAATTCTCTTTTCAAAAGAGTCTTTGACGGATAAGAGCAACAAAGGTCAGGGGCTTGGAAACGAGAGATCCCCGGGATATTACACGGCCACGTGGGGTGATTTCAAACAGAGAAAACAAATAAAATAAAATGAAATTTTTTGGAACGTGGAACGATGTAAAGTGAATTTAAAGACGGATAGGAAAGGACTTCAGAAATCAAAGATACATACATGTGCTATGTAAAACGGGCCTTAGAAACACAGGTACCTTATTATAAAACTAGCCTTTCGATTCCCCAAGGTAAGTTCTAAGACTAAAACTTTACAACTGGCTACCTAAATGCCGCTAAAACTTGTAACTTCTTTGATTGCGTGCTAAGTGTAACAGTCGTCAAAAGTGTTTCCATGCTTTCACATGGCACTTTAATAGGGCGTTTTCAAAGAAAAAGAAAAACTTTATGTATAGTTCTCAATAAATTAAAGAGACTATCTCAATTTCTGTGCTTACGCTCCTCAACGCCCAAAACAAAACTTTTCTTTCAGCTCTTAAGACAACAAGACCTCTATGGCGCTTTTGTGGACAGACTATATAATAAAAATATTTTCTAAACTCTCAATAATTGCCCAATTTTCCTTAATTTCTCAAAATCTACACTTTGCTTTGCAGCCTTCAAATCAGTGCCAAACCAAAAATGGAGAGATAAGATACGACGAATAAACAAGTAATAAAATGGCCCCGCAATCAGCTGATAACCCATTTCTATTCGATGCCCCGGAAAAACGTGACAACCCAAACTTTAGACTTTATATTGTAAATGTAACCGTTTTGTCAACAAGCCCGCAAATAGACAACGTTATTATTAGTTAGGGAGAAAACTAAGTCATTGTAAGGTCTTAAAAAGATGAGAAACTGATAAAAGTAACGGTATAATCACGCTAGTTTTGATAAAGAGTAAAGAAGCAAACCCAAAGAACGATTTTATGTTCTCAGAAGGCGAATTAACAACAAATTATTGTTAGATAACAAAACGCGGAAAATTCCAGGCGAATTTTAACTGTTTAAAGACAAATTGTGGAAGAATTCACTTTCAAATCAACTGATTTCCTCGCGACAGATGTTCCGAAAAGAAGAAAATGAACGAAAGGCACATGTTTAGTTTCTGCTCAAGGGAAAAAATGCATATGACGCATTCACAATGCAAAAATCGTTTTGTGAAATCTCGAAAGTAATGTTTTTGATTACAATATAATTTTTATAATGAAAGAGGTTTTTGGGAGCGAAGTCTTTAACGTCAGATGATCAACTACCAATAAGTACAAAGTCTTAATGAAGACAGAAATAGGTGTGCAAAATCTCAAACCTATTTTTGGCCCGTTGGAAAATCACATCATTTGAAACACATGATTACATGATTTGCACATTATTCATCGTTCCCATTTTTGTATTTCTCATTGTACTAAGCATCCAACAATTTTTGATTACAAAACAAATTGGAGGTTGAGAAGGGGAGAAAAAAGGAAACAAAACAAAACACGTGGCCGGATGAATACCAAAGGAGGTAATGAAAAGGAACACAGGAAAATTTAGGGGTTTTATAGCGCTAATTTGCAGAGAAAAACGAGGTGGAGATCCGGTAGTACCTGAGAATTTGCAAAGGAAAACAGGATGACTCAAAGTAATCAAAATTCATTTTAATGACAATGTAGTTGTGAGCAATGTATTGTAACTCCAAAGATTGTAAAAAACAGAGAGATGAGCGAGATAAGAGGAACGATTACAAGTCAATTTGTAGTTGGCAAACATAAGAAAAATACATTTTTTAGATGTTGATTTGTAGAGACTGTAAAACGCACATACAAAATTTTAGGTCTCATTTCAACGACTCAACTCCCTTTGCAAATTAAATCGCTACGGCTTGCCATGAAACTCCTGCGATTCTTGTGAATGTTTTGCCCTTAGGACAACCAAAAAATAATCACTTTTCCTTCTCGAACAAAAGAGAGCTTTCGCTAAAACTCTCTCCAACTCCTTAACAAACTCACCACAACCGCTATCTCCCCCATTTAATGAACGTTTTCCTTTTCCTCTGAAGGTCAAACGAAAGAAAGACCGATTTGATAAAAGTCAGAAAAGGGACAGATCCATGGGCTCTTTTGGGTCGAAAAACTGTAATTAATGTCACAAAACCTTCGGAGAATGACTTGAAATCATACAAAATTTACTGAATAAAAATGTTTTTTTGGAGTTTAGGACTTTCTTTGATTGTGATAAATTATGGTGACGAGAGACTCCAAAGAACACATCTTTTCGGTCACACGATCAAAATTCTTTTGAACTTTTGTTTAATGAAATGTTCTAAAAATGCGAAGAAATAACATATTATATAAACCCCTCTGTTATCAGCGAAAATTAAATTGCATGAGAATTTAAGACGCGATTCAAGTGCGCTTGCCAGCTTTCTTTAAAGTTTTGGTTCATGCTACGACAACACCATCTTTTTAGCAATTGTATGTAGGTCATGGCCAAGGATGTTGGTTTGCAGACTTACAGAACCACAAATTTCTAAACCATGTTCACCTCATTCCGAGAAAATGACAAAAAATATTTTTATTCAAAAAATATGAAAATCTGAGATTATTCGAAAAAATATCCATTTTTTGAGCATTTTCGTTCGATTTTCGATTCACCGGATCGAAAAGTGAGCATACAAGTTAAGAAAATACAATGTTCAAGGGCTAAGTAGTATGCCATAAAACTTTTGGCCAGTTAAAATTGGGTTAAGCATATGAAAACTCAAATTTAACCCATTTTAGTGGCAAACATCGATTTTTATATAATTTTTTTTTGATTTTGTGGTTCTATCCTTCAAATCTTGGTCGGATCTTCTCCACTCTGTCTTCCAATTCAGATACACAATCATCCAGATCCGATTGTTCTACAAAATCATCGAAAATTATATTATACTAGACTTACGACTCAACAGCTCGATTTGTTTGTATTGACGTCGTATTTTACTTTTCAGTGATGCATTCTCATCTCTGATGGCTTCCATTTCCAATATGACCGCTCTATATTGTTGTTCCCAGGTCTCTCCAATGGTCGATTGAGATCTCTGCAATTTATTTAATTGGCCAATCTCCACCATCGCTCGATCCAATTGAACTCTGGCCTCGATTAAATCACTTTGGAGGCCATCATTGGCTCGATGATTAGATTGTAGAAGCTGGATCTTGTTGTCGTACTCCTCTTGCATCTTATTCATCTTATCCATGAGACGTTTCCTAAAAAATTTTGTAATTTTTATTTTCTTCAAACGCAAAAAACTTGAAGTGCCCTATCATACAAAATGCTCTCACCTCTCCGCCATGATGTCATTTTTGCTTTCGGCAATCGTATCTTCAACTTTCTTCCTCGAGTATTCCAAATCTTTCTGAACCTTTTTTAAATGCAATTCCAATGTTTGATTCTTTGTTTCCTCCTCCTTTAGGGCCTTTTCGTTTTGTTCAAACTCTCTGGTAAGTTGTTTTAGTTGGCGCGATTGACTTTCCTTTGTCTGGAAATACAAAAATTAAATTTTCAATTTTCAAAAAAAATATTTTTCTCTGACTCTCTGTCTCATATCTCTAGCAAAAAACTCTAAAAACGGCGTCTTGTAGTCGGTTGAGCTGCAAAATTGTTTCGCAGTCCAAATGATTACAATGTAAAGCGCCTGGTGTGCAAGTTTTGTGAGACGAGTGGGGCTTAATGCCTCTGATATATACATATGACTATAGTAAAGTCTAGGAAAAAATTTTTTGTGACTGCGGTCCAATTTCTGGCTCAGAAATTAAATATATAGGAGATACACCGTCTGAACAATTGAGTTGGAGATTAAAAGATGCGTATATTTTTACCATTTCCGCTTCCTGAAGCGACTGTTTGTAAACTTCGAGCTCTCTCTTGGCCAGTTGAAGATCCGTTTTGATAGTCTGAAGTTCTCTTTCAGTCTGAGCACACTTTCTCTCTGAATTCTGAAGATTTGACTGATGTATCGACGAGTTTGAGGCTGATCTTTCCAACTCCAACACCTGATGCACATTACTCAACGTGCTTTGACGGCTCAATCTATGGGAAGATGGACTTTTTGGGAGATATCTGGAAGAAGTGGTGTCTGAATAACACGAGGAGGTTAGCCTATGCTCATCTTCATTTCTTCGGGATCTTGTATAAGTTCGAATTGAGGAGCCAATTCCAGAAGAAGTGGCTTGAGCGCCGGAAAGAGAAGAAGAGGAATTAATGGAGTAAATGGAGGTGTTCATGGACACTCTAGAGCCGTAGCGGCTGAGGGAGCTGCCGGGACGAGCTGAAAATGGAATTGATATAGAGGAAAATGGGAAAAATCAGCTTAATTTTTTTTTCTACTACAAAATCCGATTTTTGTCTATTATAATATCCGATATTCCCACAAATACTCCGATCTGGTTTGAAATTGCCTGTAATCTCATTCAAATACAAGCAAACTTATCAGAAGGACATGGACTAAAAAATCCAACCATAATCATCCATTTTTCTTACGTAAATCCGGCTCCAAGGATGTCTCGCGATCATTGTCCAACTTCGCTTTTTGCTGTTTATTTTCGGACTCCAGCTTGAGAACCTTTCTCTTCACCTCATCCAGCTGATTTTGCATTTCGAACTGCTTTGATTTGTGAGATTTTTTCAATTCGTTTATACAATTTTCCATTTCCGTCTTCTTCTCATCCAATTGTCGCTCCAGCTTTCTGATAGTGTTGTCTTTGACGCGATTTTGTTCTTTCTGAAAAATCAAACTCATAAAAGATTTTATGGCCTTATTTTAGGTCATTTTAGAGCAAAAAATCCAAATTTTAAAAAAAAAATCAAATTTTTCGCGAAGAAATTTTTTAAACAAGTTGTCTATGACTAAAGATTACCAGGGCGTCTTTTTGGACATTAATTTTGTCCACTTCTTCCTCCAAATTGGCCAATTCCTCCTCCAATTCATCGTTTTTCATCTCAAATTGTCGTTTTTGGCTCCGTTCTGAATGAAGATTACTTTCCACTGAATTCAACTTCTCCTAAAGTAACATTCACTCATTTACAATCGAATTTATTTCCCTCTTACATTGGCCTCGGCCAGATCATGTTTCATTTCCTTCAGTTTTTCCTCTGAATTTTCCAATTTTCCTTCCAATTTGAAGATGAATTCCGATTTTTTCTCCAGTTCCAGGCGAAGATGGTCGAGTTCAGGTCGAAAGGTGTCGTATCTCCTCTCGAGTTCTTCGTTTTTCATGCAAATATTCTCGTATTCTTGCTCGGCATTCGTTCTCAAAGTAACTTCCGCGGCTAATTCCTCCTTTAATTTGCCCAATTGAGTCGACATTTGGCGTTTCTCAACTTCCAAACGCTCTAACGTCGCTACATTTTCTTTGAGAGTTGTATTTAGCTTCTGAAATGAATCGATTTATAAAAGAAAAGTGTTTTTCAGTATTTTACCGTTAAATTACAGTAATATTGAGGTTAAAGAAAACTCTGTTTGGTTTTTAGAGCTCCTCAGACCTCATTCTACCACTTCGACCCAAAAAAGACCCAAAAATCGCCAAAAAAATTTAAATCTCAATTTACCGCCGAATCTTGGCATTCTGTTTCAAGCGCAGAAGAAGTCATAACAGTTTATAAAATGTAATATATACCAATAAAATACTACAAAATCATCTTACCATGATTTTGGCATGTTGTTCATCAAATCTACATTCCATGGCTTCTAGAAGGTTCTCATTTCTTCGCAGCTCTTCTTCAACGTCGCGTTTCTTCCTTCTCTCGTTCTCTCTTTCACGTTCGATCTGAAAATCCAAATTTATGATCAAAAAAAAAATTAAAAAAGTGTAGATTTTCAGCAAAAAACGCATAAAATAATATAATTTTTGATGATTTTTGTATCTAAAATTGTATTGAACAACTTCAAAAACCCACAGAACGCCTTCTTACCTCGTCCAGCCGTTCCTCAAGCCTATGATTTCTGTGGATCAGCTCTTCTTTTTCCGATTTCATCAAATCGCAAACCTGGAATTAATTAAATTAATTTAAATCCCAATCGTTTACTACCTTTTTCATGGCATCCATGTCTTTTTCCAGCTGGATCAGACGCTCCTTCTCTCGTTTCATTGGAATTAATTCTCGGGTTCGTTTGAGGAGTTTCATCCATGGCCAGGAATGGAAAGTTATGGCCATGCGGACGTTGTCTTGGACAATGGAAATGGCTTCCCTAAAAATATTTAGGAGTTATTAAGTCCGGTAGTTAATTTGAAGTTTGAAAAAGTCACGTCCTTCCCAAAAACAACATTACGCAAAAAATCTCAAATTCTGCACTGCGAAAAATTGCAAAATCTAACCATTGTTTTCGTTTCTCCTCCGCCCTCGTCTGCTCATGATACCATCGAATTTGCGCTTGAAGAAGAACAATGCACTCGGAAATCTTGGCTTTTCTCAAATCCTCTAGCTAAAATACACTACTCAACCAAGGCTACAGTAACCCTACTTCAGACAAAAATCCACTTTTGCAAAATAATTTTGATCTTCCGATTTGGAACTTCTCTAAATCCAAATTCAACTCTTCTACCATCTGAACCACTTGTTTTACGGGGCTGAGAGTTCGGTCGATATTCGGAGCAAGTACAATATAACGTTGAACAAATTCGTCGAAGAAAATTCGAGTCGGATAGCCGCGTTGACAAATTCGGAGACCTGAAAGAGTAATGAACAATATTTTTCAATATAACTAAAGTGGACAAGCTAATTTTTAGGTCTATCTAAACCTTACAAAGGCAAAGTTCTCTCTTGTATCTCAATAAAACCCCAAAACTCAACCTTATATATTTTATTATATCATCCACTTACCTTCCAGAACTCCATTGCATTTCAATTGATGCAAAACCAGAGGAGCATCCATTTCAAAGGGTCTTCGACTTGTATTTGGCACAATACATCGAATGAAATTGCTTTGGGTTCTGTTCAATGTGTTCAGCAACGATGACAACTGCTCTTTGTAGATATAGGATACTGTAGATTGAGCTAAAGATCCTCGTCTAGAACTCTTTGACTCGTCTTTTTTGAAGAGCTCCTTCAGCAGAGGATGAGTTGAGGTATTCAGCAGCTCGAGGATTGAGGAATCGACTTGATCTCGGTTCTTCTCCAGCCATCCATCAACATTGTAAGCAACTTGGCCAGTGTAATGTGTAAGGAGGAAATGGTTGGTCGATTTGTTTCTGAAAGGCGTCAGATTACTTCTAAGTACCTTTTAGAGGTATACACTCTTCATTTTGATAAATTTCAGAACTTGCGACAAAATGCCAATTTTAGCGGGAAGTTTTTCATTCAAATTTTTTGCCGGATTTTCACCGGAAATAGCGCAAAAATGGCTTGTAAAAGGGGATAATGCCTCAACGGATCGCACAAACTTTTTCTCGGAATTTGTATTCTCTTACCTCGAGGACATCTTCACTTTGTTGAATCCGTCTTCTGATTCCAAATTTTCCACCAATTTGGCCAATAAAGTTTGATCGCTACTGTTGGGGATGATACACTCTTCTTGTAGAAGGCTCAGAAGACCCATTGGCTACAAAAAATATCCATTTTACTTTTCAAGATGAAAAAATCGGACTTTTCCGATCAAAAAGCTCAAAATTCCAACTAAAAATCGGTTATGGAAGGCTCAATTTTTCCTTAAAAATGTTGGACGATACCTAGACATACGATACACATCATTTTTGAAGAAAAATACTAAAAACGGTTTAAATTCGACCCGTTTTTTACCTTTTCAATCAACTCGATTGTAGGTTGAAGATCATCTCCAAAGTCCATTTGATCCCATTCGATTCCCTCATTCAGATATTCGTTCTGCTCCTTGATGAACATAAAATGATTGAAGAACTGTTGAAGTTTCTCATTCGTAAAATTAATGCACAATTGTTCGAAACTGTTGGTGGACATGATTTCAAATCCGGCCATGTCCAAAACCCCAATAAAATGACCGGAACTGTTCGAATTCCGACTTCTCCCGCTCTTCTCCACAATAGTTTCGTTGCATTTGCGTAGGATGTAGTCAAATAATTTCTTGTATATTATTTTAGCCAGAGCTGCCACTGATAATAAAGTTTTCTTCAGATTCTGTGAGCGACGGATGAGACGTTCGCCGACTTTGAATGAGGGCTCGGTAACAGCATCAACAAGACGTGAGGAGCGGACTTGGAGAGTATTCGAAGCCGTTTCGATCTCTAAAATTTAATTTTGTCTAATCTGGCGAGTTAAGACAACGGTTCGGTTGTTTGTAAAAGCTTATGACATTTTTTGACATCAGCGGAACTTTACAGTGCTAGTAAAATCTTTTATGTTGCCCTGAACTCATCAAAACTAGATCCAAATAACCCCCAATCCAACAAAAAATTGCCCAACTGACTTTACAATTGCTTAACTTACCATCCATTCTCTCGGGATAGCTGACATCCATCCCACTTCTTTCTCCGAACCTCATCTCTCCCAATAAAATGATTCCAATGATCAATTCCACTATCTCCTCGACTGATTTGTCATCAAACCCGAGACTCTTCAACGCCGTAATTGTTTCTACAGCATTTTCCTCATCATTCATTCCAGAAAACGCCGAAGATCCACCTTGATTTAAGTACTTATAGGTGATAAAAGATGATCGAAGGCCAAGTTTCGACCGGAGATTTGCAAATTTTTCGTTGACAAATATCTCGTAGAAGATGTGGAAGTTCCTGTCGCCTTCATTTTGACTGACAACTCGCGATTTCTCAAGGAGATCTGAAATTATTTTCGTTTTGTCCGATCTGGCAAAGTTAAGCAACGATGTACTTGATTATCTCAAGTTCGAATCCTATCCCTTAGAAATAAAAATAAAAAGTAACTTACAACACTCAATATTCGCAGAATTCAACCTTGCTCTCTCATCAAAATCCAGTTTAATGAATTTCCCAAGTCGGGAACTATTCGAATTATGGATCGTTCGAGCATTGGAAAATGCCTCGAGGGCAATTCCAGCGCTCAAAATGGCCTCTTGAACCCCTCCAATCCCTTGAGATGTACTTGGAATTCCATTCTGATTCGCTGCTTTGATCAGATATTCAATTATTTTCTTGGTATTCTCCGTTTTTCCCGCGCCACTCTCTCCGCTGAAATTTTAAAGATTTTTGTCAAGTACAATATCAAAAAATTGAAAATTTTCTAGATAAGAGTCAATGGATCAAACTGAGATTTGACGGGCAAAGTGCTTACGTAATAAGGATGCTCTGATCACTTCCGGTCGCCAGTTTTATCCCTTCGTATGCATTCTGTGCGACCGCATAGACATGAGGAGGTAGATTGGTCGAATTGAGCTTGGAATTCATATAAATCTCCATCATTTCCTCATTATACAGAGGAACTCGTCTCCATGGGTTCAATACGACACAAAATAATCCAGAGTACGTCTGAAAGTCCACAATTTTGAGGGGAAATTATATTATTTATGAGAGAAATCAAAGGAATGAAACAAATGAGCTCACATGGATAACTTGCTGCTCATATCTGGACCGTATCGTGTGAAGAGCGCATGCTTCGTTCAGTTCGGTGAGGTCGCACATGTCCGCGCAGTAATGGCTGACACTCGTTCGATGCACGGTGCATTTCTCAACTCGCTTCTGAAATTTTGCGAAATTTTAAGTTATTTTACTACTCCCAATTACTCTAACAAACCTTACTAAAGTCGTCATTTTTCTATTCGAATTTTTTTTGCGAATTTTGATGTTTTTTTGTAATTTCCAAAAAACCCGTCATTATGATAGGTGAACAAAATATATGAAAAGATATGCTAAACGTATTTTACATAAAAAGGGTTTGGATTTGATTAAAATAGGGACTAAAATTATCTTGGAAAATAAATGAGTCAGAATGACGCAATTTTTGGAAATTTTGCTTCACGCTTATTACTGACAATTGTCAGCTGACAAAACAATGATGATGTTTCCAATTGCCTTATTTTGCATTTTCATAAACAAGAAAGATAATTGCGTCACTCTTTACAGTACACTTTGTACTATTCACATTATCCATCAAGTTGATGACCAACTTTTATTTTGATAAATCTTCGTAAACATCCCACAATATCCTCCTCCAAATCACTCATTAATCAGGGCTTTCTTATTGTTTCGTCGTTATATCTGGCCAAATTCCCGGAGGGCTTTGTTCTTCTTTTCGCACTGTGCGAATAAAAGAAAAGAAAAGAATGGCCGTTCTTTTGGTCATTTCACCGATTTTTTTCTTTGTTTTGGAAAAAATCGAAGGGAAATTAATTGCCTTGAGGGTGCAGAACGATGAGAGGCAACTGTTTTTTGAGCCAGAAGGCATTTGCGGGACCAAATGAGAGTAAAAATAACTGCACCGTGCGAAAATTACTTTTGGAATAATCCAAAAATTTTGATGGCCTAAAATAAAATCTTACCTGTTGATGGAACCCCTGCGAGTCTCGGAACTTGACCACCAATTCTCTCCCATAATCTTCGACAACGACGGCTAGCCGGAAAGAATGGACCGAATCGGGTATCCAGACCCGATTCTCCAGTCTTTTTAATTCATCCTCGATCAGATTCGGAGGAATTTTCAAAAGCTTCAAATTATCTTCTGTGGTCATCTTCGTTGTGTTTCACCGGACCATTGGGCAGTGTGTTAATCTGTAATTTTACAACTAGTTTTTCTCAAATTTTAGTTAAGGCCGAGATCAACACGAGGCGAATAAACAAAAAAGAATTAAGATTTGTTACATCCAGATGTTTAAGGCCACGCGACCGTTCTTAGAGAGAGCTTTTAATTCGACTTTAATGGGAGATAAAATAAACATGAAACAGTGGGAATGTGCCAAAACAAAATCAGCATTCCTCGGTTTGTAGTTTACAGGGTGCACGCTATTAGCCTCAATACCTCAATAGGCCCGGCTTTTATGACTTCCGGCCATAATTTATAAGAGATTTTCTACGATATTTGCATGATTTTTAGGTTGTGTTTTGTGAAACCAATTGAAATTTTGGGACTAAAGTTGGTTGCAGTTTGTAACGGTTTGTAAAAAAAAGAACGGAAAATTATGACTCTATTTTTTGATATGTAACGCTTCAATCTATAAAGAGATAATTTTTTTGACGCAAAAAACGACTTCTCTGCCATCTCTCCCAATTTTCCGTACTCTCTCGCCGACGAAAATGGTTTAGTATAATAGATTGACGGGGCATAAAAATGAAAGCTAAATTTTTTGGGGTATATATATATATATGTGGGCTACGCAGAAAATACATGTAAAATTTAAAGATGATTTGATCTGATACTATGCGTATACGATGCATCATAACCCCGAAGTCCTTTCAAAACAAAACGGCTGTTAAAAATTCAAGTTTATGGTTTGACTTGCTGTACTCTGTACTCTACTGTAGCAAAATCTGAAAAAACATCCAGATATGAACTTTATGTACAAGTACGAACATCATCGCTCAAAGAAACCTATTTTATACTCGTTAGTTGGCAACTGTTGTTTGGGATTTGCAAAAATTAGGAAAACAAGATTATAAATAGGATGATTTGACCTTCCAAAGAACGAGCAAATCAACAACAAAACAAGTTGGTACTAAAAAATAGCAAAAAGATTACTGTAACAAAGACTAAAATTAAAATTTTTTAACCATTGTAAAATACGAATGAAATCGGTGGGTAAATGCAAATTTAAACAAATAATTTAGAAATTTTAGAGCCCAAAAAATGCAAAAAAAATCAAATTATTCAAATTTCAGTGCCCAAAATTTTCCCATTCAGAAAACGATCTTTTGCTGAAAATGTGGAGTTGATTAATGAAAAGATTTCTGAGGAAAAAGGCTCGGTCCGCAAAAGAATGGGGCTGAGAAACGAAGAAAAGGGCGGATCAGGCCGTGCCATCAGCCATTTCCCCGAGCAAAAAAAGCGCTGAGGCCCGATTTTTAAAACATTAAATCCCGATTCGCAACTCATCACTCAAAACACCGGACGTGACTCAGTCATAATTTGTTGGCCATTGGGAGATATACAATTGAAGAGTTTCCGGAAATTTTAATCTTTTTGGTGAGCTGTGGATTGAGCCAGGGATGCAGTGATTCATGGATATAATGCATTTATTTATAACACAAATCAGAATTTGGATTCTCGACAGAAAACACGGGTCTTTACTTATTCCAAATATTATTATTTTTAGAAGGAAACACTAACTGACGTGAAAAAAGAACAAAGTGCAGTTACAAATACGATTGACATTCTTCTTGCAACTCCCACCTCGGGCACACATTAATTTCTGGAAATTTCGGCTTACAATTTACATATTCAGCACAGAGAGTAAATCATTTTAGGACTGTTGGAAAAGAAGGAAACTTGGATTCGTGGCGGTAAGGCTGTTTGATATGGGGTTCTCTCAGATTAACTGCCTGTGCAGTTTCTAAGTGGCAAATTAAAGGTTTTTGGGCCACAAATTAGAAAAACTTAACTTTCAAATTGGAGGCACAAGTTCAAAACCGACTACCAAATGTTATCCTTGCAACTCGCAAGAATATGTCACATTTCTGGCAACTTCCGACCTTCCGACCTGTATGATTTTTGCAAAATACGGTATAAAAATGATTAGCTATATAATCCCTATAATCTTTCTTTAAAAATACCGGAACCCCGGCCATTTCCAAATTGAACAAACAAATGTTTTGGCCACCTCAAAGGTGTCAAAAGCCCCCCTCCGAAATATCGGATATCAGACATTTTTTATCCATCTATCAGGACCATCTAAATCGCCTCCGGCAATCGCAGCGTTTTCCGGTACGTCCGAACGGACAATCCCAACGGATTTGATTGATTCGAATGACCAGTGCGTTTTTTCCAGACCCGTGACCTGACTCTTGGCCGAAACGAAAAGACCACTTGTGCCCGGAGGGGTTTTTGTGCAAGAAGGTAATCAAATTAATCATTTTATGCAGCGGGCGAATACGACGACCGGGAACTTGTCGAAAGATCGATAAGTCAAGGTTTTTGATACTTAAGGTGATTTGGGATTTCTTGAAAAATAAATAAATCTGAAAGCATTGTTTTTTCAATTAGACCAATTGATTGAAAAATAAAAAGCTCATTGCAAGCTTCCTTGAAGCATTATACATATTCAAGCTAAAAAATTGCAAAAAACGTGTTGCTCAATGAGATCTCAAGCTCAAATTATGTGAATAAAAATTTCCGAAGGCAAAAAATGTTTACCACACAACGTTCTCCCCCTGTATGATAAAAGTTTATTTTAACAGACTGGATAGAACGTATTTACAGGGCGTGTCAAAATTTGTGTAGGAAAGTAAAAGCTTAGCTTTTAGCTCGGTGGGGGGCAATATTAAAACGTGATTTTTGACATGATCACACCTCAGCTACATCAGTTTTAATATGCAAAGTTTCGACGCGATTAAGCGTAAAATGGCTAGCCAGGCTCTTGAGAAAGATTTGCGGTTTTCCAGAAAATGGCAGAAGTCTTCGGTCAAATATATTTCCTCTAAAGATTCAGAAAGACACGAATTTTTGCATGGAGAAAGGGGAAGTCATAAGCATCGAAATTGTGAAAAAACTTAGGTTAAATTTAAAAACTGCAGACAGACCAAAGCCTTTAACAGGGGCAACTTTAGCAAAATTTTTATTTTTATGCGGAATGAGACAAAAATCGTGGGAATTCATTTGAAAAGGCAATTTTTGCCTCCCGGTAAAAAACCGGGCGTTTTCAAAAAGACGATATCTGAATTCATCTGCACTTTTAAGAGATAATATTTTGTGGGCAAAAACTGATAGTGCTTAAATTTATGTGTACCAAATTTCAACTTTCGGCGAGCATTGTGCAAAAAGTTATAGGGCTCTACTTCCCTCCACGAATTTCGAGACACCCTGTATATCGGAAGCACAAGCTTCACACGCAAACAACCCAAAGCGCATGGCGCTTTACCTCGTAATCAATTGGACGGCGAAACTAAGCTCTGCAGTCCAATCTATACAAGGTTGTAGCAGTCAGCAACACTTCCTCTGAGGTCGCTGCACTGCTGCATAATTCGAGCGCGCCCTAATATTTGTAAACCGCATTATTTTTCTTTGTCGATTCTCAAATGGGGTCTTTTGTGGGCGAAAGATAGGGTTAGAGAACTAGAGAAAAAGATTTTTTACTTCCAAAGTAACAATCGATTTAAATTTTATTTATTTGACTGTTCTTTTTTGTAAATATTTTTTCCTCTCGAAAACTGCTCAAAGTAACGTAATTTATTGCCTCTACAAAAACATTAATTTGAATACACGTATGAAGATGTCTAATGAGCTCGGAAAAACAATGTCACATCAAGATTCTCAATTGCTGTGCTCTTTGTTGGCCATATTGGACACATTTTCCAACAATCTGAGCGATGCCATGTAGCCGGTCATGTAATCATCCACAAGATATGGGAGTTTGTTCTCTTTACAGAACTGTTTCACCAGCTGAGAGCATCTGTTGAGATTGGGTCGAGGCATTGTTGGGAAGAGGTGGTGCTCGATCTGATAGTTGAGACCACCCCAGAACCAGTCAATGAATGGGGAGGGATTCATGTTGCGAGTGGTGAGGATGTGGAGACAGGCAAAGTTGTTCAGAAGACGGGAGTGCTCTGCAAAGAAGATTATATTATACATATATATTTGGTTAAATGGGAAGTAAATTGATTTGGGAGGCACAAAC
Source organism: Bursaphelenchus mucronatus (assembly GCA_025436335.1). Classification (NCBI taxonomy): domain Eukaryota; kingdom Metazoa; phylum Nematoda; class Chromadorea; order Rhabditida; family Aphelenchoididae; genus Bursaphelenchus; species Bursaphelenchus mucronatus. The sequence continues at coordinate 8,188,530 of CM046356.1, forward strand.
AAGTTGTAGATTAAAAATTGAGTTCCGTTTTTATTTCACAATCTTGTGTGACATCTACAGGATGTCTAGGTCAAAATTGGCTTGTAATTTGACCATGTTTGGTGATTTTAACCATCAAAAAATCGCATTTTGCTTCAACTGCGGTACAAAACGTTTCTATGGAAGATCGTTTTCTCCACGACAAATTTGTAGAACCTTTGGCCACTTCCATTCCTCAACTCACCAGGGAATTTCTCCACCGAGTTATGATTGTAAGTAACGACCACTGCAATCATTAATCCCGACAAAACTTGGGTAATCAAAAAGTACATCACTCGGACTCCATTTGAGGGCAACAAGTACAATTGGAAGAGAACCCAAGACCAATGTCCCAGAAGGGTGAGCTGCTCAATTGTGGCGTGTTGCTGATCTTTTTTGTATTGGGAACCGGGCGCCGCGAACACATGAATCAAACTCTGCGAAGTCCACGAGAATCTCAACAACGGGAGAACAAAGGTAAAGTAGAGATGCTGATAAGGGATGAATTTGAGGAAAAATTGCTCCAAGGGCTGTTTGTATTTCTTCAAATCATCCGGAACCATGGCCACAATTGGGGCCAAATCAATGTCTCCGTCTTGATCAATGATGTTCGTAGCAGCATGATGAGTATTGTGTTTGTCTTTCCACCAATCCCGAGAGAATCCTTGAACAAAATTGCCGAGGAAAAGAGCTCCAATGTCATTAAGTCTTCGGTTTTTAAAGGGCTGATGATGACAGAATTCGTGGGTTAGCCAGCCCAGTTGCTGCCATACCATGGCAATGCACAGGGCGGAGGCCACATACCTGGAATTTGAATGGTCAATAATTCGATTATATCATGTAGCGATTGAGATGCAATTTTTTTCAAATTTTTAACGAAATCCGGTTAGTACCATAATTTCCAAAAACTCCAGCTTACGCTTTTTAGAGCCATCTAGGCTACTGGATAATCTTTGGAGGCTATATATTATATTGGCAATCAACTTCAACACTTACCATCCTAAGTATTGCAAATAAAACCCAGCAATCATCATTCCTGCGGCTTCCGCGACTTTCCGATAGTAATACCATGGTCGCGCATCCATCAGACCTTCGGATTCGATCTGTTTCCTCAATTTGTCAAAGTTCATAACAATACTTTTCTCCTGAAATATGAAAGTCATCAAAACTCCATTGAAAAGTCTTATAAATCATCAAAAAATTAGTTTACCTCTTCAATCGTATAATCATAGGCCCCAACATTGATTTCCGAAGGTTGGATATGTCCTTTCAAGGTAGGATCTTCTCCTGGATACTCGATTTTGTTGTGTTTTTCAACGAAATCCAACTGTTTGTAGGCTTGAGAAGAGCCTTCGTGGAACGCGTGGAAAATCTGAGTGGCATCGGCGTCTCTGAAATAGACATATTTTTTTACACTTATTTTTGCTTTTATAAGGCCTTCTTATGCTTCTAGACGGTGCGTGAAACGAATGGCTTCTGAAACGAATCAAGCGTGCCGTTGCTCAACTCGCCAGATCGGTCAAAAATTTTGATTTCTCAATTTCTCTTAAAAAATCTATGAAGCTCAAGTTGTATTATAGACCAATGGACTGCAAAGCTTTAATGAGTGATAATGGCTATTAATTTTTCCCTTTGAACTAGTTAAGTCGCTTAAATTCGATTGAGCGAAATATGTGATCTTAATATTATTACCCAAAAATCGACGGAAATCAGACTGTTTTCTGTATTCTTTCCACACTGTAGGTCATTAAGAATATTGTAACACTATGATTTCTAAATCACAATTGCAATGTAACGTCCATTTTCTCCAGTTACTGTCTACTACATCATTCAGATGGCGTTCTTTGCAAGTTTAAAGTCATTTTTTGCACTTTGATCGTTTTCTTTCATTTTTGTTAATTACCATTGTAATATTTTATCAACCTTCTAATCAAAAAATTGTCTTTTTGCGTCTCAAAATGAACGGCAAAATTCGGGGGTGATCTTCTTATCAGCAGGTTCGTAAAAGACGTACCACTTATGGGTTTTGAATATTTAAATAATCCAATTTACCCACTCTTTCTACAGACTTACTTGTATTGATTGATAACTGATCCTCCGGGATGTGAAGCGACAAATTCTTTGCTCAGCAACAACCATTTTTGATTGACTTTAATCCGGATGGACTCCAATTCCTTCTGCTCGAATTCGAGATCCCCATTCTCTTCCTTCAAGCTCATTCTGATCTTAGTAGAACTGTTGATGTAACCCTACAGGCAAAGCATTTAATTCTGATGTACAAGGAGGTAGATAATGCTCAAAGAGACCGTACGCGAGAGAGGGTACAATTGAGCATGTCAAAAATAATGTACAATAAAATTTTGGCATAGAAATCTCAATCGAAGATAAATTATTGGGCCGCAGTAGTGTTATGATGCATAAAAAATATATTCTCATCACTGTCAGTTTTTAAATTGTTCAATTTACAATAGGAAGACATTAAGATAGATAAGGGCTGATACTAATTTTTCAATCCGTGGAATTCCATCGGAAAGAATTGAAAACTTGGTATCAACTATATGTATCTATTGCAGAGTTATTAAAAAATAAATGTTGCTTGAACATCCATGTCATTTTCTCTGAAAAATTCAACGGTGAAAAAGTTTTTAACAAGTTCGACATTGTTTCTCACGTCTTATTCGTTAAATCCCGGCAAAAATTCTGCCATATCACCCAAAAATTTCATTTTGATTTTGACTTATACTAGGTTAATATAATGTGAAAAAGATTGTTTGAAGTTCCATTTATCTGCCTACACTTATCTTTCCCCTTAAACTCTGACCCAAAGTCTCCATTATGCCTAAGCCTCCCGCAACATTCGTTTACAATCTACGGTTCGAAAATCAAAAGTCTCTGCTTACACTATGGTTTCGAGTTTTACACAAACCCTAATCTATGAAAACATTTAAAAAAATTAAAATGAGATTAATACAATTAGACGTCAAAAGCGCTCCTTTTGTAAAGAAAGTTGCTCCTTTGCAGTTTATTACAAAAATAATCGAATCAAACGATCAGAATCTACAGTAAAAAGGGTGTTTACTACAGCAAAATCAAAGTCCATTCCTTTTACTCGAAAAGATTTTTTTTATCAAAAATGACTATAAATATTGTAATTTTGAGAGCTGCGAAGTGATAAAATTGATGTAATTGCTACTCAAAATTACAGTAGGCCAAAGAAAAAGATAAAATTTTTTGCGGGAAAAAGCCGTGAAAGTCATGTAACTGAATGGAAGCGGAGATGGACCCTTCCCCCGTCCTCTCGGCCCCTTAAATGGCGTGATTCCTTCCTTTTTTAAACTTAAAAAAAAGAGATTGCACTCTGAAACTTTGATAAAATTTTTCATAAGTCGACCGTTGAGATTACATGATAAACGCAGACAAAACGGGTGTTTTACAAAGTCTTTATACAGGTGGATCCGTGAGCGTTACATAGGGAAATGTTACAAGGTTCATGGAGGAACATCAAATCTGGGACTATGACCATTCTCGACGACAAATGATTATCTCCATAAAGTAACCGTACCAATGTGAGAGCTATACAGTATCAAGCGCTCAGCCGTCGATCTTAAAGGACCAAAATAATTGCATTTGAATCTGGGCTTGGAAGACAAAATGTCGCAGAATTTTTGCTGGCCCTCGTCGCAAAAAGAGAATTGGCAAAATAATCAAATAGATTGTAAAATACATAGCTCCTCAGCAGTTTTAATGTTATTTTTTCTTTGTTATAAAAACATTCTGAGACATTTCGTATTCCAAGCCGTAAGAGCTAGAATAAAATAAACTTGTTATGGTCTTTTAAACCTTAAAATCCCATTCTGTAACCCCTCAAGTGCCATCTTGAGTATCAAAATGTTAATTTCAATCCACTTCAACGCCATGGCAGTACTTTGGAGTAATTCATTGCATAGCACCCATTACCGAGCCTGGAAACAACAAAGAACTCTTTTAAAATCTCTTAAAATTACTGCAAATCTACGTAATTGTTGTTTTAAATTCTAATCCGGCGTCTATTACCAATTAAAAACCCTCAAAGTAATTATTTTTTGAACTGAACTCACTAATTGTCATTTGATTTTAATTCAGTTACAATTGGCACGAATGAATTGTACTCTCAGAAATTATATGTTTAGAAAAGGAGTTTTGAAGTAGTAGAAGGTGTAATAAGAACTACAACAACTGCCCAGAACTAATCCATACGAAGATTTTGGAGGGTAACAAAATACGTGGAAATAATACAAAATTTTTATTTTTTTATTTTCGATTAACCGAGTTGTAATTAAATATTCTGCTTTTTCAGTAATTCGTTGAAGTAGTTATGACTGTAGACGCAAGTTTTACTATAGTAATATATAATAAATCCTGTGACTTACCTTATGATTAATTTTATATATCGGATTTACTCAATAGATTTGTCTTGAAGTTACCAGTGGGCTCTTTGTTTTTGACTCTTTGATTTATGCTTTGTACGGAAGAAATTTCCGTTTCCTAGATCAAAAATGATATGCCTTGCAAAAGTATGTATGTAATTTTGATGCAAAAAACTGGAATTACTATGCGAATATGTCGTAACATGCATATTAAATTTCGTGAAAGAGTTAGGCGACTGATGGGGAAAATTATGCTTTAGAGGGCGAAGATGTGCAGATGTGCAGTTCTTCCGCGTTCTTAATTTTTATTTACGGTGTAAAATATAGTATAACAGTACTGCAGAAGCTGCTGTATCTATTTCAAAAGTTAGCCCGGTCTAGTCTATATTATTACTACAACGACAAACATAAGAAGATATGTATTTTGCACTATAGTGATTTTTAACACATAAATTTTAACCTTCCACTAATTCAACGCACACCACTATGACAAGCATCTTCATGGCCTCAATGAAGACGCAGTTCGTGGTTGTAGCGATCTCTGAGTTATTCGAATTCGTAAACCTCGTACATCGTTGTAACATAATCTTTTTTTCAGATTACACCAAGATCCTTCCTTCCACTTTTTATTCAAGTACTAGCGGAATTACTTAAATTTTAATTAAAAAACTAATACTTACATACGTCTACAGTGTCATGGCAAGTTTTTATGCGGTTTGTTTTGTTTTAACTTTCGATAAAGCCGTAGTAGTGTTAACAAGTCACGAGAAGCATGTCGTGGCCAAGTTTGTTTTATTACCTTTTTTACTATGTTTTTATCCGGTTGGATTCAAGGCCAGACAAAATATGGTTTGATCTATATATCTCTCTAAATGTACTTGGAAAACATAGATTTACCATTTAGTGGACTTTATTTTTGTTTGCCTTGTTTTATCCAAATTTACATTATTTCAATGTATACTGTATACTGTATGCTGTATGTATACTGTTTTCAAACTACAAATTTTTTTAGGAATCCCAAATGTCGGAAGCCTTAAAAACCGCTGAGTATGCCGTATTTGGAGTTGCCATTTTCGGAGATCTCTTGTATTTTCTATTTATTCGATACAAAACAGACCCTGTAATGGATGTTTATCGGATATTGTTGTATTACAATCTGTATGCTGACATTGCACTAACAGTTTTGTCATTTCTGTGCAAACCGGTAAGCAGTTAGTGGAAAATGTTTGCTAAGTATGCAAAAAAGATAAATATTTCAGCAGAAATTACACAATATTGTCACTTTAGAATCTCATTGGAATTTACTTATGAATTTTTTGGCAATCAAAAGATATTGGTTTCAACGTGAAAATTGACAAAGATAGTAAATATGATTTTTCAGTTCATCGCAGTCTACAATGGCAACGTTTACTTCATCGGAGATACCCCGCTCAATATCGAAAATCCCGCCGTTCATTTTATTCTCTTCAATTTTTACATTTATTGTTTTTATCAGACCTTTATCGTCTGCCCAATGTCATATTACTTCAGGTATCTGGCGGTTTGCAAGTAAGTTTTTTCCAAGTCAAATCAGGAAGTTTTTATCGCTAGAGTTTATATCGGAATGATAATTAAAAAAATGCAATAAAATTAATATTAATTTCTACTTTTTCAGAGCCCACATTCTGACCAATTGTAGATTCATTGTCTTAGCATTTTTCTGGACATTAATTGCCGCAGGCAGTATTTCTGTTTTGGCTACGATTGTGATGTATCCCACCGAAGATCGACTGGTCGATTTTTACTCTAAGAAAGACTCTTTTGACACCACTATTCTAAGATATATTCACAGGTCTTTCGCCGGACTCTCGAGTTCACATGATGTATGTAAATAATTACTCGCTAGATTTTAATACTTCTCGTTACAACACTCGCTTTAATCAGAACTTTTTAGAGTTCATCTTTACTAAAACTATGCATGTGGAATGGATTTGTGATTGTGGTAACATCGTATGTGGTTACATTCTACTTTATGCACGAAGTGAAGTCATCATTCCGAGTTCGAAACCAGGGAACGAAATGGCATGATATTAATAAGCAAATTGCGAGGGTTATGTTGGTTCAGGTGAGTTCTATTGCGACATAGCAGCTTACAATTATCCGTTTTTCCGCCGATATCTTGCAACTCCATCTTTAGGCAAGTGTTCCCATGCTCCTGATGGCCCCAGCATATCTAATTCTCTTTCAAATGTTTATTTTTGGATTAGAATCCGATCCAAAACAATACCTCATGAATGTCCTCATGACTTTGGCTCCTCTTGTCAATCCTTACATTGGAATCTTGATGGTAAAGTCATATCGAAACGCTTTGTGTAGCTGCTTGTCAAGTAGTCGAGAGCAAGAAGTTTATCCAGAAGAACAAACGACGGAGGAAGATGTAATTTAATTGAAATGGCTGGAAGTTTGTTATAAATAAAGACAAATTATAATGTAAATAGATATATTGATTGGTAACTATAGCAAAAGAACAACATATGTTCGACAATCCCTAGCCTTCAAAAATCGTTGAAAATCGCAACATCTAACCTAAATATCTAGACCGTATTTTCAAATATTTCGGTATTTTATGTCGAAAAATCTTTGCAAACTCAACTACCCAAGGCCCCAGACACTGACCGTATTTATTCATTCCCAAAAAAGGCTAAAACGCAACATGGCGTTTCGCAAAATGTAACAATTTTTTAATTCCTTAATTTGCATTGATACGTAAGCTTCTGTTGTAACGACGCGGTCACGAATTTAATTTCTCTAGATATTACTTTTGGAAGCACGAAATTATTGCAGGCTCCAAGCTAAGATAATTTCTTTTATTGTTTTGTTTATGGTACCCCTTTCAAAATTGTACCAGAATTTTTGTGTAACAAAAGGGGGTTTTGGTTGTGTTATATCGGGCCAACGCAAGGAAGAGTTACGAAGTTTACTCTCTTTTAAAATTTTATCAAATGCTTTTCGTCATTTTTAATTTTCTTCAGACTAATCATTGTTATTGGTGAACAAGACCTGGTAATCAGCGGAAAGCCATGTCTGAAGAGCTGCAGACTGTCGAATATTTTGTATTTGGAGCTGCCATTTTTGGCAATTTCTTGTATTTTTTACTTATACGATATAAAACAGACCCAACGATGGATGTTTATCGGATATTGTTGTATTACAATCTGTATGCTGACATTGCCTTGACCGTTTTGTCATTCTTGTGCAAACCGGTAAGCGATTTCTCAAGAAGGTGCGAGATGTGGGACATTTAAGTTTTACTGAGACGTGAACCAAATTGGGAATATTATTTTGTTTCATACGAGATTGTAGGTCGACTGGTAAAAAATTAAAATTTTGCCAAAATTTTCATCGATCAAAAATTAGCGACTCCGCTGCGCAAAACTTGTACAAGTCTCGTAATCTTAAAGCAACCTTATCTCTTGTAAAACCACCTTTTAGATAGCCATTATATGCAATGGAAATGTCTACGTTATCGGCGATACGCCTTTGAATATCGCAAAACCAGCTGCTCAGTTTGCGGTTTTTATGATTTACGTGTACAGTTATTACCAAACTTTTATTGTGTGTCCATTGTCCTACTATTTTCGGTATTTAACCGTTTGCCGGTACGTTCATTGTACTCTTACTATCAAAATTATCCAGAGCAGAAGTGGTGACCAACTGCAAGTTCGTGGTGTTGGCTGTATTCTGGACGTCTCTCGGTTCGGGAAGTATGCTCATTTTCTGTTATTTTGTGTTATATCCAACTGAAGAGAGGCTGGAGGAATTCTACAAAATGAAGAGCACATTTAATTTGACAATCCTGCAAGATGACAAAAATATAATCGCAGGACTAACAGGTTCAACGGATGTAGGTTCAATTGAAATAAGGGTACATATGTATGTGCATTATCCGTTTTTCTATGCACGATAATAGGAGCCATGAGCTCTTTCTGTGTTAAAATCCAAGAAATTTTTGTCATTTGTTGCTTTCTTATTACAGTAAGACACATTTTTGAACTTATTATAGAGCAAAAAATAAAATACAAATAACAAATTCACATATATAGTATAAAAAAGTGCAGTCAAATTGAAGTCGGTATTCCGACCATCCGAGTACATTAATGTAGAGTCGGGCCTGGTTCTTGGGCAAATCTTAAAACCCTTATATAACCATTGAGATTTCAATCTCTAGAAAAGATGTTTTATTCAGAGCCCGTTACACAAAACCCTTTACATGTGGAATGGATTCTCGATTGTCACAATGTGCTATGTGGTTACATTTTATTTCATGCACCAAGTGACGTCATCATTCCGAGTGCGGAATAAGGGAACTAAATGGCATGACATTAATAAGCAAATCGCGAGAGTTATGTTGGTTCAGGTAAAGATTATATATATAGTTTAATCAACGTACTTTACAATTTTCCAATTTTATTGTATTATTATTTATAAACATATAATAATAATTGTCAGGCCAGTGTCCCCATGCTTCTCTTGGCTCCTTCCTACTTCCTAATGTTCCACATGTACATGTTTGGGATGGAATCGGATCTAAAGCAATATCTTGTAAACATCCTCATGACTTTGGCCCCTCTTATAAATCCTTATGCTGGCATTTTGATGGTAAAATCATATCGAAAAGCAGTGTGTGGCTGCTCATCAAGTTATCAAGAAGAAGAAGTCTATCCAGAAGAACAAAATACAGAAGAGGCTGTTATTTGAGGTTGCAACAAAGCTAGAAATAAAGATAATTATAAACGTTTTTTTCATAAAGTTCGTGTTGGCTTGTCTCACCATTTCCTTTGAAAACTTGATTTATGGTAAATGCTATTAAAACGAAAAGTATGTCAGCCTTATTTTGAGATCTGTTTGAAAATCCGAACAATTTTTTAATGAAAAAAAGAAACGTATCCGGGGAAGTTTTGTGACTTTTTTTACAATTTTCTTTCTGTAGACATGTTCCATCGTATAAAACGACCCCTATGTTTTTAAAATTTAGGAAATTCCATGAAGTGGCAACGAGAATTCAAAACAAGTGTAATTTTTCCTTATAAAAATTTCTCAAGACAATAAGAGGCCACCCAAGATGCAGCTTAGGATTCATCGGCCTTTGTTTTCGCAATACCCTTCGCCGTTTTATTTTCGTCTTTTTTACGGGCATTCTGTCAATTGCCTCTCTTTTTTGAGACATTGCCAAAACCGAGAGGACGCGAGGCCTTTAGAAATATATAGCAAAAAAAGATCCCACTCTTTAACGAGGTAATTCGGGGAATTTTATTTTGGAATTTTTTAAAAATTGCTTACGACATTTTGCACAACGACTAAAAAGAAAGTAAACTTCGTTGATGCAAGGCCTGTTTTTGCCAATTTTTGGGCAATATAAGATTTGTTGTTCAAACAGAGAATTGGCAATATTATGTATATATAGCCTTGGAATTCCATATCTGTCCCTCTCACAAAAAACATGTGGATTTTACTTGTTTTTTGTGAGAAAAAAAAATTTTTTATTATTTAATTCTTTTAAGATTCCTTATGACCAATTTTTACTTGAATCTACCCGATTCAAGTAAAAATTTTTAAGAAGCCGCAGCTAATATGATATACTGAATGTCAATGGCTTTTATCAAAAATTTTGCCATAGTCTCTTACTTTCGCCGCTTTTTCACAAATCAGCAAAATTTGTTTCTTTTATGCGGACATGTTGCTTTCTTAATTGCCATTGGCGATTTCTGCCGGCTTTTTTGATTGAAGATTTATAGGTAATTTTTTTAAATGTTTTCTCTTTTCAGCTTTTTTCGCAATGAGTGGGATGGAACGGAAAGTCGATGTCGGTTGTTGTGGAGGAACTGTCAAGGTAAAATTCTCTTTTGATTCGTTTAATATTCCTCCCAATATAAAACACGAAATAATTGTCCATTTAGGACGTTGTCACAAGAATTGGAGTCATCGGGATTGTATTCAGTTTGATCTCAATGCTCGCATTGCTCACCGGTGATCCCTCAGCGGGCGGAAATGTGTTCTATTTCATATTCTGCATCATGCTCATGTATGGTGCGAACTCAAACAAACCTGGGTATTTTTGGCCATTCTTGATTTATAATGTAAGTTTTTGGAGTTTTCAAAGTAAATAGGTTGGGTCTGGGAAATTGGATTCGAATTCTTTTTTTTTTTGATCGACTCTCCTCATTTTGATCGCATTTATGACATTTCCGGAGCATAGCGAAAGGCCCTCCTCGCTTCCTTCATAACCCCAGTTGTCAAAAATCGTCTGTATCCGACAAAGTCGTATTTAGCAAACGTTATGGCTCTCAAAAACATTGATCAATTTTACTCAAAATTTCCTTTCAGGCAATCCTAATTGTCCTCAACATCCTCGCTACACTTATGCTAATAGCGGTACTGCTCGCCGTTGCCAATCATAATCATCACGACTCTGAAAGGACTGCGGCGTTTGTATTTTTTGTTACAATAATCATGATCCTAGCGGCTTGTCTCAACATCTTCTTCGAACATGTTATCTATACATGCTATAAAACGGCTACTAGCAACGACAATGAGTTCAACCCTGTATAAAACAACTTTACTTTCCCTTATGTGACGTATGATATATAATATTTTTATTTTTTGTTTGAAATCTCTTTGTTTTACTGCCATTTTCCTATATTCCAATGAATTGCATGATAAGTTATTCAATAAACCACAGTTCAGGTTCAGTGAAAACAAATTCCATCGTATAAAATGCTTTAGCAGAAAACAGGGCGCGACTCGCGCAATTTGTTTACTTGTTTTTTCTAATTTCGAAAATATTGAAACTGCACGAATGCAATTTGAGTGTTTTTGAGGACCGCTTAGTGTTTATAAAAACCTTTTGAGCAGGAGTTGGGTCTTTAGCCCTTTCCCGTTATGGTTTATATTAGACATGAAGAAGAAGGATGTTTTGCGTTTTTCAAGCTTTAATGAATGTTTTAGTTTGAAAAATTTGTGAAATTGGTAGAAAAGGCCAGAGATTAGATGTAATTGCAGTTTACATTATTTCAAAGGAGATAAACAAGTTTCTATTTTGGATTTCACATGTTTGCCAAGTATAATATAAATTTTTGGTAAAAAAACAAGATTCTAAACGCGCAAAAGTCCCAAAGAAAAGGTATTAGATAATATCCAATTATGCCAATGAGTTATAGAAACAATTTTTGATCTTTGGTCATCGTTTTGTAATTGTTTACGTAAATTTTAGAAACAATTCCGAATTTTTTTGAAAGAGATTTAAAAAAGGTTTGCATTTTAGATAGAATTTGCTTTTGAGCAGTCAAATCATATGCGTTCTCTGGGAAACAGGAGTGAAAAATATGAATCATTCAAAGGTAAGTTTAGCCAGGGTTTTTTATAGCTGTTTGTGATACTAGCAAATAATATATAATTTTGCGGTATTGTTACCTTTTACCATTACGTTTTACTATTCACAAGATATTTTATTTATTTTGCGACATTTTTCACCTGGGGATTAGCGGTGTTCCACCTATTTTTGACGATTTTTATATTATCCATGACCTTTCTCTCAAGGATAATGTTTTTTGACGTGTTTTCGGCCTGTTATCGAGCTGATCTTTGAAATATAGGCTTGTTTTAGATTGATATTCCGTTTTCAGTCAGTTTTGAGAATAATATCCCTATCAAAATGAGCGAGGAATATTCGGCGATGGATGTGAATCAAGTGAATGTTGGATGCTGTGGTGGCACTGTCAAGGTATAAGTTGGCCATCTATTGGTGTGATGTGTAATATAAGGCCTTTTGTCACCATTGGGACTATTGTTATAAGATGTATCATTTTTTATGAAGGAAGCATCAATCCTGCCTAAAATAATACAGTTTGTGATACCCAAAATAAGTTTTTTCGTCAAAATTTAGTCTTACGAGCTTACAAGGCTGCACAAAGAATTCAGAAAGTGTTTTGTAATTCTTCGCAATATTTTTGTGTTATCTATGACGTAAACTTCTAAACCCTCAATTTTTAGCAAGTGGTCACTCGAATTGGAATCATTGGATGTATCCTCAGTCTTCTCGCGGTGGTTGAGCTTTTCACTGGAGGCCAATATTCTTCTGGTAACCTGATCTACTTCATCTTTTGTCTTCTTCTCATCTATGGAGCGCATTCGAATCAACCGATGTATTTTTGGCCTTTTATGGTTTATAATGTAAGTTCTTGTACCTCGTAGTAGCTTGGAGTTTTTGATATGATGTTTCTAAAATTTTTGGATAATAAACGAGAGATTAGAAGAGTCCAGAGAAAAAATGCAACGAAAACAATTTGGTTTGAAAAAATGGTATCTCTGAGGTTTATAAGGGCAAAATTGGTTGCTGGGATAAGTTTTGGTTATTTCAGGCTCTTCTGATCATCGCCAACATCCTCGCCACCGTCGCTATCATCGTTTTGTACTTTGCCGCCAAATCCCATCACAAGAAGCATGAGGACGTCGACAATGCTTGGGTTTTGGCCTTGGCCACCGTGATCCTCGTTCTGATCACTTTCTTTAACATCTTCTTCGAACATGTCATCGTCACTTGTTACAAAACGGTCCGCAACAGTGGCAATCTGATGATCAATGTCTAAATGTATTATATTTTTGTCTCACTTATTCTCACTTTTATAATGTCTGCATAATAAATTATTTGTTTTTAAGAAGATGAGGTTGATTTGTCCTTAATGGTGGGTAAACCTTATGAAAATTTAGTTTTTTGGGGCCAAAAAGTTGACCGTGCTTGCGCCTTGCAGGTTTCAAATAGCGGATAACATCCTGAAGTTACAAAAAATTGAGATCGCCTTTGGGTGCTAATAATGTTGTTATTCCTAACTTTTTGTAGAAAAATGTCTAAAAGTGCAAACAATTCGGATGAAGTTTAAGAAGTCATCAATTTTGAGAAACATCAGTCAATGAAACAAAAAAATCTCTCAAACGGATCCGAAATAAACAATGAGTCATCTGAAGGCCACTATATAGCAAGAGGAAATTGTGTTTTTTTCAGAGCTCTTCTTTCAGTAATCACTGATGATAGATTCACGTTATTCTTCTACTTTGAAAATAGTTTATTTTTACTGATTTTGGAGGGCTTGTATACTCAAAATGAAAGTGTATAATGTTGTTTATGACTTACTTACCTAGCACGGCTATCAAATCCTGAAAATCTTCGCTTGCATGTTGCAGTCACAGAAATATTAAACCATCTTTGCCGAGAAGAGAGCACATAAAATCAAGGGACCGGGAGAGAAAAATGTTTTTTGCCCTATCTTTGCCAATTTTACAAGGAAAAAAATTAATTTTTTATGGAAAACTGCCGTCTGCAATAAAAATAAGCCTGAAACTTTCCACTGGCGGAAGAAATGCAAATTTTTCAGAAAAATTGACCCGAAATTCCGTGCTTTTAGCCATGAAAAATCATACTCCAAAAACAATTCTTCCGTCAAACTTTCAAAAAGTAATGCTCGCATGTAAAGAAAGCCCTTCTTCAAACGTGATATGGCTTTTTGACAAGTTTTTACTTTTTTCAACTCAAGTTTTCGATTCCCGGTATTTGCTGTGTGTAATGTAATGCTGTTGCTCCAATTTTTGTTGTTTAGTGTTGCTGCTTCACATTTCTGCAAACTTCTAACTTACTATCTAAGTCTATAAAATTTTCAGTTTATAACAATAGCTGTAACACCGTAAAAATGAGTGAATATTCATCGATGGAGATTAATCGAGTTAGCGTTGGATGCTGCGAGGGATCTGTTAAGGTAGTGATTTTTATTTCATCTCTAATTTCAAGCAGATTTTTGATGCGTTTAAATATTTTATAAATATTTCAATCACTGCCATAATTATAATATTTTGATCCATAAATTTTCAGCAAGTTGTCACTCGCGTCGGCATTACTGGCTGTATCCTAAGTCTCCTTTCTTTTATCCAACTTATTACACATCAAAAATATTCGTCCGGCAATTGGATCTACTTCATCTTTTGCCTCCTTCTCATCTATGGAGCCCACTCCGATAAGCGAGGGTACTTCTGGCCTTTCATGATTTATAATGTAAGTTATGCCATGGATTAGACTTTTTTTTCAATAAAACTTTTTGCATACGTCGACCCCATTAGAATTCGCCCGTTTTGAAATGAAATCAATTTCATTTTTCACTATAATTTAACCGTATTTCAGGGGTTTCTCATCGCTCTCAACATTCTTGCTACCATCGGACTCATTGTCCTTTATTTCTTCGCCAAGAAAGAACATAAACCGCAGACAGATGAAGCACCTCTCTGGGTGCTCATTGTCGCTGCAGTGGCCCTCGTTTTGACTACATTTTTTAATATTTTCTTTGAACATGTTATTGTCCAGTGTTACAAAGCCGTCCGAGACACTAATCGCCCTGCAATGACTGTTTAATTTGTATTTTACTTTGTTTTTGATAATACAATGTTTTTAATAAATATAAATTGTATATAAAAAATTAAATCCTATTGTACAGATCAAAACTAAGTTTATCTTGTCGAAACATCTTGTCGTCAGCCATGCCAAATTTATTCATGACCACTGGGCGAAAACTGGGCTAGCTACACAAGAAAAAGTCGATTGGTTCAGACTTCTGGCCGCTACTCTATGTACTTAAAGTCTGCATGAAAATTTGTACGGGTATAAGCAAATTATTACACGTTAAAAGGTTTGTAAATATTTTCTTCCGCGTTAATTATGACTCACTCTTCTGGAATTGACTAATGTTTCCCATCTTCAACGGCGATTTGCGGTTTGTTAGAAAAAGTTTAACTAAAAACAACCGCCTTTTTCAGAAAAGAACACTAATTCAATTCGGTAAACCCAGTCATAAATCAAGACAGTATTTTGATGCAGTGGCTTGTCTCATCAAATGTTAAAATAGCAAATTTATATAAGATGACGCATCTTATTGTAAATAGTGTTCAAAATGAGTAAAAGTTTTTCGGTGATGGGTGAAACAAGTGTCACTGTGTGTTGCTTTAGCGGTTCTGTTAAGGTAAGTTAGAATTTTTTAAGGACAAGAGTAATTCCGTGCAAAACTTATTTTCCTAACATTCCGTATTAGAAGGTCACGTTAAAGTTCGGTTAACAGTCGGGCGATGCCAAAAAAAAAACTCTCGAAGGCTTGCTGAAGCTTTGCCCCTTGAGATTGCCAATTCATTGACGACATTTTGAAGAAGAAAAAGTTTGGGATTAAGCCCCTTAAACTACAGAGCGGAAAATAAATATGATACGTCTTGCAAACACTTAACTATTTATTAACCCATTTTCAGAATGTTGTCGTCACCGTTGCAGTAATTGGCGGCGTCTTAAGTCTCATTTCAACCCTTTACATGTTTCTAAATCAAAAGTTTTCCCCAATTTACTTAACATATTTTGTTAGTTGCGTCTTTCTCATCTATGGGGCTCGTTCAGATAGACGTATTTTTCTTTGGCCATTCATTGTTTTCAATGTAAGTTTGTTGCTGATTAATGCCGCTAAGGGTAGAGGTTCTCCATTCATCTTCTTAGTTAAATATTTCAGCTGATTCTTTTTTTCATCAACACGGTTGCCACAGGCTTTGTGCTCTCGCTGTTTTGCTATGACAAATACGAAATGCATTATGATCCTCCATGGATTGCGATTGTTATTGTTGTTTACCTGATTCTCTCAGCCATCTTGAACTTGATCCTTGAGTACATTATTGTTGTAAGCTACTGGAAAGTTGCGAGTAAAGATACTGCGGTGGCAGTATAAGTGCTACTACGTATTTGTTTTATTTTTTTTTGTTCTGCAAACTTGATTCCGGGTACATTACATAAACTGACCCTTTTTGTAGAGGTTCGGAAGTGTTTTTTCCGTGGAATCTTTAGGTTGAGTTTGAATTTCTGTTTTTTCACTAAAAGGAAGCCACTTAAATTTTACTAATTATACTGTAAGGAATTTATTTCAACTCTCAGATCAAGAGCAACAACATGAGCGTTTTATGTCTGCTCAATGAAGACCTGCAAAGTTAGGAGAACAGTGGAATACGGAGAAGAGAAAATTTGAGTTTTGGAAACGACTTTTAGTAATCATCACAACCCCTAAAAGGACGGGGGCCTGACGGACAGTGGTGATCCCCTGCACGTTTTTTCCGATTTTTGGCCTTGGATCCGTCAAAGGACCGGCCTGGATACATGTAATAAATTACGATGCGCTTGAAGTTAAAGGCTAAAACACCTAAATATCTTAATCCGCTAAGAATACCGTTGCAAACTTTTGTCCGGGAGTGCACATCCCATTTGTCAATACAGCGATGTCTTATGACACGGTCTGTGAAAAGATGTTTGCTTTCTCGTTAGCAGTAGGTATGAATCATCAAAAACTAATCCCAAGAAAGTTAGTACCGTGTTACCTTTGCTCCAAAATTCTGAACCTTTTGATGAATAAGCAATTGCAAGACAAAAGACGCGAAGAATTCGCCTTTAAAGAATCGGTAATTGAATTTGATAAACTTTTATATCACTTGAGCATTAGTCAGATCTCAGCTGAATCATTTCCACTTACTTGTCTCCTAATTTAACCATGAGCTTGAGCGATGGCTACTCGCAAATGCGAGAGACAAAAGTGGATGTGTGCTATAGCAAAGGATCTGTCAAGGTGGGGTCATATCATTGTAACTTATTTTTAGGATGTCGCAACTAATGTTGGTATGACTGGTTGTATCATCAGTATTCTCTCTCTGATACAACTCCTTACACAAGAATCGTATTGTTCAGGTAGGGACCCCTGTGGAGAATAAAGCGTGTATTGCACAATACTTACTGTAATGTGTACTTGAAACGAATTTAATGAAATTTGCAAACTTTTTTGATTTATATTATCAGAAAGAAAATGATTACAGACATTTGCTCTACTAAAAGTTAAAAAATAGTACAGAAATTGCAATAGACATCCAAACAATTCTGCATAAAACTTACCCATTTGCTCTTCTTTACACTCTGTTTGCACTTACACTTCACAGAGCTTTTTCACTTATCAGGTAATCTGATCTACTTCATCTTCTGCCTACCGCTAATCTATGGAGCTCGGACGGACAAGCGATGTTTCTTTTGGCCCTTTATGATTTACAATGTGAGTTAACAAAGTTCTCAGGCATCTGGCTGATCTATCAAAGCTTTTATATCGGCATCTAACAGTTTTGTAATTTATCAAAAATTGGCTTGACTATATGTGATGCACTGAAAGGCCCACAAAGCTAGCTATCCTACACATCTTAGCTTAAATTTCTAGGCGCTTCTGATCATCATCAACATCATTGCGGTCAACGCACTCATCGCCCTTTATTTTGTGGCTCAGTTCGGCAAATACGACCAAGATGATTCTCCTCTTTGGGCAATGATCGCTATAGCAGTTATCCTTCTTCTGACGATAGTATTCAGCATTATTTTCGAACATGTCATCGTCACTTGCTACAGAGCACTGAGCCGATCAGAAGATGTCGAGTTTAATCCAGAGAGTAATATAAGCCCAAATTTCTTTTCTTGTATTCGTTCGATTCGTATCCTAGCGCGTTAATAAAATAGTATTTTCTACGGTCTTTCGACTTTTGATTGTCATCAGAAAGCTTTTTCTGTTTCGTATAAAATGTCGCCGCAGTTTGCGGAGCCGAGGCGCCACTTGGAAAGTTACGCAGTTTGGTACTCACAATTTTCTTGTGCGACTTCGGACAGCTCCTGTTATTTTGGACTTCGCGAAGAGCAGGTTCCTTCATTTTTTTGTTTCACACGTCGAAACTCCTTTTTGAATCTTTTTTTGAAATATTTTTACAGGGTGGCCAAAAAACATGGATGGGGGAGTCTCGAGTCGAAGTCTGCTGCTGTGGTGGCACCGTGAAGGTATGACCTCTCTGGACGCTCATCTTCTCCTCTTGGTCACCGGTGTGAGTCTTTTCGTCGCCGTCTCCTTCGAACATGTCATGGTCGTTTGCTACAATAAAAAGAAGAGCAACAATTTGCCTCAGTAATTCGTCCGACTTCATTCCTTCTGTTATTGTTGTTGATCGGACGAAAATACAAATATCTTATTTGATATCACGATGACATGGGAAATTCCAGATGGACTCGGATCGCGCCTGGAATTATTAGAGCTTGCAAAGAAATATAAGTTTTGTTATAACTTTTGAGCAAAAAAATCCGGAGGGATTCTGATTGGAGGAAGCTAGGAATACCGCATGTTTCGGAATAATATGTCTTAGAATTCAGCCAAACTGTTTTGAGGGCTGTTTGTAATTTGATGACATTATAATATCATCATATGCTATATAAGGGCTTAGATCCAGAAAGTAAAATTAAACTTCAAGGGGATTCAAAGCACGACTAACAAATTTGAAAGTGTACAGATTACCTTAATGTTTTACTCGTCATTGACCTTTTATTATAATACCTTTCCCCCACCTTTTCTCGATTTCCTCTTTCGAGTTAACGTCCTTTCCAGATGGGTTTGTTTTTTTTCCAAAACAGTCACATTTTTTGATCTGCCTTCCAAGTTTGCTAAAAACAGTTTCCCGTTTGGCGGAAGTTGCTTTGGAATGTTATTAACAAAGTTAGCGGTGAGTTTTAGGTTGCAAAAGGAAGTTTGAAGTCATGGCCGAACCGCAAAAATTGATGGAGAAAACTGAGGTGAAAGTGGGATGCTGGCAAGCTTCAGTCAAGGTGAGTATGACGAATACAATATGACCGTTTGATGATTTAAAGTCGTACTATAAAGTCGAAATTGCAGACTCTACTGATCCGAGTTGCACTGATTGGCTGTTCCATGGGCCTTTTCGCCGTAGTCGACCTTTCACTCCGCGGAGAATTTGCCTCACTCGGTGGGAATGCGGTCTACACCATCTTCTGTCTCCTTCTCATTTATGCAGCTTGCACTGATAACCTTTTGTTATTCTGGCCATTTATCATTTACAATGTAAGTTGGGACGGTAAACTGAACAATTTGATCAAATTGTAGGCCGTTTTAATCCTGATCAATATAATTGCTGCCATGTTTTTCATGGGGATCTTCATGATCGCCAAATTTACTCCGGATGACAAGCACGAAAAGACGGGTGATGAGAAAGTTGAACCCATTGTTTTGTTAATCGTTGTTATTATTTTATTCTCCTTTGCATTTTTGAATGTATTTTTTGAATATGTTGTTGTGAAATGTTACAGGGCCATACGACATGCCATCAATCCAGTGGCATATCCTTAGGAAGTTTGTTGTTATTACAATGAAATCTCAGCATAAGAGAGGCTTTGTTTTACAGATTTATTTTTGTATGGAATAAAATATTATAATTACGGTTCAAAGTCTTTGAATTTCGTAACAAGCGCGTAAATAAAGAAATATTTGTTTTCCACAGCGGTTCGAGAACTTTTTTTACTACACCATTTCTCATCACAGTGTTATGGGCAGTGTAATTTTTCCTTTCTTCTATTATTATTATAGTTTTGGAGTGAAAGAAAGGCAAGGTTTAGTCGTCATGACGATCATGCTGTTTATCTTCGGATTTTTATTGAATTCAATCAATTTTGAAGCACAATTTGTAAAATACGCTTCCATTTTAAGCGTCGCAATAAAAAAATTAATAAAAAATCTACTTTCAATCAAGAAAATAAGAAAATCTAAATTCTTTATTGCCTCTTTAAATACTGACACATACTGTAAAACTTCAAAAATTTAAAAAAAAGAAGACACATTGGATGCAATAATATCAAAACTTTTGGTTGATACAAAAAAAAAAACAAAAATTTTCAAAAAAGACGAAACTTTGATTAAAGTGGGTCGGATGGAATACACTGGAAATTTGAGGTATCTCGATGATATTTCATGGGGTGAAAAAATTTTTTGAAAAACATCGTAATTTTTTAAAAAGTTTTCAGCGATTTACGTTACTGGGCAACTCCTTTTCTCTAAATAGACGCGAAATACAGGCTTATTACACTAGGCTTATTACTGGATCGGGGTTTTTTTTACAAATTTGGCCTACTTATTACAATTTTAATACACTATTCTATACTATCTCCTAAAAAATTTATAAAGCCAAAAATGGAAAGACATAGGGGTATATTACCTTATAATACCTTGGAGATATTGATGGAAATCATAAACTGTATATCACACTTCATTTTTTACTTCTGAGGGTCCAGGGGGCTCAATCGACGTCCAATATTTGTCCGCTGATGGTCCGGGAACCGATGCCAAATAAAACAAATGGATTGATACATTCGTGAGGTCGGTGGAGACACTTCCAACTATTTCTTTCTAAAATTTAGGTAATACATCTAAGAAATCCCAAAAATAAGACGAAAACTAATGTTAAAAACTAAAATTTACCTCGTCCAGCGCAAGTTCACACATTTTTCGTCCACTATCCAACAGAACTTGACCCGAGGCATCCAAAATTATCATTCTGAAAATATAAATTTGAAAAACTTGTACTGCATAGGTAAAATTGGCGAAAATATTCATCAAAAAACATGAAATGGCAGTTATTTATGAAAAGTTAAAAGACGAATACAAATAACTGACCTATAATGAATCCTAGTAAGTTTTCTAACGGATAATTGGAAGAGTCCATGGTCTCTGGAGAAGTTTCTTATCAAGTAGACCGTTCGGAACTGGCATCTCACCACCAAATCTAGTCCAAAGTCGTATCCTGCCCATCTCCAGCACTTCTAAAACGAAACATAACTTTTAGGTATCAAACGCAAAAATTATTAAGAAATGTCACGTCAAGGTAAACACTTTTGCCATTACAGTATCACAATTTGCTTACATTTCCCTCTTCTAGATGTCTTCCCAATCTCCGACAATGGGAGTAAAAGAAATCGTCGGTAACTTCTTCAGAACTGAAAAAAGAAGACCTTATTCATAGACAACATCAAGATCACACCTACACTTCATTTTTGTCTTCATTTACCAACAAAGTATTCCAGAGATCTTTCATCATCGTGTCCAGCATGTCCGCGCCAATTAAATGATCATGTTTTAATTTTTCCATGGTCCTCTTGGAGGTGATCATATGTTGGAAACGGACGTTTTTCAAGAGTAAATGATACTTGTAGAAGTAACGATCGGGCTGGGAATTAAAGTATTTGCTAAGATCTGAGTCGGGGCAGTCTAATTCGTTCTTATTTCGTATGTAGAACCACTGAAACACAAAAAAATTGATTGTAATATAAATTTTGCTAAAACTTTGATAGAATTGGTTTGTAAATGCTCCACAAAACATAAAATTCAAGAATGTTCGTAAGACATAACTCACCCTCCTAATAGCATGATATAAGTCCTTTTCACCTTCACATATACACAAATCTCTCCTGGCGCATACTTCCACCAAAGTGTCATAAGATAACTTTTTTAAAAACGTTGGATCCTGACTGTATTTCCAAAACATCCTCTCTAACAATACCATGGCAGCTTCTCTGGCTGTTTGACATCCATATGCTGAAGCCAGTTCGAGATATTCGAGGACATTGGAACCATTCATGGTCTCTATCATAACATCATCGCAACGCTGGATTACAACAATCTGGAAAAATAATAATAGTATAGAAGACACCTTCATTCATCTAATACCAATAGAGAAACAGTTACTTACCAAATTGATCATCGATGCTGAGGCTAAAACTCCACCTATGTTATCCAGATCAATTTCAATTTCATTTTGGTACAACGATGCAAACACGTTGTCGAGACCTAAAATGAAATGCAACGAATACCGTAAACTTCAATGTAAATCATCCGGTAACATCAAAATCGCAAAATTGCAATGATTCTGACCTACCTAAACCCAAACAAAAATAATCACAAAATCTCACCTGGAATGTTGATCCGTGAATCCAGGACGTCCAGCTCATAGACCCTCTTTTTCTCGGCTCCCCATCGTTCGCTGAACAGCGCGGCAAAGTAATCGCATTGTTCTAAATATAGCTTATGCAAGTGCCAAGACATTCCTAGAGCTCGTATTGTAACATCAGATTTGGCGCCTTCGAGGAAAAGTTTCTGATAAATGTATTTAGGAGTATCCAATTTGGCACGTTTTACCACTGGCTCTGGAGTTTTAAACTCACATTCAGAGCAGTCAGTGGTCAATTTCCGTCGTCGAGCAGTCTGCCGTATTGGAGTTAGCGAGCTGGGCTGAAAATTGATATTTACTATGAGACAGAAAGAACCCGGATCAAAATTCTTTAAATTCTTGTAATTGAAACCAGAGCGTCCAATCTAGTCTTAAAAAATTATTCGCTGTTAGCCTTTTGGAATGGGAATGATGGGTGTTTTTATAGCTAAAATAACAAAGTTTTGAAATTTCAAGGGGAAAATCGGCGAATCATCCACAAAGTTTGTACAAAAAGTCAAAACAGACCTAAGTATATAATAAAGAATGCAAAAATCCTCACCTGAGCTTCTCCACTTTCCTCTAACGCCGACGACGAAGTTGACGGACCTGATATTTCATTTCGTCTAGGCGTTCCCAACGGAAGTATGTTGCTATACGTGTTTCCCATTTGGCTTACGACTATCCCTACCTCTACTTGAACTTCTATTTCATTTACGACTGAAAGAATACGAACATAATGTTGGTCACGAGGTAAGAAGATCAATAAATGCGTGAAGAGCTAATGTAAAAAGCAAGATGGATCCGAGTGTCCGACCAAAACAGATCGCTAATGACCGGAATGATGTTCTTGGAATGCCCCCGATTGCTTTGTTTGAGATTTCGTCGAGAGTGAACGAAACTTTGTCAAAAAACCAGAAATTTTATCAATGCAATCAATGTGTGACATTTCGTCCAGCTCAGTTGCGAAGTGTCAGAAAGTTTTTTTCGATGAAGGAATGATGGAATTGGGCGTCGAGCAACGATGATTCAGAAGGCTGAATTCTGTCAGAAGATTTTCTATTTTTTTTTGCTTGGCCCTCAGGCATTAGGCCTTTTTTATTTTTTATTAAATATTTCGCTTGTTGAATATATTAGTGGGAATGAGGAGAGTGGGGGAAGAAAATGGTAATGAGTCACTTCGGAATGGATCGGCGACGACCTCCAAAATCTTATTTTCGAATATTTCGGGCTTCTTTTTGTAACGAGCGGCTTTGAGTGGAGGAATTTGGTTCCTCAGTGACAAGGATAACATCAGTTATCGATCCGCGCGAATTAGTCTGCTAAAACGAGTTGAGAAGGCGTACAAGGTCTTTTTTTTTTCTTCTTTACAAATATTTTTGTATTCTCGTAAAGTATTTTTCGCTAATTATTAAAATTTTATTTGTTATATCGATTAAAATCATTTACAATCAAGCTTTTTTATTTTAGCAGCTGATATTCCAAGAATGGCCTCCAGAAAGACAGTCTCCCGTCGAGCTCGCCCACAAAGGGCTACATCCAATATCTTTGCGATGTTCGATCAAGCTCAAATCCAAGAATTTAAGGAAGCTTTCAACATGATCGATCAAGATCATGATGGATTCATTAGCAATCAGGATCTTCAGGTGAGTACTGGAGGATTTGATTTGTTTTTAGGCATGTTATAAGTTTTTGAGAATTTTATAAGAATTTATAATTATTTTGGCTGTTTTTTATACTGAGAAGTCGGTGTACATCATATATAATATTATTGTCGTATTTCAGGACATGTTCGCCTCTCTGGGAAAGGAAGTCAATGAAGATTTCATCGAGAAGATGATTGGCGAAGCCTCTGGATCCATTAATTTTACCATGTTTTTGACCTTGTTCGGAGAGAAGTTAACTGGAACAGATCCGGAGGAAGTGATTCGAAATGCTTTTCAATGCTTTGATGAGGATAATAGTGGTATGTTGTCGTTCTCTTATCTTTTTTTGTTTTAGAATAGTCAAGCTGTCTGATGTCGTGTATAAGATAAAAAATTTCAGGGACAATATCAGAAGATCGTTTTCGAGAGTTAATGACAACAATGGGCGATCGTTTCACTGACGAGCAAGTTGATGAGCTCTTCCGTGATGCTCCCATTAAAAACGGTCGCTTTGATTATGTGGAGTTTACCCGGATGCTCAAACACGGAACCAAGGACAAGGACGAGCAGAAGTAGATCCAGATATCGAGTGTTTGCATTGGTTCCGATTTAATACGCCTTATACTTATTATTGCATAAGGTTTTTTACTTGGAGTCAATGTGAAATGTGCAATTATCACTTTCGCTTACTGTAAATTTTCAACTTTTGGGAATCTAAACTAATTTAAGATATTGCTTGAGTTGCCTTACTAAATAAATGGTGATTACAGTTTTCCTGAGACTTATTACAATTTATTATGACTAGAAGATCAGTTTAATTACAATTTTTATTGAGATTTACTGAGTTTTGCTTATTGTGTAGGGTTCTTGGAGATGAAAAAATTGGCAGCGATTGGGGCATCTGAAATGGAGTTTTCTATGTGAAACACATGGATTAGGGACTTACCGAGCTTGTTCTTCTCGATGAATTGTTTCAAGTTGAATTTGGCTCGAGAATTTGGCTTTGGAACCGAGATTCGACGACCTTGATGTTCAAAGAGAACGATCAAGTAGCGATGGTCTCCGGTTCGTGGCTGTGGAGCTGGGGATCCGTAGGGCTGTTGGTGTTGACCTAAGTGTATATAGATTTAGCAAGATTTAAAGTTGTTTTAACCCCATAAATTCAAAATTACTGGGGTTAACGACTACTGTAATATGTTTTTTACCTCCGTTGATGCCCTCTTGAATGTTGCTGGCTGGGATGTTGGCGACGAGCCAATGAAGCCATTCAGCGACTGATGGATTCTTCCTAGAGAGATTGTCAGGGTCTAAAATTGATTTAAAATAAGTTTGAAAACAACTTGTAGACTATAATACATTTAAATCGACCTACCAATCATAACTAAAGAGAATGTGGACTCAGGATCGACATTTAGGGTTACTCTTGGAGCATTCTTCAGATGGTGCATAGCGATTTCTTGTCCTGGAGTTACTTTTATTCCCGCAAATTGCACCTGAAATTTATTATAATACTTTGAAAGGAAGCATGACGACTTTGAGATAAAGAGTCTAAAATACGGAAATGTTTTACGGATAAGTTGATTGAGCACACTCTAAGAAATTTTTAGTTTCACATTTTTTCAATGCATTGCATAATCCATATTACAGTAGGCAAAATTGATGACTTACGTTTAGAAGCTGTTGTGGAGCAACAGGCAAGGGGTTGGGAATCAGCTCAGCGGCTTGGAGGGCGGCAGCAATATCTCCCATCACTTCTAAAAAACGACATAACCTTTGTTTTCAATATCAAAAAATTCTGATAGCGATTCGTGTTTTACAAAAAAATTTTTTAAGAAAATTATTACATAAAGAAGACTTTATCCCAGAGATCTTTCTAGTCGAACTGAAGATATCTCGAATTCCGGGCCAGTTTAAAAACGAACATCTGGAGGAAACATTCGGATTGCGTCAAACGTTTGAACGGAAATCCAATAAAACGGAATTGCAGATCTTTACAATTCAACAATTCTCTGCGAAACATGTGTCAAATTACAGTAGGAAACACAATTCAAAACTTGGATTCGGTTATGAGATAAGGTAATAATATGATTTTGAGAAAATTTAGGTGCAACCTTTGAAATGTCACTTGTTAAAAAAAGGGTTTTCAGTAGGTCAAAGGCTGGGTTTAGCAAGTTTTTTTAGGTTGAGGGGGTGAGAGATTGAGGATGAATGGAGATGATTTTAAAGAAATCATCAAAAATTTTCAAAGTTACCCTTTCCCTATCCAATTATCCCCCTTTCCCACAAATTTGATTCCCTCATAAAATCCTCAAGAACAAACAAAAAACTCCTTCCGGAACAAGTGGATGTTGTTGTTTACCCTCACCTTTATTTCGACCCGTAAACCTTTTCTCTAAAACATTTGTCAACCATCTTGTCGAGGCCAGCTGTTTTGGATCCGTCGCCCCCTCAAGGCCTAAATTCAAAATGATAAAATTGGAGCAAAACTGGGTGGACGGCGGATTTGAGGGGGGATTTTCAGACATAAAAAAGTGAATAAAATTGATGGACAAGGTAATTTGTCAGCAATTTTTGGGAAGATTAGGAAGTGCAAGGCTTTAAATTAAATATTTATGTTGTATAAAACAAAAATAAATTGTTCATTACAACACTGAGCATGTGAGATAGGGGCCTAATGAGCTTGTTCTTACCGTCTTAAGTTGAGTTTGGCCCGCTGGCTTTGAAACCCACATCTCCAACAAACTTGAAGTTCAAAGAGAAAAATTAAGCAAGGGTGCTCCCCGATATTTATTTAAAAATTGTGAGAGCACTGCGAGATCAAAAGTCACATAACATTGTTGACGTATAGCTTTAGAATTATTCCATATCATAATAGGCCATAACTTTATAGCCCTTGACGCCTGCTACAATATAGTTTTTCGTTTTAAAACTTTAATCATCTTTGTTTAATCTCAATTTATATCTGAAAGGCGTAAAATTAAGTATATTTAATCATTTTTCAAAAAAGTAATTGAATGACTTGTTCAACCTTTGTTGTAAAAGAACTTTTGAAATACTACAATTTTAGCAAAAAATACAAAAGTTCATAAAAAATTTTCATCTGCTGCGTAAATAGTCAAAATCAAAAAACATTATTTATGTAATAGAAACGGATTGTTTGCGCAGATGCCTTCCGATGTGATCGATTTGGCCGGATATAAGTTGGCCCGGATTGCGGAATGAATATTTGTGATTTGAAAATGAGAAATTTTGTCGTCTTCTCTCTGTTCTTTCTGGTGGCTACTGTAGCATGGATTGAGGCGAAGAGCACTACCCTTAGCGCCAAGCAAGAGGAGGAAAAGGAGGATAAGGTGGAAGGTGAGTTCATAGGGATACGGTAGAAACTTCTTGAAGTCCCGGTTGACGTTTGTACAATTTGTGTCTTGGCCACGTGACAACTTCTGAAAATTTTAGCATGCGCTTCAGAGGCGCGGATATTTCACTGCCTTTATAAGCGAGAGAACTTAAAAGACGAAGATATTCGATCTGGCGAAAAACTCTTGGAAACCTGAGCGTTGTATCTCAAAGACTTCATCTTTTGGCTAAAAAAGAGCCCCAGAATCCTGTTCTACCTCATACTATAGACAACTTTAGTATTAATTTGTGCAAAATTTCACCAAAATATAAGTGTCGTACTTTGAGAACATTCCTTCTCTGATGTTCAGCAGTTCTCTGCCGTCATAA
The DNA here is from genome assembly GCA_025436335.1 of Bursaphelenchus mucronatus. Taxonomy (NCBI): domain Eukaryota; kingdom Metazoa; phylum Nematoda; class Chromadorea; order Rhabditida; family Aphelenchoididae; genus Bursaphelenchus; species Bursaphelenchus mucronatus. Next base: position 8,216,206 of record CM046356.1, read on the forward strand.
AAAAGAAACCCTTTTTTCTAACATTCTTTGGTTCTCAAGCCCCTTATTTACACGTAAGCGTTCTCAACACATACCAATCCATCAGTTCAGCGAAAACAAAGTTCTCTAATCGCCCTAAAAATACTTCTTTTGTGGTTTATCGAACTGCCGTAAACACAAAAAATGTTTGTCTTTTAATCTTTTAACTTTATATTGCATAATAATTTCAGAGATAATCGAAAAACTCAAACAATTGAAATCCAAGGACGGCGAAGAATTGAAGGACTTGGATTCGCCTGCTAAAAGCGAAGATGTCAAGAAATTGATCGACCAATTGCAAGAAAAGTTCCCAGATCTTAAGGAAACTTTGGAAAAGTTGTCCAACAATGTGGAAAAGTACGATCAGCAGATCAAGGACTTGAAGAAGGAGGTCCAAGAACAAATCAAGAAACTCCAAAGCGAATTGTTAGAGGATGATGACTAAAGCATAACTAACAATAAATTATTTTAAATTCAAAAAGAAATACACCCGACCTCACAATTGTGACTTATATGTATTAGCAATGGATTTTTTAGCAATTCTCTGCATAAAAGTAGGGGAACCTTTGAATCACACGTTTCGATGCGGGCGAAAAAATTGGCCCCGAGTGAGAACACGGCACTGTGCAAGCCTCTGTCTTTTTGTTTGCCGTTCAAAACCTCTAAGGTCCATTGCACGGTGCGAGACTTTGCAAAGCCCTTTCCGCCATTGGGAGATTCCCATGCACTGTGCAGTTTATGGAGAAACGAGCAACAAAAAACAAATGAATTTCAAGGATCACTGAAGTCTGAATTTCAACATTAGAAAATCAAACTCAAACACCAAATTTTTAGTATTTCAATTTTTTATTTGTAATGTACAAGTATACAATTGTTGAGATCAAAGTACCCGTATACCTTTCATCGTATAAAATGTCTATCCGCGACCACAGTTGATGCTGCCGCAGAGTAAATATAGTCCGCCGACTCCATTACCAGTATAATAATTGCCATTTCCATTAGCATACGGGGCATAAGCGCCGCCACCGAATAATGGGAAGAATTGTTGAGCTGATGACATAACAATCATCAAGGTCAGGAGGACGAGGATCATTAATTTGTTTGACATTTTGGGTGGATTTGGAAGCTAATTGCCTTAGAAAGTTTTGAAGCAAAGGTTGAAGAAAGTCGAAGTCGTTACAGAGAAGTTGTAGCGAGTTAAAGTAGAGTTCTAGATTAGATGTCTAGTACAATATAAAATTAGCCGATGATTTGAACTTTACTGTCAATGCAAAGTTACTTAGAGTACAAAAGAACTTAGATGAGTTGTATAATGCGTTGAAGCGATGGTTCAAACGTTCTCACCGACTCTTTTATTCAAACTTTCCGATCCCACCCCCAGCCAAGATTTTACGGCCCATAACAACTCTCCGCGCTTACAATACTGCCTAAGGTTTACATCGTCGGTCAAAAAAGATTTTGTTGTAAAGTAACCGCCTTCATGAAAAGTCACAAGGAAATAATGAGAGTGTAAAAAACACGAAAAAAGTATTACAATAGGGAAAGTACGTCAACAAACAGAATAATTATATAATGATTCAGAGGACGTTTAAAAGTAAGAGCAGTGTGTTTGATAGTAAGAGGGTGGTTAGTCAGCGGAAACACTGTAACATTTTTTGTGTAAAATTGCGTCTTTTATTAGTCAGAGTGATGGAAACGTGTGAGTAAAGGAGTCATTGGATTTGGAATGGAAAAACAAGACGAACTCGATTTCTATTCGGTTTTTGTGGGAGGAGAGTGGAGCTTACTAGATTTCAAGAGCCAGCATTGCTTTGAGAGGTCAGTTTGTCAACTACTAGCAAAGAATTTTTGTCGATTACTACTTAAGGAAGCGTTTTGTTAGCTCTAATTTACTTTGTTCGTTTTCATTTGTTCGATTTATGGTTAGAAGTTCTTTTGTACCAGGAACTGCTGTAATAGCGGGCTTTCGAAGAAATCTTTCTGTTGAAAACTTACTTTAGGTTGAAGGTCCAATATATCATCAATCTTATTGTGACTGAAGAAATAAGCCATAAATTTTAAAACTTTTTTCGAGGTTTGTATTGACCAGTTTAATATGCGAGTCATCCGTTTTATCGGAACTGAGGAACATCTCAGAAAGACTTCTACGGAACTCATCTATTGGGAGCTAAAAATTATTTGTTGTTCAAGGGGTTTTTGTTTTGAGGTTTACTTAGAACACAAGAGCTTTTGGTGCAACGTTCAAGTCAGACTTCATTCGAATTATGTCCATACATGCTGCATTTCAATTCCTGAGAATATTAACTCGCGTTTAGTGGGGCTGCCGAGATATTTCCGAAGTCTTCAATTTGCATCATAAACTAAACTTTTGACAAAAAAGATTTTCCAATAAAAAAAAATTCTCCCATCCTCGCAATTTTGTCAAGAGACACCAATCACCTCACTTGTTCTCTCTGTATGTGACGATTGTGATTAAAGAGTGTAACAATCTAAAACAAACCGAAACCAGAGCCCGGTTCGAGTGTTCTCGCGACGTTTTGAGAGAAAAGACCGCGAATATTGGATGAATATGGTCGTACAGGAGTGGCAAATAGAGTGACGTGAGAGAAATTGGTGTGGGTGACGTTGCAAGGCAAAAACATTACTTTTTGATACAAAATTTTGAGCTGCGGAAGAATCAGTTTTTTATAAGCGAAAGATTGATTAAATACGGTATGTTTTATTTCCAAAATATTGACATAGGATAGATAGAAATAGACTTTACTGCAATTTATTACAGAACTACGAGTTGTGCACAACTCATAGTTTAGAACTCATTTGGATTCCTTCTAAAGCGACCGATTCAGTAAAATCAAAATTTCAAATTGAGATTCCAAGAATTATTTTTCTTATTCCCGCGGAGAAATCACCACGGTACGCCGCTCGAATAGTCGACTGGTTAGAGATCTCGGAATCCTCGCCAACCCCGAGAGGGTTCGAATCCGCGCACGGTCAGACTGGATTCGTGGTGGATTCGGTGCGAACAAAGATCAATGATAAACCAGGGCAACCTTTGGTCGAAGCCAAGGTGAGCGAGAGAAGCTAGCCAAAAAAGGGTCTCCCTTCTGGAAATTACAAAAGGCCTTGTGTAATTACAGTTTTGCATTCCTTGAGAAAAGAAAATTATGTTCTTTTTAAACATTTTTTCGTTTTTTAACACTAGAAAAGTTTTTTAATGGAAGATATTATTGTTGACCATAAATCTACTCTCTACCAATTAGTTCTTTGATGCCTAAACGGAAATCTTCTCGAATCAACCATCTTCAACTTTAAACCCCTCAGTATTTGTTGTTTTCGTCAACGGTTTAAACAGTTGACCCTAGTCTCTTGTTACCCGAAATAAACACGGGAATGCCTTTCCTGACGAAAATAGGTACTGTACTCCAAAAAAGGGCAATTGTAATATAAAAATTTTAAGGCTTCAGATTCCGATAAAAATTGTCAAAGTTTCAGAAAAGAAAAAAGAAAATAATAAAAATATATTAATGCAAATTTGGTATGAAATATAACAAAAATAACATCAAAATCAAGAAGATACCTACAAATCAAGTTTTCTAGACATTTGAACCGTTACAGTTTTTTTCTTTCTAAACAGCCTTTGATGATAACATTACTTTAACGAATCTTTTTTTAACCAGAAACAGTATTGTGTTGAAAAATAGGTGCAACTGTTTGAATATCCATAAGATGTAATGTCAAAAGTTTATGATAAACAAAAATAGTCTCCAAGAGTTTTTACTGCTCTAGATTAATTATCCTTTGAGGAACAGGAGCCGATGGAAACCTGCAATTACCGACGAAAGCTTGTAAGGCTATGATACGAATAAATAGTTACTCGCCAGAATAATCGTTGCGTATGAGATAAATCCAATTATGATGTTACCCAAGGCCGTCGTTGTCGTTGTATTGAAATTCCTATTAAAATACGTCATGCGCCATTTTCAAAGCAGAATTTTTTACTGCATTTTCCTTTCCGGCTTCAAAAGGTTGTCGTATAAAACTTTTTTTTTATAATAAATTCTTTTACTTTGGTTCTTAAATTGTCTCATTTTTGTTAAACCGCAACCTCACAATTCTAGACAACCTTTAACTCCATACATAAATTCTATTTGCCCTTTGACCACTTACCTGTTGACAGTCTAGCCATTTGGTTTCATGAATCCTTCTATTATTACAACGCTTTTCCTTTGATCACATGAGAGTAATCAAACTGTTGATTGTTGTGCCTTAAGGCGGAGTTTTTCATTGTATAAAAAGAGAAAAGGTTTGGACATTATCATCAACTCAAAGGTCACTTACAACTACTGTTTCAAGTATTATACTAAACTAAGAAATGATTGCCAAGCTCCTTGTTGTCATGCTTCTTGTCATCTTGGTCACCATGACTTCGGCGCAAAACTTTATGCCACTCTTTGGCAGCTACGGCGGCGGTAATGTCTACTCCGGAAATGGAGCCAGCGGATTGTATCTGTTGTGCGGAAGTGTCAACTGTGGAAGAGGATAAATTTTGCAACAAATTCAAGAGTCCCATGCAATGATCTCAACGAAACCGATCAACAATCTCTGTACAAAATGAACTGAACTTTATTGCGAATAACTGTCAATTTTGATTCTTGTTAAACAAGACGTAATGAATAATAAATACTGTGATTGCTACTCATCTTTGGCCATTTGTATTTACAACGTCTATGGCTCTTCGCAGGTGAAATACCTAGCTTTCGAGTTTCCCCAAAACCGTAAAAAACCCGAAATAAAATTCCATAGATCAAAAGTCATTTTACAAGAAATAACTGTTGGCACCTTAAAAATCCTAAACTCAGAGCCATTAAAACCATTGCTAAAGTTTGTCTAAGAGTGCAATGCAATTAAAGTGTAATATGCGGTTCCCAAGTGATCATGAGAACCCCACGTTCTTACCATTCCCCGATTCCTTTCGACTAAAAAGGTCTTGATAAAAATAGCGTCTTTCCGTTGGTTGTGTTACACCAATTCGTTTTGAGTGTAACACGATCATTCTTATTGTTTACCATGGAATGAACATCCAAAATTCAAATGTAATATTAAAGCGGACAAGGGTTATTACAGAGTTCGTCTGGAGACCAGTTGACGTGATTTTATAACAGCGGCCTAACGTCTGATAAGCGAATCCAAAACAATAAAATTAAAACATTTGAACAGAGATCTAGTTTACATTACCAGCTAGACAATATTCCAGAAAGTTTAGTAAACCCGAAACCATATTTTTTTACGTATGTTTTAAATTGACTCATCTGGCAACGTAACAGTATATCGTTAGATCCGGCGGTGGATCGCGGAGAGCGCAGAGAGTTGGCAGAAGATTTTAGTATCTACTGGGTACATGAAGCTTAGGTGTAAGCACATTTTCAGGAAATTACAGCTGATGTTGTAACATACTATTGAAAGATGTGGGATCAACAATATTTGATCCCTCACCTGAGCTCAAATTCTCTTTCCATTAACCGAAAATAACCTTCGAAAGGCGCTAACAAACAACGATCCCTCGTTGGTCCCACTGTAACAAATATGTAAGTATCAACAGTTGATGAATGCCCTCTCCCACGCCGACCCATCCCTTCCCAGAAGGTGTTTGTTGTACTTGTGACGTCGTCGTCTTGAAACCTTCGCATCGTTTCAGTCCCTTCTGTTTCGCTTACGTAGCGGAATCAATTTTTCCCGTTCTCAGGCCCGATTTCAGCGTCTTTCTCGTCTTTATGGTCGCACGAAGACGGATCGTTATTGTAGCGGGTGGAGATTGATGGTCTACAAAAAAGGTGGTGCCAACGGTGCTTGAAGATCACGGGGGTTAGCGCAGGAACTCAGGGTTCACGGCGAACATGTCAACGTGTATTTTGGGCATATGACGTGAAGGTCAAGAAATGCACATGGAGATTGTAAACATTACATTGTAAGGGTGACAAGAGTAAAAAAGAAGCGTTTTTGGGCCGGGCTTTTGAATTTTCTTGCAATGTATAAAGATTGTCGAAATGATAACCGAAAATTGTTCCAAATGCCAAAAAAAATATTTTTTTATAACTCATGTTGCAAACAACAATGAAAAGGACTTTATAAAGTGATCTAAGGGCAATAAAACTGGATATCAAAGCAAATTAAACTGGCCACTTCAGCATGGAGATACCCAGTTCGCAAGATGCACATGAGTGATCATTTCTCCATAAACATATTGCAGTAAACATGACAAGTGTGGTCATGTAGCTTCAAGTTTGGTTTTAACGCTTTCTCAAGTACATTAATTTTGTTTGTTTTTCAGTATCAACGTTTTAAAAGTCATCAAATCGCAGTATAAGGGTAATACTAAAAGCTCAATGTTTATGTTACCTTTTGCGTGTTTGGCTTATCCTGATCTCACCACAAATATCGAAGTTTCTTGCCAACGCTTTGCGGGCAGCTGATGCATTCTAAAGTATTTGAAAAGCACAAAAATTCTCAACTAGGTGTTTACTCATTCGAATCCAATTTAATGTAAATTTTTATATAATCCATCCCCCGCATCGAACACCTTCTCCTGGCAAGTTTTTTCCGCCGACATGAAAACCTTACCGTAATCGTTTGCAAAGACATTGCCAACTTTCTCCAAGAAACAGTTGAAATACTCAAAATAAACTTTTATGCCAAAGAATCATGAGACCTTATGTTTTGTTGACCTGGCTACCGTATCTTCAATGCGCGCCTTTGTGGTTCGTTCTTTAAACGATTCCCTTTGTTACACTTTAAGCCCTGTAGAAGGTGTAGAAAAAAGGAATTATTCTGCGATAATCAAGGTTACTTTTTTGGATCCCGGAGGAGGAGACAAAATTCGCATATAAAAGAAGATGGTTCAAAATTCCCAGACAAGCTTTTCAACAACTCAAAGTCCAAGTCGTCTATTACTAATCGCATTCTCCTACTGAACGCAATGGCCTCCAAAATGATTGTAATTGTACTCCTGATGCTATTGGCAGTACTGTCATCGGCTCAACAATTCATGCCTGTATGGGGAGCCAATGGATTCGGCAATTACTTGCTGGCCGGCAATCAAGCTGATGGAATGTATTTGCTCTGCGGCAGTGTCAACTGTGGCCGTGGATAGACATCTTTTACGAAGAAATGCACATAGATTATAACGGGTTATACGATCTCAATGTAACTACACCGACAGTACAACATGTAAATAAATATTGATTGTTATTAAATGTTAACAATAAATTGAAAATAAAAAGAATGGAGTTTGTTGCTTAGAAATGAGTTCTCAAGAAGAGGCACATATACAACAAAGTTTTCAGAAAAGAATCCGATAAAGCAAATTTGGACATAGTTTAATGAAACTTGGCGTCAATCTAGAGCAAACTTTTCTAACAATTAGCTCGTGTTTAGCGGAAGTGATCAATATTTCTATTATTAGTTGACAGTTTAACGTAAAATATGAGGCGGAATCAAAAATTCGCACAAAAAAATGATTTTTTTGTTTCCTTCGTCGGTAAAACTGAAATTTTTCAGGAATAAACTAAAGATAAATGTGTGAAATCTTGACCAACCAAGATTAAACATCTTGGTTGCAAGAGCACAAGCTAGAAAGCTAGCATTTAACTTATTGTTTAGAAAGATTTATCAAAATTTGCACCAAATTTCATCAAAATCTGAGCGTCGCACTTCCCTTGGAAGTCATCCATTATAGTAGGAATGGAGACCTCCAAAAATAAGGGATCGGATTGGTCCACAACCCAAACGCGCGGACAAAGTGGATGAAATCAAAGGAATAAGATAATAGTTTATTTAATTCGCAAAATATCAAATACAAATGACATGAACAATGTGTTTGCTATTAATTTGATTCAAAAGGCCAGATAAGTTTTCGTCGCTGCAGAAAACTATTGTAGGCGACTTAGACTGGGTTGACAAGGCGAAAAATACACAAAGACAGATGAAGACTGATGGTAAAACCTCTAGAATAAGTTCAAATTGTACAATCGGACCTTGTAATTGCTGGTCAGACCTAAAGGAAGTTGTGAAAGGGGAAATGGGGATGGATAAAACAATATTAGGATGGAAAGTAGCCGAGGGACGGGAAGATACCACAGTTCACAAAGGGGAACGATTTAAACCTCAATGGTAACACAAATTTTTGATTTTCTTCAATCTCAACTGTAGCCAAAATATGTAAAGTTAAATAAAAAAAGTCAACAGCGTAATTTATCGCTCAAACCTTCTCACTTCCCAATAACTACCCCCTTCCTGGTTAGACAACACGATTTTATTTACCCGGAAGCTTTTAGAAAATTACAGAACGACTTATAATCGAGGTTTTACATTGGGGGGTCTAGTCCAGATATTGACTCAGCCAGCGGAAGCCTTCACCGTAGCCTTGACGACGCAGAACTGAGCACATGAACACCTCCATGGGTCGACTGACGAGTTCGGAGCGGGGGATCTGTTGTTTGCCAGTGGTTTGTTGACTGATGCCCAGATAATGTTTGAGATGCTCCTCCGAGAAAGCGTTGGGTTTGTCAATTTTGTTACCGAGGATGAGGACTGGGGCCGAGGCGACTTGTTCATCTTGCAGAAGAGAGAGAAGCTCTTCGCGAGACTCATTGATACGTTCGCCGTCAGCAGCGTCTACCAAAAAGACGATCGCATCCACGGCCGGGAAATAATCTTTCCATACTCGTCGTGCTGCAAGTAAATATTGATAACATTCACTATTACAATATCAAATTTTCAATTGTTAGTGACATCAAAATCAAAGCATAAACACGAAACCTAGAGACAACAATAACCTTAAATCCTTACCCTGTTGATGGCCTCCTAAATCGAATGTGGTGAACTTTATCCCTCCCAGACTCAGCTCTTCTGATGTGGGATGCATGGTGGGGACGTGTTGAGCAATTCTGTCATCTTTCAACATGTGCAGTAAGGTCGTTTTACCAGCGTTGTCCAGCCCGAGGAAGACCAGCTTTCCGGATTTTTTCGTTAGACCTGGAACCAGATTCGACATTATAACAAGCCATGGAGACAATAAACAACTACAACTTCGCTAGAATTACGGTTGACAGTGGCTATCCATTTTGAAGCGGACTGCTATAGCAAAGCCATCCTTAGTTTATTTCAATTAAAATCCTATTTTCGATCGATCACATCGACATCTCATGGGCAATCAAACCAATCCCTAATAACCCCGGAAAACATTTAAAATCGTGTAAACCGACAGTATCAAACGCTTCAAAAAAGACTAAACCATCTCACACCGCAATATAAAAACACCCATCTTAACCTTCATTTACTACCTAAAATCAGAAAAAAATAAATGAAAACAGCTTACCCAAGTAGTTCAGAATATCAGAGAACCAACTCAGAATCCAGGACATGATTTGGCTTTTCTGTTCGGCACCGTTTCAGCTGTTTTTATGATTTTTGTGGGATTTCCGTCTCTCCGAAACGGGCCGAAAAAGCGGCGATAAACCTGCAAAAAGTAATCTAAAATAAAAAGGTCTTAAGAAATTTAGCGCCAATCTCATAAACACGCAAGGGAAAGCCGTATAGTACACCCCCAAAATTCTCGAAAATTATATTACACATGAAATTTCCAATAGCAAAAGATATTTATAACATAAATTTTCGAGTTTGTCGATAAACAAGAAAATCAATAAAAAAATACAACGAAAAAACCTGATAACAGAGTATCAAATCACAAAACACATCAAAAAAGACCTCTTCGTCTGATGCCCTCAGGCTGAAGAAACAATCCCATGATTGGGGAATGGGGTGACACGGCGTGCAAAAAATGTAATGACACGGAAAATCGATCTCGATTGAGGTCTTAGAGCATGTTCCCTATAAGGTTGATTTTAGTTCGGCAGAACAGAAAAGCCTTTTAAAATTGAAGCATCAAGTGTAACATAGATCAAAGCAGAAAACACCTTGGGAACGTGATACGCAGATCACAAATTTGTGTAAAAGTACCGATAATCCTATAAATTCGGCCGGTCTTTACAGTGAATATCCATAATAAGCTAAAAACTCGAAAAAGCCTGTGGAACCTGACAAAAGAAAAATAATTCTAACTCAGACCATTTAGTTACCGCCTGACTAATGTACCAAGCCCCTAGCACTCACAAAACGTTTTTTTCTCGGTCCGAAAAACACCGCAACGTCTGTCAAAACGGAAGGAAAGACTTTTGCCGAGAGAAATCAGCTGATCAAAACCCAAACCACATGACCTACCACCTAAATACACACCACTATAGGTACTAGAAGAGCCTAAGTACATAGCTGATTCATCAAACAGCCAGACCCTTCTTACCTTATAAAAGATATACACATTATAAATTGTTTTAAAAAACTTCAAAATATTCCAATACATCAAAAGTCAGCCCGATTTTGTCAAGGACTGGATTCTAACCTTCTCCGGATGCTCGGAATCAGGTTCCAGACGAAAACCGCTCGCAAAATCAAAAAAAAGCGGCGAAATCCGAAAAAAAAGCTATGCGCTCTCGCCTCCACGTGGAAGTCTCACTGGATGGCGTTGTCTTTTTGAGGAGAAAGAAAGGGGAATGGTCACTAAATTGGACATACGACCAAGAGAGGAGGCTTTTTTCGAAGGGGTTCTAATTACCGCCCATGGTATTAGTTTAGCTTCGAGAAGAAACATCTAAAGAAAAAATCGATATTCCCGGAGAAAGTGAGGTCCAGATATTGCCATAATATCTCTCAACGCACTATCAAAGCGACTTTCCCTGTTAAAGGCAACACAAGTTAGCCGTTGAAGTCTGATGCAATTACCCCAGGAATGCAGACAGATCATTCGAGAGATGAAAGCGAAAATCGGACCGCGAAAAGAAAGGAATGAAGCGCTTGAATCCGTCGTCGCTTGTTTCAACAAAGGCCACTATAAACCAATAGAATCGGAAGCATAGAACAATAAAGTATGTGTCTTTCTATAAATTATGTGGGTTTCTCTACCTTATTCTTGTTTTTAAATATAAACCTAAAACAAGGTGAAAATAGAAAAAACTCAATAACTACCCACGGGAAAGAAAAATGAATAGCAAGCATTATATAGAACGTTGAATACGCCCTGTACTTAAACTAAAGGCGTATCAATTCAAAAAAAAAATGCAAATCCGTCAAGGACAACTATGAACAATAACTAAAGTAAGGTTTTAGTAGGCAGTTCCTTCTCAAAAAGATTTATTCTGCGTTGACGTCAACAGAGGCCGCTAATCTACTCCTACGTTCGGAAAGTATTTTGTATTTGGCGTAAAACCTCGAGAAAAAAGGAAAAAATCTTGATGGATAACATAAAAAGACCCTAAAATTGCGCTCAATAATGACAGAGAGAATCCTACAAGCTTTGGAAATCCTCACCCCTCCATACGCTAACATTACGAACCACAATCTCCCACAAAACCCGCAAAATTCCGACAAGTTTCGTTCAAAAACCCGACCGAACATTCGTGAAAAAAGTCCGCACCTGCGAGAGTGAAGGCGAGAGTGCACCGCACAGTGCACTCGAGAGTTTCTCCGCTTTGCAGAAGTCCGGAGGGCTTTTTCGTTTTCGCCCAGACGAACCGGCCGCGTGGCGAGCATTAGCTCACTCTCTTCCTCCACTAGAACACGTCAAATAAAAGAAGGCGCGAATTTGAAAAGCAATTTTATTTGCCATTTTATACGACGAAACTTGTCTGCGGGATATTTTATACGATGAAAGCTGTACAAATAAATATTTTCTCTGGAGAAATCGATGTCCGGATGGTGGAGGTGTATTTGTAGGCCGTTTTCATGATTATTTGTGAATAAAACTTAGTAGATTTGTAGCTTTTAAATATTATACTATTCTAATCAAAATGGTGTCGTCGATAGGAGATATTTTGAAGGCCAACTTCACTGGGCAGGTAAGTTGACGTCTATGTGTTTGTGCCTCCTATTCCGCATTCTATGCAATCGAAAACAATTATCATTGTTTTTCTAGATCATTGGACGGCTATTTACCTTTCTAATTAACATGTACTTTATTCGAACGGTTAGTGGCGAAGTTCTTGGATTAATTAATGTCCGGTGAGTTATTTAGTTCTTTTTGCTTTGAATTAAGATACAGATTGAACCTACTCTACATGACGATCAATTTTCTCGTCTCTGAGCCTCTTCGGAAGACATGTTTGAGTGCCGATTTGACAGTGAAGGATTCGATGGTCTATGCATGGATAAGGTAAGGTCATTTCTTGTCTAAAGAAGGCCCCTTTAAAGTTTTACGGTCACTAGGGAAACAAGAATGATCTAACAGATACTTTGCAATCAATTTTAGAGATTACTTTTAGCCCGATCTTAGCGATTCCGATCGCCTTACTTCTGTCGTTCGTTTGGACCCTATTACCTACAATGTCAGCTGTCTCCGAGGCTGATTATACTATCCTGGTCGGATGCTTTTGTATGGCCTCACTTATGGAAAGTCTGGCCGAGCCTCTGGCTATTTTAGCAATAAAAAACGGGCAAAACAATCTGTTCGCTTTCTCCCAATCATTTTTGCTCATTTCCAATAAGTTTGTGGCCTTATTTTTGATTCTTGCGGGTGTATCTTCAACAACCGCACTGTGTTGTGGACAGGTAAGGAGTTATTGTGGTATGCCGTTTACATTAAAGATTAAATTATTTTTGACTGAAGTAGAATTTCTGTTATGTGTAATGTCTAAGATAAGATGTTTAATGGGATTTTCGTTCACTCTAAGAACGAATGATTGTCTCAAAACTGTACTTACGATATTTTCAGCTGTTTGGATCTCTTATTTACACATTGCTCCTCTACTTCTCGTTCATCCGTGCCTATTTCCGCAAAGAATTGGACTTTTGGCCATTTATGCAGATGGTGCCAAAATACGAGCTAAAGTATCTCAAATTACTGGGTACTCTGTTACTCCATTCAGCACAGAAGCAAGTTCTCACTGATGGATCGACTTATGTGATGACTTTCACCAAACAATTGAGCTTAAGCGAGCAAGGTAGGTACTACCTAGTATAATATAAAATAACGCCAAATTCATATATTTTACCCGTAATGTTTTAGGGGCATACGATGCGATTGAGCGTCTGGGATCATTGGTTGTAAGGATTGTCCTCAGGCCGTTGGAAGAGAGTTGCGCTGTTTATTTTTCATCACGGTTGGAGAGAAGTCAAGCTGTTTCTGTTCCCAGGCCGTTAATTGAATTCTTCCAAGCATTGTTGCGGAATATTTTCACACTTGGCATGGTGGTGTGCGTGTTTGCAATCCCGTATTCATCGATTGCAGTTCAGATTTATGGAGGTATTTGATAGATAATACGATTTGTATACGAATGCAGTTTAACCTATCTTTACATCGTATTATTTTGTATTCTTGCAGGTGAACTCCTTAAACAGAACCGTGGAGCCTTCATCCTCACCTTATACGCCTTTTATCTCTTATCCATGGCCATGAACGGTCTCCTTGAATGCTTCGCCTTTGCTGCAATGTCATCGGAAGGCATCTTAAAACACACAAAGTTCTTGTTTATATCCTCCTTGATCCATTTGTCCCTCAACATTGGCCTAATGCATTCTATTGGAGCTCCAGGATTTGTGATTGCGAATATTGCCAATTCCCTTTTGAGAGCCGGTTATAATTGGCTTTATATCGCGCAGCTGCGTGGAGTGAACAGCGATATATTTAGTATCTGGAAAGTAATTCCTGACTGGAATGTATTTACTCAGATGTTTATGAGTTTAGTTGTGACAACGCTCAGCGGATTGGTAAGAATTATATTGTAATAGGCAAAAATTAGTAAAATTGTTTGAAATTTTTGAACTGTCAGGATCTCTAATGTCTCAAACTTTTAAGATTTTCTTCTCCACCCCTGGTCTCGCCTACACTGGTGCTCATTTGGCCGTTGGGCTCGTTATGTTCGTCCAGGTCATGATATTTTTGCTCCAAAATGGCGAATTTTATCAACGATTATGGGAGAAGTTGGATTAGATGTTATAAGTAAGGTACTTTTATGATCTCAGCGACAACTTTTTATAATTTAAGTTATGTTTTTAATAATTTATTATAATAAATATGATGCAATCGTACAAAATATGAGCAATCTACAATAAAATGACTGTTAAAGCTTGCGTAAATATGTCTCAATCCTTCAAAAACTATATACAAAATGTCGTATTACTCAAAAAATATGTTTAAAAATAGTCTTTGGACCAAAAATAGAGATTGACTGTTCTACTACAAAGAAATAGATCTAATATGGCACTACTTGTTGTTTATAGGCAAGGTCTCGGCTCTGTAGGCGTTGAGATATGCGGATCTAATCAGGGCATACGGGAAACATGATTCAAGGAGGTTATAATTGAGCCAGGAGGAGTTTTTGACGATTTGTTCGAGTAAAATGTACAGAGATTGGTTGAGACGTGATCCGTCGGGGTCCGTGGGGTTGGAATTTTGGAGAAGGGAGCGGGAGGCGAGCTGGAATTCTCATAATAAATAAAAAACGTCAAGATTTTTCAGATTATCATCAACATTCGGAGACTACACTTTTCTGTAAAACACCAATGTAACTTTAGGTTACAGAAATTTAAAAAAGTATTAAAAACTAGTTAGATAACATCACGGGATGCAAAAATACCATATTGAAATTTAAAACCATTGCTTACCGCCAAGAATTCCCTCATTCGATCGGGGATTTCGTCCGTCGAATGGAGTGCGAAAATTGATCCACAAATGGTTCCGATGGCCTTGGAGATGGTATGACAATTGTTTTCGGTGGCTAAAAACCATAATTATTAATTTAAACTTTTTACGATCAAAAAAATTCCAAACTAATATTGCAGATGGCATCAACACAACGATTGAATTTAAAAAAACTCACTGCAAAGGCTTGGTTTATAAATGGATTGGCGGTTTTTGGAGAGCTTCGGCAGTGCGATTGCAATAAATACCATGCACAAACAGCACAGTTCGTAATGTTCTAGGATTTCTGGAGTTGGCTGGCCTCGTTGTTGAGGAAGACCGAATTTCATTCTCAAAACACTGACCAAACCATAGTCTACGTCCTGTTTCATGCCTGCTGCGGCGCAAACTTCGGCGATTTGAACTGAAAATTCACAAAACGTCAGAAAATTACGCTTGATTTTAGGCCCGCTAACCTCAATTCCTCCCCCAAAGTCTTGAAAACCTTGTCGGAATTGATCTAAATAAACTCCAAGCAAATGCCCACCTCTAACTAGTGGAGTTGTGGCCTCCACCAAATCTTCCAAAGAGTGCAGTAAAAAGGGCATTCTTTGTTTGAGGCAATGATTCAAAGCATCATAAATCAGATCTCTGAAGGCGCAGATCTCTCCAATGATTATGACTCTTTGTAGAATGGACTCTATTGGTGATCCTCCAGCCGTTGGTGAGTTGTTATTCGTTGCCGAACTGGACGATCCACCCGCATTTGAGGAACCGGAGCTGTGGAGCGATACTAAAAAGAGAAAGAAACTAAAATTTCCAAAACCCGAAGCAAAATATGGTCAGCTACTGTCACTTACTGTTACTTTGCATTGTTGCCGACTTTTTATGGCCATTCTGGATCATCTGCGAGGCGATATTTGGATCAGACAAAGCCCGAATTAATTCCCTCATTCTTTCGGGCGAAGAATACGAAACTCTCGCCTGTTTCAACAAATCCCTCTGCGGTCTTTGTCGGATTAACCGTAGAATCTCTCCAATTTGCGATGCCACAAGGTTGATCACCTTCTCCGTTATATATTTCACTCCATATGGGCCGATTAATTGGGCCAGTGCTCTTAATTCTCTTGGATCTGTGTATTGATCAGCAGGAAGATCAGTGTCAATGGCAGAAATGAACGCCTTTAAGTGATCGGAGTACATCAATTGGCATAATGAGGCTTTGTGGAGGAGATCCGAGTAGAATGCGTAGTAGATCTGGGAGATTGTGGGATGGCCAAACGAATCCAAAGGTTGAGTTTGTTGGAGAAGGGCGTCGTTGAAAATCTGGGAGACGTTTAAATTTACTGAAAACGAATTAAAATTACCTTTTGTCCTTTTATATCCCTTAAATCTATCCAACTTACAACAATCGTCGACTCTCTGGAGCGTGGCCATTTCGCTTTTTAGGTAGTCTAGAACTTCCGATGGTCGTTTTGGATACTGTCCATTCGGATTCTTGGCATAATTCACCAGATTTCTCATAAAAACCACCTCCAAGTTGTTGTGAAGGAAAGATTTTGGATGGAATAAATGATCGGCCACTTTGATTCTGGAACTTTGAGAAATGCTCTGACAAAGTTCTACCAAATACAAATTCCTTCTTTCGAGCTCATTCAAATCCGTTGCGGAGCTTTTCTGTCTGTGGGATTCGAATCCGGGCATCTGTATGTAAGGTTGGCTTTGCTTTTTATCACCGGATTGGAACTGATAATTGACAGCGATCATTTGAGCGCAACTTCTGGGAGACGTCTGATCGGAGAGTTGATGTTCTTCTTTGGTGACTTCATCAAACAATCGGGCAGTTTGAAGGGCCAACTTTTCCAACGAAGCATTTGCCGAAAGGACAGCTAAAACAAGGCAGATTAATGTCAAAAAAGCTCGATTTCCCATTTCACAAACTCCAAAAAAAAGTAATATCTCTTTCCTACCTCTTTCCAAGATATGATCCTTCTCTTCGGGGCACATGTCATGAGTTGCGTAAGTAAAATCATCCGTTAATTCGGCAAAAGCGACCGAAAATCGACTTTGTGCAGGGAAATTGAGGGTATTCTCTAGTTGTTGGTCAAATTGCTGCGGGTAAAAACAATAGATCGACAAATCACTTGTTTCTCTTATCATCGCTGGGATTATATCAATCATCTTCGTGTGGAAAACAGTGATATTACAGAGATACGCCAGCTCCTTATGTTCTCGAAATTCAAATCCTGATCGACGGACACTTGTGTTGGCTTGGAAACGGAACCAATCTAATCTGTAATACACATACATCCACTACAAACCATTTTCAATCAAAATATTAGATCCTGCGACATTTTATACGAAAAATGTTTCAAAAAACTTTCATCGTATACAATGTCACTACCTTGTCATACTAAAAAACTAAGCTTATCCCACCTTAGTCCGTTCAAATTGACGTCTTGGTCTTTGATCTGGGCAATTGAATCAATGAAACATTTCAATAAATGCGCTTCATTTTCCTGTAACCTCGCCAAAATCCCCGGATTTTCCTCGACCAATTCCCTTAGGGCAATAGCATCATGACTGTACATAAAGTCTCGATAATAGCGGTTAATTACCAGTTGATTTTGAGCTACAAGATTGCGAAGGTCACTCATGAAATACAAGATTTCGGCAAGATTTCGATCTTGCACAACTTGTTCAAGGGCAGCTCTTAATTTTTTGTTGACATGGACAAGATCCGCGTGCCGTAGAAGCCAGAGAACTTCATCACGGGCAAAAGATAGTGCCATCCACACAAACAGGGTCTTAGGGCCTGAAAAAATTTTTTGAAGTATATTGTACTTGATATCTGATACAAAATAAATTCTTAAAGGGTGCCAGAACTGCGTTAAAATCATAAAATGCCACTCAAAAATCATAAAACTCTTAATTTTTCAATTAATTTCATGATAACCTACCCAAAAGAGATGGTTTATCCTTCAATAAGCAAGTCATTTCTCTCAATGCTGTTCGAATAAACTGTCTCCTATGTGCATGAAAAGCACCACAATTCTGTAGGGCATCTTGTGACATCTGTTTCAGTTCTTGTACTCGTTTGGAAGTTCCTTTTTGCGTCTCAAAAAATGATATTAACCAAGGATACAGAAGTAAAGGTTCATCACGGAATAACTGGAGAGACAGTGAATGCTCTAACACTTTGTGAAACATCTGTACGACAAATTGGTCTTGTAGAAGAGTGTTGTGGCATACAGTGGTCCCAACTAAAAAACATTATTTTAGGTAACAATTTTCGACAAAAGTTCATGGCTAACTTGCCTAAAATTATAAAAATAAACATAATTTGTTAGAACTTACAGATAATCCACTTGTCCATCGTCTCAATGCTCAAATACTCGCAAGAAACGGTATTGGTGAGGGCCGCGAAAATCATTTCTTGTGGTTTTGCTATCAAAGACATCATCCCGGCGTTCCGACACTGTTCGGCGGAGATATTTCGTCGCAGATATATATCATAAAGACTTCGGAGAGCTGAGTGGACAAGCTGAAAATATAAATTCATGTCGTCATCTGCCTAAACATGAAACTTGATCAAAAAATATATTAAACTTACTCTATTGATAGGATTGAAATCCTCGACCAATTTCCTCATCGGATTATCGTAATCCACAATCATCTGACCTAGACGTGGAAATGACAGCTCTGATCGTTGATTTGACAAGTCGTAAGCAGCATTATACAAAGCCAAGATGGACTTTCGATCTTCAATTCGAGCCAGCATCAACATCAAAGAAACGAAGTTGGATATCAAATTCAAGAACCCGGCAGTCAGATCGTAGTTCAACGATATATCCAGCATAACTTGATTGGCATCCATCTGAGTAAGCAACTGCAGGATATTATCCTTCAGATCGAGGAGTTCAACAAAAGTGTAGTAATACAAAGAAAGATTCTTCATTATATCGCCTTTAACTGCGTCTACATTTGACATGGCACTCTAAAATCAAGTAAACATAGTAATAGAGAGGACACATACCGAGTTCCTCTTCAAATCCATCTGTGGAAATTTTTTGATGAGGTGGGAAATCGCAGACTCAAGATTCTTTTCCTGAAGGAACTTGGGCTTCGATTTTGGATCCGCACAAGCCTTCTTGACATTGTAGATCCTAGTAAGCATTCCCAGACTCCGGTCGTTCAGAATGATCAACTTCTCGGCGATCTTCATCTGCGCCGCTTCCATCTTGACCAAAATAAACTAAATTGTCAAAATCGTATATAAAGATCAGCTTTAATCGCGCAAAATTTTGTCTAAAAATCCCAAACTCCCAGAGTCCTTTCCATAAAAACTATTTTGTTATCTGGAAGAAAGATGTTTTTCCGGCTACATTATCCATGACTCATCTGTTACAAAAAAAATCGGAAGAAACAAAAAAGGGCCACTAAATCTATCCAAAATAAAAGAACATAGAAAATCTTCTCCAATATCGAGAGATGCGCTAGCGGCCAAAATCGGGAAAATAATTTATGGAGAGAAAAAGTTGACGCGCGAATATTGAGTCAACATTGTTAAACGTACAGCAATTGCTTATAAATGGCTCCAATCTTGATACGTCGCTAACTAAAACAACCCAGAGGCAGCTGATAAGTACAAAAGTCTATTTTTCCAGCTTAAAACGACCAAAAAAGTATATTATCATGTTAACTTTTAACATTTATTAATCAAAAAGCTTCATACTCATTGTTAACGTTCCCAACAATCGAACAACTTTCTAATATTCTAATTCCTCCAACTGTCCCTTATATTCACAAACATCATCGAAATACGCTTTGATTGGATCGTCGATTCCGATAATACTGACCCATAATCGTTCTCTTTCCTTGTCTTTGTCCACCAATCTTCCTGCGCGGCCTTTATGCTTTCCAGTGACAAACATAACAGGAGTTCCGAGCTCGCGGGGTATCACTGTTTCCAACTGGACTTGCCTGAGAGCTAAAATATTATAAAAAGTTTTATTATTCCAAATAAAAATTAATGTAAAGTTTAGCCTTCAGACGGGCCAAACTCGCTGCTAGTTTTGCAGAGCGACTATTACACTGCTAAAAATGATACTTACTATGGATTCTTCCTCTATCGTCTCTCAATTCACAATGATCTCTTGATGCGGCATCTACAACAACCATCTTTTGCTTGTAGTAATCTCCTTTCTTGTACTTTTTATCGATCATTCTGACCAACAGACTTGGTGCCACCCACATTTCGCTTGTTGATGCTTCTATTATCTCTACATCATCATCAGATTCGTCTTTTGGCTTCTTCTTTTCTGGCTTATACTTCTCGGATGTGCCATTTTTTCGGTCGCTCCGTTGATCGTTTTGGTCTCTGATCCTCTTTTCTTCCTGCTCATAGGTCTTCTTATCTAAAACGACACAAAAGTCTCGAAAATTAACTTGAAATAAAATAACACACATTAAATTTTTAGGTAGAAAACTTACTAATAGTTTTACCAGCAGCCGTAAATTCCTTTTCCGTAATCGCTGTTAGTACCATGACAGATGTTTCAACTTCCTCTCCGTTTGTTAACCTGACCACAGCCTTTCTAGTAATATCATCCATAAACTTTAGTCGCCCATAACATCCTTTATATTTTTTATGATCTTCAATAAAGACTGGGACACCTTCGGCTAGCTGAGGAGCTGGTTCATTCTTATCAGCATCTTTCTGATTTGGTCTTACAGCTTTCTCGGTGTTCAGTTTAAAAATCTTGGCCTTTTCATAAACCACCAGCGGAACTGCTCGCTTGTTCGTTTTCCCAAGGCCCTCTTCCTTTTTCCAGCCAAGTCCTCGCAGAAAGGCATAGCCAAAATCATTGTAACTTATCTTGTCGTAATCAGGGTCACAATCATCCGCTTCCTCATCAGCCTTGGATAGCGTTTTAGGGTTTGTTTCCTTTTCCTGTAAGATCATCAAGTGTAATATAAATTTGTTCACCTAGAAGTAGAAAAATACAAACAAAAAAATAACTCACATTTTCAGTAACCTCCATTGCCACTTCTGATACCGGGACATCCCCTCTCGCTTCCTGCAACAACCTTAAAGTGGCCAACTGACTATCTGTAGCATGCCCTTCTTCTTTCAGCTGCAACAACCTTTTTATTCTCCAATCAGCAACGTCTTTCCGTCGTTCAATCACGGGATCTTTCTTCTTTTCCTTGGCTTTGCTGAAAAAAGCAATTGCAATTAAAAGAATCGATAAAATGTATTACACATGGAATCTAAAGTTAAAGGAGTAAAAATAATCTCTTACCCATTGACCAGGCCGCCTTCTAAATGAGTAATCTCTTGCTGGTCGTCTTCATGATCGGAATGAGCATCCTTCGCTTGAACAACATTGGACACGACTTGTTTCTTGACGTTAAAAGAGATTTTTGTCGATTTTTGGACTTCAACCTGGTCAGCCATGATTTAACCCTTAAATAAAAGACGAGTAACACGTTCTGAAAGTTATCAGACAACTCGAACAAAGATAAAAGAAGTTTCAAGTCGGAAACTATAAAACATGTGAAAAAGTCGATGGATTTCGTGAAAAATAAAAAAGAAATTCCGGAGTGAGACCTGACCCATAATGAGTCAAGTGTTCCCCTGTTACAAATTCTACAGTAATCACAAAAAATACAGTATGAAACTGGAAAGTTAAACTGTAGAATGAATCTATTAACAGTAACATCTCCCAATTATCTGCAATTGAGAGGTTTGAATATAGTGATGCAAACATCAATGATAAAGAAGATCGCGACCGATCGCCTATCAAGAAGAAACAGAAGGCTTTTCGTATTTGTTTGACGGTTGTCAGTAGTGTTAAAAATTGACAACGACAGTTGCAAATGGCGTCATTATATGTGCTATTGCTTTCCGACTTTTTACTTTCAAAGTTCCCCAATCCTCCTCTTATTAACTATAAATATATTTACAAAAAAACGCAATTACAGCGATCTGAACCGTTTATTATTTAGAAACACGGCGATAACAAAGTATACTGTACCCGCAACATACAATATACGGCCAAAAATAGAAAAGCGAAACAGTCCGGGAGATGGTGTTCATCAGTGTGATGAAACAGACTAGTCCAGTTGATCGAATCCACGCATTAATGGTCAACCTGGTTTGTGGCTGCTTGAGGGAATCCGGGTGGGGGAGGGACCCAGGAAGGCTGAACGGGTAGGGTCGAGTTCTGCATGGCTATCTGGTGCTGATGATAGAGCATTTGTTGTTGCTGATAGAGAGCAGCTTGATGTTGTTGTTGCTGTTGTTGATGACTGAGGAGGCTTTGAATGCCGGCTACCAGCTGTTGTTGTCCCAGCCCATAGCCGTTGTAGATCGCCGACGCCGATGGATTGGAGCTGGGTTGTTGGGCGGATGTTGTGACGGGTTCCATCGACTGATTTGTGGATGAACCTAAAAAGAAATTAGATCAAATATTATTACAACCGATAATAATTCAGATAAAACAATAAAAAACACCTCTATCCTCCTTTCCAGAAGCCTAAAAAACGCGCAAAACCACCCAATATCCTTGAAATTCTTTCTCACCTTCAAACCTCACATTGACATTGGGCAACATAGCTTTGAAGCCTTCTCTCCATTCCTGCCCCGGTTGTTGGGTTCCATTCATCTGCCTGTACTGTGCCTGCAGCTTCTGTAATTGCTGTGCCAAAACGTTTTGTGTTTGTGCTTGACCGTAGAGTTGTGCCAGCGGATTTTGTAAAGTGGTCTGATCTTGAGGAGGCGTTGGACTATGCGAATTCGGGGCTCTGCCCATTGAATTGGAATGGCTTGCAGCGGCCATTAGTGCTGCGACAGCCTGTTCCCGGAATATCAAATGTTGTCTGTACAGGTATTCATGCATGGCGGCATTATATACTCCATTCTGTTGTGCTTGACTGACCATGCTGGACTGTTGATTGGCTAAATTGCTCTGCTGGTTGGCCATGGACTGTTGCTGTTGTTGGCTGATCACATTGGACTGTTGACTGGACATGGACTGTTGTTGTTGGAGGCTTCCCGATTGGCCGTTCGACTGATAAGCCGAGAAAATGGACTGAAGAAGTGGAGGGGTCGATTCCGACGATTTCCAATCCGAATCCAGCCCCGGTGGGCGGTTGTGGATCCTCTCAAAGAGACGCTGAGACTGCGCTGGAGGTTGCTGATGACTCGAATTATCCATCATCATGCCCATGAGGCTGTGATGTTGCCCTTGTGGTTGATGTCTGGCATTCGCAAACATCTCTTCTAGCCTTTGTTGGGTTGCAGCATTGGTCTGTGCAGCATTCGGGAAGGCTGGGAGACGTCGATGAACTGGTGGAGGGGTCTCTTTTGGCCTGCAAATAAAACCAATCATATTCTTATAAAAATTGTATTATTTTCCCTCAAATGCCTGCTCTAACATACTTTTTCTTCTTAAAACAAAAAACAAATATCGCAAGTCAAAAAAAGACAGCTAAATCATCTAATCTTGACATCTTCAACATCAACTGTCAAAACTTACATCGTCTTTTCTTCAAGTACAAGGTCCGCCAGACCTTTGGACGACTCTGAGAAGGGATCAAAGCCCAAATCATCATCGAAATTGTAGCTGCTAGCGGGAAATCCACTTGGCATGGGCCCTTCGTCCTTGACGGCGGGGTGTTGAGCCAGAATCATGCGTTCTAGCTCATCACAAGTGGTATATTTGGCCGGCTCTGCCACGATTTCTTCAGGCTCCGGATCGGCTTCATTCTCCTTATTCGAGTCCGAAGGAGTCGATGAGGGGACAGGTTCATAGTGTTCGAAGCCGGGAGGTTTGGAGAGAACGCCCGCAGGGGACGCAGATATGGAGCGGGTATCCTGAAAATAAAACCAGTAATTCCTCAAACATTTTCCGATTGTAAGTCCAGGTTTTGAAGCTATCCTAAATATCAAAACAAAATATAACTTTTAAAAATCCGTACCCTTTGTCTTTCCACACTCTCTGTTCGGTCTTCTGTACTGGAAGTCGACACTGGAGTGGATTTTCTGCTCGTGGACGACTCTTTTTGTCTGCTGGGAGAGGAATCTGTGCGAGATTTTGATCTGTGGCTTTCTTGTGACTAAAAACATCAATTACAACATAAAAACTTCAAAACTAAACTCAAAAATGCCTAACGTAATATCCAAAAAATTCTTTCATCCACAAATCCCAAGATATTCCCCTTACACTTTCTGATTTGGTCTCTGAATTCTGTTTGGCCTTCTTTTTTCGCTGTGTTTTGGTTTCCGTGACGATCGCATCGGTTAGACTGGCTAGCCGAGGCGCGGAGACGGCGGAGCTTGTGGTTGGCGGTTCTGGTTCTAGACGATCACAGACTGGGGGCGATGAGGACTTGTCCTTTGTATTCGGGATTTGCTCGGATTCTCTGAAATATCCAACTTATCTTTCGGTTAAATTTTTATATTATCCATGCCAAAAAACAGTTGTCTTTTGCCCTATACGGAAACACGAAGTCGTATAAATAAAAAAAAACAATCTAAACAAACTTACGATTGCTTATGTAGTCTTTTCCTTAATGTTTCTGCTCGCGCCCTTTGTGCCAATTGTTCATGCAGTTTCCTCTCGTATTCCGTGTGTTTCCCCGCGTGCATATCGTCTTTTGTAAATGAGATCTCATCATCGGCGATCTCATGAAGGTACATACATTCCGGCTTATGACAAGCCGACCCTCGAAGGAATGTCGAGCAGTATTTGGTGGTCCCCAAGGATGCCTTTAGCATTCGGCCCTCCACTATGAGATTGTTGACGGCCTGGAAAAAGAAACGTAATCATATAACCATTCAGTATTTACATTTACAGAACAAAATTAGTCAATTTCGCTAAAATTTCACATTTAAAAAAATTTCAGCCATTTGTAATACAACAAACGCAAAAAATAAAGCAAATTATCTCTCGTCCCGGCATTACAAAAGCTCTGGAGTAATCGCTGAAGTCTTCCTTGAATTTTAAGCATATAATTAAAACTATTACCTCAATTGCCCTTAGGGCGGATTCCACCTTCTCATAAGTAACGTAAGCCGTGCAGGACGGAGGTTGGCTTGGATTCAGTTGTACAGCCGCCCCTACAGCAATCTTCAACACCTTCCCGTACTTCCCAAAGTAGTCCGGTTTCTTCAGGATCTCCACATCAGCCATTCGATTCGACAATCCAACCACGTAGACCAGATTCTTTTGGAGAACCCTGTAATTGGCTAGATGTTTTCGACAGTCGGCCGGTTTCGATTTCTGCTTGGATTGCTTCTTTTCGGACTTTATTCGCTGCACATCGGTGGTGCTGAGCGGCTGGAATGTGACAGGTTGATCCGAATAGGGTTGTCGACAGGCCGGGCAAAGCCCGTTCTCGTCTTCTCGTATACGATGCCAACAAAACCGACATATCTGAAGCGAAGAGACATTTTTCCTGGATATCTAGTCATAAAGCGGATCAAATTGATGTTTTAGAATCGGACTAGGTCCTAAATTCAGAAACAACACAAACTCTAAAAAACTCACTTGATACTGACATGTGCAAGGGTAAAAGTGCACGTCATCAAAGTCAAAGGGCTCCATGCACAAAGGGCACTGAAAACCAAGGAAAATTAGGCATATTATGTTTTAACAGACGGCTAAAGAACACTATTATTTTTTGGTCCATTCCTTGAAAATAGTCTGAGAACTACAACTTCTGAGACCTCAAGAACAAAATGAGAGCAATAGACCTTAATTAAGCTTAAAAAGAACAAAATTTCGAAGTTTTCATTTTTTCGCAAGAAATTCGACAAAATTTTTCATGAGAATAATTATTCATTATACCTAAAAAGAAGACAAAATACATGGAAACATACCTCTTTATCAGTGCTCTCGTCGCTCGACATCTTTCGGCTTGTTTTTAATTTTTTCGATGAAAAAATTAGAGATTTCTTTGTTCGTGTGGCTAAATTAGACGAAATCCACAAATCAATGGAAGTCCTCAATAGAGCGCAACTGAAAAAATATAGAGATCAATGTATGATAATATTATTCTTTACAAAAATTGCTGCAAAATTTAGAAAAATTCTCGAAAATTTAAACAAAAAAAATTTAAATAAGCATCAAATAAATTTTAAGTGCCTTAGGGAATAAAAGCTTGACAAGGTTGTCAGATACGAATATTACCGAAAATTTCGATTAAAAAGACCGCTAAATTCAACAAAAGACAATCCTTCTGATCAATCAACATGAAACCAATTAAAATCCGAGCCTCTGAAAACATCATACAATCGAAACGAATGCAAAATTATGCGCTGTAACGTCACCCAACGACGTTCCCTTCAATTGCAGCGAAATGGAAGCTGATTTTGAAGGCGAACGGAGGAAAAAATTGATCGATATTCTCATGGATAATATAAGAGAAGAAATGAAAAAAGGTTCGTAGAGGCTATAAAAACAAAAACACATTGTAAAAATTACTACAAGTCAGGAATCAAGATAGTAAACAGTAGTGACGTGTCATGTAAAGGGCAAAACTCGACCGGTCGAGGGAATTTTCATCAAATTTATATTATTTTAGGTATAAAAGTGAATAATTCTACAAAAGTTGAGGTGAACATGTAAAAAAACTTCCTGAAAACATCCGGAATTGTATTATTTGACAGTTCGGCCTGTAGGAAGGTGAAAAATAATTTTTTTGAACTTATAACATAATGCCAAGATCGTCTTGAGACCAAATTCTAGCAAGGGAAAACGACCGGTCGATTTGGCCAATCAAAGTTATCTCCCCAACTCGATAGATGATTAATCGTAAACAGAATCAAATTTGGGTCCAAAAACGGAGCTGTGGCCCCCGATATTATCCACGTCGACCCCTCGTTTCCATTAAAAAGATCACGCGGAAGAACCGGGGGCGAAAATCATTATCGTCCCTCTGTATCAACAATGTGGGAAATAATAGAAACAATAACAGGGAAGTCATGTGATTCTAAGCAAATTTATAAATCGGATTTGATGTGGTCAACATGTTTATGGAATATAATTTATTCTGGAGATTTTCGTAGAGAAATCAACAAAAAATGTAGTGACGTAGGAGGAATGAGTCGAAAAACGATTACTCATCGCTTATTTGGCTTAGGTTGTTCCGGGGAAACTAGACTGTCTTTTGTTTTTTTCTAGGGAATAGATGTAAATTCAGGTCAAGTGCAATATAATGTGGCGTTTGCTCGGTCACGCTTGGTATTTAAATTACGTCTGCAGATATCGTACGTCCCAACCACATCAAGAACTCGCGTTTTCAAGACATAAAAGTGCACAAAGAACCGCTCACGTTATCGATAATGCCATAGTAACCGAAAAACACCCGAAAATTAAGCCTTCTCTCAGTTTTTTGGGATTAATTATATTCCAGAGAAGGACGAAGAAAGGGATTATTGTTGGAAGATTAAATTTCGGCTGAATAGCATCATAAACATTGTAAACCAAGGCCAAATCCGAACGGATTATGGCCATCCAAGCATCCCAAAAAACGGAAACAAAAGGATGAATTATTAAATTGCAATTGATGTCAAATTTTGATGAAACTTGTCTAAAATTTAGAAAAATATTTTGTAAGAGATATACGGGATTTTTGCATTCACTTTGCCGTAACAACGATAAAATTTTTTTTGCCCTAAAAACATTTTTCATCTTGCCGATGCTCCTAATTTTACGTAATCTCTTGCCTATAAAGACCGTTGATAGAACATCTGTCTAGGCTCTCCGTGAAAAACGGGAGATAAAATTTTTGGGTGGTGATTTGTGGTCTATACACAACTTCTACGCAAAGTTTGACGAAAATCTAACAAGAGAATGATCCCAACGATTTGTGGGATCCACAACAGAGATAATGATAATATAATTATTCCGATTATTCTTAAAAGGACGTAAAATTTGGAAATTCGTTTTTACCTTGTGCTGTGGAGGCTAGCGACGAGAAATATCGACTGTCGGCTTCGAGCCTCTCGTTTATTATTTACGAAAACACCAGCGGCTCTCCAAAATTTAATGAAGATCTGAAAGCCTACGCGAAATGATATTTGGATGCCATTTTTATGTTTTTAGCCCTTTTTTTCTAATTAAATGATGTCATATTATGGTGGATATGAAGTTTTTTAATCAGCTATACAAGGGCTACTTGCAGACTCCAAAGTGCATTCTCACATCGATTTCTGGGCTTGAAGGCAGGCTAAAATTACGTGGAAGGACGGAAAAGTAAAGTGGAGGAGATTGTTGGGGACTTAAATATGGGGGAAGTTATGTGTAATAAAGCAGCATAAAGAGAAGTATATAAAAGAATCAAAAAGTAACCTCTTTTATTTCTGTTGTTTAGACAAAGCATGAGTTAAAAATCTGGAACATGTCCTTAGAAGGACGCGATCTGAATTTGTGCTAACTCTCATCATAAAACTGAGGGACGCCTTTGAACACGTAACTCTGCCTTGCAGCCAGGTTTTCAGGCGAAAAGAGACTTACAACCAATCGATTACTCCAAAAGCAAGCAAAGTACTTATTTCTTACAATTTATTATTTATGTTTGGACTTGACAAAAAGACTAAGCCGCTGTAAAAATAAAATTAAATTGAAAGGACCCCATCTTTGCCTCGAAATCACTAAAAATCTTGCTTTAAACAATCATAAACTCCTCTGAATTTATGCGTACTACGGCAATAAACTGGCAAAATCTTCCCCCAACATTCCGGTTTACTCTATGGTAATTTGGGATGCATTGGGGAGAGTAACCGGCTGACCGCAGTAAAAGTGAAAAACGCGTTCGAAAGCCTCGAGCTCCGAAAATTTGGAAGGAAATTGGGATGAGGGAGGCGAGAGAGTTCCGAAACAAAGAGAGTGTTAGAGAAAAGGAGATATTGTTGGGCTTACGGAGAGTTTGAGGGAAGTGGGAGAGAGAAAAGGAAAGTTGAAGAGGCTAACTGCCTCAGGGGCTGCATGCTAAAGGCTTTGAATGGAAGAGACAAGAGAGAGTAGAGGGTTTAGACAGGCCATAGAAGGAGAGAAAAGGATGAAAAGGAGGAGAGAAAAGGGTAAAACATTCCTTTGTTTAGAGACGTCAGGATGAAAAAGGCTGACAAAACAGCTGGTTGTGTAAAATAGACCCTCCAGTCGTTAGAGAAAAGAAAAGAAAACAAAATTACACTACTTTTTAGAGACCCCAGGCCTTAAGTAATGACCTAGAGAGATCTCCGAAATCCTTTAACAAACAGCTTTAGGCCTAGACTACAAAGAATTTCAAAAAAATCTCAAAGAAAGAAGAGGTAAACATTAGAGATCACTCAATTCTCGGAGACTCTAGACACAAACAGAAGGATTATAGAGCTTTTAGACACGGAAAAAGTGATTTTCGAATTAAACACTCAATTTTGGACTGCTGGAAAACAGTTAAAACTGGAGGAAAAGTTTTGAAAATCAACAAATTAGGGAGAACAAGAGCCTTAGAGCCCAGAAAGATGACTAAACTCAGATGAAAACACTGCTAAAATAAGATAAAACGAAAGGAGAAAAGATTAAGAACGAGGAGAATAAAAGAAATGAGATATTGCGGATTCTGAAGAAACCCTCGACACGGCTCACAGACCACACAACAAATGGAGAATCCCCCGCGGGCGCTTCGCTCTTTTTCTCCCTCAATTTTCGCACCCTTGTTGGTCATGACGATGTAGAAGAAGACCATGGTCAGAAAGCTAAAGGAGAACATCACTTTTGAGAATTGTAAAAAAGCCGACCAAAGGGAATGATGATGTGGACAAACAGCACGTGAAATTTAATGCCGAAGACGGAAAAAACGAGAGGTATTTTACATGAGAGAATTGGAAATATACATAAAGCTTGGAATACGACTTGGTTCTACATGGAAGCACAAAATGTAGTATTTCAATTTTCTTAAGGGTTAGTATAGATACTCTAGAGGCCTTTATTTTGACGTATCTTTGTCACAAAAGTTCCTGATTGTTTTGGCTAAATTGTAAGCATGCAATCCTCAGAAACGTCAGTCTAAATTCGTGTCAAATTTCATCAAAATTCAAGCGTTAAACTCTTGATATTTATTTCTATTTAGCTTGTGACTCTTGACAAAAGTTCTACGAATCTTTCATTGTTTACAGTCTAGCACGTTTCTCAGGAAAATAATTAAAAAAGCCTCTAACCGTATATAAGTTAATTGGGTTCTCAAACTTTTTATCAACAAACTAAAAGTTCAAAAAGCTACAAGGAAAATTTGTGATGATAAACGCAAAAATATGAGTATTTATTGACTGAAACGCCTAATAAATCCACAATCCTTTTGGTTATTTCCCCTTGCATCACAAGGGCTCATAAAAAAAGAGATTGACTCACGGTTGTTCTTCTTTCTTTTTCTCAAGGATTTTATAGACGCAATAACAACAACCTCAATGAGAAAGGAATGAGCAAAGTACGGATCTTATTCTCAGACTGGCTAAGATCTTAGGAGAATTCTTAACTAGAAAGTCGTATAGAAGTATTTTACAAAACAATATAAACCCAATATTATGTCATCAACAGACAAAATATTTGGTGCCATAAACAACTAAAAAGACAAGTCTACCTTGGAGCACTTCATGATGGAAAATAGGGAAATTACATAATAAAGCGACAAAACATGTAAAATCAAAACATTTAAAATGCAAGCGTCACAAAAGTCCTCTAATAAATGTCATTCAAATTGGCCACTGAATCTAATTCAAGTACGATTAAAGCGTATGCCATCTCCCGGTCCATATAAGCATAGTTAATATTGTTGACTCTACTGGCAGCGTATAATATTTCCGGGACATGTTATGCGTGAACCATTCTGCTGCGTAATATACCCCTTACATTGTACCTTTCAACTTGACCCAACTCTGCTCCCTCTCCTTTTTTCTATTCTCTTTTTTCCCTCCGACTTTTGGAGGTCGTTTCTCTAACTCCCTCTTACTTTTTCACACTCTCTAAATTTGCTTTCACACAGGTAAAATAAAAGGACACAGAATTCAAATTGGCAGGTATTTCAGAGAGGATGGACAAGTGATTTTTATGAAAAATAACGCAAGGTTATATGGATTCCAAATTAGATTTACATAAGGAAATGTCAGGCGGGCCTCTGGAAGAGGGCGCCACAAAAAATGTCGCCATTTTCCTCGGCCCAGATTAAACAGAGGGTCTCTCTCTCGGCTTTCTGGTTGTCAAGCGGCCTCACGACTCGAGAGGGGCCAAGTTTTTTTTTGGCTGGCGATTTTTTGGAACGCTCTGACCTCTTAAATCTCTAATTGGGGCGAGAAAATAAATATTTAAAACAGATAATTTGCATTGTATCTTCTTATAAAAGTAAAAAATAATGTTCAAGAAGTACGAGAAGATTGCCAGTCCCATATTTAGAAGAAAAATTGACAAATAGCGGTAATGAAGAAGTAAAACGGGATTCTCATTACATTACACATCAAAAGATTCGACCCAAGCAATAATTTTGCAATTTTGATAATGAATACAGAGAGAAGCTGTTTCATTTATGCGACTAACAGTACCGTAGTGGCACTAAGATTACCTAACATTATCATTTTTCCCAAAAAAATCCGCAAAGACCATCAATAATGCAAAAATGCATATTGAACTATACACTTCGGTGTTCATTAGGGAAAATCTTTATCAGGAAAGAGAAAATGCCCTTTCAAATTTCACAGAACTTGAATTAACATGAATGTATCGAATTTCCAACAGAATCAAAATTTTTTCGTATAAAATGTCCAGTACGTGGGCGTCCCCTCGGGCGCAGCTCAGATTTTTGATCTATCGATCGTTCTCGTTCTGCACGTTCTCGCGGGAGTTGTATCTTACTTTAACGCAATAAACTGATCGTATTTTAGTTGTTTCTTGTTGTTTTAGAAGCTCACTGATCCGGTACAGCTTTTATGACACTTCAAGGACAACTTTCTTGACTTTGGTCGGCAAGCACAATATTGGAACATCGCCTGATTTCCGTCGTTCTCAAATGTTGTTGAAATATATTTTTGATATATAAACATTGAGAACACGATCAGTGAGGATTGACCAATCGATTTTTTGGGTTGTATTGCCTTCTAGGTGTACTAATTTTCTTTTTTATTGGCCGTCATGGATAATATCGGCGGATCCCATATTTCAGTTTTATACATCCAATTTTGATTTGTGTAGCTTGTTTGGGGTCAATTTGTTCTTTTAGGTGTGTTTTTACTATTGGAATTCGTCATTTTATGGCGCCGTGAGCAGGTTTTTGTTACGTAGTATAATGCCCCGACAAATCTCGGAATTGCGATCAATTATTTTGGTGTTGACGATCTTCCCATGTACAAGAAGATTGGGGTTACCGTTTAGAGCAATTATAGCTACATTTTATTTACGTATCAGTGTTTTAGTTGCGATGGGTTATATCAGAAGGCCTTCGTTTTCTGGGCAAATTTTTTTTGTGTGTATCTTTCTTCCACGAGTTGTATGAGGTTGCTTGCAAACTAAGGAATAGCAGTTCGTTTTAAAATTCATAAATTTTTTACTTCTTGTCCGCCACATTATTCATGCCACCTACCATGGAGAATATTGACAGAATATCGATTTTCCAGTAGTATCTTTGTCATTTGTTGCTTAGTAGAACAGTTGAGCAACTCGTGATGTTTGCGGTCTGTCTTTATTTTAAGGCTCATCATTTTAGCGAAATTTCCTGGAATCAAAACTTTACTGAATTGGACCGCTATGTCGGCGGTGGCGCGTCACCGACATTATCCCAAGTCTCCGTAAACAGTAATGCTCGAGGGTTCTCGGCCACCGTGCGGAATTGGTTCGGCCGCGGAAATGTGGAGAGCGCGCCCTCCACCTCCGCCGCCACTTCACCCAGCCCTTTCATGCTGGAATCGGCTCCCATTGATGAATTCGAACGGCACAGCGTCTTATGGTACGATTATTGTTTTCTTTTTATGTTTCTCTGCGTTTAGTGTTGGTCAAACGCGGAAAATCCAACGGTCAGATATTCGATTAGTCATCTTCAATGAGAATGATCAGAGGTTACTGTATGATTCGGAGACAGTGGTATCTATTGAAGACCAACAACTAGACGATGCTCGTAAAGGCAGTTGTGGGCGGTTCTATGTGAGTATTTGCCGTATCAACGACGTTGGAGACATTTTATGCGTTAAGGTGTTTTATTGCTTAATATTTTCAGTTTCTCCGCCATCGCTCAGATATTCCTCAAATTGGTCGAATGGTCTTTGGCACTCTCCCAACGTCTTCGAAGACTGGGTCCCTCAAGTTTCACAGTTTGCCGTAAGGTTACGACTGTCGAAGATTTTATTTATTTTTTAGTCAAACAAACTCTGTGATGCTAAGTCGAGTCTTCTTCGTGCCAAAGGCGTCCAAACTCAATGGAGCTTACGAGTAAGTAATACCAATAAATTTTTGTGTCTATTTTTAGAGCCGTTTTGTCCTTCAACTGAAAAATCATCTTTTGCAATTTTTAGTGATATTATGACCAACATGTTCGGATCAGACTCGGATTGTCAAAGTCAACTTTACGCAACGGTCCGCTCATTGGACACACTCCGCGACGATTTTCGAAGAAAAAACTCGTCCGCCGATCCACCAAGACGTTTTCATCGGATCAGAAATTCATCTCTTCAGATGGATACCGATGATACCATTCACGAGGACGTCCGAGCTTTCTCTCCAAGTCAGTTGAGCAAAAACCGTCGGAAACAACTGTCGTTGAAAGGATTGGCTGATGAAGGTATGGGCTAGATTTTATTCAGATTTTAGATTTTGGGTTAAAAATTGAGCCATTGATTTCAGGTCCAGCCATTCGTTGGGGCAGTCGATCCCGAATGAGTTCCTGTTCTTCAGTGAATGACAGTGCCGACGATTTAAAGCAAATCGGCTTTGCTCTCATTTTTGACGCCAAGGAGCGGGATTTCTTGTTCCAACATATTCTTCAGATTGAACGAGAGATTGTAAAATTGGAAACCGGGATCTACAAGGCTTCGTTGTCCCGAACTCAATTCTTTTTCTGTGTCTATCAAGCCTACAGAAGTTTTGCAAACTCAATTTGTTTGTTGTACAATTCGTTGAGGTTGCGACAACCTGTTTGGTTATCATTGCTGGACCCGCAGCAGCAAAATGATACTGCTCAAAAGTTCTGTTCTTCTTTGGCGAAACTGATCGAACAACTGGATCGGAAAGAAACTCATTTGTATGTAGCTGCTATTATATTTTTGGCCGTTATACGGAGATACTAAAAATCTATAAGAAAAGTGTATTGTTGTCAAAAATTTGAAATTTACTTTGATTTTTTCAGTTTTTTATCTACCCTTCTTTCGACCGTCCTCATGAATCATTTGGCCTGGGTAGCAAGTGTTGCCCCGCCCGATACGATCCCTCAAAATGAAAGATCATTACTTCTGGGAACTGTAAGATATTACCAGCGATTTATTTACCAGTTAGCCGTAAGAAAAAGAAATAAATTAACTTTTCAGAGTGTTATCGACGCTTCCGGTCATCCATACAACGCCCGATTGGCCCAATTGATGGATCTGTTTGGAATCGTTGGGGGAGGCGATAAGTTGGCCAAGACTGTGATCATCGGGAAGAACCCTCATTTAATCAGCGAGATCCTCTTTGTTTTGTCCTATTTCATCCGATGCTCGAATGTGGAATGCAGGAGAGGGGGTAAGGCACAATTCTAACGGGATTTGGGCTGCTGTGCCGAAAAAAAATTATAATTCGAATAATGCGGTCTAGAATATAATTTACTTTCCTGTCAGAAGTTCTGTCTCCAACGAGACCCTCGAATCCGGTGAATATTGCTGGAAGTTCCTCTTTGAACGCGCAATCAGATATGATGGATGATTTTATGACGGATCTCAGCTCCTCCAGCACTTCCCAACACATCGATTCTGTTCCTTCAATGCCAATACATATATCAACAAGAATTAAACGATCGTCTTCTTCTGTGTCGTCTCAATTTTCCCCTTCACTTCCGGATGGATCCTCCAAATTTCCTATTGATCTAGACGAGCCTCCACCCAAAACTCGGGCCATAAATCCTCCTAGTCGAATGGAATTGATCTTGGATGAGGAAGATGTTCAGATCTCCGGACAAGAATTGATAAGTTCGTTGATTCAGAATTCGCTTCCACAGCAAGCCAGTGGAGCTCAGAGTGGTGCACAGTCTCCAGCCTCGAGTTCACATTCGTCCCAGTCACTCGGTTCATGTGCTCATGCAAATGGAGATCTGGGAAGATCGTTGTTAGCTGGAGTTTGTGCTTCGTATTCGCCGCATTTTGTGCTGTCGGGTAAAAATATATTGTTTTTCAGAGATTTGTTAATTTACCTTTTTAATTTTATTTATTTTTAATTTCGATTTTTAGGTGTTGATCTTCGGGAATCTGAAGTTGAAGATACTTTTAACGCCATCTACGATGACGTCAAACACCCAACCGGAGAATCTTGTGAAACATTGATTTCTCTCTCTTCATCCACCAGTTCAGCCCTCACAAACTCTGTCTACTCCACTGTTCATGGTCTTCCACCTCGACCATCTCGACATCGTCGCCAAAACTCAGCTGTCGCAGCGGATTCCCCTCGCTCTAGTCAGAAATCAGCGAGTATCGAAGGCCCGACTTCAGCGATGGTCGTGGTTGGCGATCTCACGGATCATACAGTTCGAATCGTTTCCGCAGAGAATTGTCGAGTTGATGATCAACAAGTCGCAAGTCCCTCGGATGCGGTGGTTGCTATGTTAGAACAGTTTTTGTTACTCTACAAAATTGATGTCAAATCGAACTTTTTGATGAGCTTTTTAGAAGACAAACTGAGCAGTTTGCTGAGTAAAAGTCAGACTTTGGTCAAGTTGATCACCTCAGAAGAGAAGTCGGATTGTCTTTATACCGATAGGAAAGCCAGTACTAGCCAGTCTACGGGGATGAAAGCCGAATTGCCGGACCCGATCAGCCCTCCGAAGCCTGAAGAGCCCCAATTCCGCGCACCAAATCCACCAGCTGCAATTGCAATGTCCAAATTACGGAATTTGTCGGTGGTTTCAGTGAAGTCTCCAGGAAAAGACGACCGAAGCTGGCTGTCGTCGAATACAACCGACGAGGATACTGATGACAATGTGTTAGCCACATCGCCGATGATTTTATCGATGGAAAGAGTCTGCGAAGTTGTTGGATGCGATTGCAGCGACCTTAGACTGATTGTAAACGTTGCGGCAATTTATCAACCGAATGTTTTGAATACTATGGTGCTGTGACCGTTTGTATATAAAAATTTAAGCTTTATTGTTGATTGTTATTTTTTATATATTGTCTTTCAAGGTAAATGACGAATTTTGAGAGTAAAAAACTGAAATTTCTGCAAAGTTTGTCACGTTTAACCAGTTGAAGATGTACGATTTGAATTCATGAGTTTGAGCTTGTAGAAATGGAGTCATTAGTATATTCTCAGCTCTTGATGCGGAAGTCGTGTTCAACCGCATCACCAAATTGGGATTGTTTGGTATAAAACATGCCTTTCTTACAAAGAATTTTGGCTCATGATATGGACTCAGCTCGTGACTGGAAGTGAAGTTGGCGATGGGCTTGCCCTCACAATTCAAGTGACAGTGTTATCCTTACTTTAACAATCATAACCAGTGATTTTCGCATCAATTCTTTGAGTTGGGTCATGTTTTCATTGCCGTAAAATGCATCTGGCTCACACATAAAATAGTTACAGTAAGATTGAGGACAAATGGAGACCTGAGACGAATACATATGTTTGGAAAGACTAGATTTTTTGAAACATTAACCTCCTGACTTTAACCAAAAAATTTAATTTTCGAAATAATTAAAATTTGACACGAAGATTTGAATGTTGACATAAAAAACACAATATGTATAGTCAAGTTTAATCAACGTTTTTTTACAATTTCGGATTCCAATAAGGCTCTCAATTTTCTATAAAAACTTTAATATAGAGCATAAATTGCATAAACGTTCCGATGTTTCTGAGATTTTATTAAAAAATTAACATATATTTCTGATTATATAAACATTGATCAAAATGAAAAAGGTATTCGTTTGGGAATGAAGTCGTTTTTGGTCATCTTCTGTGCTCTCTATCTTGTTGGCGCAGCTGCCAACAACGCGTTGAAAAGATGTCCGACGGCAATGAATAGCTTGAACAAGCACACTTTGTTCTTGAAGAATGGAACTGTGAATCAACAAGCCTTCGAAATGTTGATGAGTACTCCAATGTGTGGTGCTTGCAAAGAAATAATGGAAGATATGAAGCCTTTGATTGATGCAGCGGAAGTCACCGAAGAAGCTGTCCAGGGAGCAGTCGAAGTGAGCTCTATAGGCTTGTATAATAAACATACTTTTAGAAAATTTGCACAAGAATTTTTGGATTTTTCTTTAAATGGCCGTGCAAATTCGCATTTTCACCGACTATTCAGGCCATTGTGGGGTTGCTGAGTGATATCCACCACAAGAACAACATTACGTATATCTGCGATACCATCCATTTGTGTTAATAATACGTTTGTTTTATATATGCACATCTGCTAAATTTACCGGTAAATAAAAATTGTCATTTCAAAAGTTGATATTTGGCAAATTATTCTAGTCCAATTAGAGAGTCCTTCTCATTTCTTGTAATATATTTATTAGTCTGCCAAAGACGACCCCGTTTCTGAAAGTTCTTAGACAGACTCTTGAGAAAAATCAGGGGGTTTTCAGAAAATGGAAAAAGTCTTTGCTCAAATATTTATCCTCCAAAGATTCTGAAAGACACTAATTTTTGCATTGAGGGAAGGGAAGTCATAAGCATCGCAACAGTGAAAAAATTTTGGGTTAAATTTCAAAACTGCAGGCAAACAAAGAGCAATCGAAGTGAGTTCAATACTTAGTAAAGGGTGAGTCGAAAGGTCCTTTGCAGTTTTAAGAAATACCATTTTGTGGGCAAAGACAAATATTGCTCAAATTTATGACGTTTGGCGATGATTTTGCAACAAGTTAAATTGTCTCTACTTTCCTCCACTAATTTTGGCACACCCTGTAAAGTTGTAAATATACTTTCAGAAGACTTGCATCAGAATCTTTAGATTTTCCTTTCAATGGCATTTTCACAAAACTATCCGGACATTCAGACATCTGCAAAGTGGGCGGTTAACCCCGACGATAGTATGAATGGTACTCTTATATGCGAGGCCAGTCATTTATGCTATTAATACGTTTCTAACAAAAGTACGGAAGAGATTTGAAGAGCAGGGGTCTTAATATTATACATTTGTATTAAAGTTGCTCAACAATTTTTTTTATTAAAAGGTAAATTAACGAACACAACTCAACTTTGAAAAAACTTTTTTAACAAAAAAGGGAAAAACCATTGGAATCAATTTCAATGGAAATGACGAATCTTTGGACTAACAGACAAATATTTCGCAAATTTTGTCATATTTATTACCACTCTCCATAGGTTGAGTTTGTATAATATGGATTCATTAGTTTATTGATAGTTGTATACTGAGGCAGAGGTCAGACAAACCTCACCACCAAATCCCAAAATCTAAAATCCAGGGATAATGTCGCGAATATCGGTGATATCAACGAGTTCATTAAGGGCTTCCATTCCTTCCAGAATATTGTTGTCTTCAGGAGCTCTAGGCATGAGGGCAGTCTCGCAGACGGGGGCAAAGGGTCCAAAGATTTTGCACACTGCCTAAATTTAAAAATTTTTTTGTATCAAGCTTGCTGTTATAACTAGTGAGGTAAATCACTATACTAGTCTGTTCGCAAACCCGCTGGAGTGATTCCTGCGATATGCACTGTGAAAAAAAATTTAACTTTGCACTGTGCAATTTTTTGCCTTTTGCACCGTGCAATTGGCTTATTTCGGCTGTCGCTCGCACCCTCACATTTTTGAAGAATATAAACAACAAAAAATCACTCCAGCGACTTGCCGGACGGACTAGTATTGAAACATTACTGCAAGTCCTTGGGAAATGTGTTGTTCGCCTTCCTTCGCTTTCCTGAGTTCCTTCTTCAACGCTTTTGCCGCTGCTTCACAGAGTTTTTTTTGTGTATTCTGAATGGCACAAGAAAATCTGTCCATTCAATGTCAATAAAGGACACATAACGCTGGGCCAACTCGTCTAGTAGTCTGAGTTTACAACGCCTTCTGTAGCATACAGAACGTAAGATAGAGCAAGAGGAAACAAAAAAAATCTCATTTTATCGATGAAAAATCCGTTTGTCAAAATCTTATGTAACTATATGGTCATTGAAGTTTATATTAAAAAATTTACATAATTTTAAAATTAAAATTCAAATTTTAAGTATGCGTTCAGCTTTATTAAAAACCTTATTAAAATTGGAAAGTAATACATAATATTAAAAGCAATAAAAATCAAAAAAGATGTAATCTTTAATGAAAAATAGGACTATAAACGTGTCTCATATCGTCAGTTCATATTATTCTTAAAAAATGAATTTTTTCACTGCCACCCTGACTTTTCTCCTCCTTGCAACCTCTGTCGCTGGAAGATTAATGGGACCACCCGAGTCCCAGGATTTCGCTCTAAGACATAACTTGGTCAAAGCCGATGGAACTGGAGACCTGATGCGCTTCAATTTGTGGTATTTCCCCGGAGCTTGCCCATTGTGCCAAATGATGGCCAACTTTCTAGCAACGTCTGCCACTAGTCTTCAGGAAGCTGACGACATCGCTGATGCAGCCCATGAAGTATGTAATTTATATCTACTTATACGTTATACCCGGCTATTCTTTAATGCATTGTATTTTAAGGAAGTCTGCGGGAAGCTTGTATGGTTTTTGAGAGATGCGTGTTTCGCCGCACTGACGCCTGCTAGAGACATGTTCTGCGAGCTGTTGAAGGCGGCAAACAAAGATTACAACATTCGAGAGGTTTGCAACGTGACACAGATTTGCTACGGAATCAACAGTCTTTAAATCGTTAGATGAACTTTGTCTTCAGATTCTGTTTAATTTACAAATAAATTGTGAATAAAGCGCACTTGGGAAATTTCAATAACTAAACTCCCAATCCTCAAAAATAATTTTTATTAAAAAAGAGCATAAATCACAAATTTTGTGACAGAATAATTTATTTTTTACCGTTTCTTCGTAGTTAGTGCGCGAAATGACAGTGCTTTTTATAGCACGTGATGATTTGAAATTATGTCACAATCTTAGCTGATCCGCAACATTCTAAATTTAGCATAATGTTGACGCCTTCATCCTATAATGTATTCTTGACGACCTTTGTTACTCCTAGTCCCTCGCAGTTATGACTATCGCAGAAATATTCAAAATCACACAAGTCTGTTGAAAACAGAATATTCTGAGCTTACACCGCTTTAATATCCATTCATAACGGTTTTATGAAATGTCTTAACCAGCCAATAAATTATACATACAGTCAATTTTAAATTTGGCATAGAACTTTGAAATTAAAACCCTTACATGCTCTGTTTCTAAATATAAAATTTAATGAATCTTATGCTGTCATATTAAATATATATAGTATTACATATTACACTTTAGCGCGATCAGTTTTTAAAACATTTGCAATGAAAGTCGAAACTATTCTTCTGTTTTTCTGTGTTGGCTGCGCTTTTGCTACAGAAAACGTATCATCTCTCGGTGAATTCAACTTGCTGCCTTATCCAGAATGGGTCTGCGGGGCTTGCGTTCGTATCGCTGAGGTATTGAAAATCTTGGTTGACGACGTCGGTGATGTGTCGGGAAAAATCCATGAAGCCATGCAGGTAAGGACAGGGGCGTGGCTACAGGGAGGACATGTGGGGTGTCCCCCACCCAGCCAGGGGTCAGCGAAAAAATGAAAAGGGGGTAAAGGTGGAGTAAGGTAAAAGTTTTTTTCACAGGTGGCTAAAGAGATCATTAATACATATATCGTCTATGTTTCCCTTCCTTATACTTTTTCAAAGACTGTTGGATATATCAGTAAGGTCTGCAGTGAATACGCTAAAACGTCCGGAGCTTTCTAGATATGTGTATATAACAGCGGTATATGACAGCACAATTAAAAAAATATGTTTCTTGACTCCGAGAGTTCGCTTGTAAAACGTTAGTGATTTAATGATAAATACTGACGACCAATTCCAGCGCGTCTGCGACACCAAGCCCTGGCCCTTAAGTTGGGCGTGCACCGCTTTCTTTCCCTACGGTTTTCTCAACGATCTTTTTTCGCTGCTCAGCCACGCTCATTCAACAGATGTATCGCCCAGAGAAGCTTGCGTAACTGTCACTATGTGCTGAAAATTTTTTTGAT
Organism: Bursaphelenchus mucronatus; assembly: GCA_025436335.1. NCBI lineage: Eukaryota > Metazoa > Nematoda > Chromadorea > Rhabditida > Aphelenchoididae > Bursaphelenchus > Bursaphelenchus mucronatus. The sequence continues at coordinate 8,257,322 of CM046356.1, forward strand.
TCATGAAAAAAATCAGATTGCAAATTGAATAAAGTAATCTATGAGAAAACGTATACTACGTTTTATTTGAAGTTCTCGCGCCTGATGACTCATACACAAAAAAACACAAATTGGCGTCGAAGAACTTGTAAATTGTTTGTTTACTTTCTTTATAAAAGGAATTCTATATAAACTATGGATGAAACACAATAAAGTCCACTCGACGTGCATCTCCTCACCTTTATTATGCGTTTACTACCGTATATTTTACTTTCCTGTTTTTTTGTGGCCGCTTCTGGAATCAACATAAAAAATCCCTGGGGCGAAGCAACATGTCGTTTATGTCTTCCGTTTGTGGATGAACTGAAAAAAGGAAATCAAAAACCTCCGATTGATATTATGAAGGTAAATCATATCCTTGCTTGTGAATACTACATAGAACTTTAATGTTCCAAAAAATTACCGTTAAATGTGGGTTTCTTCAGGATATTTGCGACCATGTTACGGAGTCAAGATCCAAAGGAATTTGCAAAAACACAACAACGGAATCGCTGAACGGAATTTTGACTGCTTTTGAGAAGAATAAAGCCGCAACATCTAGAAAGGTATGCCAAGATGCTGGACGGTGTCATATGGAGAACTGAAATTACAAACGATATTCTGTAAATGTAAACTGTTCTACTCTTTTTACACTTCAAAGTCAATAAAAAATATCTACAAGAAACAACAAAAATTTTTAGATTCCTTTTGTCAAAATCTGAACTGAGCGTCACTGATCCTGAGTATTTCCTCTGCGAATATAAATCTTTTTTCAAGAAACTTTTTCTTGAACCCTTTTCTTTTACTTCGGAATTTTACCTAACTGTTCCTAAAAACAAATCCACGTTATATTTCATGTGACATCACAGCCATTAAAACACGGTCCCAGGCCCATTGTTTTGGCCATTCTTTTGGTCTGACAAATTATCCCCCACTTGTTCTCGGATCTATTACCTGCCACACTGCCATCTTGTTTTATCGGAGAGAAAAACGCCTTAGGCCGAAGATTTATTTTTAAATTTCGAGAACTAAAATAATCCGGAAGCATTCGAACTTTAGGGTCTGTTGAACAGGGAGATTATTTTGGGAAGGGTAATGTTTTGATCACAGGGCTTGTAAATCAGTTGACATGAAATGTGAGGGGGGGGGGGGGTTATACGGTAGTCAGTAATGCGTTGGCAGGACATAGAGACTGAAAAATACAGTAGTGAGCAAGTCTGTACTGCAGGAGCTTTAAAGGATGATAGAAACGTGACGCAGGTGACCTGACGGAGAACGACGTAATGAAAGTGTTTATAATAAATTTTTATGATGATGTTGATAGACTCTGGAATAATGGTCTGACATTGGTCAAAGTTTCTAAAGAATGCCTGATCGATACTTTGTTCCAGATTTATGGGGAGGATAAAGTGACTTTTCTCCTAAAGAATTTGCAAGTGTTGGGTCAACAGCAACGAGAAAACGAACCTTTTTGATGAATGCGATTGGCTCGTGCCATTGGCTTACAAAGTTCGAGAGATTAAATGGCTCTTAATTGTCGGGATTTCAACTTTTTTACCTTTTGAGAGAATTTAAAGTGTGATTTGGTGACAAAATTAGGACTGTTTACAGAATACCATAAGGAAATAAAATCAGCCCATTTGTCAGAGTAAATCAAAAAATGGGCCCAAAATATTCGGGAATTTTTTAACGGCGCAGTTAAAACAACGAAATAAAAGCTGTAATGCAGAGCGGGCGTTTTTCGGTCTCTTTGAGTGGGGGTTTATTGGACACTTAACGCAGCTCTGATTCCGCCGAGGCTACATTAGGACGTCCTCATGTTCCGAATTTGTCGTTTTTTCCGCTATTCTGGCGAGCCCTTTTTTGGTGTTGTTTTCGAGTTGTGAATTCGTGTATCCGCATACAAACCATTGTAAAACGTTGTTTTTGTGGCGATAATTTGTTTTTGAGACGATTAGCATAATCGTCGTTTTACACATAGTCTGGCTACATTTTTGGCGGCTATTTTACAGCTTACATTTTAAGATTTTTGTGGGTAATGTTTGTTGAGGGGATCAAGCATACGGGTGCCAAAAAACCGGAAATTTTTTCGTGCTTTGTTTCTACTGCCATAGAAAACATTTCAAGAAAAAATCAACATTCTCCGCACAAAAATATAAAAAATATATACTGAACCTATTTTATTTTAACTGCTCTCTTTATTCTCCGTAGTCCCTAGCTTTCAAAGGAATGTTTTCGTAGCGTCTGACATGCTCAAGCTACAATTTCAATACATTGCAACGAGTATAAGATAGATCAAGGTTTTAAAGTTTATCCACAACCTGTTTCACCACGAGCAGGTCTCTAATTAGACAATTTTCCGCAACTTGTGCCAAGTTTCTGTATCAACATTTCGTGTATCTACATCATGCTGACTTTAATTTTATTTCTGTTCCTCTTCAATAACAAATCATTCGTTTTATGTGTTTACATCTCAAATTCTTGTGCTTTAATTTAATCTTGACGGATTGCTATTCAAAATCAAAACTTGTTTTTAAAACTACATAAATATAAGCTTTAGACTTTATACTTTTCCGGTCGTCTCCCTCTTTTGAACCCTTCAGAAATTGCTTCCGGCTATTCCCACTTGGTTATAGCTACTGAATTTTTATAATCCCACCAAAAAACAAAGAGATCCTTTGTTTTTTGGGGGAATCCCGACTTGTGAATCCTGTAAATAAGGGATATGGAGATGAACTTTCCTTTTGCGGACTTGAATATAGGCTTAGAAAAGCAGCCATGAATTGGTTGACAAAAAAAACGCAACTTATAACCAGTACCTGATTGTATAGCCATAGGCCCTAACTCAGTTGTCAGTTTCGTAGTAACTCAATTTCAAGCCGAATATGTTATTATTTAAGTTTAAAACGTACCAAAAGAAGGAGGGTGGTGACAAAAAGTACAAGTAATACTGGAGCTTTCAAATTTTGTTTTCTGCATGACCTTTGCAAGCTCTAACGTTTATTTATCCTTATGGCGTCATCAATGTACGATTGCCTTAACATAATTGGTTGCAAACTGTCTCTGTAACCAGGTTAATTCAACCGAATTAAGTGATTTGCTATTTTTAATCGTAAATACTCGCCCCTCCGGGGACCGTCGACCCAAATTGAATCTTCGGGAAAGGGAATTCAGAAAATCTAGACTTTTTTGGAATCCTTGCATTGTTGGGTTTATAAGCCAGGTTATAAGTTTTACCATTCTTTCATTTTGAAAACAAAAACGTTGTCGCACTTGGGGCGTTCTGATTTTACGAGTAAATTAATGGCTACGATAATCAAAAAATTATGAAATCTTTAGTTATGGTAACAAGTGCCGCCATATGGCAGCAGTATGTTTGCTTTTATGCGTGCCTGAAGCCTTTGCAATGTACGCTGCAAGCGGAGCCAAGATTTTTAACGATCAACCGACAGATTGCGTCAACTCATGTCAGAAGGGTTGATCTGACGTTGGAATATCATAGCAAAAAAATTGCAAAACTTTTTCGCCGTATAGAATCTTTTGGCCTAGTTGTATAAAATGTGACAACTGTGTGCCAAAACAACGCCTACATGTATTATCAACAGGGATGTGTGTACATGTAGTAACTGACTTGTATCGCCTTTAAATCGAATTCGGTTTTGGGGGAAGTGGGGGAGGATGAAAACATTTGGAACCTCATCTCCACACAAAAACTTTTTTACTCTGTCAATTTGAGAAGGGGGTTCCAATGGCTTCGAATTAAAAAAAGAAAGAGTTTGGCACCCGGGGTTTTTTTTTCAAATTTATTTTACTCGCCTCAAAAGATGTTTGTGTTAAAAAGATTCTCGCTTCGGAATTTATTGTTATGCGGGCCATGTCGGCGCCGCTCCAATCCCTCCTACATCATCACGGAGCGGAGAGGGGTTTGGAATGGCATTCGGGGTCAGTGGACTGGACCGGAATTGGGGTTGAAAGATATGAATAGGTTGGTCAGGGATGTCTAGGGGTTCGTATCGATACAATAAATATGCTTTGAAGACACTATGGAATAGTGCTTGAGTAAGGAACGGTCTAATGCGGAACGCAGTTACTGATTAGCGTAAGCGCTTATCAAGAATAGATATTTCTACCGAATGTATATGTTATCTCGGGTGTCTCACGCTTTGTCAGTGTCTCGATTGGCTGACATCTTGATACCTCACTCCTTTGTTTAATATGGATGTAATAGATGAATGAAGTTGCTTACATTACTGCTTGCTTGACTATCTTGCTGTTTAACACTGTTATTGTGAGAATTAAAGTATTTTTTTTCGGAAATGGAACCGGGCCTGATGATCTACCCTCCTTATTTTTCATCTGGCTTGTTTATCAGTCTGTAGCCAAAGTATTGAGCATTCGTCGCAGCAAAATGGCGAAAAATTTGCGCCGTCGCGCACCGAACGATGCGCGACTTCAAGGCGCGACGAGTCCTCGTTATTTGCTGGTATGAACAATAAAGCTAACTTTTTCAGTCTCGTTACTACTCGCGCTATAAAGTCCCGACAATTTTGCACTGTGCATTTTTCTCAAATTTTCTCGGCCGTCGCGGCGATTTCCGTCTTCGCTCAAGCGACATGCATTTTTCCGCGACCTCACTCCAATTTTCGTGCGCGCAGCGATAAAATTGTCAGGACTTTATGGCGCAAGTAGTACAAAGGTTCGGTTGTGAAGGTGATTTGATGAATTTCTTCAATTTCTCTCCCACACGCTTCAAAACTTTGGCTACATATCAAAATTTATGTGCTTTCCGTTCTCTCTTGACAATCCACCTCATCGACACTTTTTAATGCATTACTAATTCGCTAATAAAACTTGGCCATTTTATTGTCTACACTTTCACGTCCGTTGCCCGTGCCCTCGGGGGGTTTTTCTTTGTTTTCGGGCGATAAATTTGATTTCCACGAAAAAACCGCAGACTCTCGGAATTTCCCGCGAATTTTGCATGTGTTTAAACAAGCCTATGAATCTGCCTTTCGTTCGGAGTTTTATGCCCTGAGGTGCTAAGTAAGTAAGAGGATAACTCTCGATTTTTGGATTTTTTTGGGATTTCGTCATCAGGATGTTAAACTGCAAGTTGAATTTGAGGATTTAAGATTGCTAAAAAGAAAAATGGAAAACATGGCAGGAAATTGAATAATACCGTTTTTGTCTGACCGACTCTCCTCATTTCCGTACTCTCTCGTCTCCAAAAATTGTTCAATATCTCGGTTTTCCCTGCAAATGCCAAATCAGGATTTTCGGGCTTTATTTTATGGCGCATTTGAATTAACGGTGCAAAATTTGAGGGTAATCTACAGCTGTCTCATTGCGTGCTAAAATAAATTGTTTTCGGTCTGTTCGAATTGCGTTTTTGCACTTTGTTTGCGAAACTTTAATCATAACTCAATTCTTCTTTGATTCCGTTCGTCTCCTTTGTGTTTCCAGCCATCAAAAGTCATCTCCTCCGCCTTTGAACATCACCATTTCTTCGGCCACATAACCTTTGTCAATTTGACCGGCCATTCTCCTCCCGCCATATGTCCCAACTATAAGTTTTATATAGAAGACTGACTGCCTTTCCCACAGATCGCCGATCTCCATAAACCCCTATGTTTTATGCCCTGAGGCAAGTTTATTCATTTGCATTTTTGTTCGTAAATTTAAATAATTTTTCGAAAACAGCGGCGCATAGAGATGGGAAATGGAACGGCCGTAAACAAATAGAGTTACATTTTTTGGCGCTACACTTGTAAACCGATTGGATGCCGTGTTTATTGAGTGTCGACGTCGGCGTCAGACTTATCGGCCGATCATTTCCCCCGAGGGCGAACGAAACTCGGAGTTCCGCGGAATGCCCGCACTCGGACTTATAAACTTTGAGTTAGGGAAGTTTAAGGGTTCTTTTGGTGGGGTTGGACGAAGGCTACCGTTTTCAAAGGCTGCTTGTTCAATGGGGTTATGTTGCATATAAAACTAATCGATTGATAAAAGAGAAGTTTTATTTTTTTCAAATTTTGTCTGCTTGGCCTAGGAAGGCCTATGGGTTTTGGTCGTAGTATTTCGACCGCCCTTTGAAGGCGATTGAACACATAAAGTGAGGAGAGCGGGCGGAGATTTTGGCCGTAGTATCTCAAGGAAAAAACTTGTCTTCGTAGCAAATTTTTTACAGTTTATATGACGTAATCCTCCTTCTGATCTCTGTTATACATCACATTCTCAAGTTCTTGCGGTCTCAGTTTCTTCAACATATCATCTCCAAACCCTTCCCACGAGCCTGTTTACCTTTTGTTCTATTTCTGAACTCTTGAATATATTCCGTACATGTTCCCTTCAACAGCACGGTCGTCCACATTTCCTGCCCTGATTAACCTCTGGCCTACGCATAGCGGATATTTGATAGGCCCGGAGACATGAATCCAATTCCCAGTAAATTTTATTTTTCTTTTTCTTTTGTCTTTATTTCTAGTGCGTCGTGCGGACTTTGAGGTTTATTGCGATAAGTAAAACTTGACCAATAAACGGATGTTTGTTTGCGGTAAAAGGAGGTCAGACTGACTACGGAAAAAAGGCAAATTGTGCAAATGAACGCAGTTTGATTCCAGTAAATCATATCACCATCTCTGCGGATAATTGTCGCAGACGTTACTAAATAGAAACTGTAATTTCCCCCCTGACTACTATCTCCGTTTACGTCTTTGTTTGCGAAGACAATATAAGTTGATGAGTAGCTCTGTTTGAGATCCTCGTCATTCAGATTCACAACCGTTTCCATACGCTTCATCTGCCACTGAATCCCAATTATTTTGGGGTTTGCAAAATACGTTCTCTGTCTGCTTTTGTGCCAAAACAGGTAATAGAGCCCTAATAGCCGTATAGCGATCAAAGATTACGGTTGACGGCTGCTGCCAACGGCGATTTATTGTCAAGAAAACAATGAGAAATTTTTAAGCGCTCCCATTTTATAATAAATGGTATTTTTATATTTATGTACAATATTCTGACAAAGTGAGCAGTCGTGATGCCAAAAAACAAGCTCAAAATAAGTCCATATTAATACACAGATATATATATATCCGTAATCATATTCTAGAATTCAAATATCCCTTCAAAAAGTTCAGTTCCATTTACACTCAATTAAGGCCTATTTTACACGTGAATCCGCTTTTAGCCAGAGGGCTTTTCTTTTTATGTCCGTGGCGTTGTAAACAGGATATAAACAAACACTTGAGTGTGAAGAATACATAAATATAAAAGAAAGGTCCAAAAGAAACATCTTTTTGTGAGAGAGAGAGTGGAGTAGAACAAGGAGAAGTTGTGACGTCACGGGCCGAGGTTTTATTTTATGGAACGATGATTTAAATGTTCCTTTGTAAATAGTTTTTTGGACGTCTGCCCGACTTAGTGGGTGGATGATTATGGAAAAGCGAGGGACATTTTTTTGTGACGAGAACGGTGATGACGGAAATTGTAGTTTCCACTGGGTTATCATTGCAATGGGTGTTGGAATTTTTGGGTAATTTTATTTACAATTCAATAACGACAACGTTTTTACTGTGAGTCATGTTTGTCAAACATGAGCAGGACAAGGAAACACGACTTTCCCGATGTCATTTTTTCTATATTTCCTTATTTTATTTCATTTTTTCACTTTTGCCGTTTTTTATAAAAAATTTACAGGACATTCAACCCTTACTTTCACACTTCCTAAGAGGGGAAATACTCCAAGTGCGACGCTCAGATTTTTAGGAAACTTGGCACAACTTTCGAATAATTCTTGCTAAGTACACGTCGCACTTGGGGTACTTCCCTTGGAAATTGAATTTTTTTACAAAGAATTGGAGGATAACCTAATTTTAAATCTTTTTTTTTTCTTTCTTTTACCCGAATTACATATTTTGCAATAACCAATAAGAGATTATTGACACTCTGTTGACCTCTTACCAAGAATATGACCAAAAATGCTCTATTGTTCTATCCAACATGGTCATTTTTTTATATTCTATTTCCGGTGCTGTGCCCTACAATTTATGGTATTGTTTTATAAATAAATCACGTATTTCTCTGAATTTTCGAGATTTTTTATTAAACCATTTATTGGAATATTTCTAAAATTATATACTTTCTTAAAATTTTCTTACAATTTCAGCCCTTACAACTACATGAATGCGCGGAAAGCGGACCTTAAAGAACACCTTAAGGCCGAATTCAAAGGCGAATTGGGGCCTTTGCATGAGATCCATCAAGATGAAAATGAATTTTGTACCCGATTAAAGAAGAAAACCCGAGTTTATTGTCCTGAGGGCAGTGACAGAATGCTGGGAGTGTGGTTGATTTACTCCGTGGTCTCCATTGCCTTGTGCATGAATGTTTATGTACTGCTGAATCGAGTGGACACCATCTTCTATTTGAGGTTGTATCAGTTGGTGAGTTTTTGATGGGTTGTTCGAAAATCAGTAGTTCTTGAGATGTTACACCAAAATTTTTTCAAAATTTTGAAGCAACTTTCGGCCTAGGTCACTTACTCATTCAAAAAAAAGTTGTTTACTTTACAGTAACGAATGAAATTTTTGCTTGAGAGAGTACGTAAAAAATAAGGAGATCCTTCCAGACAAATAAAAGCCGTTGATAATTTACCTCATTTTTAATTTGCAGGTAGTCTCGATGATAATGTTAATAACGACCTTTGTGATGCTCGAATTTATGTGGTTTGCCCGTTGCAATGTCGCCAAGTTGTATCGGCCGCACACTCTTCCACGACCCATGTTATTTAGCGGCCTTATGTTGACTGTTGGCATTGTCCTCGGCTACGCGTATTTTGTGGTCTTTAATTTGACGTTTAAAGTAAGTTTTCAGTTATGGGATACAGTGCACGAACTATGTTTAAATTTTACGACGTTCTCTAATTTTAGGACTGTGATGAGCTGGTAGATGCTCATGATCAAAACGAAGTCTGGCTGGAGATAATATACGATGCTACGATGATTTGGTTTTGCATTCTTAGCTTTGTATATCTAATGCAACGATCGTATTACGGGACGTTGAATCAAAAAATCGATCATCTTCGGCGACTGTGGATCAATGCTGCCGTTTATATCGTGTGGTTACAGGTTGTCGTGAATAAGGGCTATTTGAGTCATCAGGTAATTAAAAGAACATTTATCTTGTAAAAACACAGATTTGTTTGACTTCGAGTGAAAATATGCATTTTCAGACGCTATGTCAACGAAAAGAATTGAACGGGTCTATGTGGTGTCCAGGTGTTCAGCGACAATACACTTGTAACACTTCCGATTTACACGGGACTCGACAAGTGTGGTACTATCTGAACAAGGGCCTACTCAGTTCAGCAATCACTGCTTGTGCTTCTGAATTCTTTCCTGTGGTCCTAGTCGCCCATTGGTTGGTTTGCGGTGGTGCTGAGGAAAGAGCAGAAGATTTGATTCGAAGACAACGGGTAAGAAAACCTTGTACTTAGCATTCTACGGTAGCGAAAATTGTATGGCTTGATTCGGAGTCAGACAATTGTCTTTGCACTATAGAGAAGGTCACAAGGCTATATACCAAAACATATCCAACACACAAAAGGGAGATTGGTTTTTGAAAGGAACCATCTTTACACTTTTTTCTTATCCACTAAGGCTTCAAAAAGGCCTTAAAACTGTCTCCAACTACCATGAACTTTACATAAAATCTATACCCCCTTAACCGCTTAATCGGTATATCAACATAAATCAGGCGATGAATTTTGTGTTATGAACTGATTTTTTAGCAAAAGAAGAGTGTCCGCCGAGTCCTGCAGCGCTTTATCACCGATATATCTCGGGTTGTTGGAGGCAGAGCCAAGAAACCGCCAATGCCTCCATTAATAACTTCTCCCTTCCTCCAAACGTGCCTTATGATCACTGCTTGGACTTCCGGAATCTTTGTTGTTGGCCAATGGTTTGTCCGCTTTTACTACACAATTTTGTTCGACAAACTTCACGCTCAAGGCTGGATGACCGATTACTATGTGCAGATTGGGGTCGGGATAATGCAGGTCATCTTTCATGCAATGGTAAACATTTACATCGATTTTGAAACCCATCAGTCTTTTATCAACGTATTATCTATGACACTGACACCATAAAATCTCAATTTAATGTTGTTTTAGGTGTTCCATTGGGCGGCTAAAGTTGAGGAACGCCGATTTGACGCTTATCACAAGGCTGAAGCCCGAGGCGATGTGGTTCTAATTTTGGGATGTTGTATTTTGCTTACAATCAAGTTTGTTCTTCAAGTTGTCGAAATGGATTATCAAAAGAATGACGGATTTTTGAATACTACCGGATTTGTGATGAGGATCTTTGGACTGCTCACTACTACTGTAAGTTTGATTCTGTTACAATCATTGAAATTTAGATACCCAAATACATTCTTCTTGCTTCTAAAAAACAAAAATATTACAGCATACGAGCCCCCAGTAGAATATAAAATTAATTCTATAAAAAATGACTTCTTTTCCCACCGCTCCCCCTCCTTTTGTCCTCCCCAAACGCCACAGTAAAAGAGCGCTTGAGGGCCGTGGCGAGATGGCCGAGTGGTCTAAGGCGCTGGTTTTAGGCACCAGTCTCTCCGGAGACGTGGGTTCGAATCCCACTCTCGTCAGAAATTACTTTTTAAAATTTTTTCGTTTTTATTTTTCTCTAAAAATATGATGTAATAGTCCCTTATAAGGCCTTACGATCTCACAAAAAAATTAAAATTTTAAAATTCAAATTTCAGGCCTCCCAATGGCTTCAATTCTTCTCCCTACGAAGAATTTTGGCGCTAAGCAATCGCGATATGAAAGCTAGTCGCCGCTTCTTACCGAGCATTGCCATAGCGTCATTTATGGCGAACGTGGTCAACTTTGGGTTAACTTATTTCGAAACAACCATCATCAAATATCAGATCGGCCACGAAAAGGAGTTTGGATTCAGCGCGGTAACTTTGATGAGCATGATTGTTACGCAGATCATATACCCGGCCGATTATCTTTACGCGTTTACAGTAGCTGGATGCTGGATGGATCTGATTTATCGGTAGGCGGAGATTTTTATATTAATTTTCTCATAAAAACTGTATAAAATTTGTATTTTCTCCCAAGGAAACTTGAATTTTTGCCCATGAAATGTGATTACTATGATTACGAAGAATTACATTGAGGTTACTGTAATATCCATTTTAGATACACCAGAATCGGCTACTTTCAACTCGGACCCCCTCATCTGGATCAACAGCTTGAATTCGATTTATTCGAAGACCGTCGAAATTCAATTAAAGCCAATCGAAAAGTCTCAAAATATCGCCATTCAATGCCCGACATTGCCATCAACGGAGTCGTAGCATAATATCAGAAAAACGAATTATAATTTAGGGTTTTTTAACTGTAATATTCAAAGGTTTAATTAATTCAGACATGCCAATAAGTGTACGTAATAAACGGGTATAATCATTGCACTCAATGTAATTGTTTGGCAAGTGAATGTCATCATTACACAGACATTGCGCTTTGTCAGCACGTTTCGATCTTCCAAAACACATGTATAACCAACAAATCTCTCTTTTTAATTGAAATTTAATTGCTTTTGATTTGTGTTTTGTAGTTGCAATCCAAAAAATTGGAACGCTTTCCAATGCCGAGCGCATAAGGCTCTTGAATTGTTTTCTTTCTGTAATTTAGCGGCGATTGCAGCACTCACTACAAGAAATGAAGCGATCGCTTATGCCTTTTGATATAAAAACCCCGGGGTTTCTCGAGTTTAATATAAATTTTTTTGGGGATGTTGCGGTTTTACTTACTGTTCCTTTTTGTTGTAAAATAATAAGTAAGGGATACTATCTGTGGCACAAAGTGGTAAAGCTCATAAATAAGGTCTTTCTCTCAACCACTGCTCTTTATCAAGGGAAAAATCATTTCTAGAAGATTAAAAAGCGTTAAACTTGTCCTTCCAAATACAGATTTGTTTTCTGAAAAAAATATATTTTAGAAAATTGTGAGCTGCGCCCGAGATTTTTGAAAATGTTGAAGGTTTATTATACGAAAGCAGTTTGAGACCGGTTTTTGCGTTTAGAGCTCCTTACAACAAAACCCCTCTATAACAAATAACTTTTTATAATAATTCTTTGCGGTTTGTCATATAGAGGCATTACTCTACGTAAACCACATTAATATTCAATTTTCCGACAAGTTTTGGAAAATAAATAAAGGAAACAATGATGGTGAAAATTCCAAGTATCCATTGTAGAAAAAACAGTTTCCTTGCTCTAACTTCCTCATTAGGCTGACAAAATAAATTGTGACTTTAATTTTTCGAAATTTGTAATTCTGGAAACTCAATTAATTAGTCGATTTTTCGCATTCTCCAAACCTGCAAAAACACTTCTTCTCCGTTCAGTTGTTAAAATCGAAAAAAGTAGAATAAAAACAAACTTTTATTGCCAATTTTAAACACAAAAATTGTTTAGATCAGCCACAACTGACTGTATTGTAATCCAATTAAAGATGGTCGAGAACACTGGGTAAGTGATTCGAAGAGAAATGTAACTTGTTTAAACACCATCTTTGCTATTTCCGATTTGCAGATTTTTCAAAAATAAAGTGGTCTTCTTGTCCGGTGGGTCCCGAGGAATTGGCCTTGCGATTGCCAAGAAATTGGCCAAGGATGGGGCAAAAGTTGTCATTGCCGCGAAGACCGCTGACCCTCATCCAACGTTGCCAGGTATGCATAACTACTATCTTCCTTAACTCTACATTACTGTTCTCTTTTTACGTTACAATTACTGTAGGGACAATTTACACGGCGGCAAAAGAAATCGAAGAAATTGGAGGGAAATGTCTTCCAGTTGTGATGGATGTCAGAAAAGAAGCCGACATTCAAAGGGCGGTCAAAGCAACGGTCGATCATTTTGGAGGGATCGACATTCTGATTAACAATGCTTCGGCCATTGGATTGACAGGGACTTTGGAGACCGACATGAAACGATACGATTTGATGCAACAGATCAATACGAGAGGAACCTTCTTACTGTAGGTTGGGAAGGTGTTTGGTCTACGACTTGTTTGTGTTGCTAACCCATCCGTTTATCTTCAGCTCCAAGATCTGCATCCCTTACCTTAAAAAGTCATCCAATCCCCACATCCTCAACATCTCTCCACCTCTCCTCATGCACACACAATGGTTTCAGTACCACACCGCCTATACCATCGCCAAATACGGGATGAGTATGTGTGCTCTGGGAATGGCCAAGGAGTTGGAGGAGGATGGAATCGCCGTCAACTGTTTGTGGCCAAGAACTGGGATTTGGACCGCGGCCATAAAATTGACCAACAAAGAAAAGGACGCTCAGAAATATTGCAGGAAAGATACGATCATGGCAGATTCAGCGTACTTGATTCTCAGTCAAAACAGTAAAAAATTTACTGGAAAATTCGTGATCGACGATGAAATTCTCCAAGAGAATGGGGTCACTGACTTTGATCAGTACAAATTCCATAAAGATGACCCTGTTGCTTATGATTTCTTTGTGCCCGGAGTCAAATACAGTGGACCGTTTGTTCGGTCTAGAATGTGAATCAAATTTATTTACGGAGTCATCACATGCCATTAAAGTTACCTTTCTTGTAAATAATTATTTGTCAGCTGAATAAACCTAAAATCCTTTGCAGAATTACATAAGTAACATCAATTGCCAAGAGAAAACATATTTTTACTTGCAATAATCATATATATCAAAAAGGTCTTTAGTTTGTTTTCAACGCAATCAATCGGGATATTTTTCCAATAAACGATTTTTGACTACAGAAAGTGAAGTTATCTCCTTCACAAAGGTTATATAAAAGTTTTGACTTACAAGGTGAATCTTTTTCTATAATATTATTGTTGATTTTGCTTTGACCTGGACTTGCATTGGGAAAGGAGTTTTGGCACCATGCGAATTTTATTGAGGCTAAAATTAGCTAATAAGGCCCGTACAAGTTCCTTAATCTGTATAATAAAGTTTTGAAAGTAAAAAATTTAAGCATTGCTCAATTTTGTTACAGTTTCAACCAGTTTGCCGGTCTTTGATCTCAGACAATTTCATTTTCCTTACAGTTTCTTGAACTTAAAAGACAAATCCTAACCGAATTACCCTTTGCCGCAACTTTTAACTGGTTGATTGTAAAACGGACTTTAACGATAAAATTTCAGACCACGTTTTGCTGCGACCAAATTAAAAAGCATGGTGGACAATACTGGGTGAGTAAATACTACTTTCTTTGTTGACTTGTGACTCTCACAACGAAATTCTTTTGTAGCGAATAAACGCTTTGCCTTTTTTCCAGTTTTTGTGTAGAGATTCTATTACGTTAAATAACGGCTTAAGTAAAAAATCATAATTTTAGATTTTTCAAAAACAAAACAGTCTTCATTTCCGGTGGATCCCGAGGAATTGGCCTTGCCATAGTCAAGAAACTTGCCAAAGACGGAGCAAACATTGTCATAGCCGCCAAGACTGCCGAGCCTCATCCAACCCTGCCAGGTAGCCCAAATTCTGTTCTAACATATATCTTCCATTTGCCTATCTAATTTATTTTTTTGTCTTTTCTTATTGTTAGGCACAATTTACACCGCGGCCCAAGAGATCAAAAAAGTTGGAGGGAAATGTCTTCCAGTTGTGATGGATGTCCGAAGTGAAAGCGACATTCAGAAAGCTGTGAAAAAAGCTGTAGATCACTTTGGAGGAATTGATATTTTGATCAATAATGCTTCAGCAATTGCTCCTACAGGAACGTTGGAAACAGAAACGAAACGATATGATTTAATGCAACAAGTCAATACAAGGGGAACTTTCTTACTGTAAGTTACACGTTTAGAGCCTACAAAGGTTTCTGAGTTGTCTTGTCGTTAACGTGTTGACACTTTGCACAAAAAAGTACATTTCAGTTCGAAAGCCTGCATCCCTTACCTAAAAAGGTCATCCAATCCCCACATCCTGAACATCTCCCCACCTCTTCTCATGGAGCCTCAGTGGTTCCGTTATCACGTTGGCTATACCATGGCCAAATACGGAATGAGTATGTGTGTTCTTGGAATGGCCGCTGAATTTGCGAGCGACGGAATCGCTGTTAACGCGTTGTGGCCGAGGACTTCGATTTTGACAGCAGCCATTCAAGTGACGCACAAGAATAAAGATACCTCTGAATTTTTGCGAAAAGACTCAATCATGGCCGATTCCGCTTATGTGATTCTAAGCAAAAAGAGTCGACAATTCACAGGGAAATTTGTGATCGACGACGAGATTCTGAAGGAATACGGGATCCGCGACTTTGATCAATATCAATTTGTCAAAGGTAATGTGAGAAAAGAGAAAACAAATGTATTTACAACCTATACCACCTTCTATCTTGTTTTTATATGTAAAAGGTCCGATGGGATCAAGGTTGGTCATCCAATTCTTTCTTTATAACCTTTAATTTTAATGATAATTTCAAAATTGGAACATGTTTTCAGGGAACAAATTGATCGCCGACTTCTTTGTGCCCGGCGTTCCGTATACAGGACCATTTAATAGAGCCAAAATTTAGTTTTATTGAAATGTTTCGACGATGGTTTTTATTGTATCAACAAAATAAAGGATTTATTTTTACTTTTCTGAAACTCAGTGTGTTAATGTTTTTTTTTACACTCGATACGCGGAACTTTAATGTTTTATAACCATTTTAACGGCATGTGTGGTCGGTTGGACTTTGAGCAATAACAGTTTTTACCAAGAAAAACGTGTCAATATATATATTATTGCATATTCTTCTGCTAGATTTCTGAAAATTTGGGCGTTTATGAAACAACAGGAACAATAATATGTAGTGACAATTCTGGGTATCCGCAATTTCCTTTCAGTTGCAAGGTGGCAATAGACCACTGATAATCACATTGTAGTGTGATATTCTTAGTATTCAAAACCGTTTTTTTTAGAGAAAAAGGTTTTTTTACAAAAATTGGAGTTGATGTCTTGCAGTTGTTAGTTTTTGAGGGTACTGTAATATTTTAGGAAATAAATCGAAAAACAAAGTCCTGGTAAAAAACTTCGCTTTAAAACGATTATGTTATACCAAAACTTTAGAATTAGAACAGACATCCCAAGTCTCCCTTGCAGATTCTTGTCAAACTAGTATAATATTTTGTCGAGGCAACCAATTTAGTCTACGTTATGATCTATCTTGCATGAGCATACTGCAAAGAGGAAACCGGAACAGACGCAAAACACATTCATAAAACAATTTTTTGATACTGTTGATCAATTTATTCGTATATTTGCATTGAAAACGGTAATGTTTGAGTAAAAAGTCTCAAACCACGTCGCGATTCAAGTCCCGTCAAACCTCTGGACAACGAGACTAAAAACATATTCGTTACAGAAGGGTTAGTACCTTGACCTAACAGTTGTAAAAGACCTCTGACACAAAAAAGTTGTTTGTGTTTTCCATTTCCGAACATATCCAAAAAATGCAACATGTGAACCCTTTCAAATCTTCATGTGTGGTCTATTAAATACTGTTTTTTTGGTAAGCCGTGTGATTGATCGTTCTGGAAACAAATAAATTCAGCTGTGATCCTTTAATTCACCGTAGAAGGTTGTGTTTTAGGAGTGGTCAGCGGTGTAAAGAAGCAAAGTGGGAAATATGGTCGAAAATACCGGGTAAGCCGTTGAATAACAAGGAAGTTATTGAAAAATTATTTTTACTGTATAAAGTCGTTGTTGCAGGTTCTTCAAAGACAAAACAGTCTTTGTCTCCGGTGGATCCCGAGGAATTGGCCTTGCAATTGCCAAGAAATTGGCCAAAGATGGAGCGAATATTGTCATCGCCGCCAAAACCGCCGAGCCACATCCAACTCTGCCAGGTAATTTCAGTAACGATCAAAGCATAACTCCCCAATTTAGGCACAATTTACACTGCGGCTAAAGAAATCGAAGACGCCGGAGGGCAATGCCTTCCAGTTGTTATGGATATTCGGAAAGAAAAAGACGTTGAACGGGCTGTTAAAGCGGCGATAGATCGTTTTGGCGGGATCGATGTGCTGATCAACAACGCTTCTGCAATCTCTCCTACAAAAACGTTGGAAACAGAGACGAAACGATTTGATTTGATGCAACAAGTCAATACGAGGGGAACTTTCTTACTGTAAGTTGTGTTATATTTGTAGGTCATATTTTATTCGTAAGTTAAAGCGTTTAGATATTTACCCTATAGCGATAGGACTTTTATGATTCGTGAAGAGAACGTAAATGGATTCATTGGGTCTGGTTATTAACTCAATCAATGCATCTCCTTTGAGTCATTCAATTTTTAGCTCCAAGGCCTGCATTCCCCACCTCAAAAAGTCCCTCAACCCCCACATCCTCAGCCTTTCCCCACCTCTTTTGATGGACCCAAAATGGTATCAATATCATGTCGCCTACACGATTGCTAAATACGGAATGAGTATGTGTGTTGTTGGGATGGCCGCGGAATTCAAAGAAGACGGAATCGCCATCAATTCGTTATGGCCGAGGACTTCGATTTGGACCGCGGCCATAAAATTAACTACCGTTGAGGAAAACGCGAAACAATTCTGCCGGAAAGATACGATTGTTGCTGACGCGGCATATGTAATTTTAAGCAAAAAGAGTCGGGAATTTACCGGGCAATTCGTTTATGATGACGACATTTTGAAAGATTACGGAATTAGCGACTTTAATCAGTACAGTTATGTGAAAGGTGAGTGTGAATACGATGTTTTTATAAAAATCATTTAAGAACAGTACTGAATTACGAATAATTTCAGATGGGAAACACCGAAGCGACTTCTTCGTCCCAGGCGTTGATTACAAAGGTCCTTATCATCAACCAAAACTTTGATCTTTTCGTAACCTAACGTATGTACATATGCAATAAACAGACTTTATTTTCAACAAGAACGAAGTCATTTTATTTCAGAAGTCGTCGCGAAGGATGTATGCAATAGGGTTGTTATTTTGACAAAATTTTTCAAAATGACGTCAGATTTCTCTCGTTTTCGTCAAATTGTGTCAAATTGCCGTCATTTTGGTTTGAAGCTGTCTAATTATAATAGACATTGTTCAAGGTAGTAGAGGGGCTTCAAACATGCTTAATCCCATGTACGTACTCGTTCCCGCTGTAACTATCACCTTGCGCAACTCTGAGTGTGCTAAAATCCTTTGTAATTTTTAAAAAGTAGGAGCTTTGACCGATGAATGATGGCAATGTCAGTCTCCACTTGGAGATGTAAACTAGTTAAAAGAAGTGTAGTTGAAGCCTAAATTTTCAACTGTTTCTGCAAAGCGCCGAATCATACAATAAATTATTTCTTTAAGAAAACGATTGAGGCGTCCTCAATGTAATGTTCTCGTGCCGTCAAACGCACGGTGTTAATCACTTAGGACACTATTTGCAAGGAAACCTGCCTAATATTCTCCTTTGAAAATTTATTAAATATATGATTAACCATTAATTTTGCGTTGCTAAAGCAAGAAATCATATAAAATCATTGACCGTCAAAACCTGCGAATTGGAAAATGATGATTTTACAGTGAAAATAACCGAGAAAACGATTAAAGTTGAAGTTCTTTCGAATGGAAAATTTGTTGGGGAATTTTTGGATATACGACCGAAAGGATAATCAATTGAAAATCGAGGAAACCAAGTGTCGTCGGCTTACTAAATAGCGGAATTTCAGCGGCCGGACCTACGGGACAATTCGAAAATTGTCCGTAAAGTTGAACAAAGGTAAGGGCGGAAGGATAATAACGGATTCTATGGAGATTCATCATTAGTTCACTAATTTGAGTAAGCTCAAAATTGTGTGGAGCTTTGTAAGATCTGATGATTCTTATTCGCCCACTAATATTTTTATCAATCTTATTCCACATTTTTTTAGACCTATTATGAACTACCGCAGTTAATCAAAGATCTCATGTCAACTAAATTTGGTCAAAAAACTGAGATTTCTATCAAACCCGAGAATAATGTGAGTTTTTGCCCATTTTGCAAGAAAATGTTTTTACTATCACCTGAAAACAGTAAATCTTTTTGCGGAAAGTATGATTGAATGGACTAAAAGAAATGATAACCGTAAACATCAAAGTCACCCTCGACGATTACTCAAAATTCTACAAAAATATCGAACAAAGGCCCCTTAAAAAGATTCAAAAAAGAATACGAAGATGAAATGTTTCATGTATACACGTTCTCTGGGGAACGGCTGACGGTTGTTATAAACGACGGCGATGTAAGTTTCATTTTTACGATGTCAGCCTGTTAAAAAAAGCCGGGTTTAATGCTTAAAATTTCGACTGTTTCCGCATAATCCCGAATCATACAGTAAATCATTTTGTTTAGAATTGAGGTTTTTTCAACACAATGTACCTTTAAAAGGGTTATTAAATATATGATTAATCATTAACTTGACGTTACTTCAGCGAAGACAGCATATAAAAGATAACGATGAATTCAAATATAATCACTTATGATTAAAAGAGCCGTGAGTAGACTTGTATGTCACGCAGAAGGAATTGCGCTTTAGTCAATGTCCTGAAAGTGAGATGTTGCAACGGCAGCCTTGGATATATGCAAACTTACTTCAGTCACAATGACCTTCAACCGATCGCCAACAAACGTATATTGATACGAATATTCTGGCCCCTCTGTTCTTTCAAACTCTTTTAAAGCATCATTGCTAAGATCTTCTTCAATTCCATCACCATCTGTAATACATAGCTTGATTGTGACATTTGGGTCCAATTTTCTCCAACTCAGCATAAGATTTATCATTTCCATTGAATCGTCGTATTCCGGCTAAGAATTCGAATGGTTAAGTATGTGTTTTCCACGCGTTATGTACTCACACGACAATCATCGCTGGTAATAGTGATTTTCATGGGGCGTTCAAACTTTGTGCCCATTAAATCGTCGACTATGCTCAGTTTACCACATTCATACTAAGCAAAAAGAATACATAAATTATTATAAGGTTGCTAAACTTACATTCCAATGGATTTTAATCTTTTTCAAGAGTGGAAGATACTTTTGGAGCTTTGTTATGTCAGTGATATGGCGATCTTGGTAGTCTCCTAAGATTTCAATGTCCAATTTCTCTATGTCATCACATTTCTTGTCGCTAAACCCATGTGAAATGCGTAAGATAAACATACTATGCAAGCTGAAGGAAGTCTACAAAACGTTTGTTGGGGGTCGAGACCTCAACATTTAGCAACTTGTCATGTTGCTCTACTGTAAAGTCATCATTGCTGATGTTCCAAACATCAGCTGACAATGAGTTGGAGAGAATTTTTATCTGTTTTAAGTTGCAATCTATCTTTTCTATTTTAACGCTGCAAAAGTTTTTTAGATCTAAAGTGTTCTTACTTTTCTAGCGACTTAATAAGGCAAATTGTAATTTCCTCGTATTCTTCCCAAACATTTTTATGATCATCATCTGCAAAGTGCTATATGCGATAAATACGTAAGAGGATTAAAATCAATCTGATTATAAGATAATCCCAAAGCATTACATTTTATTTTTTTCGAGTCGCTTTCCGTTGTGTCGTCGTTAATCAACTTCCCGTCGTATTCCTTTATTGAAAGACGATCCACATACGGGATAAACCACGATATATCGACCGGTTCAATGTTCGAGAGGTGTCTGTCAACGGTTGCATTTTCTATTCCCCTATTCGTATCTTTGGTTAATGTAATGCCCACTTGTGGCTTGCCTTCACTGAAACAAGGATATTATAATGTATGTAAAGTCAGCTAGGATGGAACATTAGTTTGTTCAAAGAGTCTCTAATCATCTATAATATATGTATCGGGACTAACCTTGTTAAGCAATAATCAATCCGCACGTGGCAGAAATCATCAAGAAAAAGGCGGCGCGAACGCCGTGTTAACCGCTGAAAAGCAAGTTCTTATAACGTGCCATTCACTCATCAACTTACCAAAATTCTCTTACAATTGAGCTCCTTAATCCCTGCTTTGTAGAAAACATTATTGAAAAACCCTATATAATACCCTATAAAATGTGGAAGGCACTCCGTATTTAGTCTCATCTTTTGTTAATTAGAAAGGAAACGTTGATAGAAAATGTTTATGCGTTTTTCTAAAAGAATATCGAAACACAATGAGTCATAAGAGCAAAGAACCATTTTTCGTTTAGAACTTGGGTGCGGCCTTCAAGAATGAGTCAAATCTTGGCACGCCCTGGCAAGGTAAAGCAATATTTTAATGTTGCGCCTTCGCGCAACTCTGAGTGCGCTGAAAAGTTTTGTAATTTTCAAAAAGTAGGAGTCTTGACCGATGAATGATGGCAATGTCAGTTTCCACTTGGAGATTTGAGCTAGTTAAATGAAGTGGGGTTGAAGCCTAAATTTTCAACTGTTTCTGCAAAGCGCCGAATCATACAGTAAATTATTTCTTTAAGAAAACGACTAAGGCGTCCTCAATGTAATGTGTTCGTGCCGTCAAACGCACGGTGTTAATCACTTAGGACACTATTTGCAAGGAAACCTGCCTAATATTCTCCTTTGAAAATTTATTAAATATATGATTAACCATTGATTTCGCGTTAAGCGAGAAATCATATATTTAAAAGATAACGATGAAGGAAAACATTATCAACTGTTGAAGGAATTTCGCTTTAGTCAATGTCCTGAAAAATAAGATCTTTCGAACGAAAACATACTTCGGTCACGATTATCTTCAACCGATCGCCTGCAAACGTATGTATATACGAGAAGTCTGGCCCCAATGTTCTTTCAAAATCTTTTAAAACATCATTGCCAAGATCCTCTGCAATTCCATTACCATCGGTAATCAAAAGTTTGATTGTGACATTTGGGTCCAAGTTCCTCCAACTCAGCATAAGATTTACTGTTTCCATTGAATCTTCGTATTTCGGCTAAGAATTTGAATGGTATTATTCGAGTCATGTTATTTACTTACACACCAATCATCTGTGTTAATAACGATTTTCATTGGGCGTTCAAATTTCGTGGCCATCAAATCTTCGACTATGTTCGCTTTGCCACGTTCGTACTAAACAAGAAGAATACGTAAACTATGATAAGATCGATTTACTTACCTTCCAGCGGAAAAAAATTCTGCGTAACTTTGGAAAATACTCTTGGAACTTTGCTATGTCAGAAATACGATGTCCCTCGTCACCTGCTATTCCCATGAATTCAATTTCCAGTTTCTCTATGTCATCGCATTTTGTGCTCCTGTAATAATGTGATATATAGAAGAGAGACTTACAACGCGGGCTGAAGAAAGTCTCCAAACCATTTGTTGGTGGCAGACACATGAATGTATAGCAACTTGTCATATACCTTTACTTCAAAGTCATCATTTCTGATTCCCCAAACATTAGCTTTTAGCACGCTGGAGAGGATTTTTATTTGTTCTAAGTCGCAATCTATCTTTTCCATTTTAACGCTGCAAAAGTTTCTTTATAGCAAAAGTGTTTTTATAATACTTTTCTAGCGATTTGATAAGGCGAATTGTAACCTCCTCGTATGCCTGCCATTTATTCTTTTCATCGTCATCTGCAAAGTGTCATTTGTAATAAGTACGTTGGTGGATTATAATAAAATCTACTCAAAGACGTATTACATCTACATTACAGTGATCCCAGATTCTCACATTTTATTTTCTTCGAATCGCTTTCCGTTGTATCATCATTAATCAACTTCCCATCGTATCCACATATTAAAAGAGAGGTTACGTATGGAATAAACCACAATATATCGACCGGTTCAATGTTCAGGAGCTCTCTGTGAGATCTTGCACTCCGATCTTTGATTAATGTAATACCCACGAATGGCTTGGCTTTCCTGAAACGAGTTCGTAATGTATGCAGCGTTAGCGAGGAAGGGAAACAAGTTGTTTTCATGGCTGAGTTCAGATCTTTAATACATATATGTACTTAAATTGGGACTGACCTTTTTAAGCCATAATAAATCTCTACGTGGGAGTATTCATCAAGACAAAGGCGTCTTGAACGTCGTGTTAAGCGCTGAAAAACAAGTTCTTATGACGTACCGTTCAACTTACTAAGATTCTTATACATTCGAGCTCCTTAATTGAGACAATGACATAAGGACGATCAAACAATCCGATATAGTAGCCTATAAAATCTCGAAAGCACTCCGTGTTTAGTCTCATCTTTCGTTTATTTGAAAGGACAAGTTGATAATAAAGGTATATGAATTTTACAAAACGAAATCAATAGAAAATTAGAGCGAAGGGTGCGGCTTTCAAGCACAAAGTCAAATTTTGGCACACCCAGGCAAGGCAATACACTATTTGAATGCCTCGCCTTTGCGGAACTCTGAGTGTTCTGGAAGCTACTGTAATTTTCAAAAAGAAGAAGAAGTCTTGCTCGAACAATTTTTATTCGTTTTCGTCTGGTCGTGGGATTCGTCAAGATTCAGCTAATTTTATGTCATCAATTCTTCTTCGACTGGAGCCGGCACCACAAAGATTAATCGAATAACCCAAAAATTCAAAGCACTATTGGTTGTTGCAGTTATAGGGCGAAAATACAAAAAAACTTGTGAATTTTGTCGCACTGTTAAAGTTGCCGTATATCTTTTTTTGCGTAATTGCGACGACCTCAGCTAGAGAAAGCCATATTCATTGGTTGTGACAAAACCATTTGATCAAACTACAAACACGAATTTGGAGTGCTTATCCAGCTTTATATTCCACTGCACTCTTGATTTTGAAGATGATCTTGTAAATGAAAGACTGAATATGCAAAATTTTAGCAGAATACTAATAAGTTTCAGGAAACTTTCAAATGCTCACAATACGAATTTGGGCACATTACTTGTCGAGCACCGTTTTCTTGAAAAAAACTTCAATACCACAATGATGAGCTACAATTCAAACTTCCAGTGTGACGCGTGACGGAGAGATGGAACAAGTCAAGATTTTGTGCTCAACGGGTTTTCTCTCAACACGCAAATTGGCATGGAATGGAAACTTTTGGAGAAATCGCAACATTATTTATGCGTTGTTTGTTTAGGTTTCAAACAGATAGAAGGCAATCAATTTTTATGCGAACTATATATAGTGAGGTTAAGCAAGAGGTCAGCTTCAAATTTCCGTATGAAGTAACCCCATTCTACCCATCTTCAATGTGTAATCAGGTTATCTTTGGAGCAAAAATTTCTTTCTTCTCGAGCTGAAACAGAATGCCAAGAATTTTTCATTGTTTGAGCGCTTTTATTTTATTTTTTCTTGATATGAGGAAATATAAATCCAAGTTTGCCGATCTGCAGCTGATTGATGTTTTTTGCACCGCTGAATCAAAAAACCTCTCTTTTAAGTTTGAAAACGGAATAAGTCTCTCTTTTTGCAAACAGAAGGAAAGTGCGTTGTGCTCTTGCTGTTTCACGTTTTAAAAGACATAGATTTCTCCCACCAAATAAACGACCGATTAGCGTGGAATGAGACTAAATAACGAATGTTTGCATCATTTCCTTGAATATCTTGCCCCAACAGCCCCAGATTATGGACATCTTTTGGGAGGTTACTGGCGAACTGATAACTTGTATTTTCGGAGAATAATGGTAAATTACAATTCGGTGTAATATATGTAGTGTTGTTTAGCGTTTAACACGGAGAACACGGTACATTTTGTTGTCGAGGTATGAACTCGTTAAGATAAGATATACCGTCCAAAACGGAAAACCCCGATTTAATTTATCGCTGGAAAAGAAAAAGTCAAAGAAAGATTCAGCCTCGGATTTTTTGGCTGCTCCTTCACATTTCGAACATCACAATCCATTTGACACGTTGTGGTATCTCCCATATACGGCTGATATCTCCCTTCACGAGTATAACGGGCCATTATTCTCGGAGGAATGCGAGAGTGCGAGGAAAAAAGCAAAATGTAAGTTTTTCATACTTCCTTGTATGATATTCGCAATCCCAACACATATATGTCCTTTATACGGGGCTTTTTTGTAGCGACATTTCACTGAATTATTATAAATTACCACAGGAGCTTTTTTCAGATGATGACGCCGGTAAAAGCCTACTTGAACGTTTTGAAAAGGCCGTGATTCTAATGATTGATCTAATGAAAAAGTAAGTGGAGGGCAGAAGGGATTGTAAGGAGCTAAGTACGAAATATGTCAAAGACGGGAATGGTCAAAAACGGTTGTAAGACTAAGAATTTTAGTTTTCCTGCTTTTGCAAATCACTAGCCCAAAGTATCGCATATGCCTTAAATAAGGGAATCAAATCCATAATGTGGGACAACATCATTTTTTTGGGGAATTTGAGCTACAAACCTCGGCATGAAATGTTTAGTATGTTTTCTTTTATTATATCATATTATAGTTGCAAACTCAATCGACTAAAATGCACAGACGTTCAGCTCTCCCAACTTTCCACATCTTTGACCGCAGAATCTTATGAAATCGTCGGAAGAAAACTTAACGCTCAGATCGAAGACCGGAGACTGACCCTTTAAACATGCGGAAACAGCCATAGTCTTCAGCAGCTTTTATCGATCAGCAGGTAAGGTAGCCAATTGTTTAAATCCTTGGTCTTGCAGTAGAATTTTCGATGACGTAAGCAAAATTAATATTTGTGCTTGTAAATGTGGTTCAACGATCAACGATGTTGACAGCGTTACACAGTTTCCAAATCTTAGAAAGATAACTATGGAACTTGAAGAGGCAAGTTCAAAATATAAATTTTGGAACTTATTTAGAGCTCGGACTTAGAGTCCATTGCACAATCGTTCGCAGAAGTGAAATTCCAACAGAACATCGAGCTTGTCATTAAAACAGAACACAACGTAAGGCCCAGATTTTGACAGTTTACTTTATAATACTTACAGATATCTTTAGAAACTTTTAATAAACTTCTGAAGATATGGAAATGTTGGAGAGGCAAGAACTCTAATGTCAATGTTAGATTTCATATGATTGACTGGAACGAAATAACAAAACAATTGGAAGAAGGAGCTCTTAATGGCTTTGAAATGAAAGGGGACACTAATATCATACGAAAATATACGGATTCACGCGAACAGATCAGAGCGTTGATCTTGGGAGGGGAGGTGGGTAATTTGCTTTTTGCCTATTAAGGAGCAATGTTATATTGTGCCGGCAAGTTCTTGCTTTAGGCGCTTCTTTGACCCGATGTGTGCACCTGTGAAAGCGTCATTTAGATGACTAAGGAAACTCGAATTAACGTTGTATGCAATCAGAACGTTCCCTGCAATGAAACTCGCCTAATTCTTTCTTAAACTTTTATTAATTAAACAACTGCTACTAAATTTGGCGTTAATAAACCGAGAAAAAATCTGTGAGGGTTGTCTATCCAAAAGTGATGTACATGAAAGTGCGTGTTCAATTCTATTTATTTTAGTCACTGTCCTGAAACACCGGCTGTTGCAATTGGTTAGCGTTTGTTATTAAAACTTACTTCGTTCACGATGATTTTCAACCTGTCGCCGTCAAATGTATACACATTTGAATTACCGTCTGATCCAACTGTTTTCTCAAATTCTTCTAAAGTCTCATTGCTGAGATCTTCTTCAATTTCATCAACATCGGTGATGCAGAGTTTGATGGTAACATTTGGGTCCATTTTACTCCAATCCATCAATAGATTTATTGCTTCGTTTAATTCGTCGTATTCCGGCTGAGAATAGCTATTCTTGTCGCCTTACTTACACAACAGTCGTCACTTGTGATCGTTATTTTCAGCGGCCGTTCAAGTCTTGAGGCCATCAGGTCTTTGACGATGCCAAGTTTTCTATATTCTTGCTAATCAAAACGAACTAACAAGTTAAGATTGTTCAACTCACATCCCAGTGAAGAACTATTTCTCGCAACTCCGGAAAATACCCTTGGAACCTTGGTATGTCAGAAATACGACGTTCCTCGTAATCTCCAATGAATTCGATTTCCAATTTCTCTATGTCATCACATTTTGTGCCGCTGTAATCAAGTGATATACAAGAAAGATACTTACAACGCAAGTTGAAGGAATTTTCCAAAGCATTTGTCAGCCATCCAGATCCCAATGTTTAGTAACTTGTCATGACGTTCGACTCTAAAGTCATCATTGCTAATATTCCAAACTTTAGCTGTTAGTAATCCAGAAAGGAGCTTTATTTGGCTTAAATCGCAAGTAATCCTTTCCAATTCAACGCTGTAAGAGGAGCTGTGTGTTGAGAGAAAAATTACTTTTTAAGCGACTTGATAAGGCGAGTTGTGACTTCCACGTATCTTCCCCACACGCTCTTGTCATCGTCGTCTGCAAAATATGTATGCGACATAAGTGAGACGGACCAGATTAACTTAATATACCATCATAACAGTAACGCATGAGTCCTTACATTTTTGTTTCTTTGACTCGCTTTCCGTTGTGTCTTCTTTGATCAGATCCCCGCCGTATTCCTTTATTCGGAGACGATCTACGTATGGAATAAACCACAATATATCGACCGGCTCCACATCGTACAGACGGCTATCAACGGATTCAGTTTCTTTTCCACTTTTCGTATCTTTTGTCAACGTAACAATGACGTATGGTCTTCCTGGACTGAAATACGGAAGCGAAAAGTTAATGAGAGCAGAAACAAAAGCCATAAACGGATCGTAACTCATCAAAGTAACAAAATTTAGAACCGACCTGGCTTGGGATAAATCGACCTGGACGTGGTTGTAATCCTCAAGGAAAATGCGACGTGCACGTCGCGTTAATCTCTGAAAAAGAGTAATCCTAAGAGATCTCTTCCAGAAACTCACCAAAATTTTCTGACATTTGATCGCCTGAAAGCTTTCATTTATGAAACAACCATTGCGAAAACTTTTATAATATCCTATGAAATTAAAAAGACACTCAGTTTTTAGCCTCATCTTTTGTTAATTAGAAACAAAGTGTTGATAACAGGTACTTTATTCTACAAAAATAATATCACCACAAACTGAATGAGTCACACGACAAAAAAGAAATTCATCGCTTTCAACTTGGGTGAGGCTATTTGTTTATAAAACAAATTCTTTGCGTTTTGTCGCCCTCTTACGCGGATAACGTTGCGAAGGCATTGCTAGCAAAGGTTAGAGATATTAGATCTGATCCTAAGCCAGAAATTTCTTTTATTCGACTGCTTAAACAATGATTTTGGAAGAACGTTATGCTTGTTACTACCACTGCCACATTTTTGGCTCCAAAATAAGTTTTCCTTCTGTTCGAGGACATTGACTAATTAGAGGACAACAGGCTGGTCTACATAATGTCGATACTCAACGTTTCTCTATCACTAGAGGACGCAGAACCACACCCATCTTTATTCATTTTGTTTTGAATGCTTTTGTATGTTCGTTGTTTCAACTGATAAAATAAAACGCGTTTTTCTAACATCAATGAATGACCCTTTCCGCTAGCTCGGCCACGATGAAGTTGAACAATGAATGTCTTCGAGATTTCTTAAGTTACTTTGCTCCCGCAACTTCCCGCAAAGTAACGGTTAGTCGGAGTTCGTCGGGGAATAATAATATAAATTTTCGTAGAATACTGGTAGGCCTCATCGCTTGTATTAACTTTCGATTTAGCGTTTATCTCGAAGACCCCGAAGGATTTTGCTTTCAAGATATCAAATTGTCTCAGTGGAATATAAAGGCGGAAACAGTGAATATACTTTGTCGGTTTCATGTGGGCAAAAAGATGAAAATGAAGCGGGAAACATATTCTCCTGGACTTCAGCAACTCAAATTGTCCATAAAGATCCGGTTGACGCCATTTGGTATACTCCGTACATCACGAGTCTTTCAATAAGAGAATACAGAGGCCCATTGTCGTTGGAAGAATGTCAAGAAGTTAGAAAGAAGGCTAAATGTATGTGACAATTTTGCAATTAAAACATATTATATGTTTAGACGATGAAAATTGCAGCGGATTGAATGCCCGATTTGAAGATGCGGTAATTCGTACAATAGAGGGATTAGAAAAGTAAGTTTGCAGGGAAACTAATGCAGACGCGACACACGTCAAATTGAGAAGGGGACCTTCAAATTGGCTTTTCGTCCTAAGACTTATCGGAAAAATTATTTTAAAATTTTCCCGCTACGTATTCCGGTTAAAACATGTCGGAAAAGATTCCATATAGCTTAAAAATTCTAAACTTTTTAAAAAAAGACCTGCTTTTTACCAAACTGTACCAGAAATCGGTCAAAAAAGATTTCTCGGATCCCATATTTGTGACGAAATGCCAACTTGAACAGTTCCCTCCCTCTTGCTTTTTCGATTTGACGTGCGACACTCGGACCTTGATCAAACATTATAATGTCATCCAATGATTATTTGTATTAGTTACAGTCCTTTAAAAGCAATGGGATAAGAATCTACACTTCTTTTGCGCCAACCTAATAACATATGGCAGATTTTACCTCAAACATGACATCATCAATCAAAAAAAAATTTACAAACGCTTGATTTGTTTAGTTCCAGACTGGATCGTTTGCGTTGCACCAACCGTCAACTTTCACAGCTGCCACTGTCATTAACAGCATCATCTTATGCAATTGCTGGGAACGGATTGAGCGCCGTAATTCAGGAAAATTCCATGACTTTAATAGTCTGCAAAGACGCTCAGAACCTCGGCCACCTCTTGTCAATCGATTTGTAGGTCCAATCGCACTTGTAAATCAATATTTTTGTGGCCGGAACTATGATCAGATTACGGAAATTAAGTTGACTTTTGGCTTTATGTCATCTCTTACATCTATCGCGGCTGACCTTGACCAATTAATGGAATACTTGCCAAATTTAAGTAGAATCCGAATATCGTTAGACCGGGTGAGGAAAATATATTTTTTGATTGAAAATTTCTCAGGACGAGATTGATCTAACACCCGTTGCAAGATCGTTAACCAAAGTGGACTTTAAAAAGGAAATGGAACTTGATATTGTTTCGAACTATAACGTAAGCGAGCGTATGATGCTCAGGTCTTAATGAAATTGGACATAAATTAAAGGACCAGCTACATTCGAGTTTCGCTTTAACAGCTTGGAAGACGAAATGTCACAGATTTTCTTGTCTTCCCACGCCCTTAAAACAATGTAGAGATAATATTAAAATTTCTGAAGATGTATTTTACAATCTACTGGATTATTTTGAACTATTTCCAATTCCGTTTTACGACAAGAGACATCAAAAATAATGTGACATTTCGTTCCACAAGCCGTAAAAGGAAGACTGAAACGTAGTTTTCTTGGTCCTTTCAGATTTCGTTTTCTAAGGGACTTTTACAGGTCTCTGTATCAAAATAACTTTGCTTACAGTTCTCTTATATGGCCTGCAAGGACCTGATATTCATCTGGAAGTCATGGACAAAAGAAAACAAAAATATCAGCGTGAAATTTTATTTTGTCGATTACGACTCTAAACACCGCCAGCTGGCAAAGGGAGCTCTGAAGGGATTCCAAAAAAGGACAGAGCAGGTGGATGTTGGTTGCCCGCGGGTGTACGTGTTTGAAGGCCCGCGGATAAAGGTGGAGGTTGTCGAGGGAGAGGTAAGTTCTAACATAAAACAACCACTATCTCTTATATTATACTTTTCTGATCAATTATTTTACAGGATGTGGGTTTCTAAGAGCATAGGTCGCACGTGTTTGCCTAAGGAACTATTCGATAAAAAATGTTATTAAATCCTATGGGAGAATAGATTGTAAATCATTCCTTTTTTATTAAACCATTGTCTCTGTAAACAAATTTGCGTCATGTTTATGGTTAATAAATGGCGTCAAAGAAACCATCGGCCCTTTTGGACGATTAAAATCCTCTGCCTTGACCATAAAGTCCCCGCTGAACAAAATTGCTTGTGGTGTGTCTGTTAAAGAAAATCTGATCAGAATATAACCAAATTAGGTCATGTCATTCATGTCGATTTCTCAATTCATAGCCACCAAGAAACGTACAAGCTATTGCACTTTACGACCTTCTGACAATACAACTTGTCCCCCAAATAAATCTTCTAGTTTTTTTTCGGAAATACGGTATGTACAACTCAAAAATTAGCTTAAAATTAGACAAAGATTGACCTTGCCGACGCACAGAAAGTTCTACAACATGTTTTCGACGCTTTACAAATCAATTCGACGTTAAAAATCAAATTTTCTTTCCTCCATTTTCACGAAATCTCAGAAGCGTTAGAAGGCACTGCTCTGAAAGACCTTATCAGATCGACAAGCCATGAAAAGGGCGTTTGCAAGCACGTAACGATCGTCTTGAAGTACGAATAAGGGATTATAAATATGGTCGATAATTCGATAATTCTCCAAATTAACCAAACATAATTCTTATTCTGGAAACGCCTATGTGATCATTGCACGATGACCTCTCCCTTTCCGCAAAAATGTAGTCTAAGGTCCATCCGAAAGATATTCTTTCTTTATGCTCGTGTTTGCGATTGTTTCTAAAAAATATTTCGCATTTTTTTGCTCAGAAAGCAACGTTATATTGAACATCCGCTCATGGAAACTATTATTAATTTCATTCTCATTTAAGTATTACATATATAGATAGTACTAATGTACTTGATATAAAAGCGTTACTTTTTTATGACTCATTTCTATTTTTTTCTCCTCTCGCTATCTTTTTCCAATTTCTTCGAGTAAACAAATCTTCCAGAGGATCTTTTCAAATGAGGCTAAGTTCCGAGGTTCTCCGATGTTTTATCGACCATTACATCGAGGAGTACGATGGAAATGTAAAACAAAGATACCTGCGGAGTCCTAATTTTGAGCGAATTTTGGTAAGGAAACGTTTTATTTGTGCAGCGAAAATTAATTTATAATTTCAGCGATTCAACCGGCAATATCGCGGGTTATTGCTTTCAAAATTCGACTACTTCATTGTCCAATATGAAACACATTTCAGCGGAAAAGTATTCGAAGTTACGTTGAGAAAAAATAAAGCCAAAGATGAAGCCCCCGAGATGTTTGGGGTTCAACATAAATGCCCTTATGATGTGCTTCTGTACGCGTCGTATATTAGAACTTTGGATATGATATATTATTCGGGACCATTGGTGGCTGATGACGAGATAAGGCTAGAAATCAAGAGAAGGAAATGTGAGTTGATAGTCGATAACTGACAAATAACCTGCAAAATAATTAAAAGTGTGTTGTAATTCTTATTTCAGGCGAAAAGGATGGCATCAAATTGTGGAATGAGACAAAAGAAGCCATGGTCCGACTGGTCGAGTTATTAAAACAGTAAGTGGAAAGTTGTTTATGGTCCGATCAGACAAGTAAACCAAAAGAAGATCACCAACTTTGCCTTAATGCAAAAAATTGACGCCCTAAAAGTCTTGTTTTCAGCAGGAATCTCGACCAACTCCTCTGCAAAGACCATCAACTCGCCGACTTACCGTTAACTCTAACTGCAACTCATCTTCATGTCCGAGGCTCAAGTTTATCCGTACAGACACGCAAAGATAAAGTGAAAGTAATCATTTCGATGAATGGTAACTCTCTTGACAAAGTATTGGGTATCTCTTCGTAAGTTTTGTCGCTCAGAAAAGAATAGTTTGTTTAAGAGGACGTAAATACGATCAAATTGAGAAACTGTTGTTTACTTTCTACGAAGAATACATTTCGTACAGCATTGGCGACGTGGAAAAACTTCAAGAGTACTTTCCAAAGCTGTGGAAAATCAAAGCGACTTTTAACGTCGTAGGTGAACACAATCATTTTTTGGTTTGGAAAGGAATTTCTGAGGGTTGCATACAGATATTAACATACTCTCTTGAAAATAAGATATTATTTTTTATAAATTCAGGGCAACCAAACTAAGTTTCCTTTGCTTGATGACCTAATGAAGACTCCATTCAAACGCAAAATGAAGATTGTTCTCAACGCTCTGGATGATGTACGTTAGCTGCTCTCATACATCTAATAAAACATTGAGCTTCAGTCTGAAGAAGAAGGCATTGAAGCCACTCTTATTAAAATTAACGACTGGATTCGGCGAGATCCTAATATTACCGTAGACTTTCGATTCATCGACGATTTCGGGATGATCCCTGAAATTGAAGATCGGTTTCTGACAGGATTTGAGGCCACTGTGGATCCGCCACATTGCACCAAAATCTATAAGAAGGATGGATTGACAGTCAGAATTTTAGATAATAAAGTGCGTAAATTTCATTTTTCCGATAATTAAAATGCTTTTAGTTCCATGACAGACCTGTGCCATTCTCTTGATGAGATTGTCGATTTTACCGTTGATTTGAAGTTTAAATTTCTGTTTGTTTCTCTAATAAAATTCTTTACCAATTTTTTCAATAATTTTACTGTTCCACACACTTTTATTAATTATTATTAAGGATACAGATCGGTCGGGCACGTTTCGTTAGGGCTGATTTTGTCCCTCCAACCGACCTGATACCGCTGATTTTGCTCAAAGTGGGATTTCCAATTTTCCCCGTAATAAATGTTGACTCTACATTCTTTTTTGAACCGATGGTAACTGAAAGAACATGATCATTGAACGAAACTTCGGCAACTTACATCACCAATTTCTGAACGTTCGTAGTGATGGGAAAGGGATTACCTTCCACATGAAACGTTCCGTTCACATCGGCAATGGTTTCGCCAACATAAATGTCAATTTCATCGCTTTGGAGGAATTCAACGCGCTAAAAAAGAAAGATCTAAGGAAATTTTTTACATAATTTATTGCATGTCCTTTCTAAAATAATTGATTGCAAAAAAAGTAGAGATTTTAACGATTTCTTGAGAGATCATGTAGAATGAAGAGAGTTGTCAGAGAAAAATTTGAGAAAATATTATCAAAATCTCAGCGTTCCTTCAGATTTCAAAAGCAATATGCAAAAAAAGCCGTCTGAATTCAAAATGAACATTTCAGCTTACAACTTTAGGCCAACCGTGGAAATTTTTGTGTAGGTTATGAAAAACAGTCCCATTGAGAGTCCAAAAATTCGTTTTGGCTTGGACAATCAGAGCGAGGACAAGGAGAACAACTACTCGGGAAATCATTTTCGCCAGATATGAGGGAACATTCAATTTGAGTTTTTTTTATTTCCATATGCAAAATTCATGTTTAAATGACATAACATGCGACATCCGACCACCAATTAAAAACAAAAGTTCAAAATGAAACAATCTTTTTGAAATTTGCAGGAACATCTGCGTCACACCACGAAAACAAGAAAAGCAATTAAAATCGCTATTACGTGAAATGCGGTCTTTAAAGGAACGGCTACTTTTGAATCGCGCTTATAACGATGAGGAAAACTTGAGAAAGTATTATCAAAATCTCAGCGTTCCTTTTAACCTTCGAAGGTTTCAAAAACAATTTGGCAAGAAAAGAATAAAGTGAAAATTTCAGCTTACAACTTTGGGCCAACCGTGGAAATCTTTGTATATGTTATGAAATAGAGTCCCATCAAGAGTCCAATTATTCGCTTTGAGTTGGGCAATCAGCCCGACAGCGAGAAGAACAACCACTCGGGAGATCATTTTCATAAAATTTAAGGGGAGTTTTAATTTTCCAAATGATGTCTCCCTTAATTTCCATTTTCAAAATTCATGTTCCCAAAAAATTTCCATCTGGAAATTGAATTTGAAAGTAAGTCAAGAAAGGTTGAACAAGTGTATTAACATTTATTACAAGTGTTCTTAACAAAAAGCAAACTTAACATGAGCAATTTTGGGGTTCGTATGTACAATAACGAATACGATAGCGAAAACGGAGCAATTTGTATGAGCGAGGTGGATATATCAAAAAACTTACTGTATTATCAACAATTTTGGAAGGAAATTTTAAAATTTAATCAGTAAATTTTTTGATATATTGACAACGTTGGAACAGACCATGCGTAACAACTTTAACCATAATTTAGAGGACCTGAGGGGAGTTAACAATAAAAATTCGAAAGAAATTTGGGGAAGAGGATTTACAAACTTACAATATGTACATGGGGTGTATCTTGTGGCAGTTTAGAGAATTTGAATAATTTTTTGGATAAAGATGACAAATTTTTTGAAAAGACAAAATAAAAATTACTTTCATACAACATACTGTATAAGGCATAGGTTTTTGTATATACAAGCGCTTACAATACCATACTATTCAGGACGTTTGGCTGATAAATTGCCGCAACGTTTACAATCAGTCTGAGGTCGCTGCAATCGCAGCCAACCACTTCGCAGACTCGTTCCATCGACAAAACCATCGGCGCGGCAGCCAAAACATTGTCATCAGGATCTTCATCGATCGTATCTGTCGACAGCCAGCCTCGATGCTCTTTTCCGGGAGATTTCGCAGAAACAACGGACAAATTTCTCAATTTGGACATTGTAATTGCGGCTGGTAGATTCGGCGCCCGAAATTGGGGCTCTTCAGGCTTCGAATGACTGATCGGACTTGACGATTCAATCTCCATCGCTGTCGAATGGCTCGTGTTGGAATTGCTTTCGGTGTAAAGATAATCCGACTTCTCTTCAGAGGTGATCAACTTGACCAAAGTCTGACTTTTACTCAGCAAACTACTCAATTTGTCCTCCAAAAAGCTGATCAAAAAGTTTGAGTTGGCTTCGATCTTGTAGAGCGACAAGAATTGCTCCAACATTGCAATCACCGCATCCGAAGGGCTCGCGACTTGTTGATCTTCAATGCGACAATTCTGCGCGGAAACTATTCGTACAGTGTTATCGGAAAGATCGCCGACCACAACAACCGCTGAAGTCGGGCCTTCAACGTAAGTTGACTTCTGGCTGCTGCGAGATCGTGGAGAATCCGCTACAGTCGAGTTTTGACGTCGATGCCGAGAAGGTCGAGGTGGAAGGTCATGAAGAGTGGAGTGGACAGAGTTTGTGAGCGCTGAACTGGTCGAAGAAGAAGGGGAAATCGCCGTCTCGCAAGATTCTCCGGTCGGATGCTTGACGTCATCGTAGATGGCATTAAAAGTGTCTTCAACTTCAGATTCTCGGAGATCTACACCTAAAACACAAAAATTAAGAAAGGATAAGATAAAAGCAAATAATGTGAGTGTTCATAACTCCATAAAAGATTTTTACCCGACAGCACAAAATGTGGCGAATACGATGCACAAACTCCAGCCAACAACGATCTCCCCAGATCCCCATTCGCATGGGCATTGGAACCCAGCGATTGCGATGAATGAGAACTTGAGGCGGGAGAATGAGCGCCATTTTGTGTTCCATTCGCTTGTTGTTGAAGCGAGTTCTGATACAAAGAAGGAACCAATTCCTGTCCGGACATCTGAACATCTTCCACATCCAAGATCAATTCCATCCGACTCCTGGCAGGACTGGACAATCCATTCTGGCTGTTTGAGTAATAAATCGTCTGACTGTGGAGCGATTGGCTCATAACACGCGAGCTCGTTGGACTCGCCATTTCCGGATACACGGACTGGCTGAGCGGTGGGTTGATGGCTCGAGTTTTGGATGGAGGTTCATCTAGATCGATGGGGAACTTAGAACATCCTTCTGGAGGTGAGGTGGCGAACTGAGAGGATGACAAAGAAGAGGAAGGGCGTTTGGTCCTGGTTGGTGGATGCATTGGCATGGAAGGGGCTGGATCAGGTTGTTGAGATGTGTTTGAGGAGCTGAGGTCTGTCAGGAAATCATCCATTAGATCGGATTGAGCATTCGAAGGTGGTGATCCAACAAGATTCGTCGGATTCGCGGGTCTGGTAGGGGATAGAACTTCTGAAAGCACGCCGTAGTGTATTATAGACAACATTTTTTTGCTATTGCCATCTTCAACTACTTTAGCCGTATGCAGACAAACTCAAAAATATTTTGAAATGGCCCCTTACCTCCTCTCCTGCTTTCCACATTTGAGCATCGGATGAAATAGGACAAAACGAAGAGAATCTCGCTGATTAATCGAGGGTTCTTCCCGATGATCACAGTCTTGGCCAACTTGTCGCCTCCTCCAACGATTCCACAGAGCTCCATTAATTGAGCCAATCGGGCATTGTAAGGATGGCGGGATGCGTCGATTACGCTCTTAAGATATTAAGGATTACCACTTTTTAGAAAAGACGGTAATGATATTGCTGATCTTAACTTACAGTTCCCAACAGCAATGATCGTTCATGTTGAGGGATCGTATCAGGCGGGGCAACACTCGCTACCCACGCCAAATGATTCATGAGGACGGTCGAAAGGAGGGTGGATAAAAAGCTAAAAGTAAACTTTATAAACCTTTTGAACACCAATAGACTTGGCTTAAAGACTTTTAGAATCTACATATATCGTTGAAAGCGCTGCGCAACTGCTACTTACAATTGAGTTTCTTTGCGGTCCAGTTGTTCGATCAGTTTGGCCAAGGAATGACAAAACTTTTGAGCCGTCTCATTCTGTTGATGCGGATCCAATAATGATAACCAAACGGGTTGTCGTAACCTCAACGAATTGTACAACAGACATATCGAGTTGGTGAAGTGCCGATACGCCTGATAGACACAGTAAAAGAATTGACTTCGCGACAATGAAGCTTTGTAGATCCCGGTTTCCAATTTCACAATCTCTCGTTCAATTTGGAGAATATGTTGGAAAAGGAAGTCTCGCTCTGTGGCGTCGAAAATTAGGGCGAATCCAATTTGCTTTAAATCGTCAATGTTTTCGTTGACGGAAGAGCACGAACTCATTCGGGATCGACTGCCCCAACGGACGGCTGGACCTGAAATTCAACATTGTTATTGAATAAATGCGGTGAGTAGAGAACAAAGCATCGAAAAGTTTCTGTCCTTACCTTCATCCGCCAGTCCTTTTAGCGACAACTGTTTTCGACGGTGTCTACTCAGCCGATTCGGTGAGAAGGCTCGCACTTCTTCCAGGATCGCATCATCGCTGTCCAACTGAAGTGATGAGTTTCGAATTCGATGGAAACGCCTTGGCGGGTCGGCAGACGAGTTCTTCCTTCGGAAGTCATCGCGAATCGTGTCCAAAGACCTTATCGTTGCATAATGTTGACCTTGACAGTCCGGGTCCGAACCGAAGCTGTTAGTCAGTAATTTGAGCTCACTGAAATTGAAAAATGTAACGTTTACTCCAAGAAAATTACAGAAATTACTCTCAAAAGAACATTTCGAAGTTTGTTTGTGCTTACTTGTAAGGTCCGTTAAGTTTGGACGCCTTTGGCACGAAGAAGACCCGGCTCAGCATCACCGAGTTTGTTTGACTAAACAATTATTAGTTTTCTATGGTCTTCGGCTTACGGTAATGTGTGGATTTTTAAAGATCCAGTTTTGGATGAAGTGGGCAGTGTGCCAAATACCATGCGACCAATCTGTGGGACATCAGAGCGATGGCGGAGGAACTGAAAATTATATTGTTTAGGAGATATTTGTTTACATGATGTAATATTTACGAACATAAAACCTAGATGGTAAACTAGCCTAACAAGTGTCATTTATTCAATAAAAAGAGTTTCAGGTAATCGACCAAATCAAAATATTAGTGACATCTTACACGACGAAACCTTTCAAAACCCTCAAAACACGTTTCTTCGTATAAAATGTCCCTTAACTCAAAAACAAAAACAAAAACTTACCTGAAACCTTCCGCATGCGCTTTTGTGAGCATCTTTCAATTGTTTGTCCTCAATCGAGATTACTGTCTCCGAATCATACAGTAATCTCTGATCATTCTCATTGAAGATGACCAATCGAATATCTGACCGTTGGATTTTCCGCGTCTGGCCAACGCTAAAATCATCAACATAGGCGGGGCTAACACTGTCGACATGTAGGATTGTCATTTTTGTTCCAAAAAATTACTTTTTTGATCTCCTTCTCCCTTTCGGATTTATCACATTTATCAATTTACAATTTTTTCCATGATTTGCATACTGTAATTTAGCGATTATAATTTCAAAGTACGTTACGGACGTATTTTACAAAATATCCAAAAATAAAATTTTTTTTGGATAATATAGTTTTTGTAATAAACGGAATCGAAGAATCGGGAGCGATAAAAATAAAAAAAATATAAGAAACATGTAATCGAATTGTTTTTAAGCCTTATCACTGGAAAAGACGGGCAATGAAGAGCGAAGACTAGCGCTTAGAGGAGAAAATTAACTTTTATCTTTGTATGGTCATAATGGAAGTCATGGAATTGACATTTGAAGTTATAACAGGATCAAAAAATGGAGCAATAAAAATAATGGACGTCAGGAGAAGTACTGTGGAGAGTTTAACGACAAACAAAGAATCTCGTGGGTCAGTGCGTAAGAAATTTAAAATACGAACCCCCTTGTACTGATATGCATATCCTCTTCTGTGAACGGCACGCTCATAACTACGGTAGATTGTAAAATACGGACAAGCTGACTTTGGAAAATTTTATATTATAATCCAATGAAAAATTACTTCTGGATTTCCCCGAATTCAACAAAAACAAGTCCAATTTCAATATCCGAACTTGGTCTTTGACAGAAAAAGAGAATAACGTCAGCAAATCACAGTCCAAACAGTTGACTTTTCTCACCAAAACAAATGACAAATCTTAAAACAAAGAAATGAAATATCCTACGGTACCAAATTTATCTAATTACGACAAGCCGATCTATTATCGTATAAGATACGTGCAAATCGCCAGTTCTTTTCAGTCTGATCTTCACGTGAAGCAACGAGCAACTGTTTTCTTTATTATGAGCTTTTTTGGTCACATTGTGACAGTAATTTTAGAGATGGTAAAAAAAAGAACACATTTGAAAATTGACAATAGTTTACTGTACAAATATTTGACGAATATGTTGTACATATCTTGGAAAAATAAATGTAAAAGGAATACAAAACGGTGTAGCATTATGGAAGATGTTACAATTACTGAGCTCTAAATACAATGTCCAAAAGAGCAGCAAAATTCTCTTGAAAGCAGTTTTAGCACAAAAACGTTATACTACAATGTTAATATGTCACGCTTAATAACACACTTTCTACACAATAACATAACAAAACTTGTAGAATAGCGAAAATGGGATCACATATAATAATTTTATCGAAAATGATTCTTCTGTCGTACAAAAGCGTTGGTGCAAAATTAGCCAAGTTTATAACGCATAACCGCCCCAACAAAAACGGCGATAGGGCGACAAACACAGAAAAAATACCGCGAATATTGATCGGGTGGAATAAACAGATCGATGGGCGAGATTACGCAGACCCTTCGATAAATTCCCTTCGCCAGCGATATCTTCTTCTCAGCAAAACAGACGTAATTAATTGGCTCGCTTGCTCGGGAAAAATCGGGGGAATCCCTTGGCTTTGGAGGTGACTGGTGTAATATTGAGGGTAAATAAACATAAATCTAGAGCGATTTTAGGCCATCAGGCTGGTTGTAAAGATCAGAGGGATCAGAAACAAAAAGATGACAAGATTTTTTGGAGAAAAGGTGAAGAAGGTGGTAAAAACTGACTGAAAGAATTTTTGTGTGATCTAGTATAATATTAAGGACTTCCAGTTCGCTAAATTTTTCCAAGAGACCCGATATGCCATCAGGACTACAGCTTTCAGCGGAATCTTAAAATAAACGAAGAAAATGCTACTAGTAAACGGGTGACCAAGTACAATATAAAAAACCTCCCATTTTTGTCAATTTCAATCTACAAAAGTTGCTAACGTGATGCGCAATAAACAATAGCTACAATGCAATCAGAGAACCCATCAGCAAACTTTCAAGAGCCCTGATCTATCCGAAATATAATATCAAAAACCCAAATATGGCTGCAAATAAAAACTACGAAAAATCAAGATCAGTCTCCTCTTTCATATGCAAATTGCCTATGTTTCGGATCGATGCGGCGTCTACACACAAGTCATATAAATACGCATCATATTACCCTCATTTTCCCGACAAAGCTTCTCTACAACAATGGATAAGAGAAATGAAAAAACAAGGGCTCTTAATTAAGATCAATCTCTCCACTTGCCACTTAATTTATGGCCCTTAAATAATGAA
Source organism: Bursaphelenchus mucronatus (assembly GCA_025436335.1). NCBI lineage: Eukaryota > Metazoa > Nematoda > Chromadorea > Rhabditida > Aphelenchoididae > Bursaphelenchus > Bursaphelenchus mucronatus. The sequence continues at coordinate 8,298,411 of CM046356.1, forward strand.
TGGAACATGCTAGAAGAATGGAGGGAAATCTTATCAACTTAATCACAGAACGGCACGCTCTCAAAACCTGAAAGGATGGCTACCGAAAAGGGGCGTTCAAATTTCGATGAATGGACAAAAATAGATATAACAAATGCACTTTTATCATATTTAGGGCCCCTCGAAGATAAGGAATTTAAGATAAATCTATAATACGATTTTTGGCAAGAAAAGCATTGTATTTTGGCCAATTTCTTTTGCTCCATTTTTGCGTGCTACTGTAAACAAATTGCTCCTCAAACAGCGCCGAGACCAATTTTAGGCCATGAATAACACCGTAAATATTATATGGTCTTCAAACAATATTTTCCCAGACCCAAAACCTCCATTAAACCATCGCCATTTTCCGAGAATGATAAGTATACATACAACTGATAAAAGTGCCCCTGTTTTGATATAACGTTTTCGACACTTTTCAGCGTAAAAATCCGGAATGGGATACCCGGTGAAAGGCGTGGGCGACAGTAATGTATGATCTGCACTTTATGAAAGTCATAAGTAACTTCCTTATGTTCGAAAAGGCGCTTCAAATTTAGCGAAAAGTGCTTTCCAGTCAAAACAAAGAGAAAAAAGGCGCAAAGCAGTCAAAAAAACAGATTTCGGGGCCAGATAGGAAATCAGAAGCGGTATTGTAAGAAACAAAAGGGTCGAAGAAAGTACAAGGACATTGGGGGAGCCAGATGTTGCACTCTTACAACAAAATTTTCCAGAGAATTCGTCGCTGTTCTGGCCGCAAATTTGAATTCCAAATATTAAAAAGAAATGATAATTAAAAGAAGAAACAGTTACTAGCAGCTCGGCAACATCATCAAGGACAATCAGCGCCACATCACATCGCTTTCCAAGGCCATGACAAACCGGTTCCCTCCAAATGGGACAAGACCTCCAGACGCTGACGTCCCTTGACCAAAAACAAACTTTTAGCCGACTCAATTGTATTGTAAATCGTCGCTTTTCAACGAAAGTTTGCTTCATATCAGATGGGAAGGAAGTTCCCTTGCCCCTTACTTTCGCGGCCCTAAATGTTCAAACAATTTGATTTGACCTTTTCGAAGCCAAAAAAGATTTGTTTAAACAGGCCTCGAATCACTTTCGGAAGCTGGAAGAGAAAATAATTTTTTTTGTTTTTGATGGCGGGCCACGGAAAATGCGTAGAATGTTTGGGATCCGTCGATATTTGGTGGGAGAGGATAGCTGAATATGTGGGCTAATATTTGAATAAACTTTAAGCCAAATATAGTTTGAGGACGACTTACAGTAGCTTAAATTGTCCGCTAATGAACTCTTTGAACCGAAAACGCCAAAACAAACTCGATTTTGGACTAATAACTGTACAATAAAGCAATATAAACATCACAGATGACTCATCACATATCCAAATTGAAAATCACAGCTCCTTGCGCCCTCAACACAACAAACTTTACCTCCAAAAATGGCCAATTACGCCAAAAGAATCAAACTTTGTCATATCCGGCCCAATTCGAATGTATGCCCAATTTCGGAAACACCTGTAAATTGCCTAAGGCATTCCACGTAATTTCCTCTCTAATTTCGCGACTTTCCCCCTCCAGATTAATTGGTAATTAAAGGGGAACAAACAAACATTGAACGCAATAAAGAAGCGTCTTTTACACCCGTTATGAATGGGCTCCATAAAAACGCGAAAAAAACGCCTCAGACCGGAACAAATTCTTCACCGCCAACTGATCGACTCTCTCTGGAAGAAGAAGTCTCAATGATCAGACGGATTGGGATGTTGAGGCCAGAGAATGGAGTTTGGGAATATAATTAGACTGCAATTTGTTCTGGGAACACTGTGGAAAATATCTCGTTCTCAGTTTTTGATGGATGGGCCATGGTCTTGTTAAGTCTACAAAAAAGATGTCAAGGAGTTACGACAACGTGGAATGTTGCAAAGCTAAGACGTTCTTTAAATTTTAGGCACGAATTGCGCGTAGGAACGATCAGCTTACGAATCGCTCAGCCGATGTTTTTTTTGGCAGACAAGAGTCTGCGCAAACTTTTTGGTCGCAATTTTTAGGTGTACAGAATTGCAAGGCAGCAGTTTTGGGATACTCTTTCTGGTGCCTGACAGGCCTTGCAGAAACAAAAATAACCATTGTATCCCAATAGTCTCTTGCAGTAAAAGACCCTGCTATTCATGGCAAAGGTGTGGTCTTTTACCTCAAAATATCCCCTATCCTACAACAGCACCTAATTACAGCTCATATCTCCCAAATAATCCAAAATGCAAAGTACAACCGAGCAACCTTTAACCAACTCGAAAATTACGGTAAAGTACAATAGCGCAATCCTTGAGCCACTAAAAACACAAATTCAACACCAAAACCTCCGAAAACACCAGCTCGTTCGTTTACATGTTGCATAACGCCGTAGCCATAACTCAGCGCGTTAATGGCAATCGCGGATTTCGACGAGATTTACGATTATTTCGAGAGCAATAAAACAGCGGGATGACAATAAAAACGTTTACAATTGAAGAGTCATGTTTTGTAGTCCAATTTGTAGGCCGAGTGCCAAGCCATGATGGCCACAACGAAAACAGGTGAAAGTTGACGTACGTTTGACGTGAAAGATTGGCAATTTAGGTATTAAAAACAATCGGAAATTAATTGTTTTGTATGACCTGTGTGTTGGGTATTAAGGAAAAACAAGCGTTTTAAAAAAAGCATTTTAAGTTCAAAAAAGCTCGAACTTGCGACAAAATTTGGTCCTCGCAACAATTGGTTACAAAACCTTCGAGTGGAAGCAGTTGTAGACGGCTGTTCGCGAATTTTGGAGGACTTCCAACGTCCGAGACCAACTCATTTTGCGCTGATCCCAATGGACTTTCAGAACAAAGACTCATTAAGAAGTTTAAAAGTTACAAATTACAACTTTACAACTTTTGAAAAACTATGAAACTAATCGTAACAAGAGCTGAAGATCATTTTATACACAAATAAAGTGATAATGGAGATCAAAGAATAATGAAAGGTAGTGAAAAACTGAAAGCATTAATGAAAATTGGTCCAAAGCCCTGATAAGAGAGAGTTTTCAAGCTTTTTTGAGGATTTAGGGTCTGTTTTTAACAGACCACACTGATGGGAGAGCTGACAAATATGCGTTTCAACGGTTTTTGTAAAGTAAAAATGGTTAAGTATGTATTTTGTAATTGATAAATGTTATAAACATCCCATTTTAGGGTCAAAAATTGATCTCATTTGAAAAATTTTGGATTAAAAACACAAAAATTAAACTTTTAAAGTCTTTATCGATAAACAGTTGGAGAACGTACCATAAATCGCTGAGTCGTTCGAATTCATCGATGGAGGCGGACTCCAGCTCCGCGGAGCCGGGCGAAGTTGTTGCGGAGGTGGAGGGCGCGCTCTCCGCACCTCCGGCACTAAACCAGTTCCGCATGACGGTCATTGTTGCGGAGAGGCCGCGACGATGGCTCTGAATTGAGACTTGGGAGGATGTCGGCGACGCGCCACCGCCAACATTGCGGTCCAATTCGCCGAAATTTTGATTCCAAGAAATCGCGCTGAAATTTTTCGAAATCAAATGCAAGAACAATCTTCGCGTATATTACAATCCACGAATTTTGTATTTTTTAAAAAAATCTATAAAAATCGTTTTAACAAAGACCTCCAAGCTTATTTTCCCGTATTTTGCACAGGATGTTTTTTCAGAATTTTTAAAAAGTATCAAAATGTATCACCTGAGAAATTTTTCATCGTATAAAAAGTCCAATTCTCCAAATGGAAAGAATGCAATTTACAAGGTCAAAAAACAAAAACATCACTAACCCCCATAAAAACTGCATAATAATGATGATAAACCCATTAAACGCCTATGCGCCCTAAGGTAAAACAATAAAGGACGGCCGGGAAGATCCATAAATTAATGTAATTTATACCCTTTCGGGTACCGACAATCGCTTATCAGCCAAAACAACGCCGATAACGCGAAGAAAGGGGGCTTAAAAACAAATTTCCGGCGACGAAATCGGCCCGCGGCGTCGCGGGTGGCGCCAGAATGGTGGATCGAGGAGAAAACAACAGTAAATTCGAAAGATAACCCCGCGATACGGTGGCTCGTGATGACGAGAATGTTTTTTGTCATCCAGGCGCTGTCGAAAGAGCAGACTGAAATGGATCCAGCGGCATTTTAAAAAGAAAAATCGGGGAAAAACATTCGAAAACCTCCAAAAATCACTTGATTTTTGACGAATTTTCGGCTGAATCAGCCACCCCGCATTTTCAGATCATCTGATCATGAATAATATAATTGAATCAACTCCCTATCGATTCCTCACACCGTCCGAACAACAAAATTCCGATGGCTAGACAGGAAGAAAATGAAAAAAAACGATTGGATAAAAGTTTGGGAATATGGGAAAGGTGTGTTTGGGGAAACAAACACATATTTTGAATGTATTTATCATTAATAGGGACGTTAGGTGGCAAAGTGGGTTTTCAATAGTCATCAACAAGCGTAAGAAAACCACGATTCTCGTTCAAGGTGAAAAAGCGGCCAAGAATTACGAAAATATTCAGAAAATCTTCGATTTTGATTCAAAAAACAAAATTTTTTAGTCTTATTGCAATACCGTTGACTCCAATGAATAATATTTAATTTGAGACTGTTGCTATTGCTCTAGATATTGAAAATTTCAAGTGTCAATCAAAAAATCACCAAAAACTTTTTAAATCACCAAAATTTCGCACGTTTCATTGTTAAATTCGCCGAAATCAAATAAAAAATGGCTGCGACTAAAACCCAACTCGAGCTTATGGCGTCAGAATCCCGCACAGTTCCAGCATAATCCCCGAAATCCGTCAAAATCACTTCAAACTCACAAGATTTATGCAAAACCTGCGGTGGAAAAGCGTAAATGGCTCGAAAAACTGTCTCTCTCGCCGCAGGTCACGTGAAACAAATGAAATTGGAATCAAATCGGCGTTTCTTTCGCCTCTCAGCCTGCGTCAAAACATAGAGTATAACATCAGTTCCGAGAGGGGCGAGAAAGAAGGCAGGAGGAAAAGGGTAAGAGCGAGCAGCCAAATCACGAGGGACCGCTTTTTTATAAAATTCATACCTCATTGTAAATAATACGGGCCCGGGTTTTATTTAGTGTTATGGAATGGGGCTTCTGAGGAGGAATGGGGCCCGAGCCGGCGATTCTGTGAAGACCAAACGGTCCAAGTTTTTTTGTTATAGAAGATGAGCGGCGGGGCTTGTGATCGAAAGGGTGTACACGAGACAATAGCAATGTTTTGATACTTTGGCGGTTTGATAAGACTGCGAGACGGCCTGTTATTGAATGGCAAGGCATTTGCCAAAATATTTTCAACCAATACAGACTGCATGTCATACGATTACTGTAATATATGCTACATCCTATTTTAATGCGTCGCTAACCTCATTACAAACCGAAACTACGAAAAACTCAAATTATGATATCATGATCAACATTATGATACTCCGCGAAACCCAGCCTACTCAGACCGTCTCTCTAATCCTATTAAATGTCGAAGGAACTCGGGTTTTCCGAAGACTACAAGAGTTTGAACCCGAGGACATCTCCCGCAGACTCCAAAAGTATAATCAGATAAAGTTGGAGTGTTCTTTCGAGTTTTATTACTGTGCCAGACCTTGACCAATGTTTTATGCCAAAAAATGTTTTGGAATAAAATTTGTGACAAAAAAGGAAGTACCGCTTTCTACAAAATATAAATTTGCATAAATTGAAGCGAACCCACGAAAAAGCGAAAACTAAATTTAAGAAAAACATCTGAAAACTCTTCAATTTGCAAAATGAAACTAAGGAGAGCTTTTGAAAAACACATTGAAAAACCACACCCAATCGCTAGTCACACCCAAATTACCTGGGCCTCTTCCACTCTTCCTACAATCGCAACATTCGCCGGCGAAAAAACGGGACCGTTCGCTTCGAATGCCCTGAGTAAACACTTGAGAACAATGGTTTAAGGTTAGAAAAAACGTCTGGCCCCGCGGCTGTGTATACATGGCTCAACTTTTGGCGCCAAAAAAGTGCATCGTGCACTTTAGGGCCTGCGGGGAGGGCCGCTGGTGTTCGGTGCTCAAGGGGCCGCTAAGTGGACCTCATGACTCGCGTTCGAAATGACGTGCACCCGGAGGGCGAACGGAAGAAGTGGAGGGTATGGGAGGGTGGAAATGGGGGAGGAGCGAGATTGGATATTAAAAATAGCTATATAAACAGAGATAACGTTTAAAAAACTTTAGCAAGTTCGAATTTTATATTAATTGGATAATAAAAGTTCCCAAGAAAACAATGTCAGGAATTCCCAAAATTCCCACGTTTGCAAGAAAACCCCTGCGCTTTCCCGTCACCATCGTTCCTATTGTAGTGAACATATAATTATACACAAACAGAGATTCGCGAAAGCAGTGACCAACAAACCCCATTCAAACATCAAACGCCATTCAAAAAAATCAAAAAAAAATCGCAACTCTCTCCGTCCCGTTTATTCTCAAGTTTCCAGACCCTTTGCACGGTGCATTTCGCCGAGCAAACGCCTGCAAGAAACGAAAAAATCGTGCACGGTGCATCCTCTGTTCCCGCCAAAAATTTTCCCCCAAAAAAAGTTTTTTAGCGCCGCGAGAGAGCCGAATTTTTCGCTATTCAAAAGTGCGAATTTTTATTTTTGGCACAATGAAAATGAGCGAATTATGATGAGAACTGGTCTAATATTATGGCATTTAAAAACAATGGAAATTGGGTGAAAGCCAGAGGCAATGAAAGGGAGGCGAGAGGAAGTGACGTTCAAATTGGTGATGAGTTTGGGGGGGGGGGGGGGGGGGGGGGGTTGGTCAAGGGGATATAAGAATAAGTCATATTGGAGCTGGGAATAATAGATTTGGGGGTTAAGAGGTCAATGGTGGCTTCTAAAGACAAATGCCGAGTATTTAGACAAAAGAATACAGTTTAGGACACATGACTCTAAGGTTGTGGCAATCATATGGCCTTTAAAATATTCGATGAAGGAGAAAAAAAACAAAAGAGTGCTTTATAAGCTCCTTCAGTGACTTTATTATACGTAAACACAACATAGCGCCCTCTAACTCACTCAACGAATTTCAAGCTGATTCAGAGGTTTCGTCATTCCAAATTCCCTAAATTCCCAAAATCACTACGCGATCAGAAAACCCAAAACGCCCCCAAATATAAATCCGCTGCGAAAGACGTCAAAACTCGCAACAAAAATGAAATTCCCCAACGCAAGCGCGGAAGTCTTTTTTCGAGCGATCAAAACCTTCTTTTCTCGCCCACCGAACAACACCAAAACTCTCTTAGAGCATCGGTTTTCAAGTGGTCTACATAAAGCGGGAATCGAGAGGGTCAAACCAAAGCGGAGAGGGAGGGCGTGGAGGGTCTCATGGAAATCAGCCAACTTTAAGCTGCGTGGCGGGCGAGCAGTGCGGTAAACGGTTCTTTTCGCGCGCTGATCTAACGACCGACGTGAAACGGGATGATGAACACACGCTGCGAAAGGCGTGGGTAACGGGAAAAAGGCTTCGGTTCGATCCTCAACCACATCCGGCAATCCGGGACAGTCGATTTGTGGGACAAAGTGCAAAAACACAATCTCTACATACGGTATGTCGATAAAATATTGGCTAGAAAGGTGGTTTAGGCATGGTCTAGAGATAAAAAAGTCTCAGGACTACGTACACATAACTCATGTTTCAAAACGTCTATTAATTTTACGAAGTAAAAAGTAAAGTTGTCCGAAAAGCGAGACTAATCCCCCGGATATATGTATAACATTACCCGCCATTTTCTCGCTCGTTTTTCTCTTACTCCATCCATAGAGCCGTTGTTTACGGGAAATTAGCGAAAATATTGACTAATGGAGATTAAATACCCACGATATCTGGACATTGAACTTGAAGGTCGACCTTAGACTTCAAACCTTACACCATGAATCAGTTAATTTTCCGCCAAAAAAACTGTCTAATTAGCATGTCTGCGACAAGTAGAAATTGTGTTATTAAATAAAAAATGTGCGCGACAAAACTTTGCATCTATCTTTCGCTGATCTTCTTTTTCCTGATCCAATTCCTCACATTAATGAGAGAACGACAAAAAACGTCTGAAGGCCGGACCTTGACTCTGCGAATCTCTGCGATCTGACCGCAATACCCCTGGTCTTTGAGCCTCGAATATATAATTAGTGGTTTGGAAGGGGGATTTTGGCTGTTTGTCAAAAAAAGTAAGATTTTTGTTGTTTTATGGGCGAGCGATTGCGCCAGAAAAATAGGGAACGGTAATCTGCGGTCGGTGAGATGTGAAACGTGCAAGGTTGATCCCCTGAGGGGTTTAGTTGTATGTACATGTAAACAAGGGGCTACTGAAATAGTAATTATTTTTAGAAAACTGTAGGCAGTTTTTTGGTTGTTTTAACAAGGGCAGTGCTAGAGAAGCGGCGCTCAGGTTATCCTCAAATTTTGCATGCGTAGCCATACATTGATTGCTGTCGATTTTAGCTCATGATTTCCAGAAACAGCCATATTTTGGGGTAGGTAAATTTGGGATTTTTCTTTAAAAATCGCATTGTCTCCAGTTTACATTTTTTATAAAAACTTTATCGAACCCAATGCTCAAAGATCTAGACTATTAAAATCCCCTCCAAGATGGACCACAAATTCAGAAAAAAGATTTCCGACATATGTTCGTTAAGTTCAAGATATTGAATCCATCCCATGAGGTCACAAATCTTTCGGGTCAATAAAAACATATTTTGTCTCAAAAATCTTGTGATTTTTGGCAAAGCAGACGTAATTTCATTTTAAAAAAATTTGGAAAAATTATAAACGGAGAGTAAGACAATAATAGAGTAAACCCCCCCCCCCCCCCCCCCAGCTTGAAAGAAATAAAAATAATTCAAAAGACAGTAAAAATAATAAAACTTTACGAGAAACTATGCGGTCTTCTTGGCAAGCCTTCAAAAAACATGTGACAATAACAAAAAGTAGGCTTTGTTTTTTAATTACCTTTTAAAATACGCCCACCATCAGCAATAATAACAAAAACGTGGGGAAATGGAATAAAATCTTTTGATCTTAAATAAAATCATCAAAAAAACTTGATAAAACTATTCCCAATACATGTTTTTCAAACATACATATGTTACGTAATCTTCCACGAGGTCTCCCATTACCCTGTGAACCAAAAAAGAGGCGGCAAAAAGGGCAAGAATTCGCTGGAAATTTGCCAAACCCCCCTTTTCTTAGGGTTTCAGGCCGAAAAAACGTCTGAAAGCCTCGCGGATGGAGTTGAATTCGAGCGAATCTGCCCGTAACAACGTGCCTAATCTCAGCTACAACTCCTAAATCAACTCCAACTGTATACACCCCCTCAACGAGCGAGATGCGCGCCCCGAATTCCCATGTAAAACAATGCGAATCCACGAAAAAATTGCTTAATTCATTCGAAAAAAACGACTTTTTCCCCCTCCTGTCTGTCCCGACCATAAGACGAACCGCGGAGCACAAAAAACAGCACGAAAAGACATTAAACGCGGGCGAGGCGGGCAGAAGGCGAAGACGACGGAGGAAAAGGCGGCGGTCATGTGGTTCGTCGGCCGAAAAAAAACGAATGGGAAATGCCGCGGAGAAAGCGGCTCCGTCTGCCCGTCGCGAGTGCTCGGCCTCTCGCCGCGGCACGCTATTTCCTCGAGGGCCTCGGTCGGGGCGAGCGAAAAACTCGGACCCACTTTTTATACGCGAGACGAGTTTAAAGTCGGGGGCCGTTTTTATAAGAGTTTTACAAAGTTTGAAGCGCGCGCAAAAAGTTATCTTACCGCAAATTCGGGCCTTTGAAAGAACGTCGGAGCGGTGAAATAATGGGTGGGGTAAGTGAGGAAAAAAATTGTAGACAAATTTGAGGGTGACAAATGAGCAACTTCTTACGGTAGCAAAGACGCGAGTTGGAGATCAGGTGAAGACTTTGAGACGGAGAAAAAAGTTGATGCATTTATTGTCGCGGTCTAAAAACAGTTCTCCTCGGAAGAAAAGGCGATATTTGTCGATCGCAACTTTTGTGGTTCGACTGACCCTACTGCACTTTTATAAAGAGTCACATAAAGATCCTTTCCGAAAATGAAATAGTACTCAGTTTTCCACCAACTTAAAGGTAATGTCAGAACACGAAAAAAAAAACAACTCAACGTGTCGAAATGACTAAACCAAAGTGCTAAGACATGTTTTTGCTCAACAACCCATTTGCCTCCAGAACTTACAAAAACATAAATAAGCCATCCGAAAAACAAGTACCGTACACACATCCGGACGCCCTCTTGGCCGAAAACCTTGACACTGAGGGCCGACTCGTACCTACTGATAATCGGCGGCTAATTTGTCAGTCGTCTTCTCCTCCCCTCTTCCGACATTCCACTTCAAAATTTGAAAAATCGCCAAAATTTTTGACACTCATTTCGCGGCCCGTTCAAAAATGACAAATTGGATCGAGAGTCTCGCGATTCTCTCCCTGTAATAACCGCGTAAAAAGTTTTCGCACTAAAAAATAAATGTGCATCATTAACGAGCGATGGATCTGATGCAGTAAAAGTCTGGCGTGAGATCAAGATTCCGGACCCACCGTAGTCTCAAGGCCTCTTTGAAGATGGGCCCGCGTACAAAAGGTGAGGTTCGTATGCATTGGGTTCGGATGGAATTTGAATGAGCAAAACGTATTGTTTCTGCTTGATCAAAGAACAAAACGGGTTCGGACAAGCCGAATACCCAAATGTGGATTGAAATTTGGCTTCAGAAAGTAAAAAAACGCCCAAAATATATGAAATACAGCCAAGAATTTGCCAAAAACACATTAAAACCAGCTTTAGAAACATCCTCAGCCATTAGCAAAATCTTCATATATTTGCGTATATGCATTTCCCAACCAGGAATTGTAATTTGCAAAGCGGATTGTACTATAAAATTGCACCGTATTTTCGTACGTCATAAAACAAAAGCCGCCTTAGGGGTTTATCCGGATTGATTAATCCCGGGTTCCACATGAGTGTTCGAGACCCTATAAAATATTGACAAATTTTGGCTGGAAGTTCTTTATTATTACTTAAAGTTCAGACATCGTGATCTCTTATCTCGTAATCAAAAGGATTTGTTTTTGCAGATTACGTCAAAAAATGGATCGGAATTTGGCAAAAATATAAAGGGGATATAGGGCAGCTTAACTGTAACAGAGAGATTTGGTTTCCTAGTAAAGCATAGGACTCAATTTAAAAAACAGTAGGAAAAAATGCAAATGAAATTGTTTTCGTCTCGAGACCCACAAATCTGCCAATTTTTAAAATCATTTAAATTTGCGTTTTTAGCGATTAAACAACGACAATAAAGTTTTGAGATGTAGGCCAAAAGCCCTCAAATTCCTACAGTAACCTTCTTGTTGCCCCATCAAAATCTTGGCGGCTTAATCATTAATCCATCTTCCCTTTATCTTCAGAAATGACCCCTTCCGAACCCACCTCCCGGGGAATGTTTCATTAATTTTGGCTGCCACTATTTCCTCGCTTTCCCATTAAACAAGTCCCAATCGCTGAGGTCAGCGATTTCCGTAACGAATGGCCGGAAATGAGAGGTTCCCAAAAAACACTGGGCTCAGACTTTTTTTGTTTTCCGTGCACTCTTAACTCTTAATGACGCAAAACGATTTGGCCCATCGCTCCGAACGGAGTGCTTCGGGACAACCGTTTTTGCGGCCCGGAATGCAATGGAGATTAGGGATTTGAAAGAGCGATAATGCAGATTGGGGGTGGACTTTTAAGGCATTTACTGTAAAATGGAAACAGTTGTAGAGCGGTGTAAAAGGGATTAAAGCTTTTAAAAATTCTATTTGGAAATTGTTGGGACTTCAAAAATCTGGGTTACCTCTGCAAAGCGCGAACTCAAAATCTTATGAGTGCATAATTGGAGTCTCTGATTATATTTGGAAGATCACGGGGATTCTAGGTTAATCAATTCGTCAGCAGTTTATATTCTTGAACAGACACCATGTTGACAATAAAAAATTTCAAAAACTGTTTGTAAAATAGCTTCTCTGCCATAGAATGGCACAAATATTATGATTAACAATGTTATATTTGCAAAAAACATTTAGTGCAAACCATTGAGATCCAAGTTTTACAGTAATCGTCACTATTTCACCTTTTTTGGGTTTCATATTTTTTGCAACTCCCTCATCTCCTCCTCACGTCCTTCCCACGCCCTCAAACAACATTATAACACGTATATTGTTTTTAGTATAAGCCAACAAACGAACTTCAAACTACAACTCCTCAGATCTCCAAACGATGGCATCAAACTCATCTCCCTTTATCACATTCCAAACCCATCAAAGAGCCCGGAAAGTTGTCCCGAATTACACATCAGCCAGACGTTTTTTCCACCCGAAATGTGTCCAAGTAACTAGGTACGGCTCGTGTTAAATATGTATGAAAAAATCGGAGGGTTTTTTTGGTGGGACCACCCAAGGCGAGGACGGCATTTTTTGCGCCTAATCTTTTGTTTTGCACAAAAAATGGATTTATATACAAATTCAGTGGGATTAGAGGATAACGTGCATAAAGCAAAGAATATTTAGTTAGTTGAACTGCGGCTTAAAATTGCAAAATCTTGAAAAAGTAACAAATACAGAAGGAAAAAGTAAAAAATTACTTTTTAATTTATCGCAGCTGTAAATCAGGGAAACATATGGCAGAAATAATATGTAGTGTAAACGTAATTTCAGACGCTCACAATTAATGCTACATGCAAAAAATTTAATTCCAACCTGCCGTGTAGGCAGCAATTTCAATTTTTTTGACAATAACCGATGATTTTTACTAAAATTCAATATTTTTGTTTAAAAACCGGCAACAAACAAATTTTTCTCCAAGCTATTGTAATTTCCAGACAACAAAACATCTACACATCGTCTAGACAACAAATTCTTCTAGCTCGCTCATCACTTTCCGGTCAAACTCATTACTTTTTTTTCTTTCAAACAGCCCCAACTTTCATTGGACTTAATGTTGCGTTCAACAAAGCGAACGCCCAAAGTTTACGATGCCCAAACAGGCACTAAAACGAGGTCAAATTGCCCTCAAAAAGTAATGGAAACGGAAATTGTTGCGTAATTTGGACGTCCAGACAAGCCCATCTGGAGAAAGGGTCCACTTTTAAATTTGGAGGCGCGTAAATGGAACTTTTGATAGATTTTCAGGAAGCTCGGGGTTAATAGCATAGACTAAAGGGTAATAAGCCCGTAAAGTGAGATGGATTACGGTATTTTTTATTGAAATAACCAAGAAAATTATGATTTTAGACATCAAATTATGTTGTATTAGAGAAAAGGTCAAAATTTTGATAATTTTATAACTGTAGAAGATGATTAATAGTCAATTTTGATGTAAAAAGCACTGTAGTCCACCAATAACTCAGAAACTTTATCAATTTTATATTGCAAATGTAAAACTACACTTTTTTAGGGCAAAAATGCGTAAAAATTTGAATATTCCGCGAATGAACACACGATTTTCAGAAAAAATGCTATTTTAAGATAATTTAGATCATCTTTGGCTATTGGTGAGGCAACTTTTATACTTTCCACTTCATACTGTAGGCTGTTTATATTCCAAACTTCATCATTGATGCATTTCCGAGTGAAAAAGCTTGATCGATCCAAAATCATCGATCATTAACTGCTTCTATTTCGCGCTCAAGGTTAAATTCCATTGACGAAAATCTGCGACAACACCTTTTTTGGCGGTACTATCTTCTAAACTTTTGCTATTTTTAAACAAAAATAGGGCAAAAATTGGAATTTTTCGTTTTAAAATTTTAATTTTTCGAGGAAATTCTGCAAACTACGGGAGCAGCATTGTACAAAACTGAATGGAGATTACTGTAGCGAAAATTTGACATAAAAACCCAAAAGACGCCGTATTTTACCACACTTTTCAGATCTGTACCTTAAACAAAGTCAGAGCTTTTCATTTTGCTCAAAATTCTCCTTTCATTTTTTTAAAAAGCCACCCTAAGAATGACTTTATGAAAAAATGGGGGTGTCGCTGCAGTCGCTAAAGAAGAATTTGGGCTGATAAAATCGAAAAAGAAACAAAAACCGTCAAGCGATGACAAATTATTTTTTTTTGAACGGTCGCTGAAATTCGGAGAATCTTAAAACAACGATTTCCCATTGAAAAATCAAAAAAATTACTAAATTTAGAGAAAAACTGAATATTTCAGGGAGAAATTGGCAAAAAATTGGTCAAAATCTAATAAAACTACCGGTAAATGCGATGAAAGTACAACCAAATCTGAGCTAAAATATGGCCCAAGTCCCTACACACTCATTCAAGCACTATTTGCATAATGGCCACAACGAAGAAATCAAAAAATACGATTTTTGAGTGCACAGTGCACCACCCCCAATCTCAGTCTGATGAATTCCACGTCGCAAACACAAAACAACTGGGTTGGAACAAAAAAACGGGACTTTTATAACGAATTCGCCGTCATTTTCCAATCAATCGGGCCAAATTTTACGGCCAAAAAAAGATTTTTTATGCAAATGGCGGGGTAATTGCACTGTGCAATCAAAATTGGTTTTTGCACAGTGCAGAAATGGAAATGAATTGGTCTGCACGGTGCGAACAACAAAAACAAGGCTTGCACAGTGCAATAAACGGAAGCTTCAATGCCGCACTGTGCAAGAATAAATGGGTTGCAAATGGGTTGCACTTTGCAAGCCGCACTCGAAAAAATCTGGCGACTATGCGCGCACAGTGCATCCAATCGCATCTAATCACCCGACTGCACGGTGCAAAAAACCAAGCGACTCGCCCATTCTTGCGGCAAAAAATGCAATGGCGCGCGGAGCTCGAAGAAAACGCGTCGAGCGATTCGAACGCGCGAGCGACACGGGGTCAAAGGCCAACTTGTCGCAAGATGCCTGCACAGTGCGAGTGGTCGGGGTTTTGTCGCGAATGACCCCAATCTGCGAGTGATTGGCGTGGTTTGTCGCAAATGACTGGGCCTTCTTCGACTTTTGTCGCGAGTTGATTGCTCCTTCCGTCTTTTGTCGCTGCTCGTCATCTGTTGTCGCGAGTCGGAGATGTGTTCGGAATGACGAGTCAAGACGCATTTTCGACCAGCGATTGGAGATCGCTGGGGATTTGATTGAAGAACTCGCCGAGGAAATTCTTTGGAGGAAAGAAAATAATTGCACAGTGCAATGGGAAAGACTGGGAAGAGGGCATTTTGCACCGTGCAACAGAAGAAATGAGAGAATCCTCGCTGCACAGTGCAATGGGCGTCGTGAGTTTATGTGCGCGCACGGTGCAGTCAGGAAAAAACCTCGCACAGTGCAAAATTTTGAAAATATAAAATTTGAATTTTTGAACAAATATTTGAATAAAAATGCGTTTATTATGTATCCATTTCCTCGAATCAAAGAGCACAATGCCTCAAGACATTATAATTGAGCAAGAAATGTGTCACTTGGTGATCGCTCTTCAAATTCTCGCAAAATATCGGCCAATTTAGGTCTCAAAGATGGTCCCAGTGCAATTTCTCGCCGAGAAACGTTTGTAAATCACTCTTGTCGCTACTTTTGGAGTAGTCGGATATTGTACTTGATACTGTAATCTCAATTTTTTGACTTTTTTCGATTTTAAGCCTTTTACCCTGCGGCACAAAACATTTCTGGACACACAAGAAATTTGAATACGTCCGTAGAGTGCAATTTTGTTTGTTTTTGAGCTCCGAAATTCGAGTTTACTGGCCTAATTTGGTCTCCGACTCTGGGTTTTGACTCCTTTCGTTATAACCCCTGCGATTTGAGGCTGTGGAAAGATTTCGTTCCGACTCCGGGCCAATCTGAATCGACTGGACCTGTCGCGGCGCGTCATGAACGCTGTGCCGGCCAAGGTAAGCGGAGGGACGGGCGGAAGGAAAGCCAATCTTTGTTTTGGGACACAAAATGGGATTGTATTCAATCTCCGCTGATACTCTAGGCCACTTCTAGGACACATTTTAGCAAAAATCAGCCCTTGTTGCGGAATGCCAATTTCGTGTTGAAACCCGAAATTTCAAATTTATATCTTCTTAAGCCATTTAAATATGAGGTGACCTCAGCGGCGAACAAATTTTGATGCTTTTAGGTCCGTGACGTGGTCGCCGAAGTTGTTACCGAAGTGGTGCCGAGCATTGTCCAGAACAAGGTAAAGGACGTCCTGTCGCCCACAAGTTCCATGAAATCCGAATCCTCGGAATGTGATAATCCCAATGAATATCGGAATTTGTTGATTTCGTTGAGTGGCGATAAGAGCGATCACATTCTCTGGATGCAATGTCTGATGACTTGTGCTCGTCGTGGAGAAGGAGAGTTCAGTTTTACGCTGGACAAATGCGGAGTTCCTAATTTGAAGGTGGGATTTGAGTTATATCTCTTCACTTGAATACATGTCAAAACAAACGAAAGATGGTTCCGTTTCAGAGCGGAGACTACTACTTGAACTTGTCTTACGACTGTCTGGACGCAAATCTTCTCAAGAATCAGAATGATTGTCGCTTTTTTTGGGAGGGGAGTTACGTGGACGGACGCGTCTACGATCAAATGGAAATGAGTATCAAAACGATGACAATTGTTGTCAATAAATGCGCAAATATCCTCAAAAACATGGGAGCCACCAAGGGAAGCAATCTCTTACTGTACATGCCGTCAGTCGCGCAATTACCGATCGCTGTTTTGGGGGCTGCGAGATTAGGATGCTTTGTCACCTTTATTGTGCGTTTTTCAAGACAAGGCTATGCCTATTTTATCGTCGAATCGATAGTTTTTTACATATTTCTTTAGAACGCAAGTGTCCATCATGATCTTGAGACTCTAAAGCAGCTATTCAGACTGGCTGAGCCCGAGACTATCGTTACTTTGGACGGATTTTTCCTCGGGGAAAGTATCAAAGAAAGCAAGAAATTGGTGGATCAAGTGATTTTGGACAACATTTTGAAAGACAATGGAGAAGAAGTTGATGAAAATTATGTGCGACCAAAGATTCTGATGATCCAACATGTCGGCGCCGATCCGGAAAAGCCTCCGCCAACGTTTCAACTCAAGAAACGGCCATTTTACGGGCTAAATGTAAGATTCGCGAGGTTTTACGGTAAAATCCTTTCGTTGTAGGTTCCTTTTAACCCCGACTTTGATTACAAATGGGACCAAGAAATGGCCGACGCTGACGATCGATGTGAAGTGGAGTGGATGGACAGTGAAGATCCAATTTTTCAGACGTTTAGAAGAGAGTGGGTGGTATAACATAATATTTAATCCGTAAAATCAATTTCAGTGGGTCTGGTGAATATATCTTTGAGCCATACGCCGTAGGGCAAATTGCTTTACTCTCTAAGCTATTGGCGACCAAAATTGATCGAAGCGCCGGACCGATCTGGCTGTTGGCAGATTCTGATGATCTACTGTATTTGTCATGCATTTTGGCAGCGCCTATGTCTGACACACCACTTTTAATGGTACGTTTGGAAAGTATACGTTCTTTTCTGTTAGTTTAAAATTTAATAAGTTCTGTAGGTAAATTTAAGTAAAATTTTGATTTTTTTTGAGATTAGCCATCATGGATGACACAAAATATTGAGAAACTGAATGACTGCTAACGTATTTTACATTCCACCACAAAAATAGACGTGCAACTTTGATATAAATTTTCAGTGTGAAGGATCGCCAGTTAAACCGGATGCTTCAAGATTTTTTGATGTTCTTGAACGTTATAATGTTGAGCAGATCATAATCGCTGAAGAATACACCCGTCTCCTGATGCGAAACGAAGAATTCCAAGACCTCTGGCAGTCTGATGAGGAAAAGAAGACCGACTCAGAACATAATGCTCATCTGACCGTGATCTACAGTGCAAGTCGACCATCTTCTGATTCAGATGTTTGTGTGGAATTTTTGCATCGATTGGCACCAGGAGCCGAGATAAGGCAGATTAACTGCTGATTTAAAATTTTTGCGGATTTATTTACATATTCAAATATTGAAAACGTATTTTATCGATAAATAATTTTACATTGAAATGACGTCAAAAAATTTTTCAAAATACACTATAAATAAGGTAAAATTTTTCGTGAGTACAGCACGACATCATCTTGGTTTCAAATTGCCGTCTCTCCGCCGTTCAGAGGGCGCATTTCGCCATTTTTTGACGCAGTCTGCGTAATCGTGGGCGCAACTCGCCGAAAAATGAGGCAAGAAGAATTTTTCTTGCAATTAGAGAATTTTTGGGAGAAAATCAAGATGTCTGTTGATGAAACCGTCTTTCCTGGCTTACAAACTGTGTTGTTTGTAGAGTAAATGGATTAGAATAGAATTTAATATTAATTTGTTTTGAGTTTGATGTGTAACCGTGATTCTTAGGTGTATTTTGTTCTTTTCTCGATTGGATTAAATTGGAATTTCTTTGAGAATAGAGGAGTTGAGCTTTTAGAAGTTTGTGCATTGTGTTCCAATTGAATTTTGTCCATTTTTATTTTGAATTAGACATTTTATCCTATTTTTCAGCTCAAAATGGAAGCAGTTCAAAAGAAGATGAAGACTGCCGTTGATGGTCTGCTTGACGAGTTGGACAAGCTATATCTTCGTGATATTCAGCGAAATATGTTCAATTGCTCTTCAAAATGCTGTGAAGATAAGGTTGGAACCAGGGAATCTATCGAGAAATGTGTGGAAAGGTGCAATGCTCCTCTTCATAAAGCTCAAGTGACGTTGGAACAAGAACTAACGGCTTTTCAGGTGAGATTTTTTACGTTTTGTTGAAATTTAGGGAGAAGCTTGGCAAAGAATTTTGCGCTTGAGTATAAATGATGTTGAACATGGTTATTATGCCCGGGTTTTTACGCCCAATGGCCGTGAAGAGGTATGCAATGAAACAATAAACAATCTTTGTGTCCTCTTGCAGCGTTTGAAATTTTTTGACCATGGAATGCCATGAATTATCACTTTTTTAGTGATTAGACTCATGAACAATATAATTTCATGGAATTTTAGAACCAACTGAGTCGATGTGCACAAACGACGTATGACAAAGCCATTCAACAGATTGGGCCAGACCCCAACAAATATTCGGAGAAGGAAATGACCGTCTTCCAGGTAACAGACTTCAATTTATCTTATCTGATCTTATTTTAGGAGAAACTAGACAAAGGCGTTGGGCAGTGCGCGGAGGACCATCTGAAATTGATACCTAACATTAAAAAGAGGCTTATCAAGGAATTTACCAGCTAAATTCGTTGGATTTTCATAGACTGAACTTTAGACATTGTTTTTATTTGTTTTCGTTTACTAAAATTGTTGATTTTTGGTTAGTAAACAAAAGTACTTACTGTTTGTTTGTGTTGTGAAGACTTTATCTGCTGGAAAAAGTAAATTCAAAAAGTGCACAGTGCAAATATATACAACAGGCAATATTTCTTTAATCTCCTCAACAAACAAGACTTTCATCGGATTACGAGAGCTCGAAACATAATCATTTGACACTTCAATCACACCCATTACTCAATTTTTAAAACTGAAATCATCGTTTTCCCTGAGGTGTCGTTCTGTTTCACTTCAACGACAAATTTCAAGAAATTCCACAAGAAAAGCGGCTTGGAACCGCTGATAAAAAAAAAGAGTGAGATTGAGTAAGAAAAACAATTGGCGAGTAGACTACTGCGACTTTTACTTTCTTTCTTTTCAGCGTGGAATTCCGCGACGACCTTCGCCGCGCGGTCTCGGTTCGAATCGCTTTAAAAAGAGACAAGATGAGGAGGAAACGACCACATTGTTTGAGGACAGCGTTGTCACTGGTAAGGATTTGGAAAATTTTTTTATATTTTTGGGAATTTACTTTTATTTAGCGTGTTTTTATCAATTTTCTTTCATTTATGACTTGAATTATGATAAAATTTATCATTTCCAGCAGCGATGGGCAAAGTATTTGTCTGCATAACAAGTGCGGCCAGCGCCGTTTTCGTTCTAGGCGCTCTGGTGACGATGACAATGCTCTACATTGACATGAACCAGATCTACGCCGAGCTGATGGACGATATGGCCGATTTTAAGGCCGTCGCCAACGATGCTTGGAGTGGAATGCTCCATATTGAAGGCCCTTCGTATGGAAAGTCATTGAATTCTGGTGCCTTTAATCTGTTCGGCCGCAACAAAAGAGAAGCCACTTGTGGTTGCAGCCGCAGATCCAACCGCTGCCCGCCAGGCCCTGTTGGATCACCCGGAATCGCCGGCAAAAATGGCGATAACGGAGAAGATGGAAAGCCCGGTAAACCGGGAGGCCCTGGAATTGCTCAAATCGGAAATTACGCCAAACTTGGAGGTTGTATTAAATGCCCTCCAGGCCCACCCGGACCTCCAGGACCATTTGGAAAAGCAGGAGAA
This sequence comes from Bursaphelenchus mucronatus, assembly GCA_025436335.1. Classification (NCBI taxonomy): domain Eukaryota; kingdom Metazoa; phylum Nematoda; class Chromadorea; order Rhabditida; family Aphelenchoididae; genus Bursaphelenchus; species Bursaphelenchus mucronatus. Next base: position 8,318,947 of record CM046356.1, read on the forward strand.
GCTGGTCCTCAAGGGCTCCCTGGAATCGTCGGACATCCAGGATTCCCAGGAAACCCCGGAATCATGGGACCTCAAGGAGATTTGGGAGCGCCAGGAGAAGCCGGAACCCCAGGACGCCCGGGTCATGATGGTCGCGACGGCCGCAAAGTCAACAATCTGCCCGGTCCTAAGGGTCCCACCGGATCAGTTGGAGCTCAAGGACATCCCGGTGAAACGGGACCAACCCCCGAACCAGGAGAGCCCGGCCCAATCGGAGAAGATGGACCACCTGGAGACCAAGGAGAAGACGGAAAAGATGGAGCACCCGGTTCACTCGGAGGAGAAGGACGACCAGGCGCCGACAGAGGATACTGTAAATGCCCGAAACGCGGAGACGCCCAGAAGCCGTGGAGAAGATTCCACTCTTAGATTGAATAATATTGTAATATACTTCATGGTAATAGTTGAAACAATTGTTATTGAGAAAAGGCGTAGAAGTTGCAATAAAAAACGACAAAAGTTCGTTTAAAAAGGCTTTTCTATTGCTTGTCAGTAAATTTTGATGGTTTTCAAAAAGTATATATACTATACTATCAAGGAACAGACTAAATTAGTCTAAAAATTGTAAAAGTCTTGTGAAATTGCTTGTGCATGGTGATTTCTGGCTTTCCCATATATAAATGTTGAATCTCTTGAGTAATAGGTTGGTTAATAACGATTCGTTGCCTGAGCATGAAAATCTTTCGAATTATATTTCGTTAGATTAGAAAAAGTTATAAGGACAACGAAACCATTAAATATTTTCATTTTAAAAATTGAATACAAAGTAGAATTCAACACATTAAACGAAGTTATGACTAAAAGTCTTGCGTTCTTCAATCGGCGCTTTTACAAGTGCGTTTCTGTGCCACACCCTTATGGAATGATATGGGAACTTTCTTTTTTGATTTTCCATAATTGTCTTTAACGCAGAAAGCGATGAGATTACTCATTTACAGTTTCCTAATATTGGCCACTGCCGGTTCAAAGAATTTTCTATATTTTGGCAGTAAGTTTTGCATACGATGGCACGCAAAACTTTATGCGTAAACTTAGTATGTACAGGCTTGGCAAAATCAAGGATCTTTTTTGAGCTCTTTTTTTTATCATAAGTTTCCAGATACTCCACGCGTCTTCTTATACCTTGATGACATGGGAGATAGCACATACGTTTCAATACTGGATATTGAGATAGCCGACACGTTCTTTATTGGCAAAGAATGTCGCATTAATCGGACTTGCACATCGTCAGCAAACGGAGACAGCTTCGACCCAACGTAAGGCAATTTGATTTTGTGCAAATTTTAAGTCTAGTAAACACAAACACACTCCCATTGAAGAAGAAGAATCCAAGATTTTGTATCATGACGTCATCCTGACGGCTAAAAAATTTATGGGGTATTTGGAGACAACTTTAGCAGGCCATGATAGAAATGCAACTTTAAATGTGGTCACGTCAGCTTCACAGGCATTAGACATTTCCGGGGTTGGCGTATTGGGACTGAAAGTGGTGCCGAACTACCAGGAATCACTAATTATGAAGATCTTTAAAGAAGCTGAAGAACATAAGACCTTGATCATCAGAAGAGGCCCGATAGAGCAGACTTTGGTACGGGAAATTTACTTATGATTGTGATTCGGATAAGCCTTTTTATGTCTTACTGTTGTTTTAGAGAGATCGTAAGATGAGTGGACACAATATTCAAGGGAATATTTCTACCGGAGCGGCAAGACATTTAGGTTGCGGAGACTTTAGATATATACCGACCATACCAAATGAAGGATGGAAGATTAAAGCAAAGTAAGGCAGCGAAAAACTAAACTATTATATATGTTTAAGTATCCAAATTGGTAAAGACATCTATACCGACCAAGCAATTGGATTTTCCATTGACAAAACTACGACAGTGCCGCAAAAAATATTCGACAAGCACTTCAAAGACATTACCAACGCCGACAAACTCCCATCTTTAAGCCTGAAATACGAGTCTTTCGATTTTTCGGTCAACTCAACTGCTTTCCAAAATTTCTATGGCACAGGTCAGAGACAACTTCAAGTCCTTGTTAACACCAACAAAAAGGATGAGTTTGTTTTGGGAGACAACTTTTTGGGCAGCTATTGCATTGCTTTGAAAGCCGATGACAACAGTTTAACAAAGTTTTCAGTGGGTTTGGCAAATTTCATAGAATTACCTTCGGACCCGACGGCAGAGTTTTTTCCTAATGATCACTCAAATGATGGTATCCTTAAATACTTTATTGTTGGAATTTCGACTACAGCATTAGCATTTGTCGTTATATGCGCGGGTTTCGTTGGTTATAAAAAGTGTCGTAAATAAAGAGTTTTGTGATTGGCTTGTCTATATTTTCCTACCTGATCGTACTGAGTGAGGAGTTTCGTAGTGAGTAATCTTGCTGTCAGAGTGATTTGTTACGTAATCTGTAATAAGTACTCTCACACGCCGTCTAATCGTTTGTCTATTTCTTTCCTACGGAAATATCGGTGGATAAGACGTTGGTTGACATAAAACAGCGGCATATTTTCAAAATAAACGAAAATTTGACATTGAACGTTTCTATCGATTCGTTTAGAGAGCGTAATGTTACAATTCTCTGCGAATCCCTTGGATCCAAATCCGGACAATGTTCAGTGGATGCTTGGAAATATGTTATTTTTAGAGTATTGTGTGTCTTTAGATTATGAAAGAAATCAGATCGTATTTTCAAAACTAATAAAAAAGAGAGCGTCTTGAACTGAAGGTATTTTAAAATTAAGAATTGGTTGTCTTAAACTCCTCAAAATGTATAATATTATTTAAAAAGCCTTTTAGAAAGTAAATGATAGTTCATCAAGTCAGCAATCGATAATGCCATGCAGAGAGGCGACTTCATCTGTGGCAATGGGACTGTAATCAAAGCTTAAACGAACAAACGATTACACTGACGTTGAGGGGGGCACTGGACAGATGTTCTTCCATGAATATTGCGTCTCTGTTGATTACGAACTTAACACAGTTGGCTTCTCGGAATTGTTAGAAAAAGAACGATTGTAAAATTACAGCTTAGCGCAGACGTTATAGAACATTCACATATCTTTACGCTAACAATACGTCACGGTTTATCAGGAAATGATTTTAGGATTTATAAAACAATACAAACTTCTTCTCTAATAACAATAAATTATGTTTCGATAATACTCCTTTCCTGCCTAATCGCATACCTTCTTCGTTAGTAAATGTTTTCAGGACTGCTAATTCTTGTTGTTGTGCCTTTATTTTCTGCTGTTGAGAATAAATCCCGAGTGGAGATAAAAGTGTTGCCCGACATAATGGCGGCTTATTGTAAGGCTAACATAACTTGCTAGCTTATTTTTAGTTGATCCGTTTATGTTTGGCACTGAAAAACAAATGATCGGAGTTGAGTTCTCATTCGGCACACCCGAGGCCAATGTTGCCGATTTGGAATACGAAAACACTTATGGGAAATGTCATAATTATTGCAGTCTATGTAGGTTTGGGATGCCGGCGCAATAACAAGATTCTTTTTTCAGACGGCTTTTGCAATTTGTATTGTAGCCCGATGTGCTGTATTGCGTCCTCATGGACTAAACGCAAACAAAGTGATTTAATACACAGCTATGCGCATAATTCAACAAAACTACGCGTTTCCAAAAAGTATTGGAGATCTAGGCTAGGCTCCGCAGTGGGTGTTTGGGCCGAAGATCAGGTTTTTATTCCCACCATGAACAGAGGCACACTTGATCTTCAAGTGATGCCATTTGCATTGAAGGTAATTGACGCTTTCCACGAAAACGGTTACGGACTTGATATGTAAGTGAACCACATTTGAATTATTTTGTTTTTAGGGGTCAAGTCGGGTTAGGCCGAGATCCAGAGCGTAAGAATTTTGTGCAAATCTTGAAGGAACGTGGATTCATCAACGATTTATTATTTACGGTTGTCTACAGACGACCTCATCGTCTGGTTTTTGGAGATTATGGGACAGAGAACTGTGCAGAAGCAAGACAAGAAATAAATGTAATTGGAGATCGAGAATGGATGTTCGATGCAATCGGTGTTGACTTCTTTAGTCATAAGTCGGACGAGAATTACAGGGTAAAGTCTTCTCAAAAGTCTTGTTAATCAACAAGCTACAGATGATTTTAATAGCTAACAGCAATATCTACATGCCCCGTCAAGTCATAGTAAGTATGACAAATAGCGGTTTTTTCATCCCCGTGGTAAGTTAGAATTTATTTTTTAAATTTGAATAATTTCCTTCGACTATTCAGAATGAGCAAACACAAGGAAATGTGTATCGTCTTAATTTTACACAATTGGACTGGAAAACAGAATTGTCGTTCGAAATCAAACAAGATGTATCGATCAAGTTACCTCTTGAGGCATTTGGTGCTGCTTTCGAATTCTCCGCCAATCCATTGGACCCAAATCCGGATAATGTGCAGTGGATGGTGGGGGGAATGTTCTACACGACTTATTGCGTTACCTTCGACCAAGAACACAATAAAGTAATATTCGCTAAATTAAAACGATAAATCGCTATATCGGCATGGCATTGCTTTGAGCTTTCTATAGCGTTTTTAGGAGTCATGACAACGACCAACGAAATTTCGTCGTGTCTACTGAAAAAAGAAGGAAAGGTGCCAAAACGCAATCAATCAAACTGCGTCTGTTGTTGAAGGCGCTGAATTCTACTGTAGTCAACAAATGGTTCAGCGAACCCTCTGAACTCCATATTTTCCAATTCTGACGGTTCTTATTACAAAGATTTTATTGCTACAAAAATATTTTACAAAATTCAAAACAAACAAAGAAAAAAAAATGTTTTATCCGGCAAGTTTATCTCGCACAATTTTGAAATAATCATCTCTATATACCGATCACCCATCTTTTATCAGTGATTTTTCATAATAATATCAACGATAAAATTATGAGTCAACTTTGTAACAAACGGGATAGCCCAATTTTTGTGTTTTGTTGTATCTCTTATCATAGCCTTTTTAATTCGTACCCTAAAGCGACAAGAATTGCTAACTCGATTGTTCTTTTTATCGTTTCTTGTCTTCACTCATTAAGCGAAAGGAAAAATGATAAGATTGCTTTGTCTTTTGTTAATTTTAAATGATGCTAATGCCTTTAAATATATTGCATATCAAGGAAGTAAGCGTGGTTTTCTATTATATATCTACACTAAACGCGTTTTTTGAAAGCGAAGCTTTTCAAGGAAATCTAGTTGGCATTTGCCATTACTTGAATTTAATTTTTTAGACAGTCCTATTGTCCCAATTTACTTCTCAACAAATATTTCATCAAGGACCAATGGAAGAATAGATCTTGAAACTGCCGAAACATTCTTTCAAAGCACAGAATGCTACTGTGCACATGGAAACAGGCCATACGATCCAAAGTAAGCTACAGCTTTAAAACTAAAATTTCCAATATCCAGAAAGTACAATGGAAAACCAATTGGGAATAACCGCGAAGTCGAATATGAGCACATAAGGTTGACAGTGACCGATTATAATGGCTATATCAAGGGGCTGTTTGGAGTTGAAGAGGACGCCACAATTCCTACAGTTATCGAAAGTTCCCAGAGTTTTAACATCGATTATTCAACAGCTATTTATGGATTACAATTGGACCCAAAGAAGAAAGATTCAGCGATCATGCGGTTGTTCAGAGAGAACGAAAATAATGAGCATATCATCTTCAGGCGAGGGCCTTTTGAGCAAACACTCGTAAGTCGGGAACAGCACTTGCAGATTGAAATATTTTTTGGAGAATTTGTTGGGTGTTGAAGAAGGATAAGATATGCTGATATTACTGGCAGAAAATTTAGCACTTCCATTAGTGGAAGTTCTCGTGGCGAGGTGTTTCGGCTTTGCCAACAAAAAAATCGATCTAATGATGCTAAAAAAATATCTTTTAAGATTTTAAAAGCAAAAATCATCTGAAATTGATGAGTCGGGAATAAATAATCCGTACAAATAGCTGCGAAGCTGCAGTCACATTGAGAAATTAAGTTTTTCGAAACAAATATACATGTGTAAAATTTCAGAAGAAGAAAGAGCTGAGATGGGCGAGAGGAAATATTGCCATTGCCACAGCGGCTCTCAGAGGTTGCGAAGAGTTCAAATATACGAACACAATTGACGACAAAGGATGGAAAATAAAAGCTGAGTAAGTACTATAAGTCATTATTTGTGACTTTAAAACAGCAACTACATAAAGACTCTTTTTTTCAGTGTTTATATTGGCGATGATCTCTATTCCGATCAAACAGTGGGATTTTCCATTGACAGAAAAACAAAAGTTCCTCCAGTTGTGTTCAAAAAACATTTTGAGTCAGTGAAAACGGCTGAAGAGCTCAAGCCGTTAACTCTCTCATACAACCAGCTTAATTTTACAATCAATTCAACGGCGTTCGAGACTTACAACAGTTACGAAAAGAAGGAATTTAAAGTCCATGCCGTGGCGAACAAAGTAGATGAATTTGTTTTGGGGGAGAACTTCTTGGCCGGTTATTGTTTAAAACTGCGAGCCGATGACAAAGATTTATCCAAATTTTCGATTGGATTGGCGACAAGTCAGGTTTTGCATGATGATCCGTCATGGTATATCTTTCCTGACGAGGAGGATGGCGAGGACAAGGGCAAGCCCGACGTCTGCGGTAGTATTGCTATAAGTGTTTGGCTGATTATTGTATCGTTTGTTTTGTCAATGTAGATTTGTACGCTATGGAATAAAATTGTTGTAAAAAAAAGCTGATCGGTCATATCGTCAAAGAGCAAGGGCACAAAGAGATTTTGTTGACTCGCCTTCCTCAGCATACGGTATGTAAGGAAAACAAGATACGTCTTATTTTGCAAAATAAGACGTAATATTTTGATGGAGGCTTGTTTGGCAAAAGTTTCCACTCCAAAGTGCAGATATCTTAAGCCGGAGCTCCTAAGCGTTTTCAACTTTTTTGTAATTTTAACAGCTCACTTGATATTTTTTACGTCCGTTAAACCGGACCTAGCTTATCACCGAACGGATTGTTACTTAAAAATGTCACACGGTGTTTAATTGTTTTTAAATTTGCTAAATATATGTATATTTTTAATAATAATGGAGATTAATCTAACCTTGCTTTTCTTGCTTACTACCTGCTCCATTCTCGTCAAAGCGAAAACTTTCAGTTACATTGGGAGTACGTGATATTTGTTGTTAAAAATAACATGACTGATGTTTAGATTCCCCATATATCTTCGTCAAATTTGCAAGTGATACCAAAGACTATGCTATTGCCAATCTCGAGATTGACAATTTTGATACGTTTTTTTTGGGGAAAACTTGTGCTAAAAATGCAAGCTGCTCACCAAACGCTGGAAATGTATACGATCCCGAGTAAGTTCGAGTCCTCTTTTACATTTTACTGGCCTTAACTTGTAACAAAGTTACTTTTAATCATCATACCTTACCATTTCTAGAAAATTCAATGGCCGTCCTATTGGCAAGATCTTTAACACAACATACAACAACGTCAATATCACTATTGAAAGGTACACCGGCTATCTACATACCGATTTTAATAGTAAAAGTGGAGAAGCTAGTATTAGTGTGGTTACATCTGCCTTAAGCCGCTTTCACATGGAACACGTTGGAGTTGTTGGACTGGCGATAAATCCTGAAGTGAGGTCATCGCTGATTGTTAGGGCATTTAAGAGAATGCAACATCACAAACAAATGAATTTTAGAAGAAGTCAATTTAATCAGATCCTGGTAAGTTTAGGAATAATTTATTTTATTCACATAAAGCTTCGGGGACTTGCCGTTGCAATGTACAAATATTTTATCGTTTTTTAGAGGGACAAGCGACTGAACAAGAGATATTTGAGCGGGACGTTCACGACAGACCAAGACGAAATTTTGGGATGCCAACCATTTTTGTTTCAAAAAACAATTGGGCCAAATATGGGATGGAAAATCAAAGCGAAGTAAGTCGAAATAAAGCTTCTGCAGAAGTAAATGCAAGATAAAGAATTTGTGAGGTAAAAAGAATCTATTAGGACCAAATGTTTTTATACACAATATAAGGATTTGGTTGTATGAAGAGAATATCTTGGTATTTGTTATAAGCCAAAAAAGTGGCATTTTGTGGATAAGACTTGTCGCAGAGAGGTTCATTTGCATGGAAAGGAAAATTAAGATTTTCTTACATCAAGCCCTGCTCCTTTAACGTTAAACAAAGCCATTGGCTTTCTTCGAAACACCTACAAATCTATTTTAATTCAGCTTGACCCTCGGGAACACCACATATTCTGACAAGATTATTGCCTTCTCTCTCGAAAAGCTCACTCGATTTCCGTTAGAAATCTTCAAAGAACATTTTAACACTGTAAAGACTCCAGAAGATCTTCCGTCACTTAATTTGACATCAGAAGCATTAACTGTCACTGTCAGTTCAACTGTTTTCTTCACCTTTACAGACCCGAACTTTACTCAATTCAAAGTTTTGGCTTTGTCTCATGACTGCACAGAAGTCCTGTTAGGTTATAATTTCTTTAGAGACCTGTGTATTTCGTTGAAGAGTGATGAAACGATTGGAAAATTTTGGGTTGGGCTGTCTGAAAGGCTACCACTTGATGACACAAGATGGGAAGATACAAATAGCGATAACAAAGACGGATTAAAGTCAAATTTCCGATTAATTTTTTCACTGATTTTATGGTTTATTTGGTATGGCTAATAAATATATAACATTTATTAAAAGAAGTTTTTTTGCCGCCTATAAAAAATTGTTGACTACAATATGTATATCTTGTCCAAAACTCTGCAGGAATTGGTGTGTGGCTTGGAGAAAACATGTACGCAGAATCAGAGTTATAAACAATGTATTTTACATTAAGCTCCGCAATTTGGACACAAAAACTATCAAAGATCAGGGATGAAAAATCAGAGAAATCAAGTTTTTAAAAGTTGGCTCTCTGATGTATTCAAGAAATTTGACAATGTTTTTTAAAATTAAATACGGAAACAGTACTTATGAAAATTAAGTATCGTAGTTGGATTTTTCCCCCGACAAACCCACAAAATTTCCCCCAACAGTTTATGACAAACACTTCACTAATATATAGCACGGCCCGATCAACAAAAAGCACTCAGTTTACAGTTCTCTGAGCCTCTTTTTTCAAAATTACGAAGGACATTAACGAGAGATCCTAAAATTTTTGGCCTAACCAAATATTGTTGAGGAATCTCAATTGGGCGACAATTTCTTATCATTGCATCGCCCTTAGGGCAGATGATGAGGCACCGACGAAGTTTTCAATTGAGTTGGCGCCAAGGCTGCTGTTGAACATTGAAGGCGTTTGGGTCTATTTTGATGGCAACGATGATTAAAAAGGAGATCATGACGACGGTGGAGCAGCAGATTTTGTGGTTAGCATTTGACTATTTGTACTATCCTATCGAAATAAGTATCCAATAAGAAAGCACCAAATGTAGAAAACTGACTGTTATCTTCAGAATACCATCGTTTTATAAAAAAACGAATCATAAAAATAAAAAATTTTAAAGCAAAGATAAGAAATAATATTGCTCACATCATGATGTGAGCAATGTGCATCACTGTTGGGAAAGAGTTATCAAGAAAGGTGCGGCTTGGGGGAATAATCGTTTATTGTTTTTTCCAAACATGAGGAAATGTATTTCGGCTTTTTTGAAAGATAACTACATATGTACATGTCCACACTTATTCTTCTAGTGCTTACCTCAGCAGTGAACGCGGAGGTCATCAGTTATTATGGAGGTAAATTTTCGACTTTTCTCTGTGTTCTATGTTTAGACCGTCTGGTTTTGAATGCATAACGCTAACGGAAACTGAACAAAGATCTGTCAAGGGAAGTCTTTCACGGAAGACAAGGGGAATTGGCCAAAAATTGGCCAAATTCAAACGTCTTCCTTTGTAAGATTCAAATCTGAAAAGTTTTTGGCGTTTTGTAAAGATGCGATCATACGTTTTTGGCACTTATAATATAATACATCAACTCTTCCACGGCAAAACTGCCTTTCGCCGGACAAGGAAACCGGTGAACAGATTTTAAAACATGCCATAAAGCTTTTGAAATCGGTTGCAGATGTATCTTGTCCAGATTTGCCTCAACGGTTTTATTCACATTTTCCAGTGTCCCCCCTTTCTATATACTTACCATTTTTTTAGACTCTCCTCTCTTTCAAACTTGCTTTGACAACGATGAAAGCAGTTGTCTGGACACCAGATTGGACATCCGAGAAGATGCATCATTTTATTTGGGAAAAGAATGTTTCAAAGAAAACACTTGCACAGCATATTATCACCGAAAGTTTTACGATCAATTGTAAGGATGTCAAGTATTACACTTATCTTATTTCCCTTATCTTTAGATTGTATAATGGCACAGTAATAGCCGAAAACCAAAGTTTTGAATATAGTGACGGAACATTGAATGCAACTAAGTACAAAGGGTACATGAAAAGCCCGTTTAATAAGCCCAATCCAAATTCTGAATTCAACGTTCTTTTTGCTGCGGAGCCTGCGATTGCCTTCAACGACGAGGGACTCGTTGGATTGAATGATATGAACACCGCTGAGAAGATATTCAGCGAGATGCAAAGGAAGGAAATCACAGTTAGAAGAGGACCTTTCATTCAGTTTCTGGTAAGTGACATGAAGATACAAAGATTCTGGCCAAGTTTTTTTTATTTTTTTACTGTGTCATAAAAGGCGTCTTGACTGTCATCGGATTAGCGAGGCTCAGGAATCAAACGTTAATTCTCTTAGCCATCGCTAAAATTGTGATTGCAGCAAACAAAGCTTCGAAAATACCCTCGAGGCAAGTTCTCAACCAACGGAGAGGAGCTGGAAGGTTGCAAAGAGTTTTTTTACACAAATACTGTCAATGATGAGTGGAAAATCAGAGCAGAGTGAGTTTCAACTCATCAGAGTATATTAGTTTGCCCTTGAATATTACATAAAATCCAACCTTACCTCACTCTTTAGTGTGACAATTGGCAACGATACCTATAAGAATCAACTCGTCTCATTTTCTCTCGATTATTCCACCACGATACCATTGGATCTCTTTCAAAAATATTTTATTGCAACTCACATCGACGATATCCCTTCTCTTGGAATATCTTTCAACAACAAGGACTTTACCATCTCTCCATTCAATTTCGTGCAGTACTACGGACAAGATCACGATAAATTAGCGCCTTACTTGGCATTTCAAAATGACACAGAAGACGGTTTTCAGTTGGGCAAGAACTTTCTCAGCGAATTTTGCATTTCGCTGAGAAAAAATGAAGCCACAAATAAGTTCGAGCTCGGTCTGGCAAAAAGTGAGCCAATTAGGAGCGATCCACCATGGATGAGTTATGACGACGACTTTTATGACGATGACAACGCAGCTGGCAAAACGGGCATTTACGTATTACTAATCGTTGCGATTGCGGCAATAAAAGAATTTGCAACCTAAAGACCTGTTCTTATCTATTAGAAACGGAGCAAAATTAGTGATTCTATTGAAAGTAGGGCAATGTCGTTTGGTCCAACAATGAATCTTTATCAGCAGGATTTTTATCACTGGGAATCAGTCATTTTCATTTTGGGAGTGGCAAGACCAATAAAGGATGACTCTTATTCTTTTCTTTGTCCTCTACTTACACTTAAACCATGAATACTTACTTAGGCAGAATAGTCCTTTTGGTTTTGTTGCAGAATGTTGCATATTCAAAAGTCTACTATTATCTTGGATGTAAGTTCCATTGACTGCAATGTTTGAAACAATTGCTGTCAATATGTATTATAACTGTCAATAACGTTGATTTGCAGACAAGCCTGATGTTTTTGTAAAATTTTCTGCAGACGATGAAGAGCTAAAAATCGCTGACATCGAATTAGAAACGTTTGAGACGTTTTTCATAGAGTTGAAATGTGCAAAAGTTTATAATTGCACGAAACAGAAGACACCAGAGACAAAAGCATACGATGGAAAGTAAGTTGCCTCCCTCAACCAATTCTTCAAACATTAGATCTAAAATTTACCGGTGTCAACTGATAACACTGTGACATTTTGCAGTAAATACCCTGGAACACCGACTGGCAATAACCCCGACATATTTTTCGGGGGAGCAACGTTGCATACGACCGAATACAAAGGGTACCTGAGCTCGGATATAACAGATGCAGACGACGAGACACTTTTCAAAGTTGTGGAGAGTAGCACCAAACCTTTCTTCATTGCCAACAACGGAATCATAGGCCTAAATGTTGATCCAAATAATCCAGAATCCCAAGTTATAAAGCTTTTCAATAATATGAAGAAGAATAAGCAAATCATCGTCAGAAGAGGACCTTTCTTTCAGACTTTGGTAAGTAAAAAACTGATTTAGAATCAAGTTTATTTCACAAGGTACAATCTGCTATTTGCTTTTTTTTGTCGTATATCTTATTTTTTAGCGGGACAGACAGATGAACAGGGGTCTGCATGGACACATTGCAATTGACGAGGCCAAACTGAATGGATGTGGCAACTTTACGTATATGCCAACTGAAGGATCTGGATGGCAAGTTAAAGCAAGGTAAATACCAACAAGTTTGTAAGAACAAAGGAACCTCACAGACGATGCTCTCAAATTTACTTCAAACGTTACAAACTAACAACAAGATTTGCTTCCAGCGTCAAAATCGGAGAGCAGACCTACACCAACCAAATTGTTGGCTTCTCATTTCATAAAACCGTCGAGGCCCCGACAGACGTCTACAACAAACAGTTCAAAAGTGTTACAGATCCTGACAAGTTGCCCGCTCTAACGTTGATCCATTCAGGCCATGAATTCACTGTCAATCGCAGTACCTTTGAGAATTACTATGACAATGTCCGAAAGACGCTGTCTGTTTATGCAAATGAGAATAAAAATGGGCAGTTTCTGCTTGGCGAAAACTTTTTAAGCAATTGGTGCATTGCTCTGAAAGCTGACGACGCTGTGAAGAAATTTGAGATTGGCTTGGCGCCAATGATTGCGTTAAAAGATGACCCAAAGTGGTCTAAACTAGATGATAATGGTGGAGACGGAAAAGGTGGGGGCGACAAGGACAAGGCCACAAGCACCGCAGTTCTAAGTGTATGGCTTATTGTAGCGGTGTTTTTTAGTGCTAAGATGTTTTGTTGAATGTGTATAATAAAGGTGATAACCGCAATTTTCAAATGCTGTCTGTTGAACGAATGGCTCTTCCGTAAACCAGAAATGGGAAAGTTTGGATTTTCACAGAAAAATTTACCTTTGATTAGGCCTTGAGGCCTTGCATTTCTAATGTTTAACCGGTCACAAAAGAAAGGCTAGTTCTGGGTTATTTATCGGCAGTAAATGAGAGTAGGAATCCCTTTTAGAATAAATGCTACTTTTATAGTATCTTCTCAATAAAATTGAAATAAGACATAACATCAGCATATTGCTCAAATGTGCTATTAAGAACTAACGGGCAGAACACTACCGCTATATACAACTCATTCGATTCGTCAGCATTTTTGCTATGATCTATAAATTATATTATACTTTATAGTCAAACATCAGCATGCAGTTTCCTTTGTATTTTGCGTCTGCTTTTTGTAGGTAAGATGATGATGTTATCAAGAATAGCCGGCGGTGTTCTGAAAAAGAATAAAATATTGAGGGAGTGGCGGTATAACTGATCTGTGTAAGAATGAACTTCGTCATATAATTAAGAACAATGAAGTTTGCTATGTTGTTTTTAATTCTATGTTGCTCGTTGTCGCTCAATTTGGGCGCTGCAAAAAAGTTTGAGTATGACGGAAGTAAGTGCTTTTATTATTTCTTCATATATAGTTTTCTCTGTTATGGTATCCCTTTTCTTTCTAGATTATCCTTATATCGATTCCTGGTTTACTCCTGCAAATGGAGTGAAATTCAAGACAAAGCTGGAAATTGAATATGTTTTTAGCTTTTACTTTGGCAAAGAATGCGCGAAAAATTGCACGACATCCCCGATAAGTCCGACATATGATAGTGAGTAGGTTTGAAAAGTAAACTCATAAGCTTCCTTGTAATCTTTACAGCATCTACAACGCCGAAAAAACAAAGACGACTGCTAGAGCCTACAAATATGAAACTTATTCTGGCGATGAATATCAAGGATATTTAGCGACTGACCTTACAAGATCGGATGACAATACTACGTTCGATGTCATAACCAAAGCATATGCTCCCGCGCCGCTAGATACTTCAGGAGTCTTGGGGTTATTTGTTGCTGAGGATATGGATTTTATGATGAGAAAAATGTTCAGCGAAATGACAACTAAACAAATCATCTTCAGAAGAGGTCCATTTGTTCAGTATTTGGTAAGCTTATAGAAAATTATTTTGCTGGTTTCCCTTGTCAGTGACATTAGTTTCTAAATTTCTTTTTCGACATTGTTTTATTCTGTATGCTTTAAATTTTAGCTAATTAATGTGCGCGTCAATCCCAAAGGAGCTTTCGTTACGGACTCGGAAACATTAGACGGATGTGGCAGCTTTACTTACTTCCCAACTCTCCGAAATCAAGGATGGAAAATCAAGGGAGCGTAGGTGATTGCATAACAGTTTTTACATATACATAATATAAATAATTGTAAATATTCGAATTTAAATTGTCATAAAATTTAATTTCAGTATAAAACTTGCCGATGAGACCTTCGACAATCGAACGATCGAATTCTCTCTTGATTCTCTAACAACAGTCCCCAATAAGGTCTACAAAAAGTATTTCAAGAATTTAAAATACGTCGATGATCTCCCCAATTTGGTATTAATTACCAGTAATGGAGAATTTGCGATCAATTTCACCAATTTTGTGCAGTACAAAAACAAATATCGAGATGTGCTCTCAGCTCACGTTCAACCTCAACGATTCAAAACGAATGAGAATTTCGTTTTGGGAGACAATTTCCTCAGCGACTACTGTATTGCCTTGAGGGCTACTAATGCAGAAATATCTGAGTTTGAAATTGGATTAGCCCCATCAACAGAGATTGACCGGGATCCAAAATGGGAAAAGAAGATACCACCACGAAGAGATGACGGAAATGGAGGAAAAGATGGTGGTTTAGCAAGCACTGCGGCCTTGAATATTGTGTTAATTGCTGCTTTGTACTTGGGAATTGCGGTATAAAAACTTTATCAGAACACGAGAAGCTAAAGATCTCGGGTACGTCTTAGAAAAAATTACTCTAATTCTTGCCAAGCTCCATAAGCCCTTGAAGATGTTACATCGTCCCTGAAGTTTTGCCTTACTGAGTCAAGTTCTAATAATATTGTCCACAGAGCAATGGTTGCGTTTTAGCATTGATTAAAACAAGATTTCTGAGTGAATCAGCCGTTGGTGAGGCCGGGACATAGGAAATTTTCGACTTTGAGATTTTCATTTGTAAATTACCACATCCATCATATAAAACGTATTCCTGAAGCTTTTTTCTCCAATTCCCCCATTAACCTGGTTTTATTTACAATTTTAGTAATTAACAGTAATGTTAAATAACTCAATACTTAGGACACCCAGTGCCGTGAAATTGTTTCCATAAACGTTCTTGGGCACTATGAGTCGAAAGGAGGTACTTTCAAATCGCCAGGATTACTGTAACAAAGCTAACTTGCGGTTAGGCCGCACCAAATTGGCCGTAAATTTTTTTTTCTAAAAACCCACAGCTGATTTTTACATTTTTTGGGGACTGTTTTCATGGTATAGTGGATTTTGACGAAAACTAATCGTAGCAGAAATTGCATGAAATAAAGAAAAATGACAGACAAATCAAAACAATATACTACCAAGACAGAAATAAATAAATACCAGCCAAATTTGGCAGGGTTTTTGATTTTTACCGCTGGACTAAGATAATTTGTTTCGTTCATAGCTCTACTTTGAGACCACCTACCTTAACTTTTGAGTCTACAGAATTATAGCCTCGGGCGTTACGAGTCAAAAATCGTTATTTTGGATTATTTCAGATAAGTTTTAACATATTTTCGCAATTTGAGGGCAAACTCAGCATTTCAAACCGCATATTTGGACAAGATGCAAAGTATGAAGAAGAAGTGGGAGGACTTAACAGTCTTTCTTCCCGCCGAATACTCGCGCCTTACATTTCAACAAGAAAAGGAGGCTGTTTGGCACGCCAAGTATCAGGATGTCATCGACTCCACCAAGTTTGGACCGCTTATTAAATTTTAATTTTTGCGGAAATTTGAATTTTTATCAAATTTTTAAAATTGCATTGTGACTATTTTTTTGACCTTTTGACTATTTTTTCTTGATTTCAGGCCGCTTCCAATTGCGATGTTGTGGATATCACTGGTCCGTGATTGCCTTCGAAGAAATAGTCCGACAGACTTTCGACCTGTCCGAAACCGTATCTATTACATATATAGAGATATGGGTTTTGTATTGAAATAAAAAATTTCGTAGGAAACTTGTTGCTTTATTTTGATGGGAAGGGGCAGGACAAGCCAAGGCTCGGGCGCAGCTTGGAAAAAAGGTATTTTTTAGACAAGTTAGTCCACGGTTTTGAACTTTGCCACCTTCGACTCCACCGTGCAAAAAATGTCGGTGATTTGAAAATTTTTGAGAAAGCCTGATAATTTTTGGAATTTTTGTTTCGAAAAAAAGTTTTTGTAAAATTAACATGATTTTCAGCCAATAAAATTAAATTGCCTTTCATTTGGTCAATCAGCACTTCACTCAGCAGCCGCTTCTCATCTTCATCGACCAATGGAGGAGGTAGCAATCCGGACGTTACTGAAAGTGCTCCTAATGTGCGGCGTGATGTTCGAGGGTCCGCAGCCCGACTTGGCCGAGCTCAAGGCGTTCGAGATCAAGGATGGCGGGATCCGGATGCAAGCGCTGGATTTTGAAAAACAACTTTCGGAGTACGTTGGGAAGTGGAGTGGTCTCGTTTTTACTTGGGTAAGGGTTCCGTACGCCGCCCCACTAAAGTGGTCTCGTATCATGTATAATGTTGCTTCTTTCTGAGTTTCAGGGAGAATTCGGGTTTTTAACAAGGATAACATCGGTAAAGGTAAGATAATAGCGTTAACATGATTTAAATCTCCATCCCCTTTAAACAATCAAATTCCAGTGATTTTAGGTAACAAAAATCATAAAATCAGGTCGTCCGGCGGAAAAAAATACCTGAAACTAACCTAAAACAAGGTTAAAAATTAAGTCAATACCCAGCACGTCAATTAATTTGCTATTCTAGTCTTACCTTTACGATGCAACCCTAAAATATCATAATTTTCCTTTTGTTGTGACGAAATTCATAAATTGAAGTGTAACAGCATGAATAAGGTCATACGTGCCAAAAAGTACATGAATGTGCACTCATGAAACGTCATTAATGCTAATAATGTTATTTATTTGAAATTCGGCAATAACTCTCCTTAGTATAGTATAATATGGGTACCGAACAAAAGTTCCTGTATATGAAATTCTGAAATTCGTTTTCATTTCGTGTAATTTCGGGCCAATCCTCTATCTGAAGTTAGCTGAAAGTTAATTGAAGATGCTAGAGCGCAGTTTGGGGGCGTCAATTTCTCATAATTTATCTTCCAACTGCGAACTTTTTAAATCAACGGCACGATCAAGGACGCTCACTTGCAGATGGTGACGAATGGAGATGAAGTTGAAATCGGGGGACAAGTCACAATCGCAAATAAACACGGGTACCCGGAGTAAGTTGCGTATTCATCCCCAATACAACCCCCAACCTACGCAGATTGGTTTTGTGCGTAAGTTGGGGGTTGTATTTTGGACATTTGATTGATCCTGTTTGTGACATGACCTGCCAGATTGGTCGTATGATTGGTGGGAAGCTTCATAAATTTACTTTGTTTTTGGATTATGGAAATTGGCCGGTCAGATTTTATGATATGACTTAAGAAATTGATCATTTTCCCAGTCAAATTTAGCTTAAAATGCATCATAGCAGGTCAGAAATAAATTTCTCTCTTTTTCAGCTCAAATGGAAAGCAATTGTAGCCCGTTGGAAGAAGCTCCGAGGAAAGGAGCCCCAGGAGAAACAGCCGAAGGCCAGGAAAGTCCAGCAGCTTCAATCTGAACCCCGGTGCAGCGGTTCCTGATGACAAGGAAGACTTCTTGAGGCCGGAAGAGGACTCTGGGTAAGCGCACGGTGAATTTTCCATTCACCGTGCATATTTCATTTTTTTAATTAACAAGAGTTTATGCTGATTCGTAAGATCCAACGGATGATTGGAAAGTGAGTTTATGGCGGGGTTTTCTGACTTTAAAAATTTTTTTGGCATGTTTCTCCCGAAAATATTTTTTTGATTACTGGGCGCCGCACGTCAAGAAATTTCGAGCATTGCAAAGGTTCTCGCAGCGAAAAAAAATCTAGAAAATCCGTCATGCAAATTTAAAATAACAAAAATTTTGAACCTAATTTTTTTTATAGACACTCTAGGAAGTACTTGTAGTCATTAGCAGCCATTTTTTCTACCACTGGCGCATTTTAAACGGGTGTCACTAGGCTAAATATAGTGCAAACTTTGAACCGTTATTGCACAAAAACAGCCTGAAGAAAAAAGACGGAAGTGTCAAAATGAGCGTTATCGTCGGATTATTACACCAAACCAGCACAATTTTCATTATGTTTTTAGGTTCAACTTCTTTCAACTGGACAACCTTTATTGTTGCCGGATTACAATGTAGGCAGACGTGACGACATCGGTGATGAACTTCAAGTAGATGGGAAACCGGTAGCATTTCGCCGATGCACTGCAATTGCTAAGACATTGGCAAAGGCATTTAAACTACGTTTTTAGACCCATCAAGTCTACATCGCCACCAGACCGCAGCCCAAGAAAGATCTCTTCGAAAAGCTGCTCGACTGTCTACACCGAAAAGCGATCAAAAATGACACCGGAAAAGGGTTAAGCAAAATTTGGCAGGAATTGACATGCCTTTTCCACGAAACCTATCAGCACGCTGTGGAAAGAGTTAACAAATTTTTGGACGACGCTATTTTTGGCCGAGAAACGTCGAATCTATCGGAACTTATAACGGTAAGTAGATGGTATTTTGATCAACATATGTTTAGGATGTGACTCGTATGGGAACCGAATTTCGCGCGTGGCTGCACAATAACTTTCCTTATATGCCGCGTAAATCACCCCTAATTGAATGGAAAAACGAAGAAAAAACCCAAATTGTGCAATCTTTCATGGACAACAGGTTCGAATTCTTATATGACCACCTTTATATAAGCCCCATCTTGCAGTGCTCAAATCGGCGACCAAGTGTATAAAAGTCGGTCAGTCGTTTAGCCCTTGAAGGAGTTAGTGTCATGCCTCTGGATATATTTAAAACGCATTTTAAGGACGCAAATTCGTCCGACCTACTCCCGGATTTAACATTGATAACAGAGAACGGAAAGTATAAAATCAACTCGGCAAATTTTGTACAGTACAAAAAAAATATCGCGACGAACTCAGTGTCTACGCAAAGTCCGATTACGCGGATTCTTTTTTTCTTGAGGAAAATTTCCTATGCGATTACTGCATTGCGTTGAGGATTGCTAAGGACGACTTCAGTGAGCTTCAAGTTGGATTAGCTCCGCTTATCCCTCTGGATGATGATCCGAAGTGGGAGGATGATGAGCCATCAAAAAGGACGAACGGCGTCAAGAAAGAGGAGCCGGATTCGGCAAGGCTAGAAGACATTACCTTTTTGCTGATCATTGGATCTTGGTTAACGCTGGTTTTGAACAGGGAATAAGTTAATTTAGAAATATGGTCCTATTTATGATAATGACCTCTAAGTCATTCCAAATATAGTCACTATTCTTTATCAGCCATCTTACGTCAACTGAGACCCTAAATTTTTTCCTTTCCCTGATTCATGGCCTTAAAAATGCTTTATTTTATAGTTATACAAACTTTTTATGAGAACATCACCTCTCCTTTATCAGTCATTTTACTTACATAACATTGTAGTCTGAGTCCAGAGGCCGTTCCCAGTCCCTGAAAGCATTATCGATATTTCAATGATAAAACGTGAAATCAGGAGCAAAATCATTAGCATAAGTTTTGTTTGGATGGCAGGGAATTTTGTTTTCCTAATTATATTGATTAGTTTTGTTGCAAGGGGTAACAGGATTGTATATCATGGAGACACTCCGCTAATATCAACGTCATTTCGCGCGGATGGAAAGGAAAATTTTAAAGTAAAATTGGAAATTGATGAAAGTTTAACCTTCTTTTTGGGAAAGGAATGCTCTGAAGAGTATTCTTGCACTACCTCAAAACATTCTGACGTTTATACGCCAAAGTAAGGCAACTAAAATTACTGTATATGTTCAGAAAGTATCATGCAACAAAGCTCAACAAATTTATGCAATATTATGGAACGGTTGCAATCGGAGGCAATCAATATACGGGTCCCTTAATCACCGATCTCCACGACAACCCAACGAGTTCTCTGAACATTGCAAACAAAATCTCGTTTCCAATAGAATTACATGAGATTGGATTTATCGGACTTGGATTTGATGGTGATAATACGACGGGAAATTATATTGGCGACATCTTCGAGGGATTGTCAAAGAAGCAGATTCTATTTCGTCGAGGACCGATTGAGCAATATATTGTAAGAACAATGCTTATGGACAGAAGTCATGGCGTATTTCTAGAGTGTAGCCATTGTAAACACAACTAAAGGTGCTATTGAAACAGATGCTGACGAAATCAGGGGATGTAATATGTCGTTGGTTGAGTATAAAAAGACGATTCCAGGAGAAGGGTGGAGAATCAAAGGAGAGTAAGCAACATTTCTTTACAAGATACGATAAGGAAATTTGCCATAGATTCCTTGCGTAGCGCAGTCTACCGTCTTTACACAAGCATTATCCATAACGTTGCTAAAGATTTTAACGAACAATTACTGCTTAATGCGTCTTGCAAGTTCTAATTTTAAGATTGAACCACCTATAACATATCGCAATACCTGTGTTGTTGTCCTTTAAAAGATGTTTTTTTTTGACTTCTAAGCATTGAGCCTGAAATTGTGTCTTATTTTCAGCATCAAGATTGGCCAGACCATGTTGCGCGATCAGACATTCTCCTTCTCACTCACTGAGAAACTCATTTTCCCGCCTTCAATGTATATCACATATATTGCCAACATCACCGACGACAACCTTGAAAACTCTCTTGGAATCACCGTCTTCTTTGATCCTGGAACTGAATTCGCAGTTCCAAATGTCAATTTTCTAAATTACAAAACCAAATATCGGGATATTTTGGATATACCGATTGATTCGCATCCCTACGATCATATTGTGCTTGGCCGCCCTTTTTTGGCATCATTTTGTTTGGCATTGAGAACAAATGACGATATGGATCAGTTTGAAGTTGGATTAGCGCCTTCTCATTGGCTGGCCGATGATCCCCAATGGATTGAAGAATTGGCACCACAACGGCCAAAGAAAGAAAAGAAAGAGAGTGAAGAAGACGATGAAGATGATGACGATGGAGGCAGAAAACGTGACGAGGTTGGAGCAGCGGGTAAAGAAACTTTAAGCCTGTATGTGGTTGTGTTGACTTTACTTTTTTACGTTATAAACCGTGCATAATAAATAATGTTATCTTTGTTTACATTTCTAAAATCTTGGAAAGAACATGAACTATTATGAATTCAGCCCGGTCAACTAAGTTCACAGGGCAAACCCTGCGTTTTATGTAATGACGTAAAACAATAAACATTCAGAGTGCGCCTTCTATTATTTATTGCATCAACATATATCATCAATAGAGACCCCTGATTGATCTCAAAAATGTCCTATACATCCACGTTATATAATAGCTGTAAATACGAAAATAAAAATAAATTTTATAACTAGCTTTGAGAAGATGGATAACATCCTTTAAATCACAAAACTGTTTTTTGCAATCGGTATTCCAAAAATAGAACGTATCGTCCTCTTATTTTTATTCAAACACAGAACATCGCTAATGCGAAGAACATACCTTATGTTCTGTTCTATCAACTGGCTTTGATAAGACTAATGAATAAAACCCCACTTCAAAGATATACTTAGAGAAATCTACACATTTTAATTAATTTATGATGATTATAATTTTTTTATATTTTCAACTATGCTTAACCATCACCACTGGCATCACGCTAAATTACACTGGAGGTAAAGCTATTCTCCAACGAAGTTTTTATCTTTTTTCTTTAGACATTCCATATTTCACTGTATCTTTTGATCCAAATCAAAACGAGACTTTCAAAGTGCCATATTATATACGTTAAAGGGAAATTGTTCTTCCTTGGGAAAGAATGCGCTGATGCTGGGACTTGTACACAAACTAATCGTTCGATAGTCTACGATCCAGAGTAACTTTGAACGATGGAGAAAGCGTTTTGGCGATGAATCTTTTGAAATTTCGAGAGGATCCGAGTAGTCAGTCTACACAACCTCTGTTTCCTAAAAATCACGCATTTTTTACTCATTTCCCCGAAGGTCTTCAAAAGATACCTAAAGTGTCCATTCCATTCAGCTCCATCGAGGGATCTTCTATAATACATACAATCGATTATTCTTGACTTTCTAACATTTCGCTCGTTTCTGCAAAGTGCAAGCAAGAAATTTCGGATGTCTTCAAAAATTTAGTCCAACTTTACACCAAGTTTCACGGAATACTCGACTGTTTTAAGGGCGTTCTCTGACAGGGACAGAGAGATAGATGTGTTTCGCAATATTTACATTACAATATTTATTTTCTGATATCATATTATTAATAAAATATAATCATGACTATATGTACAATTATCAATGACAACGATAAAATAGCGGAAACTTCCTGAACGACTTCTTTTGACACTTGACACATCTTATCAGCTCTCTTCTAAAGTTCTTTGCCCAATCACACATACAGTTCTTGCATCCAATCGGTTGAATGCATTGTAAACAGTACAATGGCTCCTTATTTTTGGTCATTTTTTGTTTGCAAATTGCGCACTTTGTGGTTTCTTTGGGCACAAAAAGTTTTGTGAAGACGATCAGACCAACGGCATGACTAAAAAAACATTTTTTTATAAGATAACAATTGAAATAATGACAAAATAAAGAGAGTAAAGTGTAATTCAGATGACAGAAACAACCTTACCGCATCGTATTCTGCAAAAATCCATTCAATTTTATCGTATTCTTCTTGGATCTGTACTTTCTCGTCGCTTTCAACAAGTCCTCCGAGGCGTTCATAATGTTCTCTAACGACTGCAAACAATCATCGAAACAAGATTGATCAAACACTTCAAGGTATTCCAATTCGCCCAATTTGTCCACAATCCACACATTCTCCTTGTCGTCGGATGGAGATGATGATGAACAAGGTTTGGAGTCCATTCCGGATTGAGAAAGGATGGAGCAGTCAACGGACGTGGACAGAGAGAGGTGAAAGCGATGAAAAGCGGATCGGACGCTTTTTTGGGATCGATTTATGCAAAAGAAGAGCTTCTTTCGGCTTTTATAAGGGAGATTGCAGACAAAATCGGGTAAAATCAACGGTTGCTTTGATGCAAAATGTGAGCAGAATAGAAGAATTCTGATGTAGTATCACACACAATCAAAGATTACGTCAGTTCAGAATTCTGAAAAAGAATGGGATAACTTACACCTAAAATAAGGTCAAATTGAAAAAAAAAATTTTAGTTTTGAAGGACAAATACACCTCAGGCAATCAAAAGTTCTGTCCGCAAATAAAAACGAGGTGAGTTCGGGTTTTGTGGACTTAAAACCTTGCGGACAGAAAAAGTTTCAAAAACTTTTGAATGCCTGCAAATTAAAAAATGCCTCCAAATGTATCAAAACTCGACACAATGGAAAAATAAGTCCCCTAAGAGACATTGTGACACTTTTTAGATCAAAACAGACCGATTCTCATAGAAATACTCCAGTTTTTTAAAGTTCCGAAAACTTTTGAATGTCCGAAAATTAAAAAACGCCTCCAATATCCAATATCTCTTCTGTTTATGAAAAAACAGAAGTTCCGATAAAAAGACCAGACTATGGTTTTTTGTCCTTAGTGTTTCCCAACAAGAACAGAAAGCAACATAATATTTATTGTCGGCAAAATGGATTCACCCGTATTTTACATTCCTTTCACTCGTCTTCTGTAGCTTTCCTCGCTTCTTGTTCAATGTTCTCATCGTTGTCACTCGTCTTTCCTGGAGCACATTTTACCTTCGATCCCTTTTTCTAAATCACAGTTTTACAAAATTCATTTAGGGTTTACATTTCTCGAAGTTTTAGCGTTTAGATTCTTTGGGTCCCAATCATCAAACTTCAACGACTGAATTGCTTCTTCGTTCAGGGATTGGGCGGGTATGTCAAATGGTGCAAGGTTCTCGTACTTATTCTCCCACTCTACTTTTTCACAAGGAATCTGCAACAAATTTGGCAATAAAGGACATTGAATTATTTTGGTGAAGCGACATCTTATACGATGAAATTTGTTTTGGAACAGTTTCATTGTATAAAATATCCGAATCCTCTGCAATCAGTTGCGTCAAAGACATTGCCAATTGCAGCGTCAATCAATAGTACAAAAAATTTTAGGGGCGGAGACAAGTTATACGACCGATTCTGTCCGGAAAGTTTCATCGTATAAAATGTCCAAAAGTAAAATTTACCTACCAGGTTCGCCTTTGTGAAATACTGTTCCAACTCCTTGTAAATCGCACTATGATTCGGCTTCATTCCATACTCCGGGCTGCTCGCAAAGTCCACCACACTTCCCAGGACTTGAGGCACTCTTTTGAAGGCGTAGGAACAATCCTGAAGAAATATTTTCTTTCCTCTCAGGATCTTCTCAGGATTGTCTCTGCCAGTCCACATCAACGAGGTGTCATCGTACAGTTCGAACATCATATAAACCCAACTTTCGATGTCATCCTTCTGATCCGGGTGCTTTCTGTTATGGCTGTTGATAGCGCAATATTTCAAAGTGCCAGTGAAATGATATTTGCTCTTCGGACGACTAAATCTTTGGTCTATCAAATGCTAACGGCAACATACATAAATTTATCGCCCTCGAAACAATATCGACCAATTCCATAATCAATAAGATAGATCCGAGATTCGTGTGGGGCTCGGCCGCAGACAAAATTTTGAGGTTTTACGTCATGATGACCAAATCCATAGCTGTGGAAGTCCGAAATGGCCTAAAACAACATATTTTCGACAAAATCTTCGTTGATTACCTTGAAAGTTTGCAGAGTAATATGAGCGATTGTTTTCTCCTCAAAATGCTTTCCATCTTTTGTATACTGACGTCGTAGATCTGATAGAGTAGTTCCAAGGATTTGAAAGAGGCAATAGCGATACCGCATATCTTTTACTGTAATTACTCCATATCGAAATACCAACGGGAAGTGCTCTTTTCCTCCTTTTGAGTTGTGAATGTAAGACAGAAGCATGCTCTCAAACTGAAAGTAATCACAGAATATTGTGTGAAGTTTTTGGTCTGCCTTAGTTTCTTAGGATATGACTCTACGGAGACATTTTCTACCACAAAACCTATCCCGAAACATTTCATCGTATAAAATGTCTGCCAAATCAAATTTACAGACAGTTGGAAATATTCAGACAGTACGCTAAGGTCTCTGTCAATGTCTTATGTACTTTCAAGATTTGATGTTTTGGTGACAAGTTATACGATAAAAATATTACCCAGACAATTTCATGGTATAAAATGGCACTAAACGATGATTTCAAACTTACCAGTAATCGAATGCCAGTTTTCTGAGGCTCAATCTTGAGTGCAGCTGATTGGCTGGGATTCTCGCTGTTCTGGACATGATAAACTTGACCAAATCCACCTCGTCCCAAAATATCCTTTACTTTGATCCTGAAAAATAAAAAAAATTGTCCTAATCTAATAAAAAATTAGGTAAACCAACTTTTCAAGCGAAATCCCTGAAACTTACTCAAGTTTGTTGAGCTGAACCAGGTCTCCCTTCACCAAAATGTCCGTTTTCCTCTCCTTTCTTGGAGTCTGCCCTGTTGTACTTTTGGAAGCTCGACAATTGTCTCTTGTTGTGTTCTTACTGGTATTTCTGGAGGTATTCCTGCTATTGTTGCGACTGTTGCCTCGGGTTCGATTGACCGACCGAACAACCGACCTGTTTTGGCTGTTCATTCGACCTGCAAACAGGGAATTAAAAAAATCGTAGGAGATATTCAAAATTCGCTAAATTGGGTCATCGTGATGCGTGTTTCCGATTGTCATTCATTACGCGTGTTCAAAGTAAATAGAAACATCCTATATGATGAAAATGCTTTAGACATGTTTTATTGTATAACATGTCTCTGCGGCTCTTATTTCCCGTAAGCATAATTGGAAAGCCATCTAATAAATATCTGCCTAGGGCGCAGTTCGCCAAATCCAATTCACCGTAATTTTTGAGCATCAGTTGTGCCAAACTTACTAATTCCACTCTTTTCACGCGGCTTCATTGACGATCACAACAGCTCTTCGAATCGCCAACCGTCTCGGAGGGTGCTGAAAATCAAAATGACTTGTTTTTCGACTTTTGTAAACCAATACGCAAATTTAAGCCTTGGAATTCCGAAAACTGTTATTTTCATGTTTAAAATTTTATATTTTGATACAACATTGAAATGAATTGCGCGCAACGTAGAAGAAAACAAATACTTAGTTGGACGTTGTGTTTGTTAAGTTGGCGCCATTTTGTACGTTAAAACATGTGGATTTGGGAGTTTGGGCATATTTCACGGTATGAAATGGCCACCATTTGTATCATATGAGCTGAATTGCTCCGATAATTCCAAAAGGCATCGAGCTTAACTATATTTTAAAGTTACCCTATAAAGTTTTCAATAATTTAAATTGTAATCATCATGATTACCTGTAGATGGCATAAAAGTCCCTAGATTTTCACGTGCATTAAAAAGGAATTTCCCCTCCAAATTAGGTCATATCTTTTAAGAACCAATGAATTTACATTTTCACATTCAACTCCCCGGTATCTTCAATTAAATTCCTCAAGGCAGTTGCATTTGTCAATTAAAGAGGCCGGGCATAATTAAAAATTCGTCTTCCACGTCTTATAAAAAGACCGCAAGCAAAAAACATTTCAGATTGTCCAAAATGAAACTCCTGGTCCTGTGTTGTCTAATTGTTTCTGCAACCGCTGCGCCAAGCGGGCCTCCACTCCCAGCGCCAAGTGGCCCACCTCCACCTCGGCCAAGCGGACCGCCACCACCGCCGCCAAGTGCCCCTCCTGCTCCGCTGGTGAATGCCGGCCCTGCGGCACCTGGTTTAGGACCAGCTGCCGCACCGCTTGTTCTTCGAACTGACGCACCTTCTAAAGTTATACTTTTGACTTTGCCCACGATCAACTACACTGCAAGAGCAATACGGATTACACACCCAGCCACTGTGCAAAATGTTACTGTGGCCAACAAGTCAGCCGACGGACTTAATTTGAAAGCCGAGAATGTCATCGTCGCCGGGCGCACGGGTGCACCTCCATCCCATCCCCCAAGAAACCCTTCGCAACGACCAAGCGCTCCTCCAGCTCGACCAAGCGCCGCTTCAGTTCGACCCAACGTTCCTCCAGCTTCTAAAGGACCAGCTCGGCCCAGTGCTGCCCCAGCCCAACCAAGCGTCGCTCCACTTCGACCCAGCCTTGCTCCAGCTCAGCCCAGTGCTGCCCCAGCGCAACGTAGCGCTCATCCAGTAATCATCGTCCCCACAAACGCACCAGTAGTACAAAATGCACCTCCCGCTTCAGGTTAAGTTAAGTTGAGATTGTAAACACGCGAATGGATTTTTGTAATAACTGGTTGCGCTTACAATAAATTGTGATTGTTTTGTTTGTACTTGATTATAATGTTCTTAGCTTTTAAGAGGACTAAAAATAACGTAAGAAAACGTTAAATTGTAGCAGCGAATAAAATGTTACCAGGAATTCTCACTTTGATTATGTTCGTCCTTGGGAGATGGAGTTCTTGTATTACAATTGCACGTTTTGTTTGTCAGAACTTCTTCGGATTTTCAAATTGCATCATGTTTGTGAAACCTTTTCTCCGATATCTTTTCCTGCAAACCAGGAAGTTCCGCTGTATCAGATTTTTTGTAAACCCTCTTATGTTAGCCTGTGTATATAAATCTTTTTTGCAAAAAAAATTAACGATATTACATGCTAAACTGTATTACACTAAAGATCACCCCCTAAAATCACATGAATCAAAATTTCTGCAGATTCTCATGTCATTATCCATTACTTTCTAATGAATTAGATAGAAAATGTGACTAACATAGTCAGAATGAGGGGAAACACAAAAATTTTGGATTATTACACTTTATAGCACCATAACAACAACTACTGTAAAACATAATATTTTTGAATACCGTTTAATCCGTGAATATCGTTATGAAAAAATTAAATTAATATTGGTGGAGATTTAGAGTGAAACTGGAGTCTGATATACTTCTGGGTGCAAGATTTTGGGAACTAATCTTCGTCCGAACTGAGGATTTCGCCTTCGGAGAGGTCTTCTTCGTTGACAACTTTCTTTGGTTTCTTCGGTTTTGGAGGTTCGGCTTCTTTCTCTTTCGTTGGTTCTGGTACCTGTGGAGTAAACACAGTTCCGTTGCGAGGTCCTTGAGGTGGTGGGCCAAAGTTTCGGCCATTTCGAAAGCGCGATCGGTCTGCAACTTTAAATTTTACCATCAAAAATGATATTTTGTATTAATTCACAACATTTTTATCGATTTTCAGGCAAAATTTTACTGGTAAATCTGAAAAATAATTCATTCCCAGTAAAATCCACCCCTATTTACCGCAATAGTCTCAATCTTAACCCCATAGCCAGTTTTACTTCTTTTTCCTACAAAAAAACTTTTATTCACCAAAACGTTCGCTCTCGTTTTTCAGTTCTTTTCTCTTCGAGTCCAAAGCACTCTTTCCCCGTTGCCATGATAGCTCAGTTGGGAGAGCGTTAGACTGAAGATCTAAAGGTCACCGGTTCGATCCCGGTTCGTGGCATTTTTGTTTCCAGGGCTCTTTTCGCATTTTTTTGATCGAAAAAATCTTAAAGTAACCCTTAAAACATGATGGAAACATTGTCACAACACGTTCCAGTCATTAAGCACTCATAAAATTCTTTTAAAGGACTTTTTTCGGCTAAATAATAAAAAAAATCAAAACTTTTCCACTTCATAATCAAAAACGTCAGTTTTTTTGCTCCTACCCGGTGAAACATCTCTCAGTCTTCCAGCCGGTCCTCTTCTATCCCTCCGATGTTCCCAATCTCGATCGTGTTCTCTTCTATCAAACCTTCTGTGCGGAGATCTTTCTCGTTTTCTTATATCCATCAATGGTGGTGGGGGTCCTCTATGCATATTCGGGGAGTCTTCTCGGAACGCAGGCCGATCCATGAGTGGGGGTGGGCCTTGCCATGGCGGATGGCGATCTCTGGGTGGTGGTGGGAACGTTGGGGCAAGTGGTTGAAGTTCTCCTCTTTGCTGAAAATTATTTATATTATCCATGACAGCACCTTTACCGCTACAATTTCAAAACTCTTACTTCAATTGCCCTTCGATGTCCTTGAACATTACTTGTATGTCGTGAATAAAAATTAAGGATTCTCTGTGCACGCATATCTCTTAATAATCCGGCTCGTATCATCAGAATGTATTTTACAATCGCTCCTCGAGCCACCTCCACATTGGATTCGTTGACGATTTTTGATGCCAACTTTTGTTTTGGGAATTCTTTTTGCCAATGGATGACTTTGTTTACTTCTTCGTCCATTAACGCTATTAGAGGGGGTTTGGCTTTTACCGAGCATGCTTGTCGATGAAGTTCTGAGTCTGGTTGTTGTTTTGTTGCCAAAATTAGAGGATCTGAAAATTCAAAAATCATATTTTTGCCGAAAGAAGCATTAAAAATTTTTTCTCAAAAATTTTTATTTTCCCGTCCAACTCCAAAATATCCGTTTCGCTTCTCTACTTACTTGCCCACAATGCCGAGAAGTTGTTATCATCCATAATTTCGAAATTAACGTGTGGAACATAATTCTCCAAAGGTGATTCGGATCCCAAAACCGCATCCGCCGGCATCCCCAGGTCCGGCAGAAGATGCGGAATGGTACCATTCAGGATAAACTCCCTTCTCAGTTCCATGAGCATCAATCCAATTCGGTTTCCGCCAACGAATGGGGGTCTGAATGCCATTGGTCTTTGAAAAAGTTCGATCAACTCCCTAGTGCTATATCGGATCTGTGCGCACCACATTCGCAGATCTCGTTCACGCATTCCCACACCCAATTCTGCTTCGGATGAGGAGAATCTTGAGCAGCACATAAGGAGGGCATCTTCCGTCTCCAAAAGGGCTCTTAATAATGGTGGGTGGGCTTGGAATTGATATCTGGAGGCTTCTTTTAGCGCAGTTTGACGCTCCTCATAGTACCAACTTTGAATTTTTTCTTTGGGAATGTTAATATCATGGAGAATGTAATGCAAATGTGACCATACTTCGAGGGTGTCTTCAATATCCAGCAAATATTTTTCGGTTTCTTCATCGAGCTCAAAAAATCTGAAAAAAATGTCTAAAATATCAAGAAATAATAAAGTTCTCCCCAGCCCTTTCTAGTTTTATTCTATTTGTTCTATTCTAGTCTCTAATTCATTTATAATCTGTTCTGTACGTTTCCGAAGCGCACCTTCCCACTCGCCATGATAGCTCAGTTGGGAGAGCGTTAGACTGAAGATCTAAAGGTCACCGGTTCGATCCCGGTTCGTGGCATTTTTGTTTTTTTTGTCTGTTTAAATCGTTTTTTCGACAATAACAATTAAAAACATTTTTTTTAAATATCCAACATATTTTTAGAGGCCAAATCAAATCCTTTCCTTACTTTACAGCTCTTTGAACGACCCAATGGATCGGACTTCGGTACCTGACTCCATCCACATAAATTTCAGCGGGATACAGCGGATGTAAGACACTTTCTGGGGTAAAACAAATCATATGAGAGGAGACTCCAGTCTTTACAGCATTTGCAATGATTGGAGAAACCAGTGGGATTCTTTCATCGGACTGCTGGGCCAACCTTCTTCGGAGTTCCATCAGGAAAATTCCCGAGCGATTTCCTTGAAGATGAGCCAAGGATTTAGCGGGTTCTTTGCGTTCACACATGTAGTCGATGATATCATGAGGAGTGATATACGATTTGGTGAGGAGATGTTGGAGCTCAAACTCATCGATATTGGACACCCATTTGTTTTCTGCAGTGTCTGAAATCAAAAAAAAAACTTACATCTCAGCATACTTAAAAGCAAAAAATAATTTAGAAACATCACCAAAAATTCAAAAAAATCTAATTTTTCCTAAAACGCTACCTAAAAAAGAAAAATTAGACAATGAGATTGCATTCAAATATTCCGGCCAAAAAGTTTCACCCTCCTCAAGACTACTTCACAGAGTTAACACTAAAATTTGCCATAAATTGCTATTCTCTTGCCAAGAATGACCTAAAATAAGACAACTTTGGTCATAAATCACTCCAAATTTCAAATCTACGATGAAACATATAACACCATTAATCCGAATGACAAGGAACTGTGGTACAATTATAAGCTTACCTGTGCAATCAATCAGAATCGCAAATCCAGTACTCAAAAGCAACTGTTGAAGATCACTATTTTTGCAGAACTTATGTTTCATCGCTGACTGCCGCCAACGATCCATTTTTAGCTTCTTATGGGCGAATTCACCGGGATCTATCTGTAGAATGCATTCATTACCCAAATCCACCAACAAAAATGCAAGAAAATACAAAATTTATATTACTTTAAGTCTTTTCGCGACTCGATTTGCCACAACTGGAAGATCCGAAGGCTTCACAGTTGTGCGCAGTTTCATGATCTCAAGTTCACCCAATTTTAGGGCCTCAAAGAGTCGTTGATATGCGTAATGCTCCACCGACCGGTAGGTTTCTCCCTTCAGTTCTAATGGGGATACATGATAATTGCTCAAAGGACGGAAAATTCCCTGAAAATTAAAAAAAAAACATTATAATAAATCATGCAAAACATTTTTTAACATTCAAGACAAGTTTTGGCAGAAAATAGAAAACACTTATACTCTCCTTACCTCCAAAGCTATGACAAAGTTGGATGCTGATATTTGCAGCAAAGTCTCCCCATCATTATCCACGTTAATTCCATCCACCTCAATCTCAGAGCATGTTGTCCACTTTGCTGTTTGTTTGGCTCTGAAATTCAATAAAATGTTTATAGAAACATCTAGTATAATATAAATTAAAGTTTAATATCAAACAAATTGCTTTTACAACTAGATTTTCCTGCACTAGATCGCAAGTGAGGTTATTCAAACTGCACCTACTTTATTTCAAACCTCAGCCACATCAAGAAGAATCCAAGTTGATTATTTCCGATCTCATGAGGTTTGTTACTCGGATCCGCCATCCAACGACTCACAACCTCAAATCCGGCACTATGTCGCTTCATAAAATCCACAAACGCCTCTTCTTCCATTCCAATACCCAATTCAGAATCTTTTCTATCACAAACAACAAGGAGTCCATTTTCGGTGTCAACCAGGGCTTGAACAAACTCTGAAAAATGGAAGATAGATAAAATAAATCGGCTCACACGTTTTATAAAACATCATAAAGCCTTGTTTTATCCTTCACTGCAGGAAACCCCTCAAACTATTTGGTTTTGGCTAAACTTCTCTTTTTTGGATACCTGAACAGGATAAAACATTGTTTTCCTCAACTACGAACAGCTTAGAATACTAAAATCAAGCTTACAAGTAAGAAGGACCCATGAAAAACGCAGTAAAAAAAATTAACCACAAATAATCTAGGAATTTCAAAAAGTTTCAACCAGAACCTTGTACTTGATGTCTAAACTAATATAATCCTTTTTAGCTAGAAATGAACAAACTTTAATCATATTTTATTAATATAAGTTGCAGACAGACGTTTTGTTGCCTTCTACTTCACTCTGCATTACCTAAAAATCAAGAAAAAATAAATAAAACTGCTTACTTTGATCTTGGTCAGCTCTCAATCTCATGGCATTCATTGTGAAGCTATTCCTCGAGTTCACTAAATATTGAGCCAGAGAATTCATGTCATGGCCCTGCGGCATGTTCTCCTGCAACAATTCGCGGGCTTTTCTCGGAACCTCGGCTGATGGAGTAGCCAAAAGTTCGAGGACATGGACCTCATCCAGGCCCAGCTGGCTCAAAATCATCGCATGAGCATAATGATCTGCTGAGGGATACCTGAAACCACAGCACTCAGACCTTTCGAATTTTCGTCTAGGTTTTTCAGAATATCAATAGACAGAATCAAACAAAAGAAAAGGAAAAGTGGACATTATAATAAATACCTTTTCCCGCCCTGACTTAATGCAAAATTAAAGCCGCAATGTAGAATGTCGGTCTCGTTCCCAATCAGTACAATTCGGCCGTCGCCCATTCTCGGTGCAGACGACTGGAAAACCAGAGCCGAGAAATTCGGCGCCGAGAAAAATGGATAATTTCAAGCGCGAGAGTTGACCCCCAAGGGGAGAGACTTGGCTCGCGGAAAGAAATTTTCTTCAAAAAATGAACGGATAAAGTGCGATTCGTGTCTGAGAGTTTTATGCGGGGTCTTTATAGGCGATTCGATGTAACATTCGGGTCCGTGTTCTTCTACAGGAGCTTGACGACCATGGATCATATAAATTTACATTATTCATGGCAATTTTTGCCTTGCAGATGGTTTCTTATTGATAGAAATCGCTTGTGCACTCCGGAGAGGCGCCGGGAAAATTGTCTTTTGATTGAAAAACAATCAAACTAATAGATTACAATTATTTTTTAAGACTTTACTCGTAGGTCAAAAAATATCGCAAATAAGTTGAAATATCCCGTCAACGGGTTTGTATTATACTGCAAAATGGCTAACAAATAATCTCAAATAACTTTTGTATGCTAAGTTAACACCGAACCCGCACCGAGTAAAATGTCATGATGTATAAAGCAAGATATTGATGATAAGTTAGTATTTATGGAGGTTTTTGAACACATCTTCACATGGTGGTGGGCTGATTCCAAGTTCTTTCTGCAGAACATTAGCACTCATAAAGACAACTTCAGCTACGGATTCGCATGTCTGTTTGTCGGTTAGGTCCAAATTGTCATAGATCGCCTGAAAAAATTTAAATATTCAAAATTTACCAGGGTTACTCAGTAAACTTTACTGGTTTATGATTGAGCAACTCACTCTGATCTCGGCTTCCAATTCTCGTCCGGCAACTGATAGATTTTCGGCTTTGGCATCAAGTTTTTCGTTTCTTTCTTGGTCCCGTTTCTCAAATTGATCCAATGATTGTTTATACAGCCGCTGAAATGGGTTTGTTACAGTTTGATAGCCGAAAATAGACAGTCAGCTGTGCTTATGGTACTGTGTGTCAAGAGACACAAAAAAAACTTGATTATTTTTGGGCATGCGGTTTTGTGATCAAGGTAAAATATGATTTTTAATGCCAAGAGTAATAGGAAGTGAATATACGTAAAGGACTGCTAGGGTCATAGCGATGTAGAGTAAATGTGGATAGGGTCATAGCAGACATGGCAAAACGGGCCGGGCCCGGTGCCCTTCGGGCCCCCCGGCCCGGCCCGTTTAAAGTTGGGCCCGGCCCGGCCCTTTTCAAAATTTCCAAAGCCCGGCCCGGCCCCGGGGTACCTTGGGCCCGGCCCGGCCCCGGCCCTTTTTTTTGTTTGAAGGTTTTACTTTAAACTAACATCATGACGTTGTTCGCAGTACTCGAATTAGTCCAAAAACGTTTTAAAATTTAAAAATCGATCAACCTATACCCAAGATATTGTTGATTTTTTTTTGATATTATCCATGATCTGTCTTTCGGCGAAAAAGATGTGCAGATATTGGAAATATATGCAAAAAGCTGAAGAGCACCAAAAATCTGAAGATTCGGAAATGACAATCAGAACCTGAAATTTTTTGTCCCAAATTTTGGTTTATTTGATTTTTTTTAAAGGTCGAAAAATCGAACCACAGGTATTCATGTCATAAGAGTGAATAAAATACTTCAGATGGGCTGCTCATTGTCAAATCCATCGTCGAAATCCTTGAAAAAAGAAGAGAAACTTTAAACAACCGTAGTCAAAAAAATTTTTTTGAGAAAAAATTACAACAAAATGCCAAAAAAAATTGGCACCTAATTTTTTCGCTGCAAGACAAAAATTTTTTTTTGAAAAAAGGGGCCGGGCCGAGGGGGCCCAAAAAAAAGATAGGCCCTCGGCCCGGCCCGTTTAGAGTTGGGCCCGGCCCGGCCCTTTTCAAAATTTCCAGAGCCCGGCCCGGGCCGGGCCGGCCCGGCCCCCTTGCCATGTCTGGGTCATAGAGATGTAGAGTAAATGTGGAGGATTGCCAAAAAGCCAAAAATAAGAAATTCCAACCAGTCGGATTCGAACCAGCGACCTAAGGATTTCCGCTGAACTACAGTCCTCCGCTCTACCAACTGAGCTATGGTTGGACGCTACGCAAATTTCCTTTAATGCTTTTTGATTGCATCGGGATTATAAAACAGTAGACAATATTCTAAATTTGGACTTTCATCTTTTGAGTTTTGCATGCGTAAGTCTATAGGGTACTGTAACTTGCACTCACTTGAATTTCGTGACTTTGCTTTGTGGCCCACTCATTCATCTTCTCCAATGTCTGTCTCTTGGTTAGATCCGGGTCATAGACAATCTCCTTGACCTCTTCCACTTTTTCCGGCTGTAATCCCTTCAACAAATCCCAATATCTCTCAGCCGGCCCATGATCATATAAGGCAACAGTAAAAGTTAAAAGACTCAAACATAGAATAATACTTCTCATTTTGATTTAGAAGCTCCAAGTAATCTTTAGTAAAGTTTGTCTAGCCGCCTTCCAACGTGCACGATTGACGTTATAAGCGTTTGGGTGTTCCCCGAGGGACTTTCAAGTCAAGTAGGCCAATCAATGTTTGTTTTTCCCAATTGTCAAAGGCGTTCGTAGACTTACTACTCAAATTCAAACAGAGAAAGTCATAATTTTTGGTATTTCGCAAACTTTTTTATATTGTACTTGGGTGTCAACAAAATTTTTAACAAAAACGGTGTTTTATATTATAATTGATAGGAAATACTTATCAAATTTGCAATATTTAAGATCACCATGACTTTTTAATTTCACAATCGACTCAAAAATACGATGTTTACACTCATGATTACTATTTTTTCGAAATTTTTATCCAAAATCCAAACAAAAATCACGTTTTTCGTCTTTGGCCCCTTAATGCCCGGGGTTGTTAAAAGATTTAGAAACAGAGATCACAAGTGCGCACTTCAAGTTGCTGACGTTCGAAACTGTGTGGGCGTAATGGTAACAATCATTTATTATATACATCATGACCTCTATTCTTTCGATTTTTTCACGTATTCCACACATTTGGATGGATCTGTGGCGTAGTAATCCTGACATTTCGTGATGATTCGCTTTACTCCGTGAATGTATTTTCGCTGAGTTTCATCGTTGAGGACATGCGCAACATTCGAAGCATAGGCTTTGGCGGATCCGGGACGTTGATGGATACCGGAGCGGGTCACTCCCATTGGCCATGGGGCATTTCCAATTGCCATCTCCATATACGCATTGTTTGCCTGAAAAGTTGAGACATTAGAGATTAATTTAATATAAAATTATCAAACATTACATTACACTACCTGAACAAAGTCCCGATCAAGTACACAGAGTCTGATAATCTTGCATAAATGTCCTCGAATATCATTTGGACATTGATGGGCCTTCAATTGACCCATTAAAGGCCTCAGATTAGTCATTGTTTGGATGTGAGTTCCCGATTCGAGCTTTCCAACTGGAGATCTTTTGACTTCTTCGTCTCGATCATTTAGTTCGCTTCCCCATTTCTTGAGAATATGGACCAAGAAGGAGTGAATGATATCACAGTCTCTATTTAAGTTGTTATCTCGGTCTAAGAGCGTTGCCATACTCTGAAAAAGAAACATGAATCAAAAACAATGTAAAAAATGGTTAAAAACTGGCAGTACCATGCAAATCGTTTACTATGAAACGTCCATAAACTTCTAAATCCCACAAAGGATAACAAAAACACTTAACACTTACTGATATCTGATCCCAACTTTCTGCTTGTGAATCGGGCATGTTTACATCATGTTGACCCTTCTGGGGTTTATTGGCTGTTCCCTTGATGACTTCATGAACTAATTCCTCATTTACTTTGTCCAAAGCAGCTTGAAACTCGTTCTTCCAGCCTTCTTTCAACTCTGGCTGTTCAATTTCTAATTTCCTTAACCTTTTCTGGGCTTCACGGAATGTCTCGGCAAACAGTAAAATAGGCTCTCCTCGGGCTCGCAGCCTTCGTATCACCTCTGACCGTGGAATTTCAGCATCATCATCCAAGTTGATCTCTGCTGGAAACTTGCTGGTACTCTGGAAACATAATTTTTGAAGTAATCTAACAAATTTTACATTATTCATACGACCTACAGTCAGAAAAATGGTAAAAATGCACAAAACCAACCTGATTTTCAACATTATCTATCTTCTGACGTTTAGATTCAGTTTCTTTACGTTCATCTTCCTTTTTCTTCAAGACATCAGACATCTTTAATGCTTTTGTACCATTCTAAACAAAAATAAAAGCAAAGAAAGGTCAAAAACTTACAATATCAGTAGCCACTTCTGCCAGCGCCCGTTTCTTAGCCATAATTAGGGCCTTGAGGTCGTTCATGATGAATATCTTGGAGATTTCAGCAAAATCTTCTCCAACTTCGACAAAATTTTGGAAATAAAAAGAGTTGACACATTTCCAAATTGCGCCAAGTCTTTCTTTTTCCGTCCCAAAGCGAAAACTATTAATGCAGAAACATTATGCCACACAAAATCGGATAGGTTCTCTTCGAGAAGATTGCCGAAGACCAAGAAGGTCCAGGAATATGGTGAACAATTGCTGTTTTATTTGCTTACCAGGAATAATTTACATTGTTTTAGATGTCTAAATAGTAAAATTGATTTTCGTTGTATTTCAGGTAAAATGGCGTCAATTTCTGTTCTGAATCCAAAAGCCGAACTGGCCAGAAATGCTGCGGCCTTGGAGATGAACATCAGCGGTGCCAGGGGTCTTCAGGAGGTCATGAGAACCAATTTGGGACCTAAGGGAACTCTCAAAATGTAAGTTGACATAGGTGTTTCTTTGAGTTTTAGGGTGAATTGTTTGATTAGAATACAGGTTGTGGAATATTGAAGATTTTTGGTGGGGATTGACGCTGCGCTATTGCGTTTTTGGTTTTATTCTAAGCAGGTTTATTTTTGAACTAGGTAGAATATTGAAGATTATTGACATTGATGGATGAATCTAAAATTTTTATTTTTAGGTTGGTATCTGGTGGCGGTGAACTGAAATTGACTAAGGATGGTAATGTACTTCTCCACGAAATGCAGATTCAGCATCCAACAGCCTCAATGATTGCCAAGGCTTGTACCGCTCAGAATGATTCGACTGGGGATGGAACCACTTCGACTGTTCTTCTCATTGGTGAGATGTTGAAACAAGCGCAGGGATACATCGAAGAGGGCGTCCATCCGCGTCTCTTGACTGAAGGTTTTGGTGTGGCCCACAGAGCTTGTCTTGAGTTTTTGGAGAAATTCAAAACGCAAAAGGCAATTGACAGAGCATTGCTGATTGAGGTCGCCAGGACTGCGTTGAGGACAAAATTGCACACCAGATTGGCTGATCACATTACCGAATGTGTTGTTGATGCGGTAATGATTTTTTTGTGTTTGGCACATATTCTAATGTTATACTAGGTATCCGTCAGAATTTTAATTTCAAAATTTACATTCTTAGGTCCTTTGTATACGGAAAAATGAGAAGGACAACGATCCCGATCTCCATATGGTTGAACTCCAGCAAATGGAGCATGAGTCTGATATGGACACCCAATTTATCCGAGGCTTGGTACTTGATCATGGAGGACGTCATCCAGACATGCCCAAACATGTCCAGAATGCCTATATTTTGACTTGTAATGTTTCATTGGAATTTGAGAAGACGTAAGTTGATATTTATTTTGTAAAATTTATATTGCACATGATTTCTGAAGAAAAAATTTCCATTTTTTTCAGTGAGGTGAATTCTGGTCTGTTCTATAAAAACGCGGCCGAAAGAGAACGTTTGTTGTCCGCTGAACGCGAATTCATCACCAAAAGAGTTGAGAAAATCATTGAATTGAAGAAGAAAGTATGCGTCGAGAAGGACGGAAAGACTCCAGGCTTTGTGATTATCAACCAAAAGGTAGGAAATCTCTTTTGTGATGCAATTTATGCTGCAAGGTGTGAAATAAGGAAATGAAATTTTTTATTTTATATTATTTTAGGGAATTGACCCTCCATCTCTTGATTTATTGGCTTCCAATGGAATTCTGGCTCTCCGTCGTGCCAAGCGCCGCAATATGGAACGTCTTCAGCTTGCTTGTGGTGGCGAAGCTTTGAACTCGGTCGATGATATCTCAGTAGACCAACTGGGATGGGCCGGACTTGTTTATGAGCACGTCCTAGGAGAAGATAAGTACACCTTTGTTGAGGAATGCAAAGACCCCAAAAGTGTAACCATCCTGATCAAGGGGCCGAACAGACACACCATTGTTCAGATCAAGGACGCCATTTATGATGGCCTCAGGGCTGTTTCGAACGCTTTGAAAGATCGTGGGTTTAATTTAATTGTTTTGTTTTTGAGTTTAAGGCTGAAGAGACGTCATAAATAAAATCATTACTGTCGAATTTTTAGAAGCTCTTGTGGCCGGAGCAGGATCATTCGAAGCCGCCGCTCATAATCATCTTCTGGCTCTAGCTGAGAAGACCAAGGGCCGTGCTAAACTTGGAGTCCTCGCCTATGCCCATTCTCTCCTTGTTATTCCAAAAACTTTGGCTCTAAATTCTGGGTTTGACGCTCAAGAAAAGTTGGTCACATTATTGGAAGATCAGAAGGCCCTGGGAGACGAGGGAGCTCTTGGTTTGAATTTGGACAGTGGAGAAATTGAATTGGTTAATGTAAGGAAAAATATTTTTGTTAAGAATTTTGTTATGGAGAAGGTGAAAAGTAATGTCTGATTTTTCAGGGTGTCTGGGACAATTTCTGCGTCAAGAAATGCTCGCTTTTGGCCGCTTATAACATTGCCTCGAACTTGCTCCAAGTGGATGAAGTGATGAGAGCCGGAATGACCAGCTTGAAACAACGCCCCGGGGAAGAATAAGGTCCAAAGATGTGGTTCTAATTCAAAACATTGGCCGTGGTTTATTTAATTTGAAGTTACAGTAGGCCATGTCAATTGTTATCCATTGAAATCTCTGCTGTTCTAAGTTTTTGTTGGTCTGAAACCCGCTTTTTTCGCATCCGGATATCTCAGCTTTTCCTCATCCCAAAAACATCTTGTTTTTGTTCCATTTTTTGTTTTGTTTTCAATTTTTTGCAACAATAATTGGCTTCTTGTACTAAATAAATGATAAAGAGAATCTGGAGAAGTACTAGGTTGGAAGAAATTTAAGTTTATGGTTTAAAAATAATTTTTTAGGGGTACTATAATTTTTAAATTTAGCCTCCCAGCTTCCGTAAAGTTCTTTTTTCGTTGACTTCCTGCACTTTTTCCCGTCGCATACGACGCGAAAGGACGGGACTGTATTTACAGAGGTAATGCTCACTCCAAGACTTTTATTTTTTCCACTTCCGTTTTGATCAGCGGAAGATTTGGACAAATAACCCATCGGAAGTCGGAAAAAACTCTTTGGGTTTTAAAAAGATCCTCTAAGGGGATAATTTTGTTTTCGGTTCGTTTTCACTGAATTTGGGTTCAGCAAATCGGTTGTCTGCGACATAGCATTTTCTAGCTTCCTTCTATAAGAAAATAAGGAGTTTCTTCGAAAATACCTTTTTTATGGCTTAGAACAATAACTTTACATTCCAGGGCGCACTGCCTGGTTACTTTTCCTGTCATAATACCAAAAATATAATTTTTGGATTGATAAAAACTGAAAAAAAACAAATTCCGACCAGCCGGATTCGAACCAGCGACCTAAGGATTTCCGTTGAACTACAGTCCTCCGCTCTACCAACTGAGCTATGGTCGGCACACTCAAGAGCGGCCCGAAAGAGAAAGGGAATTGGCTTGGAATTGTGTGGGAGAGATAGAAAAATCAAAAAAAAATCGGGGTATTACGATTTTTTGATTTGAAAAAGTAATTTCTAAAATATTTGGATGATGTCATTTTGTTGTTTTAAAAGATGTTTCCTTTTCTTACTAAAATCGCTCATCATTGTTCCTGAAATGATCACCGTATCCTATTTTGTCGTCGGTTTTTTTGTGTTTTCCTCCTCAATCGGACTCAACGTGGGGACCATCTGAAACCGGTTGGGGGGGCCTCCGACTAGTCGGATTTCCCTTCCCGGTCTCTCTTTTTTCGCGCGTTTCGATCGCTAAAACAAATCGTCGGGCCGAATTAATTTCCCAATTCCCTCGAGGGGTTTTCGCACTGTTTTGCAAAAATTACTCCTGTCCATTTCTGATAAACGGAGGGGGATTTGCTCGCAATGTTCTCTTGAATTCATCTGCCCACACATGTACAAAGTTTTGTTGTTCTAGGGTTACTGTACCATACCTACAGTAATTTTAATCTCTCAAATTCGCTTCAAAATGCCTGAAAGCTCAACAATTTTGTCAAAGAGCATTTAAAAAATTTTTTTTTGCTTGGGAACCCACAAAAACGATTTTATAGTTTAACAGCGCGTAATCATCTTCAAGGGCTACTCTCAAGCTCCCATGTATATTTTTAGTCTGTCCACTTATTCTTCAACAAGCCCTGTTTCTGATTTTTCTCCACATAACCTTTTACTGTTTAAGGAGCTAATTAACAGCTGGGTTACTTTTGAATCTAGTCATTGAAGTTCTTCAGCTATGATGAAGATTGACTCTTAAAATTTTTAATTTTCGGTTTTGCATAGAGTCGTGATATGGGAGTTTGTTGCACAGAGTATCGATGCGCCGGGTTTTCTCAATTTTCATCGCAATTACATCCATTTTGAAACTAATAATTCCCACTTGCAGGGTTGAGAAAATCCGTATCAAGCTGGCGTCCACCTGGCTCAGCCCTCAATCCCGGACGTCTTAATTTCCAATTCCAAGATAACGACCAAACCCCTCACTCAGGTTTTTCTTTTTCTATTATGAAACTGGGGACAAGAAGGAAATGTTGTAATCGATTGCTACTGCTGTCAACACTTCTCTTTCTTATCGACTTTACCAACTCACAATTGAGTTCAGTGTTCCATGAGCTACCTGCAGCACTTAGTCATCGAGCCTTGTTTGAAGAGAACAGATTTATCGATGAAGACGACAGAAAACTGGCGGATGATGAGGACTTGGATGATTTGGATTTAGATGATCCCTTGGCCACAGAGATTTTGCAGGATGAAGTCAAGGAGCCAATGTGGATTCGGTCTGGTTAGTCATTTCAGTTTACTTATTCTTCATTCTCAAAGTTAGAGAAATGTCTTTCTCGCGAATAAGATACAAAAAGCAGATAAGGTTTCTCTTCTTCATCAAAGGTTATCCTCGAGAAGACAAGAATGTGGCTTTGTTGCAGTTCCAAATTTTTGTTATCCCTTTCACGATTTTTTTATCATAGAATTGCTAAAAAATGAGAGCTCTTCAAAATCATAAGGCTTTTTGACAGTTCTGAAATCCTTAATTGATGCTGTACCCTCTTTCACTTTGATATCTGTTTGAGGCAATATTGATCTAGCTGAGAAGAACATGGGTTTTGGCACTTTGCAAAAAAGTTTTACAGTAAAATCAATTTAATGCTGCTCTTTCAACCATACTTTCCTTTTTCAGGTAAATTCCAAGGAGATATCGATGGAGTGGATCCCCATCTCCTCAAGAAGCTGGTAAGTAACTTTAGTTAACGTTTGTTAAGCTCAATTTATCGTGTTTTAAAAATATCCTATTTAGAACACAGCTCCCGTCCAAATGAATGCTCTTCGAAACAAGCAATTGATCTGGACCAACGGAATTGTCCCCTACGTTCTGGACGAAGCATTCAGTAAGTAAGTTCTCGAACTATTCGCTGTTATATAATCATCAAAAGTCGTTATTACTACAGTGTTTTTTTAGCTCAAAGTGAGGTCAAACTGTTGGAAAAGGCATTCCGAACGTACCGCAAGAGAACTTGCATCAGATTTCGGCCGCATAACAGCGAAAAGGATTACTTACACATTGTGAAGGGACTTGGGTAATTTGAATTTTAACTTTTCGACCTCAATACGGCAATATGTGATTGTGATCATTTTTAGTTGTTATTCCCAAGTTGGAAAAACTGGTGGAAAACAAGAGATTTCGTTGGGCCGAGGATGTCTTTATCACGAGATCGTCCTCCATGAACTAATGCATTCGCTTGGAGCTTGGCATGAACATAGTCGAGCAGATCGTGATGACTTTGTCAAAATACGATGGGAGAATATCTTGAATGGGATGGAAAGCCAGTTTGATATTATTTCGCCGGCGTTACAGGTAAGATGCAGCAATTTTTGTTTTCAAATTTTTGAATTTTATAGAAATTGCAACCTAAAAATCCTGCTTATAAAATTAAGACCTCGGAAGCATCCTTGCAGTTTTTTTTGGCGTTACAAATCACTTGAATTACCCGTTAAAACATCTTTTTCAGGACACGCAAGGAGTCCGCTACGATTATCGTTCCATTATGCATTACGATTCGGCTGCCTTCTCCAGAAATGGGAAGAATACCATCGAAACCGTTGAAGACGGCTTCACTTCCGTTATCGGCGCTGCTAAAGACCTCAGCGAACTGGATGTTGTCAAATTGAACAAACTCTATCAATGCGCTCCTAAAACGAGTAGCGCTAAAAAATCGGTATTTTCGAGATCGCGAAGTAAGGCGAAAGTTACGTTGCCACCTCCACTGCCGATGGTCGGACGAATTGGAACTTCTGTGGCCAAGGATTCAGCGGCCACAAAGAGTCCGACGACGTTAACAACTACGGCTTTTGCAAGCAAAATTAAAGGGAGTAAGAAGGGGACAACCGAAAGTGGTAAGGAATACACGAAACAAGAAAACCTAATGCTCTACCCTCATGAATCTGGTATAAATAACATGTATTCCTTACCACTTACATTACTAATACTTTTACAATCAAAATTCTCGCAATTTAATCATAAAAAAATTTGTGTTTTAGCCCCTGATTGTCACGACCATTTTCTGGATTGTCCTGGATTCAAAGACTATTGTCGGAAAGTGTCGTTCTTCTTCGTCATGAAGGCCTATTGTCCACAAACATGTGGCCATTGTCAGAAAGTCTCAACCTAACTTATTCCTTTTTTCTGTCCATTCTTCGGGTTAAACCATCATCCACACAATCGATGACATCGAAAAGTAAATGATCATCAAATGGAGATTAATAATAATAATATTAATAATAATAATCTTGTCTGTACATATGATATTGGACAATAAATAAATTCAAGGTATTATGTTCGCCATGAAAAACGCAAAAGCATACCGTAACACCAACTAA
This sequence comes from Bursaphelenchus mucronatus, assembly GCA_025436335.1. Classification (NCBI taxonomy): domain Eukaryota; kingdom Metazoa; phylum Nematoda; class Chromadorea; order Rhabditida; family Aphelenchoididae; genus Bursaphelenchus; species Bursaphelenchus mucronatus. Next base: position 8,363,742 of record CM046356.1, read on the forward strand.
TTGTTGCTCTTACGAAGGTCAAAATCGCAAGAACCCATTTTTAAAGACGAAAAGTAAAAATTATTTTGAAAAGACCTTTGAATGTTTTAAAATCTTACAAAACTGTACATATACGAAATAGGTCATCCAGAAATCACCTGTGTTTTTTTGGCCGAGCCCGTATGCTTATAGATTGTTAATGCTCCCAACATGGGTGTTCATCCTGTTCTACAGTTACGGATTCCCCTTACTAGCATTATATATTGTGACGCTCTGCGTTTTGATTAAAAATAGAAAAGCCTACGGTTCGGCATTCTATAAATTAATTATTATTTCCGCAGTTAATGTAAGTTCTTTCAATTGCAGTTGCAAAAAAGGGGTCTTGTAAAGCTTATGTATCATTTTGCAAATTTTAGGACATAATATCCTACATCAACGCTCAATTCATCCTTAGAGGACCGCTTTCTGCTCTTCTTTATCGTCTTGTTTTTTCGAAAATAGTGGATACCGTAACATGGTATCCGGTTGTTTTCCTTTTTCTTCGAGTGTCCGCTGAACTTCTCGCGTTTATGGGAACAACTCTGATGGCTCTAAATCGAATAACCTCTCTCCTACTTCCCCTACAGCACAATTATTTATGGAAAACACACTTGAACCAAGTGCTGGTGGTCTACTATTTACTTCCCTTCGCAGTTTACGGGTATATTCTGTTCAACAAAGCAGTGCTACTGTGTGGGAAGAAAAATGGTGAAGTTATTGCCTGTTTCGTGAATTACGATCATTCTTTCACTTACTTTGGGGTTCGTAATCTTGCTGTTGATATCTAAAAATGTCCCTGAAAAAACTTGTGCATGCGTCAGAAGTATTTAAATACCTTGTAAACATGCGTCAGCAGTGTTTATACACTTTGTAGTTTATAATCTTTCAGCTGTCGGTAAGCAAAGTTAACAGACTACTCTTTATCATCATTCCATTGATTTCCGGAACCTTGAACACAATGGCATTTGCTCTGTTGTATCTTCGTAAAAGATCGCTAAAAGTAAATAAGGAATGGAGTAGAGAAATCAATTTTACAATCTTCTCTGTCGCCATGTTCCTTGCCCATCTTAGTCATGGAATTCAAACTGTAAGAAGTACAAGATAGCCTTCCACAACAACTGTTTTAGAATTCGATTGTCGTAAATATGCATCTCGATGAAGCGACGCAATTTTCGTACGCTCTCGGCATCGCAACTCCAATTATGTACGATGTAGTCATGCTGATTACAGTATGTTCGCTGCTAATACCATTGAAAGCTTTGAGGAGGGAAGTCTTTGACGTAATAGGAATGTTGTGGAAACGAGCAGCAACACAGAACGATAGGCTGTTTACTGTCACATCTAGTAGGCAAATAAAATAATTATAAGAAGCAACGACTTATGGGTAAATTGTGACGCGGATCTCTCTCCGCGATTGTCGGTTATCTTTAAAGGGCCAGAACAGTTACTTTTGACCCGCGCTTTTCACGGCGTGGAAACGAAAAAAAAGGTTTCTTCGTCTACTGTGCCAACAACTACGGAAAAAAAGTAATTGTGACATTCTACATGTTGACTAATAATTATTTTACTGTTTGCACCTTTGCCGTCTTTGTTTTTGCCGCAGGACATCAAAAAAATTTTTTGACATTTCGTTTCACACGCCGTAAATAGCGCAATTCAAAAGTTGATGTTGGGTATGAAAGGACAGAAAATTGCTTTGCAACTTTCGACGATTGATTTGGAGCCGATAATTTACTTGGCGCTTGTTATAGGAAACGACAAGTAATGCGCTGACTTTCCAGTCAAGTCTGGAACATTTATAATTTTTAACCGCTGAATCTGCATGCTTTGTCAAAAACTGAACTCTTCCGTATTTGCAGAATACGCTTCGCCTCTACTGAGAACTTTTCTATCGTAGTTTTCGTATTCATAAGCAAATGGTTCCTTCAAAGGTCGTGTATTTCGTAGAATACCAAATACGCCATAATTCCCTCCACAGAGCACCTGCCGCGAGGTTTATTGTGGGCACCCTCTGAGCAGTTGTGAATTAGTAAATGCTCCCGTTCTGGGCTTTTATTGCATTTTATGGCTATGGAATCCCACTAGTAACTATATATTCTCTAATTATTTTTGTTTTGATCAGGAAACGAAAGGTTTTTCACTCACAGTTTTACAGATTGATCATCATTTTCGGGATAAATGTAAGTCTCTTGGCATTACTATAAGTTACTGTATGTAGTGCTGACAGCATTTCTGTAAACTACTGCGATGTTGAAGCTTTTTTGCAACAAATAATAACGGATCGGCTTTTCAGGACCTCATTGAGTATGCTGACGCTCAATTCTTCCTCCGCGGGCCTGTCAGCACCTTTTGGTATGACAAAGTGTTTTCAAAGATTGAAGATGGAGTTACCTGGTATCCCGTTTTCTTTCTTTTCCTGCGCGTATCACTTGAACTTGTAGTTCTCTTTGGATCAATTCTGATGGCCTTTAGTCGGGTTACCTCACTTTTTTTGCCCTTACATCATGACCGGTTTTGGAAAAAGTTTTTGATTCCACTTATTGTAATGTGCTATGTTTGTCCGTGTTTTTTATACGGCTTTGTTCTGTTCAACAAAGCGGTGCTGCTGTGTGGATACAAGGACGGGGAGATTGTTGCGTGCTTTGTGAATTATGACCATACCTTCACATATCTTGGGGTAAGTAATCATTCTTGCTTGCAACGTTCGTTAAATATTATACATATCTCTGCCGTTTCTGGAAAGGGCTAGAACTGACTCGAGAGATTTCTATGAAAAAATGCATGCCCGTATCTTACCAATTTTCTTTAAGCTGTCGATTAGTAAAATAGTCAAAGTTCTGTACATCCTTCTCCCTGTAATTGCCGGTGTCTTCAACGCCCTTGCTCTGGCCTTACTCTTCACTCGAAAAAAACCGCTCAAAGATAATCGACAATGGCGGCGAGAGATCCGCTTCACAATCTTCTCCACCATCCTGTTCATCACCCATCTTGGCTGCGGAATTGCTGTGGCAAGTCAACCAAAACACAGCGAAAGCTTTAAATCCGAATTTAGAATTTCTACACAGCAACAATGAATCTTGAAGACGCCATTATGTCATCATATATGCTCGGACTTTTAATGCCGCTTGTTTATGATTTTACAATTCTGGTCACTGTAGCTTCTTTGCTGTTGCCTTCAAGGGCATTAAGGGCAGAAATCGTGGCAATCTTCACGAGAACGTCGTCAACCAACACAAAATACACATCATCTGTGACGAAGGTCCAACATATCAATGAAATTCCATTCATCAGACGAATGTCTAGGAGGATGTCTTCTTTCTTGCAGGACAGGACTTGAAACATACCATGCAATAATAAAAATTTTAACTCAAAATTTTATATACGGGACACTGAAATATAATAGTATTTTTACCAATTTTGCCATTAAACCTGCTCTTTTACGACCTTTGCTTGGAGTTAGCCTTTGGGTCATTTCACTGCTTCCTTTACGTCTACAATCCCTAGTTTAAGTACATGTTCAGCTGAAACGTTAAAGAAGACGTAAAAAATAAATACATATATAATGATACGAGAAATACTTCTGTTTTGTAACACACCCATTTAAAGTCCATCAGCGTCATAAAAAAGTAAGATATGTAAGTCATAATAACACCTGGGCGCCATTCAACTAAAAATGATTTGCCTCATTGCCTGTCAATGCTGCCATTCTGGGCCTTTGTTCTTTTCTACAGTTATGGGGTACCGTTATTTGTGGTATATTCAATAATTTTGTACATCTTGATCAAGAAGAGGAAGATCTTCCATTCGCAATTTTATCGATTGATCGTGGTTTTCGGATTCAATGTAAGTTCAAAAACAGATTCGAAAATGCTATGTAGACTGACTTTTCACTAGAGAAATTTACATTCATAAAGCAATAACTTTTGTGTATAGTTAGGTCTCTTATCGCTTTGTCGTATTATCCTAATGTGGGCTTGAGTCTGCATCATGTCTATGCAGGTGCAAACAGAATTATTTAGTTTTGATTAATAAATACCAAGCACCGCCGCACTTAATTTACACTCTTACAGATGGGTTTCAAAATTTTTTGAATGGTAATTATATTAGTGTTGGTGAACAGCCCTTACAGTCTTTAAAAAAATTTTTGATAGTTTAAAAACCCATAATTAACTGTCATATATGGACAATTAGAGATAATTTGTTGCAGGACCTCTTCGAATACCTAAACGCCCAATTTATCCTTCGCGGGCCACTTTGCACCTTCCTATACGACCGTATCTTTTCGGGTATTGAGAACGGCGTTACGTGGTATCCAATCGTGTTCCTCTTTCTCCGAGTTTCCATTGAACTCGTTGCGTATTTTGGACCGGTCCTTTTGGCTTTAAATCGAGTCACCTCTTTCCTTTTCCCAACAAGACATAATCAGCTGTGGGAACTACTTCTGATTCCAACAACGACAGTTATCTATGGGATCCCGTGTGTTCTTTACGGGTATATTTTGTTCAACAAGGCGGTACTGTTATGTGGAAAAGAGAAAAACGAGATTACTGCTTGCTTTGTAAATTACGATCACTCTGTTGGATTCTTGGGCGTAAGTCGAGGAATGATGAATTACTTTGAGCAAAACATTGCTCAATGATGTATTGAATGAGGATCATGTTAAAGTTTTCTTTTTCAGTTATCAGTCGGCAATGTCGACAAGGTTGCGTATGTTGTTCTCCCAATTATTGCCGGATCTTTGAACACAACCGCTTTGTTCTTACTGTATCGTCGGAAAAGGGCGCTCAAGAACACTAAACAATGGCGACAGGAGATTCGGTTCACAATGTTTTCTGTCATGACATTTATTTCCCATCTTTCTCTCGGAATCAATTCGGTAAGCTCTCCTTTAAATGAACGTTTAAGCTTCTAAAATTTAAGCATTTTGTCACAATAACTTTTGCCGTCGATGAAGCCACAAGATCTGCATATGTCCTGGGAATTGGTCTTCCATGCATCTACGACTTTACTATGCTGGTTACAGTGGCTTCACTATTGTTACCATCTAAAGCGTTGAGAGCGGAGCTGCGCGACTTCATCAAATTCTCGTTGCCTTCTCATGGAGAGCGCGGATCGTCGGTCACAAAAACTCAACCAATAAATGAGGAGCATTGCATCCGAAGATGGTCACGAAAAATGTCCTTCTTTTTGAGTTAATTGGGTTGTTATCACTTTTGCAGTCTTTCGATTTAATATATAAATGATTTATAACGGCCATACAGGACTTTGAAATTTTTGTCTCACCTGCCAAACCTATAATTTCCTAATTTTGGGAGTCGCATGTTTAATTGATCTTTGGGCAAGGTGTTAAAAAGTATTGCACAATAAATGGACTTGGTAAATTTTGTGTATTTACAAAATTTAGAAACATCTCCAATGTTCCTTCTCGGGTTTTAATAAAATCCATGCGTCATCTTCGGATGTCTAGGAAATTGTCTGCAAACGGTTAAAAATATCAAACAACGGCTGATTGTCTAGACAAAGGTCAAGGGACCAAATTTTATGCAATTTGGCCGGGAATTTTATCGAGATAAGGAAAGCACATTGTCGGTTGATACAGTAGGCATAAATGTGTATAAATAGACTATTTAGTTGCAACTGCAACAGTAATTTGATGCATATTTATATATACAATAAAAAAACAAAAGGAGCAAAGGATATTTATTTGGACACGCTCATTGTCGACAGCCTCAGGTTCTACAACGCAACTGCTTTTAGCAACTTAAGAGGAGTGATTGATGCTTAGTAACGCATCAATCCTTAGGCGCTTAACGATACGTCCGGAATTTCACATGGCTACCCTATAAGCGGGTCGTACTTCTAAATTGTGGACCTCGTAGTAATGAAAATCGATGAGGCAAAAAACACATCAAAAGCTATTCAAAATTTTATTACACGAATAATTGCAGATACGTCAAACTAGAATAATTTACAGAATAGTTATTATTAGACATGCAACCGGATTATTAATTTTTACAAGTTGAACATTGCACAGTGTGACCAGACCCAAGAATAATTCCAATTATAATACAGTAAGGAAAAGCTTTTTACAGTAATCGTAGACGTTGCGGTCAAGTAAATCCTAACGCTTGGCTAGACTAACTTTAACGGGATCCGCCGGTCGAAGTAAAACCGAGACGATCTCCAAATTCATAGGCGAAGTTTTGGAAATGTGGAAACGCTTAAGGATTTCGACTACGGTAATTTTGAACTCCACTTCAGCAAAAAGAAACCCGACGCAATTCCTGGGACCACAGCCAAAGGACATCCATTCGGTGGTCGGAGCGGAGGTGGAACGGTTTAGGAATCTGAAAAGAGAGGGATTAGAAAACAATCAAAATCGGAAATTTTTCAAGTTCAGATGTTATGAAGGCATCATTTTCCTTGTTTTTCGACTAGAAAAAATATCATGGCAACATCTTGAAGAGATTAGAATTGAAATTAAATCCGAAAACCGGCCTTCTAGTGCTGCCACTGTTATCTTTGATGACAAAAAATGTCATCAAAAGCAAGAAAATCAAATTTTTGGTCTTCAAAAACTCGTTATCAAAAACTTCTTACCTCTCCGGATTAAATTCATCAGGATTATCCCAGATTCCCTCCTGTCCACAGACCAAATGCACAGGCGCTACCATTGTTGAGCCCTTAGGGATTGTCACATCAATGCTATCTAATTTTACATCTTCGGTCGCTACGCGATTGGCGAAGAACGTAATTGGCGGATAAAACCGGAGGGTCTCTCGGAAGAAGGCATCCAAATATGGAGCCTTCATTAGGGCGTCATAGGAAGGGTCGGAGTCGCCGAAGAGCTCTTGAACTTCATCGTTAAGTTTCTGTGCGACGTCTGGATATTGGCCAATCAAATTGATCGCATATGTCATCGAATTGCTGGTGGTGTCATAGCCAGCCAAAAGCAGAGCGAAACAATTGCTGACAATTGTGTCGAGATGGAATTGGGGACGCTGAAAGATCATTTCAATAAGAAAATGTCGAAAAAAAATTAATAATAAAACCTTAAGACGTCTTGCGACAATTAAGGACTCATTTATAATATAACACTTTGACCAAAAAAGTTCAACATCGATTTATGCCAAGAACATGTCAATCGCTTACCTTCTCCTTGGCCAATCGATCATTCTCGTTGAGGAAAGTCTCGATTAAGTCGGAGCTCTCAACATTCCGATTCTTCATTCGTTGCTTTATCAGGCTCTCCAAATACGCACACAATCTGTAAGCGCATTTGCCCAGCTTTGAGAAACTGAATGTGTAAGCGCTGAGCGTTGGGAATACCACTAAAAAATGATATCATCATACTATGTAAGGGCGTTAAGTCGACAGTTTTTATATTTAAGAATAGGACACAGGTTTGATATAAAAAAGATTGAAGACTTACTCGACAAGTACATTCCCCATGACTTTTCGAGCGAAAATTCGCTAAATAATTTGACGCAAGCCAAGAAGAAGGGATGCTTTCGGTTTTCCACCGAATTCAATGCAAATCCAAAGGAGCATTCGCAGATTACATCCACAGTAAGAGCCTGGAATTCACTGAAAAAACTTTGGTAATTAAAAGAAAAGCCGATACTATATACAAAGAATAAAGTGTAACCTAATAAAGTGTAAACGGCGTGGAAATTACAACAAAAGGTCATTGAATCAAAATACAATATAATACTTACTCATAAATGCCAAACTCCTTGGGCTCGCCCTCTTTGATCTGTTTACTCCAGCTGTTCACCAAAGTCTTCGTTTGGTTCAGCATTACTGGGAACATCTGAAAATGGTATAATGAGTGATTAAAGGAAAGTTTCGACGATCAAAAATGACACTGATATCCTATTAAGTCGCTGAAAGCTCAATTTCAAACAAAACTTTACAATTAATTTCTAATGAAAAGCTCACCATCTTGATTCTGCTTGGACGGAGAGATTGCTGCACTGTGGACCTAATCTCTTTCCAGCCATACTTTCGGCCAGGCCAGCCAGCTCTGGAGACGGCTAGGACACTCTCTCCCAATGGGTAGGTATTAAAAAATGCGGCCTGAAGAAAGTCGTATTACGCTTGTTGAACACAATAAAAAGCTAAATAATACGGAGTGAGCAAAGTATCAAAAATTCTTACCGGTCGATTTGTGAATTTGCTGAATTTGGTGACAAAAACTTCTTTGATGACGTTTGGATCCACCGTTAGGACTTGGAGATCAGCTCCGAGCAGAAATCTCATTGTGCTACCGTATTCTTGGATGAGATCGGAGCAGAAATGACGAACATCTCCGGTTTTGTTGAGATCAGCTAACAGTTTTTTCATTTGCGAGAAATTCCCGAGAATTAAATTTGCCGGAGGACCTTTGAGGCCGAGTCCATCGCATTGCCGGATTTTCTGGTAGCGATGCCTGAAATGGTAAGCAAAATTAAAAAAGTAAAGCCAGTTGAACACACTGAAATTGTCATTGTTGGAATTCTTGTTTTTCTCGGGTTTGGTTAACTTTTTGAAACTGCTTGTTTTAATAATTCTCAGTGCCAAATCCGCACCCTAGCTACAGTAATTTCCTTATAAGTTCTAAAGGAAAAAAAAATGTTTTATTAGCTTTACTGTTACTACTAAAGTTGTGCTTTGACTGGTACGCCTAGAACAAACAAAAGGCAGGCTAACAGGTCAAAAGTTCAAATTTCAAAGATAAAACTGTAGTTGTGGAGGCTCAAAAAAAGAAAACTTTGGTTGTTGTAGAAAGGCTTTGCTCTGGGGATCTTCATTTTTACATCGTAAGAGCCCCACTCATATTTATAAGAAATATTTTCTCTAATCGTCTCTGTTCATTTTGCAAAATCTCTTATTTCAAAATGTCATTGAATAATATCTCAGTTGCCCTTGCAAAGTGTGACCTAATGTTCTCCGCATTAATAAGCAGTCAAGCCGAGCTAACCAGGAAATATTTGTGGAAATTGCCCAAAACTCACCATAGCCACGACGTCAGTTTGACGATGATAAATGTGAGCAGTGTCGCCAAAATGAACGGGTTCACGATAACTGCCATGTCGCTAAAATTAAACCTTCAAATGCCTTATAATATGAGCAAGCAATTTCTTTTATACCCGTCAAAAATAAGCGAAATGACATTTAAGTTACGCATTATACAAGTTCTTGTAGGATCCAAAAACTTGATACTTCGAATGTAGATAATTTTGGAGATTTACAAGGTCTTCAAGCGGTTCAAGTGCAAGAAACAAGAATTGTTGTTGGCGTCAAAGTTGGAGGATTTGATCCTTCAAGAAGCAAATTTCTAATCATACCTCGAGGAGATACAATTTTAACCAAAAAAAAGAGAGCAAAAAATTTCCATTTTCGGAAGTTACTAATTATAAAAATGAAAGGTTCAGCCGTCAGCAGTTGGTGTGGTATATATTTGATAAGGTCGTAAATACAACTTTTAGGTGCATCCTTACCTAGCAAGTAATGCGGAAGAAATGCATTGAAGAAATGATGACATTAAAAAGGTAAACTCTCGATATTTGTAAAATTCGATATTTCAAAACGAAAAAAAATTCTGCAAATTCTTTTACAAGACGCTCGCAGACATTAAAACAATATAAAAAATCAGAAATCAAATTCAACATTATGCTAGAGCCGTTTTCTTCCAATCCCAGATATCAAATCTTTAGAAAAAAACTATCTTCCCATCTCTAAAAAAACAATCAGACGCCCAGAATGTTCCCGGACTTTGACACTACAACCCAAAGATCGCCTCCAAATACTGTAAAAAACTGGGACAATGGCGCTTTAAATAGGAGCCTACCGTAGGAGAAATGGGCAAAGGAAGGATTTTTTGCTTGGGATTTTTTTGCTGAAAAGAAGAGAGTGACACTTCTTGATGCAAAAAGAGTTGGGTTTCTCGGAGAGTACTAGTCGCTAAAATTAGAATTAGACCCCAACTCTAAGGAGATATTACTTTCTGGACCAGAATCGGTAATTTAAACAGATCTTGCCGATTACGGTAGGTTACGGTAGCGATTAAACAACTGAATCGCTAAAGCTGGAGCTACTTAAAAAAAAACCATGTATAATGACTATTTTGACTCTCAAATTTTGTCCACCATATATTGAAGGCTATGCCAACGCCTTAACAATCAGGTCTCAAGCGGCCAACAGATTTGCATGCTATGGATGGTCTTTATGGTATGAGGACCTAGTTGGCCGCTGCACACCGCCAGACTTATTAGTCGGATGCGCCCTTCTCTTGGTCTTGGTTGAATAACAGCCAATACCAGAAAACAAAAATACCCGGGACTTAAACCCTCAGGAAAAATTTTTGTCAAATAAATTAATTAGTGACAATTTCAAGACAAGATCATAACCTACGAACTACAGCCTGCCATAAGTAAACAGCACAAAGAACGTATGAAGGATCGGAAATTTCCCGGCTGGATTGAATAAGAAATATTACAGTCTCCCAAGCCAATCCGTTAGTTGATAAAGGTATACATATAGTTGCTTAAAAACTTCTCATACCGATAAAAGTCAACTTGGATATGATACGGATAAAATGCAGCTCTTTTGACAATTTTTAAGTCATAAAGAGTGTCCACACCCAAGCAATTGCAAAATTTGGAAATTTGTTCCCGCTCTAAATCATATTATACTTTGTTCTGTCTGCAAACCCCTTTAGAGATACAGTAACCCACCGAAATCACTAGATCCAAGATCATAAAATTACCATGCACAAACATTTCGGGATTCCGTCTGCTCCATCGCTTATTGGGAGCCTTTTGAAACATTTTTGCATTTCCGGGTGAATTTTGATCCGGCCGTTGTAACAAATTCTCAAGACATTGCCACCGTTCCTGAGAGATCCCAACGAAGAAGGAAGTAAGTTCCCCCGCTACAAACGCAAAATCGGCCCGTATTGCGACGACGGAAGAAGGTTGGCGCCACGCGAATAATCCCGCAAAATTTTGAAGGATTTTTTGTTTTCGCAGAGTTTCTAATCATTTCACGGTTCAACTGTGTCGAAAAGTGATCTTGACAGAGCTTTAGCAACAAAAATTGGAGTTAAACTTGGAGATGAAGGTGTCAGAAATCTGATTAACCTTTGGCGAAGTCAGCAATTTGGTTTGTGACGCCTAAGAGCGTACCGTTACAGCGCTAATTTGCTCTTTCACAGATCAAGAAACATTGTGTTGAAAAATCTGCTCCATTCCTTTTTTGCGCGGCAATTGGAGATCAATGGTATCAAATTTTAATCAATGCGCATGTTTCTTTAATTGCATCCGTCAACAAGATCACATCGGTTACATTCCCACCGAATACACATACTGATGCCGTTTCTCGCCAAAAAAACTTCCATCAACTTGAAAGTTTTGCTGATGGAAAGGGTATGTGTGCTCTTGATACAAAACACGGTGGTGGTGACAAAACCTTTTTCTTGACCGTGAACCGTCGTATGTATCGTGGAAATTTCCATAAATCGCGAATTAGAATGTAAAATCACAGTGAAACTTTTTTCAAATTTTCACATTGGCAAGAATGGTTGAATTCGTCGTTGAGCCTGCGTTCAACGGGTTACGTGGGTCAGAGATTAATAATTTGTCTAAATATGTTCTCTATGCCAAGTGTCCTGTAAATAAAATAAGGATTCCCTTTCCCAGTCCCTAGATCAACGCTCCAAGCACTGCCGGCTATTGTCTTTGCTCCATTTTGTAACTAGACCTACTCTTTTACGCCGCCATGTACTTAGCAGTCGACTTACCCCGCAATCCTTTAAAAGCAGCCACCATCCCAACCCTTTTCATTCCCATAAATGACCAGAAACTTGTCTGTAACTGTTACTTTGAATCCTTTTGATTTGTACAAAGAGTTTCCTTCTGTCCCTCCTCAATTTGCCTTGTATTTTCTACGACTTTTACAAAGTTTGTGTAGTTTTAGACACGCCTTCTTTTGCTTTTGTTTCAAGACAAGCTCTCGTCCAAGAAGTTTGTGGAAATTGAGACCTGAGGGGGTTTGAAAAGAAAGCCAAGTTCGCATGATGTCACTTGTTACAGTCTTTTTAGGCGGGGCTTTGCGATGCCTGCGAAACTTTCAGTAGTTTGTGTTTTACAGTAGGACTTAATTAGGGGAAATAATGGGAGGTTAACTGGTAATGTGGTATGAATAATAGTGTTAAAAAGAAGCAGCGGGATCTTCGGCGGCAATGAAATGCAGGTGTTTAGTAAAAGTGCTTTGCTTCAGCATTAGGCGGAAACTGTAAACACAATTTTATAAGAGATGTACGAAGTATAATACTTGCGCCTTTAGTTGTATCTACTGAAGGCGGATGGTTGAAACTTCTTGGATATTTGAGGGTCTTTAATCGCCCAAATAGTGATCAACTTCTATAGATGGTTGCCCGTTTTATTAAACTGGAAAAACGTAGAGAATCAGTAGGGCGTTCTAGATAACTTATACATATAGTTTTCAATTCAACGCTCAATACTAAACGAATATATGGGGATCAAACGCATTTTCCTTGGTAGAGCATATAACAAAAGTGCACTCTTTTTAACAGCCATGTTTCACATAAAACTCTATTGAACCCGGCAAAAGCTTGATCTCAAATACATGCTGAGACATTTCGTTGCAAATAATTTCTTGTATTGAGACGCAGATAAAACTTTGGAAAAATTTCCCTCAGATCTCACAGGTAGTCCGGCCGGAAATTGAACTGCAAGCACATCCATTGTTTGTATTGGACCTTCATTCCACAAGTTCGTAGTTTGACTTGACAGGTCGCTGTTCTTGAGTTGCGCATTTACCCGAGAATGTCGTCATGATGGGTAGTGGAACATGCGTTCCAAAAAGCGCATACGTCAAAGGGAGGATGTTTAATTCACTCAGTGTTTACCCTGACACCCACCACTGAAAGCTGACCGTTATCCGTGAGGTCAAAAAGGCGCAACACGGAAGCTGAAATGAGTCTCCATACCGACTACGTGAACATACCGTAATGTGAGTGCAAAACCAACAAGGCTGGTCGGATTGGAAGTTGAGGAGGAGGAGGTTTTTGGAGAAACGGAAACTAGGTTTACTATAAAAGGAAGTTCATAGTCAACCTGATATCGCAATGCAAAAAAGTCTCAAAAAGTTTAAGGTACTGTAAAATCTTCGGCTCCAAAACAAAGAGAAAATGGTAGAAAGGTGTGCAATATATTTTAATGGACTTGGGAACACAAGTATATCTTGACACTTAATTTTCAAGTCTTACTGAACAGTGATCTTTCTTATTCTATTCACTTTTTCTTTGCGCTCACGGGTAGAACGACCAACTCTGATCGGTCAATCGTGTGTCAAATGCAACATGTTACAGTATACAAAATTCAAATCAATAACAGGTAACAGTAACAGAGAGAGTGACTCAACATCACACTTAAAAGAAGGAAAAAAACTATCGCTTAATTTTTATTTCTGATAGTTGAGCCTCTTGGCTGCGTAAAAAAGCGTAAACTAACGTCGGAAGTACCCCAAGTCCGACGCTCAGACCTTCTTTAAATTTTGCACACACTTGGGGCTTACTCACATATGAATTCCTGAAAATTTTGGCTTGCGCTTTTCATGCCAAATTCGCAAAAAAGCGTATTCTTCCCAACTTTTGAGCTAAAAATCTTGGTCGCTGGAAAGCGCGAGCTAAGATTCATGCACAGGTCCTAGAAAAAGTTATTATAAGTTTGCGCCAAGTTTCATAAAAATCTTAAAAGTGACTCCCCTTTTTCGCGTCGCACTTTGAGTACTCCATGTGTGATGTTTATGGAATATTTATTCAAACTTTGAAGAAAACGAAAGAACAACGTACAGTACAATGTTTGTCAGTTATTTTGCCGTCACTTCCTTCCACCCCCACGGTACAGTACCCCTTTCTTCTCTGATGATTTCTATATTTTCTTGGTGGGTAATTGGAAATTTAAATGTTCCATTTGCGATGCCCACTGACGTCCGAATGATGAGACGAAAACAATGAAAAAAGAAGAAACACTTACGCAACAACCTCCTCTTCAAAGAGAAACTCAAGGCCGCTTTGTGATTACACAGTTGTAGGCGGCCGCGAGACGGATCCGATTTCGCGAAGCGCCTGATGTAGCGGTCAGTGCGCGTTGTGACCTTTGACTTGTACTACCGTTTCAACCCCCAAATGTTAACGAGCCCACGTATGTAGGGCCGGTAATATTTGAGCGGAAAAGACGGAAAAGTCCACAAAGTCTCGTTCGCATGACAAATCTCAATGACTTCTTTAAAAGTATGGAAAACACCTAAAGGTTTTTTTTTGAAGACCGTCTCAACCACGACTTGAGAATCTGTAGAAAAATTCGGAAAGACGTCAAAATGCTTGAGGATTTTTCAAAGATTTTGTAGATGACGCAAGTACTGTTTCCTTTTAAGGGGACAGTACAGCTACTTTTGAATTGCGCGTTTTATTGCGTGTGAAACGAAATGTCAAAAAGTTTTCTTATGCCCTGCAGCGAAAACAAAGGCGGCAGAGTTGAAAACAGTAAAATAATTATTAGTAGGCATGTAGAATGTCACCATTATTTTTTTCCGTTGTTATCGGTACATTAGACGAAAAAAACTTTTTGGACATTTTGTTTCCACGCCGTAAAACGCGCGGTTCAAAAGTAGTTGTACTGTCCTTTTAAGGACAAAGTGCAAACTACTCGTATTTTTTACAACAGAAGATGATTGTCACAAATATTTTTTTGTGCCATAAACTTGTTACTCTCAGAATAAATCAATAGAAGCACGACTATGATAGTGATATCTTTGCTACATCATTATCCTAGTCGTCTTGCAGAGTTGGTTTTTTTTTAAACAATTGCGGAACAAAAAGCGTCAGTATTGCTATTACAATTATGGGTTCAAATTTCGCCGAATCTCTTTATATGTATAAACTACAGAGAGAATTTTGTAGCTGGAATTATGTCGCAGGAATGACTTGTAACAATAACGTCAGCAGCCCATCACGAGCTCACACATTTTAATGGTACTTTCTGAATATAATTTGGAGGTTCCAAAAACAACGTTAAAAAAATGTTTCCCCGCCTAAGAATCCATGCCCTATCTTTTCCTTTATCTACATACTCCAAAACCACATTTATAGACAATTTTTACCATGTTAAAACTTTACAAAATCCTTTTACAAATTTAATTATCTCTGTCTCCATAGAAGGTAGAGGAGTGGAGTTACAAAAACAAATTGTGTTAGGTATAGAAATAATTAAATTTCTAAAAAGCATTCGGTTAAACTTGTTATTCTTGGTATAAGTTACTGATCAAGTTTCAGGCTCACGTGATAAAACATTTAATAAAAAAATATTCTTGTTTTGAGCTATATAATAATATATAAATATAAAGGATAAAGTCGCTGTCAGAAGTTTTGTATGTAAATTCAAAAGTCGCCGCAAGAAATCAAGGATGACAATGGTTCTAGAAGTAATTGGGATAAATTAAACTTCGCTGCAAAATCTAGCGAGGCCAAGTCAAACAAGGCTTCTAAAGCACCCTTTAAATACACCTTAAATATAAACGTCCTCTAATATCTCAACTGTGTGTGGAAGGTGTGAATTAAAGTTTTTAGGAATCAATGCCTAACTTACGGAGCCTAAACAAAGTTTTTGAACTTTTCGGCACAAACCCTCTGTTACCGTCTCTCAAAGTTTACTGTCCACTTGAATTCATAATAATATCGTTGCTTGTTCGGTCGTAATTCGAGGAATAATACAACTTGCTTTAAGAGGAACACACTTGTACAATTATAATATTTTTTATCATGACGGGAGAAAGTCAAAGTCCATGGCACAAACAAGAGTTGTGCTCCCCCTATCTTTAATTAAAATAACCTTCAGACGACTTTTTTGTACCTAAATTCTATTGACTGGCCATAGTTTGCAATCGAATTTCAAATATCAAGTACATTATAACCAACCTGCCCCGAGGCATTAAAAACCTTAATTGAAGAGAAAACCGGGCAAACCGATACAAAAAAAGTGGGGTAATTGTATTACTTTTTGCCCTAACAAATATTATATCAAAACACAAAGCACAAATGTTTTAACTTTTTAACGAGAACCTGCAAAGACAAGAGATTGTATTATGGCAGATTGACACAATTTGCATTTTATACACTAATTTGTAATACAAACTTAAATTGAATCTAAACTGTATGAAAAAGGCATTTTTGTTGTAATTTAAACGAAGTAATGGCAATTAAAACACGGCTTATTCCTCAAAACAAGAAAAAAATGTTTATTTGCAAGTCCGATAGGGTTGAAAAATCATGCTCCAGGGCATTTACAGTAGGAAGCGTCGGGTCCGTTCGCACCACCGATGCCGGGCTAAAAATACGATTTTTGTGAACATAAACTTCTTCGACATTGAGCCTACTAATAGTAAGTGCTTTCTTCAACTAATGTTGGTTAAAAGTTCAATAAGAACTCTAACAAGGGATATGTTTTCAAAATGGGACTGATAGACTTTATGTTGTGGAACTCTAGATACGCTGACTTACCGTTCCATCTCTTCCTGGAGCACCAGGCTCTCCGGCAGCCCCTCTTTCTCCAATTGGTCCAATGGGACCAGGAGCACCAATTCTTCCTGAAAAGTTGGTTAGGATTATTTTGCAAATGGCATAGAAACAAATGTCTTTTATCTCTTACCATTGTTTCCGTTGAGTCCTGGAATACCCACTTGTCCCGGAGCACCAACTGGTCCGGGTTGTCCTTGAATTCCAATAATTTTCTTGCCACTGCGTCCATTACTTCCAGGAACTCCCTTTGTTCCATTCTCACCCTTAGGGCCAGCGTCTCCGATTGGTCCCTGAGGTCCTGGCGCTCCATCAAAAGCGTCATAACCCGCCCGGCCTTCAGGTCCCTGATCTCCGGGTGCTCCAACTGGACCGTCAGGACCAACTTCGCCAGGTGGACCCGCAGGGCATTTAATACATTCACCGTTGAATTGGTCAAAGAGTTGGACAAAACCCGTAACTCCGGGTCGACCAGGTTCCCCGGGCTCTCCGGCGTCTGAAAGTACAATTATGCGATGAAACATGCATAGTTTATCTCCGACAATGTTCGAACATCAAGGCACAAAATTTCTTGCAGACTTGCGACAATAGACACCATAAGCCGGATAGTAAAATCGTTTTTACAGATATGTTTCCACTCCTCCTTATTTATTGCCCCCGTAAGGAAAGAAACACGATATCAGGGCCCCAAAAAAAGTATAAAATCGGCGCTTACCTCCAGGCGCTCCTTTGGCTCCAGCTGGTCCGGGTGGCCCTCTTGGACAACCGACCGATCTGCTACATGAAGAACATTGTCCAGCTTGCCTCTTGTTTCTAAATACTGAAGCGATTGATTCAGCGGAAATGGCTTGCCGGGCCATTCTCAACGGTAATCCAGCTTCTTCGACATCTTTTTGAACATTTCTTAGAACTTTCAAACTTTCCGAATTCAAAACCTTGGAACTCATTAGATCAATATTCATATCAATTATCATTCGGTCCATTTCATCGAAAAGACAGACCATACTGAACATAACAAGACATATCACAGAAGTGGAGGTGAGTGTGGCAAGGACGGCGGATTTCATGGCTCTAAATAACAGTTTCAGCACTAGAAGAATTTAAAAATATGGTCACCACTTGAGTCGAAAGTAAGATAGTGAAAGTAAAACCCCCGCTAAACGAAAGCCTGACTTTGATCGCTCTAATTAATCTTTTTTATTTTTACCTTTAATTAAAACGAGTTTCTGAGAAGGCTAAGCGATAAAAAATGGAGCCGCTGTGGGCTCAAAAAGCACACCCAAAGCATGGAAGGTAAAATACGGTATAACCATTAAATATTAACCTTGGAGAATGTTTTATTTTGTTTTGTTGGTTTGCATTGTGAGGCGCCACTATAAAATACCTGAAAAAACTTCATTTTTGTATTGTCCAATAGTTTTATTCAATTCTAAATTCGTATGGTTCGTCTTCAACAAATCTTCCGGTCCTTGAACCCCCCGACCCCCCTCGTTTGTCGCCGGAAATCTTCGGAGCTCGGGTGCGCGCAAAAAACCGAAAAATTTTGGGGGATTTTTTTGATTCGGCCGTTTGTTTGTTTTCTGTTTCGACCGGTCACTCCAAGAAGATTCCGCGCAAAAACCCTTTGGCCCCACTCCGCAGCGCTCCAGGGGCGTTTGCCCGGAAATGTGTGTGATCCGCGCGCGACCCTCTCCAAGCGACGTGCTTTCTTCGCACCCTGAAGAGGAGGGGGAGGCTTCGAGAGTTGTTGCGTCGGATGTGTGTAGCGTGGAGACGCGCGACGTTACCGTGTACGATGGGATTCGCGGGGGAGATTTGTTGTTTTTGGTGGATTGGAAGAGAAAATTATTCACAATCGGAAAATTGATTTGTTATAGGCGGGTTTTGTTGTTAAAGGGTTTCCAGAGGAGAGAGATCAGAGGTTGGCACTTAAATTTTTTTCTGAGATTGGTCATAGTTCAAAACAATATCCGAGATCTTTAGTCCGCACTGTGCAGAATTCGTCGTGATTTCAAAGTCAAGAGTTGCTAAAACTTCTGTTTTTGTCTCTAATTTCTGACTACAAATCTGATTATTTCTAGAATCGCTTCATTATTCAGTAATCTGTACCTACCAAGGTCGTTGCATATCTCACCTTCGCCTGCAACACGCGAGCCAAAATTTAAACAAATTTATATATGAAGTACTATATATATCAATGCAATACTTTAAGGCATGTTTTAACGTCCGACATCAAGCACATCCCTTCTAAAATCGCTTTAAAAATTTCTAAATTTGAATTCTTTGATGATAAAATTCTCAAATTACCCTAGCTGCCCAACTACTTGTACTTTTAACAGATCTCTGTTCCACCGTTTGTTCCTCCAATCCCCACAAATTTGCAGTTCCAGGAGTAATCTTGCACCATGCAATGACTTCCTTTTCGCTTTGACCTCCGGCGGTCAGAGAGTGATATAAAAAAAACAAGCGCGGCCGGGTTGTGTTTGATCAAATTCCATTTCGAAGCCTCCAAAGCTTCTTTTTTGACCGTCGGGCTCTAATTTTTATTTTTCAAAATTTTTTTGATTTCCTCCGAAGCTGTGGACAGCGGTCACTATGGACATGGATAATATAATTTTTCGGTCCAAAAAATGATGACAAATTCATAAAAAAAAATTTTGTTGAATTATATTATTTTTTGGAACTTGTTTTTGCTGTTTTTATATTTTTTACAGTTTTGCTTTGCCAAAAAAAAGACAAAAAATGTCAAATTTTTTGTTTGTAAAAACTTTTTTACTCCCTCAAATAACGACTTTTTCTGATTTTTTTTCAAGCATGCGTTATTTACTGTTCGTTTCTCGCCTTAGGGCCTGTGAAGTCCATTTCGAAAAGTGAAGGAGCCCTTAGCGATTTTTGGGGATAATCATTTGCGCGAAGGTCGTTTTTACCCCCAATTAATTTTTATTTTTAGTCTGGGACAAGTTTTTTTTTAAATAGCCGGTTGAAGGGTTGGATGATACCGGAGAAATTTGAAAGTGTTTGAGGAAGTTTTGATTAGAATTCTTTGTAAAGTAAATAGAATGAGGTAGTAGGGAGAAATGGGAAGGGAAAATGTGATTCAGAAGTTTGTTGACGAATTCTTTTAATTCGTAATAAGATTTTTGTTCTCTAGTACGAAGTGAAATCTAGGGAACAGATTGTTTGTTATAGAAAGGGTTCACTAGAAGGGAGTCACGTTTTATCATAATATCGAATGAATTCCGGGATTTCCGTCTCAACGATAATAGTCTAAAGCGTTTCTCTCTGCGATTCATGTCTCGTGCAAGCTTGCCAGGACGTTGAATAACTTGATAGCGCGTGAAAATTTGCGAGCAAAATTTTTCGTGATTTCTTCTGTTCCCTGAAGGAATTTATCGACCAAATTTAAAGAAAGTATAACCGTTGCATTTACTATTATATTAGGACTTATTCCTTCTTCCATGCAACTCAATTACAAATCCTGTTTATTTCAGTCTCAGCCCATGCTCATCACAACAATATACTTGTCATAACGGACTGTTATTTCAATCACTCCCCAGTTCGTATACGGTCTATAAGCAGCTGACTCATTCTTCGGGCGATTTTTTTGAACCGGTGTGCTCGAGACGCGAAACGAGGAAACCCATCCTCCAAGCAAAAAAAACGATCCGCTAACGACGAATAAACAGTTCCGGCTACATTGAAGAAGACGAGTCCATTTCCACAACAACAAACTGCACGAAGCAGTTCGCAATGGAAATGCGGCATTATGGGAGGATAATGGTGATAATGTTGACGATATTGGGGATGGTGCCGGCAAAAGACGAATTTCTATTTGATGAAGGTGAGGATGACAAAAAAAGAAGAGCCTCAAGAGGTCGTTGAAAATGTCGGAATACTTTATTTCTTTGGTAAAATACGTCATGCGGATAAGCGCTTTTACAGCCAAATCATTTAACATAAAACTATATTACCTTTTTTTGTCTCCTGCTTTCAAAAAGCACTGGCAACGATTAAAATGTTTCTAGAAGACCACACTTTGATATAGGCAAAATGTTCTTATAAAAAGATGCAGCCTAGAAAAACCTCTCTGTATTTTCTGCACTCCCGGGTCTGCAAAGATCGTTGAGTAACACGATTGCGCTTGCAAAACGTGATCTAAAACTTTTAGGATTGATATACGTCCACTAGTGGCGTCTTAACAATGTAGACAAAGCGATTTATATAAAATTTTTAGACATAATTTGTACCAATGTATCTTTGTTTTAGCCGTACCCGATGCCTTCCTCCTGCCACAAGACTTCGATTTAGCGGTAGAAAAGCCAGGTAAGTTTTGGAACCTTCTAAAGAAACGTTCTCCGTCCGTTTTCAGTCTACAGACCGAGTGATAATGAGCTAGAAGCCCTAGAGAATCCAGATCTATTTGAGGGAGATATCCTCGGAATTCCGGCTTTTGATCAGACCAGACTCAGAGATGACCCCATGACAGACGAAGACAGGATATTCAACACACCTGTAAGGGATTTGTAGAATACGCATCTTCGGCCCATGCCATCTTAAATTAACTGTTGGCACTTTTAGTTTCACAGTTCATTGAATGTGGACACATACGCCGATAAATTGTGGAACAAAGGGAGGATACCCTATTTATTGGAGGAAGGAATGACACAAGGGTAAGAGTTATAATAGAAAAAATTTTGAGAATTAGAAGGTCAACGGTTCCTGCTCGGTTCCAATAAAAAGGTAACTGCAAAATTTATGTACCGATTTACGAGCTAAGCTTAGGTCGTCAAGAATTACGGCTAAAAACGAAGAAAATCTGACGTGCTAAATTCTTTGAAAGTTGTTTTGTTCCTTAGGGTAAACCAATAAAAATAATAAATAATAGGCTCTGAGAACAAAAGGTACTCAGAAGGTATTTATAAATTTTAAGAACGCTGCGGTATCTTTAAAGACTTTTTTCAAGTCCAAAAGGTCGGCCAGAAAAACTTAGCTGACTTCCAAAACCATCATTCTGTTACATCGTTTTTATCAATCCTAGAGTCACTTTATTACGAGTTCCGACATTCTTGCCGACCTCTTTTACGCTTACTTAGAGGCACTGTAAATTTTACATTCCTTCCGATACAATGATATCTACGCTATGTCTCTATTCGCCAGCCAAGGTTTCAATTACATAGAGAATAATATTACGTTGGGTCCTCGCGATCCGCGGATTCTTTTTGTTAAGTCTAAACAAAGTTTTTACGCAAACAAAGTAGCAGTAATGAGGGAAGAGAAGAAAAGGACCGAGTCTTCGTTTTCAAAGACAAGTGGACGAGGACCTCTGACGGTCCAAATCGACTTCAGAATTTTCGATTTAGAGACCTAGAGCTTCATTTTTTCGTGTTTTTACTCTTAAAACTACCGTTAAAACTAGAGATGGGTATAACTAATGCTCAGCAGGATATAAGAACAAAATTTTAACTCAAAATTTTTCAGTCAACGCGCTGCAATCGCTCAAGCCTTCAACGAGTATCGGGATAAGACTTGCATTAGATTTGTCCCCAAAGAATCGGACGATTACGATTACATTTATATCAAGCGAAATATCGCATTTGGCTGTTCGTCCTACGTTGGAAGAGCCGGTGGAAATCAGACGGTATCTTTGGAGGTTGGGAAATGCTTCTCAAAGGGCATCATTGCCCATGAGTTGATGCATGCGATCGGTGGGTTTGACTTTTATATCTGATTCCTTGTTTTTTACAAGCTTGGGAGGTTAAACTCAAATTTTACCTTTCGAACACATTGTATTGTAACTAATTTCTTTGTAAAATACGTTCCTACCTTTGTCCTCCGAATTTTAAATTTATGCAGAGACTTTGACCTCCATTTTTTAATATAAAAAATTGGCTATAAAGTTTAAGGTAATAAAAAGCCACTCCCTTTTCCCTATTTTTCCCTATAAATAGCTGATTTTAATACCGCGAACGCTTGCTGATAATTCCTTCAATTCGGGGCATTATCATATTTTCCGTCTGTAAAAAGACCCGTCCGTTTTTTGGGAAAATATTTTTTAATTCAAATAGGAGGAAGTGCTCTAAATGCGACGCATAAATTTTGGTGATATTTGGAAAACATTTCGATTAGAGTTTTCTAAGATAGATGCGACGTTTTTGGCCTGCGTTCTGGTGAAAACATCTAGATTTTTAGGTCAGAAATAAACACTGTTTTTGAGGTTCATTGGGTTTAAAAACCTCTGTGGTTTCTGCAAAGTGCGAGCTGAAACTCTTGTATGTCTTGGAAATTCATAATCTGAATTTGTGCCATTTTTTCATAAAAATTTATGTATCCCATCCTCCCCGTCTTCGAACGTGCGCCCAGAATTTTACATTCTACAACAAAATTTCCCGTAGAATCTCTGAAATTTCAGGATTCTTCCACGAACACAGCCGAACCGACCGCGACGAATATGTTGTCATCGACGAAGGCAACATTCGTCCGGGAATGATGAGAAACTTCGAAAAGTATCCCAGGAAAATCATTGATCCGTTGGGAATGCCGTACGATTACGAGTCCATCATGCACTATCACAAACTCGCGTTCTCAAGGAACGGACGCGCCACCATTGTCCCAAAAAATAATTCGGCCGAAATTGGACAACGTTACAAGTTGAGTGACATTGATGCCGAGAAAATCAACAAGCTCTACAAATGCCCAAGACAAAGACCCGATTCGTCGGGCGAATCGACCACGGACATGCCGGAGATCAGTTCGGGAAGGATCAGTGAGAAGATCGTGGAGGAAATTAGTATCAACCGGTAGGTTAAGGGAACATTTAATAAAAATATACAAAGGAAAAAGTAATACCATTTGGGAAACAAAATTTCCAGTCCTCACTTAGTCTTGCAACCGAAAGTTTTTAGGTTTTTTAGAAAAATTTATCATGGATAATATATTTTTTCCCCTAAAATTTGAAAAGAATCAAGGTAATTCTTCACTAAATTGCCCTGACGTCAATATACTAATTTTGAACTATTGGGAAAATCATACATCTACGATTTTTGCTATAATAGGTAAAAGACTGTCATGGGTAATATAATTTTGATATTAAAACCAGTCAAAACAAATCTACCATACAATATTTAACCTCACAACGGCATAAAATGGACTAATCAATCCTTTTCAGAGCAATCTCATCTATCGTGACGGTCTCGACCAACTCGCCGACCGTTCTTTTTACCCGCACCACTTCTGATCGTTGGAAACATTTAACCGATCGTTATGGTGGTCAACGTACTACGATTGCCACACGACTTCGTACAACAACTCCCGATCCCATTATTGACCCGTCTACAACTTCTTCGGAAGAACGAAAACGGCCAATTTTCACGACAAAACGGCCGAAATTCACGATTACAAATAAGGTCAAAAAAGTGGAAATGTGTTTGAACTTGAATGCTCATTGTGAGATGTGGGAACGGCTGGGTCATTGCGAACACTCAGCAAAATATATGGGACATTATTGTCGTAAGGCCTGCGGGCTTTGCGTCGAAAGTGTGGAGTTGATAAAAGAACGTAAGTTTATTCCAAAAATGGGGTCCGTAGACTAAAACAACGCCTATTATTTAGATAGACGGAAAAACATTTTCAGGTGCTTCATCGCCAATTTCGCACTGAAAAAATAATTGCATAAAAAATTTACGCAAAATCCATACCAAACTTTTCAAGCCCAAAATCGTTAAAAATTTTAATTTTTTCAAAAAAAAAATGGTTTCTGCATAGCGCGATTTCAAATTTAAACATAGCCCTTAGGGCCGCTTCTTTTAAAAGTCTGTCACGTTAAACTTACTTAAGGCCTCTAGTTATTTTAACCTAGCCCACTTTTCTAGTCATGGATTCCAAAAAAATCCCAATTTTTTAGGTCCAGATCCCGAGCTTTCTCGGACAACGCCCAAAGCATCCAAGCCCTCAAAGCCCCCACGCTCTCCCGAACCTGTGAATCGGGTTCAGATGAGGGGAGTTTGCATCGACAAAAACGTTTTCTGCGGCTATTGGTCGCGGATGGGCGAATGCAAAAACGAATCCAAATTCATGAGGGTGTTCTGCAAAAAATCGTGCGGTTTCTGCCCCTAGGCACTCATTATAAAGTGTAACTAGCCTGACTGTCTGTATATTTGATTCTAATTTATACATTATTATGTATCCTCGGGTCCAATTCCTTTTCAAATTTCGGTCTTCCTTTGTCTAATATAAATCTATGCCTTTTTTTATGTTTCATTGTATAATTTAATGTTGAGAGCGCTTCTCAATAAAGAATACGCAATATTTCGCCTTATAATCCATAAAAGATCGAAATTTTTTTTGATGGCAAAAAATGTCATGGATAAGATAAAAATCATTTCGAATTTAACAAACAACATTTGTAATAAGTAGTTACTGCACCAAATTAGCAAAAAATTCTCTCCCACAGTCAATAAAATATAATTTATTAGCTTCTAAATATCTGATATAAAATTTTATCAAGTACAATGTAAAAATCCGTTAATGCTAACATCTACACGCTAATGCTATTGTCCCTAAAATCAGTTTTTGATATGTGCACATTCACCAGACTTGGTTTTCCATTTTTCTGGGATTCGATTGCTTTTTTGGCGATTTCGCCAATTTGCTTTTCATTCGATTTGTCGATGAAAAATCCATCAGCACCCAGCGATTTTACAGTCTCTTCGTAATGAGTTAGCTGAAAATCAAATCTCAATGATAAAATTTGTATAACAAAAAGTTTTCATGGATAATATAATTGATGTCAAACGGAAGCCCACGGGCAAAAATTTTCTGCCGTTTCAGCATATAGAAGATATCATACCCCTCTAAACTTACTTTCAAACCACATGCCACATCGGTATTGAACTGTGGAACCTGCGCTCTGGCAATTTGAGTCCAGCAAGCATCGTTGCCAACAAGTGCCGTAACTGGGAGATTCTGCCTAGCAAAACTGTCAAATTCCATTAAAGAGTAGCCTGTGGAGCCATCTCCATATATGATAAAGACCGGTTTGTTTGGGAAAACTGTTTTTGCGCCTAGAGCAAATCCACCACCAACACCGAGGGTCCCAAATTGTCCCGGATCCAGCCATTGGAGAGGGCCTCGTGGTCTTAGAATATAAGAAGAAGTCGCTACAAAGTCACCACCATCGGCTATTAAGATCGCATCATCAGGAAGGACCTAAAAATCCAATCTTCCATGTTATCCATGACAACATAACCTTACACTTGAAAAAAACAGTTTGAAAATATATTTCAAACCAATTTCCCAATAAAACTTCTTACTTTATCAAACTCCTTGAGCAATTTCAGTGGGTTTACGCCCTCCCCAACGCCTGGTTGATCAGCTTTATGAGCATTTTTAGACTCAACTTTCTCTTCGACTTCCTTCAAAATATGCAACCACCCCGCCCAATCGTTCTTCTTTGCGTCCAAACTGCTTGTTAATCGATTCCAAAGTTCTTTTAGAGTCGATGCAACGTCGGCTTGAAGGCGAGCTTCGGATGTCCAATAAACTCCGTGATTCTAGACAAAAATAATTTATATTTCTTTTATTAGAATACGGGACAAACTCATTCTTACTTTTCAGCACTACACTATCTTCTTTCTCCATTACCCCGAATACCGTCATTTCAAAGCTCTAAATCTTTACAAAACACAATGCCATGATCGCGGGAAATTCAAATTCAAAATTTTCAATTTTTCCAGAAATGACCAATAATGCCCACAAATCGTCTCTTACCCTCTGCAAATTGTCTGCACTTCGATTTATTGCCACTACTTTCGAGTTTGGACTCAAAATTTTTCCATAATCCAATCGAAAATCAGCTGGAGTTCCTGCTAAAATCACCAAATCGGCCTCCTTTAGGGCTCCTCTTCTGTTCTGTCTAAGTTGAATGGGTGATCCCAGACCCAACAATCCTCTACACATGCCTCCGAGATAACAAGGGATACCTAGATCCTAAAAATAAACAATTATATTATTCTTGTAATCAAAAACGCTCCAACAATTATAAAGTTTATAAACCCTTACATTCACAATCTTCTGAAGTTCTTGCGCCGACACTGGACTCAGCGTAGCTTGACTTCCAAGTAGTAAGAGTGGTTTATTCGCCTTTTTGATCAGATCTGACACTTTTTCGACATCTCCATTCTTAGCAGTGGGTATTGTAGGAAAAAGTGGCGTTGTATCTTGATTAGTAAAACCATTATGGAACTCGTAATTGACCCTAGTCCTCACATATTCGTTGTAGATCTTCTGGAAAAAACAAAAATTGTAATTTGAAAAGAAAAAATAACAAAATATGTTAAAACATTGCAAAAAAAACACTAAAGGATCACTAAATAAGTCCAAGAAGGCAATTACACCACCTTTCACACAACAATACACCTTCCTACCTGTGTTAAATTCGCCGGTTTACCAATAATCGCATCTCTGAACGCCTGTTCATATGGATAAAGTAAATCAATCGGGATCTCAACAAAAACAGGACCCGGAGTTCCAGATCTCGCAATTTGAATACTCTCCTTCAATTTGGGAATAATATCCTGCACTCTGGTGACTCTAGCCGTATGTTTACAAACAGGTTTGAAGATGGAAAGTTGATCAATATCTTGAAGAGCTCCTCGATGCTGCATAGTGGTCGGGGCGGCTCCACCAAGCAAAAGAAGGGCGGATTCGGCCATTTGGGCATTTTTCACGGCAGTTACAGTGTTTGTGACACCTGAAAACCAGCCAATCAAGAAAAAATTATATTATCCATGGCATTTTTAAGGAAAAATCATCAAAATCTTCGTTTTTTGAGTAGAAGTGCAAAAACGTTTCAAATCATTACAAAATTGATTCAAGACTCGACTTCTTACCTGGCCCCGACGTTACAGCGGCCACTCCAATGTCTTGTCTCAGCCTCGACACAGCGTCAGCAGCAAAAACCGTGGTAACTTCATGTCTCGTATCTACAACTCGGATCCCCAAAGCTTCGCATCCAACCAAAATTGGCGTGATATGTCCTCCACATAGAGTGAATATCTCCTTGACGCCATGGGATTTCAGAGTTTTAGCGACCAAATCTCCACCATGTTTTTCTGGGGATTCGTCAACTTTGAAGAGAGATTTGGACCAATGTTTTAGGCGATGCGCAAGAAAAACGCGTGGAGAATGGATGAGAAAGGAGGAACGATGGATCTTGTGCATACCTGCAAAGTTCTACATAAAAAGTATCAACCTAAAAGGAAAAAAATCAAAAATAGTTAACCTCGGGTATTATTTTAGACAATATATTTTAATTACGCTCGATATACGGCCCAAACTTTTGCCACTTCCTTTAAATTATCATAAAAAACAATTCTGACCCCCAAATATATTATCCATAAGCAATTCTGATATTACTTTAGATTACGTATTATTTGCTCTTTCCCAACAATTAAAGATAACTCAAAATTCCTTCAATCTGTCTCTTCATTACCCATCCTTAATTTAAAATAAAACCCAGTAAAACAATAATATTATCCATGATCACTTCTGATATTACACTAGCCCCAAATTACTCAAAGAAACCTTCCACCCCCGCTTTAATACACCAAGAGGGGGTGGTAAAATCACAGAAACGACTTCTTAAATATCATTTTTAAACTGAGTTCGGTCAATTTGTTGTCTTATGCTCTCGTTTAGGAAACAAGCCCATTTCCTGATAAAGACGCGCTCTTTGAAGGGAGAATTGATGAAAATATCAACGACCAACCCAGTTACTTGATAACTGTTACAATTCAGTTGTTTGAGAAAAATGACGTGAGGCGTTTTAGGGGTTTTTTGGTGTTGCGCTCAAGGAGAATATAAAAATGATCGAAGAAAGGTCAATTACTTAATTTGTGACGTCGAGAGATCACAAGCGCTGTCCATAAAGAAGGTATAGAGAGCGGAGGTTATGTTTCGAGAAAATTGGCCTATCATTCCGTTATATTTTTACTGTCCATACCAAACTTTTAGTTTATCAGCTCCCAATCTCACAATAATATAAATTTCGTTGTAAATATCACTACGAAAAGCAAAATACATAGTTTCCTATGCTAGCACACAACATGGTCTTTCATTTTACACAATTTCCCAGAAGTTTTATTCCATTTTAGGCAAAAAATCGTTTTCATCTTTAAGATGATCACCTAAACCAACAAAAATCCAAAAAACATGTTGAAAACTTACTATTTAGCAGATGAATTAGTTAAGACACAACTTTCTTATTTACACAAACATGTTTCTCCTTCTTTTGAGACCAACAAAATTTTCCGAAAATATTTTTATTTTTCGAGAAAGAGTTGACCCAAAACTTCATTTTGGTCATGTGTTGGTCTAAGCAAAAAGATGACTAATTTATTGATCGAACAAGTGAAAATAAGTTTATTCATAGCGGAATAAATCAATTGAGAGAACGTTTTCACTCATAACATCTGCATTGCTCGTTTACACAACATCCGCCAACATGATTATATAATCTGCACTTCTGGTCGCATGGATTGTCAAAACAGTATCCGATGCCTTCTGAAATGAAAAATATTGTGGTGTCGCCTTGGTGATGTTGTTGACAAACTGCAGTTAGATCTTGCCAGACTTACGGGCAGTAATTAACGTTGTAATTGCAAAAACAATCATCACCACTACAACCCATACCTTCATATTTCGCCAATTGTAATGCAACAACTCGAGCAGGAAAGATGACAATTCAATTTTTGATTGTTTATTTGATTTTAATTGGGATTTAGCTGCCTCATTAAGCCTTTGATTATGTATTAGTTGAAATTTCAATTCATTTTTTTGTCAATTACAAGGTAAAGGATGACCCAGTACTACAAAAATGGGTATTCCTTATACAAAAAGGCCTCAATATATAACATGTCAACATTAAAATTGTGTATTTTATCCTTTGATTCTTCATTTTTTTTCATAACAGTGATAATAATTAAGTTTATTTCGAAAAAAACAATCGTCTGTGGTTAAAAAAATAATTTATTAGTTCTCATACGGAGGCAAATGTTCCACCCAGCATCTGCACTCATCTTTGATGCAGCACCCACCAATTCGTCCCTTCTCTAGCCGACATTTCTGGATGCAAATCTTTGGAAGACAGTTTCCTAAAACGAATCACAAGTGTAATATATATTGCTGAATATGTCCCCATAACCTCAAAATTAATTGCTCGCAATGAAAAAACCTTTACCAAGCAAGATCTCATCGGCTGCATTGAGGAAAGGAGTCAGACAGTAGAAGATTACAAGAACTGAAATTACATTTGTCTTCATCGTCGTTGAATAATATTTGCTATCGAAAGCTTTGAAATTCAAAATCAAAATTAAATTTTTTCATTGAATTTCATTAGCGAATTTTTTTATTTTTTTTTGATTTTCATCTCTTTATCGTCTAACATGTGCATACAAACAAAGCTAATCGTAAATTAAAGTCATTTGAAATACTTTTGCAGCTGTTAGAAACGGTAATTTATTTGCTTTTCAAAGGTAAATCGTAAAGACAGTACGGTATTTGATTAATCGCCGACTCCACTGCCCTTTGATTTATAACAGAAACACCACCGTGGAAGATCCCTTCCGTCAACGCACCATCCTCCTTCGGGGAATCCGCGTCTCTGACAACTTGCGGCGCACTCTCCGTTTTCACATGGAGGCTCTGAAGATAGGATAATAATAAGATGAGGAGAATTGTGGCATTAAAATGACGTATGGTGCAAATATAGCACAACATTTTCTACGCGCGCTTGGCAACTTGCTTGTCTTCAGCGGAACTTACGAAGAGCTAAGGATGACATTGTAATCAAGAGTAACAGGAATACAGATAACAGCTTCATGATCTTAAAAGAGATCTCTGTAATATTATTTCCGACCTTCTACGTTTATATAGGATAATTTTGTACAGTTTTTTCCAACAATCATGTAGTCATGTCTTAATCACCGCAGAATCAGCATAATGTGTCTATGAATAATATTTTTGATATTTTTGTCTATATGAACACGTCATTATACATGTATGTAAATAATTAAAAATATTCATGTCATTATGCTTCTTGGTCTGTAAATTTCTTAATGACACCGCGGCTGAACCCTTGGAAAAGTTGCATATGTTACCTTTGTTCATCAAACAGAGTTGAAGTAAGCTTATCCCAGCATACATAAAATTATTTGCAAGTTTTTCAATAATGCAAATATATAGTTTGTAAAAGCAGAAATACGTATATTTTATTTATCAAACTCAAAAATCAATGTATCTCATTATGTATCTTATATTGCTCTTCTTAGAGGCAAACACAACTAGTGCGAATGCAATGTCCTGTGCGGTAACCCTGGTTCTCACAAAGTCGAGCGCATTCACATTCATCACAGTTTTGTGCAACTAAGGTTTTGTTTAAAAAATTTTTATGACTTACTTGGTGGCTGAGTTTGCGATGCCACCACAGAAACGATAACAAAGAACAAGAAGGTCAGCAAAAAGAAACGCATTTTTTTCTTGTAAAGAATCGAATATGTCAGCTTTTATAGTAAGGTATTTGCTAATTATAAATTATAAATTAATTCTATTTTAATTAAAATCGCCGTATTCGATAAAAATAAGAGTATTTGCAATTTTAAAATTTAATATATATATGATAATGAAGGTATCTTTTGATTTTTGTGTTCAAAATTGAATTCAATTCCATCATCACGACTGGGAAGAGCTTTATCTTGTTATTCTATCGCATATGCATCTGTCTATATAACACCAGCCGCCGCCTTTAAACCCGCTTCTTCTGCAAAAGCGATTACAATCGCCGTCGTCGCACACAACCTCTGAAATTAAACTTAATTTATCGCATGTAACCACTGTTTTACTTACGTCTCACCGCTTCGGTCAAACTGACGATGATAAAGAAAAACATTATAAATACTGTTGGCCTCATCGCTTTGTCAAAGCTGGGATAATCGAAAAAGACTTGGCTTTATAAAGGTAGTTGTATATGAAATTTTGAATCTAATTGTTTTTGTAATTGATTTTCAATCAAAATTCTAATCTTACTATTGATTACGACAACTTCTCATACATTTCAATAGCTTTCTAAAACAAGATGTTGGATTCATTCAAACTTTTTTGGTCATCAAAAAGTTTTCCAATCAAACCACAAAAAACAAGTCGATTTTTTATTAAAATAAAACACATTAAATGAATTTTATTGAATATGACCATCAATCATACGATACGGAGACTTCCCAAAAGTCTTAAAGTTTCAAATCATTTCTGTGGTCATCCTTCTTTTTGCCATTGCAATAACAATTTTGCGCAATGCACCATCCTCCACCCTCATGACCACTATTAAAGCAGAATTGAAAACAACTTTTGTCGTCGCATCTCTGCTCTGAAAATACGAACATGTTTTTGACACTACAGCAGATTTATTATACCTTTTTGCGCCGAGATTGAAGCGATGATGGCCAAAAAAAGAGCAACAAACAGTGTGAACTTCATATCTTACGCTGATTTAAAAAATTGGCCGGAATGATTGTCCTTATATGTGGTTTAGTTGGCTCTGATTGAAATTTAAATTTGATTGTAAATTTGATTTTAATTTTTTAATTACTGATCTTTGCATTTTATAAATTTGTCACATAAAATGAATCAGAAGGCTTGAAGATGTACATAGTTTATTGATTAAACGGTCAGAACAGCCATTTTTGAATTGCGCTTTTTTTAATGAAACAAAATGTCAAAAAAGGTTTTTATGTCCTGCAGCGAAAACAATGGCGGCGGAGTTGCAAACAATAAAACAATGATTAGTAAGCATGTAGAACGTCACCATTACTTTTTTCCGTTATTGGTACAGCAGACAAAGAACCTTTTCAGACATTTTGTTTCTAAAGCGCGGTTCAAAGGTAGCTGGACTGTCGTTTTTAGACAGATGCATTTGCTGTTTTCGCAGTAGCCTCCACGATACTCCTTCTGTCGCTGGAAATCGTTGTAGCTAAAGGGAGTCTGAATAGGAACTGACTGGATATGAAGGACCAAATATGAAAACCTTTTCCATTTCCCATGATGACTAATGACAAGGAGTCTAATTATTCAGGATTTTCAATAATCATTTCAATTATGTTTGATTGCGTTTCTTAATGAGATGGATTCTTCTAACAGTATTGTGGAACAACGTGAAATATTCCTTTACATGCGCGTATCCAATATGTAATTCAGATTTTTGTAATCATGAACAAGAAGAGGAGACTCTCTTCATATTTTTAAAACGCCATCTATAGTATATATACATTTTATTGTGTAAAAATGCTACAGTTTTTAGGTTTAAAAGGAACGTTTTATTCGTGTAAAGTTGTAATATTTGGAAGAGCAAAGCATTGAAAACAAGAGCTGCCTCAATGTTCGACACAGTTGCATTTCCCGCTATAATTTTAAAACTGCCGAGGATGCATTTTACAATCTACTTGATTACTTTTAACTATTGCCAATTTCGTTTACGACAAGGGACAGCAAAAATTCTGAGACATTTCGTCTTCCAAGCCGTAAAAGCAAGATTCAAATGTAGTTGTGTGGTCCTTTAGATTAATTTTGCAAAGAAACTGTTTGAAGTGCAACGTTCAGATTTTCTTCAAACTTTGCACTTACGTCGTAATGAAAATAATATTGCGGCCGAGAGAGTACGCAAAAGGCGGAGTGCGGTCAGAGTGAAACCTACTTCTTGGCTATAGTTTGGTGCGGGGAAAATTGCTTTTCGTGGAAACATTACTCTCTACAGTAGAAATTGGTACGGTACCTTTCATGCTAAAATTATCTAAAAAGTGTCACATTTTTGATAATTTTTGACCAAAAAATCTCGGTCGTTTCAGTACAGCGCAAGCTAGAAAAATGCAAATCCAAATTTGTGTCAAATCTCATCAAGCTCGCAGCGTCGTAATTGAAATACTTTCAATATAAGTTAAAAAAATATCAATCGATATGCAAAGTTTATTAGTCCCGAAAAAATGCGGCAATTCCTTGCCTCAACCCATATGACTCAAACAAATCCACTCAGAAGCAGATACATTTCCCCATGGAGCACTTGCCGCCTCGATGACTATGGCCTTGGCAGGAGCGGTTGCAACGCAGAGGGTCGCAATTGTCACCTGAAGGGAGTTCGACACCTGCGAAACAAATGATTACTTTCAAGTTAAAGGCGATTACCGACATTAAACTCGAGCACAGGTGACGGACGACGGATGGACATGGACAACACTGATTTGGAATGCTAAAACTTACCGCCTCGCTTCTCTCGTTGAAACATTGGGTTGGCCGAGACACTGAGGATTAGGACGAGGAAAATGGAGAAGATTATCGTGGCGCGCATGATGGAAGTAACTGCAAAAAACAAATGTAGAAAGAGGATTTGGAGAATCTGAGAAGCGGAATCAGAAACGCAAGCAAAAAACTTTTAAAAAATTGGTAAACATCCAAAGAGGCCTTACAGGTGCTTACAAGAGAACTTAAAATGTTTTGTGGCCCTTTTTATTTGTAAATACGTAAACTGAAAGAAAATCCAATCGGTCTATGCACTACAGAAAGGCACGTCGGAAAGGCGATTTTGATGTATATAGTTGAAAACCTCCGCTGCAAGTGTAAGCAGCGAGTTAAAATTTTCAGAAATCGATAATTGGAACAGATGGCATTTGCCACCACAATTTATAATAAAAGGTATCTATGAACTGCGTCCTGAGCATTCACCCACGTTTTTGTGTCTACCTCACCAACTACTCCGTCAAGGATGGTCCAAAAAATTCTGACTTCATTTGAGATCATTTACTCTGAACTTCACAACCCCGATTTACAATTAATCAAAACCTCTAAACAGGTAATTAATAGAAGCGATGATGGCCAAAAAAAGAGCAACAAGCAGTGTGAACTTCATATCTTACGTTGATTTAAAAAATTGGCCGGAATGATTGTCCTTATATGTGGTTTAGTTGGCTCTGATTGAAATTTAAATTTGATTGTAAATTTGATTTTAATTTTTTAATTACTGATCTTTGCATTTTATAAATTTGTCACATAAAATGAATCAGAAGGCTTGAAGATGTACATAGTTTATTGATTAAACGGTCAGAACAGCCATTTTTGAATTGCGCTTTTTTTAATGAAACAAAATGTCAAAAAAGGTTTTTATGTCCTGCAGCGAAAACAATGGCGGCGGAGTTGCAAACAATAAAACAATGATTAGTAAGCATGTAGAATGTCACCATTACTTTTTTCCGTTATTGGTACAGCAGACAAAGAACCTTTTCAGACATTTTGTTTCTAAAGCGCGGTTCAAAGGTAGCTGGACTGTCGTTTTTAGACAGATGCATTTGCTGTTTTCGCAGTAGCCTCCACGATACTCCTTCTGTCGCTGGAAATCGTTGTAGCTAAAGGGAGTCTGAATAAGAACTGACTGGATATGAATGACCAAATATGAAAACCTTTTCCATTTCCCATGATGACTAATGACAAGGAGTCTAATTATTCAGGATTTTCAATAATCATTTCAATTATGTTTGATTGCGCTTCTTAATGAGATGGATTCCTCTAACAGTATTGTGGAACAACGTGAAATATTCCTTTAAATGCGCGTATCCAATAATTCAGATTTTTGTAATCATGAACAAGAAGAGGAGACTCTCTTCATATTTTTAAAACGCCATCTATAGTATATATACATTTTATTGTGTAAAAATGCTACAGTTTTTAGGTTTAAAAGGAACGTTTTATTCGTGTAAAGTTGTAATATTTGGAAGAGCAAAGCATTGAAAACAAGAGCTGCCTCAATGTTCGACACAGTTGCATTTCCCGCTATAATTTTAAAACTGCCGAGGATGCATTTTACAATCTACTTGATTACTTTTAACTATTGCCAATTTCGTTTACGACAAGGGACAGCAAAAATTCTGAGACATTTCGTCTTCCAAGCCGTAAAAGCAAGATTCAAATGTAGTTGTGTGGTCCTTTAGATTAATTTTGCAAAGAAACTGTTTGAAGTGCAACGTTCAGATTTTCTTCAAACTTTGCACTTACGTCGTAATGAAAATAATATTGCGGCCGAGAGAGTACGCAAAAGGCGGAGTGCGGTCAGAGTGAAACCTACTTCTTGGCTACATAGTTTGGTGCGGGGAAAACTTGCTTTTCGTGGAAACATTACTCTCTACAGTAGAAATTAGTACAAAACCTTTCATGTTAAAATTATCTAAAAAGTGTCACATTTTTGATAATTTTTGACCAAAAAATCTCGGTCGTTTCAGTACAGCGCAAGCTAGAAAAATGCAAATCCAAATTTGTGTCAAATCTCATCAAGCTCGCAGCGTCGTAATTGAAATACTTTCAATATAAGTTAAAAAAATATCAATCGATATGCAAAGTTTATTAGTCCCAAAAACATGCGGCAATTCCTTGCCTCAACCCATATGACTCAAACAAATCCACTCAGAAGCAGATACATTTCCCCATGGAGCACTTGCCGCCTCGATGACTATGGCCTTGGCAGGAGCGGTTGCAACGCAGAGGGTCGCAATTGTCACCTGAAGGGAGTTCGACACCTGCGAAACAAATGATTACTTTCAAGTTAAAGGCGATTACCGACATTAAACTCGAGCACAGGTGACGGACGACGGATGGACATGGACAACACTGATTTGGAATGCTAAAACTTACCGCCTCGCTTCACTCGTTGAAACATTGGGTTGGCCGAGACACTGAGGATTAGGACGAGGAAAATGGAGAAGATTATCGTGGCGCGCATGATGGAAGTAACTGCAAAAAACAAATGTAGAAAGAGGATTTGGAGAATCTGAGATGCGGAATCAGAAATGCAAGCAGAAAACTTTTAAAAAATTGGTAAACATCCAAAGAGGCCTTACAAGTGCTTACAAGAGAACTTAAAAAGTTTTGTGGCCCTTTTTATTTGTAAATACCTAAATTGCAAGAAAATCCAATTGGTCAATGCACTACAAAAAGGCTCGTCGGAAAGGCGATTTTGATGTATATAGTTGAAAACCTCCGCTGCAAGTGTAAGCAGCGAGTTAAAATTTTCAGAAATCGATAATTGGAACAGATGGCATTTGCCACCACAATTTATAATAAAAGGTATCTATGAACTGCGTCCTGAGCATTCACCCACGTTTTTGTGTCTACCTCACCAACTACCCCGTCAAGGATGGTCCAAAAAATTCTAATTTCGTTT
This sequence comes from Bursaphelenchus mucronatus, assembly GCA_025436335.1. Classification (NCBI taxonomy): domain Eukaryota; kingdom Metazoa; phylum Nematoda; class Chromadorea; order Rhabditida; family Aphelenchoididae; genus Bursaphelenchus; species Bursaphelenchus mucronatus. The sequence continues at coordinate 8,400,584 of CM046356.1, forward strand.
GAGATCATTTACTCTGAACTTCACAACCCCGATTTACAATTAATCAAAACCTCTAAACAGGCAATTAATAGAAGCGATGATGGCCAAAAAAAGAGCAACAAGCAGTGTGAACTTCATATCTTACGCTGGTTTAAAAAATTGGCCGGAATGATTGTCTTTATATGTGGTTTAGTTGGCTCTGATTGAAATTTAAATTTGATTGTAAATTTGATTTTAATTTTTTAATTACTGATCTTTGCATTTTATAAATTTGTCACATAAAATGAATCAGAAGGCTTGAAGATGTACATAGTTTATTGATTAAACGGTCAGAACAGCCATTTTTGAATTGCGCTTTTTTTAATGAAACAAAATGTCAAAAAAGGTTTTTATGTCCTGCAGCGAAAACAATGGCGGCGGAGTTGCAAACAACAAAACAATGATTAGTAAGCATGTAGAATGTCACCATTACTTTTTTCCGTTATTGGTACAGCAGACAAAGAAACTTTTCAGACATTTTGTTTCTAAAGAGCGGTTCAAAGGTAGCTGGACTGTCGCTTTCAGACAGATGCATTTGCTGTTTTCGCAGTAGCCTCCACGATACTCCTTCTGTCGCTGGAAATCGTTGTAGCTAAAGGGAGTCTGAATAAGAACTGACTGGATATGAATGACCAAATATGAAAACCTTTTCCATTTCCCATGATGACTAATGACAAGGAGTCTAATTATTCAGGATTTTCAATAATCATTTCAATTATGTTTGATTGCGTTTCTTAATGAGATGGATTCTTCTAACAGTATTGTGGAACAACGTGAAATATTCCTTTACATGCGCGTATCCAATATGTAATTCAGATTTTTGTAATCATGAACAAGAAGAGGAGACTCTCTTCATATTCTTAAAACGCCATCTATAGTATATATATAATACATTTTATTGTGTAAAAATGCAACAGTTTTTAGGTTAAAAAAGAACGTTTTATTTGTGTAAAGTTGTAATATTTGGAAGAGCAAAGCATTGAGAACAAGAGCTGCCTCAATGTTCGACACAGTTGCATTTCCCGCTTTGATAGCTTCCCCCACGATGTTTGAGACGGCGGCAGTTGTTGTTGCACATGATAGGACTACATGCATCTGCGGACTGTATCACTGAAATCTTTTGTGTAACACAACTCTTCAGAGATATCTTTAAAAAGATTTCTTGCCAAATCTCTTTGCCCGGCTGTGTGCTAAGGCGGATACCAAAATTATGGCAAAGAAAAAGCAAAGCTGAAACAGACGTATGATGCTACTGATTTCACTTTTTCCGATCGAGTTTTTATACGCATTTTTTCAATATGTTTGTTATTAAAAGACAAATTTTACAGAGAAATGCCTTTACTATGATTTTTTTAAAACTATTTTTCTTATTACAGTCTGTGTCCAATTTAATATTTTTGAAATTAATTTTGAAAAGTATCAATAAAAAATGTGAAGTTGACACAAAACTCAAAGCCTTAAAAGTCCTTTTTTAAAGATTTTAAAGATCAAGACAACTACATTTGAATTTTGCTTTTACGGCTTGGAAGAGGAAATGTTACAAATTGTTTTGTCTTCCCACGCCTTTAAAAGGAAAGAACAGCTACTTTTGAATTGCGCTTTCTACGGCGTGTGAAACAAAATGTCAAAAAAATTTTTTTATGTTCTGCAGCAAAAAACAAAGGCAACAGAGTTGCAAACAGTAAAATAATTATTAGTAGACATGCATAATGTCACCATTACGTTTTTCCCGTTGTAATTGTTACAGTAGACGAAGAAACTTCCATTTTGTTTCCACGCTGTAAAAACTAAAGTAGTTGTAGTTGTACTGCCTCTTTAGAACAAAGTAGAGATAATTTTAAAGCTGCCGAGGATGCATTTTACAATCTACTTGATTACTTTTGACTATTGCCAATTTCGTTTACGACAAGGGACAGCAAAAATTCTGAGACATTTCGTCCTCCAAGCCGTAAAAGCAAGATTCAAATGTAGTTGTTTTGGTCCTTTAGATCGATTTTGCAAAGGAACTGTTTGAAGTGCAACGTTCAGATTTTCTTTAAACTTCGCACTCACGGCGTAATAAAAATAATATTGCGACCGAGAGAGTACGCAAAAGGCGGAGTGCAGTCAGAGTGAAACCTACTTCTTGGCTATATAGTTTGGTGCGGGGAAAATTGCTTTTCGTGGAAACATTACTCTCTACAGTAGAAATTGGTACGGAACCTTTCATGCTAAAATTATCTAAAAAGTGTCACATTTTTGATAATTTTTGACCAAAAAATCTCGGTCGTTTCAGTAAAGCGCGAGCTAGAAAATGCAAATCCAAATTTGTGCCAAATCTCATCAAGCTCGCAGCGTCGTAATTGAAATACTTCCAATATAAGTTAAAAAATATCAATCGATATGCAAAGTTTATTAGTCCCGAAAACATGCGGCAATTCCTTGCCTCAACCCATATGACTCAAACAAATCCACTCAGAAGCAGATACATTTCCCCATGGAGCACTTGCCGCCTCGATGACTATGGCCTTGGCAGGAGCGGTTGCAACGCAGAGAGTCGCAATTGTCACCTGAAGGGAGTTCGACACCTGCGAAACAAATGATTACTTTCAAGTTAAAGGCGATTACCGACATTAAACTCGAGCACAGGGGACGGACGACGGATGGACATGGACAACACTGATTTGGAATGCTAAAACTTACCTCCTCGCTTCACTCGTTGAAACATTGGGTTGGCCGAGACACTGAGGATTAGGACGAGGAAAATGGAGAAGATTATCGTGGCGCGCATGATGGAAGTAACTGCAAAAAACAAATGTAGAAAGCGGATTTGGAGAATCTGAGAAGCGGAATCAGAAACGCAAGCAAAAAACTTTTAAAAAATTGGTAAACATCCAAAGAGGCCTTACAGGTGCTTACAAGAGAACTTAAAAAGTTTTGTGGCCCTTTTTATTTGTAAATACCTAAATTGCAAGAAAATCCAATCGGTCTATGCACTACAAAACGGAACGTCGGAAAGGCGATTTTGATGTATATAGTTGAAAACCTCCGCTGCAAGTGTAAGCAGCGAGTTAAAATTTTCAGAAATCGATAATTGGAACATATGGCATTTGTCACTACAATTTATAATAAAAGGTATCTATGAACTGCGTCCTGAGCATTCACCCACGTTTTTGTTTCTACCTCACCAACTACTCCGTCAAGGATGGTCCAAAAAATTTTGACTTCATTCGAGATTATTTACTCTGAACTTCACAACCCCGATTTACAATTAATCAAAACCTCTAAACAGTCAATTAATAGTGGGCCCTTAAAACAGCAAGTTCTCAACTGATAACGTGTTTAATGTTCCTTACAAGACGAGCCAATCCCAAAATTCAGCATCAATTGCTCTTCATTGAAATGCGTCGAGAACGGAAATGGCGTAATTTTTAAGAGTGTAACTGATCATAAATCTAAGGTGTAGCAAAAGCCTTTTAAGGTGTAGTCAAAGGCTGATAAGCAAAAAATTACCGTTGAGAATGGGGCCAGAGGTTTCTGTGAACCAAAAATGAATACCACAAAGCGAATATTAACGGAAAATTAAATGGTTTTGGTTTTTGTGTTATTCATGAAGTTCATTCATGAATGTGAAATACGATGACTAATGGTACAGAAGACAATTTTGTTTCAGGATTACGAACAGTGCGAAAGGGTAATATTTGCTGTTTGAAACCTTCGTAATGCCACTCAAATCCAAGTTTTTAATTCCTTTCGAATTTTGCGTACGTAGGCCACATACCACTACATATATATATTACCTCGTCTTTAGAAATCGCTGAGAGCAGGCCCTCAAAGTTTCAAGATCCCCTTTATATGTATCCATTTAAATGTATTTCTCGCTACAGTATCTCCCAATTAATCATCAAAGTTCCATTTCTTAAAAGCCAAATAAGTCCCTTTGAGTAAAGTTCAAACTCCCTTGAAACTCTCAAAAAACCTCTGTTCCCCATCTATCAGAGAGTTTATAAATATTTCCGGAAAGCGCTCTCTCTACAAAACTTACAAACATATTGTTTTTGGTCTCTTTTTTTTTGCTCCTCTCTTTTTCGCGACCTTTTCCACCCGCCTGGTTACACATGGAGAGGTAAATTGCTTCGCTGTTTGAACATCCGTCCATGAATCATTTCAATTTGAAGAATCGTCCATGACTCATGGGGATCTATACACTTACTCATGGCTACAGTACTCTCTGATGATTCCGGATTTTATAAAATCCGATTTTAGAAGAAATATGAAGGTTTATTACAACAAAAAAAGTATATATAGTTATTGGATAAGTTAAAATATACCTTTCCTCTGAATACTAGTAGAGAGTACAGTAATAATAGTGAGAGACCCGTGCGATGACAGTTTGTGTTACATAATTACACATGGCGAAAACAGAAAAGATCTGGATAAAATTATGTGAAAAGTGATGGATCTGCGATAAGACCGGTTTGATGATTATATACAAGGTAAAACACGCCATGAAAATGGCTAACAAACAACGCAAAATTAAAACTACGGTTGCAAAACTATGACATATCACAATTTCCTAAAGCTAGGACCTTTGAAACCAATAAAACATCTTCGTTTTTATACAAATATCAGCGATTGTTGCCGTTCTAAACTTTCTATTCGTCTATTCCTTTCTAAAAGCAATAAAAGATGTCTACAACAATTCTATTCTCCCTCCTCAAGAGGCCTCATATTTACACATCCGACAGATCTACAATAAAATGCTGGCCATTTCGATTATTCTCATCAGAGCTGTTCGTATCCGTAGAGCTTGTCAACGGGCTTCTCTCCAAGTCTTGGTTGTTATTCATCGCATTCAATTCCGAGGTATAACTCTTGCTGATATTAACCTTCTTCTCGGGTCTTGGAGGAGCGGGGAAATTTGAATTTCGTTGAGTTTTCGGCCGCGGCGGCCGTTTTGGAAGTATTTTCTCCTTGGTCTTCTCTTCACTGGTCTCTTCATCCAGCTTTTTCAATAATCTTGTTAGCTTCTCCATTGATTTATCCTTTGGAATATGATTATTCCTCCGTCTTTCGTTGGCGCGTTGAATTCTCGCTTCAATTTCATCCATCTCATCAATCGCCACGTTAACCTTACTATCATTGAGTAGTGGATGTACAGTCCCACTGTCATGCATATTGTCGATATCCGTGTTGTAATACCCGTTGTAGTAATCGTAATTCGGCTGATCGGGATACGAATACTTTGGATGACGAGCATCACTTATTTTCTTAGTTGGAATCAGATCGTCTTCATCGTCAAAGTCCAGAATCATTGGAGGTTCCGGACTTGGCTCACCGAAGATCCCGCCGTTAAATGAGTGCTTATTTGGGATGTTTCGCGGCATTACCGAGTCAACGATCGATAATTTCTTGACGACCTCCGGCTTTTTGCAGACTTCTCGCATTTCCATGTCATTTGTGCTGACCTTTTTGGGCAGTAGTCGACCTTTTGACACTGTAGAGCCTCCTCGGGATCTCATTGGCAAGCCGACTTCTTTCTCGTCGTCGGAAACATCTTTTGGATACTCAAAGGTGGTTTGGTGGATCTGCTCTAACGCCTTGATATCTCCAGAAATTCCTGGAAATTGTCCTAAGGCGTTTTTCCGTGTTGCGACCTCATAAAGGCTTGAGGAACTGGTAGACACCGGAGATTTCCGTTTTGGCCATTCGTTTGACCAATGAGAAGAAGCGTCGGTGAGATTTTCGTTGATGGGTGTAAGTTCATCTGATCGATACATTTGAGTGGTCGATGGGTTGTTAAAGTCCCGAGGCGTGTGTGCCAGATCAAAGAAGCTTTGATCGCAGGAGCCAGTGGGAACGTTGGGGTTCGGTTTCTATAAGAAAAATGTTAGAGGCCGCTAAATAAGATGCTAATATGTTTTTGACCGGTTGAAGACAACTAGAGCCCAATGGATGATGGTGTAAACCTACATTCTGCTGTTGCGAAAGCTGACGGCTCTCATATTGCCTCCACAAAGGCTCCATCTTATCCATTTCCGGAGCTGATGACGATCTTTTTCTTTGTGGCTTCTCTTTGCTCTCTCTAATCTCTCCAGATCCACTTTTTGAACCGGTCGTTGCCAGGCTGCCATTTGTACTTTGGCTGGTCTTTTTCCTCTGTTCCATCATATCCTCATCGATCGTATCTGGCCGCCGTTTGGCCACTTTCCTCCTTGAACTTGAAGTCTTTAGCTGATCAAGTTCAAAGCTTCCATTTAGCAACCCAAGGTTCTCTTCGTTTGACTCAAAGACTTTGTAAAGTCTACTGCGGTTCGGTGAGATTGGTCGGTTTGTTCGGAGAGCTCGTTTAACTTCAGCCGCCATTGAAGTTGTTGGTGGAATAAACGATTGCGACTGGGCCTGTAGTGGGCCATATTTGTCGGGCTGTTGAGTGACTTTGGCAAACATTCGCTTCAGAATTCCACCGCCATCAGCATTCAGAATTTGCTGACTTTCATTGAGAAGAGAGAGACGAGAGATGTCCTCGGCGTCCATAGCTGCAAATTAACGGGTTGAATACGTGCCAACCAGTTGTGTTTTCAATAACAGAAAGTACTTACTGAATCCTCTTGTCATTGGCTTAGCAGGCGCCTTTCGAATCTTCAGGTCATGAGCACGATCAGCAAAGATGCTGGATGGGAAATACTCCAACTTGTCTTGCTCCATTTGCAGTTTGTCAATGTCGGTTTGTGGGAAGACTCGGTCAGAGGCGATACTCAACCAATACGTTCTCATTTGACCTTTTCCCTTGACCTCAACCAGACCTCGTTCCTCCAGATGGAACTCGGAAAGGCCGCTGATGATGTTCGCAGTGTTCTGACTGACGTGGATGCGATGGGCTGAAATTACAGAATAGTAAATTTTGATATAACAGAACTGCAAAAAAGCTGATATAACAGAAGTTGTTGTATTCGTGCTGCAAGAAGCCTTGTTGGCAACAACTTACGAAGTCCATTGCTCTCCATCCGACTAGCCACATTGACCGCATCTCCAAACAAGCAATACCTCGGCATGGTCTTCCCGACAACTCCAGCAACGCAAGGGCCAGAGTGAATTCCGATCCTCACTCTCAGCTTCTCTTCAGGCATATGAGGAATCTTAAAGGCTTGAGAAGCATCCAACAGATGTAATGACATCATACAAACTTCGTATCCATGAGTCATCGCGTCTTTGAAATTGGGGACCCCAGACACGACCATATAGGCATCTCCAATTGTCTCTACTTTATACACATCGTACTGTTTGATGACCGAATCAAAAAGTGTATACAAATTGTTGAGCAGACTGACGACCTGCATCGGTGTTGAAGATCCACTGATATTTGTGAACCCAACGATGTCAGAGAAGTAAATGGTCACCATTTCGAATGATTGAGGCTTCACTTCTCCTCCATACATCAATTGAGCAGCTACAGATGGCGGTAACATACGTTGTAGCAGGTTTTCTGTCCGGCACTTCTCTCTATTCAATTGGGCCGTCCGTTCTTCCACGAGATTCTCGAGATCTGTTTGGTATTTCTCCATCATAAGCATCATATGATCCACAATGTTTCTCTTATGAATCCCAGCTGACATTGGCTTCAACTTCTGTCGAATGGCATGTCTGAAGTCCGGTCTGATCATAGGAATCTCTTCCCAGCACATGGATATGGTCGATTTGATGTAATCTTGGCATTCAGTATTTTTTAAGTCCGGGCGATGAACAATTAGTCCGTCTTGTGTCTCTTTAGGATTCATGATTCTCTCGACGATCGCTTTGATCTCGTCAGCACCACCATTGGTTGCTGTATACACTTCATAAGGACCCCGGCGAGTTATGATCTCATGTAGAATGACACCGAAAGAGTAGACATCAGATTTTTGGGTCGGCTTCATTCCTTGGTTGGAGTCGATTGTCTTTAGAAGCTCAGGAGCTACCCAAAGACGCCCTTCCCATTTGGCTTCTTCGCTGACTGGAGAAACCCCTTGACGTAGTTCGTTGAGGCCAAAGTCAGCGACCTGAAAATGGAAAATAGAATTTTTAGCTAAAATACGAGGTTTCGAATCTCTACTATTGCTAAAATACGTCCTCCCGAAAATATCAAAAATCCTTACTTGTAACGCCCATCGATTTGTAATTAAACAATTACTGGACTTGAGATTCCCATGAACTCGTACTTCACTCTCATGGATATAAATCATCCCTTTGATAAGATCCTCAACAAACGAAGTCACAAAGATATGATCCAACTTGATGTCCTTGTTTTTCAGCATATCCAACAAAGAATTCTTTTGACAGAACTCCCTCACGACGAGGATCTTGTTCTGAGAAGGCTGAAGAATAATTCCTTTAAAGGAGTTGACATTATCATGTCGAAGCTGGACCATGGCTTTCATTTCGATGCGGGTTTCTCGCGATGGCTCTTTCATTTTGCGAGTGTAATTTAACTCTTTTACAGCGACGGCGACGTTCTTGTAGAGGGCGACAAAGCGAAGGGAATTGAAACGTTTGTCCGTGACATTGTTATCTTTAAGAGGACTGAAATACGTAAAATTACAGTAAAAAAACTAAATTATTTTTTTAAACACTCAAAGAGCTGTAAACAAACGTTCGTTTCGAAATTCGAAGTCCTAAATTTGAAAATAATTTTTCCCGCCAGTTTTGGCATTGTGTTCTAAGTGAGCCCAGAGCAATGATGCATGACCAACTGGTAAAATAAGCTTTATCACTTTTATACACATACCAACTTTGACTGAAAAAAGCATAGTTCATTGCACTTCATAGAAAGAAAAGATATTATCCATGATGACGTTGATATATAATGTATACTTTATTTTTATAGCTCATAATAAAAGATAAAAATTTTTCAAATTATTATAATAAATCATATCTCTGAGGCTGCAACGTTAGTTTTACTCACCTTAACAAGCTCTGTCTGCTGCCAGCGTCGTATAAGTACAATGAATTTGCTGAGGTGTTGGTATGAACAATCTTGTGGATTTCCCTTTCCTCAATCCTCCAGATATTTGAAATCTTATCTTCAAATGTTTTTCGATGATATGCCCAAGCCGCCGACATCAAAAGAATGAAGAATAAGACCGCCGAGGTAATGTAAATCGCCAATCTTATTCGGTATTCACGTTCATTCCGGCATTTGGCACCATCAAACCCGCATTCCGGCTCGTCTTTTGGCGGAGTGCCAGAGGGCCATGGGACATTTCGATGGAATCGGAGTTTGGGCAAGTCGTTGGCTTTGCCGTCAGCCATAAAGTCGGCGGTGACGTCAAGACCAGCACTTATTGGATAGTAGTCCAAACTCGACCGATCATTGTTTGGTTCAAGGGGTTGAAGGGAAAGTAAGGTGAAATTTCCTTCCGCATCTCCATTCATGTTGATTCTCATGTCGAAACCTTGCATACCTGAAAAATGTAGAGCATAGGCAAACAACTGATACACATGTTTTTTGCAGTTTCTGTCTATAGAAAAATAACAAGAAAACACGATAGCTTTTGCACAGTTGGATAATAAAGTCTTATACGTTATGGGAAATTTTCCTACAGGCTAAACCTCAACATACTCCGATACGTTCGTCCAAGAATACGACTGGTAATTCCCTCTCCATCTTGAATCGACTCCTCCGCCGTCTTATTGCTCTCCTTCAAATATTCTGTGGCTGCAGTTGCATACAACATAACCGCATCGTACAAATAACACGCCACTCGGTTTGGCATGATGGTCTGGTTCACATTCGTCGTATGGGTTCCGTATTGTTTCAAATAAAAGTTGTTTTGATTCCAAAATCTTTTATATTCATCGGTCTTTAGTTTGACTGGAGTTGGGATGATGGCTAGCACTGTGTTTGAGTAGTTGGCAACTTTGCGGGCCATTGAATCTTCGGTAAATCCTTCGAGAAGGTTTTGACGGGTGTCTGAAATGATTTAAAAAATTAAATTCCTACAAACCATACACCAAAACTTTGTGGCCCACAGAAGAGTCTTTCATATAGATGTCAATGTTAAACAAAAGCATCGCCCTTCAAGTTCAACCAACTTTTTGTCGGCTTACCTCTAAAGAAATGATTCGAATTTGCATGATAAGCATTCAGCCAATTGTAGTCCGGATCCAAGTAAACCGCAACGTATTTCCCATCAGTCATCAGACCAGTATCTCCCATTTCCGTAACGAATGCTCGGAACATCATAGGGTCTCCGAATACGACGTATACTAAAAAATTAAAGTTAAAAAACACATGGAAAATGCATCATTATCATCGACTTCAGTCTTTCGTACTTACTTCTCGTCTCATCCTTCGTGTGTTTGACGATATCTTTGATGATGTTCTTGGTCTCAACTTGAATGTCATCAAATGGATAAGGCACAACGCTGACATTCGCGATGTGATATCGATTTTCCGAGGAACCGGCCAAATCCATCCGCTCGTTTTCCCCTTCAATCGCTGTTTTTATCGATTGAAAGAGTTCGGCATTGTTTCCGCGACTGTCATGAACGACGGCAAAGCGATGCCATCGGTAGAATTTCATGAGCGACATAAAGGATTTTGTGATCTCCGTCTCAGCAGGGACAGTTCTGGCAAATGTGGGATATCTGAAAGGAATTGGTTATCCGGTTCGTATTTTACAATAAAAACAAAAGTTTTTACATTAAGACATTAGGTTTACCCTATCTAAGCTTATCTGTGAATTTTCTGGACCAATTTTCAATTTTTAATTCAAAAATTTTATTTTCCGCGATTCTTGGCATTATGTTTTGGAAGTTTTGTGCCGAAATTTATGATTTTGTGTCTTCATTAATTGAGAAATAAGTGACAAAATCGTTTTTATTTCCTTTCAATTATAGTTTTACTAATTTTTGACATCAACTTATGTTATTCATGACGTTTTTGATAAAAACGCTCTTACCTTTGCCATTTTCAGCTCTCTCTAATCATTTTCAGTGTATAAAGCACGTCTATCGTACATATTTTGCCAACGTTCTTTCAACTCTTTTGAACTTCCCCTTCAACGCTAATCTTTTATATCCCCAAACTGTAATCGCAAAGAAATACGCAAAGTCGGAGAAATTTTGGTCCCTCTTTTATGAGATTAGCAGCTATGGATTACGGTATCACGTTAATTACATTTTGTTTATAATTTCTGCAGGATCGTCTGTTTTCCTTCCGTGGAAAAACATTTTTAGAAACTTCGGATTTTTGTGCAAAAAGAAAAAAAATTGTTACAAATACGAGCTCAAGTGGCATTTGTTTTTTGGATGACGCTGCAAAATTTGTGTTGAAAGGGGTTTCAGAAGGTTTACTATGCATTTTACGGATTTATGTAATTTTGAAAACCAGAGGAACCACATGACCCATTGTGGAAAATTTTGAGTCATGTCTTTCTTTCAGACAAACGAAATTTTTTCTAAGGACAACTCGAGTTATTCCGCCTATACTAATGTCACAGCAATTGTATGTGGCTGACAAATATTGACCCATTATTAAAAATTAAGAGTCAAGTCTCTCCCTCGCAAAAATATTTCTTAGCATTAACTCTCATTTTTATTTTCTTATGATCCTTTTACTTACTTCTTCTTATCCGACAAATTCTGATCTCTGCACTTGTAACTCAAAATCGGTAGATTCTGAGCGGCGGCCATGGCCGCTTCAACGCGACAATTCATTTCCGGCCCAATGAAAACTTTAGCGCCCAGTCGCCAATGCTCCATGAAATGACGTGTACCTGAATGCGGGAAGAAGGTCAAACAAAGGAACAGAATTGTTGTTTTTGTAAATGAATATTAATATTTCATGGAGTTACTGAGATTGCAAAAAAATTTGTTGGGACCAAATGTATGACGTGATTGCATAGAAATTAAAAAAAATCACTGTAAAGTATTTCACTTTCAAACTTACTCTTCTCTTCCCTGCCACATGTATTCTCAAAGATAAGCGTCATGAACCATCCTGGAAGTAGATCCGGATTCGCATTGATCTCGTTGATAGCCACGTTCACAGCGCCAGATATCATTCCACCTAAAAATAATTAACATATAGTCCGATGTCCAAAAACGATGCCTAACAGCATGTCATGTCAGTAGTCACCTTGAAAGTCTTTTTGAAAGCAATCCGCCGCACTCAACACATTTACATCATTCCCAATTTCGTTCGAATTCACCGCCGAAACCAGCGCCAGTCGATCGAAGAAATTCTTTTCCATCCGCGGAATGGCGGCCATATAACTCATCCGCAGCTCCTTCATGTTCCGTGGTATCTCCACGGACAGAGGCGTTGAGCCCAGCATTTCATCGTCCATCGCTTCACGGCTGGCATTAAGATAGTTGCTGATAAAGTCTTCGATGGACATATCGTTGAAGGCATCTGGAATAAGTCGCTGCTCGGAGGCTGAAACAAATACGTTAGTGAGGAAGAGGCCAGCTTTTCGGATAGAGAGATTTTCTTGATCCAATTTGAAAGAACTCACACTTTAAAATGTCATCTCCTGCGACTGATATGATAAAGAGAGCGTAAAAAGTGATTGTATAATGAAGCATGTGAGTTAAAGCGGATGTACTCGTGTGTGTGACCTGTATTTTGTTTGTACCCGATTGGAAAAGAGATGTGGAAATTGAAGGGGAATTGGGGCGATCTGAAAATTCAAAAATTAAAAAATTGAATCGATTGTTTCAACTTTTTGTAACATACGAAAGGTCCAAAAATGTAGTCAAAAGAATGTCGAAAGTATTTATAAGCGACTCACCCGGCCTACGCCGCCGTCGCCAGCTCAGCGCCATGTCATCCAACCCGCGCTGTCTGTCCATTCCAAAAGAGGCAATAAGTATTGTTACATAAGGCTCATGTGCACGTTTATCTGCAAAGAAATTCAGAGTATTCTATTGTGTCGACTGCAAAACTACAAACAAAGCGCGCCCCAAATTGTAGATAACACGGGAAATTCGATGATGAAAAACCGAGCTACAAATGTGGAGGAAGGGATCCAGAGAGAAAAGACAAATTTAGCAACAAATTTGGAGAATGGTGTCACCTGAATTGTCATGAATAGGTAAACATGATACGGTAAAAAGAACAGAGATTATTTCGCACGTAATGGACAAAGATTACTTTCAGAGAAAGGAAAGATATCCAAAACGAGTAAGAATTAATTTCTAAACTGCAAAATTCCATGAGATGTTGTTGCCGAATTCTTCCTATAGAGTCTGACTGGCTAGTCTCTACTTCAATGTCTGAAAAATCTAGCTAGCGCTCTGCAAGGGCAGCCAAGGTCTTTCACTATCTTTGCAGTCGAGAGAGTATGGAAAATGAGGAGGTCGTTTAGAGAGAAAAGCGCTTTTCGGCAACTTCCCAAATCTTGTGAGGTAAAACTTGGCTTCTGGCAGATACGCTGCAAGCACTGTTTAAAAGAAAATCCGGCCTCCTCCAGCTTCAACGATCAAAATTTGCTGCGTAGTTTCCTAAAAACGAGCTGAATGACCGTGTTACGCGCCAAGCTTTGTACGAACCCCGGAGAAGCGTAAAATACGCATTTTTTGTATATGAAACAAATTATCTCCCAAACATTTAGTCAAGTCTCAGAGAACTACCGCTGTTACTCTCGCTTTATGCGTTGACCTCATTGGACTCCAAAGGCAAATATCGTTTTATTATAATGTCAACCTTCTCGGTATTTCGCGGCTTTGACAACCATAAAGTTTGCACCAATTGCTACACAAAACCTTCCAAATCATGTGAATGATCAATGAAGAATCGACCACGGTGACACTAACGCACCATAGATCTGTTCTGACCACCTTGCCCAACTCATGATTTATGGAGTTTTGGAAAGCGGCGAAATCAAAGTCCTTTATAAGAGCGGAGCAAACGGCCTTATTTATCACGAAATGGGCGATATTGTACCACCCCTATTGTGACTAGACAAGACATTCATCAAAAGTACAGGGAAGTGTAATAAAAATAACTTTTAATCATAATAAAAGTTTGTTTTACAATTGTCATCTTTTCAAATTTTTATAATAAAAGATGTGAAAATTGATTTCGGCGTTCTTTAATGCTATATCGTATGACCTATACGGTAAAAGGTCATAGGCAAAATGAATATGAAAAGTTTTGCACTCTTAAGACAAAAAATTTTTAAAGATTTTATAAAATTCCGACACAGATTCTCAGGTTGCCTGTTGCACTGCGGTTTTACGGTCAAAATGCCCAAACCTAGGGGTTTTTGGGGAGCAGAGTTGCTATTCTATTATTTCACATGCTGTGATCAACATTAATACAAAAAAATCGTTTTCTTCCACGTAAAATTAGCAAAAATATGGACGAATTTCCAGTTTCTACCGTTGAGGGTAACGTCTTCACAAAAAATATTTTTTTTCCGCACGAAACTGGCAAAGATATTGCCAAAAAGTGTTTTCTCTGTGATTGCTCTCCGCGTTTCGCGTACTCTCTCGGCCAGAAAAACCGTTGAATATCTTTTTTGCCTTGGAAAGCGCAAGCTAAAATATTCAGAGATTGATATGTGAAATAAATACAATAGAAGTGTATACAAAATTTAGCGTCGCACTTGGGAACTCTCTTTGCTATTCTAAATTTGCTTTTCTCTTTGTACGCTTCCCTTGAAAGTTGATTTTCTATACCCGGAACCCAAATTTCTATCAGAAAGATCGGAAAAGAAGCGAGAGATTAACCTTGAACCCAACTTTCAATTGCATCCCCCGCCAAAAAAACCCATCGCTAATCGGGAAATGGAAACGTTTAATCCCGTGACGAGGAATAATGTTATATTTTGACCCCTTATCAGTTCTATTTGCTCGAATCTTCAAATAATAATCGTAAAGCTGTCAGAAATACAGAGAAAGAAACGTCGAGTGGCAAGCAGTAAAAGTTGAAATTGATAAGAAACAAGGGTTGCAGAAATACAGTAGCCAATTGTAAATATTGTAGGGTTCTGAGAGTGAAGAGATAGAGTAGATTTGGTTAAGGAATCAATTTAGAAGAAAGGAAAGCAAAGTAATCGAATTTGAGGTAATTTTGTAGTTAATTAGGATATATTAGAGAGTCAGAAATAAAATTTTAGAAGAAAGACGAGATGGATAATGTAAAATACATAATTGATATATCGAATTTTGTATAATGTTGTCGTTTTCAAGTTAACAAAACTCTGTGGTCTCGAAAAAATACGTACATTTGATAGAAAATTCTAGTCCTGGCTTTGCCAAGTGTCATCAAAATCTGAGCAGCCAACTTTGGACCCTTCATTTTTCTATGAGTGTCCCCAAATCGTTTGCAAAATAAAGGAAATTCGATATTATGAAGGACAAAAAAAATAATATTAAAAACTACGTCATCATAGGGGGTGTTTCACAAGTCCCGAAGTCTTCGAGAAAATAAATCCCACCTTTTCACAAATCTTTACAAAGTCCGCGACGAAATTTTCCGTTTTACGACCGTCTAAATGTACAGCCAGCCAAAGACGTCGGTTAATCTTTTCGTCGGCCTTGCAAAGCCCCTCAGGCCTCAAAGTTCGGGCCTGGGGTTAAACCCGAACCGAAATTCGATCCCCCAAAAACATTTGTGTATTGTATTGAGGGACTTGATTCATTTGCAAACATCCCACAAAACTTTTTCTCCATTCCTCCGACGAACGTTTAAAGGGCTCGGGATTACGGCTATTGAATTTCAGCGGAAAAAATGGGCTGAAAATGCATAGCAACTAAAAAGAGCACAAGAATTTTTCCCTTTTTTCGACGCACTCTCCACCTGGAAATAATTGTAAAGGAAATGGGACTGCAAAAAAAGGCCAAAACAAGGGAGATATGGGAAGTGGATGCAGGGAGTATAATGGACTTGGAAGTAAAGGAAATTGGGATGTAACAAAAGGAAAAATTAGTGTCATGGATAAGTCATTGTATAGAGTTTAGTTTACAATAGTAGTAGCCTACACGCAGAGCGTTGGCGAAAGGGATTTTTCATTCATCAACGTATTTTACAATTAAACTTTTGTTTCAAAAACAAGTGTATTAAAATGTGTTTCAATTACGACCCCTAAACTAAAAAAGCCAACCAATTCTGCCGACGAAATGTAACCAAAATCAATCAAAAGAAAGAATAACAAGAAAATCAACTTTTCACACCATAAATATCGACTGATTCTATGTATTTTGTGATATAAAACGAATCGAAAAGATGACGAAAACAAAACGAAAATCGCCGTTCGGACCTCGCCGAATTTTTTTCTTTTTTGATTTCAGATATATCGCATTGATCTTCCTTTGCCCTTTTAGCAGATAAAAACGAATACTTTTTTCTTATCAAAAAACTCTTTTTCAGTTTGGGGGAAAACAAATAAAACGTTTCTGAGTAAAAAGAGCAAATTGCTTAAATTTGTTTGAATTCCAAATTTGCAAAACCAACCAAGCGTCATAATTTAACTACAGTAAAAAAAAAAGACAGTAAGAGCACAAAAGAGAGTTTAGAATTGGCCTTTAAAGGAGAAAATTAAAACAACATCAACGTTCGGAAAATTTTATAAGAAATGAGTAGATGGGCTGGGTTATCAGGAAATGTTTTTTAACTGCAGCTGGAGAATATTTCGGAAAAAGAAATGAAAACGCTAACTTATTGGGGTTGAAAATTAAAGAACTGACCTTAACATAGCCTCCACATGTTGGATTTTAACTTATTCTCGGTTTTCAGGATGTGGAACAAAGCTGATCGATTCTTTTTATCACATTTTGGACTGCCTGGCTTCGAAAAAATGAAAAAAAGTCAGAATGTTGCAAGATATTTTCAGCGGAAAGACGATTTTATTCTCTTCTATAGTGACTTTGTAGAAGCTGATATAAAAGTGAACAATCGATGAATCACTTCCTACTTCGTACAAAAATAAAAATATTTGCATGTTTTTAAAAGTTAAAAGGACAAATGACTAAAAATGGTCTGGCGTTGTTGAAATTTGACTATGTCTCGTGCTTAAAAATTGAGATTTGTTTTCGCGTTTTATGCAAAACATTGCTGGCAAATACCACCCTTCCCTACACAAAGAAATAAGAGAAACGGCCGAAAAGAGTTTCTTTGCGTGCCCCTCCTCAATTACCATTGCATCCCTTTGCAAAAATTGTTGTATATCTTGTCTGTTTCTAGAATCATCAAGCTAAGTTCACCTGGGATGAATGTCTGGCTCGGGGGAATCACACAAAAAAATTTAAAAAAAACTTGTCCGTCTTGCCCCGAGCATTTTGTTTCTCATTTTTGAAAATTTTCTCAGACGAAAACATGACTTTCTTGGTGAGAGGAGAAATGTATTGTACAAAGAGAGCAGCTACTTTAAAAGTGAAAAGATCAATGAATCACATGCCCATTCAACCTCAAAAATGCGGGCAATTAGCATATTTTAAGTGCCCCAAAAGTGTTAAAAGTGCAAAAATAATTGGAAAATTGTAGAATAATCCACTCTCAATATAAACAAAATCAAAAACGATTACTGTAGAGGACTGAAAGGCCCATAAGAAATAAACATTTCAACATCCCCGACTAATATTCGAAAAGGAATTAATAAAAAGAAGAGAAATTAACTTTCCAATTCCACAATAAAAAAATGTTTTTCGAAATGGGACGAATAAAAAGCGCCTGAGGTCTGCGTTTGCAAGGGAATACGTGGATCTACGGAAAGCACTCGTAATGGCCATAAAAAAGAGCGCTAAACATTTTTTAACGTTAATTGCAAAAGTAAAATTTTTAGAAGACAGATAGTGAAAATTGACTGATATTACGATAAAAATTCAAAGACTCGAAATAATTTCGAACTCTCCTCTGCAAAATCTCATTTAGACGGCGGTTTTCAAAAGCACCATGTGTTTTTAATGCTAAATTTGCTTGGAAATCCTCTGAAACAATTATGAGTGTCATGTGTTGGCAGGAAGGAGGATGATATGGATATAAAGTTCACAAAAAAAGTAAAAAATCAAAAATCAAACAACCAAAAGTTCACAAAAATGCTTTCTTTTCGTCGACGTCCTCAATGGGCAGATGCCATAATGGGCAGGTTTTCAAAATAAAAAATGTTCAATCCCCTACATATTTGTAAAAAATAAATTTTTTTTAAAAATTTTACATTTTTACTTTACTGAGTAATGTAATTTTTGGAATTTTTTTAGTGAATAGTGGATTTAGGGGTTTTCGAAGGTGCTGATTTCGAAAATCGTACCCATTTTTTGTGATTTTTTCATTTTTTCAAAATGAACAATGTCGTAATGTCATTTTTTTCATTTCTCTAAAAGTAGTTGATTTCGGGGTTTTCAAGGGTGCTGATTTCGAAAATCGTACTCATTTTTTTTAAATCTTACATTTTTACTTTAATGAGTAGTGTAAAAATGTAATTTTTTTTATTTTTTTGTGAATAGTGGATTTAGGGGTTTTCGAAGGTTCTGATTTCGAAATACAATCAAAATAAAACAATTTGTTCTGCTGAAAGTGTAATTTGAAGAAATAACCCCAAAATCAACTATTTTTAGAGAAATGACAAAAGGCTCGCGCTTTGCAGAAATGACCCAATTTTCTTAGATCGAAAGTTGGCCAAGATGTGACACTTTTATGCAAATTTTGACGTCAAAAGTTTCATGCCTATTTCTACCATAGAGGGCAATGTTTCCACAAAAAAATAACTTTTTCTGTGCAAAACTGGCCAAGTTATGGCCAAAAAGTGTTTTCATCTGTGACCGCTCTCCGCGTTTCGAGTACTCTCTCGTCCGCAAAGATCTTTAAATATCTCGGCTGAGCCTGCAAAGCGCGAGCTAAGATTTTCATGAATTGATAGGTGGACGTCCTTAAGTGTGTGCAAAATTTAAAGAAAATCTGAACGTCGCACTTGGGGTACTTCCCTTGTCAGTGAAGTAAAAATGTAAAATTTTTAAAAGAATCCTTTTTTTACAAATATGTAAGGGATTAAACATTTTTTCAATGATTTTGGAAATCTGCCCATTATGGCATCTGCCGATTGTGGTTTCTGCCCATTATGGACCGTTGCCTCTCTTTTATTTTATTTTCTGGCAGTTACCACATTTATCAGCAAGTTATTTTCATCAAAAGTTATTATGAGAACCCTATTTGCCCAATAAATTATAAGTGCAAGTGAAAATGGAGTATTTTCATTGCCGTGAGAAGCAAAAACAAAAAGCAACTTTGCCCGAAGATTGACGATTTCTTGATTCTGCACGTACTCTACAATAACCAACAGATTGTAACAAACATTTTTGTTATTTCAATAACCTGAGACAAAGGGCTTTGAAAAAGATACGGAAATTTGCGAAAGTCACTGTCTTGTGGCACAGTCTATTTAGAAACTTGATTGCAACAAAGACTGTCGGAAGCTCCATGCAGAAATGAAAGAGAATTATAATAGTGGCCCAGCTATCGCCGCGTTATTTGGGATTTAGACAAAAGATTTCCTAAAAAGTACCCACAGCTGACAAAACTGCCATAAAATTTTTGTAGCAAGCTGAAAAATTGAAACTACGCTACCGTAAAGTGTAGGAGCCCTGTCTCTATGAAATCCAAAAACAGTCCATACCGTGCAACAATAGGACAGGACTTTTTATCGATTTTTTAAATCAAATTTTTAAGTTGGGTTCTTATTTAAATGGATCTTATCCATTTGCTTAGAGGGACCAGAAAATCCTGATCTTTTGAATCCAACCCCATCCCACATGGCTATTCTGAGTTTATAGACTCTAATTTAGAACTCAGCGGGCAATAAATTGAACCTTTCCATTTTCCCATTTCCTTCACAAACAAATCCCTACAGGGCCAGACACTCATTCACATAAAATTCGGAGATATTATTCATTCACATACTCAGTTGTTTATCATCCCCGTTGGCTACAAAAGCGATTAGAGCACACAATGATTACGGGACAAAGAATGGTATGTATAATTACTGTAGATTCAGAAAAGAAAAAGTAACATTTAAGGATGTTATAAACACCAAAAAGATAGTAATACAATTTTAATTCAAGCATCCCAAATTTGGAGACAAAGCCAGAGAAATTTGAAAAACAACTTCTGTTATCTCATGTCTGCTGACCGTTTATGTGCAGGTGTAATATTGGGAGTTTTAAATACAATAGGATGGACAATTATATATATGTAGGAGTCAGCGTAGTTCTTGGCTTTCAAAATGCAAAAATACTCCAAATTTAATTGTTTCTGTCACACGTCAGGCCCTCCTGTCTTAGTTTTTTTTAAAAACACTCTGCAAGGTTGTAAAAACTAACAGGTACTGGTAGATACGATTTTTAACAAGGATGCCACAAGTACCACGTGTAAAGTTCTTTTTAATTTGATCACCCATTTTGCACATGTCGTATATCAACTTCTGAAGATTTTAACTATGGCTTTGCAAGGGCAGACACATTTAGCAATCTTTGTCTATTAGATGTAATGCAGAGAATGATGCAAATTTGCCATATTTATGCTAATTTTGCGGGGAAGAAATTGTTTTTTTGTTGATCCTCCCAGGTTTAATAGAATTACGGCTGAAATTTATCACAAATAAAGGCCCTTATTCAAACATATCTCTTCATAGTTCTATCTATTAACAGGCTCGAAAAATTTTAAATAAAAGTCATCGTAATTTTATGTCTCTACACTTGAAAAATCAAAGCAAAGTTTTGTTAACATGGTCAAACATCACTCCATCCCAAACAAAGAATTCTCTGATGAAAATAAAATTTAAATTTAGTGAGTCATCAGGGAAGATGAAACACTTTAATCATATCAAACAACACCTTTTCCATTATTTCTAAACCTTTCTTTGCAAAAATCTTCTAACCTTTTAACACGGCCAGAATTTCAACAGTTTCGTATCGTTTCCATCGCACTTTATCATTTTTCGTCGCTGTTCATACTACAATATCTGTGCAGAGAATGGTTACTATATCTTCCGCAAATCCCATCTTATCCCTTATCCCTCCATATTCCCAAAAATCATGGGACGGAATAATTTTTATACAAAATGTAATGGCCCTCTCTCAGGTGCGGAGATGAAATAATCCGTAAATAAAAATGATGGTTTGAGGTGAATGCAAAAACTGGAGCGAATACGAAAAAATAACGAAAAACAATCAAAAGTGCAGTGCTATTTTGGGGATTGTTGTTGATTGGGGGTCGTTGTAGTGACATTGCGATATGCGGATGAATAACAGGATACAAAAAAGGATACGACATGATGTGATGGTATATAAATGAAGCAACTGCAAATGTCGGAGGTCGTGAAATTTAATTTTTTTACCGGTAAATTCAAAAAATCTCAAAACAAAGACAAGTTGGAAAGCGTATAGGTTTTATACAAAACACGACCCAAATATACCGTATGCAAAATCTAACCTAAACTTTACTCCATAAGTAATTCTCCTCTATGTAAATTTGCCAAATTTATTGAAAAATGTCTCACATCAATCCAAATTTCTATAAAAATTGCGAAAAATTCTGTCCCAAAAAATACGCCAAAAACAGCACTGGGAATAACGAAATGGCCCACTAATAGATTCCCGACCTTCTCGCTGCAAAAACTGCAAAAGAATTTTTAGTTTCGACTAAAACTGCCCTCCAATTAGCCCACTTAATGCAAAAAAAGTTCTGCAAAAACCGAAAAAAACATAAAGCCGACGGGAAATCTGCAGTTTGGACGAAAATATGGCGTTGTTATGATAAATAAAAAGTTATTAATAGACGGAATTTGGCTTATAAGAAAGTTTGGAATCAAATTTTGTAGGAAATAGGGAATGAACTTAGGGAATTTTGGACTTTTTGGATGGAAAACATAAAATTCAAAAATGTGCAACGACATGAATAATGTAATAGACGGCAGCCAGTAACAACTAAACGTAAGGAACGTTAAACCCGTTAGAAAAACTTGAACACCAGCAAAAGTGGGCCAAAACCTCAAAACCGTTGTAAGAACCAAGTGCAATGTAAATTTTTGCGATTTTTACAACACCAAGCAAAGTAGCATCTATGTCGTGCTTTTTGAATAACCCAGTAGCACCAAAATAATTTGAGAAGTGTCATATCTCAAGAGATTTCCTCCTCAAACATCTAAAAAATACAAATAAATTTGCTTGTTGTCACATAAAGGTCAAATTAGGGCGAATACTTCAAACACGGAACAAGTTTTTAACTAAGAATTAAAGTAAATTGCATAAAATGTATTAGTAGTTTGTGTTAGCGTCATAGTTCACTTAGAACAAAAATTTTGAAAATTGTCTTCGAAATGATGGAAGCGGCTTGGTGAATATATTGATGACATTGAAGTGACTAATAGTGCAAGAAATTGTAGGACAGTTGTGGTATATAGAATCAGTCCTATTTTTAATCTCACTGTCAGCTATTGTTCAACGTTACGGTTAAACAACTGAGAAATTGGGCAAGTATAACTCTAGGTGAGTAATATCAAGTAAAACACAATAAAAACGTTGCCTATTTCTTAACTACAAAACGACAAAGGTAAAAAAACTTTATGTCTAGAAAAAGTTAAGGGCTCTATTAACAAGTCGTTGCCAATTCTATACCAGCCTCTTATATAAATCACACAAAGCACCAAAAATTCCGAAACCATCAATTTCCTGACATTCCGCCCTACCATATCCCTCTCCTCTTTCCGTGCAGATTCGAGCATTCTCCAGCACGAATCTAACCGAATTATGCAAAAACTGGGACCTCCGTTCGTCTCCTTCCAACGTATCCGGCCGCTTGCCCCCGAAGGCGGCCGAAGCAAGGCCTTTGCTGCGGAGAGGTAAGGCCTCGCAGGAAAAAGCCGCCCGAGTGTGAAGGAGATTTGGCCCTGAGGAGAAATATTTTCACACTCCTTTTTCTGCGTGCCCTCCGGGCCCATGCCTTCTAATTTCACGCCTTCCACTCATTATGGATTGCAGGCGGCCCGGTGTTCATTATATACACCCGCGTCTCCGCGGGGCCGCTTCTTTTGCGCAATACGAGAAGTTTGGGAAATGGGGGAAATTGTTGGAAGACATGAACCTTGTAGTATCGCAGATTTTGGAAGCATAAAAGTGCAGAGAATGGAAATTGAAGAAAATTGAGGGAATACGTCAGAAAAACGAAATCGGAGGGAAAAGGCTCAAAAGGTCCCAAGATATACATTTAGAAATGACTATAACTTGTAATGAAAACAATTACTATTGTAAAAAAAACAAAATGCGTAGATGTTGAAACTGAAAAATTACAATTACCAGAGGTATTTTGAAATTTTTAGATCGGTTTTGCAGAAAACGTCTGGACTTTGCGGCAAGATATGGCAAAAGGTTCATATAAACAAAAGATATCATTTCTCAGCGCAAAACCCGAATAGAAAAGAGGAGAAACAATTTTCTCTAATCTACACTTTCCATTTCTCGTAGTCTCTCTTCTGCAAAATATTTTTGAGAGCTGCGCTTCCCTGCAAACCGCAAAATAAGATTTGATATTGCTATTTTCCATATTCTCTCACAAAATCAAATGCCATTCCAGTCACCCCATAAAACTGCGGTAATATTTCCGAAACGCACATTTAACTGATGTTACAGTAATCTTATTACTCATCCACACTCTTTTCAATTTTTTTTCACCTCTTCTCCGATTAGATTAAAATATTTGGCACACGATTACATCGCAAATGTAATCTGTGCATTCGCCATGGCGACCGGGATTTGGTATTACTTGCAATTAGTGGATTAGTAAAAATGAACCCAAAATTTTGGAAAATTTTATCGAAATATTCGAGATCTCCGTCCAGGAAGTCTGGAAGGTCTTGAAAATGACTCCACACAAAACATATAACCAATTTGCATAAACTTAGCATAAAAATCAAAAAATCTCGTTTTTTGAATAAAACATTAAATTTTTAAAATTCAAATTCAGAGTCTATGTAAAAAAACAGACCTTTGGTCAAAGCAAACGGGGAATTGTTTTTGCACGAAATACTTTTTTGCATGCGGTCGTAAAAACAAATGGTATTGTGTTACAATTAAGAAGGGAGACTGTTTATGTGAGAAAAGTAATGAAAGAATTCTCAAAATGGTTTCCGATTTGGCAAATAAAACTGTAATCACAAAGTAATTTGGAAGGTAATTTACATGGGTAGTTTGTAAGGTATTTTGTTCTGCAACGTTGCGGAAAAACTTGGAATTTTTATGCAAAAATTGCAAAAAATGATTCTTTTTGAAATTTGAAGGGTTAAAATTAGCATGCTCTGCTAAATAATGTGGTATATAATCCGAAATTCGCGGAAAACAGTCAAAAAACTGCTTTCGTAAAGCAAATAATCGTTCAATATCTCGACTATAAATACAAAACGTGAGCTAAAATTAACGCGGATTGGAAACTGGACCTTGTCGACAACGCACGCAAAATTTCAGGTAAATCGGGGAAAAAACAAATTCGTTATCCTTCTGAATGACCCACATCCATGCAGCTTTTGTAATCGGGTATTCAGACATGTAATGTACCCATATGTTATGTCATCCATCTCGCAGGATGTAGAAAGACGTATATCCCCGCAGAAAATGGAAGGGGGGAATACATTCTTCTCACATTTAAATTTCTCACGCTTCACTTACCATCCTAATTTCCCTCTTTTCCCGTACCCATTCACGGCCCGCGGACAGACGAATGGGTATTTCAAAAACCATCGCAAATTTCCCCATGGTTACGCAAGTACATTACAACCGTAGACGGTTACGTGAAGTGGTGTAGGGAAATGTTAGGAACGAGATATTGCAACAAATTTGTATGGGGACTTCTAAAATTGTCAAGATGACATTGGCGAGGCTAAAAAACGTTGGTTTTTATTTGCACTTACAGAGCTGAGTATTCGAAGTGGGATGTTCCGGTTTTAAAAAAAATTAAAATCAATTTTTTACGTCTATATGACATATGCGAGAACCATAGTTTGCTTTTTGCAGAAGCAACTGAGATTTCTAGTCAGAAAATCGGCCAAAATTGAACATTAGTTTTGCAAGATTGTGCAAGAAAAAATATTAGTTTCATTTCTGCCGAAGAGGTTAATAAATCTACGAGAATTCAATCACATCTTTGCGAATTTAGGCCGGGGGAATTTTTTTTATACAGCAGACGGTAAGATTACTACAAAAAATTTTTTTTCGCGCTAAACTGACCAAAACTTGATTTTTCTCCATGTCCGCTCTCCGCATTTCACGAACTCACTCGTCGGCAATGATGTTGAATACCTCGGCTGTCCATGCAAAGCACAAGCTAAAATTGTTAGAAATTGATACTCACCCCATGCAGCTCAACATGCTAAAATTTTAAACTATTCCAAGCAATTTAACTTGAACATTTTTACCAAATATTCATATCAAAAAAAATCAGTAAGACTGTAACGCCTTTCACTCGTATTTTTAATGCTAACAAAAAATGAGTTTTGCATTCTGCGTATCTTTTGTGATTTTGCATTTTTAAAACGCTTTTTTGGCCAACTCTCGTTTGTTACGCCCAATTTCAATTGTCTTATGACAAAATAAATAATTCAGCAATTACCACACGCCAAATAAAGTCATATGGCGTGATGTATAATTGCGACTTTTTGTCTGTACAAGACTTGTTTGGAAGCCCTAAATTGGAGTTCGAATACATATTTTTGGAGGATAAGGTGTAGGAAATGGAGGTTAAACTTTTAAAAATTGTAACTTTTCTACTGTACGTTGTAGTTGAATATTTAAACCGCTGCTGAAAAAATTCTAATATTATCATGAACAGTATTTTTTCTACTTTTTACATTCTTCTTGATGTCATGTATAACATCCCCTTATCGTCTTGACTATTCTCGCTCTAGACATATTTATGGTTAAAAACAGCCGTGTTTGACATGTTCTTTAAATTATTCACAGAACAAGCCGCTGCCGTGCAAAGAAGCCGTTTTCTTGCAAAGAAAAGTTTTATTTTTAATGCCGCATTCAAAATAAAAAGGGAAAAGCGGAAATGAAAACATAAACTTCCAAGTTATAATGCATTCTTTGTAGGCCAAAAAGAATGGAAATACGTGACAAGTAGGGAAAATATAATATTCGAAATGATGAACTGAGATTTTCTTAAAATTTTACAGGGGTACCCTAAAGAGGTTACATATCAATTTCTGAAAATTTTTACGCTTATTCAACAGAGATCGCTAACATGGTTATATATCATTACACACAATAAAAAATCTTCAAAATATATATCTTAGAAGAATCAAACTGGATGTGCCAAGTGTCATCAAAGTGTGCTTTATAGAAGCCAACACATTTCTCGTTGTCTGCCGACGTCCCATATTTTATTATACTTATCATACCTTGAAACATCCAGTCCAACAATTTCCTACAGTCTCTATATTTCAGGTCACAATCCCAACGCTAAAGCGGGTAAAAACAACACCCATAAATTTCCACATCAGACACTAGCGAGATGCAGTAACCCCCCCCCCCCAATCTTCACTAATTATTTAAAATTAATTAGATTATCCATAAAAATTGCAGGAAAACATCCCAAAGGTACAGTACTCAGATTAATGTGAATTTATTTACGGATTCGCCGATCTTCACTTTGTAATCCCCTCGGGCCGGATTATTCCGTTTCTGCAGAAGAAATGGGACAATGAATTTTTGTTTACTCCAACGGAGATTACGTCCTGCCGCAAACTCTCTGCTAATCATCAAATCTACGCACCTTGCCGGAAGCGGATTGCAAGTGTTTCGTAATTTTGAAGAGAATGGAATCTTGGGATATTACGAATTTTGAAGGAAGTAAACGTTATCCTCATCAAGGAGATCAGACAGCTTTCTAAAATTTCCTTAGGGTACTGAGAGGCTTGACTGTTCCTCAAACAGCACCTTCTAAACAAACCAAGAAATATAATAACCAAAAAATTATGAGTTGGTTCCAAAATCTATCCTTAAGTTCTCAAGTTCCCAGTCCCCTTCATTTATCATGTTTCCGCAAATATCCCAAAAACCTCTCTGCCTTCAGAGACCCTCACATCCGACTCGATAAAATGCTAAAAAAGAGGAAAGAGCAAAAAAATGTTGTGGCCACAGGTTCAAACGGGTTCGAAAAGGTTTGCAGCCATGTTAAGGTCCGTCTTTTGTTTCGACCATTTTTTTCAGAATATTCAAAGAAAAAGCCAATGGGGAAAAGGTGAAAAAACATTCACTCTTTTTGGAAATTCATATAATTGAGGACAAATAGATAATATTTATATACTATATGTATATAAAAGGTCAAAATGAAATTTGCAGAAATATTTAAAAAGGTCCAAGAGATCAAATTTTCTGAACTTTAAATCTAACTCCAATGCAACGAGGTCATTCTTTTTTGAAATTCTGAAGATTTTCCGATGCCAATTCTTGGTATGTTGCAATCTTTTTATCATCAAGTCTTTTCTGCACATTATTTTCGATAAAAAAATACAAATTTCTGTCTCTAATATGTAAAATTAATTTTAAAACTAGCCTCAGCTCCATATTGCAAGATTACAACTTGAAAATTTTAATGACGTGATCAGTCTTTGTTTCTGAATGGCTTATCGTGGTCGAAACAATGAATATTCATGGTCACGGGAGTGGCACACCAAGGATGTCTTACGTCGGTCTTTGTTGTCCACCGTACCATTGCTTGGAAAGCTTCATGCTTTGATCCACAATCAAACAAAGAGCCTACGGTGATTGGTGTGTATATAGTATATATATCAACAAAAGACGATGGAATAACAGCATCATTCGAAATGCAATTTAAACTGTTCTTTATTTTGGCTATTTCTTTGGCTTATGTATTCGGCTTTCCAGATCCCAGCTTGACAACAACTGAGGGAACTGTCTCCGTTAAATGTAAAGTTCACTTTTTTGAGCTTTGCAGAAACTTTCAAAAATTAAAAGCAGTTAAAGCTTAGAAGCGCCTTTTGACGTAAAAAATTTAAAAGTTGTCATTTTATTCCTGTCATTCCATTATAGGTCATAACACCGGTCGCCTTTGTGATGCTGTGACCTACTGCACTTGTGATGACGATTGCAAGTCCCGTGGGTTCAGATGGGGCTACTGTCAGCAGTCCAATTGCATCTGCAAAGGAAAGAAGAAACCTGCGACCGCTATAGATGAAGGCAGGTGAATGAAATTACGATGTTCTACATTGCTTGCAGAGAAAGAGTCTTGAATAAACTTGAAGGGCAAATTGATAATGTAGGGAGTTGCTCCACCACTTCTAATTTTTTAAAGATTATGATTCGAGTTTGTAAAGACAATCCAAAATTTTGAATGGATCAAACAAGAAAACAGAGCTATAAGCTAGAAAATGAATAAGTATATAAAGTTACTATTTTTTTACGTTCGTGTGGTGTATATTATCATATAATATTTGACAAACAATGGAATTCAAAGTTCTGTTCATGCTGTCGCTCCTCGTTAGTGTTACTAGTGCGGCTCCAAAAGCAATCTCGCACGACGGTGAAATTACTACTACGACCACGGCTGCTCCTATTAAACCGGGTAGGTTCTCGGTTTGAAAAAGATTTAATACAAAAAAGAGATGTCCATGGCGGCTGGGCCATACATACTTCCATAGCTCTCGGCCGTGCCAAGAATCAAGACCCAAGGGTTTAGAGCCAAAGTCTGTCGCCCCAGGTTGTTTCAAATCGGATGACATGGGTGGACGAGGCTACCCTCAGCATCTCAAGGCTGTTTCGTCGCTCCGGACATAGCTGACTTTGAACCTCAAAACTTTTTTGCCCGTAAGATATCATCACCCTTTCAGACGCACCGATCGGAAATCACAGAGATTGCCGTCGTCCAACTTTCTACGCTTGTTCCACGTCCTGCCAGGACCTTGGCTATGCCACAGGACATTGCAAAACAATCGATGGAGAGAAAAAGTGCGTTTGTACTGACAAGTGGTAAAAATTTACCAAAGTTTTGTACAACTGATTTGTTGTAATCAATAAATAAATTTCAATCACAGAATCAAGATTTCTTATCAAATTTAAAGGTTTTTGTCATAATCTCAATTTTTTCTGTCGTCGCTGTCTCCTTACTCGATACACATCGCCCCCATACAAGTCTGAGTGTCGACAAATCAGGCAAAAACCCGAAGCGGGACGTAACCACCACATTTTTACAGTAGAGCTGTACAACAAATTAAGAGAGGCCAAGAAACTTCTTCGTTAGAAAGGCTTGTAGTTTGTTATGTAAATCTCTGAAATTCTTTATGATAGACATGGGTCGTTGAATGTTGTACGGAAGAGTCTTTCAATCAAGGGTCCTGAAGTGAACTCCTTGTCAGTATGAAAATATAATAAATGACGAGGGAAGTACCCCAGATATTCTTTAACTTTTGCACACACGTCGGGCATAAGTCCCATATCAATTCCTGAAAATTTTAGCACAGAGAGACGATTCAAGGGATCTTTGCGGCTGAGAGAGTACGCAAAACGCGGAGGGTGGTCAGAAAAAATTTTTTATCCATATCTTTGCCAGTTTCGTGCGGAAAAAATTATTTTTTCTGAAAACATTACCCTCTCGGGAAGAAATTATTATAGAGTTCTTTTGTTGCTCTGTTGATATTGTAATTCCTTTTCATTTCCCAAAACTACAAATTAAGGTGTGGTTATCTGCTTGAAAACGTCGACCAGGGGGTTAATGCTAGCTATCATGCAAAATGTATGCGTTAATTACTTTTAATAACAAGGGCGCTACAATCCAAAGTTTTTCTTTTTTTCTTGTATAAAAAAGGGAATTTTGATTACAAATTCAACAGTTTCGGAATGGATTTCAAGTTCCTCTTCGTCTTCGCTCTTGTTTTGGCGATGACCTACGCGTTCCCAAAGAGAGACGTTGAAAAAAAGGACAAAAAACCAGGTAACAATGTTGCTATAATCAACAACATTGATTCGATGTACAATGTTTGATAAAATTTAGCATCTAAATCATTATCTTTATTCGTTTCGTACTTCCTCGGAAAATTTACTTGATGAATACGGGACGTCGCAATTTCAGACTTCCCTAACGGAAACGACAGAGCTTGTCGTGGCCCCACCTACTATCCCTGCACTACTTCTTGTACCGAAATTGGATATTCTGATGGCGTTTGCAAAGTCTTATACGGGAAGAAAAGGTGCATCTGCGTTGACTACGAATATGATGCGAAAAAGCACTAACAATATGATTTTCTGACTGCAAACAGTTCCTTCGTTTCAGTTTTTAAAGTAAATCATATTTCCGGAGTTGCGTTTTTGTGTCGTTCAATACGTACCTCCATACATGGCAAACGCAGGCGAACAATCAAACCTCCTCTAACAACTGGCTCGATCAGAGTTCTGGGTGGCTAAAGACACTCTACCGGTTCTCTCGATTTATCCAGCTAAAAAATCATGTCAATAGGAAAGACACCGCAAGTATATGTACATCTAGGAGCTAAAAACAAAGTGCAGCTAATATTATAAAACAAGTGTGAATGTCGACGAAAAAGGGAAAAAAGCCCGCAAAGGACCGTAATAACTACATCAGAGCCACGGAACAACAAACCGTGAGAGGCCCCAAAACTTATTCGTTAAAGGACCAAAACAACTACATTTGAATCTCGCCTTTACGGCTTGGAAGGTTGACGCGTGAAATTTGCAACACTTGTAGAGTAAGCAGAGGTTTTTTTATTTTGGATATTGTGTAACTTTTATGGGCTAAAGTGCAAATATTTACAAAATATTGGCAAAATTGGGGTAAAAAAGGTATTTTTTACATACTACTCGAAGCAAAAAGTCCTGAGAATTTATCGCGCACCGAAATTTTGTCGCGCGCCGAAAAAAATGATTTGTCGCTGAGAAAATTCGGAATCGCGCGCGACGTAAGGCAAAAAATGCAAAATGCACCGTGCAAAATGACGTTTTTGGGTCAAAACGCACTGTGCAAAGCCGTTTTCTCGCGATTTTCGAACCGCACAGTGCAAATTCTCAAAAACCGCACAGTGCAAATTCTCAGAACTTTTTGCGCCGAGTGGTAGTACCCCATCCAAAAAATATTGAGAATTTTCTGCGACTCGGCACCGTGCACCTTTTCTCTCGCACTCCGAAAAAATGATTTGTCGCAGCGACAGTGGGAATCGCGCGCGACGTAAGGCGAAAGAACGCAAAATGCACAGTGCGAAGCACTTTTTTGGCAAACGCACGGCACAAAATGTGTTTTTCGAAGAGCGACGCGGTTTTTGCAGAGAAGTGCACAGTGCGAAATTCTCTAGACTTTTTGGATGGGATAGTACCACTCGGCGCAAAAAATCCCGAGAATTTGCACCGTGCGGTTTTTGCGCGTTGCAGCGAAAAAGTGCTTTGCACAGTGCACTTTTACCCAAAATCATCATTTTGCACGGTGCATTTTGCATTTTTTGCCTTACGTCGCGCGCGATTCCCAATTTTCTCAGCGACAAATCATTTTTTTCAGCGCGCGACAAAATTTGGGGACGCGATAAATTCTCAGGACTTTTTGCGCCGAGTAGCAGTATAACTCGACGGAAAAGCAGTGTAATTGCGTCTTTTTTGGATCAGTTGTAGAGAAGAATTAAATTCTGCACAAGATGGTATTACCCTCTTCTAAAAGATGCGCCTGAGGACACTTTTTTGGCGACGAAAATTCAAAGTCATGCATTTGTACGTGTTGACTACAAATTCAATTTTGTTTTACAGTTGTCATAAGTTTGAAAGAACTCTGTTTTGCTCTATAAGTGTTGAAATTTTCACGCGTCAACCTTTCAGAATAGACCCGTTACAACCGTGTAAATGCCGCCCACCCAAAAAAATTGACAAAAATCGGTGACCGATTCATTTCAAAAAAGGACAGAACGCTGCAGCGCGCTGTGCCGTAGAAAAATTATAATTTTTGAAAACATTGAAAAATTTGCATATATCAAAAATCAAAAAGAAATCCAAAAAAGCGAAATTTCTCGACATTTTCAAAAAAAAAAAACTTTTTCGATTGCACCGTGCAGTTTGTTTCCTTCGCTGCACAGTGCAATTGCAATTTTAATAAATGAAAAATATACGAAGATGTCGTGTTTTACATTAAATATAACACAGTAATTATAAAGGTTTTCAACCATCAAAATAAAGTTTTCATCTACTACTCGCGCCATAAAGTCCGTAGAATTTTATCGCTGATGTCGCGCGGGTGCGGTCGCCAAAAAGTGAATGTCGCTTGGGTAAAAACGGGAGATCGCCGCGACGAAGGCGAAAAAACAAAGGAAAATGCACAGTGCAAATTCTACGGACTTTATGTCGCGAGTAGTAGAAATCGTCCAAATTTCCCATTTTCACTTTATTTTCAGCAAATCTTCGACAAAATCTCAATCATTCTGGAAAATGGCGTTCAACTTGATGGACTGGATGTTCTTGGGATGCTTTTGGAAAAAGTGTTCGGCGTCTTGATCACCCTTATCGTTCTCCACATATTCCAACATAAACTTGTTCTTCTTTTTCTGGATTTTCTCAAGATCCTTGGCGCTCTGAGGCTCCAAAATTGCGGCAAAAATTTGCATAGACCTTGGGGCAATAACACAGAAGTTGGGGCGGACACGGAAGGGGTCGGGATTGGTAATCAGGACCTTCACAAACATAAATTTGTCGGTGTTATTGATGGCACAAATCGGGGAAGTGACAGCATCATCATAGGGTCCACGGAAGATCAAATCCGACTCCGGCTCCACAATGAAGGGCTGGCTGTTGTCGTATTCCAACTCTTCTCCATCCATGTTGTCCTTTTCGCCTTCCAGGAGGATCCTCTAAATTAAAAATTGAATTTTGACAGAGCAAAAATCAAAATTCATTTGCTTTGCACCGTGCAAGCAAAAAATTAAAAAATGCACAGTGCGAAAAAAAAGTAAATTCCAACATTTGCAGTGCAAAATTCAAAAGTGAAAAATTATAAAATCATTGCAGCATGGAAAAGTCAGATCCAAAAATAAATGATGCACAGTGCAAAAAATGAAATTAAAAAAATCGCAGTGCAAAAAATAAATGGAAAAATCGCACTGTGAAAAGAAATTTGATTAAAAAATTGCACCGTGCAGAACCCACAAAATCAAAAGAATAATCAAAAAATGTTCCCATTAAACCCTCACTTACCACCGGGATTCGGCTGAACTGGACTCGGTTCTTCTTTCCGTCAATATCTCTCCAGAATTTTTTATCTTCTTGGGCTTTTTTAGAGATCGCCGTTTGGATAATAATTCGATGGTTCTCCTTTTTGCATTTGGCCGGGTTTTTGAGGACCTCCAGACGAACTCCGGCCACCGCAGATTGTCCAGGGAGAATGACATTCTGCTTATTCTTAACCCTGTAGAATTTCGGCTGGGTTGACATCACTTTAAAGTGGACAATTTCGCCCGAAATATTCTTCAGCGTAATGTCCACAATCTGTTGACGGTCGTAGGGGTCTAAAAATAGATTTTTTAGGGAAATGACAAAAAAATGAATAAAAATTTTAACGAAAATCCCCTAAAAATCATTTCAAAAACCTCAAAACATCCCAAGAAATAAACCGTCGACTACAAATTATCAAAAAAAAAACAAAAAAACCCAAAAATTTATATTACACTAGATGCAATTGACTCAAAACCGCAACTCACGAGCATATACCACTTTTCCAGGCTCAACTTCCACATTCAGCTTCTCTTTACGATCAGCGTTAAGGCTTGGGCCACCAGAATACTTGTGCTTTTCTGAAAACAAAAAATTTATTTAAAAAAATCAAAATTTTGCACTGTTTTGCAATCATTTCTCCACTGCAGTGCAAAAACGCTCAAAAAATCGCTCACGTTTGGCTCCAGCACCCTTTGCGCCGGCCTTGGTGTCCGCTGTTGGCTCTTTGGAATCCTTGAACTCTTCCTTGGCGTCCTTATGCTTACCATCCTTATCTTTGGCGTCTTTTTCCTTTCCATCCTTATCCTTCAGATCCTTTTCTTTAGCGTCCTTTTCTTTGGGTTCCTTTTCTTTCTGGGCCTTCAACTTGGCCAAACGCTCCTTTTCCTTCTCCAATTCCACCTTTTCCTTGGCCAAACGTTCCTTTTCTTCTTCCAAACGCTTCTTTTCGGCTTCCAATCGCTTGGCTTCGGCTTTTTCTGCATCTTCCCGTTCTTGAAGTTGGCGTTTTTGCTCTTCCAACGCTTTTTCACGCTCTTTGGCCTAGAACAGTTCAATTACATCAAAAAACACACTTATTAAATTTCAAATCGCATTTTTAGGCCTGAATAATCTAAAAATCGTCGATTTTATTCAAAAAACCTCACTTTCAAGTCAAAATCACCCAAAAAGAGGTTGAGATTTTGGGTTGAGGACTTACCTGTCGATCCAATTCGGCTTGATTTCCAACCGGTGCTGGGGTAAGCTTGGCATTCGTGTCTGGGGCTGGGCCAACTCCTGCGACTCCGGCTTGCGACTGATGGGCTAAAAAATACACTTGTTATCATTTCAGAGGCACCCATTTTACAAATTCGACAAAGAACCATACAAAAATTATTCGATTTCCAAAAGCAAAAACTTACCGTTGAGTTGACTTTTGGGAGCTCCGACTTGGCTAGCGGGAC
Source organism: Bursaphelenchus mucronatus (assembly GCA_025436335.1). NCBI lineage: Eukaryota > Metazoa > Nematoda > Chromadorea > Rhabditida > Aphelenchoididae > Bursaphelenchus > Bursaphelenchus mucronatus. The sequence goes on from CM046356.1 coordinate 8,435,206, forward strand.
CTGAAATTGTCAAAAATTAGAGAAAATGACGAAAATAATCGACAAAATGTCACAAGATTTTAACGAAATGTCACAAAAATTATTGACTTTGCAAGAATGCCTAGGAAAGTTTCTAAAATTTACCAGATGCAACCTAAAAGGGATAGAAGAAAAGGCGGCTTACCTTTGCTTCCTGGACCCCCAGGCCGAGCATTTTGGCCGTTGTTGGGACCTTGACCTAAATAGACTGATTGGACAAACTTGTCGCCAGCCCCGGGTGGAGGGCCTTGACCGCCTCCTAAAATACGGAAAATTCAAGATTTCATTCAATAAAGACATTACTTACCCGCAGGGTATTCCGTCGGACCAGTGGCATCCTTTCCAAAATACTGCTGGGTTCCGCCTGGCTGAGAAGCTGCGGAGGTCGGTGGTTTTGGCGACGCCTTTGCTGCAGATGGGCCTAAATATCAATAACAAATTATTCAAAGGTTATACAAACTCACTCTGACCCGGTCGTCCTACATAATTGGATTGCTGATATTGATTACCCGTCTGTGCTCCAACATATGCGGATTGGGCTGGTTGAGAACGTCTATTCGGAGGTGGAGTACCTGCTTTTGGAACTTGAGACAACTGGACTGGCTGGGAAGACGCTAAGCAACAAAATGAATAATTTTAAACGGTCTTACGAGGAGGAATCGGCTCTGCGGATCCACTCTCGCTGCTGGATGGAGGAGGCAATTGATTGGCTGGGACTGGAGTCAGCTGTTGATTCTGCTGCTGACCCGCTTTTTGTTGTGGATTCTGTGGGTTTTGGCCAAGATAGACCGATTGCACATGCCAAGCTAAAAAAGAGAATGAAATTAGACCTTACAAAAAAAATCCAAAATTTTTGAAAAAATATCATAACTACTTCTGCTACAGTATTGAAGAAGCAACAAAATTTGGCAGAGTTACAGTTGATGCCAGTAAATGATAACATCAGAATGAATTTTGAAGAATTTAGCGTTCAGGTCACTTTTTTGACATTTTATGTTAACGATAATATTTACTAAACCCAGGATATGAAGGGAAGCTCATACTTTAAAAGGAAAAATCTTGACACGCAAAATAATCACCCATAGATACTCTGCCAACAATATTCTTGCGTTCTAGAGTTTTCAAATGCCATTCTTTGGACAATTCAATCAACTACAACGGCATCAAAAAAGTTGGGTTTTCAGTAAAATTTTTAACCAAAACCATCTTCTTAACAGTTACAAAGACTCTAAGATTCCACAAAAAATAACTTATATAACTAAATCCTCAATTAGTTCGTACTTTACCTTCAACCATGGCGACAGCTGATTACGCGAATGTAACTCTCGATCCAACGATGCTTTCTCTTGAATTCGAGTGTTTTCTCACACTTCCAGACGATACCGAAGAACCGACCGCACTCGACCGAGCAAGACGTGAGACTGATGACGACGGTCAAAATCCCCGCGAAGATCGACCGAAAATTGGTGAGAATCGAATTTCAAGTACGAAATTTGAATTTTCATGGGAAATTCGAATTTTAATGACTTTGAAGAATCGCTAGGGCTCGAGGCTTCGAAGCCTCTAGTTGAAAGAAAATAGAACAAATTTAACAATAAAAAAATTTGCTCAATATTTATTGTAGTCTATAAGAATCGTTACAAAAACGGACGATAAATACTTTTTTCGAGGATCATTTTGTACAGTAATCAAACATGCGTCACCTTCGTCGTAGCTCGGATTCCAAAGTCTTGGAGGCGTTTCAGGGCGGGGCGGTAAATCTCCTTCGTGGTAGGGCGGATCATTCCCTTTCGTTGGATCTCACCTAAAAAAATTTAAATGCAATTGAGATTTAGGAGACATTTTATACGATCTAACATGTTTTTAGATAAAATTTTATGCGACAAACAAATTCTCATGGTGATAAGGAGACATTTTATACGAAAAATCCTACCATTCAACAACATATGGGATACTATGGCAGTAGTGTACCCAACAGTTCTTGCCATTGCCGAATATCCATGTGGGTCTCCATAAGCGACCAAACTAATCCGGTGATGCTCCTAAAATATCAATTTTATTATTGTTATTTTTTTGCTTTTTCAAATTTCTTTAAAATCTTCCTTACCGTCGAACCCGCAGGCAATTGAGCTTCAATATCATGATTCAAAATGACCAGATCCCTCTCTCCTTCGTTGTACGCCAAAGCTTTGGCCAAATGAGGGACTAATGTGTCCAATGGATTCAAATTTCTCTCCGGGGCGTTGTCGCTGAACAATCCCAACTCTTCCAATGCCATGAACTCTTTCTTATTGCCCAATCTGTCCGCCACAATTTTACGAAGCTGATCTGGGAAAATGTCGGGCTGCTGATTCATCATAACAGCCATTATCTGCTGCCAAGTCATGTCGGGGCCTTGCATTGGATTAAAGACATCGTGAGTTTGAGTGGAGAGGAGACCGACCTTCTTTAGGGCGCGGATCGCTTCAACAAATCCCTAAAAATACAGAAAATAAATTTAAAAGAGATCTCAAAGTCGTTATTGAGATTTTTTTGAAATCTCCCAACAAGATGTGTCGTTTCTTACCTGGTACCTTAAAGTGCCTCTCAACAGTGTTTTGCATTCATCCTGGATTCCATAAATATCCAAATACTTGGTCGAATCCCTGTTCGCATATCCAATCAACGAAAATCCGGGCATAAAATCGATCGGATACACATCATCAATCACTCCCCCATTCCCAGGAACATCAACCACCTGTCCTTTCATCAAATATCGGGCCGGATTCATTAGCGCCAACAGCATGCCCTTTGGAGACCAACTGAATTTGTATCTCAACGCATTGTCTGAAGCTTCCGGGGCCGGCAGACCGCCGCAGAAGCTGACAAACGACTTGATTTTACCGCCCATTTCATGGACACGATCGAAACATTCCATGGCCAACATGTGGTCGATTCCTGGGTCCAGACCAGCCTCATTCATAATCGTGATTTCAGCGGCTTTAGCTCTAAAATTTAGAGGATATTAACATTCCAATTTAATGAAAATCGAAAAGGTTTTGACATTGTTTTATACGTTATTATACCATTCGAACTTTCCGAAATTATCATCCACTTACTGTTCATCCAACGCCTGAAGTTCCGGTGAAATATAGCTGCTGGTCACCATATTCCGCCGATGTTTGATGCACATCTTGGCAATCCCGGTGTGATAGACATAGGGTAACAGCGAAATGACCAAGTCATTCTGTTCCACCAATCCATCGATCACTTCCGGCTCTTTGTTCAGATCCACCACCTGAGACTGAATGTTGTCGCCCAAAGTCGCCAAACGTTTCCCATCTTTGGCCGAATCCGACGCCACCGTAAGGACCACTCGTTGTTGTTGGGAGTAGTAATGAGCCAAAGGATCGGAGACCATTCCAGCGCCCAATAAAAGTATCCTTTTCGCGTCTTCTCGGCCCGCCATTGCCTTCGCTTTGTGGGAGGAACGGACTCTGAAAATGGCAAAATTTAGTAGTTTACTGTAAGACCAGAGCTTTTTCCGCATCGTATTTACCAGAATTTTTAAAATTAACCTTTTTTTCAAATAAAATCAATATAAGACTGACCAAAAATCCTCCGAAGAAAGTCTAAAATGATAAGATCTTCAACGAAAATAAACTCGATTGTAAATTTCGTGACCGTTCCAAGTCATCGACTTGATAACAAACCAAGTAAACATGTTCAAACATACGTCTGCTCCTCTCGGAGTGTGTCTATGTACTTGTAATTGGGGGTCAGTTCTCCATCGCTGGTAATGATAGCATTTTTGACGTCAGGACGGCACTCCAGTCGCTCGAACGGTTGTTCAGCGGCACAGTTGAGCTGGAAATACAAGAAAACGTTATGCTTGAAGAGCAAAACTGAAAAAAATTTAGATTTTTTGAAATTTTTGTCATAGATAATATAAATTTAATGCCAGAAATTACCTTAAACAATTAAATATAAAAATGGAATTGCTATGAATTATTTTTTACAGCTTGAACTGCAGTTTCCAACTTTTCTCAGAACTTTTCCGACTTCTAGAACACAATGCCAATTTTGGCGAAAATTTTGAAATTTAAATTTCCGAAAACTTCTAAAACCTACCAAATCGAAGATATATGGATACAATAGATTTCCAAAAGCTTCTGTGGCCTCCAACGGCATCTGAGCCGGCATATTATCAATCGAACAGACCAGACATCCACTTGGGGTATCAAATGAATCATAAGCCATATTAAAATCAGCATCATAGATCATGAATGGCTTGTCAATGGTAGTGCATTCAGTCATAAACTCAATTGAGCCTCCAGGGTCCGCCGAGATGTCACAAATTGCAATCAGACGATGGGGAAGAGACGGGCAGCCAGGAACATCCAACGCCTTATTGGCTGTAGGTGTAAGGAGATGCTTAGCATCCGGAATGGTGATCAGCCTCGGCGTGTTTACATCCCAATAGATACCATGGAGAATTACTGAGGCATATGGGGCTATCTGGGAAGAAAAAAGGTAAAATTAGAGCACGAATTATATTATCCATGGCAAAATTAGAACAAAAATCTCACTTCCGACGCAAATTTGGAAACGTATCTTTCTGGATGGGCGTTGAACTCCTCCAAATCAATTTTTCCACCTTCTTTTCGCATCAGGTAATCGTTCCGGGACACTACGCACCCATAAACCTTGTTCATCTGACCTTTCTTCGCAACCTAAGAATTTTTATGGGAAAATTTGATGGTAAAATACAATTTAAGCAGAAGGATATTAACATTAAAATTACCTGAGGCAATGTTGAGGGGTCAACAAATTCATGAGGAAGATGTCGAAAGAGTTCTTGAGCTCCTTGAGAGACATTTCCGGAGCCGGTAAAGACAAAAATCAGAGGACCGAGGGATCTGAAAATAAATCACCAATTCAAATCACAGTTCACTCGATCAATTTTTGGTCATGTATATATTAATTTGCTCCAACTCACCGTGGCAGTCGATTCAGCGCAATTTCGTAACCCGCATCTCTGATTGCATTGATCGCCATATGTGAGTCGCTGTAATTATGAGCCAAAGCTATATGCAAGAATGGCGTGTGATGTCCCAAGGCCAACAATCGAAGCCCCAGGCCGTGCAGAATGTCGATGAATCCCGCATATCCGGCCCATTTCCCGAACATGACCAATCTTTTTCCATTTTCGTCCGTGATTTTTTCATAATCAATGAGACGGATTTTCCGATGGAGAATCGTATCCAACATCTCCATATTGTCGGGCTGAGCTTTAATGGTGTGAGAAAAGAAGGCATAAGTTTTGTTGGGGATCAATTGTTCAACTGGCACTTGTTTTACGGACATGATCAGATTGGCCGGGGACAAATCTTCTTGCACTTGAGCGCCGGCGGTCATGTAGTCCTGAAAGATAATGAAAATATAATTTTATGTTCTTTTCGTCGTAGATTTTTTTTATCCAAAAAAATTTGTCATCACGACGTATTTTTGCAGAAACCCTTCTCAAACTTACAATTAATGGATAAGCTCTTCTATTACTCGGCTGAATCAGCACTTTGACGCCTTGTCTCGTCAACTTCTGGACATGGCTTGGTGCCAGAGGGGCCCTTCTTTCCCAGGCATTGATCGTTTCTCTTCGAATGCCCAGAATTGGCGGATGCTTCCCGACATAGCTGATGGCATATCTGCGAAGACTGGCCGATGGCTTCGGCACGTTCACGAGACGAGCGGATCGAAGCATCTAGATTTCACTAAAAAAATGTGAGTTAAAATCGTGTTTTGGGTTGATTTAATATTGTAGTAGGCGTCTGAAGTAAAAAACATGTTGAAAAAATGGGATTTCACTTTTCTGCAGTATAGCCTAGTTGTAAATGGTAAGAAAGCTACAAAGAAAACTTTCGACAGGTAATGATAGCATACAAATTTGAAATTTCATTTTCCTGCCTTTTTTGCGTTCCGTTTCATGTTTCGGAAAGTGGCTTAGATCCAAACGGTCTTTTCTTACCTTCCACGATTTCTTGAAAATAACGGCAACTTTCTGGATGGCTTTCAGCTGGATGCAGTTTTGATTTTCCCTGGAACTTCGACAGAAACCAAACCCATTCGCCGAAAGAAGAATCGTTTGAAATGAGGAATTTTTGCACCTTGGGAGGGGCTGAAAGGGCAACAGTTTAATTAGGCACGTAAGTGGAACGTTAGCACAAAGATTGAATACTCAGATCGTGGAAGTTTAAGATAAGGAAACATTTGTTAACTTGTTAAAAGGACAGTACAGCTACTTTTGAAACGATCCAAAAAGTTTCTTCGTCTACTGCACCAATAACAACGAAAAAAATGATGGTGACAGTCTGTATGCCTAGCCCTTTAAGCCATAGTTTTTTAATTGGGAGCTTCTACAGATGCAACGCTTTTACAATCCCTTTAGACCCTGGGGGGGTTAACTTTCTAGTATCGATATCAATTCCTAAAACTTTTAGCTCGCGCTTTGCTGGTAACATTCGGAGAAAATGATGTCTTGCGTAATAAGAATTTTTGCTGACCTTTTATATGTAATATCATAGCAACGTGGACTTTAAGGTACTTTTTGATCAAAAACTCTTGGTTTTTTCTGCAAAACGCGACCTAAAAAGTTCAAAAAGATATTCGGAATTTAGTCATCATGCGGGGCCAAGTTTCAACAAAATCTGGCCTTTGCACGTTGTATGCTGCTCTGTTAGACTAAATAAGTCAGCATTATTGAATTGCCCTTGCCCGTACTTAATGACTTGTACAACGACTCATGCTTGGACTTGATTTGATATTTTTTCGACCGGTATGTCATTTTCGACAAGTACTTCTCGTCGTTTTCTACCCCTTCTCCTCTCAGCCCTCCCTCTACCACAAAAAACTAATAAACTCCTTATTTCCTCCTTGTTTGCAACAAATAAAAAACGTTGCTCTAAACCCACAAAAAACGACCGCCAAGCCCGCAATCAGTCTGCCCTACGTGATGCGAAATGACCGGAGTCTAAAGTCTGCTGATAAAAACGAGACCAGGCCCCGCCAATGATAACACCATTTTTATGGGGCGCAACTTTTAAAGAATCTGATCGCGGTGTTTGGAAATACGAGAGGAATTGATTAGAGAGATAAGATCCCGAAGAGTGGAATTTACTCGGAAACAAGGGATTCAACTCTTGGTCGAGTCAAGGTTGGACTTCAAAGGTCAATGACGTAGAGAATGGGAAGAGATATCATCCTTGCATAAGAGGGGCATGTGTACAGAAAATGGCCAACAACTTTTATTGTCATCGCACTTGTTAGCATGTCGCAAAACTACCGTATACATAACTATACATAAATAGCTGAGATGCTCACGGTACGACAATTTGTTTTTCTCTAAGTTTTGCCCGTGAGATTCTTCTCTTAGGCGACAAATGAATTGCTGAAAAGTTTGGTTCACGCATTGCAGACAAAACCAACATATTGAACTACTCTTGTACATGATATGGTATGGTCAGAATTTGGTATCTTTAGCAACTTTTGACACCGAAATTTCGGCAAAGTCTATCACCTGGTGTGGCCCTGTAAAATATGTTAAAAGGATATTTTTTGACCTCTCAACGTACCACAACCCTTTTGATGACATCTCTCCCTTAACAATCCTACCCTACAAAACACATGCAAAACAAAATCGAAATGCTGATTACTATTATCAAATAACAACTCCGTCACGTTCACTCACGTTTAATTGAGTGACAGTGAAGGAGAAAAAAGAAATTTGCTGTGAGGGTGGGATCATGATTGTTATCAGCACTCTTGACCCTCCATTTCTCATGACGCTGTCCACAATTTGTGTCTGCTCGTGACAATTGGTTGTAGCAAAGCGAATTGCGTTGTCAATGAAGGGATCACGAGGAACAGATTATGACGTACTAAGAGCGGAAGAAGATAATTGTATATCTGGATGACTGGAGGAGAATTTTGAAGTAATGTTACCTTAAAGTTTTGCGAAAGATTTCAAAATTCAATTGATCAGAGTTTCTTTACTTTTCTTTACAAGAGGGAACCGTTCAAAGGGCTGATAAAGCCAGCGTTCGCAACGAATGTATGTGCATTTTAAGTACTTTGAATTGAAACTCGCCTTATTTTGGGTTTAATCAAGGTACGACTTTTTTTTAAATGTAGGTGTCAATCCAAAGCCAGATATTAAAAGCTTATCAAATTTTCCAGCTGATGAGGCAGATTGCCAGCTGTCTTTCCTAAACAATAAATTATTATGAAAATCAGAAGCGGTTAGAACCAAAATCAGCTCTTTTTTTATGCCACACCGAAAAATTCGATGTCATTGAACGTGAATTCGTTGATGAACGGCCGAAAAACCTGGTTCGTATTGATTATCTTAGTTTCATGGGAAGACAGCAATTAGAATGTGCCTTAATTGCAGACAGATCACAAAAACAAAGCACTTTTGCGAATAATAAAATTTTTAATTGTTATTTTTTGTCATACATATCGCCGACTTCATCACCAGACTACATATTAAGTCATAACCCTCGTCGTTGATCACTTGCTTTTATTATCATCCTCTTTCATCAGACGGTCCCACGTGTCGAACTCCTTTTTTGGAGAACAAGCAAGACTTTTTGTCGGACCAAAGGTTAAATGAGGGAAATGGCGCCACGTGTTATCACGCAAGTCCAGGTAATCAAAGACGAATGGTCCACAGTCTGTAAATGTTTGATGGTTGGAATTTCACCGAATTATCAAATCGAACTTGTAAACTTGCCGGGAGGGAAAGGTGCTGGCATTGAAAGGCTTGCATCATTCTTAGAAAAAGAGGTCAAAATGGTCTGTAGTTTAATAAGAATGTGTTCAATAGTTTGCCTGATATGGCAGTATGATGACTAATGACTCAAAGGGTTTTGTTGATGACTTATGACAAGAATGATTGTCAAGTTGGGTATTAAAGAAATTTGTAACATGAAGGTTAATTTTGCAAGTAAATTTCTCGAGGTGCAACGTTAAGACCTTTTTCAAATTTTTACTGTGTAAGCTACAGTAGCCACAGATAAAATTCCTGAAAATGTGAGTCCAAGTTTGTTACGAATCACCGAGATATACATAGATCTTTACCGAGCGGTATTTAATTACTAAAAGTTTTGATAGAATTGGAGTTTTTTCGACCTTATCTTTGCCAACTCCGCGTAGTTGGATAAGGCTTTATTATGTATTTTCTGAATAACATCAAGTTCTTACTCCTGGGCCTACAATTTTTAGTTGCAATCTAAAGGCACATTATCAGCATGTTTATTGCCGCCTTCCGGCCGGGCCCCGTCATAAACACCAAAAATGACACACTATTTTATTGAAAATCACATAATTGATAAGTCACCATCAAAGCATGCCTTTGTTTCGCAAGAATGTTGGTATGCTAATCGTGGGTAAGTTGTGTACAAAAACAAAGATTACGAGCCAGACCTTATCGGGGTAAACATTGAAACTTGTGTTTAAATCCGATTGAAGAAAAATGTAACCAAAGTAAAGAAAAATATTAATTTATCGAAATTACGAGAAGGGCTGACCAAAGAAGCAAATAAACAAGGACTCAGACTTGTTGAACTTCACCTATAGGTAGAAACAGTGATGAAAAGTACGATAACTCAGCATCAAACTTTCATAGCGGCATACAAAATCTGTTGCCTTCAAAGAGAAGCAATAGTTCAGCTTCGCAATCCTCGTCGAAGACTCAATAAATGTTTCCAAAGGTTCCCCAGATCTCTAATTTTTTACTACAAAACATCAACAATCGTAGGTGATACCTTACAATTATACAAAAAGGTTGGGTTGCCTAGATTCCGAGAGATGGGAGAAGAGACTTTTGATTTGAAGACCACCGTCAACGCGGCCACTTGGAAGACCACGACGACGATGGGAAGACCCTATTCGGAAAGTTGCAGGGCCTAGATGGATGGACATGACGTCAACAGCTGAATGGACTCGCCGGTTTACACTAGAATAAATGAAATGAAAATGAAATGATACCTTACAAATTTATAGAGACCCTGGTGAAGCCACGGGAACACTAAAGTGAAGCCACGGCCGCCGGCACGACAAACGACCATCCTGCCCTGGTCGCCAATAGAGACCCCGGTTCCTCGTCTACGCGATCAGATACCAGTCCTCTTAAATAATGTCCCTCGGACTTTCACCAACTCCCCAAATAATAGACAATAACATTTATCCACCGAAATACATTCATATTTAGTGTTCCCCGGTCTCTTTTTTCCACAACAGAAGCTAAAAGTTTTAGGAATTGGCATGTGGTGAGCCAGACCGATGTGTGTACAAATTTTGGGTAAATCTGTTAGTTGCATTTCGAACACTTCCATTGTCGGTTTATCCCATTACTTTGACAAACTGATGGCTTTCCAATTCCATTGCTTGCTCCCTTTTTCCTGTTTTATCTGTAAGCTCCTATAAGCTACAAATATGGATCACCGACCCACTTTCTGCTGGTCAAACACTCTTTTCGACACAATGGACATGACTCTCTCTCTTTTATCGTTTTCGGGCTTGGATCCACTGAATTCAACGGAAGACAAAGAAGCACCGGTAAATTTAGAACACAAGCTTGTTAACATTGAATTTCAAACATTTCAAAACAATGGGTCAACAGTAATTGCGAGGATTTCAAATGTCCTTTATATATAATTCCAGAGGCGAAAGGATATTCAGATAATTTTCTCGAATTTCTAATCTTTTCTTCTGCAAAGTTACTTTCACTGTAAAATGAAGCTGATTGTGATGGTTTTATTTCTTTTCCTGCTAAATTTTATTTACGTCAGAGCGCAAGGTAAGCATGCTGTTGTCATTTTTTCATAAACTGGCGTTGATTTCCCGTTTAAAAGGAAGTTTGTCCAAACCAAATTGCCATCTAATACTAGTTATACATTTGGCCTTTCTATATTGCAAGCCATAAACCCATGAAGATGTATGATATGAACTCCAAAAATCCGACAAATTTGGGGTTCTATCCGCTCAGAAACCTTCGTTACACGTATTATTTATATAACAGCATAAAGTGGCTTTGGGATAACACTCAAAAAGTCCTCCCGTTTAAAAGAAAGCTTCTTCAAATTACGATCCCGTACTAGCTATAAATTTTGTCTTTCTATATTGCAAGCCATGACCCATAAGGATCTATGATATGAACTCCAAGAATCCCACAAGTTTGGGGTTCTATCCCTTCAGAAACCTTCGCTACACGTATTATTTATATAACAGCATAAAGCGCTTTTTGGATAACAGTCAAAAAGCCCTTCATGATTTTCAGAATGCAAAGACTCCCTGCCCAAAGTGTGCCCGGTCACGACTGATCTTTGCACGGACAGTGAATACGGCGAGCTTATGTACGAGGTCTGCCGAAAAGCCTGTAACTTATGTGGGGACCGCCGTTCTCCAGGGGATCCGGCAGTCCTCTTTCTTAAACTTATCACCATGGTTGAGAACCTCATCGATCAAGGCAAACTCAACAGCGGCGGCAGTAGCAACAGTAATGGGCAGCCTCAAGTTATTTATCAGCCCATTGTTTATCCAATAAGTTCCAACAGTAGTTGTGCTGACAAATCTGGAGCCGATGGGAGATCGAATTGCGCTGAGACAAAATATTTATGCCAAGATACGAAGTACAAAGCGTTAATGGCCGAACAATGCCCAGCAACCTGTGGTTTGTGTGGAAATAATACAAATAGCAATGCTCAGAATAGTAAGCATAGTTTCAAAATAGCTCAAAAATTTTCTTTAGGTCAGCCAGCCGCAAATACAAACACATGCGAAGATAAGACGAAAGATGGAAAATCAGATTGTCCCGGAAAAGGCTATCTTTGCCGATCACCTACTTACGTCAGTATAATGCGAGAGGAATGTCCAAGGACTTGTGGCTACTGTGGAAATGCTGCAGCCTTACCGTACTACTACTACAGCCCATATGGCTACTATTACTATGGAAAGAAATAGTAGTTCGGCCTTACATTGCTTCAGCTTGTATAGATAATATAATAATATAATACGGCTTAATAAACTGCTTAAAATAACAGAAATCCCCGTCAAAGAGACGGATATCTTTATTAGAAACTGTTTGTAAAGGTCTTTTTTTCGAAATAAGCAAGAATTATCGTAATTTACAAAAATCCAATAAAGTTTTGACACTTCGCAACATTTTCCAATAATCTGTGGCATTTTGCGAAAAATATTTTTGCTTTTTCCAACAAATTTATGCAAAACAAATGGCTGATTTTGCGAATGATCTGGCATCGATACAGCGAAATAAAAATAAAAAACGAATCAGCAGATCGCATTTCTCCTTCTTTTGTCCCTTTTTGGACAAAAATTTCCTTTATTTTCACTTCACGTTTCCTTTTCAGCAGAATGCAGTTCAATGCCACCGATACGTACCCAGTAACCGTTGATATTGTTCGACAACTTGTTCCATCTCGATCCTTTCCTACCCAATCAAACCGATTTATTAATTCTTTGGACTTCGACGACGCGGGAAAGTTTTTGTTGTCTGCGGGAAATGATGATCAGTTGATGCTGTACAACATTATGACTGGAGATTTCTGTCGAGCTGTAAGTTCTTTGTTTGTTATTTTGATATCTAGACCTAAGATTCATTAGGAATGAGACTTTTGTTCGAATCTCTCTTGGAAACTTTTGGGTCAAGTGTAATATCGCTTGTATCCTCAGAAAGTAAGGCCTGTGTTTTATATGATTTAACTAATAGCTTGATTACGACTTGGTTCAGCTTATGATAGCTACTTTTTAAACTGCACGGCGATTTAAAAAAATTTATATTGTTTTAGATAACAAGCAGAAAGTATGGATGTTCCTATGCCAGATACCTTCATTCCGATCAGCATGTTGTTCATGCTTCTACAAAGCGAGATGGTAAGTCTGCCCTTCAGTTTTTTTTATATTTCTAGATACGATTCGGCTGCTTTCACTTTATGATCAAAAGTATGTCAGGTATTTCCAAGGCCACAAAGAAACGTAAGATTCTGATACTTTTTTCTGTGCTTTTTCACAGAACATTATCTACTTTACCTTTCAGAGTGACTGGTCTTTCTGTTTCACCGATTGATGACATGTTCATCACTGCTTCCAAGGATCGGACAATCAGATTTTGGGATGCGAAACAAGAAGTGTGCGCGGTAAGAGTTTAGTATATTTTTTCGGTTTTTAGGAATTGAATATAGCTGAATTGGTATTTTAGGGTGTGATGAACTTGCCAGAAGCCGGAGCCGCGGCTTTTGACCCGGAAGGATTGGTTATTGCAGTTGCTATTGGTTCAGAGCAGATCAGATTGTACGACAAGCGTTCGTATGAGAATGTAAGTCAATGTATTGATCTAAAATTGATGGGTTATACAATTTATGGCATTTTCTAAATAACGATACAGTTTTGACGTCTGTCTTCTGTTTGTCTTTTCCACATGTTACCTTATATAACTTTAGGGTCCATTCATCTCTTTTGATCTCGGTGTCATCAAAGATACCCAATGGACGAACATTAAATTCTCAGAAGATGGAAAGTCTATTTTAATCATGACCTCTGGCAATTATCATCGACTTGTTGACGCTTTCAACGGTGGTATCACTCATTCTTTGACTGGCCATACCAATCATAGTGGAGCGGTTCTAGATGCCTGTTTCTCACCCGATTCTCAATTCATTTTTTGTGGTGGAACTGATGGAAGAATTACTGTTTGGAGCAGAGAAGATGGCACAATTGTTCACCAATTTAATTCGGATCAAAGAGATCCAATCCTTCATTGTTTATACAATCCATTCTATCATATTTTGGCTTCCGCTGGATTGAGCACGGTAAGTTTTGAGGCTTATAGCCGTCGAATTTTGCAGTAGCAGCGGTTGTATGGATCTGGGGGAAATTTGGAAAGAATTTTTATATTATTTATGAAAGTTTGACCTAAAGTAATGTAATGTTTATATACATTTTTTGTCTATTTTTGTAAATTAATGTCGTTTCAGAAGCTCTGGACTCTCCAATGATCATTCCAAACTAAACCCGGGCTGAGGAAATAATATTGACCTCATTTTAGCATTTATTTGCGAAGTATTTGTATATTTACTCATTATTTTTGTTGAAGTTGTTATTACATTTTTAATTACCGCCGTGCTATACTCCATTAAAATTAAATTCATTGTTATCGATGTGTTATCAGAGTTTTCAAGCGTACTTTTTGTAATAAACACGCTGGGCATCGATGAAATCAGGGGAAATTGTAGAGTGATCTTTAAAAAACTGTTTACTATATTAAGATAATGGTAGTGGAGACTAGACTAGAGCTTTTGAAGGGTAAGGGAAGATATAGTAGTTAGTCCTGGAAGCTTTATTTGGGCATTGTATATATTGTACTAGAAAAAAGCTGTGACAATTTCTGAAAACGATATGTTACAGTATTCCCGTAGTTTGGATGTCAACTCCAAGGTTGAAAAGCATGCAGTGATAGCCATCTATGCATCAGACTTCGAGTATTATTTTTAGATGTTCTACGACAAGCTTCCCTCAAAAGTAACGTTGAGAAATCGATCATCATGACATAATTTTTGACAATATTCTACCGTTATCTTCAGCGGCTCCCACTGAACCCAGTAAAGTCTTCAAATTCATTCCCAACCTTTGCAACTTACCCTTTTCACCTTCAAATTTAATGCAACGTTGTTATAACCATTTTCCCAAACCATTACTCTTTTTTTGTAGTACTTTCCCTGACCAAACGTTTTTCGTTACACCGCAAAATTCCCAAATTTACAACCGTCAATAAACACACAGCAAACGTTTTATCAATTTGATTATCGGACCATTTTTTCGATTGTTACAATAAACACGATTAATCGCGGGGACAAACTAGAAAAGAAGAATAAATTGTTTGCATCTGAACTTAAAATTTGTTAGAGTAAGAGTCTGAATGAAGGCCTTCAAGAGGAAATGATGACAAAATGAAGCTGGGGTTGATTTTAGGCAAAATTTAAATTATAATTTCGAAATTCTAACTGTACACTTCAATTGATGACGCTACGACCAAAACAGGGTGGTAGAATGAAACGAATCTCTTATAATAGCGCGTAATAACTGCTGAAAGCGCCCTTATACGTAGCTGGATAGATTAGGCAGGCTTAGGGATCAAATTGATATTATTCATGATGCGATAATTTTATTTTCAATTACATAAAAATTCAACTTTTCTCAAGTCTTTAGTATAATATAATCATGTAAGTTCAAAAATGCCCTAGAGTGACCGGTTTGGATCAACAAACTCTGTATAAACACCTGATTTCTATAAAACTGCAATATCCTCTATAAAATGTTACTATCTAATGTCTACTGCAATATATGTAATTTTTCTCCATTGTTTTCCACTTTTTATAACATTCTTCAGTCGAGAAACCGCAGGAACGTAGATAGTGATCGTCATAGCTTGTTCCTAACTGTTCTTAAAAATCGTCTTCACTTCCAAAGTGATTTATGTGCAGCCAGGAATGTTACATGAAATCAACCCTATGCGTGATTTGTTTGATGAACTTTTGTTTGTAGACCTGATCTTATCAAAAGGGTTTTTAAAAATCAGCAAAATGTCGTAGATAGATAGATAGAAGGTTCTTATCGAAGAAACAGAACTAATTAATTTCCAATGTGGAACACAAGGCTGGGATCAAAAAGTTTGTAGTCTTTGCCGAGGGAAATGTTGACCTTTTAGATTTTAGGGTATAATCATAAAAGGACAGTACTGTGAACCTTTTATATGAAGTAACAAGCAAAGAATCTTCATTTTTTGGTTTAAAATTTGAGAATTTAACGTTCCTAACTCACTGAGTATAACATAATCAAAAATTTTATGAGCGATGAAGGCAAAATACGTCAAAAATCATTCACGGACTATTCAATGATCGTATTTTACAAAAATTTGCAATTTCAACTTTCAACTCCGAAAAATTTCGCAATTTTTGACATTTTTTGGCATTCTGTGGCATTTTTTTATTGCGCAAAAACTGGCCAAAATGTTGTTTTCATTCCTTTTTTCTCGCCCATTGCCGCAAGGAAGACGAGACCGAACTCGATCATAATTTCATGTAGCTCTGTTTTGTTATCTGCAGATTGTGGTTCAGCCGGTAAATATTTTATGTTTTGTTTTTTTATGTTTTTAGGACCAAGCTGACGGATAATATCGAAGAAATGGCGGATTTAGCGTAAACATGAAGGGGTTTCTAGGACGTTTAGTTACAAAATTGTGGAATAGTCGTGATTGAAACATTGGCTGCATATAATTTAAATTTTCTTCAAGAAGTTTGAGTTTTCTTTTATTTGATGTCCCTGTCATAAATTATATAATTTTTGTATTGTTTGGTGATCTTAGTCAAATCCAATGGCTACGTGAGCTTACTCAGAGGACATTGTTGGTCTTGCCATTATTTTTATCCTAATTTGTTCTTTCAATTTATTAATTTTTGTCGTATGTGGTCTTATCATGGATAATATTTGTTCTTCCCGATTTGCGCTCAAATCGTTTGATTCTTACGCTCTAAGACTTGAAACATGGCCTATTCTTTGTTTTGTTGTCAATTTTATATACAGATGGCGCTTAAAAAATCATTCGTTTTTTATTCATGATCAGAATATAGATAATATAGTTTCGGAGTCTTTTCTTTCAGTTTCTCTAATTGTTTGTCTATAGAAGGATTTGAGAATGCTTGCTCATTCGAAAAACTTCAGAATCCCATTAATTGTTTGTTATTTTCAAAGGTTTTTTGCACATACGTGGGGAACCTTTTGAAAAAGGTCTTATTTTATTTTGTTTCGGACAGGAAAAACGAACGTTCCGCGGCGTTCTTTTTGCCCTTTCTAAACTCGCTTTTGCTCTTTCTGTCCAGGACAATCACATTCGATCGAAACTATCTTTTCATAGTGTGCAAGGATTCGATTTTTGGGGGGTTTTTGTAAAATTTGTGAAGATGATGGACAAATTGGCACTTTTTGGATGGAAACTGGAGCTTTTTTGGGGAACAGGATGCACTGAAAGTGTTTTTAGATTGATTTTAACAAAATATTAGAGGGTTTATGATGCAATCGTCAAAAAATATGTCTAAATGCGATTTTTCTCCTGTTCTTATTCGAAAGCCAATTTTTGCGAATAACTAAGCATTATTCTTTAATTTTCGTTAAAAATTTTATGCAACTTCTCGCAATTTCACCTTATTTTACCTTCCCATGATGGCGTGAATGCTTGTCAATTCTTCTGATCGTCGTTGACTCCTCCTCCCTGTTTGATAAAGGTTACCCATGCCTGGGGTTTTCACTTTTTTGTTGTTCTATTCTGATACGGACGTCTTAAAATGGGTTCCCTGGCGTGAGTGGCCACTGTTATCGCGACGACCCCGTGTTTGCCGGTTTTTGGTTGTTTCGGAGGTCTTTTTAGTTATTAAAAGTAGAAATGGGAAAGTAAAGGTTAGAGAAATGATTGGGATTCTGGTTTTGAGTTGTACAGGTTGTGTCGGACTCAAAAATTGAAAAGGTTGCGCAAAAGTACCTAAAACAATTTAAATTTTGATGTATTTCGGCTAGAAATGCGAATTTCTAGAAGAGCTAGGCCGCAAAAGCTCTGCAAATGTAGTTTTTGGTCTGCTGAATCATTTTCCACTTACTTTTCCTCGTGATTTTTTCGTTTCTCATCAAAATTCCGCGTTGGAACCATCTAATTTCTTAAATTTTCAGTTTCAACTTGTGTTTGTCCCCTGAGAATCATGTCCGCCGACAAAGTCGCCAAGCTGGCCGATGCCGCCAACCGTCTTCGTGTCTCGGCCATCGAGATGACTGCGGCCGCCAAGTCCGGCCATCCGTCTTCATCGGTTTCGGCCGCTGAGATTGTTTCGACTTTGTTTTTCGATGAAATGAAGTACGATGTCAGCAAGCCAAAGGACATCAACGCCGACAGATTTGTCCTCTCCAAGGGTCATGCTTGCCCCATCCTGTACGCCGCTTGGCATGAGGCCGGTCTGATCACTCGTGACGAATATTTGAAGGTCAGACACATTGACTCCGACTTGGAAGGTCATCCCACTCCTGTAAGTATTTGTACTCAGCCTTATTCTTGCTAATGGCATATGGTTTTCTTCCGGAATGACCAAAAATTTTATGAATCATATTAGAGATGTGATGGATAATATAAAAATTTTGAGGAGAACCAAAATTTTTGTTTGAAAATAATAATATGAGGAGAATAGAGTCTTATCCAGCTATTTTCAGCGTTTGAACTTCATTGATGTGGCCACTGGATCTCTCGGACAAGGTCTTTCAATGGCCACTGGATTGGCCTATGCCGGAAAATACTTGGACAAGGCCACCTACAGAACCTACTGTCTGCTCGGTGACGGTGAAACCGCCGAAGGAGCTATCTGGGAAGCTGCTGGTAAGTGGTTTTTTAGGTTTTAAAAGGTTTGGATATTTTAGTACGCAATAAGTTTAGAAAAATTTGCGTTAACTTGAATTTTTTGATGAGATAATGAGTTGTGAGGACAAATTGAGGTCTGAAATTTATTGTTGTTTTAATTTTTAGCCTTTGCCAGCCACAACAAACTCGATAACTTGGTCGCTGTTGTGGATATCAACCGTCTCGGTCAATCCCAGCCAACACAACTCGCCCACGACCTTGGAGCCTATGCCCGCCGTTTCGAAGCCTTCGGATGGCACGCGATCCAAGTCGACGGACACAACGTCGAACAACTGCTGAAGGCCTGGGCTCAAGCCCGTCAAGTCAAGGGACAACCTGTGGTTGTACTTGCCCAGACCTACAAGGGACGTGGAATTGAAGGAGTTGAGGATCTCGAGGGATTCCATGGAAAGCCAGTCCCAGTTGAGAAGACCGAAGCCATCAAGGCCAAGCTTCAATCCGCGACTCCGTTGAAATGGAACATCCCCAAACCAGTCTATGATGTTCCAAAGATTGATCTGAAATTGGGAGAAAACAAGGTAAATTGAGGTTGGATCTAAAGGAAAGGGGAATAGAGAGGAAGATTGTAGGGATTGAAAGAAATGAGAACAATTTTTTATGGGAGTTTGTGGTAATTCTTGCCAGTTTTTGGGGTTTAGGTTAAGTATAATGTTAAATATGTAAAAATAAACGCTAAATTATGGTTTTATTTGAATGAAATTGAAGTTTGGGAGATATAGGTAGTGAAAATAAATTTGGAGTATATATTTAGGACTGTTTAACCTTTAGGTCATCAAAAGTATAAGGTAAAAATATTTTAAATTTTTGACGATTTTCAGATCACAACTCCCAACTACAAGCTCGGTGACAAGGTTGCCACACGTGCCGCTTACGGATCCGCCCTCGTCAAGTTGGCCGACCAGAATTCCCGCATTCTCAGCCTCGATGGAGATATGAGAAACTCCACCTTCTCCGAGCAATTATGGAAAAAGAGCCCCAACCAATACATTGAGTGCTACATTGCCGAACAACAGATGGTTGGAGCTGCCATCGGACTGTCATGCCGTGACCGTGCTATCCCATTCGTCAGCACTTTCGCCGCCTTCTTGACCAGAGCCGCGGATCAGATTCGAATGGGTGCGGTGTGCTTCGCCAATGTAAAATTTGTGGGATCTCATTGTGGAATTTCCATCGGAGAAGACGGCCCATCCCAGATGGCCTTGGAGGACTTGGCCCTATTCCGCGCAGTCCCTGACTCAGTTGTGTTGTACCCATCCGACGCTGTTTCAACGGAATATGCAGCGGAATTGGCCGCCAACCATCGAGGAATTGTCTTCATCAGAACTGGACGTCCAGCTCTTCCAGTTATCTATGAAAACAAAGAGAAATTCGCCATTGGACAGTCGAAGGTCGTCAAGAAGTCGGGATCAGACAAGTTGGTCATCGTGGCTGGAGGAGTCACCTTGAATGAGGCCCTGAAGGCAGCGGAGCAATTGGAGAAGGAAGGAGTCAACGCAGCTGTCATTGATATCTTCTCCGTCCAACCCATTGACAGACAGACCATCTTGGAAACCGCCCAGAAGTCTGGAGGCAAGGTCCTGACTGTTGAAGACCACTACCAACCAGGTGGCATTGGAGAAGCTGTAAGTTGAAGGGGAGGATAATTTTGCTGAAATCAGGAGGTTTTGTTATTGTTGGATAGGTGATTGTGCAGGAAAACGAAGTTAATAGCGTTTAATTAGATTTGAGACTAAAATTATGAGGCAAAATCAATTCTGTCTCATGGATAATATAATTTTTTGATGGATTGTGTGGGCTTTTGATGACTGTTGGGATTGGAATGACGTTTTAGACAATCCGAGGACTCTTTATTAAGATATGAGATCAAATTGAGAAGAAAATCCACCTTGAACTCATATAAATTTTCAAAATTTTTCTTCCAGGTTGCTGCTGCCCTATCCGACGTCCCCAACGTTGTTATCCGCCGCCTGAATGTGAAGGAAGTCCCTCGTTCCGGAGCCCCCGACGCCCTCCTCGACCGTTATGGCATCTCCGCCAAACACATTGTCGCCGAAGCCAAGAAGTTATAAGCGTTCCCTTTCCCTGTGCACTTATCATTCTAATTGTATCCCATATTTTGTTATTTAGGTAGTATTTGATAAACTAGTAATTTGTAAAGTACTGGAAATGTTTGAGAGTTAGCTTGAAGAAATTTGGAAGGTTTTTTGAGAAGCTTGGGGGAGGTTATGGATAACATAAGAAAAGTGTTCAGTAAAAATAGCAGTGGTACAAGAGAGTTTTGCAAAAGATTTGAACATCAATTGAAGCGTCGTTGTGCTGATTTTCAAAAGAATTGCAGAGTTTGTCACTCGTAGAACGGAATGCCAAGGAAATTTTTAATTTTGTATTTTTTTGAAACTCAAAAGCAAAAAATAGAAAAATATCGACTTTTTTTACTGTAAGCACGAGTCTTTTCCCCACCATCCTGATTCTGATCTCTGTATCACCTCGTTCCATCCTAAACTTTGTCCTTTTCTTTATCTTGCGCGCCAAACATCTGATCAGTCCCATTCTTTGCTCACGTGCAGCTCATTTGTCCATCCTCTTGGCTCCATTCTATTCAAAGTCGGCGGATGTTTTTCCGTTCCAATTTTTTCATTTTTTATTCAAATTGAGCGAACAAAGGAGTCGGAAGAAATGTCGTCGACATCCGTGTCAGTCATCACTTTTTCTTCGCTCAATATTTTCGAACCATATGCTAATCAGCTCCGAAAAAAAATTCCGCGAGTTTTTGGCCGAAAAGATTCCAAGAATTTCGTAAACACCTTTAGTTTTTTCGATTTTTTGGATCGTAACGGAACAGGAAGGCCGTTTTTTGGGGGCGGTGACTATTTTTAGAATTCAGCGACTAATTTTAGTGCTCACTGCACTATGCAAAACATTGGAATGTTGAGACTGTATTTAAAGGAAGTTACGAATACCAGTTTTGACGATTTTTTGGAAGAATAATTCCAGTTTTAAATGTTCAAAAGAAATGAATTTTGTTCTCTAGGGCCTGGGGCTGCTTCATAGATGATTTCTGTCAAGGGGCTAAAGAGTCTGTAACGGTTAGATTTTCTCTACACTTTGGTCACATAAAATCTCAGCGTTTTGAACAGGATCTCAAGCTTTGAAATTTGAAATAATCAAAAATATAAAACTTCCGACAATTTCCGGCCTCTAAATCTCAACGATTTTTGTAAAATACAAGCTGAAAGAATGGCATGTGTCTTAAAAAAGGTTTGATTTGAATTTATGTCAAGTTTAATCAAAATCTAAAGACCGCGCCTTTGACTAACTCCTTTACAAACTGATGCAATACAATGTTGCCATAAAATAAAATAAAGCCATAGAATAAACCCATCTTTTCTTTGTCATTCATTCCACAGAAGTATAATATAATTTTTGCCATAAATCGCCGCATTACTTCTATTGTTGACCACCTTAACCCTTCCGTATTACAATAACTATTTCCGTTGCTGCTCCGGATGATCCCGTATTATTTCCGGTCTCGCGATTTCGTCGTTCCAAAAATATGACTAGCCCAAAGCAACGGCCCGTGATTTTTACAAAATGTGCCAAGAATCCTTAAGACTATTTTGAAAGACGGTATTCATAAAATCCGTTGTTTTGGTTCCCGATCTATTTTCTGAATTCCGTTTTCTGTTCTTTATTCGTTTTTGTTGTCACAGAACGAGCTGTTGATTTGATAGAGATATGAACCAGGGGAGATAAAAGGAGGGTACAACAGTTTCGATCCGTCTGGAACGTTCGAGCTCATTTTGCTTAAGGGTTTTAATTGAGTTTCAGACATTTAAAAAGTGATGAGTATTTGTGCGAAATTAGATAATGCAGAAATCTTTAAATTTTGCGGTTTTTTGCAAATTTTTGAAGTTAAAACTTCCCTAGTTACAATTATATGGCCAACGGTTTAAATGGAATTTAAGATTGCGCGTTTTTCTCCAAGAAAATGCAGATTATGACCGAAATTTTAGATGGGAGTTTTGGATATCTCAAGATTTTGATTGTGCGTTTATTCAAATTCGTGTTTCATTGATTTTCTTTTTGTGGTTTTCCAAAACACGTTTAACGTCCTAATCCTTTTAGAATTTGAATTTGGATTTTGAAAAAACCCGATTTTCAAGATGTTTAGCTCAAGTTACGACGATGGCTGCAGTAACAGGTAACAGTTGTTCGTTGAAAAGTCTTGAGAGCAGTTGCAAATTAAAGCAATCATTTAAAAGTTTCAAATCAAAGTTTTTCTTTTTTTTCTCAATGTTAATATGCAAGAACACTGTAAACATCTAAAAATATTTAGTTTACATTTCCCACAACGACAAATAATTAGTTCTCAATTTTAGCTCAGTCTTTGGCGGCTACAACGACTTTTCCTTTGACACCAAAGTCGGTTCTTGTTGGGAGGACGAAACCAACGATTGGATCAAAGATCGGGAGGATGATTATGACGATTATTACGGCCAGAAACAAAAAGAACAGGAGACTCGTCGGAACTATTACAAACTTGGAGCTCACGCATTGGATTCGCTTTGTGGAAGCTCGGCTACATCCTCTTCTTATGCTTCTTCCAGCAGCTCTAAATCTTCCTCCGAAAATGTTTCGCGTTCTTCGAGTGTGAGCTGCAGTCGAAGACCGAGTGTTAAGAAGGAGGAGAAGCCGGATAAACGTAAGCTTTTGATGAGTAGGGCTACTATTCTTTAAGTCTGGCTAGAAAAGTCAGCGGAGCATTGAAGTGCAAAAGGCTTAGAGACGCCCGCAAGTTGAGCACGTTTGTTTTCGACCTTCTGAGTATGATCGAGGCTCCTATTTTTCTCATCTTCTTGCCCGCCAAGTTTATTGCATATCACGGTTGTACCTGTAAAACTGGAAATTAAATTTTCTGTAGATGATACATGACCTAAGTAGATAATGCATGCAAAACTTGAAAGTTGTAGTATGACAGACCTTACACTCCTGCCAAAACCAAAATATTGTGACAGGGCGCCGTTTTAAAGAACGTTGCATATCTCGGCTGCGATAATAAACTGTGAGCTCAAACTTTCCCAAATATATTTTGGGCCTGCGTACAGAAGCAACGATTAATTTGAATTTTGCAACTTAAAGTATTCTCTTAAAATTATTGTCAGAAATCGTAAAAAAGATTATATTTCAGCCGAGAAGCTCGAGAAGATCAAAGAGAACAGTGTTCTGGCCGACGTGAGCCCCCGAATTGCTCGAATCAAGCCTTACCATTTCGAGGACGAGATCAACTCCGAGAAATCGAGTGTTAAAGTTATCTTTATCGAGAGGAAACTCCCTCCATACGAGCCCACCTTCTTTGAGAAGGTCTTTTTGTGGTGTAACTAAAATTTTATGTGTCTTTACAGAATATACAGTAATTCTTGTACATTTATCTCCACTTTGCACCTTCAAAAGCTGCCATTTTATACGATAAAA
Organism: Bursaphelenchus mucronatus; assembly: GCA_025436335.1. Lineage (NCBI taxonomy): Eukaryota > Metazoa > Nematoda > Chromadorea > Rhabditida > Aphelenchoididae > Bursaphelenchus > Bursaphelenchus mucronatus. Next base: position 8,459,201 of record CM046356.1, read on the forward strand.
TTTTTTTGCTAAGAAATCTCTTTAAAATCAAATTTTTATCAAATTTTATTACAGTGTCCACCTTGTAAAGCCACAAATATATCAAATATTGTTCTCAGCACTTCTCTGTTTAAAATTATGTACATTTCACCTTTTCAACTCTTCGTCAGCAGCTCTCTTATCTGTCTGTCGGTCTCCGTTTCTTTTTCTTTTTTCCAAAAATCGATTGCAAATGTTTTCTTCGCCCGAACCAACCCAATCTGCGGCCGATTGTAATCGAATAACAAGCAGTGCTCGTTCAGGACCTCTTCGCCCAAAAACACATCATATCCCAGATTATCTTCGAGTTCAGTAAACTTTAATGTGCAGTAACTTTGACCGTTGATTTCCAGTCGCTGAAAAAGAAAGCTTATGTTTCGCGTTTTGCAGATATGACCTAGATTTTTAGCTCGAACGTTGGCAAAAGCATGAGCTTTTTTTGCAAAAAAATTCATACCTATTTCTATTGTAGAGTGTAATGTTTCCACTCAAAATCAAAATTTTCCGCACAAAACTGGCAAAGATATAGCAAAAAAAGTTTTTTCTCTGACCGTTCTCCGCGTTTTGTGCACTCTCTTGGGCGTAAAGACCGTTCGCGTCACGCGAACACTTTCCTTGTAATCATATTTAATCTCATCCTTTCCTAATGTCATCTCCAAAAACACAAAGATTCAGTCGACTCACCTCCTTGAGATACACAGCCGGGTTCAAGTTCAGCACAACGTCGTCAAGACTCAAGCTGACAGTATAAAGATTGTCCTCCTCGTTGCATCGCACCGTTGTAGTTCCATTTTCATTGGTCGAAGCTGACAAAAATTGCAGCACCTTCTCATAAATCGACTTTTTCAAACCCAATCCAGTTGAAAATGGGTCAATCTGGGCGACAAAGTTTCCGTTGACACTTTGATAGTGGACTTCAACTCTAAAATCAGGATTTTTCGACTCGAAGACTCAATTTGCAAAGGCCAAAGGATTTTCTTACTTGGTCAAATTGACTCTCCAAGAATTTAAATCCACATTTTGAACCAAATTCCAATCATTGAAGCACAAGTCGGATCTTGTTGTACCAACCAACACATTCGGAGCGTATTTAAATCTTCCTCGACTCGATTTCGGCTCCAACAAAAGAACTGGGCCCGCGAATTCACCGAGCAGAGAGTAGACGGCTGAACTTCTGGCTTCACTTGGAGCCAAGCCAAGAGCTCCATCGTAGTGAAAGGCGGTGATGAAATCATAGGTTCGGTTGATCAGACCAAAGTCAGCAAAAACTGCATGGTTCATTGGCTAAAACCACCCATTTTCAGATGAGACACTATGGAAAATTAGGAGAGAAGGTCAGAGAAAATTGAATTTTCATTTTCCGCTAGATGCTTACATTTTTTTGCGGAAATTTTTGATTTTTTTGTTGGAAATATCTTTAACAGGGGAGAAAGAGCAATTTTTTGGTTAGAAATTGGTCGTTCAGCAAAACATGAGGCATAAAATGCCATCAAATGTTAGTATTTAATCTCAAGACCTTCTCTATTCATTTGCATATTCCATGTTGATTTTGAATGTATTGAGAGCACTGAAAAATAAAATCAATTATTTACCGGATAAATGACCTTTGGAGCTACAAGATGGTCCCAATCCGCCGTCGAGTCGGTTGAACATTTCCGAACACTTCGATACTGAAATCAAAGAATACATTTCCAAAAAAAGAAGACGAAAACTTATCCAGTGGTAGTAACGAGGATTCTACCTGAAATTTATCCACAGCCAGTTCACTGGAAACATCCGATCCATTAAAATTTTGTCGGATTGTGTCATCCAAAAACTTGAACGTGACCGACTCTCTGGGATCGCTGTACGTTTTGACGCCGTTGCAAGGAACATCTTCTCGACAATCGGGATTTATTATAAATGTGTAGTTGGTTTGGAAGTCCAGACGAAGATAGTAATACTTTCCTGAAATCCGTATTCGTATTAGATCCTTCACAAATGAAGAAGACAAAGTGTATACATAAAATTTGCCAAAAGTTTGATTGTATTTTGTGTATTTCTAATCTATTTATTGTTTCCTTAAAATTTCAGCCGGTGGTTTGTGAGCAAGACACCACGCACTCCCCTCGATTTGACGTACATGGCGCTTTTCCGCGGCGAACTCAAAGATCTAAACGAAAAGTTTCTTTCTTTGACCGAGTCTCCTCATTTCACGTGGCACAGCGTTCCGAAGTTTCTCCGCCACCGATCGGTGTCGAAAAAAATGAAAAAATCGAAAATGGGCCTCACGTTTTTTTCTGTTCTCGGCTAGCCGTAATAGATATCGAAAGACTAAAAAACTCTTATACTCTGAAAATTGCTCGTTCAGATTATATAAAAACTGTCATCATGCACATTGTAAGAGCCGACAAAATTGCTGTTGAAAAAATGAAAATTTCGAATTTAAATGCCAAAAAATGCACTTTCTAGCTTACTTCTGAAGGAAAAACGGAGTTCATCGTATAGAGAATTTTTAGTACTACAACATACGCCATTTTGTTGGTTTTTTAGCCCAATTTGCACTGTTAGAAGGCAAAAATACCGTATTTTGCCCATTTTTTGCACTTTTTTCAATTTATTTGCAATTTAAGTGCAAAAATAAGTGCAAAAATAAAAATTCTGCCCATTTCTATGGATTCTAAGCATCATCGTGGATACACATGCAAATTTTTTTCCAACGTCTCCGATGCTCCTATCACCTAGACAGCTTAAGTTCTCGAATTTAAATTCGAAATTTTCATTTTTTCAACGACAATTTTGTCTGCTCTTACAATGTGCATGACGACAGTTTTTGTATAATCTGAACGAGCAATTTTCAGAGTATAAGATAGTTTTTTTAGTCTTTCGATATCTATTACGGCTAGCCGAGAACAGAAAAAAACGTGAGGCCCATTTTCGATTTTTCTATTTTTTCGACACCGATCGGTGGCGGAGAAACTTCGGAACGCTGTGCCACGTGAAATGAGGAGACTCGGTCAAAGAAAGAAACTTTTCGTTTAGATCTTTGAGTTCGCCGCGGAAAAGTGCCATTCACGTCAAATCGAGGAAAAAACTCTTCAAGTTGGCTTTTCGTCCAAAGATTTATCGGAAAACTTATTTTGTAAATTTCTCTTCAGATGTTTCCGGTCAAAATAAGTCTCAAAAAATTCAGAGAGCTTAAAAATGGTCAATTTTTGTCAAAAAAGACCTGGGTTTTGCCAAATTGGACAAGAAATCGATCAGAAAAGATTTTTCGAACCCCATATGTATTTGTGACGAAGTGTCAACTTGTAGAGTCCCTTTCTTTTGCTTTTTCGATTTGACGTGCCATGTAGATTGTGACTTTTGTATTCAGAATTTTTGGCCATGAAGTTTTGCACCAATTTCCATCTTATGAAAGATGCATGAAGGCCTTTGAAGAGCCTCTGATAAAAATCTCGCTAACGTCTGAAAGGGTTTTAATTTTAATTTGCGCCATGTATATCAAACTTTTTTCTGGGACGTTTTTTTCAAAATCATTTTAAAAAAGTTTGAATTTTTTCCATTTTCCCCCAACTTGCCCGGCTCTCCAATGCCCACTTTGATCAAGAAATTGCCCGGGGAAATGTCCAACTTGTCCGCGCATCGGTTTCCCTTGAAAAGATCAAAAATCCCAGTAGCTTGGGTAATCTGAACACACAAAAGCAGAAGCAACATGACTCATAATATTCTTCCCCCGCCACTTTTTCTCTGTTTTTTGTTTATTTCGGCGGCGAAAATATATTAAAACCGTTAAAGCGACGGGAATAATGGACCGTGACTTTGGGGGCAGTCGCGGGTTAATTACTGGTTATTGATCAGAACAACGAAAAGAAAGAGAGTTAGCTGTTGCAATATCAGAAAATTTTAATAGAAATTTGAAAGAAAATAATGAAAAAATGCAAGTAAATGTCAAGTACTCTGTCCGTTGGTTGTAATTGTTTACTTGTTTAATTCAAAAGTAGATTATGTGACTATGAGAAGGTCAAGAAATTTAGCGGTATCCATTTACAGCAAAGGTGTGACACTTACATTTTGATTAAATTTTTTCTCGCGCTTTGCAGAACTTTTAGGTCAAAAGTTGGAAAAAGTGTTGCACGTTTTTGCGAATTTAAGTATAAAAAGTTGAATTCTTAATTCGAATGTAGAGGACAATGTTTTCACAAAAAATCAATATTTTCGGAATGAAAATGGCAAAGATACGGCCTTTGAAGTGTTTCTCTCTGTGACCGCTCTCCTTTTTGTGTACTCTCTCGACCGCACAAGCAGTGCAAACCGAATTCAAGCAAAGACTTTTGTCAATGGTCACTCTTGATACCAAATTCGAGGTCTGCTCTTCAACACCCTCTCATTTCCTCTGTTTTTTGAATGGGATTACAGTCCCAAAACTATGTATTATTACATATTGAGTTATAGGACCACTCAGAACATATCAAACTCCCTTTGGAGTTCCAATTGTTCAAAGAAAATAGGTCTGAGTCACCTTATTTGACACTTACTATCTCCTAAAAACGATTGTCTAGCTTGATTACGACATTTCCCATCTAATTCATCATTCTGACGCTCTTTCATTTTCTTTCTCATTTATCTACAAGAACATGTCCAATCTCCTTTTTCTTCCTGCTATCTATTTATACCTTGATGAGTTCACATGCAGAGGCTGGGTCCTTATCATTAGACAAGCCTTCCGTTTTGTGTTGAGGAAATGATCGATATGCCGAGGATTAATCGTGTCGTTCCCTTTTTCTCCAATGTCAGGCTCTAAAGCGTTGATAATCGGCCTGTTACTGGTTTCCCGATGCTACTCCAACATTTTTTTGGAGTTCAGTGGTGGAGTCGGATATCCGCCGAGAGGTGAGGATATGATTGCTATTGTAATTATGGTCAGAAGACAATCCCACATGTGATTAATGTCAGAGTCATCCGAGCGATTCTTTCAGTGGCCCTTACAATAAATCATCAACGACTTGACTTTGCCTTGAACAGTGCGAGTGCATTGTTGTGGGTGTACGATCATTGTAGCTTGTTGAGGGAAGTGGAGTGCAAGAAACTCTGCGAGAATGGTGAGTTTTGGGTGTTTCAAACGAGAATTAAAGTCGGTCTGCATAATTTTGGTGTTTGATTCTGAAGTCAAAGAGGATTCATTTGGGCTCTTTTACTCCAATCATTGGTTTTTGTCCGAATTCTTTCCAAATTTCTACATACTTGATTATGCATGTGTTGTATTGTATTGTATTGTACGTAATTATATGTACACGCCAACCCGATCCTTCGCATAAACGTGAGGTCACAAAACTAATCACACTTACAGGGGTGGTACCCCAAGTTCGACGCTCTGATTTTGATGAAATTTGGCACAAATTTACTTTTATTTTTTCGGAGACATTCGCGACATTCCTAGTTTGTGTTCTGCAAAAATTACCGAGATTTTGTTGATCAAACGTTGGCAAAAATGTGTCACTTTTTTGCGAATTTTGGTATGAAAAACTTCTTGTCTATTTTTACCATAGCGGGTAATGTTTCGACAAAAAATCAATTCTTTCCTCACAAAACTGGCCAATTTATGGCCAAAATGTGTGTTTTTCTATGAACGCTCTCCCCGGGTCACGTACTCTATACGTGAATCTCGTCTGCGCCTGCGAAGCTTGAGCTAAAATTGTCAGCAGTTGATATATGGCCTATGGCTGATGTGCATGCAAAATTTAAAAAAAATCTGTGGGTACTTCCTTATTACTTTATGGGCATACCACCAGCCTCTGGTCAAGGAGGCTTCGGGTTAAAAGCATTTCATGTTTTCATCAAAGCTACAAAGTCCTCATGTTCTATGAACGTATCTTAATAACCTACAGAAACAAAGGAATTGCTTTATCAAAAGAGGTTTATCCCTTGTGGTTTGCAGCCTACTCCTCGTATTAAAAACGCTTAAAAGAAATTTAAAATTTTCAAATTGTAAAATCCTTTGACCTTTGAATAATAAACCACGGATAGTATCTTTAATATATATTTACATCTCTTTTAGCCCAATTTTGTTTTATGTTCTGCGATCTCAAGTGCTGCACAGGAATTCCATTAATCCACGACGATCAGGACACTTATTGGAAGAACGCTTTCAACGCCTCTGATTACGTGCTAGATGACGATAATTTAGAGAAATTCAACGTCCACAAAACGGGCGGAGGCCTGGCACAAGGAGTATATCTTCGGGGGAACCTCTCTTTTTGTGACAACACTTTGGTGGATCATGTTTTTGGACTTGTGCGGTATGCAAATTCGGATATGATTGTGCAGGTCTTCGCTAACGGGGAAATGGGATTGGGAGTTTCAACGACGCGGCCAGCGTGGTTTCAACGGGCTTACGAAGAGGGATTTTTGAGGGAACCGCTGTTCAGCATGCACACAATAAAACGCTATAGAGGTAAGGGAATCGAAGTACCCTTTCTTCAAGATGTTTTACACTTACCTTTTATTTTTATGGCAGTAGCAAGATACAACGGTCACATTGTCTTTAAATTTTACCCACGCAGTCTTCCTAAACTCTATGTGTAGCAATGCAGCAAATTTTGCAACCCTCAACTTCCCAATTTCAGCTTATGACCAAGGGTTGTTGTCGTTTGGAGAGAGCACTTGCACCGAACCAATCACTTGGTATGACAGCATGACCGACAATGCCTGGATAGTTCCAGTAAGCGGCGTAACACTGAATGGACAGTCCTTTCCCGTACAACATAGGGTAAGTAACATATTTATAGTTGCTAAAATGACCTGACAAGGAAAATGCTCCAAGTGCGACGCTCGGATTTTCTTGAAATTTTGCACGCGCGTCACATATCAATTCTTGAAAATTTTAGTTTGCGCTTTGTAGGCGCAGCCGAGATATTTAACAATCTTTGCGTCAGAGAGAGCACGCGAAACACGGAGAGCGGTCACAGAGGAAAACACTTTTTGGCCATAATTTTGCCAGTTTTGAGCAAAAAAAATAATTTTTTTGTGGACCGACTGCAGTAGAAATAGGCATGAAACTTTTGACGTCAAAATTTGCATAAAAATGTCACATCTTGGCCAACTTTCGATCTAAAAAATTCGGTCATTTCTGCAAAGCGCGAGCTAAAAGTCTAGCGTGTGTCTTAGAAAAGTTAATACTAAATTTGCGCCGCGTTTTGAGCGTCGCACTTCGCGTACTTCCCCTGTGAGATAAACAATTCCTCGTATGAAGTTAAAAAAGTGTCATATAATCATAAAGCGCCGTTGGCGTTGAGGGAATACCATTTAACGTCTGTACTTTTAAGGGCATGACAAACTTTTTCAGTCAAGAAATTTCATTTCATAATAGTTGAAGTTTTTGTCATCAAAGTAGGCTTGTTATACCGCAGCAAACTGTCAAAATCGAAGCATTTCCCTGCGAATTTCTATACGGAATATGATCAAACGTTGACAAGAGTTTTTCAGGCAATTCTCCAACTAAATGCGATGCATATTCACATTCCTTCTTGCACTTCCCCAAAGATTATGCGAGAAATGAGAGCGTTTTACAACGCAACTCAACAGACCTACTTCTACGATGATTTTGACAGCAATTTCACTGACTTTTGTTTACACATTGGTGGGAAAGAGCACTGCGTCGGAAGCAACAGTTTGATCGACGGATATGACGACGGAAAACGGAAGAAGGAGATCCTGTTTAAGCAATGTGACAAAGGACAATATTTGGACGAGCCGGACTGGGTATTGGGTAGGGTTTTAAAGCCGTAACTCTTTTTTGAATTTTTTGTAATTTGTGTTTTTTAGTATTGTTAATATTATGTGCATTAACGATGTTGACTTCGTATTTTAGGGATGCCATTTTTCCGTGAAAGATGCATTGTCCATGACTTTGAGAACATGCGAATTGGAATTGCGCGCTCAACTTTAACGAAAGACACAATACGAAAAATGGACAGTGGAGACTGTCATTTTGAAATGTAATGCCTAAAATATTCATTCTTACTTTGGTATGGTCAAAAATTCAGGTATTGTACATAAATGTCGCCTTTATTGTAATAAACTGCATTCGTATACAATTTGCTTGAAATCACTGAGGGTATCCACTTCCTCAGAGGGCAAAGAAAAAATATGGTAAGGGGGGGGGGGGGGGGGGGCAAAAAGAAAATCAAAATAGCGGAGCGATTTTTTTATGTGAAGAAGGACACATATACGTGAGCAAATTTGGTTTCATACGAAAAAATAATAGGGATACGTGGTACGTCAAATCGAGGAGAGAACTCTTCAAGTTGGTTTTTCGTCCAAAGATTTATCGGAAAAATTATTTTTTAAATATCTCTTCAGATGTTTCCGGTCAAAATAAGTCTCAAAAAATTCAGAGAGCTTGAAAATGGTCGACTTTTGTCAAAAACGACCTGGGTTTTGCCAAATTGGACAAGAAATCGATCAGAAAACATTTTTCGGACCCCATATGTTTTTGTGACGAAGTGTCAACTTGAAGAGCTCTCTCTTTTGCTTTTTCGATTTGACATTCGTAATGACCTTAGTTGTATCTTTTTCTGCCCTGATTTTCTCTGCCATTCTAAGTCTTGATTGGCAGAAATTCGAAGACATTTGCAAGGAATAAACGTTTTCTATAAATCGTTTGTTCACTGTAACTCTAAACGATGCGGTTCTTATTTATCGTTACAACTATTACCATTTGTTGCTTTCTGGGCATTGCCAAGCCACTGCCTTCTTTGGTCAGCCTAAAATTCGACGAGAACGAGGTTGTTGAGATCACGAACGACACAAGGGATCCTGTTCACCGCCGTTCCGTTAACCATTTTCCACAAGACAGGATCCTCAACGAAGAGATTCCTTGGCTTTATGACAATGAGCCAACCAAAGTACCGACTCCAAGATCCACTTGGCAAAATTTGAAGAACTCCGTATCCAGTTTGTTTTCATAGTAAAGTTGTTGATATATCTAATATTATAAAAGTTGTAAAACCATAAAAAAATAAACAATTGTTCTCCAGTGTTTGGCGAGCTATTTGTTCAATGAATTGTAATCAGTATTGTAAATATTTTCTCAATAAACGATTTGACTGAGTAAAGTAAACCCCCCATTGTTTCGCCGCCTCATTTTTCGGGGTTCCGTTCCTTCCGGGGAAGTTCCTACCGCTGATTTCCGTTTGACCAATCAGCTGAATTGTTATGGAAATATTTATCAAATGATAAATATTAAGTGGTTCTTGGAAAATGTTTTTAACGACGCTTTAAATGTATTACGGCGATATTTTGGGATGCTGAAGATATCTTATGACTAAAAATTGTATTTTAATCTTGACGTAATCTCTTGCTATGACAAGATAAGTGTTGTATGTGTTAGGAAGGAGGATTATTTAACACACTGCAAAGCTCTTTTGTCAACGAAACTGAGGGGCTTATAAAAAACAAAATTCTATTCAATTTTATGCAAATCCGACAAGGCTTTGATACGCATGAACTAGAAAAAAAGTGACAAAAGATTGAGTGGTACCCTTGACATTCTCTTGTCTGGAGAACAAGGCCACGTGATGTTTCGAAGTATAAGTATTCTAGCTTTTGGTAAAAAAGTATCAAGTTTTTGAAGAGATGCGCCGAAAATCCGGCATACGGTAGAAAAATGCTCAGAACGAGCCGGAATCTTTTATAAAAGGGGCTGCAACGAAGGTTGCCGTGGTTTTGAACAAAGAGTATATGTATGTTTATGTCACAGCCCCCCATTTGAGCAGTGGAACAATCAGGGGCAAGTCATTCTTTGGAAATTAGTTAATTTCTCTTCTCTTAGATTACCTATTCAACGAACAATCTTTGGCCAAGGACCAAAGACTAACGACAAACATTGTCCAGTTCTCTGGTCATTTTACCCGGGTATCGGGTTGAAAACGGGGTTGGTCGTGATCTGACAGGTCCGTCAGGGTCTGGGGTTCAAACTCTCATCGGAAGTTTGTTAGTTTTTAATATGCAAGGTAAATCTTTGGCTACAATTTAAAAATTTTGAAATATTTTGGTTTTTTCTTTTCTTTTTTTTCTAATCCTTGTTCTTTTCTTATCAGTACAACGAATTCTGTCGTGTAAGACACTCTAATTTATTAATTGCCACTGTCTCAAGCATTGCATCTTTTACTGATAAGAAAAAAAAGAAAAAAAAACGTAAGAATTTTCGATGACCAAGACAAAGAAGACTTCAAGACCTCGTGGAAGTTGCGGTGGTCACAAACAATAGTAAGAAATCTGCTGGAAATGTTTTCGCGAGCTGAATACTTTTTTGCAGAGGTGAAATTTGGCGTCGCAGATCATAAAAAACAAGTCTTTGGCACATCGAGTTTTTTGCTTTATGAGTTGTTCTGTAAATATAGTAGAACCTTTGCACAACGAAACCTCTCTATAACATTGAGGTTCCAAAGGTCAACTGTAAGCGAAAGAAAAATCTCCGCAAATCAAAACCTTCGATTTAATGAATGCTTTTTGTGGTGCTCTTTGATTGGTTTTACATACAGAGACTTGACTGTAAGATTGTTCTGAAAGAATTCTGGAAATGTTTGCCTTTGGCTACGTACTGATTAAAGCAACTTTTAGTCTTTATTTCTGAGCGCTCGATTTATTTCCAAACTCTCTCTTTTAACAAAGATTGTAGAATATCTTGACTGTGCCTGAAAAGCGTAAGCTAGAATTTTTTAGGAAGTTATGGTAGCCCTATTTATAGTACAAGAAAACTCGCATTAGGACCAAAATACGCCTCCGCCCAAAAAACTTTCCATTTTTTTGATCTACCACCACAAGCTTTTTTACTGTGGCAACTCAAACATTCTGAGCCCTCAAAAATCATCCCACGCTATTTTCGCCAGCTGTTGAAGTCGCGACTTCTTTCCTTAATGGTTTTTTAAAAGTCTGTTTTACAAATTATTTTTACCGCCATTTTCAATAATTTGTCTTCTCTCGCAGCGATGTTTCTTCCTTTTTCCTCGACATTCAGCGGGAAGACAAAGTAAAAAACAAAAAATGGAGGCGGAGTTTCGCAGCCGAGAAAGGCTTCGAAAGGGTAAACTAGTTAGTGGCAAAATACAGTTTAAATTTTTTTAACTGAAATTTGTAAGTGAATAATGTTGATAGTGAGTCGTTGAATTTTTTGTGCTAAATTGGCCCAAAAACCGTTTTCTGACTGACTGGTCTCCACACTCCGCACACTCTCTTCCGCAAAGATTGATGAATATAATATATATAGATGATTTTGTAACCTTATTTCCTTCTACTTTTATTTACCGTCAAGTATTCTCCAATTAACTGGCCTTGAAGCTAACGCTTACGTTATATCGTCTGCATCAGGCTAATCAGACAAGACTGGTTGATATTTCATGTCATATCCTGCAATCACTTCTCCTACAAACTTTATCAGAATTTCAAGACAAGTATAATAATTTTCTTGATTTCAAATTTTATAAATTGCTATTTCTAACCCAAATCCGTTGAAGACATTCGCAACACTATTTAATGCCGCTCGTCTTCAAAGTAATACCACCTCGACCAGTGAACCATAGACATTTCGCGCTCAAACAAATAGAAGAGAGGATTGATAACAATATGTAATTTTTGGTGGTCACGTTTTTCGAATATTTTTCGTTGTTCTGTTTGCAAAAGATAATTTTAGTTCGATGTAAACCGGAGTCGGAAATTAATTGTGACTAAAGAAAAAATGTAATCGTTTTATCAATCGCTTGATCTGGGGGTTTTCCGGGAGCAAATGGACAGTTTTCAAAAAAAAAAAAAGGTATTAAAAAGGGATGTTTCGGGAGACAAATTTCAATTACATAAATTTGAGGGCTTTCGTAGCGCTACAAAAATTGCCGAATATGTCGGCTTGCCTTGCATCGCGCAGGATGAAATTTTAAAGAATGAAAAAGTGTTTTGATCAGTGTTTATGCATAAAGTTTGAAAGTTATTCATAAATGAAAAGTTGAGTTTTTGATTAATTTTGCTGTTGTTGCCTCGAACATCGCCTCCCCTTGAAAGTCCCGCCATGTCGCACTTTTTCGACCCCATTATTTTTGATGGTCTGATTATATTACAGTGTCAAAGTCATCGCTCAAAGATGTATTTCTTGCTCCCTTTGCTCTCTTTGTATAATACTCATATTTTTTACTTCTATTACAACCGACTTTTGAAAGTTTTTTTACACAAAATTACCGGTCAATGCTCATGTTTCTTCACATGCAATTTGCATGATATTGCGATGATTTTCTTAGGTTAATTAGCATAGTTTTTATCAGATATAAATGATTATTATGTTTTTTATTTATTATGCACTCGAACTGACCTCAGACGTGCATTGTATGATATAAACATAGCTGATCAGCAGTTTTGGTCGAGATGATTGTGGGAACGGTAATTACTTCAAATCGTGACGTGATCGAATGTAATTAGTTTTGTCTGGTGTTTCATAGCCAAATTGGGAATGATGTATTTGTACGCGTTTAAAGATCGGGAGGAAACATCATAGGCATTTGAATTTGAATCACTAATTTGAAAACAAGTCCCGTCAAGCGTCTCTATGTCATATTAAAACAGGGTCTGCGAGCACCTCGAGCTAGTTGTGCACAAAAAACAAGATGTTACGGTAGAGAGATGAACCATAGTGTTAGCTGGTTGTTCAAATACAAGAATGGGCAGGTTAAGTTTAGAATTTTTGGCTTACTGTAGGTATACTGTTACGTTTTTAGATTTTTGCTTTCTTCGATTCAGTTTGTACCTTTTTATCCGGATTCAGTTTGTACCTTTTTATGGTCATAGAATATATAAAAATTTGCATTTTTAATGGTATCTAACGTTGACTTACTAGCACAAGGCTTCTTGGCTGATCAGAGAATAGAACGTTCTTATATGCCTCTGAAATGCCTAAACTTGTATATTAAAATCACGTTTTGATACATTCAAAACATTTAATAATTCAATTTAACCTAATGATCTTTTATTTGAACCTATGACTTTGCGATCTTTAGTCAGCAAATTTCAGAAAGTTAAGTGTAAACTTGAGAAATGGTTGTTAATAACTTCCGCTGAGTTAGTAAAATTTACTAAAACATTTTTACAACTTCTTTAAATAGACGCAAACAATTCATTTATAAAGATTTTTCGATCAGTTTTAATGTAATCGCTTCGTTGAAATAAATTTCTTCGGTTCGTTAAACGCTTCTTTGACATCTTTCCGTAACTTTTATTGTAATTGCGCTGTTTATGATTGATTGCCACCCATGTGACTTTAAAGAATGATCAAGCGATGGCCTTAAATTCTACAAGATGACACTGGGTACAAATGTTCATCATTTTTTGGATCCAAAAATTATATAGTACATCTTCCAGGGGCTCGAAAAATTTGAGATTTTATAAGTTTGGGTCTTCAATGTGTAGAAATTCGAATTTTTACTTCCAATTTTTTTAATTTCATAATTTTCTGACAGTGTTTTTTATTTATTGTTTTTTTGTATCTCTTTGTCGGTGGTCAATTTTCAAGTCGAATTTGGCTTCTTTGGGCTGTAAGCTTAAGTTTTTAATATTGCTCGTGGCAATGGAGAGAGAAACTGTCAAAATTTTTTTAAAAATTTTACTAAAAATAATTTGCATTTCCGATGTTTTTGACAAAATCTTGATGAAGTTCTGCAAAACGCGAGCTAAAGAAGTCTTTTTCAAATCACCCTTTTTGCCCTTCCTTTGTGAGCAATATCCCCCCACTATTTTTGTTTTATTACGCATTCTCTCAAACATATTTTAAATTGTATTTCCAAAAGCCCCACGTGAACCCATTATTGTGTTTTCGCCCCGAGTTCAAACAGATTTGACGTGTTGAGTGCGTGTTTTTATATCCGACTTGGTCATATTTTTTTGATTTTTTATCTTCATTCCGCTAAATTTGGTCGCTTTCAGCCGGAGCTCAAAAAATGGTCGAAATCTCAGATAATGTGCGGAATTTCATCGCATTTTGGTAAGTTTGGAATATGCAAATTTTTGAAATTTTTTGATTTTTTAAAAATAATTTCTCACAAAATATCTAAAAAATATTTTTTTCAGGATTTTTGGGTTATGCAATAACTTCGCCTATGTGATTATGCTCAGTGCCGCCTCAGATATAATCGAAAAAGACAGCGGACATCATGAAGGAGGCGGGAATGAAACAAGTACTGACCCCCCTTGCCAAGAGGTGATACCTAGTAGAGAATGCACAACCGCAACAGTCGGAGCAGTTCTTTTAGCCGATATTTTGCCAAGTTTATTCGCAAAGTTGGCTTTACCATTCTTTATGCATCGTCTGCCGCATGGGTAAGATGTTTGGGGTATTGTAGTAGACAAAAACAAGTGTGGAAATACGTTTAAACCAGTTTAATACGGCGAAAATCTATTTGAAATCCTTTCGAATTTTGTAAGATGCTGATTTTTATAACGCAACCGCACCAAAGTCTAATAATAAATCACTTTCAGAGTCCGCCATTTGATTGTGTGCCTCCTGCAAGCCACCAGTTATATTATAGTAGCCTTCTCCCCAAATTTGACTTTGAGTTTGTTTGGAGTGGTCTGTGCGGCGCTTGGATCAGGTATTGGTGAGAATGCATACCTCGGGTTGACGTCACATTATACTGGGTAGGTCACAAAAAATTTTACGTGAACTTTGACTTAATTTTAAAGGAAGTGAGAAATTTATGATAAATAATATAATTTTGAAACGAAAATAATTCAAATCTAGTTAAATGTTTTTAATTTTTAGTTTACGACGCTTTTTTCTTTTCGAGAGTTTTGTCACCTATTTTGGCTTTTGAAACAGAATGCCAAAAATGGCGGGAATTTTAAATTTTAAATTTGAACAGTGAAAATATGTTTCAGAGCACTTGTAAATCCTGAGACTAACATTTCAACCATATTTAAACCAGATTTTCAATACTTTCATGAATAAAAAACAATAATTTGAACCTTTTTAGAAACGCAATATCCGCTTGGTCCTCTGGGACTGGTGGCGCCGGAATTTTCGGATCTCTGGCTTACGCTGCGTTGACTGAACAACATTTCCTCGGCCTATCTCCTCGAACAACCTTACTCATCATGCTTGTTATCCCCATTCTCTTCTATTTGACGTGAGTTTTGAGAGTTTTTGACCGGTCGAATTTATTCCCGTAAATTCGAAATTTCCTACTGTAAAATTTTGATGATTAAATTTACTACAAATCTTGTTTTAGGCACTACACAATCCTTGTTCCCTCTCCCACCGTATACAGAGCCAATATTACGCAGCCCAACACCTGGATTGTTCCCGTAACCCCCAAAAAACATGTCATTTCTGCGTCAACAGCCGACGACAAGGACACAATTGGAAAGCCGGCTTGGACTTCGAGTGATGAGAGTATCAATAATAAGGACGATGACCAGATGTACAGTTCATCTATTGGGGCATTGAGCACGGTTCAACGGCTCAAGTTGATCATCCCGCTGTTGAAGTACATGATCCCAGTGGCCTTGGTTTATTATGCGGAATATCTGATCAATCAGGGATTGGTGAGTTGAAAATGACGTTAGAATAGACCTACTGCACTAATCTGTAAAGGAAAAGTAACTTCGAGCCAAATTTTGAGTTTTAAGGTTTTCGTGGTGGGAATCAAAACAAAGCTTGATGAAATTGAAAAAGTTGAATTTAAAATAACTGAAAGCTAAAAAGATAATTTTTTTGTTTCTTTACATATTTTTCAGACTCAACACATGGTTTTTGAATGCTCGAAGGGGTTTGATATCTCTCCCAAAGGTCAATATCGTTGGTATCAAGTCCTCTACCAACTGGGAGTCTTTATTTCCCGCTCATCGGTCAACATTATTGAGCTTCCATATTGGGGATTGTTGGTGCTTCCGGTCCTCCAATTTACAAATACCATTTTCTTCTTTTTCGAGGCTATTTTTTACTTCATTCCACATATTTGGGTGACGTTTGTTGTCATTCTGTTCGAAGGATTCTTTGGGGGCGCGAGTTACGTCAACACTTTCCATCGGATCCATAAAGATGTAAGTTGAATTTTTAGGGAAATTTTTGGTTGAAAAGTGCGTTCGGATTTTGAGGAGACTTGGCATAAATTAAGATTGGAATTTTTGAGGACATATCCTAGGATTTTTGTTCCGGCTATGCAGAAAACATTTTTTTTCTTAACTTTGAAACTTTTAACGGAAAGAGATTTTAAAAAATTCTATTTTTTAGAATTTTGAAACCTAATTATTAGCTCGCTACAAAATTTTTTGAAATTTCAAAGAATTTTTTAACGTTAATTTGTCCAAGTTTCTTCTAAAGATTCCAAAAATACCTTCGAATTTTAAAACATTTAATTTTCAGTCGGACCCCCGTTACCGCGAGTTCAATCTGGCCGTTGCTTCTCTCGCTGATGCCGTTGGGATCGTCATGGCCGGCTTCTCGGCCATTGCTCTCCATAATTACATTCTCTGCCCATTGAAACAATAATTTTTGGTTTTATTATTTTATTGTAAAAATTTATTTAATTTTTATTTTTGAAGTAGTACTTCTTACTTTGGATACCTGACAATGCCTGGAATTTGGTCTGAACACGAGTGCAATCACATCCATATCCCTTTTAACTTTAATACTATTGCAGTATTTGATTGTTAGCTGTTTTTAGATTTTTTTTGAATAGTATTGTTTTGTTTTTTATGCAAATTTTTTGTTTATTCCGTGAAAATAAATATGATGATCTCAACGAATGGCGGATTTTACTATAATATTTTCATAATCATCTTCATTCTTGTTCTTTTTGTTTGCAAGCGTGTTTATTGCAGTAAAAACGATGACATTTATAATATCACGTATTTCACTTTGTAGTTTATGGTTTTGCCCGTCCTCGAGTCCTCAAACTCTCCGATAATTCTCCATTATGGACTCAAAAAGTGGATGAATCTGGTAATCCAAGATGCGCAAAATTCTTCTGTAATCAGGACGTGCCCAAGCTTAAATTTTATGAAAATTAAATCAAGCGTGTTTATTGCAGTAAAAACGATGACATTTATCACTTATTTCACTTTGTAGTTTATGGTTTTTCTTTATTTTTTTACTCCAAATCCTATAAATGTGTGGCGTTTCTATCTCCCGATTCGTTTACTTCCAACACACAGTGTTGATTTAAACCACATTTTTCTGAATGCTAATGAAGACGGAAAAGGTTGAAACTTCTGAATTCGCTGATATTCTAGAAGGGGTTAGATTCGATCCTTATTTTCTGTTTGTATATGCGCATCTGAAGTTCTATTTGGAAGGGATTCTGGAAGAGGATGTAACATTAGATTTGTGGAGAATTAGAGATGGCGACAGATTGGCGTATGCGGTGGTCAAACATAACTTTCGTAGGCAGGTGATAGGGGGAGTGTAATATTTAAACCCTCTAACCGTCCCAAAAGTCAATGCTTTTAATGCAAAAGTTTCAGAGATATGACCAAAATGCATTTTTTTCTCTGACCGTTATCCGCAGTTTGCGCACTCTCTCGTCGGCAACAGACGTTAGAGAAAATTAGCGCCTCCTTTAAAGACAATATTTGAATTTTTTCCTCTTTGACTATTACATTTTTTAGATCTCAACTTTTCCTTGAATACAACTACTTCAGCGAGGAGTTTTGCCACAAAGTTGCAAAGCTTTTCGCTTCATCTTTATATGGAACGATAAAAGAAAGCGATTACATCTTTGCATTCGCAATTTTGGAGCCGTTGGTTGATATTGTAAGTTGGTACATTGATAACAAGAGTTTTTAGTTCGAGGAAAATCTACTTGAATTGGGACTCGGAGAGTCTCATCCATTCAAAACTTTGGACGATCGAGATAATGTTTATCATGTTAGTAAAGAAGGACTGAAATTATTGGAAGAAAAAGAGCCCGAGCTGCCTGAGGGCTATAGATTTGAAAGACTAAGGCCGGAACATGCAGCGGAAATTTTGGCAGATCAAGTTTACGGCAAAGTGGTTTCGCCTAAACCTTATGAGTAAGTGACCTTTTTTCATCAAATATTATATTATATATCCCAGTTTTTAACGATTCGATATTATCTCGTTGCACGTGTGGTACATCAATTTACAAAGTGTTAGTCAAAAACGAATAATCATTTGTCCATTTCCAGACGTACCCTCTCACTTCTCCCAGCAGTGGGTGTGTTCACTGAAGATACGAATGAGTTAGCGTCTTACGAATTTTTGGACGTAATCGGCGCTATAACCGCCCAATTTACTCGGATGCCTCATCGTCGAAAAGGACTTGGAAGTGCTGTGGAATGGAAAATTTGTGCTGAAACCTGGAAAAAGTAAGATTTCCCTGGAACTCAAAAAAAATTTATTTTTTTTTCTTGATAAAATACGAAGAAGATTTAACTTTGCAAATAAAAAATTGCCGTGGAAGGCGTTGATAGGCATTCGATTTTATTTTATAATTTTTGTGTATTTTAGAACCGGTTTAATCCCATACAAAGCGGTCTCCCACAACCGTCCTCGAGTCCTCAAACTCTCCGATAATTCTCCATTATGGACTCAAAAAGTGGATGAATCTGGTAATCCAAGATGCGCCAAATTCTTCATGTACTGTAAGCAGGACATGCCCAAGTTTAAATTTTATGAAAATTAAATCGCTTTGCTGTAATAAAGATGACATTATCACTTCCCATCCACAGTTTTTCTATTTTATGCTTTTTTCTGCAGTTTCTGTTCAAAGTTTTATGAAATAACCGCCTTTTTGCCCCATTCAAATTCAAATCGAAAAGGGAAATCTTTGGCTTTTCGTCTTTGACACTTCGCAACATTGAAGAAAAATGTTTTTTTCGGTGTCTAAATTTGCGATTTTTTGTTAGAATTTGCTGAAAATTATCGCAAATTGTTGGAAAAAATTATTTTATTATGTTTTGGCAGTTATTTTGTCGTTTTTCGTCAAATTCTGGCTATAAACATTAGCCAAAAGAAAGGCGGCCAAAAACATATTTTTTTGCAGGTGTTGCGCAATGCCAAACGACAACAAGCTAGACTGATGAGTTCGTTCTCTTTTGCTTTTTTGTTTTGACGTGCATCCTTCCGATTAATTTTTTCTCAGCGCAAAAAAAGAGCCCTGCCTATTTTTTGAATCTGCCCCCATTTCCGATTGATAATGAGAGTGGAGAAAGTTGAAAGCTCTGAATTTCGTAATGTTCTGGAGGAAGTTAGACTAAATCCCCACTTCTTATTTGTGAATTCGCATACAAAGTTCCATTTGGAAGGGATTTTGGAAGAGGATTTGGAAGTGGGTTTGTGGAGAATCAGAGATGGGGACAAATTGGCGTATGCGGTGGTTAAGTATAACACTCATAAGTAAGTTGGAGGGAATCTTTTTGGAATTGCCCGTGAAACGCCTTCTCCAGTCGAGAGGGAGACTGGAGAAGTCCGTCGGTTAATATTTTGTCATGCTAATCATTCAACGTCCAGTCCTTAGTTAACGGGGAAGTGCTCCAAGTGCGGCGCTCATGTTTTGATGGAATTTGGATCAATTCTTTCTAAAATATGTGCATGACGCCTAGCTTACGTGTTGTAGAAACAACCGAGATTTTTAAGTCGAAAGATGGCTAAAGTATAGTACCACTCTTTCGTGGCTTTCTTCGCACAACAATGACAAGTACAAAAATTTCTTTCTCTTCGGCCCCCTCTGCGTTTGGCGTACTCTTTCGGCCGCAAAGATCGTTGAATGTCTCTGCCGCGCCTACAAAGCACAGGCCAAAAATTTCAGGACACTTGACGTATATGTAAAAGTGCAAGAAAATCTCTGCATTTCAAACACTTCCCGCGCTAATAAATTTCGTTTTTTAGATCTTTAATCTTCCTCGAATCCAATTGCTATGACCATACATTTTGCATACAAATTTCCAAACTTTTTGCGGACGTTTTATATGACACTGTGAAGGATGGTGAATATGTTTTTGGGTTCGGAATTCTAGAGCCATTGGTTCATCTGGTAAGTTGAATTTGAAATGCGTATATTGTGATGTCTTATTTGAGTATAACAAATTTTACAGTTTGAAAAGGATATTCTCGATTTGGGCGTCCGCCAATCGCATCCATTCAAAATTTTGGCAGACCGTGTCAATCTTTATTATGTTAGCGAGGAAGGAAGACAATTGTTGGAAGAAAAAGAGACTGAGCTGCCTGAGGGCTACAGATTTGAAAGACTACAGCCGGCACATGCTGCGGAAATTTTGGCGGATCAAGTTTACGGGAAAATCACTTCTCCCAAACCTTATGAGTAAGTTGCAAGAACAAAACTTTTAGAAAATGTTAAAGCGCCAGTGCATTGACTTACGAATCGCTCTTTTGACGGCTTGGGAAACAAAAGGTCACAATTTTTTTTGTACTCCGCGAAAAGAAAGCCGGCAAATTGCAAACCGTAAAATAATTATTTGTAAGCATGTAGAATGTCAGCATATTTTTCTAAACTCTGCAAAGATCGTTGAATATATTGACAGTTTCTGCAAAGCATAAGATTTTCTGTTTCACATTTGATTATTAGCACAAATTTTTTAGTCGAGTCCAAGTTTAGAGCATTGTCTTTCAAAATGAACATAAAACTTTTCAGACGAACCTTATCACTTCTCCCATCAGTCGGTGTTTTCACTGAAGATACGAACGAACTGGTCTCTTATGAATTTTTGGATGTAACTGGTGCCATCACTTCTCAATTCACTCGGAATCCGCATCGTCGGAAAGGAATTGGCAGTGCCGTGGAATGGAAACTTTGCGCTGAAACTTGGAAAAAGTGAGATTTTCTTGGGATTAAAAGCATTCAGTACTTTTGATAGGATTGAATTTTATTTTATTTATGTTTTTTTTATTATTTCAGAGTTGGTTTAATCCCATTGAAAGCGGTCTCCCACAACCGTCCTCGAGTCCTCAAACTCTCCGATAACTCTCCATTATGGACGCAAAAACTCGACGAATCTGGTAACCCAATCCGCGCCAAGTTCTTCATGCATTGTAAACGGGATATGCCCAAAATTGAGTTTTACGAAAATTAAGAAATTTTGAATAAAATGTCACCAAAACCTGGTGCGTTTTTTGGTATATTTAAATTTTTGGTCACGCGAGATTTCGTGGCAACTCTGTTTATCGACTATGTCCACGATTTTTGGCCACATGTCTTTGCGAAAGAAAGCGATTACTTTCGGTAAAATTAATTAAATTTTAATGGTAAATTGGACAATTTTATTTTTACAATTTTGGAAATTTTGCGCATTAAATTTCGGAAATTGGGAATCAGAGTCGTAGAGGTGTGGAAAGTGTGAGCTGATATTTCTGGAATTGTTGGTATGGCCTCGATCAGTAAAAAGAGCAACATTTGAGGTGAAATTTAACGTTTAGTTCGGTAGAAACTGTCTTCCAATCTCTTCTAGAACGCAAATAAAATGCATCCTGACGCCTCCTTCTCAAATCATCATACTTTGTCTCTTAGTGCCGTAAAATCTTGAGGTTTTGTAACAATTCCGACTTCAGAAGTTCTCATTCGTCCTCTAAAAAGTATATCAATCGTTTTCACCGAGTTTCATCATGTCCTCAGCGCCGTATCACAAACAATTTCTTTTATAGATGCCAACCTAAACTTATCTCTTCTGGACAAAACCGTAACGAAATGCTGCGAAATCTGCATCTTCCGTTTCTCCACCGCGAGGTCCCCATTCCTCCGGAGCCCCCTCAACAGCCATGCTCGTCGAATGCGGTAAGCGGCCTTTCTTACCTGGCCTTAGGGCCATTACAAATTAATGAGATTTTCAGTTAATAAATTCCCGCAAAGTGAGTTTATAACGGCCGGTTTTGGGAGTCGTTTTCCCACTGTTTTCGATTATATTCTGATGTTTTGACGCGACTTCTGAGAATAAATTTTTGATGTAATAGTTTACTACAGGTGTTTACAGTACAAGAGCAAAAAAAATTTTGGCTCATTTCTTGAGTAACAGAAAACAGTATCTATGTTTCTATCGATTTTTGCCTCAAAAGTCATCAAAAATATTGTTTTATGCCCTAAAAAGTAAAAATTCTCAAAACACTTCAGGCAAAATGTCCAATATTGTAAACTCATTAGCATATCTAATGACTAGAGTCCGAAATTACCGTGTTTACTAGTTTATACCCTCGCGTGATATTCACACCTGGATGGTCGGGGGAAAATTATGACGAATTAATATTGTCCTGCCTTGAGACGCCGAAATGAACAGTAATAACCGAACAATATTTTGAGGAAAAGGCTTTACTGTGATTTCTGGGGTAGTCAAGTTGTATTTGAGAAACTTTTTTTTTAATTTTTGGTCGATTTTTGAAATTTCCAAAATTCTAAAAATTTGCTATAGTTTTTGTCACGTAAATATGCCTCCGAAGCCGCGCTTTTTTCAGTTGATTAATTTTTTAGAGCCTGTGTATTTTTTCTTACCTCAAAATCCGAAAAAATTCTCATGGATAATATCATTGGGCTGTCCAGCGCCCACCAAACTTTCTATGCCCTTTTTTAGCCAATGGGCTCTGCCGAGAGTAAAAACAAATCCGGAAAAGTGGGAATAGATCAGCCCGCCGGTGCAAATGACAAAAAGTATCGCCTTTATAATTTGGTGGACATGCATGGAGGAGGGGAACTGATCCCATGGATGAGATATGGAATGAACAGTGGCGATTTCTCATTGATTGATGGGTACATGGAAACGAAGGTCATGGTAAGGGTTTTTATTTTATGAAATATTATGCAAATTTTAAAATTTGCAAAGATTGAGTGTTTCTTTTTTTTAAATGCGGCATTGGTAAGTCCTTTAAATTTTCAAAAATATTTTGCATGTAAATGACGTCATCATCATCAACGATCCTTCAATTTTCTAGGACATGATGTACAACGGTGGAAAAGGCAAATTGGAGAGTGTGGCAGAATTGGTAAAACGGAGAAATAAAGAGAGAAATGAGAGATTGGGAGCGTTCAGTCGAAAGAAAGGAAAAGGAAAAAGTGGTCCCAACATTTTGGATGACTTCAATCAGGAGCAAAATCAAGGAGACTTGAAGAAGGGTAAAGAGTTTGAAATCCCACGGAGAAAGGGCTAAAATACGATCAACTTTCTTTTCCACTATTTATTTCTTATTTGTCTTGTAAACCAAATACTTTTTTAGCTCTAAAACTTCTCGATGGTGGTAAAGGAGGAAAAGGAGATGCCAAATATCGAGAAGTGGTTTGGAAAATGGAGGAGCGAGGTAAGTAGCAAAGCATGGGCAAAAAATGATGACATTTCGGCATAGTAAAATAAGGTGAAAATACTAGAAATGGTCTGATTTATGTTTGATTAGGTATCATCGTTCGGAAAAAAGATTCTGCCGACGTGAAACCTCTGAAAATGTGTAGTAGCTTGAGAACTGCCTCAGTTAGAAGCTTTTTTCTTAAAGATTGGATCTTCAGGTTCAATGGGAGAAAACCTTGTTGGCTGCTGTTTGATGCAAGGCAGCGTTATTCACAACAAATTAGCCGTTTACATGTTGGAGCACTACCCCAAACTTGTCAATGATATCTTCATTTCCGAAGACTACTATGGCCTTTCCCCGTTACATCAAGCAATTGTCAACGAAGATCCTTGGATGATGTGTTTTTTGCTTCGAAAAGGCGCTGACATTAATCAGCGTTGTTACGGCGCTCTCTTCTGCCCGGATGATCAAGTCAGCAGCAGAACTGATTCGCT
Source organism: Bursaphelenchus mucronatus (assembly GCA_025436335.1). Lineage (NCBI taxonomy): Eukaryota > Metazoa > Nematoda > Chromadorea > Rhabditida > Aphelenchoididae > Bursaphelenchus > Bursaphelenchus mucronatus. The sequence goes on from CM046356.1 coordinate 8,482,970, forward strand.
GGAACATGAATATGTTGAGGTTAATTTGTCCAATACGAATTATGTGGGGTGAGTTCGCAAAAAACTCAATAGGCGTATTTGAAAATTTAGAAGAATGTATTTTGGCGAGTACCCACTTGCGTTTGCGGCAAGTACCGGTCAACAAGATTGCTATCGGATTTTGAGGGCGTGCAAAGCAGATCCAAATTCTCAGGACACGAATGGGAATACGGTGTTGCATATGACAGTGATTCATGAGAATTTGGTAAGTAAGAAAGAGAAAATGGGATGATATAAAAGCCGGCTTGTAAATGCCTCTCATTGATTTTTAGGACATGTTCCGGCTTGCTCATGCAACTGGGGCCAAACTTCAGGTCATGAACAAGCAGAAGCTTACTCCACTGACACTAGCAGCCAAGTTGGCCAAGAAAAGGGTAAGTAAATGATGTAACAAAGATCAGGAAAGCAAGTGCTGTGCTAAAACAGAAGCAACCCACAAGGCCTTGTTTTTATGCACTGTGTTGGGTTTACAATTCCATTTTTTCATTGTTAATACGATTTGCGGTGCATTGCAGATGTTCGAGCAAATTCTTCAACTCGAAAGTAGTGTTGTTTGGAATTACGGAGACGCTGCAAGCACTGCGTTTCCATTGGCCAAGATTGACACCATAAATCAAGAGACTGGCGAACTCAACGAGGATTCAGCATTGTCCTTGATCGTCTATGGAGTAAGCAAGTCGCAGCAGTTTGTATTGCAACTTATTTCTATCTCCAAAAAAACAAAATCAATGTTTAATCTTCTGTAGAAACGCTTATCCTTTTTTCAGGACTCCAAAGAGCATCTGGACCTCCTTGATGGTCTGCTGGAGGAAGTTCTCGAGTCCAAATGGAGAGCTTTTGGCCGGAGGCGATGGATCGAGTCGCTCTGTGCCTTCACTGTTTACTATGTATTCTATTTTGTCGCGTTTATGAGTCGCCCATTGGAAGATAACCGCGATTTATCGGGCGACAACACAACCTCAGTCTCTGAAAAATCTGGATTCATCGTTAAAGTCTCGAACAAATTCGCGGACGTCTTTTCATCTTGGGCCGATAATTCGTGGATGTCCAAAGACAGTTGCCATTTGTGGCAATACAGAGCGTACGGCGTGGAGGGATATGTAGGTTTCGGCGTTTATCAGCTACTTTGAAAGTCTTAAAACATCAAAAGAAAAAATTACATTACTTTAGATTCGAATGGTATGCGAGTTAATGGTGTCTATCATGGTTCTAGCTCAATTGTTCCTAGAGATCAGAGATATCCGAAATATTGGGAGGAAAAGATGGTGGCAGGTCTTGGTAAGTGTTTTACCTTTTCCTTGTTCAATTCTTAAAAGCCATGTTCTCTACATAGAGCGTTTCACTATAAATTTGGAGAAATTGATACAAATCACAAAAATTCCATTTCAGAAATCCTTCCCAGCCAAGATTCTCTACAAGATCTCCCTTCTTTTTACCTTATTTGTAATTCCCCTTCGCTTTATGTGCGGAATTAGCCCCGATTTCCTTGTATTGGACAATTCTTTTTCTTTGTTGGCTGTTTTAATGACCACAGTTCATTTTCTTTTTTACTGTCGAGCTGTGAAATTCGTTGGACCGTTTGTGTTGATGGTGTATACGATTATTACTCGAGACATGATCCGTTTCTTCTTGATCTACTTTATCTTCCTGCTTGGGTTCTCGCAAGGTTTTTATGTCATCTTTTTGGCTTGTCAAAGAGAGACCGACTCACTTTATGGACGTAAGTTCTGACCGCACAGAAAGCCAAACTTTACTTTACAAAATTCTCGTGCCGAGACCCATTTTTTAACCAAAAAAATCGCAATTTTAGCCCATCATCCCAACCGTACCAATATTCTCGATCATCCCGCTGAGAGCATGCTTCGTCTTTTTATCACCACTATCGGCGAATTCACCGTATTTTACCGCGAACTCAACAATTGCGCCGCCAAAGAGATGGCTGTGCTGGGGAAGATTTTGTTCGTGATTTTCGAAATGTTCGTAAGTCTTATGCAGTTTAACCTCCTGATCGCTATGATGACACGGACCTACGAATTGATCTACCGAACTCAGAAGGAATGGAAGAGACAATGGGCTCAGGTTATTTTGATGCTGGAGTTGTCGTTGCAACCAGCTGATCGACTAATGGCGTTGTTAAAATATTCAAGACCAATTGGAACGGATAAGAGGAGAAGAGCGTTCGTGGTGAACAGAAAGGTAAATTAGAGGAGAGATTGTAAAATACGAACAACACTGATGCTAAAATTTGTTTTCAGTTCAACGCAATGAACGAAACAGAGAGAATCCTCAAGGAAACGATGGAAAACGAGAAACGCCAAGAGAAGAAACAGTTACTGAAACGAAGACTCAAAGGATTCACCAAAGAAAAAGGAGAAAGAAGTTCGAGTTCCACTGGCCAGATGAATTTTCAGACCTTGACATCGTTATTGGCGCCCACACCAATGCCTGGACATTCCAGAGAAGATGCATAGGACACCAGTGAAATTACAGCGGCAGTTTTTGTAAACCGAAGGAAAAGGTTTTTTTTAACGGTTACCCCACATTAATATCACAACGATAAATATAGCCAAAATAAAGTCCAACTATCATAACTGTGCTCTCGTTGTTAGATTTTCTGTATTTTATTTTATTATCTCGATGATCACATTTTTTGCTATCGTATCATTCGTATATTTTGTTTCCCAAACAATTCCAAACGACTCACAGGTAAAAATCATAGCTGCAAAACACAACGTGCGAAGCGTATGGCGATACATCAAATTGTTTACAGCCGAATCTTATCAATGAAAGTTTCATTTAAAAGCCATGCAGCCTACGAAAAATGCAATATTGTAATTGTAAAAATGGGAATGCTTAGTTGGTAAGTCGACTCCAGGTTGTCGAAAAAAAGAAAAAGGGATTTTTTTGGTGGAAGTTTTTTGTAGTTTTACCAAGTTTTGTAGTTTTATGCGACGAAAATAAATTTAATATTTGATTTTGCAGACATTCTATCACTATACCGCATTTAAATTGCTAAAAATTTTAGCTTGTGCTTTTATAGACGTTGTAGAGATATTCAGCGATATTTGAGGAAAAAAGAACAGGGTGGTTCACTAGGGACTTCCAATCTTAAAGCAAGTGTTTCTCCGCAAATACTGCACCAATTTCCATAAAGTTGATAAGTAAGGGTAAAAGCTCCGAGTGAACAGGCCTGTACAACCCCAAAACTTAAAATTCCAAGCCATTTTTTCGCAATAATTGCAGGAGTATTTTCATCGCATCGCTTGGGTTTGTAATCTACCTCTTCATTGATCTCAAAGATTTTGAAGACCATGTCGTCAGGTAAGTGGTCCAACATTCAACAATTAAGAAACTCAGACTCGCCCCAGTCCGTTCATTAGAAGGAAAATTAGCCAGAACAGAAAAAAACACAATCAAAAACATTGAATATCTACTCAAAGGAGAGATAGTCAACCCAGAATGTCAGGTCATCCACAAGGGCGCTATCTACACCGGCAGTTTGACTGGGCATCTCTATAAAATACTCAATGACAAGATCGTCAAAGTGATCGATGTTGCCAAAGACAATCCAAAGTGTAGTAAGCTTAGAATTTTATATTTTAAGAGTATCTAACCACAAAGCATAGCAAAAACTATAAATTACTTTGTTTCAGAACACAACTTATGCTCCGTTCCTCTTGGGCTTCGATATTGGAAAGACGAAAAGCTGATTTATACCGATGCAATGCTCGGAATTTTTGTGGTCGACTTCAAAACTGGTGAGAAGTGTTAAACAAATAATGTTACCTCTCCAGACGAAATAAAACAACTCTTCTCTTCGCGAGAATACATTGGTGGATGGACTCACATGTTCCCCGATGACTTTGACTTCATCGATGAGGAAACTATCATCTTCAGCGATATGAATCCAAAATGCGGATTTGAAAGGCATATTGTATGCTTTTTCGAGTATATCAGTGATGGACGGTAAGTTTTGGGGCTTTGCGTTGTCATTGTCTCTCATTTCAGCCTAATCAAACTCAATCTGAACACCGGAGCATGGGAAGTGATTGCCAAGGACCTCCTGACCCCTAATGGAGTAGTTACTCATCCAGACAAACAGTCAGTCCTCGTTACATCAACCTCAGCCTCACAAATTCTTCGAATATTTTACAAAGGCCCTAAGAAAGGCCAAGTGGAAGTGTTTGCCGATGGTCTGCCAGGCATCCCAGATAATATCCGTCAAAGCACGAGCGGAAAAAGCTTTTGGATTGCGTTTTTTGAGTCGTCAGTGAACGGAAAACGCCCATTGTATCAGAGATGGAGTGAATATCCAACACTGAGGAAACTGTTGGCCATGGTAAGTGCACCAAGCACAAACTTCTAGAAATTCCACAAGTCGATGTTTGCAGATTTGGGGAACAACTTGTGGGAAGCCAAATATTTAGAAAGGCTGTAGCGACTATGACATGTTTCCTCTCCATTTACGATTATTTTTTAGCTCCCCGAACACTTCCGTTACTTTGCGGCAACTCTATTTTCTGCAACGGAAAAAGTCATCATTGAGATGGATTTTGATGGCAAAATTGTCTCAAGTCTTCACGACCCAGAAGGTCGTCTAAATTGTGTCACCAATGTTGTGGATGACGGCAAGGACCTCTATATTGGATCAGTCTCACTGCCCTACATCCGAAGAATCAGAAATTTCAGAAACTTATCTTGATTTTTGCATCGTTTCGAGATTTCTTTTATACATATTACTGAATAATAACGCTAATCATTCCAATTTTCGATACTTTAAACTTGAATTAATCATAACTCGTTTGGCTTTCGATCATTCATTTCAACTGACGGATCAAAGCAGCTGCAGCCAAATCCATTTCGAATATTATGACCACGTGTGGCCTAAAATAAAATAGGAATTATAACTTTTATCCAAAACAGCTGCTCTTTGGGGGTGTGCAGCTTTTCAGAACAAAGGATTACTCATACAATGTTGGATTGGCAAGTTCCATGGGAATCAGCAAAGGAAAGGGACTTTTTATCTGTACGAAAGGTTGAATGGCCGATGGGAATTTGTTTTGAATAGTCAAAAGATGGACGATTCATTAAGGGTTGGGTGGTTGTGATGATTTTTTAGACCAAATATGATGACTTTTGTAACCGCCACGCTTCTTTTTTGTACACGCGATGCGCAGCGTAGATTCCCTTCAAGGAAGCGATCTACCGGGAACGGCGCACGCATCCGAGACATAATAATTCTGAGTATTAATCATTTTTTAAAACCAATCCCATTCCAATCAAAGCATTGTCCATTCAACCTAATCTACTCTTCCCTCATCCATCCTTCCCTCCATAACTCAATACGCGTCTTCCAGAACATTACGTTTACATTCGGCGGACATCCGGGCCCGATCCGTCAAATCCGAGCCGACGGGTCACTTTCGCGGCCATCCGATATTAAGCGATCAAATGGCTTGTCAACCGGCCAATCAGTCATCTGTTACTCTTTAGTCCGGCGGCGCTACAAAACAAGCCAAAAGCACCTCCTCGAAATTTGCTCGTCTTTTCTTCGGCCGGACCTTGAATTGGCCATAAAATTGGGCAGGGTCTGTTTTCGGGTTTTATGTTTTTGAAAGGTGAGATTTCGATGGATTCGATGTGAAAGTGCGGTTAAAAGCATGGAAAAGGAATCGACCAATGGAAATATTATGTTTAGGGATTCTTAGATACACATGGATTACTGTAAGATCCATTGATTGGCTATGCTATTCGCTGAAGGCATCAAAAATGCTAATTTATTTTTTGCAATTTTAACCCCCAGAAAGACAATTATCGCCGCGTTTAGCTGCACCGTGAAATAATGTTGTTTACCTCTATTACATTCTTTCTCCCGTCAAAATAGGTCCTCATAATCAGTTAAAATAAGGTGATTTCTCCATAACAAAGCCGTTCTTCTTGCCAAAACAACCGATAGGACCTCAGAAAAACTCAAAAACATCTGTGAATCCCTTTACTTCGTTGATCTTCCCATTTTCCTATGATTTCCCAGCGCGATCTTTGAATTTTCCGTTTTTCTTTCGATTTCCCTTTCTATAAACAACTATTATCCTAAAAAGTTGCAAAATTTCTTTGCTGCAAAACAACTGTCTGGAATTTTACGACCCCTAGACCATACTAAATTCTAGTCTGCATTTTTAGTCAACTAATCCTAAACAGCCTAGAGACAACGTGCCAATTTCCTAAACGAAACTCTCTCCATTTTAGGCCCGTAATTTGTTTAAAGGCGCCTTGGAAGTGATGAGTCAAATGTCAGTTGTTTTAAGAGGGTCCTTAGTCTCGATGCCCTGAGGCTCTTGATCCAACAAATCTCTCTTCGAAAGGGGGGTCAGTTGTTCCTGGATTCTCTCCGTTTTTTTGGAAGACTTTAGTTGTCGGCCCACGATCCGATTTCCATTCTTAGGCCACAATTTTTGGTCCCAAGGGCGTTTAGGGGAGGCTTGGGTGAAAAATTAGGGTCAAACTTTGATTTTGGAGCTTTTTGGCTAAAATACGGTACCTAATTTCATCTAAATAAAACGCAGTCTTAGTGTCTTTATAATATTTATTATGCTGTATTTTTTTTATTATATGTAAATACTTTTAACAAATTGATTTTAAGATTTTTCGGAACAAGATGCCAAGAAACTCCATTTTAATCATTTTTTATCAGTTTATGTGATACTATCTTATGTGTTATGGTACCCAAAATGCTTCTAAAGTCAAATACCACAATTTGGTTTATGAAGCCACTTTGACCTGCGTCTTTTACCAATTTTGACTTTACCAGTGTAATATGATTTTGACTAATCTTATTTTTTTGTCACTTTTTATATCATTTTCGAGTACACTTGTCAGCAAAACCCAATTTAAAAAATTTAAACCTGCATAAAATATCGCTTCAGGTTATTCGAATCAAAATGAAGACCTGGTTAGTCTGTGGGATGGCCTTTTTGGCCATTACCGCCGTCTTCGCCGACGATCTAGACAGCATTCTGGAGGATATTGACGACGGAAAGGCTCAAGTTCAAGGTAATACACAAACATAAGTTATATGTGCAAAATTTCTGTTTTTCGTATTTTATCGATATTACACTGACAAAATTGATCTGTAAACCAATATCTCGAATGACTTCTGGAAAGTACAAGTCAATATGGCTATGGAACAGTTGTTCCGTTCAGTTTTTTCGTGGACAAAATTAATGGCCTCAGGGAACAAATACTTTTTCTGCATGAAACTTGAAAGAAATGCCCTTGATTAATATAGTTCTAGCTCAAGGCGATTAAAAGTTGCCTAATGGGAAATTGGCCGGCTTTAATAGACAAGAAAAAAGCTGTTTGTGTTACTAACATAGAACATTTAGAACAACAACCTTTTTACGATAACATACGTCCCGCCACGAAAACATCCCGGCCAATAATATTATAATTACGATGAAGACATCCAAATGAATTTAATTACAGACTCCTCCCCGGGTATTTTACTATTAATTTCCCCTACATTTTAGTCACGGCCAACCCCTGCGACGACCATGTTTGCGGTTGGGGAAAGGAATGCGTTGTGGACAAGAAGAACCGGCCTGTCTGTGAGTGCATTGCCAAATGTCCCGAATTCGACAACGACCCAAATGACATGGTCTGCGCCAACAACAACCAGACCTTCAGCTCGTTGTGCGAACTCTACAGTCAGCGTTGTTTGTGCAAGAAGAAGGGAAACAAGGATGGATGTGACTCTCCAGCCAACGCCAAGATCCACTTGGAATACTTGGGAGCTTGCAAGGAATTGGATCAGTGCACTGATGAGCTGATGGCTCAATTCCCCGAACGCATGGCCGATTGGCTGTTCCAGGTGGGCAGTGCAACATAAAGTTAGATCAAATATAACTATGCTTGATATACATTGGGTTTAGAAGGCAAGCAAACTTAACTTAAGCCACTATGAGGAACACATAACACAAAAAACACAGTAAAGCTAAAAAATCTGAACATAAATGACCGTATTTTACCCACTAAAGCATAATACACCTTCTTTTAACTTTCAGGTCATGAAAGAGTTGAAGAAGCGCCGTGAACTCCACAACCTTGAATGGGAAGAGCTGGTCTCTGAAGCCGAAACCGACGATGAGAAGCGTCACATCTACCCCGTCATCTGGAAGTTCTGTGACCTTGATATCAAGCCCCACGACAAGCATGTCAGTCATCACGAGCTAATCCCGATTACTGCCCCAGTCATTCCCATGGAAAGTTGTATCAAACCCTTCTTGGAGAAGTGCGATGCCGATAAGGATGGCTCTATCACCATCAAGGAATGGGGAAAATGTCTCGGCCTCAAGGAAGGAGAAATCCAAGAACGCTGTTAAAAAGAGCTGTCAAGCGTCTTTTTACCCCTGACGGATTCGTGTACCATCTCCCATTATTACTATTATTACGAATTAACCAGTTATTTACTTTTAACCAACTCGACGATGCTCGTAGAACATTGCAACTAGCACTGTAAATTACTTTCAGATTTTTCGCTAAAACGCGACCTAAAATACGCTTTTAACCAGAAACTTTCTGGAGAAAAATCGTATTTTAAGTCGTATTTTGGAGAAAAGGCTAGGAAAACGTTTGCCGTCTATTTGCATTCTACAGAATGAAAGTTCCTAGTATTTTAATTGTTTTTATCTAGTAATTTCGACCATTTTTTATAAATTTTCAGCTGCCAGATTCAATTCTTGCCATTTTAGCTTTTTAACATGACAACTGCCACTTTCTCGTATTTTATTCTTAATTATCATTAATAAATGTTTTATAAAGACAACTCGACTTTGATTGTGATTTTTAGCAAAAATCTCGAATTTTCATTCTTTCAAAACAATGATCTCACATTTTAGTCAATTTTATACCGGTTGGTTGTCAAATTTTGATACTGGTTTGTTTCTCCATTTCGGAGACAAAATACTGTGTTCACATCAAGTGCATGGAGCCTTTTCGTGCTGGACTATCGACTCATTCCTTCGTTAATGCCACACTTCGTTATATCGAGCTGGTGGAACTCAGACCACAATTCTAGTAAGTTGGGCATTCGAATAATAGTTGAAAACCCATATGTCTGTGTTAAATTTTGAACTTCCGATATTCCAAAATTTTTGGCATTTTCTTCTAAAGTTAAGATAAAATACCGTGCTATGTATTACTTAACATCTTTCAAATCACAGCCATCCCAAAGCCCACATTTACAATTTTTATTGAAACACCTTGTTTTCAGCTGTAAAACGTATCTGTATGAGGCACTGTTCGCCCTATTCGTCTGCGTTTTTGTGATTTTATGCCTACCGGTCCCATGGCTTTTTATTATTTGGGATTGTATTCTAGAAAACGATACCCTAGACCTAGAGCAAACCCCAGTAAGACAGCGAGATCCCCAACAGAATTTGAGAACACAATGGATGGTTGAATTCTTGACTGAGGAACTCAGAGCTGGCCAGAGGACGTTAGAGAAGCTCAAACATGAATCAGAAACAAAATGAAGTCCATAATAAATTTACTGAATAAAGTGATATACCAACTGCAAACTACTCACAATTTTTTGAGTTTTAATGCTTACTAAAAAGTACAAACGTCCAATATAAGACAATTCCAATACTAACCAGGTCTCAACCAAAGGAATCAACCGTCGAAAAAAATTTCAAAATTCATTTATTCCATTTACAAAATATAACTCGGTTTAAATCCGATAAAATGAGGTATGCTTGTTAAAACGAAAACTGTACACGCGGAAACAAAAATGATTTTAGTAAAAATTGCCTTCATCGTTTGTTTCGGGACTGAAAATTATTTTATACATCACATGGAATAAAAAAAATAGTCAAGAACGCTTACATAATTTGACCTTGACCCAAGCGATGAAACTGAGGATCGGGAGTCGGCGTCGCTCTGTTGCCATTCACGGAGAAGCCTTCTAGGGATGTTCTCAATATCAGTATCGACTTCCTTTTCTGGGGTTACTGAAAGGAATCAGAACAAATAACTAGGAAAACCCCATATACCTAAATGGCTTGAAAACCAAAAAATTCCCCCTTTTTGACCTCGAATCGTAAAATTTTTGAAAAAAAAATTACTTAATATCATCATGGACAATATAACAATATAAACAATAAATTAACTATATTACTCATCAAATAAAAAAATTATTACCTTTTCCAACAGTAATCGGAACCGACGCAATCTTCATGTATTTCTTCTCCAACTCTTGGCATTTCTTGGTCACCTCTTGTAGTACCCTCTTCTCAAAGTTCTTCTCCAAGTCTGAATACCTCAGCTGATATTTCTTTAATTTGGCCACACATTCATCATTATATTCCGCCGCAATTTTCATTTGTTTTTCAAACGTTTCTTTCATCCGTTGAGCAAGGAGATTATGCCCGTTCCTTTGGTCGAGTAGAAGATTCTCGTGCTTTATCGATAACTCTTCCTTTAGAAGTTCTTTTTCCCTGTCAATTCGATCTTCATATTCAGCGGAAATTGCTTTTACTCGGCGTTTTTCGACTTCCAGATAGTTCTCTAAAACTTTTATTTTCTCTAACAAAGCTTGATTATTGTCCTTGGTCTCTTCAAGTGTGTCTTGGAGCTTTTTGAACTCATCGGCATCTGATTTTAGACGGTTGATCATACTAGCTGAGTCCATTGTGAGCTCTAAAGATACGAGCTACTATTAAAAATAATAATGAAGCCTTATCGTGACACCTTTTCAGTCAATAAAACCGGGTTTGCTTCAAAAAAATTATTTTAAACTTACTTTTGTTCTCAATTTCCATGGCCGTCAACTTCTCGTCCATCTCCTTGAGCTTGTCATTGAGAGAATTCACTTTCTAAAAGCAAAGGAACAATTTAAGTAGCAGTTTCAACTTACCTCTTGAAGTTCAATTGCTGTTCCTTCAATCTTCTCTTTTTCTTGAACCAAACTTAACGAATACCTCTCCTCTTCGTCAAGTTTTAGCTTCAATTCAGAATTTTCACTCTTAAACTTTTGGCAATAGGCCACCCGTTCAACCTCCGCAGATTTGGCATCAGTGAGGATCTTTAGAAGATCTCGTTCAAACTAAAGTAATATAAATCTATATCTAAAAATAACAAAAAATTGGTAAAAACAATGAAAAGAAAGCTTACCTCATGAATAACGTCTTCAAAATGTTTGTTAACAGTTTCATTGACAATTAGCCGTCGTTCCAAATCAGAATTCCGCCGTTCTAAAGACAACTGACGACTTTCCAAAACTTTGTTAAATAAGTAATCGTGGCCTGACCCCTGTAATAAACACAGTATACCGCCAGAACGCTGTCTCTTATGGACATTTTGATACACAAAATTTCAAGAATGGTCGATTAATAATTTCCTAACAAACAAAATCCCAAACACCAACAAAAAAAATAAAAGTTACATCAAGATCATGCACATCCTCTTGTACAAATCGATTGGAACGCTCAGCAACATAAACATCATTCAGTTTGTCAACTTTATTTCGAGTTTCAATCAGTCTACGCTCCAAAATCTTTGTAATTCTAAAAATTCAAATTGTCCAATATAAATTTCTCACTTACTTGTCCAAGACACATGTCAAAGGTGTGTTTGCGCCAGTCGATTGATAATCTATGAACGACGACATTGTCGGAAACCAAGACCGACAAAATTCCCGAGAAAAACTCGAGAAATTCCGTCATAAAACGGAATGCCAAGAATTTTAAATCCATCTTTTGCGGGCAAGCGCCTTCGTGGTGAGACTACAAATTTAGCCAAAAATAGGCCACATTTGCATACAAAAGTCTACTGACGATTGGCACTCGCGTCGAAAACGACGCGTTTAATATACAATTGCACCTTGGCCACGTAATTTGTAGGACCTTTTCCGCATGAGATGTTTCCCCGGGCGACGGGAAACAAAAACCGGATATATTAGATACAAAGTTTCATTTTTCATCCAACGGCCCGTTGTTACGTGTGCCGCCGACTGTTTTTAAATAAAAATTCTGGCACGTAGGGGAGGACTTTGTTAACTTTTCTGAGGGCGCTTCAAATTACCCTTGTTTATGGGGGTTATTTAAAACTTTTTTTTGGACACTATTCACTAATGGAGTTGAGTAAGTGGAAAACGATAAAAGTTGAGGTTGACAACTTTCATTTTGAGCTATTTACTGTCTTCATCTCTCTGATATGCCTTTTCAATATTTACAATTTTGATTTATATTGCACTAGAGTTGCATCACAAGGATGTGGCAAAAGAGTAATTAAACATTTTTCGCTTTCTTCCTAATCCTTTAATTTTGTCATGGCACGGATAATACATAGGGATTAGTAATATAGAAGAGTACTCATGTATTCGGCGATTTCTTGAAATCCGATGCTGACATTAATCATTTGGTTATTTGCAGTTGCTAAATACGCGATTATATGCGTTATTTTTAAGATTGATGCGTTAGAATTTATTCCCTTCATTTTAAGATTAATTATAGGATTGGGAACACTAAATATAACTGTAACTTGCTTCTTATTATAAATGGCCTCATAAATAATATAAATTTATGTGATTATAACATTAAATAACCCGGTACGCTTATCACATGGCGTTCAAACACTACTACATAGACTTTTACCACTTTATATCCATTTATCCACTAAAACGCAATGCCAAACTTGGCGGGAATTTTATCTTTCAAATAGTCGCCTTACATTTTGATTGGTACGTAAAGATTAAGTTCTTTATTCTATTTTTTCAAGCTTTCCCTGATTTCCGGTATATAATCCAGTCCCATTTCCCATTCGAAGATATCGAATATTATCTTTACTCTGCCAAAATTCCGTTTTGTTTTGGTCTGGAGACTGCTTACATCTCGTTTTTGTATGCAGGCTTATCGCTAAGTTCGGCTTAAAGAGGTTAAAAAGAGATGAGGAAGGCGTTTGGGGGCAAGATTTGAAGAACACGTAATATTACACTTGTTACATTTGACGCTCGGATTATGAAAGTTCACGATTCTTTTATTTTTCCTGACATTTTCAGTTGTCATAGACGATGTTGAGGCACTGAAATTGTATATTAGACAGTTTTTTAGTGTGTTTTTCCATAGTCATCATGTATAAGATTATGTAATTACGAAAATAGCCGGGAATATAATGGCCTGAAAATATTGTATACTGGTGACTGCTGCTTTGCTTTTGTCTGAAATACTCTTGTTCTGAAAAATTCCGTCGTTTTGACCTTATTCTCGACGGTTTCTTCGACCAATAACCTACGACAATATAATTTTTATATTATTATTGCTCTTAACGCGTTGAAAATATTTCATGTTGCTTTCATTTGGCTTACTATACCCAAGATTACACTTGTTTCGCAATTTTACATGTAAAGTTGTAAAACTCAGAATGACATCCATCGGCTTGAGATTCATTCCTCGAGCAAAAACGATATATTTTCGACTTGAAATTGAAGGGCTTAATAGTTCTTCTATAAGCGTTTAGTTCCTTCTTAATCCCCGTAGTGTCTGACAAAGTTGGTTTCGATGAAATTCCAAAGAAAGTTTGTTTTTTTTCACCTTTTTTGAAAGAAAAATGGAAGTCAAAAAGGCCTTTTATTATTCATAAAGCCGTTTATCTCGTTTTTTATGTTTTGTTAGACATGAAAGGGTAAACAAACGCGTAAGTAGAAGAAAGGAGTTATCAATTAGCAATTCGGAAGGGGTTTTGTTATTGTGGTAAATTGTAAAATACGGTGTGGCCGCTTCTAGAAACTGTGGTCTAAAAATTTCACGGATTGATGTACGATCTACATATTCAGTGTCCGTGCGCAAAAGATCTGGGGATAACTGCAAAACGTTTTCTTCGAAAATTTTGTTTTTTTACATTGTACTTCACTTCCTTCCTGAATTCTTTCGAAATTTCCTTTTATTAACACCGAAAAGGCACTTTTTTGAGCATGTCATTTCCACAATGCAAACGACAGTTTAGGAAAGTATTTATGATGCAGTAAGGCCTATAATTAGTGAGATTACGAGGTATATTATTGGAATTCGAATTGATGTCATCAAGCTAAAGTTATTTTTCGAACTATGTTTTCCTTTTGTAGATATTTAAAGTCACCAAAACGTAATCGTGATCACAACACTGTACGTACGCTCGTTACGTTTGAACTCTTACTTGATAACTGCGCAGTTGTAAATGCAAAATACGAACTTGAAGGTTTTACGAATAATTTTCAGCAAAAAAATCACTAGATCAAGTTGACTCTTCCCTTGTTCCCGCCTGTATGACAGGCACTGCCTTTGTTTCGACCTCAAGGCATGTAAAAAACTCACTTCGAAACCTTCTCTTCTTGATCTTCTTTTCTTTTCCTCAACATGTTTGTGATGCCATCCAATGTTATGACTCGTTTATGAGAGGCGATCCAACTCAAACCGCCAGTTGTGGAGTGGATCAGGTAAAGATAACCGTGTTTACAATGCATTTAAAGATTTTCTAAGGTACCCCAAACAATTTTTAGCCTAAATTTTGGCATTAACTCCTGTGTTTTGAGTCATTAAAATTCGAAAAAATTATTTTTAGGAAAAAATGATTTTTTAATTGTAATTTTCTCCCTATTCCAGGTCTGTTTTTCCGAATTCTATGCCCTCTCCAAACATGAAGACTCTCCTCACATCAGCGAATGGTATGTCGACAGATTCTGTGTTTATCGTCAGCAATGTTTGATGAGAGGAATTGGGCCGGATTGTGTGACTGTTAATGAGTTGGACAAAGTTGTGAGGAGAACCTTCCGGAAAAAGCTTGAACTTCATATCAAAGACGGCTGGAATCGGTAAGGGAGACAATAAATACAAAATTATATTACACTAGACATCAAATGTTCTTGACGACAAAATTAATATAATATTTTTTAATGATAGAAAACAATAACAAAAATTCATTTAGACTCCTGCACACGCAATTCTGCTGTTGCGAGAGTGATTATTGCAATCGACTGGACCTCAACGAACTCCACGATCTTTTCAATATTTCCACGGATGCCTCCGTCTATCAGGCGTCGGAAATGACTGCCAATCCCACATATCAACTTAATTTCTCGTTTTTACTAATTTTATTTTTCGGCATTTTGCAAAAATAAATCCTGTGAAGATCAGGAAAATTGAAAAATAAACCGACAACGAATAACAAAATTGTACAACAAAGTCCTAAAACAACAAATTATTCCTTCAGGTTGCCGATTGTCCCTCGTCAGGGGGTGGAATTGACTTCACAGATGGTAGTGGAGTAACGCCACCAAGAGAAAAAAGCTTATCTTGAACATAATCGGCAATGGCCTTTCGTCGAGTCAATTCATCATCGTTTTTATGCCGTTCTCGAAGAAATGTGGTGTCAATAGGTTCCCCAATTGTTACTGTTACCTTCTAAAATGAATAAATATTGAATTTGTAAAGAATCAATTCTATTCACCAGCTACGACAGACTAATCATCATTTTTTATATAAATCTTTCAAAATCTAGATGTCTAAGACAAAATTAGTCAAAATCCAAAAATAGAAAAAGAAATCAAAAGTCCTTACCTTTCCAAACTTTGGATAATACGGTTTCTGCTTCGGCCATACGTCACTCATTCCTTCAATCCACATTGGCAGCAAGATCGGAGCCGTTTTTGCCTCGGAGATCATCCTTGCGATCCCCCATTTAATTCGAATTGGAACTTCGGTAACTCTCCCCTCTGGAAACACATGAATCCATCCATTATTATTCATTTGATCTATACATTCATCAACTCCTGCCTGGAACACTCCAGCGCCGCGGACACAAGGAACACATCGTCCTAAAGAGAAGATTCTGTATTAACATGAGCATGGTGAAGATCAGAGCTTACGTAGTGTGCCATTGCTTAGTGAAGCAGATATTATGAGCAGTAAGAATGTATCTCCAACGATCAATGTGTTGCCAAAATTCAGAGGGCTTCAGGGCAGCTAAGATTTAGATATTACATCTATTACGCTAGACTTGATATCAAAGAATGTTAATAATGCGAAAAACAATTGTAAATTAATGTTTATGTATTTCAAAAATTAAAGACTCACTCCACACAAGAGGATCATCAATATTGCAACGATGATTGGACATTGTCAACAGTGGCCTACTCGTATCCGATAAAGCATCCAAAAAGACTTCGCGATTTTTAAAGTGGATCTTATTTAGCACTAAAAATCAAAGACTAACAAACTGAAGACATACCTGGAAACATAATCTTAGATGTAAAGTAGGCCAAACACAATGCTGCCCGAGATCTCCATCGATAAAACGTTGAGGGCTTCCGAGGAAAGGGCCAGTCGTATTTGAAGATGTCCAAGGCTTTATTATCCGGCATTCTACATAAGAAAGACAAGATCGATAGTGCTAAATTGCTCTGTGACGTCCACAATCCAGAGATCCGCGGAATTCCGTGAAATGTTCTGATTTTCCGGCTATTTTACATTCTGCAACTTGCGCCCAGATGCGTTGCAAATGTTGAAGTCATTTTATACGAAAATGTTTTTATTTTTTTATTTCATGGCAGAAATGTGTTTTCGAACTGGTACTCTCACGAGACACGCGCCGTCTACCCTCTCTCTCGATGTTTTTCATGTGCTCATGGCTCATTTTTAATAATTCTTCAGCCCATTATCAATTTTCATAATTTTGTAAATTTTTTCTGTCTCTGTCCTCTTATTCTCCTTGTTATCGGACGAATTGAGTGATAAATGGAGTCTTAAACAAATGTCTATCACTTGCTTAAGATTATTTTAAATGATATACGATCCTAACTAATGGATATTCAATTTTTTGGACATTGAAAAAATTATTTTATGTATTACCCTAGAAATTGCCTTATTTTTCGGACAAAATTAATTTTAGTGTGTGTCCAAGGGGTTGTTCCGACATATTTTTAATTGGTTCTTTGCCCTGCAGCTGTTGGGGTGGAAATGGGGTCGGGTTATTGAAACGCGAGGCTTGGAAAACACCCGCCATGGATAATATAGAACTGATTCCGTGGTGTGATTTGTGGACTATAGACCTTGAAAAAAATGGAGAAGCAAAGAATGGAGCGATTAGAGAGTTTTGAATCAATTTTAGGTTCATTTCGAAATTTACAGATGAAAGAAATTGTCTAGTACAATATAACTGGTGAAAAAAGTTTAATCGTTGTGATTTCCTTTTGTAATCAAGCTGCAAATTACGGTTTATTTTCACGCTTTGTTCTAGATTTTCGCTTAAATGTTGCTAACCGCTGATTTTTGATTTTTTTATTACACTTGGACCTCTAGTGTAATATAATTTTTAGAGTATGACTATAATCAATCATTTTGTTGTTTTTTTTGTCTAGCTCGAATATGAAATGTTTTTATAAACATTGAGTTGGAACTTTTCGAATAATGCGTCTTTCAAAACAACTCAAACTCTGATGGTTATTATACATTATAAAATCCTGTGATTTTATTGACATTTTCGTTGTTTTGCTTTCGGAAATTTAACGAGTCATAAAATTTCTCACCTGCTTTCTCTTTTATTTGCAAATTTTTAGTTCGAATCTCGTAATTTTCAAGTCGGAAAAGAATCTTTTTTCTCGCGTCAGTTGTGATCGAAACCAAAACCTTTCTGACGTCTTTTCAGACTGCAAACATGAGTGCGGAAGCCGGCCAAGTACATAATGTTCGCCTCCTCGATGAACCTTTTCCCACCGAGCCGGCGGCCGTCAAGATTCTGCAGCCGGTCGAGGAGGACCACAGTTTCTTGCTGAACGAAAACTTTCTTCAGAAAATCTTGGCTGATCCAAAGTATGCAGAGAAAAAGGTGAGTGTTTTTGTTTTGCTTTTTATTGGATTTTAGTCTTAACGGCCGTGACACGCCTGATTGCGCCGTTTTCTTGTAATTCTTGATGGGAAACTAATCTCACATAAGACCTTTCTTAAGTAATATGAATTTTTTGTAGGTTTGTGTGATTGGTGTCGCTGGGAAGTTCAGAAAAGGCAAATCGTTCCTCCTGAATTTTTTCTTGAGATATCTCAAGTTCCTCAGCGAAGGAGGTAACCCTGAAAATGATTGGTTGGGAACCGAATCAAGTTTGGTCGGATTCTCATGGCGAGGAGGGTCGGAAAGGGATACTGACGGCATCCTCTGGTGGTCTGAGCCATTTGTATTAAAAGTAGGTGGATTAAATTTGTTTTGGATTTTTGTGTTGGATGGAGTGACAGTATTTTTTGTTTTAGAACCAAGACGGTGAAGATGTGGTGGTATTATTGATGGATACTCAAGGCGCTTTTGACTCTCAGAGCACTGTTAAGGATTGTGCAACAGTTTTTGCTTTATCAACCATGATTTCATCTATTCAGGTAAGGGTTGTTCTATAATATTTTCTAAACTTTGAAAATATTGCTAATAAACTGATTTCAGATCTATAATCTCCAAAACAACATCCACGAGGATGATTTGCAGCATCTGCAGCTCTTTACAGAGTATGGGCGATTAGCCATGGAAGAAAATGAAAACCAATCCAAGCCTTTTCAATCTCTTGTGTTCTTGGTTCGTGATTGGCCTTCTCCCTACGACATGGAATACGGATTCCAAGGAGGACATCGGCTCCTGGAATCAAGACTCCAAGTTAACGACAGACAACACAATGAGCTCCAACAGATACGGAAACACATCAAGGAATCGTTTGAGGAAATTAAATGCTTCTTGATGCCACATCCAGGTCTCGAAGTCGCGAACAGTCCTCCAGGATGGACGGGAGATCTTGATGTAAGTTTTGGAAAAGAAAATTTGCTTATTTTGCTATATAAAAAAGTTTTATTTGATTCCCATGCCAGAAATCAGTTTTAATGATCTTATTATTGCAGGCTATCCACAATGATTTCAAGTCCTACCTCCGACAATTCATTCCCCGGATCCTCGACCCAAAAACCTTGATTCCTAAGTCTATCAATGGTCAGCCCGTTACCTGCAGAGAATTGATGGTCTACCTCAAAGCTTATATTGAGATTTTCTCCGGCGAAGACATGCCCGAACCAAAGACAGTCCTCTCAGCCACAGCCGAAGCCAACAACTTGGCTGCAACCTCATCGGCCAAAGCTTTGTATGTAAAAAAAATGGAAGAAGTTTGTGGAGGAGACTCACCTTACATATCCAGCGCTGAATTGGAAGATGAACATTTGAGGTGTCGGAATGAAGCGATCAGGTTCTTCAAGAATGCTAAAAAAATGGGAGGAACCGAATTGGCTCTTCAGTTTTTGGAAAGGCTGGAACAGGATATTACGGTAGGTTGAGGTCGATATTAGATTATGTTTTATCAAATATTGCCTAAAATAAGGTAATGCATGTAAAATATCGTAGATAGAGTGCATATTGACATTGTATTGTAATGTGTTTGCCTTTAGGAAGCTTTCGAGTCCTTCGTCAAACAGAATCAATCCAAGAATTTGTTCAAATCAATGCGAACTCCTGCTGTTTTGGTCTCATTCATGATCTTCAATTACTTTTGTCAAGAAATCCTTCAACTCATCGGATTGGACGGTCTGGCCTCGATCTTCTCTCTCCTCCTCACCCTGATCATCGTTGCCCTTGGCACCTGGGTTTACTCCCGATACTCAGGAAACATCCGTGATATTGCCGGAGGCATTGACCAATCTGTCACATGGGTCTGGGAAAATGTTCTCTCGCAACACGTTGGAAGCGCCGTCGGAGTCGCTGGACAACTCCATCAACTCGCCAATGCCACCGCGCCGGCAACGTCTCAACATCATAAACAACGCTAGAAGAGGCCATGAAATGTCATACAGAAGGTCGAGAAGCTTTGATAAACCAGTGTCTTCATCGAATAACTCTCAATCATACCATATACCTAACGTAATTTTGTATCCACGCCCCTTTATGAAGATCCATGTTGAACTATTTGTAATTTTCTTCGTCAAATGAAGTTTACTACAGCTCTAACCCCAGCTCTATTTTTAATGAATCGAAAGATTATATAAATCATATTTAGAAGAACCGATCAAAACCCCTATCAAGCTTTTTGTATCGTATTTCTTGGCGCTACAATGAGAAAATCGCATAAACGCCTATGAAAATGGTATTGACATCTTATATTGGCTAATTTTTTAATCTTAATTAATCCTTTTTTGATAGTGTTGAACAAAATAAATAAAAACATAACCTGAAGTGTGCTTTCCATTATACAGAACGGGTACGAAGCTTCCCCATTATCACCTCAATAATCAATTTTGACACTTGGCAACAAACGAAATATCAAAAAAAAATAATTTATTTTCGGCCGGAGATTGTTCTTGTTTTAGAAGGCCCAAGATGTTGCCGGCAACAAGTGCAAAACTTTTATTGCCTTGTCGATCCACGGACCTTGGTATCAGGATGTTATCCATAACGTCGGTTATGGAAGGAAATAGAAGATCAGGGAAATATCGAGTAAGTTCAGTTTTTTTATTTGCTTTTAGAATGATTTTTCTTTCTCGGTAAAGTAGAAAGCGACCAGACCTGTTCAGCTGTACCGAAATTTTCAGCTTTTATGTCATCTTTTCAGTCGACGATTGACCGATCACAAATGTTGACGTATGAGATGGCTCAGCGTCCATATCACATTGGAATCAGAAAGTCTTGGTTGACATGGCACACGCAGAATTTGGAGGAGTTTAAGCTGAAGCAGGGATTGACTGTGGCACAAGACGAAGTTATTAGGCGATTCATTCGAGGGATCTTATATGATTATCGAGTTATTGATGGAAGTGAGGTGAGTATTGTATTATTGTTAGTTTTTTTGGGTTCAGATGGCAAAAGGTAGCCTCGAATATTTATTCATCTTTTAGGTAATGAGATTTTTTCAACCTTTTACTTTGTTAGGTGTAATGTCGAAGCCAAAAGTCAGATCAGATCATTCCGATTGGAATTCATGAATTTGTATTCATAACCCTATTGAACTTAGTATGAATACAAAGGCATGAAAACCACATTGGAATTTTTTGCTTAGAAGTTTCATTATTATGGCGTTTCAGTTAGAAAATAGGTCCAAGGACCCTTGAAATCCTCGGACAAAGTTTAGTCTTTTGAAACGGGTCCGACACAGCTTTGTCTAGACAGTAGTGGACAATGCAACACGTTGGCCACTCGCCTTTGAATGGCGACGATTTCTCTGACTTTGGCCGCAAATCGAAGGTCCTTTTAGCGGGGAGGAGTGGGAATGATCGTGTGTGGTCCTTATCAGAAGCTGATCAGAATTCGGTGACATTTTACACAGATCCCCCGAATTCAATTTGCAATTCTGAGGCGGTTAAAAAGTGCGGGCGGAAATCGAAAGAATGATGGGAAATGCTGAGCGATTATGCAGTAATAAGTAAAAGTACAGTAGAACCGATAGTCAACAAGAAGTGAGAAAAGTCGAAAAATTCATTCATAGGCAAAGAATCGGGCGAATTGAAGATTTCTTGCTATGGATAATATATTTTCTGTCTGAATGGCATTCGAAATTGTTTAAGAATTGACAAAAATACTTTTCAGATTGTAATAAAGCGCCGAGGAAATGCCGTCTTCGTTTCCGGTTTCCTAAAATACGGTCGTCGTCTGGATGTCCGAAGGATTTATTGGCTGTGGGGGTTTGTCGAAGAATTCCTCTCCCATGTCCTTAAGCAACCAGTCAAACTCGAATTCCAATTTGTTGAACAAGAATCAGATCTGGCTTATAATTACGTTTGAATTTTGTTTTGTTTCGGTTTTGTTAGGAAGGTTATAAATTTGTTTATTTTTGACGGGAAGTGGATGGCATGTTGTACCCGGTTTAAACTGATGGATATTGAATAAATTAATATGGGATGTTGTTACGATGTTTTGAAATTTTTTTTGCATTGGTTAGAAGACAATTTTTAGATTTTACGGTGGTAAAAATTGCTGTTTTTAGGGCTAAAAAGGTTGCAAAACGATATAAAATAGTTATCTGATGTCTACGGGCGGTATTGTTGATGGTTTTACTTTGCGTATGGTTTGAGGCAACATATCCCGCCATTTTATCTGATTTTAGATCTGTATTTTATCAAAAACGTGTCCTAAACTTTTAAAACGTCAATTTTAGGGCCACATAGTCTTCTACTAAACCTCAAGATGTCCGACGACGAAATTGATCCTTACGTTAAGTTCAGAATGCAGCAACTGGAAGCAGCAGATGAAGAACGCCAAGCTCATGATGAATTTAACATTCAGGAAGAAAATGAGATAAGGATGGTTGGAGGTCAACGGAAGGACCTCTTCTATGCGACTTCTCATGCGGTTAAGAAAAATTTGGAACGTATGTGGGGTTAAATTACTTTTGGAAGACTTTGATATACAAAGAATATATTTTTCATATTTTGTTGTGTTGTTATTCTCCTCGCAAGTAAAATATTACGTTCCCAACTTTGTTGTAGAGCGACGCCGAGGCGTGGTTAAGAAATCCCGCTTCAAAGACGATGAACTGGATGATGCTGCTGACGTCATTGAAGCTGGAGCGTTATATCATGACATGAAGATGATTGATGACAAAAAGGTGGTTGTCAAGAACTTTAACTGTCAATTTAACCTTATCGAGTAAGAATTTTGAGTGTCAGCGCATTTTTTACCAATATTTATTATGGATAACATAATTTTACTCATATTTTTAGAAGTTTCGATGACATGAAGCTGGATAAGAAGTTAGATGACAACGTCAAAAAACGTTACAAAGCACCATCAACGATTCAACGCTACGCATATCCGTTAATTCGAGAGACGGACCGGAATTTGATCTGTCGTGCTCCCACTGGAAGTGGCAAAACGGCCGCGTTTTTGATTCCTTTGGTTCAGTCGATAATTGAGATCAAAAAGAATGAAGGAACTATTACCAATTATCAGAACCCATATGCGATTGTTTTATGTCACACTAGAGAGCTGGCTCTGCAATTGGCCAAAGATGCGGCAATTTTCACTCGAGGTACTCCTGTTGGAATTACATTTTTGATCGGAGAGGTTATGGAAGACCTGAGGGACAAAGAGGCCAAAGTTGGAGCGGATATTATCATTGGAACGCCTGGAAAATTGGAAAGCACTTTCTTCCAGGATAGAAATGGAGTAAGTTAATGTTTTTGATAAATAAATTGAGTTCTGTGGGAGTAACTAATGCGACGTCGAAAGGTTTTGTAAAGCAATATGAAACTCAATTTGTGTAAAGGACCTACAGTGATATAATTTTAGGGAAGATTCTCTTTGTCGAAAACAGCCTACTTTATTGCTGATGAAGCTGACCGACTCGCAGGAGAATACACATTCAGGTCCATTGTTGTCCGCTTCAGAAGAGAGATTATGAAAGCAACACACGGAAAATCAAGATTATTTATGTTCAGTGCAACTTCTGAAGAAGAAAAAGACGAAGTTTTGGCTCCGAACGCCATTATCCTTGAAGTGGGAGATGCCACAATGCCTGTTCTTAGTGTTGTACAGAAATTCGTAGAAGTCGTAAGTGGGAAATTAAATTTTTTTATTTTTTTGGAAAGTTTTATGCCAGTTTTGTCTAAAACAATATATTTTTTATTGATTTCAGCGAAAATCCGGCTTTAAGTACGTAGAAGAAGAGTTTATCAATCGGAAACCTGAGCTGTATCATCCCAGAGATTTGTTGCATGCAATTTTAAGACGACGCTCGAAACTTGTTGATGGTGTCGCAAGGGTCGACAAAACATTGGTATTTGTATCTAAGCGAAGGCAAGCCGATGCATTAGCTATTGATCTCATGCAGAATGGATATAAGGCCATTTCAACGAATGGATCAATTCCGATGAATGTCAGAAATGAAACGGTAAGTTATTACAGAGTCTGGAGTTTTTTTTTTTGATTTGACAAGGAAGTATAAGATAAGCTAAGGCTTTTGTAGATTCGAAAAAGATTTTTTTGACAGAAAAGGTGTTCTAAAAATGAGTACTTCATCTACTTTTTTCAGATAGAACTCTTTAAAAAAGGAGAAATTGATATTATTGTGTGCACCAATGTTCTGGCCAGAGGAATCAACCTTCCAAATGTATCTCTGGTTATAAATTATAACTTGCCTCAAGCGGGTTTGGTGTATCCAACGGAATATATCCATCGACTTGGAAGAACAGGGCGAATGGGAAATGCTGGCGCTGCAATCTCATTCTTTGACAGAGAAAAGGATAAAGATATCGCTGGGTTCTTGAAAAAGGTGAGAGATTGAGGAATGAAAGAGAACGGGGAGAGAAAGAAGCTTTCCGTTTTCCGACAGCCCACGTCGCTGCGATAAATCGCGTTTCCAAACTTTCATTCACTCGCACTGTGCAAATTTCTGTTTTTCTCTGCTCTCTCTTCGGAAGAAGCACTCTCTGAAATTTGAAAACCGGCGGAGTTTCTCTTTTGTTCCAAAGAAAAGGGCAAAGCATCTTGCGACATGGCGAAATCGCAGCGAAAACCCACCGCCGCTGCGACAACTCATTTGCAACATTGGCTTGTCGCATGAAATTCGCGACGAAAGTGAGGGATCTCCGGGAATTTGGCAGAATTGGGTCCAAATTTTGGAGGTTCCTTGCACAGTGCAGATTGACTTTAGGTTTCGGGAAAAGGGAAAACACGAATTTCTCTGCACTGTGCAGTTGAAAGATGGAGGAATGAGATGAGTGAATGAAAGCTGGATTTAGCTTTTAATCTGAAAGAACATCCATAGGGTTTAGGACTTTATTGAGATTATCAACTCCAGAAAATTCTCTATGGCAAAATAATCAAATTTATCTTTCAGCATCTCCTGCAATGCAACCAACCAGTCCCACAATTCATCGAAGAAACCCTTAACAATGAATTTGACAAATTCGAAGCGAATTGGCGTCAGATTTTGAAAAGGAAGTGCGAGGAAGATCCGGACTATGTCGTACCTCATAGAACTATCGCTGAAGCCGATCAAATCGACTTTATCTAGGAATTATAATGTATATACGTCACTTATTGAACCTACTAACCTTCTCATCACTTCATTTTATAGCAGAATCTTACTGTAGAAAGTATTTATTCGGAGCTAACAGCCCTTTTATGAAAAATAATGTACTTTTAAAAGTTTTTAGCAAAATTTATCAGTGTCCTGCCAATTGTGGATCGTTTATTTATTAACCGTTAATTTTTATATTATACATATGATTGTTACACCTCATTCTCATGTTGTTACCGTGCTGAAAAATAAAAAAATTGATGAAACAATTGAATTTTCTTGGGAAGTTTGTAGTTTGGTCTTACTATTATCTGTTTCGTCTAGACGACGTTAGTTTAGATTGTCATCCTCCACTTTCAAACTCAAATCCACAGTAATTGTCGCCATGACTGCCTCCCGAGGATTAACGTATACGTCAAGAGTGGCGTCTACACTCCTCTCAATATAAATATGGGCTCCAGTCTCGTTGTCGACATGGGTAGCTTTTGGTGACTTTTTCGACATATTACACTTGACAAATAGAAGAAATATTTTAGTAACGCGAATGATATAAGGGAAAGAGTAGCTAAATGTCGTTTCTAATTTTGTGTGGCTTCAATTCCATGGGGTTGTTATTGTTTCTCAGTATTCGACGTTCTTTTGTTTGAGTAGCTGGGCCAAAAGGTCAACGGCCAGAATAAAATTTTAAGAAAAATGATGAGTAATGGCAAAAATACAATTTCGAAAGGAATATACAGGATCTAACAGCTCTTCTAGCCTGATTTCGACGTCAAATTTTCTTTTTTACAAGCACTAGAATACTTTTGCACATCTTCGTATAAAATTCCCTCGCATTCTGCATGATGTTCGGGGGCAGGCTGCGTTATCGAAAAATGCGCGAAGCATTTTTCCGTAGGATTTTTGACAGAGATATGCAGGTTTTAGCGATTTCTCTGTGTAAATCTCAAAATGTCCTTCAAGAATGATACTCA
Organism: Bursaphelenchus mucronatus; assembly: GCA_025436335.1. Classification (NCBI taxonomy): domain Eukaryota; kingdom Metazoa; phylum Nematoda; class Chromadorea; order Rhabditida; family Aphelenchoididae; genus Bursaphelenchus; species Bursaphelenchus mucronatus. The sequence continues at coordinate 8,508,977 of CM046356.1, forward strand.
GCTATTGAAGCTTACCATTCATCTGTAGGTTCAACCTTTTGAGTTGTGATTATGCTTTAGAAATTCACGATTTCTTGACTTTTTTTATAAGATAGAGCTAGATCAAGGTTTTTGTTGTGATCCTGTTCTGTTTATAGTGAGTTTTCCAAAGCTGAATCTCGGATAGACAACCAGAAAGAGTTTTCGGCTTTTTGTCAGATGGCGATAGGGAAATTACTAGGAGAAGCTGGCCCTGAGTACTTCGTGGATAAGTTTTTTGATCGAAAGGAGCAAGTTGGGTCTGTGATATTTGAAGCGCAACATTTGAATCACATATGGGCTGCGTTGACGCTGCAGGGACGATATTTGAATTCGGCAGTGTCAGTTGGCATGAAGACGGTAAGTGTTATGCGATTTTGTTGTTCATCTTTAGGTAATTCCATAAAATTTCTGTGTCATCAGAAAGACTATCTATCACTTTCGCTTACGGAAAATGTATTCTAATTACTTTAGGCCTTGCGTAACACACAAATATTACCAGTTTTTTTGTGTTGCGTCAAAATCTTTGTCTGTCGAGAGAATTATGTGGTCGGCTGAAATTTCTGCTTCAAGCAAAGCCAGTATTCTGCCAGTTTTTTTACATACGTTTTTTTGCTTCCATAGACGTTGTCGTTTGCAAATATGAGTTCCGTTTCTGTTCGTAGGTACTTACTCACTATAATACTATTCTTTATTTTGATGTCTATGTGGCCCACATGGCTTTTATTTCAATTACTTAGTCAACAAAACACATCTTGTGTTAATATGACATACCTGCGAAGGTTTGTAACTGTTTATTTTGTATCGAATCAGCTTTGGGAAAGTTAGATGAAGTGAAATACGGGCTGAGATATAATCTCTGTGATTGAAGCAATTGTCTTAAAATTTTGCTTGGTACTTAATATAATAAATTTTGTAGATTGAGGGAGTTCGGCAAGTGCTACACGACGTGCAATGAAAGGAATTGCTTCTACATCAACAAGATCAAACCCATACCTCCTAAAACTACGTTTGACTTTAATGATATGGTTTATTATTTAAATTTGACCCTTTCTATTATCTATTCAGGTGTTGAACACCGAAATCAGGACAATATTTAGGGAGTCTTTCGATATTTTAATGTCATGGATATATATCCCATATATACTAAAGTATAATTTCCATTTTTAGTATTGCGAACGAAAATAGGTTACCTGGACTTTTTATGTGTGTTTCATTGCTACTTTTTAAGAAATTCTCTTTTTGGTCGCTCTTCCATTTCCCAATATAATTTGTTTTGTTTTGCGATATTTGTAGATAATTTAAAGACTTTCATCCAAATAAATATAAATTTGTATATTTTCTATCATATACCCATTGACGAGTAGTTCCAGCTCGACTATCCTATTTCTATTCGTTAACTGTAATTTTGTTTTCGTGATTCTCTTGCCAAAGTTTCGATTTTAATTAAAATTTTTATTTTCAGTTTATTCAAGCCTAACCATGATCTCAAGTGTGGAGAACACCCAACCTCCCGCTGTCAATCCTCAGCAACGCCGTTGGCAACGATCGGATGGAATGAGAGACGGAGAAAACACCGAGGCAAATCGGGAAACTTTCTGTGAACAGCCTGAAGAGCTTCAGAATGGAGGTCAGAACAATGGAGAGAATAGATTGTAAGTTAGCTTCAAGTATTTGTTATTTCAGTTCAGTGATGTTAAAGCGGTGATGATTTAATTTTATTTTAGACCACCTCAGTTCTCTAACAACTCCTTCAACAACTCGAACCAACGTAATTTGAATCAAATGGTGAATGTTCCCACTCTTTACTACGGTGCCTACAGTGAGTTATGATTGTTTTTAAATATTTAGCCCTATTTTTGGCTTTTTGTGAGTTTATACAAATCAACATTCTTGTATTTACATCAATGTTTTAGTGAAACAATGGGTATTCAATCTTCGTTGCTTTGCGGCGAGTATCGGATATGAGATGAAGACTGTGTTCTACCTCCCCAAATGCATTAATAATGCTCTCCATCAGAATGTTTTTATGGATGGTGTTTCTCTCTTCTACAATCCTCAGATTCATGATCACGTAAGGTTTTAGAGTATTTTTTTAGTGCGCTAGAAACGTGTTGTTTAGTTTTCCATTTTCTAGAGACTTTCAAAATTTTAATTTTTTGATTATGAATATTTATTTTAGCTCCCCGGATGGCCTCTGAACACAGCGCCAATTCAGCCGACAAAGTTCTTGCCGGTACAACAAGTCAACGCCGAGCTTCCGATGGCCTACCTCAAAGACATGTATAACAACATGCATTCCAACGTTGCCACTTTGCATCGCATCACCAATCCGTGGCATGCGAGGAGCACCAACGATCTGCAGTTGGTCATTTACTGGAGAGCTGCTCAGTTTTACGATGAACTGGTTCAATATACCAGAAATATTGGACTGGCCAGAAACTGCCAAGAATTTGCAAAAATGGATGATCCCGAGAATGTTGTAAGTTTTTTTTGTTATTAGAGGTGTTAGCCTTGTTCCCCGCCAGGTGTTTGAATAATTTATTAGTGTTGGGGGATACTGTAACCATTGGCTATGAGAATACGGTTAATTCAATTGTTTTTAGAAGAAGCCGGTCATTTTTTACCACCGTCTCTTCCCAATCATGGTTGCCGATGAACTCCCATACATTCCACCACCAACTCCTGACTTCTTTGCCAATCAGTTCTTGCCTTCTTTGGGATTGAACAATCGGCGTCCAAGAATGCAAAGCTATGTTCCGCCATCTCAAATGCAGAACTTTGCAATGCAACAACAATACCAACCGATTCCTCAACCTATCCCCGAGCTGGGAAATCAGCAGTTTCCTCAGCACTTGAGTTTGACTCCAAATCACCGCTTTGTGCCTACACAAATTCAACCGGGACCAATTCCGCCTCAAGTTCAAGAATTCGCTCCGCAACAGCACCACCAGGCTCCTCATAACATGAACTTTGTTCCGCAGAGCCAGGGACAACCCCAAATTCCGGAATTTGTCTCGAGAAATCATCAAAATGTTCAAGGAAACAACTTTGTTCAACAACAACTTCCTTGTCAACCGAATGAAGAGCATGGTCAACGAAAGACCTCGCCATACAACAATGGATCTCGCTCGGGTTCTCCGCCGCAATATCCGCCTCAACAGGAGTTTGACAAGGGTAGGTTGAGCTGATGTTTTAGTAGAAGAAAGGATAGTATAAGTTTTTGGGAATTTAGCCGTTGTTTACCCAATTTTGATTTATTGCGGAAGATAATATTCTGAGTGTTAATTTTCAGTGCCGCCAGTGACCCAATATCAACAATCATATCCACATTCTCATCCCAAATTCGTCAACCACAACTATTATCAAGGCGGTCATGCTCATTCGCAATATTCTCAGTATGGTCAATTCAATCCTTCAAACGAACAAGCATATAATGACGAAAACGTTGCTCCAAATCAACACATACCTCAATTTCTTCCGAATTGCCAATATCCACCAAATGTTCTACCTCAGCATCCTTCATTCCCAATATCTCAATCACCTCAAAATGCCTCAAGTTTGGGCAATTCTCCGCCTTTAGGCTATTCCTCGCCTCCGAACCCTCAGATTCCTCGTTTGAATCAGGTCCAACATGGTCAATTATATTATCAACCAGAACAATATCAACAACCGCTTTGCCAGGCTATGGAACAAGTCCGGGTTTAAGAGTATCTCGATACAATGGTCTCATTTTATTTTGCTCAGCATCTCATATTTTTCTTGATCTCTTTGGTTTTTCTCATCTGTCTTTTTTTTTGAAAATGGGCTTTTTAGGGTTACGCAAAATTTTTGAGGATTATTTCACGAATCTAAACTTAGTTATCCAATTTTTCGTCGTGGATTATTCCCGTTGCTAGGTGATAAAACATCCCTTAACTTCGATGCTAATTTTTGCTATATTTTTTTGATAGATAGTTGGCAGTTTCCTCTAAGATTCTTTTGATAACCCAATTTCTCCATCGAACCCATTTTTATCTCATTACCCCATTTTCGTATCTTACAGGTACTTGTTAAATTGTTTTCTGATAACGTAAAACGTTCTTTTCTTATAAGGAGAACCCTTCACAGGCTTTTTCTACCCCATTCTACATTAAATAGTAACTTTTTTAGTAAAGATTACTTGTTTAGTCAGTTATCATCTCAAATTGCCTCGGGACATCTCTCCCCCTCACTTATTTGTTGTTCTCCTGTTTTGTTTAACATTATCTATTGTTTTCCTTGATAAATAAACTTCTATGGAGAGAAAAATGGAATTTTGAAAGAGCATGGAAAGCTTGGTTGAAAACCATGAAATATTCGATAATTTCGTGGGGTTTATGGGCAACGATAATAGAGACTTGGTTTTTATATGGGATTTGGGGGCGCTGCGATGACCACTGTTAGTCTGGAGCGTCGTGAAAAGTCGAAAATTAATATTATGTTTAGGCCAGGAATGAGTATTACAAACAGTGGCGAAAGATTTTGATACATTTTTGTTATGTAATTGAGAGATTTATAATGATATTTACATTGAGATATGGGTTTTATACATTAGAGAAGGGAAGCAAAGAGCTTAGAATCGAAGCCGGGCTTGCCGATAGGCCTGACTTTGAGCGGGCTCCTTCTTAGCTTCTGGTTCGGCAGCTGGTGCGGATTCTGGAGCCGGAGCGGCTTCTGGTTCTTTCTCTGGGGCTGGAGCGGCTTCTGGTTCTTTCTCTGGGGCTGGAGCGGCTTCTGGTTCTTTCTCCGAGGTTGGAGCGGCTTCTGGCGCGGCCTCTGGGGCCTCGGTTTCCGCCTGAAAATTAAGTTTAAAATAGACGTTTAATTGTAATAATGGGCTTGGCTAAAAAATTTGGTCAATTAAAAAGCTGAGAGGTTTTATAAAGGCTGATACAGTATCGAGTGGGTGTTAATTGTTTTTGCGATCCGAATGGACTTCCTGAATCGCAAAAGAAAAAACAGGATATTACACTAAAGGATTTTGCCGTTTTTTTTTCACGTGGGAACAACGAGGGTTTTCAAAGGCTAGATTGATGTTTAAGGTTGATTTGGAGAGTTACTTTTTAGGCGATTTTCTATTTTGGGGATTCCAAAATGTTGTAAAAACAGGCTTACACTTCCGGCAGCATAAATTGCCTCATTTTGTCCTCCATCAGATTTCTTGGGATGGGTTGCGGCAATGTCAACATGGGGAGAGGTGGGATCGGCCTGTTCTGCGGCAAAGTTTCCCTGAAAATAGTTGAGATTACTAGTCTTTACTGCAGTGTAGGTTTTTATTGTTTGTTTTAGAATAACCTCGATTTTTTTTTGAGTAAATGACTAAAAATTTACTCCTAATCCGTCGTAGATCGCTTCATGGACTTCTAACGTGGGCTTCTTTGGCGCTGAAGGGGCAGCTGGTGCCGGAGCTTCGGCTGGAGCCGCATAATCAGCGGCTGGGGCCGCAGGTGGTGGAGGAGATGCTTTTGGAGCTTCAGAAGTCTGTAAAGAGGGTACAAAAATTTGGCGTAGGGTAAGATTGAGAGGTAGCGTGATGGTGGTTTAAATGATACGTAGGTTTCTGTGAAGATCATTTTATAAAACGAGTTATTGGTGATCGGTAATGTGCAATATAAGTTATATGGTGCAATGGGTTTGAAATTTAAGAAAATGGTGGTCTTTTGTTTTTTGCAGTCTATATAGGTCTTTAGCGAATGTGTAGAGAGCGACAAAGCATTTGAAAAGTGGATCGTAAGGCTTTTACCTTTCTGAAGTGCTGTGCACAATGCTTTTAAATTTTACCTGAGACTTACGCTGATATCTCTGGCTTTCCGCCGACTGTTCCCAAACGGCGCATGATGCGGCCCAACTGAAAGCCCATGTATCCCCCGCCCGACATAACCCTCATGCCGAATCTTAAAGCTTGACCTCTTACTGACCTGTTTTACTGGCTCCGTTGGCTTCGGAGCCGCGTCATATTGACAGATAACTGAGAGGGATAGCATGGAGATTATGAGAAGTTGAGTTAGAGATTGCATGTCTGAAAGATGACATTAAATGGGAGTTTTTTAGAATGCTAGATTTGATTTTGATTAAGTGTAATATAAAAGGTTTGTTTGAAATCGTTGATGTTAGATCTAAGATGTCTTTAAGCGTCCAAAAGAAAAGGAAGAAGAACGTAATAGTAAAGTAGTAAGGAAAAGCGCAAACTCACTCGTGTTCGTATCACTGTGGGCCCTTAAGATGATTCCACCAATTTTCTTAACGATTACCTTTTAAGGTCTCGTCTTTGATGAGTAACTCCGCCCCCAAGACACGTCAAATTTTGTGTGAAATTCCCTGAAATGATTGACGATTGCAACGCGCATTGAAACACATGTTTGTATTCATATTATGACCTGAGATCGGCCCCAAAAACTGGTTTCAGATTTGTAAAAAAGGAGTGTTTACGTAAGCGGAAGGTGAATTGGATTGACCCTGACTTATAAGCGTCTGTATCGAACGACTCAGGGATAATGTAGTTAGATTAGGCTAGATTTGGATATTGAAATGAGTGGTTGATAATACCAAGAAGATTTGTTGTTGTATTTTTCGAAAGGAAAAGTATCCGACTGTGATTTTAGTGGCAATTCAAATGAATTGAGGTTTGATTGAAAATCGTGGTCTATGCGAGGGCACAATAAGAGAACTGGATTTTCGAAGAAATTTAGAAATACGCTCGATTATGCCAAGTGTAATATAACTGATCAAGACGTTCCTTTGGTTATGTTTCAATGAGGTTTTTGGAAAAAACAGAATGCAAATTTTGATGCCCTAATATCTCGAAAAATTGAAAAATTTTTTGCAATTTCTGACCTAAAAGTCGTGAATGTTTCTGCAAAACGCGAGCTATATTTCTAATAGGGGTCTGAGTAAAAATGATTTTGATTCTGTCGATCTTTGCGGTCTATTACCCTCTATTCTTAATGCAGTGTCTGATCAATCAACCAGTAACACGATGACTATTACTGTTTTCCGCACTTGAAACTTTCCCCAAAAAAAGTCGTCGAGTTTTTTTTCGTAAAAACGACAAATTTTACTTTAAACTCGCCGTAGTCTCCCAATTATTTACCAATTGCGAAAAGGGTTTGAAACTATCAAGGAGAGCATGATAAAATCTAAAATTACCAAGAAAAGTACAGTTAATGGTGTGTACAAAATGAGTGACAGAAATAGTGAGAGTAAACAAGAATTTGATGGTTGATTCGGTCTTTTGGCTATAGTATGCCTTCTATTTTGAGAATCGACGAGGACATACAGTCCACAGTGTGTAGAACGCATGTTCTGAACGAAAGAAGACCTGTTACAGAACAAGGAGACTCGAATTTGTTACCGAACAATATCACAAGGATGTTAAAAGGTTGTCGATTTGAATAAGGTTTCTGGCAGATCTTTATGGGCGGGTTTTGATTCCAAAAAGGTCGATAGAGCCTCTCTTCAAAGTCAACAGTCTTTTGCTGTGTTTGTGATACCTTTTGATATCAAACTGACGCCTCCTTGATATATTTTTAGCTTTTTGATGACGTTTGTTTTTTCCGCGAGTAAAGGAACGTCTTAACAATAATCCGTATTTTAGAGACATATGACGGAATCCACCGAAGAAATGGGAACGCGGGTGATGTACCTCATCCTCCGAAAGGACCTTTACACCCACCTCAAATGGCCAATTGGAGCTCTTTGTACTCAAGTTGCCCATGCTGCCACTGCTTGCCTTTGGACTTATAAAGATGATCCCGAAGTTGTAAAATACATGGACGACATAGATCACATGCACAAGATTACTTTACAGGTAAATCCATCTGAAAAGTGAACATTTCACTGTAATGAATTCGGATTTCATTGCCCATTCGAAGCGTTTGACCATGTTAGTTTTAGGTAGAAGACGAGGACATGCTCAAGGCCGTTGCTGGTAAATTGGACGCCGCCAATGTGCAACACAAGGTCTGGATCGAAGATGATATGCCTGTTTGTATTGCCATCAAACCACAACCCCGCTCGCCACTCAAAGAAGTCCTCGGACATTTGAAATTGTACAAGTAGTCTAACTTGTAATTTATTTGTTGCCAAACTTGTGATTCTTTCAATAAAACATCAGTTTCGATGATTTTTTTTATTTTTCAAAAGAATAACGATTGAATATTCGAACAATATATATATGGAGTAGAGAAAATGACAAATCCTATTGTGTTTTGTAAATTTTTCAAGAGAAATGTAGAGAAAATATAGATGCTTTTGGTTCAAAAATTGATGTGGATATCAAGTGTAATCGGATCTCTTATTTACGTCCAAATTTCGATGTAAATTTCGTTTTGCACTACTAACAAAAGCATTTTTTGCAATATTACACTGAAGCTTCATAAGAAATTAGTTTATTCTCTAATTAAACCTTGGGATTTCAACGAAATTTCGATGGAAAATCTGGTCGAAAACACGGACAATGATATAGAAAAATATGGAGACACCCATTTTTGTAAGACGAAATAATTTTTGAGACCTTTAACGAGTAATTACACACAAAAATTGGTTAATTTATAAAAGAGATTTTTGAGTGGAGATTACAAATACAAACAAACGCGGATTAAACAGAGGAGGGAGCGCTCTAGACGGCGGCCAATGTGCCGTTGATTCCGTTTGTGGAGGGGAGCATGGAACTCGAGTTCAGGTAGTTGTTCTGTTGTTGTTGGTCCTCGTTTTGGACGTCGATCACCAGACCGCCCTCATCGGATTTGTCGGACTTGGCCGAGGTGGAAATTGGCCGCGATTGCTGCAAAGATGAGATTTATTTTAGGTTCAAATGACATAATTCACATAAAAACAAAATTTTCATTATTTTTCAGCTTAAAACACAGCTTTGTTTTATCACCCAAAAAATAAAACTTATTACAGGTCAAAAACAAAAATTATTTCAGATTAAGCCTACTACAATATCCAAAATACTCAAAAATTGAAATTTTTGTAACTACTTATATTACAACAACAAAAACATCTCCAGCTTGGCGTTGATTAAAGATTATAGTTCCATTTTAGGGTAAAATCAAATTCAGACCTTATTTTAGATGCTACTACAATATAAAGAAATTAAAAAATACGCCCTCTGTTTTCGTAATCCTTTTCTTATATCAAAATAAATCAAGTTACTTACCGGCTCATCCATTTTAAATTTTTTGGGCAAAGGAGTACCAGCAGTTGATCCACTTCTCGACGATGCGGCTCTTTGAAGTGGACTAGCTCCACCTTGGCCGATCGTAGCCGACGACATGGGTGTGGTGGGCAATTGAGCGCTGCTGCTGATCGGAGTGGAAGTCACGGGTGCTTGTTTGGGTTGAACATGTTGTTGCATAGCGGCCATTTGGGCCATCGAGCTGGCCGGGAGCGAGGCGGCCATCAGTTGAGCCGCTTGAGCGGCGGCCGCTGGGTTGGAGAAGAGTTGATTCATCTGCGCCATTTGAGCCATCGCGGCCTGGGCTTGCATCTGCATTGCTGGGCTGAACGCGGCGGCATTCTGCATAGCAGCGATTTGAGCCATCACGTCTTGGGGTTTGAGGTCCATTCCCATCATGGCCATAAATTGAGGAGGGAGTTGGCCAGACATGGCGTGGAGGAGTTGTTGTTGCTGTTGTTGTATCGCCATGATGTCCTGAAAAGATTTGTAATGATCATTTAGTCATTACAGACGGTTTACTAACTTTTTGGGCTCTTTAGGAAATTATTTTAGGTACAATGTCTAATATTTAATTTTTAAAGCTAGATTTTCTTTCCAAGCTCCTTTTTAATTTTGTCTACTTGTTTCTGTTAGCATGTTTCATTTTTCTAAAATTCTTTTTCAACATTCTAGACCATATTTTAGATCGGATCGACTATAATCTTTCAAAATTCCCAAATTCTTTCCACTCAAAATTCTCAGATTTCCCTCGCTGTCATCTCTCATTACCAATTCGGATACCCGCCTTTTTTGTATAAATCAAAGGCAAAGGGGCTTGACGAAGATAATCCGTCTTCTCTTAACCCTTCCGAGCGGATTATCCCCTAATGGATCAAATCCTTCCACTTATTTTCGGCTGGGACCAGGTTCGCGGCAAAAAGAGGGCATAAACAAGCGAGGACGTCCCATGCGTATTAACCACGAAAAATCCGGCTGTTTTAGGAAAGAGCTGAATTTCGAGGCAAAATCTGTTCCAAATCCCGGATTTCTGGTGTTTTAAGGGATAAATTGGAAGGGAATTGGATTCAAATACAGCAAACAGCAGTTTAAAAAGGATTAGTGGGCAATACGACGAAATTGAATAAAAACCTGGAGAGCCGAATAAACTGTAAATTTGGGCTATTTTTGTCGACGAAAAGGTAAACGTCCTAACCCGATTTTTTATCGACGAAAATGGCAGACGTCCTAACCGAAACTGTATAAACACCTAGGAAAAGCATGAAAAAACATAATACTTACCTGTGTAGTGACTTTGGTGGCGCTTTCTAGCCCTCTCATTAGAGTTTGTTGTTGTTCTTGAGGTAGATGCATCATGTGTTGTTGAATGATCTGTTGCATCCTTCTCGCAATCTCGGCTTGTCTGGCAGCCTCCAATTGGAAGTTCTGATTCTGCATCGTGGCTTCTTGATGCTGTTTCTGGAGCATATTCACCTCTTGCGCCTTCTTTTCGGCATCGCTTCGCAGCTTGTGGACCTGCTGCTGAAGCTGCTGATATTCCTTCTTGATATGCTCGATGGTGTCGAAGAAAGTGGTTGGACCCATGATTGTCAAGTTGTTGGACTGTTGAATGGAGCGCCGGACAATATCCGGGTCGTATGCGGCACCTCTAACCATAATATTATTTCAGGCAATGAAGCATATGTCCAAAATAGCCGCGAAAGGGTTAGAAAACGCGGAGATCGACAGAAAAATATTAGAGAATACCAGAAGACGATCCAGAGAATATTTGCCGTAATTTTATTTTATTATTTTCTGCCAAATGTTTTCGTGGCGAGACGAGTACTTTACTGCTGGCGTTGTGTTGCAAGCGACGAGAAACGAATAAAATTGTGCGGATTAAGGAGGATATAAAAGGGATTAAGTGGATCAGCACTTTTTATTCCCCGTTTTCACCAAGGAATTGGCAATGAGGGGCTTCCGGATATCAAATATGTAAACATTCGCCAAAAATAATCTATTTCTGGGGCATTTTCGGGGTTTTTTCCGTTGCAGGTGGCAACGCCAATGCGTTAGGGACTATTAATCATTATTACATCTGGTGATTAATTCCCAGCCCAAACAAGTGAAAGGATCTTGTCGAAAAAGCGGTGTGAAACAGATAATCGGATTTTTTGATAGCCGAAAGCTCATGTGCAACATGAGAAATGGGGCAAAAAATAAATCTCCTGGCCATCTGGACCGTGTTGACTTATCGCCCAGTCGAAATGACCCACATTCTCCGCAATTCAATCAAACCGGCGATCATTTCGAATGCGAAATACGCGATATTACACATGGTCATATTACACGAGGGTTTGAGCTAATTGCGGTGTGAATAAACAAGGCTGTTCGGTGAGGGGATACATGCTTGTGTAAGTCCATTCGGTCTAAACAAACAATGGGGGGAATACACACAAAACAATCCCGTCTATGGGAGATTTTCGAATAACGGGCCGAATGAATAAGATATGCGTTGGGAATTGGTGAATATGTTGTCATGACGGGGAGAATTGATGAGAATACAAGTAAAAGATTCTAGTTCTTCATTGGGCCACAAAATGACGGACTAATGACATAATTACAGGGAGAACTATTTTTGTCATCGAGCCCTGAAATAAGGTCCGAATATAAGATGTGGTGAGCGAATGGGGAAATAAGTGGATATTGCATGAAATATCAGTGTATTTCTCTGTAAAATAACAAGAGAAGGGATGAAATAAATGACATATTACAGTAGAAATTTCTTAACCACAACAGAAATTTGTATGAAGCCAATAGTCATATCGTGTTTAATAATGGCCAGACTATATTTATATTAATACCGAGAATGGGTCATATGAGATCATGCCGAACCAAAATGAATCAAAAAACTTCCACTTCAACCCAACCTTAACAACTAAAAATAGCGGTGCACATAGCACAGATAATTGTATGGTGAAGGTCGGCTTAGAGTCGGTATTCACCATACAATTAGAACGCCAAATGTCGTCAACCGGGTTGCATCACGGGTCCGACGGGCATCTGACTTGCGGTGGTTGTTCTGCGAAAGGAACTGCACCTAGAGGAAGATGACGTCATAGCTAGTATATGATAGCACAGAAAGGAATTTTATAAGCTACCGATTTGGTTGGAACTCGATAAAGAAATATTTTAGGATTCGCTAAGGTGGAGAGGATAATTTTATATCGTATTTTGCAGAATAGCAGAGTTATTCTCGAAAAAATGGGATTTTTTGATTTAAATCTCATTTCTTTGGAGCATTTATTCAAAATGTCATCCAAAACTTTCATCGATCATCTATAAAACTCTAATCTTTGACTACGCCAAGTTTCAATTATTTTCTGTGTTGTCAGCAAAGCGCGGTAATAAAAATCTACAATAATAGGAGAGCTAAAAAATAATACGCAACAACTCGAATTGCGCCATTGACAGAAGGGTTTATGGAGGGTCTGTTTATAGGGTAGATGACGTAAGGAGCGGTCAACATGAAAGAGAGGACATATGCAACAGTCAATGGGTCATTCTCTCGGGCGAAAGATAAAGTTAAGGGGGATTGCGTTTGGAGTGCAGTTTTGATATAAGTGTGAAAAATGAGGTCACATGTACATAGATGCTGCGATAATACAGAGTGATGCAAAACAGTTCTTAGCAATCCTTGTTATCTAGCGCTTATTGTAAGCGGGGGTACTTGCAAGACAAAAATGTCACGGATACAAAATTGAAATAAAAAATGATTGTAATCTCATTTTTCTTACAATTTTGAGTACAATTACAGCTAAAATATGGTGGAAGCGGTTGTATGACCATCTTACTTGATGCATAATTTTGTAGAAGTGCTGCTTAAGTTACAATTTTGAGTATTACATGAGTGGTTTACAAGTTGCTCTTTAAATTTGACGATATTTAGTGAAGCACATGAAAATGGTATCATGAGACAAGAAAAAAACATGTGATAAATGTAGAACACGTGTTTCGAAACAGACGAAATGGCTTAAAATTTCATGGAAACTGTATTAAAAGCAATTATGGGTAATGGGAAATTAGTTTTTCGAAATTCTGAGCAGCGAGGATTTAATGGTAAAGTCAGATGAAAATATACAAAATGCAGTCAGAAGGGGCAAATTAATAGTTGTAAATATGTCCGTTGAGATTACAACAGGACTTTTGCGCGCCAAAAATATTGGAAACGGATAATGAGAACTCCGGATCCCAAAGAAAATTCGCTAAAACCTCTAAAGATCCCCCGCAGTTCATCAAAATGGTTGATGTTCGCATATGGCTAGTCAAAGAAGAAGCCGGAAAAAAAACTCTAACTCATCCTCCTAACGGACTATTCGTCTTGAACCATCAAATCGAATCCCATCCTGAACGCTTAGAGCCGTGGGAGTCGATTTTCGGAGGGTCCTTGTACACCTGCCGACAAGTCGAGTGAAATTAACTCGGCTTCGATTTAATCCCCCGAGATCGGCGCCTTTGACCTTCCGCGCGCGTGTTCCATAAAAACGGACGAGAGAGGGGCGAGATTGGAGGACAAGAAAAGAAGGAGAAGATCTTCATCTTACACCATTCATCTTCTCCTTCCTCCCTCTCTCTTTTTTCTCTGTCGCCAATGACCGGACTCGGTTATATCTGCCCAATAAAAATATAAATAGAGAGACAACATTGGGCGGGGTGGAGGATTACGCAACACGAGCGCCGGAGGGGAATTAATTTGGACTGAATTGCACCCCCAGGGCATGGGATCTTTGGAGCGGATATTTGGGATATTGTTTGGGCCTAGAAGTGCAGAGGGCTACAAAAACATGGCAAATACAATGCGGGGAAGATATTGGTGGCCAACAAGGTTGGGAAGTCTGGCCGAAGGGGGGGGGGGGGGGGGGATTGCAGGGTTGAGTTGTCAACAAATTTCAAGTTTTCGGAGTAAAACGAGTAAAAACGGGAGATAAGCGAAAATAAAGTGGGAAAAATAGTAATATAGACGGAATTTGACCTTTTTGGAGTGTCAAAACAATCCTTAGGCCTTCAATCTGGTTATCATGTTCTCAATTTATTCTGCAAAACGCGATTTAAGACTTTTTTGGGGCATAAAATCTAAAAAGGATTAGAGCAATAAAAACCCCAAAAAAGATCCTTCTAGAAATCGATTGTTCCTCCTGAATGGAAAAACTTTGCATCCGCCAAAAATGCCGCTCGATTAATCATCCGAAGGCTCATCAAATATCGGGCGGTCTTCATCCCCATTCCCATGACAATGCCAATGTCCAGAAGAAAAAAGACAAAAAGCCACAAAAATATTCAAATTAAGAGCGGCGGCGGCGGAAAAACTCTGTCCGCTCGAGTAGGCTGTAATTATTCCATCTGTTTTTGGGTGGGGATTATAATCATGATGACGGGCATAATTAAGTGCGCGCGTAATAATAGACATAATGTTTTTGTCCCCTAATTACGGGATATAACGCTTTTGCATGACTGATGGCGAGGGAAAGGTGGCGATCAACGACTTGTCGAGGGATTTCGGGATTTCCGAGGACATCGAGACCATAATTTGGGGATGGAGATTGAGCTGGGGTAAGGGGGGGACTATTAAATGGAGAATGAAGTAAATAAGTTATAAAATGGGACATCAAAGGAAATTTAATGGCTATTTAGAGTAAATTAGAGGGTGTGGTAAGCGGGGATCACAACTAAAACTTTGCTAATTTAAGAATAAATTTGCATAAATTTAGATCAATTATTGAATAATTTGCGATTCTTCCAAAAGATCCTTCAGAGTTTCATACTAAACCTCTCGTAATTTTGTCAAAACATAAGCAAACAACCTCTAAATCTGCCCAAAACAACCCTGATAATTTATCTTCCAAAGATCAGACCTTGAAGAGAAATAAACACCGATATGAATCTGTCATGTTGTGGACAGAAGCCTAATACACTCGCCGGTTTGGGGGATCATTTTCTTCGCGGCGTAATTTTATCCGGATAAGCGTCGCGGGGTAAAAGGGAATTATAAGTGGGAATGGACATTCGTCCCGAAATAGGCGTGACCTCGGCCTTTGCAATCTAAAAAATGGGGATTAATAAGGCTTAAATTGTTTATTGTTGGGCGAGATGCGAAATAACGCGATTTTAAATTCGGAATACGGACAGTTGACACATACCTAAGATTGAAACTACAATTTTTAGTCCTAAGATTGCAATAAACCCCATAATAACTTATAGAAATTTAACTCAAAATATCTTCCACTCAACCGAGGCGTTTATAACGGAAAAGGGTACCAAAAAATACAAACCCTCGGTTCCCCCGCCCGTTCGATTCCCTCGACTGACCTTTAAATCTTCTTGTTCAAAAGGGGCGCTAATGTGACAGTCCGTCACTTTTATCGAATTGCTGCAAAAAACGGTGATTTCACGAAGAAATCGGTCAACTGTGTGTTGTAAATTCCAAAAAACGTTGGCTTCTTATCAAAGAATTCGGAAATCAGGTGGTAAATGGGAAATATTGTGGTTTGTCGGGAGAAAAGTAATGTTTTTGGATTGTATCAGTAGCACCGCAAAAGCAACTCTCTTTTATTTCAGCTCCACAGCTTGCAATTTTACGTCCTAATTGTCAGCCCATCTATATTTTCTTCATTTTTGGTGATAAACATGAATTATAACCAAAGAACGTCACCTTATCCTGCAAATTCCGAGCTCCAACCTCCAAATTATCAAAGAACCTTTCAATTACAGCCAACTAATAATAATAACATATGTCTTAAAAGACGTACGATATTATTAGGTTTTCAAATTCCATAGATTACTCTCAATAGTATATACGAGCGCACTTCCGCGCCTGTAATTACCCAGGAATGTAAACATCAAGTTCAGATAAAGAAACGAACCGCCAATAACAAACACGGCTATCGGAAGATAAACAAACAGCATTAACGGGCTTAATAACCACTTCTTTTTAATGGTGGACAAACACTTAACGGGAGGGTGGAGGGTCGATGGACGGTGGCTATAAAATTAGGGGAGATAAGAAGGCACAGATCTGGTTGTTTTATAGATTAGGAGACTATTGATTTTGCAAAAATCGTAAATTACTGAGAATTGGCAAAGAGTAAAAGCTGGGTGTCATGAAATGCATTGAAGATTTTTAGCTTCGGCTTTGCAGAAAAAAACCGAGATTTTTCGGTCGGAAGTTGGCAGTTTTCTTGATTGTCTCTAAAAAATCCGTTATATCTCGCGTGAGAGGATAAAGCTTGAACTGATTTTTTTAGCAATTGATATGTTGCCCGATCAGAACCTTCACACAAAATTTTATTTGAATTTGATAATTAGGCGTGGAGAATTTCCCCTTATAATCAAGTGTCCTTGAAAAAACCTAAAAATATAATAATTTCCCAAGAGATGACAAATTTTTGTACGGAGAAAAGTCGCAGACCCTCAATTAAAACGAACACTTCTTCTGTCCCTCCTTCCTGACACCTCACCCCCAACCCAGTGCCTCCAACCTTTAAATAAATAACATTTAATTGCCTCTCAATTAACCCATGACAGCAAATTTACTCAAATAGAAAAATTAACTCGAGTCGGAATAAATTCGAGCAAATAAAACAATGAGAGACCGAAGAAGAAAAGTGTGGTTGGGGATGTTTTTATTCAGGTCATCGTCCCTTTAATTCCATGTTTATTCAACGGATTTAATGCGCGAAAAAATTCGCGAAGCAAACAGGGCGAGTAAGGAAAGGTTACTAAGTAGCTGCCTAAACAGATTTATTAATCATGGGCTTAGCGAGGGCTTAGATGTTTCCGGTCGCGTCGAAATTTAGAGCAAGGATCGTGGAGATCCCGGTGTTTGATTTGGCTAAGACTTTGGGGGGTTTGATTGGAGGGTAATACGGGGTTTTCCGGCGGGACCCAAAATCTAAAGACCTTCGCAAAAGATTGGTCAAAGCATTTTATAAAAGGCGTGATAAGATGATTTATGGTTCTGCAAGTATTGAAAAGGGGATTCTAATTTCAAAGTCACCATGCTCTCGTTGTGGGACCCATAATCTCCAAGAAAAGTGGGATATCTTTCTAAAAAAAAAGCTTAGTTTCCTCATAGATAATATAAAACCTCGAAAACTGCCGACCAAGCATCCCAAGCGGCCATTTGTTGACCTCCAAAAAGAACCAAAACCCGCCTTGCGCAAGCGATAACCGCCCAAGTGCCATTATCTGCAACAAGGCATCTTGAGGAGTGTGTGGCGCAATCTGTCAAACGCCAAACACTTGTCATCATCCCCTCGCGGCGTTTTTGAACCTGTTTTTCATGGCTGCAGGGAAGCGCCGCTTATAGTCATCCGTCTGGAGGAGTGGATGCATAACGCAAACGGTAAACAAAGCGTGGATGACATAATGGGAAATGCTTGGTAGTAAACTGCGTTGGGTTTGAGTGAAAAAAACGGGATTAAATGGGATTCGCGTGATTAGATCGGTTTATGAGGTAAAACGGTGGAGATTTATCGTTTGTAAGTAAACGAATTCTCTGTTTTTGGCTACCAATTAGAGAAAAGTATGGTAGAATTTTTTTATGTTTGAAAATTACCAGAAAAGCCTTTAGCAGCTCCGGAAAATTAGAATTTCTTTGCTTCGGACAGCAATATCTATTCCTCAAACTTTCTTGCAGCGGTTCTCGGCGTATTCGCCGACCTCGCGACGCCGAAAAACAATGTCATTCCCCCTTTCTTCCTCCTTTCTCGCGCGCACAATAGGGAATGTCAAGAGCCTCAAATTATCCGATTACGCACTCCAAAGATCAACCCCCCCGCCTTCCCGCCGCATTACCCATAGCTACCATAAATCCTCTTGCGCCATCGGGGTTGCGCAACGGTTTAGTTGCCCGTAAAAAGCGATTTTTTGCGAACAGCAGGATGCACTTGTGGGATCCTCGACGATAAGATGTTTCTGGGGTTAAGAGGATTAGCCAGAAATGGAAGGGCTGCCTTGCGGCGATCAAAAGGGTAAACTTGGAACCTAGTGTAAAAGAAGTTAGTAGAGTTGATGTAAACAAGAACCTGTAACAATTTTCAAACATTACAGTAAAAGTGATCGGAGACCGGAGGCATAACTAATGAATTCCAAGGTTGATTAATACAAAGGATGGAAGAATTTATCATTTTCGGAGGAAATTGCGAATGACATTGCGGGAAGTGACCGGAATGAACTTCTAGGAACAATGGAAATAACTTTAAATAATAAGGGGGATCATGTTGAACAATTGACTTTACTCTGACTGTAAATGGTGTTGGAATTGATTTAAAGGGCAGGGCAAAGCCTGGAAGTTTGGAATGCTGCACATAAGCCCTTCATCATCTGTCTGGGCGAGACATCTAGTCTGGAAAGTTTTAGCGCACGCTTTTCAGGCAAAGTTGAGACATTCAACGCGTTTTGGGAAATAAGACGTCCCCACAAAGAACAATAAAAAACCTTTATCCCACTCTTCTCCCCTCGATCCATCTGACCCCCAAAGACCCTCCGGAAATATTGTCTTCTCGGCGAAAACAAAAACATTACAATCCCTTTATCTATCTATCAGCAGCGTCAGTTCGGAAAAAATGGATTACCCCCATAAAGGCCGTTAAAGTTCTTTTGCCCCATCGGAGATTGTAATGAATCAGATTAATGGGCGACATGCGGCGCTGGCTCCGTTGGAGGAGTACAAAAAACGGGCATACAAAAGGATTTTGAATAATTAGAATTTTCAAAGACGCCCCAGCGACTTCTTTCGAGGACATGTGTCATGGAAATTGGGGAGGAGATAAAGGTCGAAATTAGGGAGACAAGTAATGGGGAAGGTCATTATTGGCCTTTGTTTTGCCGTTAGAAAGTTCTTTTGAGACTGAGTCGTCTTAATCTAAAGATGAGTCTGATTTATAAAATATTTTTTCAGATTATTTTCGAAAATTAAAATTTCCGCCAAATTTGGCATAATGCAACAAGGCTCAAAATTAAAAAACACAAAAACTGGACCAGCAACAAGGAATCGGTGTTGTAAAACTTAGGAAAAAAAGTTATAATTTGACATCAAATTTATATTATCCATGGGGACCTCATGGATAATATAAAATCAATCTGATCGTAAATGCCAAAATTGGCATTTGACTTTATCTTATGACACTGTTTGGCTCACAGAGAGTGACTCAAAAAAACTCTCTCGGCAATTTACAACTTCCTACCACTTAGAGGTCACAAATCTTCTCCCACTTCCACTTTTGTTTCCGAAAAACTTTTTCCCAGCGAAATTTTTCAAACATTTGCGCCGATAAAAACACGCCGTTAAAATGGTGATAAATTCCGGGGCCTGTCAATGTTTCAAACACGATCGCATTCTCGCAAAGACCGACCTAGGCGAGAAGATTGATATCGCTGCGTTAACAAAGTCTCATCAATCTTGAGCAGCGACAAATGCTAATTAAGTGCGATCAATCTGAAAGCGACATTATGAGCTGGGAGAGCGGTGCGGATGAAAAGGTTTAGGTGGGGCTGAGAGGTGGGTGGAAGAAAGTATGAGGTAATGGGGTAGTAATGGCAGTAAAAGCGGATTGGGAGTTGTAAAATCTTTGGGGGGACGGTTTACGAGGAAAGCTGGAAGGGCTGCATAATTTACAGTCCCTCAGCTATGATCAAAATGATCCTTGAGGATTTCTACGACCATAAAAGGTTTCCATCTTGTAATTTCATTATGGCAAGATCAAAGCCACCATTTTTCTTTGCTACAGACAAAACAAAATTAGAGGTTCATAGCGCAGATTACAGAACCTAGCATTATCTTTACTAACTAGCCAATTTCTGTTGCGTATAGATGCACCAAAAACCGTACAAAGTCAAAATACTCCTCATCATCCCTGCTTCTAAATAACATTGACCGTAGGTTGCCTAAACCGCTCTTCCGATCTTCCGGAAGGCAAGGGTGACAGTCCAATTTGAGTAGTCATAAAACTGCTTTCCTCACCCGGAAAAGCAACTATTTACAGAGCAATAAAATGAACCAAAACAGCGGAAACGCCCAAACAATTTTTATTTCCCAAATTCAAAACACCTATAGATTTAACACTGTAAACAACACGCTACAGTTCACCAAAACAATTCAATCGTACACAAAGGAATTTTCAGCACAGGTACCTATGTCATTTCTACAACAACATCATAACGAAAGACTTTTTCTCGGCTTATCCTCCAAATCTCTCAACTTTGCAGGGTTACAATCGCCTTTGCAAGCTTTACTAATCTCTTCCGTCATTTCTTTTATGATATTTGCAAGGTTACAATAGTTGAATAACTATTGAAAAAAACCTTACAATAAAAATTGTAAAGCTTTCGTTTTATGAGTAAAAAATTGCAAAGCGGAAACAATAGAGGTCCCTCCCTCCGTGTTATCGAATATTAATCTCGCCATTTCAAAGGTACGTAAGTAAGGAACGCCATTAAATGGCACTTGCACTCTCATCGCCGTCTTCTTTTCCAAAGAAGGGCACTTAAAGACTGAAGAGGTGGGGGTATTGTGCAATGGAGGGGTCATTTCCGCGGCAACCTCATTCTACAACACATGTAAGAGGAGAGGAGGGAATCAAGAATGTTTCAAAAACGCATTAAAGAGGAGCGAAGGAGCGATTCGATGGGTTCGGATTATATTGCACTTGATGATCTAGACAAATATGGTCAAAAAATATTGAAAAACCCTTCAGAAGAATTTTAGGTAACCTAAAAATGCCAACAGTCTAATTTTAGATTTTATAAAATAGCCTAAAATTAAATTGCAACAGAATGCCAAAGTTTTTTGAATTTGGCGGAAAATCTAAAATTTAAATTTTGAATGTCGTGGAGATATAGCATTTTTTGACAAGCGGGAGCTATTCCAAGTGACTACCAGTAAATTTAAACTTGATTTTGCATAAAATTTTGCAATTTCTTAGTGAAAAATCAAAAAATCTCGTATTCCCACTGTTTACATTACTTTTGACAGAGAATTCCCTTCCTTTGCTCATTTCTAAGACCATTTCAGACCCTTCGAAAGAACTTGAAAGATGTTTTTTTGCACAAAAAGGGCCCGTTTTTTCAAAATTTCGAAAACAAAAAATTTTTTGAAAATGGCGATGGGAAAATTTTATTGGCCCATTTTTTGTTTTCGAAAGTACAAAATTCCTGTCATGTAGAATATTCGAAAAGGGGCGGCTTTGTTGTAATGATTTGAAAAACCTTGAGATCTCAATTGTTTTTTGATTAAAATTTTGTATTGAAATACAAAAATGATCAGTAAAACTGGTCGTTTCGTATAAAATATTGGAAATAATATTTTGAATATAAAATTTTATTATAGAAAAATGAGGTGGTGTGACATTATTTTGGCCTAATTGTGCAAAACGGTAGAAAAAGTGGGATGTGGAAGAAATTTCCGAAAAATGCGTCATGATGAGACATTAATCTGTAGGCATTTTATAGAACTGGCTTTTAATATACGTGGAAGGGTCTAGCCTATAATATTTAGTTTCCTTCATTGCTTAAAATAGTATATTTTTTGGGAAATGTTGCAAAAAATCCGTCATGATGACACTTCAAAGATTTGAAAATTTTACAATTTTAACATTGGAATTTATCGACCGACAGGCAAACAGTACGTGCAATTTTTTACGTTTTTTTTAAAAAGTTACAGTATCCCAAAGCCGGGCATTTGTTCCTAAAAATCTCAAAAAATCACAGGCAATTTTCGATTATTTTCCGCGCCGAAACCCTCGGAATAATCGAAAACGACGGGCGCGGATTCATTACCGCACAGTGTGAGTAATTTCCGAGGGACAAATCAGCGGAATATTCAAATGAAGGTCGACGCCATTCCCCATACCGGATGTGTTTCTGAAACGAAAGGAAAACGATGATGATTTGAAAGGAATTTTATTCGAAATGCCGCCACATGTTCACGATTATCGATAATATGAGTGTGTGTGGGGAATATTTTATTATGTGGTATTATGGGACCAAATAATCGTTATAGCGAAAAAGAAATTTGATTTGGGTGGGAAACGGACTTTTTTTGAGCCAAATATAATACAGTAGATGTGAGATGTTTAATACAAAAATTTAAACATGGTACGAGACAAAAGAGACAAAAAATTGGAGAAATCACAGACTTTGGCTGCAGATTAAAAATTGAGATATTCGATTACAATATCTAATATCTAATCTTCCATTTATCATCGAAATGATGGGAATTCCCGAAGGGCTTTTTGTAAAAATTATCGAAATCCGATCAAAGTGCACTCTGATTAATGGATTAGACCTGCCAATTGAAATGTTTACAAGGAAGATTGGACAGAAAAAACAGAGCGAAAAATTCAAAAATGTCTTATAAAAAATGGATATGTTTTGAAACGGAAAACTAGACTCCGGCTTATAGGTTTGGATGAAACTTGTTGTTAGTACAGATTTCGATGATAATGCCGTCAGATAAGCAAGAATTCTAGAGGTCGTTTTAAAGGGACAGAACAGTTGCTTTTGAATTGCGCGTTTTACGGCGTGTGAAACGAAATGTCAAAAAAGTTTTTTCATGTCCTGCAGCGAAAACAAAGGCGGCAGAGTTGCAAAGAGTAAAATAATTATTAGAAAGCATGTAGAATGCCACCGTTATTTTTTCCGTTGTTATTGGTACGGTAGACAAAGAAACTTTTTGGACATTTCGTGTCCTTGCCGTAAAAAGCGCGATTCAACAGTAGACCGAAAGTTATCGATGATTCGACATCTAAACGAACTCATTAAGATGCAATTTTTACAATGAAAATTGCTCAAGGGACGACACACAGGCTTTGCTCAAATTTTGTCTACATGGTCTACTTTGGGCAAGCATCGACGACTTTTAAGTCGAACTTTTTAAACGCAGCATTGAGCGATATTTGCATACGAGAAAATAGCGAAAACAGAAAGATCGACCGGAGAGGGAACCCGTAATTTAAATGTATCTCAAGAAATATACGTATTTCACCATATTCAGCTCTTACATTCTGAGTATCATCCGATTACTCATAACGTCTTCCGCAGATCCCATTTTCCCACTTTTCTGAAAGCCTTTTCTCTCATTTTTTTTCTTTCCGGTCCCTTGAGTTTACCGAAATTTCAAACGCATAAAACTTGCGTTTTATGTCTTCCCATTTCATTCCGAATAGAATAACATTTTATAGACGACAAGATGGCGCCTTAACTCATTTATGACCGAGGCTGTAAAGGGAGCGGAGAATAAAATAAAAAAAATATATAAAGGTTATGGAGAAGGGGAAGGAGGGGAAGAAGATGTGTGGCGCTATTCCTTTCTGATGCCATAAAACCCCGGACTTTATGGGCCCATCGGTTAGCTCGTTCGATTCTGATTAATTGGGCATTTATAGATTTTTTAGGGTAGGGGAGATCAAGGGGTAAGAGGGGAACTTTCAAAAAAGGGGGTACGGAGTATGAAATGCAATGGAACCTTTCTAAAAAAAGATGATAAAAAAATTTGTTATAGATCTTCGTTGTACGAAGATGCATTTTGATCCAAGATCGACCATAAGGGCTCTAAAAATTGTTTGTTATATACAGGTTTTGTTGTACAGGAGTTTGTTCCATTGAATCATTTAAATCCAGGAAATTAACCGTTTCTCATAGGCTTCATAAAACTAAAGTCAAAGGTAATATACGGTATTTGAGGAGCATAGACCCACTAAACACTCGAAAATTTGAAATTCTACTGTCCCGCCATTTTTGGCATAGTGCTCTTGATATTGTAATGGCAGAGAAATCGTTTATACTCAAAAAATAAAAGACCACAGAGCATTTTAAGGTTGTTACAGTAATTCTAAGAGGTTTCAAAAGTTTACGAAACATCAAATCTTGTTACTTTTGGCAATCACTCCTCTTCAGATTTTAAGAAATAATAAAAGCGATATAAATCGCAGACACTGCTGATCGTGGATTTTCCGTTGTAAAATACGTGTATTCGAAAAAACCTTATACTTATTTCACAGGTCTTGCAACAGAACCCCAACTTCAAATCCCGAAGGAATTCAAAAACTGTAAAATCCCCCGCCTTTTTTCGCATCTGCAACGGGAAGAGAATGTATATAGTAATTACAGGCCCAAATTAACCGAATAATTGTAATGTACAACACGCAACGTAAACAACAGGTTCATTTCGGGATATTACACATGGGTAAAGCGAGTGCAACCGTAATTAAAAAACTTATTTTTGGCATTCAGGGAAGTCGCTGAGAACGTTAAAGGTACAATACATGTTTCCAAAAAACTATTACAAAAAACTGCAAAAATTTTGCAACTTTATGGTAAGATACGAAGAGTGCAGTTAAAATACAATGTAAACACTCAAATTAATAAAATGTTTGATTATTAAAAAAATTTTTTTTCGAGGACTAGTCTAAAGTAATATCTATAAAAGTTTTTTTTGCATGGAGGAATTACAAAACTAATTAACTAAATTTATGGGAGTCATAAAACGTTGTTATCGCTAGTCGAAAGGATCAAAAGGACTTAATTGTTGGAACGCCATGGTGATAAGCAAATTTAGAGACTTAGCATACGCCAAAAGAAGCTTAATAGCTACTTAATAGAGAACTGATCATGAGAAGGATTAACGTTGTATTTTAGAGCTAAACCGATCAAAAAAACCTCTGATTCTGATGAAACCATGGACTGAGTAACAGTTAAATTTTTGATGGCTTTAAGCGGCATTTTTTGAGCGCGCTTTCAAGAGACTGTTGAGATTTGTATCATGTCAATAATAGATTGAATGTTGCTCTAGATTTAACATCTACGCGAATTTATTTAGGATTGCTTGTTTTATAAGGGGAATGTTTAACGTGGAACATCAAGATATTTAGTAAGCTATTTCTGTGTGTTGTAGCTGCATCGAGTATTAGTTTCTAAAAATTTAAGCTCTCTCTTGCAAGCTTATACAAGATATTATGTGATTTTGTAGGCAAGTAAATACCAAAAACAGAAAGAGCGGTTCGGAATCAACTCGTTATTGTACTAGAAAATCGTTGAATATATCGGGTGCTTCAACAAAGCGCCAGCTGAAATTTTTGGGAGTTGATACATATCCAATGCATCAAAGTAGGCTCAGCTGTCATAAAATTTAAAAAAATGTATATACGTCCTATCAATAACACTTCTATTGTAAATTTACAACAAATTTCATTACTATACTGCTGTTATAACGTTAAATTTATTTGATCAGCTCCTCAAAGCTAAAATTGCGTATTCTTACCTCACAAAACCTCTTCACCATCACTTATCAATGCTACTGACAAATGTCATTCCAATCCTAGATTAGACTCTCAATTGTTTTATTGCCCCTCATAAAACCAAAGCGGGATGCCGCTTTTTTCGGTCAACGAAAGACAAAAACAAATCATCATAAAACCGTTCGCAATATGACATTCCTGTTATGTTATGAGCTCATGGGGAATTTAACGACTCAAAAAAACAAAATAAATCAAAAAACGGGATTATAACGGAGTTATGATAATCGCCCGACCGGTCGTAAAAGCAAAGCCATAAAAATGTGTTATAAAGTTCAAAAGAAAAAAGAAAAAGAGAGACCAACGCGGTACAATGTATATTTTCCATTTTTATAAAAGAGTTTCTATTGTGATGGAGATTAGAGAATTTTAAAGGGAAGTCAGTAAAACGTGGAGTAAGAGAATGGAGAGTTTGGGGTCAATGTATTATAAATCAATGTATTTATATGTGATGATTTTGGTACTTTTCAAAATGAAAATGAAATTACATGTGGTTGACAATGTCTCGTCAAAAGTCTTTACCAAAAATATCTTCGTCCGCTTGGTATTCCAGAAATTTCGGCCAAAAAGCTTTTTTACTCCGTTTGTCTCTCCTCATTTTACATGGTCTCTCGTTTACAGAGAAAGACAAATGTTTCGGCTAGCGTTAGTGAAAATTCTCTGCAGTTAATACATATACCTTAAGCCCAAAGTGACGCTCAGATTTTGATAATACTTTATCGACACAGATCGTTGAATATCGGAGCCGTCGCTGCATAGCAGGAGCTAAAATTTTTATATAATTGATATGCAATCCGCGCAAAATGTAACGAACATTTATCCGTCGCACTGGGGACATTTCCGTTGTAAAAAATCGAATGTAAAAACAAAATTTGACTTTCCTCCCAATTCGACATCCAGTAGATTGTCAAAGCCTTGAAACTCGCGTTCG
The DNA here is from genome assembly GCA_025436335.1 of Bursaphelenchus mucronatus. Classification (NCBI taxonomy): domain Eukaryota; kingdom Metazoa; phylum Nematoda; class Chromadorea; order Rhabditida; family Aphelenchoididae; genus Bursaphelenchus; species Bursaphelenchus mucronatus. The sequence continues at coordinate 8,535,453 of CM046356.1, forward strand.
TTCCAACGTTTCCCGACATTCGGTTAAAGACATTTCCCCCAAAACTACTGCAATTAACGAGGGCTGTAAAATTCCGCAGGCTAATAGGGAAATAAAATAAATTTAACTGCCCTTTTTAATGACTTCATTTGAATTCGAAAAAGGGGCCATTCGGATGGGAAACTGGATATAAACAATTAATATAATTTCATTTAAAAAATTGAGAAAATTCGCTATGCGGCGCCTTCCACTTGACGTTATAGAAATGGCATTTTGAATCGCGAAAACATCGTAATGTTTTGTGATTTGGCCTTTATAACGGATGAATCAAAGGCCAAGAGATTCTGATTCAGCGGGGATTCTGAATGGAAGGAAGCCCTTTTCCCCATTTATTATAAATACGATTATAATATTTCGGAAAAAAACAGTTACCATAATCATATTATTCCGAAAAGCAGAGTTTAGTCAATACAATTTCTGGGCCGCAAAATAGAGGCATTAAAATCAGTGCAAACAGGATTTTCCGAAAATGAAAAATATATTTTTTTGAGATTTTTTGCGTTGAAAGACCAAAATAGGACGTGAGCAATAACTGAAAAATTTAGTTTTCGATTAACAAGATCGGCATAAGCTTTTTCATGGACGATAGAGCATGAAAAATGCGGAGAGACGGTCAGAGAAACAAGTTTTTTTAAAACTCTTTTGTAGATTTTCTCATTTTTCTGATGGCCTTGGTAATATCTGCAAATCACGAGCTAAAAATCTCGTAGATGCCTGAAAAACCTCTAAATTTAATTTTTGCCATGTTACATCAACATCTGCGCGTATGGATCGATTCTTTAATTATAATCCGAAAAGGGACAATAAAATTTTTTGTTTTAAAGCGCAGATTTTGTTCCCCTCAAAATTCGCCTCATTAGATTTAACTTTTCTTTTCAACTATTACAAAATTTCCATTCAAAATTTTAAATGCGCCCCACTCAAGAATAGCCTTTATAAAGCGCCGTTACAATGGAGATTTGTGCACTGAAACGAAATTCCTATTCGAATAAAAAAAAAAAAACGGTGAGGTGTTCCGAGGAAGGGAGGAAAACGGATTTTATAACGGACTCGTCATAAAAAAACGATTTTATGATTAATGGATTGCAATTCTTTCCGATTCTTTTGGTTAAAAAATAAAAAGATTTTGAAGAGAATGAGCGATGGGGAGAGTATAAAAATTGATTGTAAATTACGCCGGGGTGAATGAATGTTGAAACTTGGCGGGTAGGGTTGAAAAATTTGAATGCAAAAAGTTAACGTTTAAATTGAATTTAAAATACGGATGGAACATGCGTGCATAATATACATATGTACGTTTTATAAAAGCACAATTCAAAGTAATTGTTAATGCCTTATCTAGCAAAAGTAAAGTTAAAGCATCCCATGCAAAAACTCAAAGATTCTTCCAACTTTTGACTTGTAAACCTTTCTGCAAACGAGTAAAGAATTTCGTATATGCTTTACAATTAAAGAAAATATATATATTTTGTAAATGTGTGCAAGTTTTCCCAGAAAATGTCGGAACAAATGTAAAATACGGTTTCTGTTTCTAGAATTTCAAAGAATGAAGAAACATTCAGCGCACTGGCAACAGTTGACGTTAAAATTGCCATCAAATTTTGGTCGACTGACCCTTCAGGGTTGTATATTCCTCTTTATAAATTTTACCACACGCATTTCCAGGGCGGCCGAAAAAACTAACGATTTCTCTGCGCAAGAGATGTCGTCTCGACATTTCAAATTACTTACATTTTTGGAGCTTAAAATCTCTGCGGTTTCTACAAAGCGCTAGTCAAAATTGTGCTGATTTCTGAAATAATTATAATCTAAAATTTCGCCAAGCTCCATCAGAATCTTCGATTTGCATTCTGAAAGCTCAAAATATTTGTGATCATAAGGTTCCTTTCAAAACAAATTTTTTTTATAAATTGGGTAAATTGCACCGATTCGAACATTGCACAAAACGATCGCGCCAATGTTTGTAATTTCATCTCGCCTCGTTTTTTCTGAAGTGTGTACTTAAGAAACGGAAACGAAAAATAGATGGAGCAGGTGCGGTGGACACGCAATCGGATCCATCTTTAGGGAGGCGACAGATTTTTGACATCAACAAGCGGCAGGCGAAGGAAGGAATATCGCGTTCAAATTTCCAAAAACATGATCGATCGGGAGGGGGGGGGAGATGAATGAGTTCAGAGAATGATTAATTTAGCACTTTGTTTTTGGAAATATTTTGAAATTTATGGTTACTTTAGGAGAACATTAGTAGGATCAATGCAAATAAATTCAAATCAGTATTGGTAGGAAGTTAAATTTTAAATCTCGCTTTTTACGGCTTGGAAGACGAAATGTCACGGAATTTTTGCTGTCTCTCGAAACGATATTGGTAACAGATCAACATAATCAAATATAGATTGTAATATAAATACATCTTCAGCCGTTTTAAAAATATTTCTTTACCTTTTTTAAGGGCGTGGGAGAACAAAAAATTCTGTGACATTTCGTCTTTCCAGCCGCGGTTAAAATAAATTCTTGTCATCCGAATTTTCCAAGAACTCAAAGTCTTTTCGCTCCCCCAACAACCTTTGGTTCGAATTTCAAAATTTTTGTCAAAAAACCGCATTGACCGTTTTAAATTGGATTGTCAAACAACTCGGGTTACGGGGGTCGAAACAAGATCCCGTGAAATTTAAGTCCTCCGAAGAAGGGGGAAGAATTCGATATTCGATATCACATTAACATCAAACGGAAATTTTGAACGCGATTTTTTGCAATTTTTTTGTTTTTGATATTTTTAATACTAAAAAATTGAAAAAATCCAAAAAAAAAACGAAATTTGAATCAAAAAAAATCTTGATACCAAAAAACGACATTTAGACTTGAAAGACCCTGTCAAACCCGATAAATCACCAAGTGTAATATAAGCTACTTAAAAATCTCTCACCAAAAAGCCCCAAAGTAAACAAACCCACCGCACTCGCACTTCATTGTCAATTTCAAATCCCCTCAGGGCAAATATGAGCCGTGATCTTGGGTCTTTTAAGCGGATCAACAAAATTTGAATTTTCGCACTGTGCAAAAAAAATGAAAAAAGTTTTTTTTTCAAAAATAAGTGATTTGTAGATCGTGGACAACAACCTGTTGTCAAAAAAAGCCTTAAGACTCTTTTCAAATCACATTTCAATTTGAAATCCGAGGCCGAGTCTTTTTTTTCACGTCTCAAGTGTACGTTAAGGAGAAATCAGATTACAAGTGGATCAAATTTAGTGTCTGAGCGAGGTAAATAGTCAAAGGAATGGATCAGCTTGCAAAGCTTTGTTTTCTAAACCCTGACCTTTTATTTACTGAAAATTTTAGCTTTGGCTTTGCAGGGGCAATATTCAACAATTTTTGTCGACGAGAGAGTACGCGAGGTGCGGAGAGCGGAAGAGAAAAGCGCTTTTTGGCCAATTTTTTGAAAATTTCGCGCGAAAAATTTGAGTTTTGTAAGTACGTAGTCTTAGAAATTGACTTGAAGTTCCGATTGCATCAAATCGCTGTAAAGTGCCGATTTTTGCCAATTTTTGTAATGAAAATCCGGCTTGTTTCTGCGAAGCGCAAGCTATTACAACTTGCCTTAAAGGGCCAGAACAGCTACTTTTAAATTGCGCGGTTTACGGCGTACGAAACGAAATGTCAAAGAAGTTTGTCTATGTTCTGTAGCGGAAACAAAGGCGGCAGGGTTGCAAACGGAAAAACAATTACTAGTAAGCACGTAGAATATCACAATTATTTTTTTCCGTTGTTATTGGTACAGTAAACAAGGAAACTTTTTGGACATTTCGTTTCCACGCCGCGGCGTGGAAAGTAATACGATTTTTTTCTAATTTGATATACATTATTTGACGTCTCTCTCTATCTACTTTAAAACTGCTTAGCCGATTTTACTGAAACTTGACCTAATTGGCAAACATGCCACCGTTGACAACTCTCATTGTTCAGATTTTCAACTAAAACTACCTTTGCGACATTAAAACGCAATTATTTTTTAATTTCGCCCCGTTTTTATTTCTTCCTAGGAAAATTTTTGGCATGCAATTGTTTCTGTAAGAAAATTCAAGTTTTTCTCTTTCTTCTAACCACAACCCATCTCTCTATGTCCACTACCCCTTGCACAACCTTTATTTGAAATCCTCAACAAAATTAATGAAAAAATCCTTGGCATTCTGTTTGTGTCCGTTGTGCGTCGTAAAAAGCGCGATTCAAAATTTGCTGCACTGACCCTTTAATTCTTAGAATTCTTTTCCAGCAAATATGAAACAATTTTCAGTGTTTCCGAAGCTTTTCCCGACCTTGTTATTAAGCCGGAAAGAGGCTTTAATTAAAAAGAGCTTAAGTATTTGAAAGCAGCGACTTAGAAGGGCTGACAAAAAAGAAACTGAATGGTTTTAACTGCCAGAAAAGGAATGATAGAAGATTTAAAAATGGGGTAAGAGATCAGAATTGGGCTTAGCACAGTTGTGTTTTGCAGAACGCATAAATTAAAATTTTCAAAAGCAATGCAAAAATCGCATTCCTAGCGCGATATGATCACTGTCTACATCAATATTCTAATTAGAAATCCCACGGCGGTAAGCTGAAGAGGAAAGTTTTGTTTGCAGGGTTAAAATCACCGACTCCTAAGTGGAAACCACTTGGAACGTTAAGTAGAGAGCTCTTCTGTAAGGCCCCTTCGAATCCGCCCGTAAAGAGGTCGTTGAATTGCACTTCAAGCAGACATTTTATAAATTGTTATGCGAACAACAGAACGATCATCTTTGAAGGGGGCAAAGGTTCGAGATCCCCGCCTTTCTTCTCCACTTGTGCAGTCGAGCATGGCGTGGATAACAAGAGGAAAAGAGTTGAGAACAAGTTTGGCTGATGATGTAATGATTATGTTCCCATCTTACCCCCATTTTTTGGAGACCTCTCCCTAATTCGCCGCAATTTGAGGGATCAGAAATGGATTTTCCGGGACCTTCTTTATGACTCACTCCCACCGCTGTAATTACGGGATGAACAATGTATTTAATATGCATGGGCTGAACAGGTGATTCGAGGGCGGTTTTGAATACAAAACTTTTCAAATTAGTTCCAGCAGTGAAGTCGGCAAAAGCGTTTACGGTATGCATGTGTAATTCAAGTTAATAGTAATATTCAGTAAGGACTTGACAAAAATATATATTACTTTTTTAAATATGTACATAGCTCTTAACGCATTGCAGAAACAGAATAAAAATTTTTTATGAATTTTGCTTCTATCGGTTTTTTTGCAAAAAAAAATCCTTTTGCAAGCAGAACTGGCAGATATATGACTAAACTGCTGTATCCTTGCCTCTTTTTTCTCTGACAGCTCTCCGAATCTTGCGTTCTCTCTCGCCGACAAAATACGTTGAACATTAAGGCTGCTCGTGTAAAGATCGAGCTAGTGTTTTCAGGGATCCAGATTGATCAAAACAGAGAGCATGGGCAAAAAATATATGCAACAAATTAAGGGCATTTACCATTGTCAACTAATTTTAATTTCACAATAATAGATTAGTATGTTGCATCTTTGAGCGACTTATTGGCTGACATAAAATAAGAAAATCATCAAATCTGCACATCTAATCTGCTCAATCTTTATACTCTTTCGGCTCTCCGCAAAAAGTCCCAAAAAACCCCCCATCAATGAGTGGAATATGTAGATCATAAAAAGAAGCCAGTAAAAACGAATGTGTGAATGAAACAAGACCTTGTGTCCAGATGCCTCGAATTCGATTAGGGCCTCCCATCTTTTCGGGATGGTGCAATTAAAAACAAAAGACCCCAAGGGCCTTAATTGCGAAGAATGGCATTAAATGGGGGAATTGACAAATAAAATACGAAGACATTGAATGACAGGGATAAAATTGGAAAAAGTGATATCAATGGACTTGAAAGGAGTTAATAAAGAAGTAGATGAGGCTGACGGCCTAAAAACATCTGCAGAATTGTATTTATAGGCGGTGAAAACAAGTTGAAGTCAAATTGGGACTAGAATTTTGGAGAGGATGAGGAAAAAACATTACAATAAGTTTCCAACAATTTTTTTGATACTGTACTTACATAAAACCTCTGAAAAACGATGACATTTTGAATTTCCTTCATCCATTGCTCACAATGGCACTTGAACACCTTCAATTTGTGTTGTAAAATAATAATTTTGAACAAAAATTATCTCAAGCATCCAATATTCTACAATACAATGCTTTAGGATAGTAAAAATATGTAGTAGACAAGTTGTTTTGATTACAAAACTGGATGGATATTGTGTGTTACCGTAGACTGATCTTCGACTTTCTTAAACGGAGTCTAGTAGTATTTTAATCTTTGTCGCATAGGCATGACATGTGCAAGTTTTTTAGGACCAATTTTCAAGTTCTCAGACCAAAAAGTTCTCTTTATTTGATTAACTTGGGACGAAACTGTTCCATCGGAAATTAAAAGGAAAATGGCTAAATTAAAGTAGTTAAGTTGATGGGTGTTCCTGTTAAATTTAACGGCCGTAATTAAACCAACAATGAAGATAAAAAATAATGTCTCTGCTTTTGTCCCGAGGGCAACAAAATCGCTTCCAATTCTGCTTTTTATGGCTTCAGATCGGAGGGCAAATGATTACAGATCGGGCATAAAAGCCTCTGGGAAATGAATTTAGTCAACAAAAATTGATACAGCACACATTGCTTCTGTAAAAAGATGATTTCTTGCTGACAAAAATGTATAATATTCAATAAGTCAAAGTCTATTCTTTGTCTAACCGGATCTCCTGACATTATACACTCTCTAGCTCCCAGAGATCGTTGAATACCTCGATTGCCCTTGCAACGCAAATCCTACTTTTTTAAGGACATAATAAGCTCCCAAGAAGTACCAAACAAGCTTCATTTCCAGCCAATCAGACCGTCGTATCTCGAGCACTAGCCCTTACAAAACTACAGTACGCCCAGACTACAAACCCCACGCCCATGCCCCTCGAAGAAACCCATCATCAAGACAGCCTCCACTGAGCTGGAGATAAAATAATAAAAAGGCAAATAAACCCAATTACATGACTTTAACGATGAAGCCGATTAAAATGTCACGCAATTAATTCCGGGTGATTCAAAACCAATAAAATTAATGGGCTCGTAAAAAAGTAGTTGAAAGAGTAATCGGCTTTAGTGTTTTCTCGAAACAAGAGGTCTTGGAGGGATCCGACAGACTGCAATACATTAATCATCACGTTATGTTGGAGAAATATTCAAATAGAACAGAGTAAAAGCCATCTTTCGATGAGACAATTTCTTCAAAAGACTCTCCATGTATTCTGTAACAAGCAATTGTAACATTTTGAATATCTTACAAAAATAAGCCCATTTTTGGCCGATTCGGCGGAGAGATTCAACGGGAGACAAGTGATAATGTCTACAGAGACAAGAAAACCCACCATAACACACATAAGTGACCGAAGACTCTTAGCATACTATATTTTACGGTAATTTATCAAAACTTCGACCAAGATATGCCAAATGCCAACTGAAGACATGGGTATTTCGATATTCATCATTTTAAATGTCTTATATTCCCTTTGCAACGATCGTTGAAGAAGAAAATGTTCCCCCAGAGAGTAGTTCTAGGGCAATCTTTGTTTTTATGCGCCTAGTTTTGGAAACTTTGGAAATATTGCGAAATTATATTATACTTTAGATAAAAAGATACCAAACAATTTGGAGGGAATTTTCGAAATTTTGCATTAAAAAAATCGGTGGCCAAAAAAAGTATTGTAAATGACAAAAATTGCAAAGTAAGCTGGTTAGAAAGACCGAATTTTAACCAACAATAGCGTTGCAACGCGTTATGACTCTCCGATCATCCGCATCTCATCAAATTCCCAGTCCCATTCGCATTTGCCCATTTTGTCTTAAGCCCCGACTCATCAACAAACCCATTTTAACACCATAAGGGCCCATAAAACCTGATGAAAAGTCGAAAAATATATAAAAGTTTATGCACCCAGCCGCTTTCTGTTAAACGCCGCGGTAATGAACATCGTCGGGTTTAATGACCACCCATTAACACAAAGGTTTATGAGTTTTATATAAAGCGCGATTACTTTCAAAGATCTTGGGGATAAAAATGAAGGACGTAGTCGAAAAAAGATCATAATCTGTGTATAATACAATGTTACCACATGTCAACACAGCAAGCAAAGTTTATTTAACAATTACAAAATGATTTAAACGCATTACAATGGAATGCAAATAATTTGATTATGCTTTAGCTAGAGCCAACCCAACTTTGCCCTCCTTAATGTCGTGGACCTGGCAATATTCGCGGATAAATGGATCTCCAAGGATCAGTTGCACGTTATCACCAGTCCGCGCGGGTAACAGACTCAGCATGCAAGAGTCTCCAAGAACAGGGAACAACAGATTCTTTGCTTCCACATTGTAATTCCTCCCGTTTATGGTGAATCCGATGGTAAAGTTGGAACTGCATGGAACAATATAGCCTTGGGGAATGTATTTCGCATCGAGCGCGTCAAGGATGGGCTGAATAATACTCGAGTCCCCAATAATGTAAGAGGTCCCAGTGTCCGTAATCGCGTTAAATGTTTTTGCTGTTTCTTGGCCGTTGACGGAAAAGCCTTGCGCTTCGAAGATCCACCAGGTCTTGTTTGCTAACGGGATCCAATGGATGTCGGTATCGCAGTGTTCATCGTCATGACCTCCGTAGGTTATGAGTCCGTCCTGGCCATCCTAAACGAAAGATACATTTAGATTTAGTTGCAGACTTTTTGCTAGGCTAAAACTTTTTGTGCCAAAATTGGAGAAAAGCTATGAGACGAAGCTATACGTATACACAAAAAACTCGGCAATGTCTTGAGTGTCCGTTATGCACTTAAATTGCAAGATCAACTCACATTCATTTCTGCCTGATCTTTGGTCAACCAAACTGTAAAGACAGGCTCATCCACTAAGCCTTGGTCCACCGCGTTGAGGAAAACAGGCTGGGCGTCCTCTGCGGAGATTGCCCGAAACGCAAGGCCAACAATTCCATCTAAGCTGAACTGATTCAGTGTTTTATCAATTTTGTGCGCCAGCCCAATGCTTTGCTTCGGAACGACCAAATTGTCATCTTTGGGGCTTCCGAGGCCCACCGTCTCAAGTGCGGTTGTTCCTTCCATGTAGCCGGTTCCATATCTTATATCAAATGGTGTGCCCACGTTGTGAAAAGTGCTGGAATTGTCCGAGTTGAACAGAATCTTATTGCAGGTTGGTGATTGGTTGTTTATCACTTGGCAATCACTGGCAGGGATCCAAAGGTCAGCCGAACCCGTGTCCAGGATAACTCGAAACTCTTGAGGTGGTGTGCCGACGCTGACGTTGGCTAAAATTTTGAGTGAATTTGAGTTTTCTTTGCTTACAGAGGTAGCTGGCACGGCGAGTGCCGTAGAACGGCTGTGTGTGCGGATTGTTACCGTATCCTTCTTCGAAATATTTGCGGTTTTCCCGGAGGGTCTCAATTTGAAGTTCTAAGGCTAAAGGAACGATGAAACAGAACTCGCAATTCACGTACCGTCGTTACGTCTCACCACACTGTGGGTCCTCTTCAATGGCGCACTGTATTTCTTTGACGTTGCCGTATGCAGTAGTACCGTCACAATTAGAGCTGAGAGAAGCCAATTCATCCTGTAACCTCTCAAGGGAACACTTGATAATTTAGTCATTGATCGGCGCTTTTTATACACAGATGTTGGGCGATAAAAGCGGTATTTTGCACTAATTTTTCAGCATTTTATTTAAATGCTGTCTTTATGCATCTTGGATCCTTTAAAGAATTGTATGAGCTGAAATGCTTTGTTATTTCAAGTTTCATTTCAAAGAGAATGCGTTCGACACGTCTCAAAGTTATATTTGGTTTGTAACTTTATATAAAAAAGGGCACAAAATAACATTTACAAGGGAAGTGCCCCAAGTGCGACGCTCAGATTTTCTTTAAATTTAGCACACATGTTAGGCACAGGGCACATATCAATTCCTGAAAATTTTAGCTTGCGCTTTTGCAGGTGCTGCCGAGATATTTAACAATCTTTGCGGCCGAGAGAGTACGCAAAACGCGGAGAGCGGTCACAGATATTAATTTTTCATTGTTTTATATAAAGGGAAACTAAATTTCAATGCCGACAAAGCGATGTGTTGATAAAATTGTTAATATGTATGAAGACGTTAAAAAATTACATTTTCAACGGTATTTTGTTGAGATTCATTTGCTATTACTTTTTATTAAGTATAGTCTATGCCCTCGGAATAAAGAAACACCGACTACTAGATGCCATTACCAGAATCCTTAATTTTCCAATTTTTAACGACTGGCTGGTATTATATAAGGTTTACTCAAGATCGCCCAGGTCTGCACGAACTGGTGCTAACAGCCTTAGCACATAATAACTCCTATGTACCTTTTCTGTCTTTGTCTTTGTTCTATTATACTTGGACATGTCCTATCTTTCAAAAAAACCGCCTTTACCATCGGATTCAAAGCCAGCGGAAAGAAGGTGTCCGTAGAGCATACAAATTTGATTCATGTCAAGGACAACAGCAGTTGTTTCAACAGTGCTCTCAATTTTGGAAAGAGCAGATCAGGACAATTATCGTGTGTTAACGGTAAAGATGTACAATTTCTGGCGTATTCGGTGTAAATCATTTTACAATTTGTTTTTACAACGCAACGGCTCGTTTATTCACAGAGATAGCTGCAAATCTCGCCTAACCGGTCAAGCACTTGTCGATACGTATCGCTCACAACCACCGCCAAGAAGAAGCATTCGTTGAGCAGACCTGTGGTCGTCTCAATCTCCCTCAACAACAATATAATGTGGCCCATCCGTTTGCTGACATTCTTATGCTTCTTCGCGACGTGCTCTTTCAGCTGGTTGAGTATTCGTTGCAACTGCTCCTCGACTTTTTCGCTGTCCATTAGATTTCTGACTAAAGATTGGGACTAAATTCGGTATTTTGATTACCTATGTTGACCGTGGTGAGGCCTATTAACGCCGCATATTCTGTTTGATCCAGTTTCATGGCGTACACTTTTTTGCTGACCTTTTGATGGGCTGTGATGTAAGGTCGGAAAACCCTGAGATAACAGCTATGAAGCCAATTTATGACTTACTTTTGCACCTCAAAATCATCTCCATAAAACGCCTCTGGCCTCGCCGTATCGACGTAATCCATTGCCGAAAGAGCGCATTTGTGGATCTGTTTGTTTCGCACAAACTTTTGCGCGGTAAACCAAACCCTGACCAGCTGCTTGAAGCGACACAGAAACGCGTCGAATAATTTGTACTGAAAATAAAATGTCTTCAACGTAAATCTGACCCCCTCTCCTTGATGGACATCCCCTCTTACCTTTACTTTCTTCTCCACTTCCGCAAAGTCCAGAATATTTTCTCGCATCATTGTGTAAACTATGGGGAACGTCAAGATTCCCATCTCCAGCCGCTCCTTCACCGGTATGATGATCATCTCATCGTCGGTGAGGACGGCCAACTCGGGCCGTTTTGTTATAAATATCGCTCTCTCTCCGATTAAATAATCGTCAAATCGTTGGGCAATCCGACCGAGAACATCGGACGTCTCTGAGGTGGATGGGAGATCTTTCGCTTTGGATAACATTGCGGTTGAATTGGCGATGACGATCGTTGAGTTCTTGTCTCGTTTTCGTTGGACTTCTGAAGAGGCTGGCTAAAGATTGGAATAGTTGTATACAAAGGACGAGGAGTGGGGAGTGGAGCGGGAACTTTAGAGGTCTGAACGACCGGTCAGGTCATGCAGCCGGTCTGCCAACACTGGTCAACGTAGACAAGGCTCCTGGGCCCGCAGAGAGTCGGTCGGGCCTGCTTCACATTTTTTCGGCCCCGGCCCGGGGAGCCATGTCTAGGCCAGCGTTTTAGGGGACTTGCCGAGCTCTAAGAATGGCCTCGACTGACCGCCTGTCCGTCTTACCGACCCGATTACCGACCGGCTTTGTCAGTCAAGCTATGGCGGGCCTAGTTCCATCTCTACTGGTAATTAAATTCAATCAAAATTATGCTCACTGTTTTCTTTCATTCCAAGCTCCAAACATCGCTTCAAGCGGCAGGATCGGCACGAATTGCGTATGCCTGAAAAAGATGAACCTTGAAATGTGCTTCAATCTGCTTCGGAAGACTCTTTCTAGCCAATTCATTCCCGCGGGGTGACAAATGACGAATCTAATGAACCGAGAGTGCGACCTTAAACTTCGCTTTGCTTTTGTTGTAAAACCGATAGCAGTGATGTCTCAAAAACGGTGGGAGAACGTGAGATTCGTAAAAAGAGCGGTTCTCGCCCGCTTCTATTTTTATTTTCCCCCGTCAATTTAGCTGAATTTAAATATTAAAGAACAAACCAAAACGGAAACGAAAAAATCAAAATGCTTGCGATTGGAGGTTTTGAAGGGAACACCATTAGACCGACTTCAACGCCTGATAAGTCTAGCGGAAAAATTAATTAGTAACATTTCTAGCTCACGCTTTGCAGGCGCTACTGTCATGTCTAAACTTTTTGCGAGCATTAATCGTTCACTGCTGTTAGTTTCATCAAAATTAAAGGGCACTGAGACAATTCTGAAACTGTAAACAATACGTTCAATAATGATATCGTCGACCGGGTCTTAACGGTAAACATTGGTCCTATGTGTGTAATTTATCGGTCTGTCGTTAAAATAATGAGCACTCAGTGGCATCGAAAATCGCATCGCCGCCGAGAAAATGAATTATGTCGCGGTAAAATCAAATTGCTTTTCACTTTAACGACACAGCAACATATAAGAAACTATAATACTATACAAGTTTCTTTATGTTTGAAACTTTATGATCAAGGTTGATGGTTATTTAACATCCCCACCAAGAGAAGCTCGAGTGGCCTTGAAGATAGTTGCAAACGACCTCGTGGTTGTCACGCTGATGAGCTAACCCTACGATCATTGACACTCGTTCTAAAGTTCAAAGTCCAATTTCAAGGACAAGTTTAAGTCCTAGAATGCTGTGAATTTGGGTCCATACATGTCTAAGCGTCTATAATATTGAAGCCTTGTCTATTTGTCTATGTTTGACGTAACTTGAAAACAATCCGTATGTTAAGCCTACGACGTTGGAATCAGATCAGAATTTTTTAGACTTTAAAAGCGATACGGTCGCTATTTAACGTATTATTTACATAGCTTTCGGAATTATAAAAGTCTAAATCGGAGCACTTTTTTGCTCGGAAAGCGTAGAAAAAAAAATTCGTCACCCAATGTCGCTAACAAAGCCTTATTTGTCCCTACCTGGCACCGGTTTGCATTGCTCGTTCTCCCAGCATTTGTACTCCTTGACTTCAGTAATGGTTCGGCGAAAAAACGAAGCACCTGCAATCACATAAAATTAACTCTTCAGAGACGCCGAAATAAACAGATGAACAATCGATAAAAAGCGACTTACAGGCACTACATGCTTGCACTCCAAACTGAATGCCCAACGAAACGTCGCCGCATATTCGACAGCCCTCCATTCAAAAACTGTGTGTCTTTCAAAAGCGTGTAATTCAAGCGACGGGTTCCCGAAATGTTTTCTACTTTGTACCTGACCTTCGAAAAGCCGTCCCTTCTTTTCTTTGAGCAGCGATGTGCAGAGTCCATTTGTTGTAGCATCACATACACGACGATGTGGAGATCATCGCGACCGGCGGCGCGACAGACTTTTCGAAAAAGTCGCGCCGTATTCGGTAAGCGAGCAGTTGATCGCCTTGATCTCTCGTGTGATATCGGGAAAACAGAAGGAATGAAAAGAGCGGATTGTTTTTCGATCTATGCGAAGGTTGTCTGGGTAAGAGGCTTTGATTTTTTTGGAAATTTGACGCGGATCTAAAGTAATTTCTATTAAGCGGCGCTCGAGAATTACATAAAGGGACAGTACACATCAAATTGAGAAGGAAACTCTTTAAATTGTCTTCAGATTAATCGGAAAAATTATTTTTAAACTTTCCCGCTAGGTATTACCGGTCAAAACAAGTCTAAAACAATCTATACAACTTGAAAATGGTAGACGTTGTCAAAAAAGACCTGGTTTTTACCAAATTAGACAAGAAATCGGTCAAAAAAGATTTCTCGGACCCCATATTTGTGACGAAATGCCAACTTGAACAGTCCCTTCCCTCTTGCTTTTTCGATTTGACGGGCAGTACAACTACTTTTGAATCGAGCTTTTTACGGCGTGGAAACGAAATGTCCAAAAAGTTTGTTCGTCTACTGTACCAATAACAACGGAAAAAAATAATGGTGACATTGCACATGCTCAGTAAAAATTATTTTACTGTTTGCAACTCTGATGCTTTTGTTTTCGCTGTAGGACGTAAAAAAACTTTTTTGACATTTCGTTTCCACGCCGTAAAAGGCGCAATTCAAAAGTAGTTGTTCTGCCCCTTTAAGACTGGGATATTGTTCAAATTTTCCACACATTATCTTCCTCTAGATCGTATTTCAACTCTTGCATATTTCAGCCTGTACTTGGCATGATCTATCGAGATATTTAGCGACCTTTCAAGACTGATAAGAACCGACAACAAGGATTTCTCTTTTATTTACATATAATAATCGGAGATCTCGCCGAGGCGGTCAAGTGCTTGCCGGTAAATGTCATTAACAACAACACCCAAAAAGAAGCACTCGTTGAACATCTCCGTCGTCGTCTCTACATCCCTCAACAACAATATTATTTGGGCTACCCGTTTTCTTCCGTCTGAGAATCGTTTCGAAACGTGTTCTTGAAGTTCGTCGAGGATTTTGCGGAGCTGCTCATCGGCTTTATCGGCGTATAAGCTGGAGACTAAAAAGGATACTCAAATTTTACATATTTTTGATGACAATTACCGATATGAACGGCCATGAGGCCAATCAACGCAGCGAACTCTTTCTGATCCACTCTTAATGAATCGATCTTCCTGGCAAATTGTTGAAGGACTGCCGCATAAGGTTGGAATGATCTGTAAATAGAGGCATTGTTAGCTAGCGACTTGCAAAGCCAGCTAGAATATGTAGCGATCTTTGCCGATGCAAACTGATGAAGAATGTGGAGGGTCAAAGAGAAAAACGTTTTTTGGCCATATCTTTGCGAATCTTATGTGGAAAGCATTGTCGTTTTATGTACATTGTTGTTGTCTATATTGAAAACGCGACTGAAGCCTTGATGTCAAATTTTGGGCAATTTTTTGAGCAAAAAGTTATGATTCATTTTGTAAAATTCAAGGTACAACTTTTATATCAGCTACCACGCTATGTTTCAGCACAATATATAAGCTATATATTCTTTAACATATACCTTTATCATGTATGTAGGTTCTTGCCTCAGGTTGCCCAAAAGGATCCAAGCTTTTATAGTTGGTTTGATGAATAATTATGAAAAAACATCAACTTACTTCTGTGCTTCGATGTCATCTTGAAAGAAGTCTTCTTGTCTTGTCATATCAATGTAATCATAAGCCGATAGAGCGTATTTATGGAACTGTTTTGTCTTGACGAATCTCTGAGCGGTCACCCATACCCGCTCCAATTGGTAGAAGCGTCCCAAAAAAGCGTCCAACAATTTGAACTAAAGAAAATAAAATTACAATCAAAAATCAAAGCAAATTTTGCTTTGGGTTGTAATTTACCTTGACTTCTTTATCCATTTCCACAAAATCCAAAAAGTAATCGCGCAGAACTGCGTATGTGCTGGGAAAAGTTAGCATTTCCAGTTCGACTTTTTCGCTGGCTGGCACCGTAATCATCTCGTCGTGTTCGAAAACGGCCAACTCCGGTCGTTTGGTTATGAAGACCGCCTTCTTTGCGATCATATAAGTTTCAAAGCCTTTGGAGAGTCGAGAAAGTACGTCCGAACTTTGTGATGTAGATGGAACATCTTTTCGGGTATAGGGAGGTGTAAGAGGCTTGGTAACTATGATTGTCATGTTTCGGTCGCGTTTTGGCTGAACTTCTAAAACAGCCCTCTTGACATAAGAAACATTATACTAGGAGGGTTACTGCGGTTAACATCGTATAATGCTTACTTTCTTCTTTCATTCCGAGTTTCACACATCTCTTAAAACGGCATTTTCGACAAGAATTTCGAACACCTGAAAACAACATGACCTTCAAAAGTGATTTTCTTGAATTGCTCTACATTGGGACAGAAGAAAAGATATTTCCTCTTACCTGGAATAACTTTGCACCTCTTATTCTCCCAGCACTCATATCTCCTCTTCTCGACAATCGTTCGACGAAAAAAAGCGCTGCCTGAAAAACGAGTTTTTTTCAATACATATACGCTAAGATCAGCTAAATTCTCCGATAAAATACGACTTACACGATCTGCACGCCTGCACTCCAAACTGAATCCCAATCGAGGTATAGCCACAAATTTCGCAACGATTACTCATTGATATAATATTATTTTAAATGTAAAAGTCTTCCTCCCTTCGAAGGAGAGACAAAATTGAGCGTTTATCAACTACACGCGCTTCTTTCGTGAGTTTTGTGCTTTCTCTGGTTTTATCTCTACTCCCATTAAGGAGTCTCTCTTCTTTCGAAAGGTCTCTTATCAGCGATGGGGTTAAAATTAGAGAAACGTGAGTTCTTTTGGCATAACATATCCGTGGAAACAAAAAAATATAAAGCCTGAAAGTCATAGTCTGTCTTAGACCAAAATGGAAATAATTGCCAAGCTGGAATTCGCACAAGATCGAGAATAAACAGTTCCTCAAAAGTATACCAAACCGTCAAAAGGGTGAAAGCTTAAAGGACCAAGGCAGGTACATTTGAATCTTGCTTTTACGGCTTGGAAGACGAAGTGTCACGGAATTTTTTCTGTCCCTTGTCGTAAAATGGAATTGGAAATAATTCAAAATAATTAACTAGGACACCCTCAACAGTTTTTAAATTATTTCTACGCTGTTTTAAGGGCGTGAGATGACAAAAATTTCTGTGACATTTCGTCTTCTAAGCCGTAGAATGTCGTTGTTTTGGTCTTTTAAAGGGCCAGAACAGCTAATTTTGAACTGCGCGTTTTACGGCGTGTGAAATGAAATGTCAAAAAAATTTTTTTACGTCGTACAGCGAAAATAAAGGCGGCAGAGTTGCGAACAGTGAAATAATTGTTAGTAAGCATGTAGACTGTCATCATTATTTTTTTTCGTTGTTATTGGTACAGTAGACGAAGAAACTTTTTGGAAATTTCGTTTTCACGCCGTAAAAAGTTTGACTCAAAAGTAGTCGTACTGTCCCTTTAAACCGGTGGCAGATGACTTATTTATCAATTACAAATGTCAAGCAGTCCATACCGGTCACCATACTTTTTGATTTGTCCTCGAACACGCATAATGCTGATGGTTAACCGGTTTCCCGTTACTTTCATCACCTCTACTTGAAAGGAACTACCTTGTAATTACTTTTTAGGGCGTGGGAGACAAATATCAAAAAAATTTTCTTTGTCTACTGTATCAACAACGCCGGGAAAAGATTATAGTGACCTTCCCTATGCGTAATAATACTTAATTTGCTGTATGCAATTCTGTAGACTTTGTCTTCGCCGCAGGACATAAAAAAACTTTTTTGACATTTCGTTCCGACATCGTAAAAATATATATAATAGTGTTTTAGAAGTATTGCTATACTGGCCTTTTATGGTGTACAAACTGAATTCCCAATTTTTCTGATCGAAATGTAGCGCGTTGTGTTAATTCCTAACGTCGATGAAGTATCTAGTATATGCAGTCGTTTCAAACTACAACGAAACTTATCTCCATCAAAAGAATATTCAAAAACCCTTTTTAATGAAAAGAAAATACCCCGCGGGCGAGAAGAGGAATTTAGGCTACGATTTCCCTTTCTAATCTCAACGTACAAGATTTGAACTGTTATCGACAAATCTTGTTTCAACTTCCACAGCCCAAATCATAGACTACAGACATCGCATGAGGCAGGTGAATTAGTAACATTTCTCTCTCCTTCTACCTCTCTTTCTTTTTGTTATAACAACGCGTTGCAATTGCTTTATTAAACTGTCTCTTTTTTTTTCTTTGCGGGCTCACCTTTTTGAATTATCGGAGAAATTTGGGAGCGCCCAGGGTTTAGTCAGGCACTTCTTTGCCTTTTTAGGCTTTTATCGTGTCCAAAACTTTAGTTCCAATCGTTCAGACTGACCAGACATGTTAGTGCAACGACTTGGAGCTTTTTTTTCAAGTTCTCATTGATCTTTCCTCCAATTCGCATGTTATTTCAATAGATTTTATGTAGAAAAAGCGCGAATATGACTAAAAGAAAAATTTTTTTTTAAAGTTTGTTTGGTTTCAAATGGTCTTGGATAACCGAAAATCCGACCCAACCATGCATGCTAGCAGTGCCAGCGACGGTGTTAAATCCGGCGGTCCGCATGATTGTAGGGTTTGTGGGGCACCCTCAAGTGGAGAATTGTTTGGAATTCCGTCTTGTCGGGCTTGTAAGTCATCAATTTGATTTTGGAACAGTTTCAACTTCAAAGTTCAGATTTTGATGACTTTTGATACATTGAAATCACCTGTTTTTATCGGAATTTCAAAAAACTACCGCACTATACGAACCCATTTTTTCAGGCGGTGCATTTTTTCGACGGACTGTGGCAGAGAAAAAGAAATACAAATGTAATCATGAAAAGCGGAGGGAAATTACGTCAGGTAGGATGGGTCTTACATTAGAGATAACAAAAATGACAAATGCTTCGCCCACTCGATGATGAAATTTGAATATTTCAGAGATTCGAAACTTTTGCCGGAAATGTCGATTCGATAAATGTATTAAAGCCGGGATGAAAGAGGAAAGTAAGCATACATACATATAACTACATATAACATATAACTAGTAATATAACACTACATATGACTATAATAGTTCATTTTTTTACGTTAATGATCCATATTTTTGCTTTCAGAAGTGCAATTGACTCGTGACAAAACCCGAAATATTATAAGTTCATCGCCAAAAAGAATATCGCCAAAGCCTCCGGAGCCTCGTATTTTGGACCGTCTGATGGAGGGCTACAAGATGTATACCAATGCTCACAAATCAATGTTTGCTGCAATGTTTCCAGAACTCACATTTGCGGATACCATTCCAATGGTTGAGATCCCAATCTTTGACAAATTACAATTGGATAAATCTATCATGCCGAATATTTACATCGTCCTCAGAGACTTCTTTTCACCGTATCTGGAGCTGAAGAATGAAGAGAAAGTGAGTAACATCTCCATTTCATTCAGAAATGACAATTTGACCTTGCAGCGAGAGTTCACCACGATCTTCATACGACGTTTCATTCAAATGGACCGTGCATATCTGACGTCGGTTTATTTTCCGGATGTTGCGGACGATCGGATAGCCAACTCACACAATCATTTCATGCGCTACAAGAACATCAAGTTCGCGGAGGAAGAGGACGACACCAGCCTCAGGAAGAAAGCCGATTATCATCTAACAATGTATTCAAGTGTAACGCTTGGCTTTCTGCCGCTAAAAAGTTTGGCATATGTTTGCAACAGGCTTTTATGACAGCCAAGTTGTTTGTCATTTGCAATGCTTCTCGTAAAAATGTTACGAGTGCTTAAAAATCCGCTAGCAATTTGCAATTACGCAATTTTGAGACTGATCCATATGTAATTCTTGACATTTTTAGGGCGTTTACACCTTATGGAAAGGAAATGAGAAGACTGTCTCAAAAAGTGAAAAAACTACGGTTAGATGTAACCGAAATGATTGGAATTATTGGGATTTTGAATTGTGATGAAGGTAAGTAAACTGACAAGGGAGGTACCCCAAGTGCAACGCTCAAATTTGCTTTAAATTTTGCACACACTTCAAGCATCTGCCACCTATCAATTCCTAAAAATTTTAGCTTGCGCTTTGCAGGAGCACTGGAGGTATTCAACGATCTTTGCGGTCGAGAGAGCACGTAAAACGCGGAGAGCGGTGACAGAAGAAAACACTTTTTGGGCATAACTTTGCCAGTTTTGCGTGGAAAAAATTAATTTTTTTGTGGAAACATTGCTTTATATGGCAGAAATAAGCAAGAAACTTTTCATACCAAAATTCGCAAAAAAGTGTTACATTTTTGCCAACTTTCAGTCTAAAAATCTTGGTCGTTTCTGCAAAGCGCGAGCTCGGAGTCTCGCAAATGTTTTAGAAAAAATAAAACTAAATTTGTGCCAAATTTCATCAAAATCTAAGCGTCGCACTTGGGATACCTCCCCTGTAAGATAAAAAGTCCACATGACATTATTCTTCAAAGAAAGGTCCATTTCGTTGGCTAAAATTCTCCCGTACATACGATGATTTCAGTTTACAACCGAACAAATTGCAAACAAGCCCTGGAGGAGAGGGATCAGCTGCTGAAAGAACTACATCATTACTGTCAGAAGAAGGGATTTAGCGACTCGGCTATTCGATTTGGCCAATTGCTCTTGTTGAATAGAGACGTGGAATTGGTCGCGTTAACGTTTTGGGAATGCATTTATTTGGGAATTGTCACTGACGACGGTTACAATGAAAAAATAAATCAACTCAGGGAAGTGTTCGAGAAAATGTAAATAGTATTGGTTCGTAATAAATTATTGTTACACATTGAACTTTTTTTCTTTGTCAAACATTAATTTTTACCATATCTCATCGTCTTTTGAACATGAGATATGTGAGAAATTCGTAGATTGGTTACTGTAGCTGAATATTTCCTAAGGGCTCTTAAAAGTCTTTAATAGATGGTCTAAGGTGGCAATTAAATTTTTGTAAAATTTTTTACACCTCAACATCATATATTAGACAGAAGAATTCGTCGACCTCTTCTCTCTCTTTCTTTTTTGATAACAACATGTTGTAATTGTCGTTATCTTTATGATCCTTTTTTTTTCTTTTTTTTGAGCGTCCGGGAAAATTTTTTTTTTTCGTTTTTGATTTACAAGATTTACAAGGTACCCCAAGCGCGACGCTCAGATTTTCTTTAAATTTTGCACACGCGTCAGACATAGGCCCTATACCAATTTCTTAAAAGTTTAGCTCGCGCTTTGCAGGAGCACTGGAGGTATTCAACGATCTTTGCGGCCGAGAGAGTACGCAAAACTCGGAGAACGGTCACAGAGGAGAACACTTTTTGGGCATAACTTTGCCAGTTATGTGCGGAAAAAAATAATTTTTTTGTCGAAACATTACCCTTTATGGTAGAAATAAGCAAGAAACTTAGAAACTTTTTATACCAAAATTTGCAAAAAAGTGTTATATTTATGCCAACTTTCAGTCTAAAAATCTTGGTCGTTTCTGCAAAGCGCGAGCTAGGAGTCTCGCATATGTCTGAGTAAAAAGTAATATTAAATTGATGCCAAGTTTCATCCGAACGCCGCACTTGGGGTAACTCCACTGTTAGCTTCAAAAGTTGGGTTTTTTGCTAGGTTTGAGATACAATTGGCTTATAAGAGACATTTAAAGTTTCTATTCAGAGCTGAGACAGGTTTTCTTTTAATTTCCAATCGATTTTTGCTAAAGGAAGCGCCAAATTTGGGGGAATAAACAGAA
The DNA here is from genome assembly GCA_025436335.1 of Bursaphelenchus mucronatus. Classification (NCBI taxonomy): domain Eukaryota; kingdom Metazoa; phylum Nematoda; class Chromadorea; order Rhabditida; family Aphelenchoididae; genus Bursaphelenchus; species Bursaphelenchus mucronatus. Next base: position 8,557,119 of record CM046356.1, read on the forward strand.
GGAAACCTTTTCTAACCACAGAGAAAGGTTTAGTTATGATAGATTATACTTGTTAAACTTCATTCTCCTCAAAACTGCCTTTAATTTAATAAATTTGGTTCCCAGAAAGTTCATGTTTTATAATTTATGTTATAAAAAAGGATCTTGTTTAGAGAATCTATTTTTTCAGCCAAAATGGACTCAAATTTCTTCGAATCCGACTTTTCTTTGATGCCAGCTAGCACTGCTAACGAAAGTACCAGATCCGATGGTCCCCATGATTGTAAAGTCTGTGGCGCACCCTCCAGCGGAGAATTGTTTGGAGTGCAGTCTTGTAGGGCTTGTGAGTCATCGATTTTCAAAAGAAAATCTTAAAAGATCTCCGTGTTATGGCCTGTTAAGGTTTGTGGCGCAGCGTTATTAAATTTTTTTCAGGCGGTGCATTTTTTCGCCGAACTGTGGCAGAGAAAAAGAAATACAAATGTAATCATGCAACGCGGAGGGAAATTACGTCAGGTAGGATGGGTCTTACATTAGAGATAACAAAAATGACAAATGCTTCGCCCACTCGATGATGAAATTTGAATATTTCAGAGATTCGAAACTGCTGCCGGAAATGTCGATACGAAAAATGTTTAGAAGCCGGGATGAAAGAGGAAAGTAAGCATAAATACATAAGATTAATCCTTTTTTGACCTTTTTATCATGATTTTCGCTTCTAGAGGTCCAATTGGTCCGCGATAAAACCCGATTTATTATAAGTTCTATCGCGGAGCCAAGAAGAATTCGGCCGAAACCTCCAAATCGTCGTATTTTGGACCGTCTAATGGAAGGATACAAGATGTACGTCAACGCTCACAAATCAATATTCGCTGCGATGTTTCCAGAGCTGACGTTTTCGGATACCGTTCCAATGCTTGAGATTCCCATATACGATAAAATCAAGTTGGATAAAGCTCTACTGCCAAATATTTATGTGATGCTCAGGGACTTTTTCTCGCCGTATGTGATGATGGGGAATAAGGACAAAGTGAGGGAATTTTCAAATTAATGACTCATCAATTGTTCAGAAGGACCTTACCATCATCTTCATGCAACGTTTCGTTCAAATGGACCGAGCCTACTTAACTTCGGTCTATTTTCCGGAGGAAGCGGATGATCGTTTGGCCAACTCCCAGAATCATTTTATTCGCTATAAGAATATAAAATTTTCGGAGACAGAAGACGATACCAACATCAGGGAGTAAGTCAGTTGCATATGCATGTGCATTCAAATGTAATGCTTTGCTTTTCCCATCTAAAAATGTTGCCAAAGTGTTGTATGTTTGCTGCAAGCTCACAGGGGAAGTACCCCAAGTGCGACGCTCAGATTTTCTTTAAATTTTGCACACGCGTCAGGCATAGGCCCTATACCAAATTTTTTTTTATGCGCGAAACTGGCCATGGCCAAAAAGTGTTTTCCCCTGTGACGCAGAGTGCTATAATATAAAACCCCTCATTACGCGGTTACAAAATTTTGAGACTGATCCACATGTAATGTTTGACATTTTTAGGGCTTTTGCACCTTACGGGAAACGACTGAAAAAAATGTCGCTAAAAGTGAAGAAACTACGTTTGGATTTGACTGAAATGGTTGGCATATTAGGGGTAATCAACAATGAGGAAGGTAAGTGCGAGTTTACAAAAAATGGTCGGGTTCGAGGCCCATTCTGATGACAAAGGGCAATTTTCTAATGATCCGGTAGAATGTTTGGTATAATATATCTATGTCATCAAAAACATGATTTTCTTACATCAAATACGGAAAAATTTCAGTTTACAACCGAACAAACTGTGAGAAAGCCCTAGAGGAAAGAGATCAGCTTCTAAAAGAGCTACATCATTACTGTCAGAAGAAGGGATGTCCCGACTTGGATATTAGATTTGGTCAAATATTCCTGCTAAGTAGAGATGTGGAACTGGCTGCGTTAACGTTTATGGAATGCGTTTATCTAGGAATTGTTACGGATGATGGCTACAAAGGGAACATCGATCAACTGCGAGATCTGATTGAAAGAATGTAAATATCTTATGTTAGATGATGCAATACACTCTGTCTGATGTCAGTTAATAGTTTTGAAGGCATAAGATCTATAACTCTGCAGGAAGCTTCTAGCTGGCTTTTTGAATTTTATAGCGAAAACTTTTGTTAAATTATCGCAGCAAGATATCTTCATGGAAGACAACTTTATTTACACCGAATCGTTGGAGATTCGGCAACTTTTCATCGGTTTTTCTCCTAAAATTGCCATGTGAAATATGTGGGTAAAATTGTTATGTTATAACAATAATTGAAGATCTCAGTTCCCAAAAAGGCTCCAAGTTAAAGTTTTATTTACAAACTTCAAAAAACAAAGTAAAAAAAGAGAAAGCACAGCAAAGGGCCGGCCAAAGATACAGTGCGCGACAATTAAAAGCAAAGTCTCAATTCTGAGTCCGCTATTGCCTTGTGGAAAAATTTTTTAACACGGCTTTCTTCTGTTCCTAATGCTAATGCAAAATGCCAATTTCGATAGCTGTGCTGCGCAAAGATAGTCCTACCATAATTATATCATCGAATCTATATCAACCTTCAGCGCACCTCAACCTTGCACTTGTATGGTTTAATCATCGTGGAAGAAGCGGTAACTTTGACTAATTCTGGCGCCTTTTTCCCTGATGAAAATTTATATTGGTTGAAGAGATTAGCAATGAGTATAAAGAGCTACATTCTGGCCATTCCCTTGCCAAGACAAGCAAAAAACTATTTAATAAAAAAACAAAGAAAAATACGTATCATATTACCCAAGATACAAAATGAAAATCAAAAACCGCACAATAACAGTTTCAATCAGCGTTCCTCAACGTTTTGCACATGTTCCTGGTTGTTTTGCTTTCTTTTTTATACTTCTGATATGCCTTTTTGGATTCTATTTTTTAACGCCTTAAACACGGAACACGAAACATAAAATCGATAAAAACCTAGGTAAATTTCGAAATTCCGCAGTATTTGTGACTTAACAGCGTATCGTGTTCCGTGTGTGCCTCCAAAGAACGGATTGATTAAGATATCTTGCAATTTCGAGGATGTATTTTGCAGGGAACTTTGGTTGTTAACTAAATTTTAGCACTAAGGGCTGGCACAGTTACTTTTGACTCGCGCTTCTTACGGCGTGGGAAACGAAATGTCAAAAAAAAAGTTTTTTTTTCTCTAGCAGCGAAAAAGGTCAGCAAAACTGTAAACGGTAAAGTAATCATTAGTAAGCATGTAGAATTTGGGAGAAAAGACTTTTGATTTGGAGACCACCGTCAACGCGACCACTTGGAAGACCACAACGATGGGAAGACCCTATTCGGAAAGTTGCAGGGCCTAGATGGATGGACATGACGACAAAAGCTGAATGGACTCGTCGGTTTGCACTATTCTCCTCAATATAATTTTTTACTGAGCGATATAAGAATAAATGAAATAGAAATGTAGAATTTGGAATGTCACCACAATTTTTTTCCGTCATCAATGGAATAGTACACAAAGAAATTTCTTGGACATTTCGTTTCAATCCCCGTAAAAATACAGGTGGTGATTTATATTTCTAGGAAGGTCAAGCAACAATAAATAAAATTTTTGTAGTAATCTCCGTAATATTGCAAACGTTTTCAAAATCAAACAAAAAAATCACGATTACAACGTTAATTTATCAGTGATAGCCCGTATTCGATCGATTGTATCTTTGTAAATGTCATCCAAAAACATGGCCATAAAAACGCACTCTTTGAATACGGAAGACAATTCTTCGCAATCCCGAATCAACAGCAATAGCTTGCCAAATCGAAGGTCCGGATTGTCAAAGTGCTTTTGGCAGTTCTCGTAAAGTTCCTTGAAAATATTGTTTCGCTCACGGTAAGCCTCGTGAAGGTCAAGTCGGTTGATAACTGAAAATGACGTGGTTAAAGATTTATAAATTTTTCTCTAGATACAAATACAGGTGGGTACTCTAAGTTTTCTCAAAAACTTGGCACCATGATAAAGCTAGTTTGCTTATCAATTTACAAAAATTTCAGCGCTCGCTTTGCAGAATCAGCGGAGATACTCAACGATCTATGCGGCCGAGAGAGTACGCGATATGTGGAGAACAGTCACAGAATAAAACGCTGTTTTGGCCATACCTTTGCCAGTTTCCTTATTCCAAATTTGCGACAAGTTTCATGACAAAACTTAGCGTTGAACTTTGACTAGCTTCCCCTGTTAGGCAAACCTTAACAGTTGTGCAATAAATTCTTAGAGAGTCCTTTCAAATCTTCGAAAATGTGATAAAATTTTGCCACATTTTGAAACCAACGTAAAGCAATATTATTATTTTGTTACGCACAAAAGTGGGAACCACGACACATGTGCAAATGTCCTGCGCACAAAGTGATTAAATCCCAAAAAATCTCACCTTCTCCACTGGTAACAACACCGACCAAACATAAAAATTCGAATTCATTTATCTGAATGTTTTTCACTTTCTTGATTAGACGTTGGAATCTCAATCTGACTGGCTCGAATGTCCTGAAAAGACAAATATATCTCAAAAATTATTTTTCTGTCTTACTTTAGACTCTCCTCTTTGTTTTTCACATTCTTGAAGCGAAAGTCAAGATGTTCTTTGTCCGTGTAATCGTGTCGGGAGAGAGCCATGGCCCATTCACGGTCTGGAAAGAGAACCGCCGATAAATAGACGCATTCCAATTGATGAAAGTTCTGCATGAACCTCATTAAAAGTTCGAACTGAAATTGAAATTTAGTTTTTTGTAAAATGTGTTGAAGTAACGCTATTGAACAAATCAAAGGAACACTTTTTTATCCATTCAACCCTTATAAACTCACCTTATGTGGCTTTGCAATCGTTGCGTATGGCATGAAGGACTCTTTCATCAATTTATACATAGTGGGCACCAACATTGAGTCCAGTTTTAGCTTTTCCTCCAATGGCAACACAATCATCTTGCTATCGTCTTTCAAAAAGTTATCGGGATAAATCGAAGAAAAGATGGCTTCGTGGGCAATGCTGTAACGTCGGTATCCCTCCGTCAACCGGTCGATAATTCGGGTTGTTGGCGGAGGAAGCGTTTTTGGAATTCGACGGAAAGTTGTGGGCTGTTTGCTGATATTTCGGTTGAGGTCTCGAGGCTGTTGGACTTCTGAAATCCAAAATACATTTTTTGCGATGTGTTACTGCGTCAGTGAATATAAACAATAACTATTCCTTGAAAACCAACTTACTGTCAACTCGCATTCCAGCCGCCACACATTTTGTATATCGACAGCTTCGACAAGCGTTTCGTATGTCTAAAAATTTAAAACTAAAATTTAAAAAATCTTCTTTTACCGGTTGAAATTTTACATTTCCCATAGAGTGAACATTTATATCGGCGATTTTCGACGACTGAACGACGAAAGAATGCACTACAAGCTCTACATGCCTGAATTCCAAAGTGAGGCCCATCTGAAGGCGCTTTACATATCTTACATTGCAGTGGATAGACTTCCTCGGATGTGCTGCAACTGTTTTCGTCGCTGGAACTTGGCATTATTTCCCTGAAAATATGTTTTTGAAGTTGAATATGAGAATTTGATAAGGCAGGGGCGCGAGCCGGGTATTTTGAAAAATTTATTTCAATATCTACGTTTAATAGAAGAGGTGATCTAAAGAGTCATAAGCCAAAACAAGGCTGAAAAAATTTTCTGCTAAAAAGAACTTGCAAAAAGAAACAAATATTGGAGATGACAAACAAGTCATTATACGTCAGCATGGCACAAACCACAGTCTAAATAGTTTAAATACAAAGAATTGAAAATATTTTTCATCTTTACGACAACAGTGGTCAAGGTCGGGCATTCGGCTAAATGTTTATTGAGCACCTCGTCCTTCGTTGGGCCATCCACAAAATAGTTTCAGTCATTCAATAAAAATGATTTGACTTAAAGAATATGTACGAATTGCATCACGACCATTTCTTATTAATTACGGTTAAAATCATCATAAAATAATTACAAAGTCTTCTTTTAATACTTTTGAACCCTCCACCACAGCTAAAACAAACGGAATTCCCCGAAATAGTCTTCTTTATGTTCAAGTTCGCCTATCTGCAATTACAAAGAAAAAGTTTCGCCCGAATCGCGTTCAGATGACGTTCAAAATAAAAAAAAACCCCAAAAGAAAAATTAAAATTTGCCGAACGAAAAGGGAGAACTGTGGGAAAGACCAAAAAAAGAGGAGCCTTTATCAAATATCGACACACAAAACACACAATGTGGCGGATGCTCTATATCAGAAGCCTTTCGTATCATGAATGACGTTTGGTGATCGTATTTAATCATTTGCACGAAGATGATAACTAAACTACAAGCAATGTTTTTGTAAATTGCATCAAAATGACAAAGAGCTATAGTTCCACCATTTGTCAAACTACGAACAGTTTTAGGATCCAAAAGGAAGGTAAAAATTCTGCAGGTTACTGTAAAAACCTTGAAATACCCAAATAAAGTTATATGGGCGGTATCAAATAGGTCGGAGGATTCAGTGTTGCTCTATATTGCTGAATTTTCGTATTTTTGAATGTTTGGTCTATTTAGAGTATAGTTCAGATCCGGAAAGTTCTAGATCGCGCTTTGGATGCACAGCCGAGATATTCAAAACAATCCTTACAAAAAAAGAGAATCCCAAAAAACAGTCAGAAAAATGTGGCGAGTGCTACATCCTATATAATAAAAAATTTCCTTTCTGGAGAGTCGCTGTAGATCACTTCTAAAACATAATTCAAAATTATCCAGAGTGATCTCCATCTTACAAGATATTTAGTTTAACCTGGACCAAATTAAAAAAAAATTCTTATTGTTAGCTCCAGGCCATTCTCAGTCAACCTGATTTAATACTGAGGCTAGGACGATATTTCAAACGTTGGACAAACAATATTTCCTCCTCAAATACGACAATGCAAATATCCGTCTTCTTCCATGTGGGTGTCTCATTTCTTCAAGCACAGATTACAGAGCACATTTTGTAGTTTTTAGATATATACAGTAAGATGACTAAAGTCTGCGGGTTGGTGAAGATCCGTTAAGGTTTCGAGAGAACAACAAGAGAATCAGTCATTTTTGAGATAATTATAATAAAAGTTCCGGAAGATCAAAGTGAAAGGTTACAAATTATTATTATTATTATTATCAGTCAAATTATTATTAGGCCCCTTAAAACTAATTCATTCGGTTTAAAAGTGCAAAAAATATGAAGTCATGAAGATCAATACGGGTCGCTTAGAGACAAATAAAGAGGATGTTTGGGGAATAGAGATGTCACGGGGAATCCACAATGGGGAAATAAGTGTCCGAAAATGTATGTGATGCAGGCAATTAGGCCAAAATTGCTGTTTATTTGAATACATTGTCAAATATCAAATCAAAGAATGGCAGCTAACGTAAAGCAGCAACTAACGTGTAGCAAACGCGTAACGAAAAGCAATATCAAGAATGTCAATGAACGGTGTGTAGTTCAGGCTGCCTTTGTCGGCGGGTTACTGCTTTGTTGACTTCTGCGCACCAATTCCAAATAAGTGCAAATTAAAGAAAATAAATGATTGCTTTGTTTTTTCAGTTAAATTTTACAACCCATAACATTATTTTTTATCTGAATTCTTTAGTCAGAAAATTGCTTGTTTGACATTACTCATCGAGACACAGATTACACTTTCAAAACAAGGGACAGTCTTCTATTACAGTTGAAAAATCATTCAACTCTGTGATATTTGTCAAGCAACATTTTTCCAACCTTATGTTACCAAAAAACAATTTATAGTTGCAAAAAATGCATTATTTTCATTGCGGATGAAATGATCGGAAGCGGTTTAAGGTAAGGTTAGCAAGGGAAACTCGCTGCCACTTGAAAGCGCTCCCTTTCACGTGTGTGAGCTTGCGAAGAGCCGGCGCTTTGCACCCATAAACCCTTTAACTATTTACTGTTAACTATGTCTTGTAGTCATGGGGCGCAATCGATCGGAATTGACTTTCCCGTGCATGTTGGTGTGTTTTTAACAGGCGCATTGCACTTTTTTAAAGTTCAAAAATTTGAAAATGTAAAAAATGGCGCATGTATTTTTGTCGTTTTTGCTTGCTTTAGACCGAGTAAATTAGCAAAATAAGTACATAAATGATCTAATTTTTGCATTAATGAAAAGTTTTTTCTCTCGTTAAAGCGACCAGAACGGGTCCGAGACTGCAATTGCCGTTTTTCCCACTCATTTTATTTCATTCTCATGATGAATTCAAAACAAAGGTCTTGAAAATGTAATCTCGTTTACCTTTTCTTATAAGATTATACCATTTTTTGTTGTTTTCCACTCTAATTGGAAATATGAATTTATTTTTTTGGTTATAGAATAGTATTGGACTACCAGCAAAGTGTTCCACCATGTATGTTGTTGAGAGAACGTCCTTTTCTCCAAAGTCTTTAATCTTTTGCCCTACGTACGTCTTCTCAGATTTGAGTTTGTGTTTTCTGCCGTCAGTGTTATGTTTTTGCCGAACTTATTGATCGACGATTTATTTGCGATACGTTTGACGATTTTTCGAGAGTTTTGCAAGCAGCATAGCCTACAAAGCGTCGTTTAAAAGCAGGTTTAACGCCCATGAACCCCAGTAGTACATCCAGTCCGACAGATTCGATGAATTCGTTGAGATCACGGCTAAATTTTAATGAAAATCGTTGTCGGGTTTGTGGCGCGGTTTCCGATGGTATTCACTTTGGAATTGTCGCTTGTAGAGCTTGTAAGTTATAGTGTTGAAAGGCTAGGAAAGATGTTAGTATGGGTCAGAATTATAACCGCGTGTTTTTAGGCAGCGCGTTTTTCCGTCGTTCCGTTGTTGAATCACGAGTTTACAAATGTTCGTATGACAGGCAATGCGGAATAGCTTCTAGTGAGTGATTATTGTATATTAGAGCTCAATTTTTTTAGACATCCGAAATTCTTGTCGAAGCTGTCGATTTGCGCGATGCCAAGCCGCCGGAATGAACGCGGAAAGTAAGCTGCATTTGTCTTGCAATTTTCTACGTTTAGATAAAGTCTTGCACACAGATATATCGTGGCGAATTGCCCAAGCCAAGCCAATTTTTTGATCAAAATTCCAATTAGTAATCGTTACGTCACTGTTCAACGTAAATCATCCCAGGATAAAAACTTTTTTTGTTTCAGAAGTCCAACATCCCCGTGACCGTAATCGACCATATTCACAAGCAAACCCACACAAAGCATTAACGTCTGCCGATCTCCCTACAACTTCAAGGATTCTGGACCGGCTTCGAGAAGGATACAAGCAGTACAACATTGCGCATCGCGCGATATTCTCCACAATGCACCCGAAACACATCTTTGCCGATCGAAATTCGTTAGCGACGATAAGCTTTGATGAAAGGTTTAAATTAGACCTGGCCATGGTGCCGAGTATGTACATCATGTTCAAAGACTACTTCTGTCCGTACACTTCAATGACCAAGGAAAGTAAAGTAAGGAATTTTTCATGATTCTCTGAGTGCACTGTTGATCTCACGACGTTTCTTTGTACATATTATTCTAGTTTGATATCATCTTAACATTTCTCCAACGATTTCTTCAACTAGAACGGTCGTATTTAACGGCATTGTATTTCCCCAACAAGGAGAATGTGATCGCCTTCTCTCAGATGGATTATACCGACTTCGACCATGTGAATAATTATTTTAAAAATGATGTCGACCCAAAAGAAAGCGAAAGGTTGGTCGTTAGGATCCGATTTTGCAGATTTTCTTTCAACTTTTCATAAGCAACGCATTTTTAGAACGTTCCGGCCCTACTTTTCTCGTCTAAAACGTTTAGCTCAGAAGGCAAAGATACTTCAGCTGGACGAAATGGAGTTCCTTGGATTGGTTGGTATTTTGACGACAACTGAGAGTAAGAATATCCTTAAAGGGACAGTACAGCTACTTTTGAGAGACGAGCTTTTTACTGCGTGAAAACGAAAGGTCTTAAAAGTTTCTTTGTCTACTGTACCAATAACAACGGGAAAAACGTAATGGCGACATTCTACATGCTTAATAATAAATATTTTTCTGTTTGCAATTTTTCCGCCCTTGTTTTTGCTGCAGGACATAAAAAACTTTTTTGCCATTTCGCCTCGCACGCTGGAAAAAGCGCAATTCAAAAGTTCTGGCCCTTTAACGTATTATGTAAAGCTTAACGTATTCCATAAAGCTTATTTTTTATTACATGTATTTTTGCTTCCAGTTTGCTGGCGAACAGATGCTCCTGAGGCCTTCGCAGAACAGACTCAAATGTTCAAAGAACTGTATCAACATTGCCAGAAGAAATCCCACACCTCTGCGGACAATCGGTTTGGCCAATTGTTGATGATGATTCGAGATGGCGAGGAGATGTGCTTGATCTTTAGAGAATGCATTTTCCTCGGCGTTTTAGTGGATGACATTTACAAGGCGACTGTTGATCGGATACGGGATATCATAGATATGATTAAATCATAAGACGTGTTAAAGCTTATTTATTTATTAATAAAAAATCGTTTGAGACCCCAAACTCGCATTTCACACTGACTCTGATCTAAATAAATTACAAAACATCACGATGGTAGATCTGGTTGGGTGAATGTATATTCGGATGAAATGGACTTCATCCATTTCGCCCAAAAATTCACCCACCCAAATATTCCATCACCCGAGTATTCTCCACCCCGAGCTGGGTAGTTTTGAACTTTTTCAAAAAGAAATTTTTGCGTCTGACGGGAATCGAACCCGTGTCGATTGCTTGGAAGGCAACCATGCTGACCATTACACCACAGACGCTCACGCTCTAACATTCTGAATTAGAAAGGAAATCCCAGAGATATCCGTGAACCTCTTTTCGCAAAAGAAATGCAAAAAATGATATGGATAAATGTTAAAAACGGCGTTAACGGCGTTGAAGAGCCGGTTTTGATATGTTAGTAATTGGAGCGAGCTCATGACAAGCTGTTTTTAAAAGAAATGACATCAAAGGCAGAAAATGGTTATCATTGCTAGAAAACTTCAACTGTTTTGCAACGATACGACCGAGATGAAACATAAAACCTTGACGATACACTTATTGTAATAGTTAACGTAACAGTCATTCGGCCTAAAATTTTGCCAGAGTATTCTATATACAGGTTACGGCACGGTTGCTCATACAGTTAATTTTTGTAGTTTAACTTCAGAACTGTCCCTTCCAGGCATCATTTCAAAGATTACGTTTGCAGACAAAATTTGAAGTTTGATCAAAAGGTCCTATCTATGGACAAAAATTGTTTGTCATTATTAGTTGTTCATAAACCAACAATTTTTGCCTAGAAATATTTTCCATAAGGTTTCTAGTTTGTCTACCTTCTCTGCTACGAACTTTTTTGAGTCGCTTTATATCTTGTACATTAGACATTTGTAAACAACTAAATAGTAAATTGAGCAAAAGTTGAGAGTCAATAAGTCAATGATAAAAACGAAAAAAAAAATTAAAACTGATAGTGAAAATTTTCGAACACTTTTCTTTTGTTGTATTGATAACCCAGATCACTTGATGCGGTTTGCCGACTACGCTTCAATTCACTTCCGAATACATGGAGTTTTAGAGCCTCACAGGTTTGCTTTTAATTAGCGTCCGGCAGAAGCTGCTTAAAAAATCACAAAGTGATTCAGAAGTTTATTCAGTCATGTCGGACAATCCCCCTCGGGACCGACGTAAAGAAACATATTCATTTCAGATCAGACGCCGAAAATGCGATGCGTCGATTTTTATCACCGCGCTAGGTTTAATGAAACTTTTTGGCGGCGACAAGGCTTGTAGTTTGCCGCTGTAGAAATTGCATAAAAATTAAGCTCGCAGACTGTTAAAGTCGTATTCCGACCATTCGGGTAGGGGACAGTTTGGTTTGCGGGTACTTAGAACAGCGACGTTTCAGGTCGACGAGTCACCATATCCAAACCGCACCCAATATCGTCGAACCAAACGTCGCTAACCCCAAATATTTTCCGAACTTTTTTGTGATGTTGTACTTTCAATGGCTTCATAATTACGGCTCAAACAAATTGCAATATCAAGATTTTTTTGTGAAACGTTTCACTTCCGATTCCCGTATCTTCCAGCAAACTACAACTACATTATCATCCCATAAACTACATTTCTTATGCTTAATAAAAGTCCTCTTTTATTCCGTGCACTGTTGCCCTTCATTCCCCTGTATGTATAATCACCATTCCATAGCTCGACTTTCCAGCAGGTCACTCAATCTTTTCAAAGCAATCTTTTTCCCGTCGCATTTGTCTCTCAATTTATAATAAACTCTTGTTATCAGCCAATCGCATCATACACTTCATGTTTGAAATCACAAAAGTTGAAGTCAGCGCGCAGATTCAAACACCGTTGCGCTCTCTTTTTTCCCGTCATTTCTCTTTTTTCGTTCAGACAATCTTCCAGTTCTTGCGGGGTTTGTTGGAATCGGGCTATGTGCGGACTTTGCTCACGGGAATTCCTGCCAAAAAGTGATCATAATTGAATGATGTTCAACCATCTTGATTTAGATTATTATCGGGTATTTGAAAACCTCGCGTTTTTTGCAAAACGAAAAACAATTTCTCATTTTTTCAAAACTTTGATGATTTTTCTGAGTGGGGTGTGCAGATAATGAGGATTTGATTTAAGGGACAGATGGCATATTTTAGTACGATTTGGCCTTGAAAAAGGTAACTCGAACTTGCCGCCCTAAACAGAGGGTATGTCAAATTTGTGTGTGTTTTCTAATGCTGAACGATGTGTTGTGACCAATTCGTGGTCAACAACATTAGTTCCGCCTTGACTATTAAAAATATTTGTTACAGCTCACGTTTCTAATAAAACCGGGAAATGAATTCTCCTTTTTTCCATCAATCATCCGATTTGCGTGCTTCTTGCAAGAGTCCTTGCATCTTTTCTTGGGAAAATTTATTCTCTGGCCCAAATTACTCCTTTTTACCGCTTATTACTCAATTCAATAAAACTGAACTTAATTAAGCCCACAATATCAAAATCCCGACACTTTTTCTACCAAAATTCACTTTTCCTTCATCACGCGACTTGTAAACAACGAGCCCAAATTACCTTCATTTTATATTTACTCTTTCGCTATTGCGCCTTTTTATTTTTTTATATTTTTTAATTTACGCCTGCATGACTAATCTTGCAGGGGAATTGGATTGTCTATTTAGTGTTTTAATTTTGCAAAATCAAATACTAGAGATAATTTTGTTATAGTTTAGAAAATGCTCATTCATTTGTAGTTTAGACAGCCCCAATTTCTCTCGCGTTAAATCAAAGGTGCCTCGCTATCTAGAGGAAGTATTTTTTTGCAGAGAGCAATCAGGGAGGGAGAATATACCCTTATTTGAGGGTTTTTTTGGAATTTTTTAAAATAAAATAAATTTAACGTAAAACGCTTTATTTTAGATCGTTTTCGTCACTGAGAGATAATAATTCTTTTGAAACTTTGAATTGGTGATTTTGAAGAGATCTGAAAATTTATTTTGACATTTTGCAATATCCGATAAAATACGTGACATTTCGTTTGACCGTGGAAAAAGATAATAAATTTGATAAGAAAATTGATCGAAAAATTACTAAATTTTTCCTGTTTTACCCGGTTGTCCTCTGTAGCTAGTTTTTTGCCTTCATCCGGCTCGGATTGGCCTATTTTGTCTGGAAACATAAATTTTAACCCTTTTCTTGCGTTTTGCTTATGATTCTAGCTAGTTTTTGAATTGATAATGACACGAACAATCTTGAAGTTCTTATTTTTAAATTCTTTATTTCTTTCCTTTTTCCGGCTCTTTTTATCTTATTTTTTATTTTTGTCTTAGTTCGTACAACATAATTCCAGATGACAGCGACGAGCTCGCTCCTCGAAAACTCTTACCTGATGTCCGACCTGAAGGACGAGATCAGTTGTAGTAGTAACGAGGATCAGGGTGCCTGCAGAGTGTGTGGAGCGGTTGCAAACGGAATCCATTTCGGAATTATCGCTTGTAGAGCTTGTAAGTATAATAGTTTACTTATTTTTTAACTTGCAATTTTAGGTAGTGCCTTTTTCCGACGTTCAGTTGCGGAAGAACGAATCTATAAATGTTTGCACGACAAGAAATGCGAGATTTCCTCGGGTAAGCGGTGGAATAATATTGCATAAGGTGATGTGATGTTTACATAATCCCACTGTCTGTAGTTCCATAAATAGATGTCTCATGGCTTTGCTGGACTGACAATGTCAATTCTATTGCATAGACTGCTTATTTATTGTTTTTTTTCAGACATCCGAAATTCCTGCCGAAGTTGCCGTTTTACAAAATGTTTGGCTGTTGGGATGAAAGTTGAAAGTAAGTTGATTTTTTATTTTTTTCTTTTAGAGGTATTAGTTGGTGCTGATTTTGACGAGAAAATAGGATTTTTTTTGAATGCTAACTAATTTTCTGACATCAAACAATGTTTGGCTAATGAAGAAGGCGTAATGTCATTTTACTTAGTAGTATCAAAGAACTACTCAAAGCGTACAGTTTTTTTTTGACACATTGCCAAGCTTCAAAAAGCAAACTTACTTGCAAAATACAAAAGGTGCTGTTGCTACGTCTATTATAATATGACGAATTATTGGTTTTTTTCAGAAGTTCAGCATCCCCGTGATCGTAATAGAAGTTTTATCCGAGCTAGTCCACCTCCAAAGTTTTCTCCTTCCGTCCCTCAGCCAGCAGCAAAGCTCTTGGAAAGACTTCGGGAGGGTTATCGAAAATACAATATAGCTCATAGAGCAGTGTTTGCCTCAATGTACCCCGAATTAATCTTCACGGATCAAAATTCGCTTGTTGTTATACCTATCGATGAGAAGTTAAAATTGGATATGGCTACCCTGCCGAGTGTTTATATGATGTTTCGAGACTCCTTTTGTCCATACGCCATCCTCGATAAAGATATAAAAGTGAGCTTTGGGCTATTAATTTATATTTGTATCTCATACACGATGTGTTATATATATTTTCTTAAATTTTTTTAATTTTCAGTTTGATATCATCATGACTTTTATGCAACGTTTCCTCCAGTTAGAACGCGCCTATCTGACGTCAATCTTCTTCCCCGACAAAGATGATGCGATCGCTTTTTCCCATTCGGATTACACGGACTTTGCACATATGGGTACCCTATTCAAAAATGACGTCAATCCAAAGGAAAGTGCAAGGTGAGGATTTGAAACCTTTTTGGGGTCTAATTTTCGCCAGATGTTTATCCATAATCGTTAATTTTTCCAGAAACTTCAAGCCATATGGTGTTCGACTGAGGAAACTTGCGAAAAAAGTGAAAAGGCTCCAAATGGATGAGCTCGAATTCCTTGGCCTGGTCGGAATCATCATATCCGACGAAGTTTACTGTCGAGTTGGCTGCGAAGAAGCTCTCGTCGAGCGTACCCAATTATATAAAGAACTCTACGAACATTGCCAAGAGAAATCACACACCAACGCTGATATTCGATTTGGCCAATTGGTGCTTTTGATACGAGACGGGGAAGAAATGGCGTTAATCTTCAAAGAATGCATATTTGTTGGAGTTTTGATGGATGACATATATAAAGCAACGATGGACAAGGTCCGAGAGCTAGTGGACATTATTAGAGGATGATCTTACAACTTTTTTGAAGTCATTTTCACATTGTTTGAGTTTTTGTACATATAATAAAGGTTAATTTATATTATACGCAACTTTTAGTAGATTTTTGGTCTCTTCCGATGAATTGTACAGAATTTTGACAGTAATATTATCTCAGATTAGGTGGTAGTGCACTACAATTCTTCTAGTGTCTGGTTTATTTCCGATAATTGGTATTTGCTTTCGAAATTGTTGCCTTTATCGCCCGAGAAACGTACAGAGATCGTTTACAACCCAATTCCGAGCAAAGTAGAAACAGGAAAACAAAAGTTTATGAACAAGAATTAGGGAGGGCACTGTAATCTATGAAGATTATAGTTTATAAAAGTTTTTGCGTCTGACGGGAATCGAACCCGTGTCGATTGCTTGGAAGGCAACCATGCTGACCATTACACCACAGACGCGCACATTTCGAGGATTTGATATTGAAGGGAAATCCTCGAAGATTTTTTAAATCTTTCTCTCGCAAAAAACTAAAAAAGAAGATTTCGTCAATGGAATTCGTCGACGGGAATACTACTTGCTTTTTCAGATATCAAATGTTCTAAGACGTATTAATACCTTCCAGGAAATCGCATACGGTTTCATTGGATGATGCGCAAGTGTCGCCCCAATTTTCGTGAACTTTTATGTGAAAATAAAGCGAAGAAATTACCGTTGCGTTATGGTATCAATCTGTCGGTAAAATAAAACAGATCCGTCGCGCCTTGGAAGCGTCCATCATTGCTTCGCGACAGTCGGGGGCGCGAATGCGTCGAGACGCGGCCTTTTGCTGCGACGAGTCAACACTTTCCCGACATACTGATAAAATCTCTTGTCGGTTATTATATACAAGGCTCGGTGATCCTACGCACGTATCAAATGCTCAAAAAAAACCTCCAAAAAAGCAGTTTATTTTGCAAAAGTCCGGAATCAATTTCAAAAATCTACTCCAAAATTCCGTTTTTCTTGTGACGTGAGATTCTCTAGATAGGTCATCGTACACCGCCGTCAAAGGTCGTTACGAATGTTATCTACTTTTATCGGTTCAAAATCAGCGCAATTTCGGGTTCAAAGTCCCTGCCCAAATTCTACGGAAGTCAATCTCTGATTGTACTTTGCCCCGGAAAACTTGGAATCATTCCTGACAATTAATCGACAAAAAAGCTACCGTAATCAATTTCAAAGCTGTTTTAGATTCTTTATTTTGTGTAAACAATGATAAAACAACATCCGATATTTATCATTACATAATCTGCATGCAAACTGTGAAAGATTACTGTAATTTTCAAGAAATGTTTGTAAACTTAGTGTTACAGTAATCTGTAAATATTACAGTAATCCCACAAAATCCCGTTTACTTATGTATAAACAACAATAGAGATCTAAACTTCCAAATTATTGGTTTTCGTCGGACTTGGGAGATCCGCGTGTCCTCCGTTGACGGAACATGTCTTGACGAATCGGTGGACTCAGAATCCGAAGAGGCGGAGTGCCGTCGGAATTAGAGTTGGAGCTGGAATTGGCACCTCGGGCGGGGATGTTGGGAATGTCCACACTGGGAAGGAGGTCAACTCCTGAAAATAGAATGTAATATTACAGCGGGAAAAAATGTCTGAAACTGAAAGTTCGGCGTATATGTATGTTTTTGGTAGAATGCCTTCAAATTCCTTAAAATTTTAAGATAGCTGAGTGGGTTATGCAAAGGGCTTATTTCCTATATTTTCCGCCTGTCTGTCGATTTCCCCGTTCAAGTTTGTTCTCACCTCTAACAGTTCCCGTTGCAACTGCCGTCAGACTTCTTTGAGTCACGTGGACATATCCATTCTTACGAGTATTGGATCCATGTGGAGGAGTTTGATCATGCCTTTCCTCGGATGACTGATGTTCCAACCGATGTGTTTCTGGCTCTTCTTTAGTTGGAGATTCGATTGGAATTCGATGGGAAGATTGCCTTGAATCTCTGCGGCCGCCAGTCAACGGCCGAACTGGGACCATCACGGAGGCTGGCTTGTCCTGAAAATAAATGACAGTTTAGCCAATGCAATGCAAAACTGTTAGAAAGTGAATGGAAATTATCAAGAATGAAGACTACAGTTAGTTACTCACTTTATTTTCGCTCTCAGCTCGACTGGGAGTCCGATTACTCGAACTTCTGGCCATGTTCACAGCGGCCGCGGCAACGACAGCATCAACATTTCCTGTCACTGTTTCCTCAATTATAATTCGATCATGACTATGTAACAGGAATTTAGTTTGTTCGGCACCATATTTATCCACCATCTTCATGACATTGTGCTTAATTTTCTGGAATTTTTCATCATTTAATGCTTTTTTCGTATTTGAAAATTTTCAGGAGATAAATCAGTGATCAGTCGATAGATTTCATCAAAAAATTTCGACGGAAAAACACTTTTTCCTTTAGTTCTTCTTTGACGAAAAACAGATTTTCATCAAAATCCCCGAGGGTTTCCCTTCAAAATCCAGCAGCTAAAACAAGAGCGTCTGTGGTGTAATGGTCAGCATGGTTGCCTTCCAAGCAATCGACACGGGTTCGATTCCCGTCAGACGCATAATTTTTGTAAATTATTATAGACTACTGAAACCAACTTTTTATCTCTATACTTTTTCAACAACCCACCTTCCAGTTATTGATCGCTTGCTTTCGCTGTCTCGCCCTTGTCTTTCTGGTCTGTTTGATTACCATTAAACCTCTTGAAGTCTCGTTCAACTTGATCGAATACTCCAATTGACATGCCGCCAGTTTTTGTTTATTCACTGATCTTTCCAATACCATCACAATCTGCGCGTATTGCTGTCGCCAGGCTTTCTCGGCTTGTGAGATGACTGTCGTGTAAGTGTTACCCATCATAGCGATGAGGATGTTTATCATCATGATTGGCATGACAAACATATACAAGACAAACAAAGTCTTTGTGAGAGGTTCGTAGTTCGTACAACCGAATTCTTCGTACTGAAAATGGTCCAAACCTTTAGCACTATCAAATTTTCGCATCCAAAAAAATAATTTCGGAAAATTACTATGAAATGCTAGATAAAAATTGATACATTTAATCATTTTCGATAGTATTTTTCCAACTTACGTCATAACCACCCATGCTAGCTCGGAACAAGGTAACAAAGGTCTCCAAGAAAGTGCTGTAAGTGTAGATTTCATACCCAGAAATTGGACAATAAGCATCATCAGTTGGTTGGAGATGTTGTTTCGCCGCCATGTCCTTTCCAACAAAATAAAAGACTAAAAAAGATAAATTTAAAAAATAAAAAAAAATAAAAATTTTGAAAGCAAAGAAACCGTCATCGATCCAACATTTACTATATAACAAAGCTTTATTAAAAAGATGACCTTAAATTTCTTAGCCGCGAATTTTTCGACTATTTCAAATCGAAATTCCCTTGAGAATGCATCAAAATAGCCCGTCCAACTTACCCTGTGAGAAAGATACCAAGAAGATTGCTGAAATGATCCCGAAACGAATCATGTCACCAGCAATCATACTGTAGATCATCTGCACAAAAGGTCCAGTCAGTTTGGCAGAACGGGCAAAGAACAACAAGAAGATCCAACTACCCGGAATGGCGAAGATTAAAAGCCCTTCTTCGATCTGATTCTGCTGAGTGAAGCGGAATGGGACACAGAGTAATAGACAGATATTCGCTATTAGATATACAATCTTGGCTGGGGCTGTGGCCTGAAAAGAGTGGGCATTAACATAGTTCTTATCCACATTTGAAATCCATAAATTTACGTTAAATAGAAAATTTAAAGTTTCAAATTTCCGCTGTTTTTGGCATTCTGTTTTATATGTTCCGAACATTGCAAAACAGAGAGAAAAGGTAAATTTGTAATGCTTCAGTGTGCTCACCAAGTTTCTGAGGTATCCTTGCACCCCTTGAGTCCTTAAATCGCCCACTTGCTGGGCAAAAACAAACCAAACACAACTGCAGATAGTCAGGAATTCAAACACTGCTCGGACCTAAAAACAACAAATTTCAGATACGATAAGACAAAGTTCTTTTGTAAAATGCGGTAGTGGCTTACATAGTCATCATATTGCATAACCTTGAAGAACAGCCTTTCCGTTTCGGTTGGTCGAAGGTAGACGACAAAACAAAGGCAGACCAAATGAAAGGCCAGTAATCCCAAACGTTCGTATAACTTCCTGGCCGCAAAGGCTTTCCATTTATCCGCCAAAAGACGTTGAATGACCTCGCTTCCAATCATATCCAAATGCTCTGGAGTGTAGCCGTTGATGACTGTCATCAACGCAGAATCGTAATCTGAAAATGAGAAGTGACGTTTTATACGCCAAATCCGGCTTCAGATTTTATTAATGTAATTTTTGGTGGCAAAAACAGAATAAAAACTGCTTGAATCACACAAAATTTGAAGTTTCCCACTTACTTGTTGATCCATCTGGCCGGATTGTGTCCAATGTGTCCAATGGATAGGCACTGCAGGTCATATCAGAGAATCTCCAGAACTCCTGAAGTTACAAGATCACAATCATTCCGACATTACAACATGCAATTTTAAAATTTCAGCAAATTTTTAACTTCAACGTTTTTTGCAAGCATGAAATATATGTACTAGACACTGATCAAATGGATTAGATTTTTTCTGTATTTTAAAATTTATCATCAATATTTTTCGTGTAAAAGATTACGAAAAAATGCAGTATTTTAGGCCCGATTTTTAGATACATGTATGTACTTACAACTTTCATGAGTTCCAACATTTCCTCGAAGATATGTTTTCGACCCAATTTGGTGGCCAACGTTAGCGGTGTGTAGCCGGCGTTGTTCACGACATTCGGCTTGGCGGGTTTGTGCCAATGCCGCACGGCATAGCTGTACATACTCTGCAAGTGCCGGTTAGCCGCTAATATAATTCCACTTACACTGCTGTAATTAATTACACACATATGAAGGCAGGTGTTTCCGAACATGTCTTGGAGGTCGGGGTTGGCGCCGTACTGAATGAGAAGATCATAGATGTCTTTGTTACCAAAACAAGCGGCAAACGCCAGAGGGTACTCGCCGTAGTAGGCGTAGCCTGCAATAATCTTTGTCATCATTTTCTTCCTCATTAATCCCATTTTTTTTAAATTAAAGGTTAACAAATCCCCACCTTGGTAACTGTAATTCCGCGCATTGGATTCGTCGGTGTCCTCAGGCAAGAAGAAGTCACCACAAGCTCTCGCATTCACAGCTGCCCCTTTTTCCAGTAACAGCTGCACCGTATCATAATCATCGTGAACAATTGCCAAATGAAGTGCACTTTGACCTAAAAAAAACTGGTCACGACTACATTTTACTGCTCACCAAACATTTCATCGCCTAAATAAATGTCTTTTGCAAGCCCAGGATACTTTTGAATCAATATCCTGGCAATTTCAGCGCAAGAGGGTTCCTCTCGATTAAGTAGAAGATGAACGATTGTTTCTCCGTCAACTCCTCTTTTATTTAGCCGCCATTGAGCTTCATGTTCGCGAAATTTGGATTTGTTCTCGTCCATGGTCTCTTCTTCAGTTAGACCAAGCTCAACACTCTGAAACGAGAGATTTTTTATGAAAATTGTAAACAAATTGAATGAATACAAGAGCAAGCCAAAAATTCTTCCAAAGTGATACTTACAACACTCTTCTTGTACCGTATGTAATCGGCAAACTTGATGACTTGCGTTTTCTCGCCATTCTCATACATCATAGGTTCGATTTTTTCGGCCGCGAATCGAAGAACTCCCTCTTCTCCTTCTTTCTCATATATTGTGATGATCTCTCCGCCTATAAAAAAGCATGGTTTATTTTTTGTTGCAAAATACGTGTCTTTTTTTGTTGAAAAATTTTTAAAGGCGCATTACATGAATCTGGATTAGAATTTTGGAAATTTGAAAGACATGTACTGTGTAAAAAGCAAACTTTTTTAAATTCACTTCTGTTGCAATTTCTGCTTACCCGACCGAACGCCCACCCATTTGTAGAGATGGTTCTTCTCTCGCTCTCTGTACAAATTGGACCATTTTTCATCCGGGTCGAAGTTCTTGACGCCGGCTCCACCCCGCCCATGCGACGTGGATACCCGTGAATTTTTGCCGAATTTACACGAGAGCACTTGACCCATAATGAAGTACTACTACCGCTTTGGGTCTCTCAGCCACATAGTACTGAAGGCGTGGGAACGTCCGTTCTGGAAGCGAAGGTAAAATAGAGGGAACTCGGTATGTTTAGGGTCAGAAATTTTTGTTTTGTGTCGCGGGGGAATTTATAGTGTAGATATTTGAACGAAACAAAAAAAGTTTGAAAAGCGGGATAATCAATAAAAACACGGTTCCAGAAATTGGTTTGCATTTCTATGCAACAAAACGTTGAGCACAGGAGAATAATGACGAATATATAGCCAATAAACTATTAAAGAAGAGATCTTTGTGCCGAATGATCCCAGACATCGGTCTTGATAGTCGTGTTAGGTTTCTTAAGTTTTTCTAACCCGTATAACCAAGTGGCAAATATTGGAATCACTGAGAAGGGAAAATTTATGTCATCATTTCATAAAAAATATACGATACTTGTGCTTTGCATTAGCAACCAAAAAGGAAAGATATCAAAAGTCATGACTTTACAGTAATTTGCAAACGGAAGAACGACTAATAACATGATAAATTCATGCACAACTTGTAAAAGAATGCGTAGCTTACAACCGTCAAAATCCAAATCTCAATTCCCCAAAAAAAATTATGTAGCTGGGGACTAAACAACACATGGCCAACTTGCTGCGTCAGCGTAAATTCACGCGAGGTTTTCAACAAGAAAAGGAATCGCTGGCCTCGTAGATTGTGTCTTGTCTCAGGCTGAGAAACCCAAAGTGTTTTCCGTGTCAAGAACGGTGTTGTTATGGCGGTAGGTGAAGAGAAAGAAGGCCAATATAAGAGAAAGGTAAAAACGCAAAACCACGCACTTTTTTATCGGTCTCTGATGGGGACAATAAGGAATTCGAAAAAATTAGGAAGAAAGGGATTTCCCGACCAAAATACGATCATCAAGTATAATCAATTTCTCTAAAAATAAAAACCGCCTAAGCACAACACCCACAAAAACATCCCTAAAATATCCTTGCACTATTATATAAAGCTTGCATATTCAAAAATTCCAACATTCCTCATCATAACTACTGAACTGCGGTTCCGGTTTAGCTCGAGAGAGCTCTTTGCTACCGTTGCCAAAAACATGTCGAGAGCAAACATAGTACTGTCATAAAAAAAGTTTAAACAAAAACTCTATTGAAACATTTAAAGACAAGCCGAATAAAATATGGTGACAAATTCCAGAAATTAGGTGTGAAATGAAGCTTTTTGCGAGACCTTGAAAGCACAGCCATTTTCTCAAATGTCAGAATAAGTAATCAGACTTTACAACGAAAATTTCATCACCCTTACAATCCAAAATTTAAAAGACCAAAAACCCTACTATGAATGGCTTTAAATTACAGTATGTTTCATCTCTATTCTCTATCGTAGCCAATGACCATGAAGATTCCCTTTCCCGCAGATAATAACCATCCCTCTGTCCTCGGGCCCCCGTTGGCCCAACACCCTCCGAGGCAATGAAGGGGCGAACGGCCAGACGGGTGGCCCGCGTGCCTCGAGGCAAGATATAATTCGGTTGCTTAATAGCGTGCATTCCGTCGCCCCTGACGACCGGAATTATGTTAGGAATGACTTTCTCTGCCTCCTGTGCTTGTCTCTCGCTCTCTCTGCCCACAGGACTTGGTATATAATCTGTCCGCGAATAAAGCGATATGCCTTTTTACTATAATCTGGAGGAGAAACAAAGCAATAACAAGAAGGGAAAGGGTAGAATATGCCAGTTGCCCTGAAAGTGCAATTAACTGGGAAAAGTCTAAAATGTGCTCTGTTGTGATGTTTGAATTGTTGTCTAAACAATAACATGCAACTTCATATCTATTAGTAGAGGAAGACTAAATTTTGGACGCTAATGACAAACCACCGAAGCCAAGAAACTGTTTTTGTCGGTTTACCAGTTAAATCTTTATAAAAGACATTTCAATCCTTACATTTCTTAACAACAACACAGATCGGCACCTAGTACACTCCGGTACTTATTGTCAGACTAACGATTCGGCCACCCACGTAATCCGGCAGTTCTCATCATTCTCAATTGCAATCAGCCATACGCGTATATTGGGCAGACAAAAGAGGAGACAACTGGCTCAAATTTTAATGAAAGACATCAATGAGCTCTGGTTAGGCCGAGGAAAATTCGTCAACGAGGCTACCATGATCTATAGAGAACGATATTTGACGTAACCGCCGTCCTTTTACTTCTAGCATCCCAAAGCAGGCTCAAAACTAGACCAATACTACACTAAATAATTGAAAACCCGTGATATATAATATATTCGAATAATATTTATTTGAACATAAAGGCCTGAAAAATATTACGAAAATTCTGATTTCGTCGTATAAAACCCCCCGCAAATTGCATAAACCGGGCGCAGCTCGGGAGCCTATCTACAGTGATGTGCTGTACGTTTTGCAACGAAAACGTTTGACAAAAATGGCGGCAGTTTGTTGCGACTCGGCGTCAGTTTGCGCGCAACCAAGTTTTTTTGTTCAGTTTCTTCGGGCGTTTTTCACAATTTTGCCAAATTCAAGTAAATTATTGAGTTCTTACCTTATTTTTACATTACGAATACGCGATAGAACGCCTTATGAATCAGTGACAGGAGCCTCAAGCATGGATTTTCGTGATTTCCGGTCATATTTTCCGACCATCTCTTGGTTAGGAGATTTTTTGGACATGTGCAATAAAATTTGATTTAATTAAATTCCTTTTGGGCCTGCATTGGTGTCAGTTCTTCCTTGCAGTGCCAAAAAAATCAACTTCCGCTATGTTGCGCGATATTATGCGTTTGCCACTTTATAATGAAGATTTTTTCTTTTCATAGGCATTTCTCGGGTATTTCTTGTGCAATATTTCAACACCTGAAAGATAATGTCTTTGTTGGCGCCTGCGCATCATTTTACCACTTCTCAACCTCACTACACTCCTCCAAAATCCAATTCGCCAACCCATTGCACCTGGCAGAATGGAAGCTTGTTCTCACCGAAGGTTCAGCAACAAAGAGAAATGGAGGCTCATCTGGTTAATTATATTCAGGCAAGTGTTTATTCGATTTTTGTTTTATAATTCTAGGACCGAAGAAGATTGATCAAGGAAGTTTGTTTTGATTTTTTTTACGGTTATCATGGAGAATAAATAACGTTTGAGTATACTTTCTGTGGGATTTATTAACCTTTTTATCTTTCAGAAACAATGTCAAGTAGTCGATTCCAGCTCCCCTCGCTCTAAACTTTCCAATGTTGCTTCTTATCCACAAGGTCAGCTGATCTTTGATCTTCTTGCTGGACGAGCTGGTCATTCCATGCCCACCAGGGTTTCTCCTGATGTTAGTCGCCCATACTGGTCCCATTCGAACAGCTACGTTACTCCAATCGGAGAACCTTCGTTGAAGACCTTGACCAGAGAAATGGAGAGCATGAGAACTCCCAGACATGCGGATTTCAAGCACAGTTCTCGTTCTGTGGCTCCAGGCAAGACACTGGGTAGGGTTAAGTTCTGCTATTGCTAGCTTTCTAGGATTAGCTTTGTGAATTATCAAGAGATACTTAGTAAAATGTCTGACACTTGTATTTTTTCATGTTTTGCGTTTTTTAGTTGGATCCGCAGCGTCCACTCGATCCAGCAGTGGCCGTGCTCCGTCTCCCAATTGTCGGGTCACGGACGTTGAACGTGAGCGAATGAAAGCCGAACAGCGTCTATACGACAAGGTGAAGACCGTTCTGTGCACCCAGTACATGAAGGCTGGAAGATGCGACTACGGAAAGAATTGTCGTTTCGCTCATGGCTATGCGGAGCTCAGATTGAGAAAGGTAAGAATTTAATTTTGGGTTTCCTGTATTTTAGATGGTGCTTGTACACAACATGAAAAGGAATCTGGAAATCTAAACTAATTTTGATTGTTTCAGGTCCCAGCCAACTACAAGACCGTCCTTTGTCAGAACTTTGAGCGCGATGGCTTTTGTCGTTATGGAAAGCGCTGCCAATTCATCCATCGCAACGGTGATAATGCGGAACAAGGAGATGTGGACTTTACTCAAGTTGACGCTGCTGTCGTCAGCACTTCAGAGTCGGACAAGAAGGGCAAGTACGCCTGTGTTGGATCTTTCCATCGCTCCAACTTCCGTTAGACACTACAAGGTTGGGTTTCTTTGTTGTTGATGTTTTTCTTCTATTCTATTGTTTTTTTATGCCTTTCATTTGATTTTGGCCGTTTGAGGACTTATTTTCCTTTGATTTGAAATTTCTTATCGGTTGATTTCCTTTTTTCAATTTTATCCCCGAAATGCCTCCGGTTTTCTGTCTGGCTAGCCAATACTAGCCGGATTGGGTTTCAATACATCTTTCATGTTGGTTCCAAATATTAACCGTTGTTTTTTCTACATTTTTTTTTATTCAATCTCTTATTTTTTAACCCATTTTGGAACGGGTAAGGTGAAAATGGATACCTGACTATAGTTTTTATGGAGCATGTTCTTTTACGTTAGTAAAATTGCTTTGTTTTGTTTGAAAAGACGTTTCCAGTCGTTATCCGAGTTAAAAGCCTTCCCCGGACCTAAAATCATTTTTTATTTTGTTTTGGTTACCGAATTTTGCGCTCTGCTCCGTTGAATCTAATGTTTCTGATTGCCAATTGATTTTAATTTCCCTATTGTTGTTTAATTTTCTGTTTGAATATGCATATTGCCATGTGAGCCGCTCTTTATTATCCTGTCTTGTTTGGACTTCAAGTTATCCATAAATAAATTCTTTGGTTAATAGTCTGGTTGATATGGTACTTTTAGATAGTTGGTTGAACTTTTACTTGAAACATTGGGGGCGTTGGTTATCTGATATAACAGTTTTGATCTTGATTGTGGGCTTTCCGATTTTTTCGTATCGACGTGGTTTTATTTGAAATTTTTTTGAATTTATGGCTCTTTTCTTATTGGATCCGTAAACTAAAATGTGAGCAACCACGAGTAAAATCCCTTGGTTTACAGTAATTGCCGCCTCCATTCTACAAACAATGCCTTTCCTGAGTATTTCTGGCCTCTAAAAGACCAGTTCCCCGCACGAGCTAGCGCATGTGAAAATCGTTTGCTTGGGTTCTGTTTTCTGCCAAAGGCCTGATTTTTGCTGGGGGCGGTCGCTCCCGTATGGTCTGATTTCTCACGTTTTTATGATTGGAATTACTTTCAGCGTTCTTTGCTTCGCTCAGACCATTCGAGTTCTTGAGCGATAAGTACGTTATAATGACATGTTTTTTGAATTGTAACAACACGCAGAATGATGTAAAAATATACGAATCATCTTGCTTTTATTTTTTTAAGCGATATTAATTTGGTTCCAATGGTTTAACGATATCTACGATTAGAGCGTAGCTTACAGACAAAGTCAATTGGAGAGCATCCAAAAGTTTATACAAAAATCAATGCATGCAAGCCATCTTTTGAGACTGTGCAAACCTCAAACCAAACCTTTTCAAAGCGTGAATCAATTTTTTTGCACTGTGCAATTCCCTTTGAACAAAAGGAATTTTGGATTTTCGGAATCGCAGCAAAGATTCCAATGCGACAGCCACCTTTGTCGCAAAACTTTTGCGACGCAAATGGCAAAATTGGCTCGGACTTGGAGAGATCGCTTCAAGACTGACTTGTCGCAAAACTTTTGTCGCTGCGATCAAGAGCTGTCGCAGCGACAATTGCTTCTCGTGCACTGAGAGAGAGAGCGCATTTGACAGAGACGGGAGAGGATGAAACAAAAAATGAAAATGTCGCGGGTTTTGTCGCTGCAATTTCCTGCCGCACATTTGATTTGGGAAAGTGCGAATTCGGTGAAAGATGGGGAGAGCATCTTGTGCACGGTGCTAACCGGGAAACGCAGCTAAATTAATTTTGAATGCTTTTCGAATGCCTTTGAATCCATACCAGATTTTTTAGTAGAAAATCTTGATCTGCTTTACACTCCTCGTTTTGCGCTCTGTCGCGTAAGCGCGAAATAAAATTTTTAGAATTTAATGTTTAGCCTAGTCAGACTGAAACATTTGACAGTAATCTGATTGCAAGCATTGCAACTTAGTCGCTTTTCTGACAAGCGTAAGCTGCGAATTCTTTGCAAATACGATCTGTTTTTATGTCATCTTTGTAAACCGAACAACATGTTGATGAGTCGAACCCAAATCGTTTTGATGGTTCGATCATTATAAATCCCGCCCGCACGCCTTCTTTCTCACTGTAGTCAAGCTGATCTGGACTAAAATAACATAGAACTTTAATGATATTGTTCCGAACTGACCACAACTTTGTTCACGCCACTTTTTCTTCTATATAAGGCGGAGTTAGCGACAGTTTGAGGTGAGCAATCAAAAGTCAATTGGAGTTTGATTTCGACTAACGACGGGTGACTGTACATTCCAGCGTGGTGTTGTTGTATTTATATTTAGAGGAACTTAGAGATTATCCTAATTTATTTACTGTTTTTTAGAAGTTTCAAGGTAAGATTTTAGTTTATTTTAATAACCATGGACCTCAGAAATTAGATCGTATTTTGCATTTTTTTTGCCCAGCAAGGTAATAAAGGCAGTAATGAAAATTTCTAGTACTCGGTAAAACAAAACAAAAAAACTATGGGAGCTGTAAGGTTTATTGCAACATAAGACGAAGTTTTCTTTTATCAAGGTACACTTACACTTTCGACCTTTCTTTGCGCGTGTAGGGAGTGTAAATTTTTCATTTGTAATATAAACAGTGGCTGGGAAACTTTGGCAAGGTCATTTTCAAAATCAAGTCGGAAATAGAGATATTGAACCGCAATCAAAACGAACTATATCAATATTTTTGGCAGCAAAATTTAATGTTTTTGTTTTCATTGTAAAATACGGCGTTGTCCACATTCTTTATATAGAAAATTTTGGCGGGTTCCTACTATTTCCGCAATCTTTTTCACGATTGCTTCTTTTTGTGATGATTTGCCACAAATCATAAAAAGTCGGATGGCGGGTTTCTTTTTTCTCCTTTTAAGTGCAAATCGAGCAAAGGACAGTTGTGGAC
Source organism: Bursaphelenchus mucronatus (assembly GCA_025436335.1). Taxonomy (NCBI): domain Eukaryota; kingdom Metazoa; phylum Nematoda; class Chromadorea; order Rhabditida; family Aphelenchoididae; genus Bursaphelenchus; species Bursaphelenchus mucronatus. The sequence goes on from CM046356.1 coordinate 8,586,043, forward strand.
TTTTTTGGAAGGCAGATCGAACGGGAGACGAAATATGAAAAAGGTGGATAGGCGATCGTTTTTGGAACGTGGAATTGGAGGGCTTCTGTTTGGGATAGGTTCAAAGGTCGAGGCTCTGCAGCCGTGTTGTTAATCTGGTGTTTGGAAATGCATATGGGTGTTAGCGGATTTATTACATGATATTTCAGTGGACATAGCAAAACATAGTCCTTGCAGATCTGTGGTAACATTTTTGGATAAAAATTATGTTGAATAGGATAAAAAAGAATTTTTGGAAGTGAAAAGATATTGGGTGTATGGCAATATATACTCTCTGGTGCCTCTTGCGTCGCTTATAAATATTTGGGGTATTTTGCTTTGCAGACTCTTTGTACCGTTGTTAAACTTTATACTTTCTTTCTTTCAAAAAGAACTCTAAAATGTGTTAGATTTGTACTTTGTCCGCTTTTTGACACACGTTTGAAATTCTGCGTTTATTACCATTACTATTAAATCATCTCCTCTCACCTCTGCCTTCAACGGACAGTTGCTGTTATCAGATACCAAAGGGACCTCATTTCTGTCCTTTTGGTTCTTATCTTTACTGAATTTTCCGAAGACATGGCGTGATTGAGGGTTTTAAGGCAACTAATATATAATTGATAATAAGTGATCTTGTTGCCAATTATGGGGCGTTCGTGGTTTTAAGGTGTTCGATTTTTGAGAGATAATTTGTTTTCTATTTCATTATTATCCTTAAATTTTTGAGATTTGTTGGCTTAAAATTAACATAAATTTGAATAAGTAAAAATTATTTATGGCCTTGATGTAACGTGTTGTTATGTAGAGGGAATCTGAGACAATTTTGAATATATATTCCAAAGTTATACTTGATACATCAAAGTTCAACTTTTAGGGTTATTGGGTTTTAATTTTCCATTGCACAACCGGATACAACAACAAAAATGGCAAATGTTACTGCTCAAGTGGCCGTTGCGGACATTCTCTTTGCCGACGACTGGAATCTTGAAAGGACAATGACTTTTATGCACCATTGGGTTCCAACTTCGTACAAAGTAAGTGTTGAAAATACGCTTGGAGCGATTGGGCCTCTGTATAGAGTATCAATGTTAAATTTGTAGATCACAATGGCCTATTTACTAGTAATCTTCGCTGGTCAGAAGATTATGCAGAAGTGCCAAGCCTTTGACAACTATCTAATGGATCTTATCCTTGCTGTTTGGAACTTTGGATTCAGTGTTTTCTCCGGAATTGCTGCTTACAAATTGCTACCAGAGCTGTTCTACAGCATCAAGACCACTGGATTTGTTGGATCTTACTGTAACAACTTGGAATATTACACTGATCCCATCACCGGATATTGGGGATGGATGTTTGTGATGAGCAAGGCCCCGGAACTCGGAGATACCCTGTTTTTGGTGCTCAGAAAACGACCCGTCATCTTCATGCATTGGTATCATCATGCTCTCACCTTCGTTTACGCTCAGGTAGGTTGATCTCACAGGGTGACATCTTATACGAAAAAAGATGTTTTATGAAGTTTTCATTTTGGCGTTTCAGGTGACCTACAACGAAACTCAAGCTTGGTGTAGATGGTCGTTGGCGTTGAACTTGTTCGTTCACACTGTTATGTACTTGTAAGGAGTTTAAAGATTTTATAAAATAAGTTTTTTGATTTTTACTAACCTTTTTATTATTTTAGCTATTTTGCTGTTCGTGCCCTCCACTGGAAGACCCCAAGAGTCGTAGCCAAATTTATCACAACTATTCAAATCATCCAATTTGTCATTTCCTGCACCATTTTCTCACATTTGGTCTACATCAAGACCTTCGACACAATTCCCAATTGTCAAGCCAGCTGGAATGTCCTTGGACTTGGCGGCCTTATGTACTTGAGCTACTTGTATCTCTTCGCCCAGTTCTTCTACAACGCCTACATTGCCAAATCACAGAAGAAGACAAAGAAGGTGGAGTAAATTAATGTAATCACCAGGATTACAGTAACCCAAGTAGTTGTAAAAAGAACTCATAACCTAGTAATTAATATTGTAATATTAACTATGGTTCAAGCTTTGTTGTTAATACTTTCATTCCGGTTGACTATTGATATTTACAGCGTTTAATAAAATATTTTTTCTTTTGATACGATTATAACAACATTATTTTAGCCATGTTTTGCCTGCTCAAATTCCCCATCCTTTGACCCTCCACAATCTGTCGCTAAACAAAGAATTTCGCTGCGAAACATTAGCGATTTATGCAGATTTGTGTGTGTTTTAGCCGGGTTTCACGTATCGGATGACCCGCCTAAATACTCTCCGATTTAATCCTTTTTACCATTCTTTTTTTTGTGTAACTACATGGAAAAGGAAGAGTTTTTCCGTTGGTCTTTTAAATTGGCAAAAATAAGCGCGTTCAATTTGAATATCAAGTGGAAAGTATCATATATCATCGCTCTTTTTTATGTTCTTATTGTTATTGCGATGTTCTCGGGTTCTCCTTTGAAGGGTTTATTGGGCAAATAAATTGGGAGTATAAACTATATGAGGTATATGAACAAACCAGAACAATTCTTTTTTGAAGACGGTATACGAAGATATCCTTCTGCCAAAAAAGGATGTTAGAATTTTCCTATTTCTCCTTCACGATTCCCTAAAGCACTAGCTCCACTTGACGTAATTCTGTTACGATCTACGCGAAATAAAAGCCCTTTCTCGTCTTCTTGATTATGAAATCTTCACCTTTTTCGTTTCACTTTGCTTAATCAAGAATAAGCCACTTGAAATTTAACGTCTATTGTTAGCTACAGGAAAGAGTCTAGTTTCTTTTTTTGGAACCAAGAGCCACTTACTTTTACGATTTTATAAAGGGAATTATATAAGAGCGACTACTGGTATAGAACACAGTGTCGTTTCATACTGGAAATGGCTCAATAAATTTTATTAATGGGTTACTGTAACTAATAAAATACAATCTATTTTTATCTGCCCCATTGTTTCATTTGTATTATTGTCTGTCAAGACTCTATAAGTTCTTTCCGATTTTACAGAACGATTAGTTTCAAATTCCGTATGTTTAATTAGCCAAAGTACGTGCCAAAAACGACTGCCCCCTTTACTCTATTTTCTACTATGCCTACATTATTTGCCACACCATTTTCTCTATTCCTGACGTTTTCCATCACCAATGCACATAACAACATATATCCTCTGAATTTGTTACTAGATCCTTCGAAATTCCCACGGTTAATTCAAGAGAACATATTTTTCCTCAAAAAACGACTCCAATAACCAAAAAGACAAATACGATTGGCCTTTGCGCTTTATGCAAACATGTTGCAAAGACGGATGACAGATTATGTGGCATTCTTTTGGGCCGTTCTGGCCAACTTTGACGAATTTCCGAAAAGTTTTTTTCGGGATTCTTTTGTCAATTCTTTGAATCTTTTTTTCGAAAAAATGCGTTTTCACATTCCATTGCATGGTATATATGCAACATCTTCTCCGGGATGTCTAATTTGCCTAATTTCCGACGTCCCCGCTTTTTATTTGGAAACAACGGACCAAATGAGTTTTTTTCGGCCGTTTATGGGCCGCTCAATTGGACTAAATACCCTAAATGGACATTCGAATTTGGTGAGCTCAAAAATTCTCTAGTCTTTGGCGATTAGCTGGGCTCGCATAAGCTTTATTACCAAACTTTTGGACCGAAAAAAATCCTTTATGTGTATAAGAATTGATCAATTGAAATTGAGATTGATTAGAAACGGGGCCAAGTTTCCCGATTTTTGATGGCGTGATTTGACTTTTTGACTCGACGATTATGAGGTTTGATGGATTGTTTAATTAGGCCGAAGGATGATCTTATTTATAATTTATATGAGAATGGATAACATATTTTGGAAAGGCCGAAAAATTAGATGCTTTTGACCTTATCTTAGGTTGTTTTGGCGATTTCTAAAAACTTTTTAGATGTCGTGTTTCCATTTAATATTAAGGTAACTTCCGCGTGCCGAATTTTACAAAATTTATCCGAAGTTGTTTTGTTTTTGTTTTTTAAATAATCATTTTTGACCATACACAACAATATTCCGCTCTCAAAAGACTAAAGCATGCCTTTACAAACCTCCCCTCACACTAAATAGCCGTCTCCAGGGCGTATTTATTGCTCATCCACTTGTCGAACAAAGCATCTTCACCTTTTTAAGCCTTTTCTCTTCTTCAGGTCAACTAATAAGATTTCCCTCTGTTGTTTTTCGCATCATCCTCTCGGCTCTCTCCGACGCCGACGCAACAAAGTGAAGCCGAGGGCATGGCAAGGGGCGCTTCAAAAATCTGTTTTGCTTTTATTTCCCTGGATTAGCGATTATAGCGGGGGAAATTACAGAAAGGGGATATTAGAGACGGGTAAACAATATTTTTACGAAGGAAATTTGAGGGATAATTACGCAAAAATATTTAATCTCTAACAATGAGATGCGGTGTTTTCAAGAATCCATCGGTCGATAGCTATTCATTCGACGTCTGTCTGACATAACTCGATAAGATGATGGGCCGAGTCAAGGAAAAGCAAAAGTACGGGTGTGCCCGGTTAGCTCAGTCGGTAGAGCACCAGACTCTTAATCTGGCTGTCGCGGGTTCGAGCCCCGCATCGGGCTAAGGCACTGTTTTTGCATTTTTTGCTTTTTGTAAATTGAAAATAACATTAAAAATTTCAAAAAAAATAACTCAGTTTTTAAATTTGTAAAATACGTTCTGTATAGTCGATTTTTCAAGACAATAATTGTTTTTTTTATAAAGTAAAATAAATTTCGAATTTTTCATCGAAAAATTTTGTCTGAAAATTTGTCATACCTTTTCGTTTATTCCCGTCTTCATTTTCATTCGTCAAAACAATGTTTACGACTGAATTAATTAGCGTTATCAACTCTCTCATCTATTGTAAATTTATTTTGGCGTTCAAGGCTAAAGCCCTCGCGTTTTTCGGTGAGTCAAGCCGATTTAACGGACACATTCATATTCGAGTATATGTTGCGTTCCCAATATGGGATTTTTGATGCGTTTCATGAGGGAAATATTGGAAGACGGTTATGGGATATTTATTCTTTACCGGACCTAAAAATATTTGAATAATTTTTTAACGGTTGTTTTGCGATTTTATGCTAAATATAGAGGCTGACTGAAGAGTAACAAGTCCGGAAACTCTCCGGAGATAAGGTGAGCTCCAAATTTTGGATTCTTCAAACTTTTTGGCATTTCTGCATCAATTTCCCTCAAAAAATTCGAAGGTCAACTTAATAGTCTACAATGATATCCATGACGTCGTATTTCGGTCTTTATTTGCATGCCTGATTATTTCTTAATTCCCCGCACCCCTCTCCTTCACCTTGGTTTTCGATTTTGCGCTCCTTCGCCATAATTTTCCCCCCTGTCTCCATTAAAGCCTTAATCGAAGTTGAACGGCTCCTCTTTGATTTAATGCCCACAGGGCTTAAAAGGGTGGGCAAGCGAATTTCTTACGGATTTTTTTTGCTGGGATTACAGAAGAAGAATTGGCGCAGAGAGGGATCAACGTTGTATAATAATCGTGTTATATTGCGGAATCTTGGTGTCTTTTCGGGGTGGTCAAGCGAGTTCTTGGTGGGGTAACATGTGGAATATTGATTTTAAGTTTGTAGTTAAGCTTTTTTGATTGCTTTGATAACTCAGGATTAATTCAAAATCGAGGGTTTTGGCATGTTCCACTAATGAATTTATATTTTTGACTGAAACGTAAAGTTTGTCATAGATGATGTAAATAATTTGATGGTAGATCTTGGTATAGTTCATTCTTACAAGTTTTTTTCAATTTCGACTGCACTTAGACAATTGTTGACACCGGAATCATTGAGGTTTTTGTGAAACCCGGAACCTATCTGTTGACTTCCGATTGCAAGTACATTTTAAAATACCGTGAGTTCGACTTAAACATGTTTACCACCTATTTTGAGCGAAATTGCACTATATTCGCTCGTCTTGATCTTTTACCTTCTACGGTGCACCGGTGAGCCTCATACTGTATTTTGTCGACCGTTTTCTGACCTCTCCATCCACCTTCTACCCTGCCACCAGGCGCACCTTAACCAATTTCCCTCTTCTCTCGGAAAAACAATGAAAATTGACTGGAATAACATGATTAAAACGGCGGTTTACAACGATTTTGGAAGGCGGATTGACGTCAGCAATCAGGGGTGAACCTGTTAAATAGTTAATGCTGTAAGACTTTCAATTACATTGTTTTTATATTTTGACGTTTGACTGATGGCAAAGGGGAATGAAGGTGGGTGGTGGAAAACTTAGGATTTACAAAGCGATTTGATAAAGTGTAAAAATTTTTTATTTTGGGTGTAAATTTAAATAGATGATTTAAACGGGTAGCATAGCTACGTTTGAATCGCGTTTTTTACGGCGTGAAAAACGAAATGTCAAAAACAATTCTTTTATGCGGCGAAACCAAAGTCGGCAAAATTGAAAATACATATATACATATATAGCAAAATAATTGTTGGTACGCATGTAGAATCTCGCTATATATTTTTTCTTTAGTTTTTGTGATACAAGTCATTGTAAAATGTCATTGGCCGTTTCTTTCCCAATATCGGACGTGCACCCTGTACAGGACAACTACTGCAAACTATGGTATATGCTTTACATAGACGTCCAGGCTTTCAAAAAAAATATAAAACAAGGAATGCGGAAGTTTTAGGGTCTGCTTGTTTTGTAACAAATGTTTATGTCGTTTCAAAACACTTAGTATATTGATAGTCACCAATGTTGATATTCCATGTTTTTCCCCGGGCCACCCATCATTAACCAGTAGTCACTGTTTATGTTTTGTCAACTGATATATTGTAAGAAACTTTCCAAATCAATAATTCTTGTTATCAGCTTTCCCTGAAGTTCTAGATTACATTAGCAGCGGTTGCAACTTTTTTGAATTATAGTTTTGCGCTTATTTGTTCTATTCATCCCGGACTTACCTTGATTTTTGTGGTAAACTCCAAACATTATGTAGCAGTCAACGTGAAGTCCAAGGTCAATGAGTCAACCGTAGAAAGAGGAAAGTCTCGACATGTTCCAAATGTTATAACATTCAGACTACTGGTATATATTTGAAAAGAGTTTAAAAACGGATGTCTTCAATCCAAAACGTCTGGGGTTTCTAATTTTTCTTTGCATAAGTCGGTAGCAATCCCCTTACAATGTCATGCTTAATTAGTAACTTGTAATTATATCCATCCCAACCCGATTGACATACTTTTTCGATTCCAATTCCTCCAAAATACCGAAACGACTTCCTTACCAAAACTTTTCCGCCGCTGAATAAATTGTTTTCGGTCTTTTTGAGTTCGAAACGTTGCAAAGACCCCACTTTTAACGGGATCAGCAAAAGTCAAATCGGGTGTGAAAAAAGAAAACAGAGTAATTTACCTTTTCATGGGGCTTTGTTGTCACGATCTTCATTCGATTTTGGAATTTTGGGTTTGCGTTTTTGTACAGCGGGTGTTTATTTCGTATATTCAGGAGAAGGGGCGTTTTGGAATTTTTTGATCAAAAGTAAGCCTACCTTAAAGCGAATGCAAATTCCTGAGTGCTAACGATTAAGATTATCTTAAACTTTACAAAAAATAGGCAAAAATCGTCCGATGTGGGGCTCAAATCCGCGACAGCCAGACTGGTGCTCTACCGACTGAGCTAAACGGTTCACAATTTTGTTTTTCGTTTTCTCGTTCAATTTGACGACTTTTGATTGCTAAATCAAACTCAAAATGAATAGAAGAGACGAGCTTAGCTTCATTGACCGGTCGATTTATCTGAACCAAATCGACTGGTCAAGCTGAACCCATTCCTTCAGGAAAGGGGCGGCTTTACATTCAAAATCAACACTTGTAATCCATCAAAAAATTTAGGACCAATTTTCAACCGACTGATTCCAATTCGACAGTTTCGAACAATTAAAAAATTTGCCGGAAACTCTCAATCTCTTTTTCAATTACCTAATTTTTCCTTCGTATTCTGCGAAAAACTTCCAGGAATCACGCCGACCCCATTTCCTAACCGTCAAAGTGACTGTAAATATGGTATTTAGTAGTCAAAGTTAAATTTTCTTGGAAAAAAGATTTGAATCATGGTTAATAAAAGTTTCTTTGGGGAAAAACAATTCTATTAAAAGAAAGTTTGTGCAGATGAGAAAGTGAGTAAGTTTTGAAGGATTTGGTTGAGGTGGTCGTACTAAAGTCGTTGTCTTAAGGAATACCCTTAAGACATAAAATTAAAACTCGATAACTTGATATTCCCATTTCCTGAGCACCACATGTTTTTCCTGGATCCTTCATAACTTCGCGTCAATCGCTCATCTCGTTTATTTTTTTTTATGAAAGGTTAACTTTTTTCAGAGATTCGCTTTGTTGATCATCAATTGTTCGTTTTTTGTACAGGCAAGTTTCAGCTGGTTATTGAGCTGGCTGTCAATAAAAATAGGCTCTTTAACGTATTTTAATTTTTGCTACAGTTCTTATGAATTAATTTCAATTATATTGCCCTTTTTATTTTCGATCGTTCCGAGCGCTCACCGCATAATTTACTGTAATCAAGTTTTTTCAACAGAATTAAGGGATAAAGAATGTTGTTTATGGTGCCCAATCAGTAATGAAAAACATTTATTTCACAAACTTGACAACGTCTGTCATCAATTGAAAAAAATAATGATATCATTCAAGATTTGGAAGCGCTTTTGTTCGGTATTGATTTTTATAGCTATTTTGAGCAATTTTCTTAGAAATTAGGAATAGAATGGGGTTGAAGACTGCACAAGGCAAAAAAATTACATACAAATTCCCTTTGCACAGTGCAGTAGAATTTCCATCTGAAAGATCAAAAAGTGAGAACAATAAATCAACCGCGAAGAAACCGGCCCTTTTTCTTGGAATTTTTTAGAATACTGTTTTCTCACTTTCATACAGTGATTGTAATCTATTACACTGTTTTTTTTCGTAAAAAAGTTTGGGAAATTGACAATTTATCATTATTTGGCGCCACCCAAACGTACTATTGAGCGTTTGGCTGATTAGTTAAATACGATTAATTATTTGGGTGGTAATTGATTTGAACCGAGTTTGAAATGACTTTTCGATCAAACTGTGCGGTCACGTTGCTCGTTTTAGAATAGAATTTTTGTTTGGTTAGAAGAATTAAAAACTTTATCCTTTTCTCAATCCAACACCTTTCCAAAACGCCGCCAAATCTTTTTTCCACTAAAAAATCACTTGAATCGCCAAGTTTGTCCTTCGTTTCCAGGTCCCCCACCGTTCCGAAATTGAAGTTCCATCGCGCGGAGACTCTTTTTTCCTTTGGCTGATTAATTAGCTTCATTTGTTTTAGTGTGTGTTCTGGAGTTGTTTTCCCAGCCGAAGACAACCTCTTCTTCAATTATTACATAGAATATGTTTTGCTTTACACTTCTGTCAGTCTGTTAGTTTTGGGGATTGATGTGGCGGTTATGTCATATTTTCTGGACTGGGAGATGTAGGCGGGATGTTTGGTTTTGTATCATAAAATTTGTATTATGTGTAAGAAGATGCCTTAAAAACCGTTTTCGTCTGGTTGACCCTCTCCATCTTTGTACTCTCTCGCCTGCAAAGACCGTTGAATAACTCAACCGCAGTAGCAAAGCATGGGCTGAAACGTTTCAGGCATTTGTTTGGACGAAATGTCTTTCCGTCGCGCTAAATTTCAAGAAGATCTAAAATTTGTTTTGTTGGATTTTTTGTCAAATAATTAAATTGTCATCAGATTTTGCCTACACTCTTGCCCCAGTTTTCAATTTTATAATATTTTATAAGTTATGTCGACTTTGCCACCTTGTTTGCTCTTTTATTCCCGAAAAGTCACAACTATATATAAAAAACGTAAAAAGAGCTCTTGGATACCTGGATAAATCTCAATGGAAACAAGTTTGAAACCTTTATTTTTTTTTATTATTCGACTTTCGCTTTCAGATCGTCATTGTTTTCAATTTCACGCAGTCAGCTATTTTTTTACTACGTTTGTGGTTAAAGGTGAGGGTTTTATAAAAGCGATCGTTCTCGGAATCTCCCAGGGTTATCATTGTTGTTTTGGATACTATTCTTGATCGCATTACTCTATTGATATGCCATTTTAGGACGGCTACTGGTTGTTATTCTCCTTTTTCAAGGTACCCTTCAATGATTACTTCACTTTAGGATCTTTTGATCTCTGAAGCAGAACAAATCGTTCCCAATCATCATTACTTATTTATCCTGAACCGTCTACCGATAATTGCGCAATGGGAATAATATTTGGAGAAGAAAAGTCGGGGATTTACCGGATATAGTTATTGCAAAGTAAAACGGATAATAAAAAGTTGATTTTTGGTTATTAAAGTAAGACTAGAAAAGTTTATGGGATTTTTTTATATTACACCTGATATTAAAGCCACACTTTTTATTTAAGGTCGTGTTGCCTTAAAAAGCATTCAAAAAATCTGTCGTATGCGTAATCTACCGTACCCCACTTCCCACCATTATAGAGCAATTCCCATTTCTACCCAACAATTCCCTCTGGCTCTCACAACAAAATTTGCGTAACGTTGCATGACCACAAAAAGTCATCAGTCGGAACAATAGCCGAAACCCACAAAAAAAAACAGTTTGGGTGATTTAGCTAATTTCCCGCAAAAGGGAATCGGTTTGCTTCCGAACAAAAGCGATTACTACCCCCTAAGGGCGGGTGATTTATTTATTCGATTTCAGACCCGCAAACGGTTTTCGTCCATTTTACGGAAAATGGAATGACTCGGGTCGGCTCGGCTTTTTTGCTGATTTTACAGTGAATCGCAAAGTTTGGTAATGAATTTTTGGGGTCAGAACGGCAGTAAAGTTGTATAGAGTAACATCCAAGTTCTCGTTTAATGTTGTTTGTGGGACAAGTTATACCATAAAAGATGTCCTGTCAACTAAAAAGTTGACATTCACTAGTTTCCGGTTTTTTGTAATCAACAAAGAAATTTTTACAAAGAAACGATCTATTTGTATCATTTTATACGATGGAAGTTGTCCAAAAAGAAAATATTTTCTTTTTCTTGACAAAAATCTTGACGAGTAATTGTTTCTAACTACATTAACAGAGTTTACCATGTCTCTTTTATTGACCTCTGTCTGTGCTTCTGTAGTTTCGCATTTTCTGGTTTTTGAAGTTTTAAATGTTTTGATGGTCGCAACTGCGGAATTCTCGTATTTTCTCGTAGTAATTTTTCATGAATATTACGGTCGATGCCATTTTCAAACCATTACATGGTATTTTCAGGATGTTGCGAAGGTTTCGGGCGTGTTTCATTATATTATCTTTGGTCCTGCTAAACCCGGCTCAAGCGGCCATAGAGCTGACTAGAAATGGATGCGGAGAGACAAAAGGCTGTCTGTTCCGACCTTCAGGTTGTGATCCAATGGTCGATTGCACCATAGGTTAGTTTTTTTAGACTTGTTCTTAGTTTTGCTTGAGATTGTGAATAATATCAGATAAATTGATAGTCTATGAATTTTCCTGTTTTTAAATCTAAAAAATAATGTCAATATGGTTCACTAAACTTGGTGTAGCTATTGGTATTCGTTTTTGTTTTATTTTCTCTGATCTTACGACAAGAAAACGTTAATTTACCTTGTTTTAGGTATGATCTTCTACGTAAGCGCCCCAAATGAGCTCACGGTCCAATTGACGGCCACATCCTTGATGCCACAACCTCAATTGCAATATATTGCTGTTGGTTACAGTCACGACAGCGTTATGGTATGTTTTTAAGTTTATATTTTCGTCAGTATGCGTAAAATAATGCAATTTTTTGTCAAAATTTATATTTTTTTGTAAAATACGCCATTGGATTCTGATGTACCTTGCTTTTAGGGAGATGACTACGTGGTTGAGTGTGTTTTGAGTCCCAAAGGCGGATCTTTCAATGAAGTTGAGGTGTTCACATCTTATAATGAAGGAAAGTCCAATGACAGAACTTATTTGAACTCGGTAAGTTAATAAATATGAGCAAATCAATCACTGTTTAGACAGAGAATGCCATCATCTTCAGCCATGTTGAAGGACAAGTTGTTGATGGCAGAATCTCTTGTCAATTTAGTCAACAAATTGTACCTCAGATGGAGTCCAAGAATGGAAGAATTTGGTCGCTAAATTCGAAATACTACATTTTTGGAGCTACTGGATCAGCTCAACCTGATGGTAGGTCAATTTGAGATATTTTATTGGAGGTGACATTTTATACGATACAAAAACAAAAGCTCGGAAATTTATCGCTGAGCATGTTTCGCCGTATAGCATGGCCCCACTGTTTTTAAAGTTGGCTAATTTATCTTCTCCGTTCCAGAAATCAACGCCCATGACACGAGTCACGGCTCATTTTATTACCCGATCATCTCCAACCGCGCCATCAACCCAGCCCTCATCGGAGAGCGGGTCTACGATCTTCCCGAACCTTTCCCAGAACCCAAGAAGGCAGTTGAGAAAATTGAAAAGAAGCAAGAGGCCAAAGAACCAGAAAATTCAGCAACATCAAGCAGCTTGGCAATAACAACATTATTCATGGCTGCTCTGAGTTATATCTTGTTGTAGATGTGCGCAGAGTAGTTTCTTTTGGCCATGGAAGAAGGTAGCTGACAAGAATTTTAATTTTTTGGAGCATTTTAAACTTTACGGATAATTTTTTTATTTTTTGCACCGTGCAGCAATCAAAAATTGAACACTGCAGGGTGCAGTCGCACTGTGCAAATTTTTAACTGTCCATTTTTTCAATTACTCTTCCATGGCTAATAAGAACTCAAAGAAGCTTCTGTCTTCTCATTTTTACATTTTTAGCAAGCGTTTTGGATTTGACCCTAAGGCAATTTTAATATTCAATTTAAAAATTGATTGAAAAGGAGATTGCCTAAGGTGAAGAGCTCTTATAAGGTGATAATTTGTTCGTTATGGGTCTTTTTACTTAGAAATTACAGTACTTTTATACAGTATTGTCAAAAATTTTCTAAGTTTCTTTCAAAATTTTTAATTTTCTTTTTTTGTACATAAATCTCCATGCTTGTGCTAATTGTTACAGTAGTTTTTTCAGATCCTGCTGTAATTTTCGCTCAAATTGTAATTTTCCAAAATTTTCAGTTTTTGCAGTTTTCTAAAGGTCTTTGAGGATTGAAATGATCTACAAATTTAAGTCTTCTCCAAATTTTTTTATTGCTACCGTACGTTTGAAATTGTTTTGTGGTAATTGGCAAAATATTAATACGCATAAACATATCTAATTTTCGATTTTTTGGAGGAGTATTCATTGATTTTTATATTCTATTATATTCATGGTACAACTTTCTTTTAAACGCATTCTTACACTTAGAATAGTTTCCTGTTTCAATTAGTTATAAAATCATTTATTATCAACTATATCCAGCACATGCACCTCCCAAAAATACAGGTTCCAACCTTGAACAGGTGTCCTATCCTTCCACACATTCGTCACTGCTTGGACATGGATCTCAATGGCCATAATTGCCACCGGTCTGTGTGTTTGTCAATCAATAATGACAATTATTAGCTAAAGAAGCGCTTTTCTACAGAGAAAAAATGTTGTATAATATAATATTTGCGGTTTAATGAAAAAATGGAAGAAAAATGAATTGTTTAATTTCAATCCAAAATGACTCTTTTTTAATCACAATAATTTAAAAATCAATGTCTACATAGTTAACCGTATAACATTATCATTTGCAATGCAAATCCATTTCTGACATGTCAGCATTAAAACGCGTAAAGTAATATTTCAGAAGCATTATTAGTTTTCTGACCATGAGACTATTGCTGATTTCGTCTGTCTTTGCAGTTGGGGTGTGGCAGGCCTCTGCTGACACCTGTGACATTCAAGGACGTGTTACGTATGAGCAGGCTCCGGATTTGCGAGGAATGCCGAAAGTTGTAAGAAAGTCAAGATCTGTTGCTTTAATTTGAAAGTCTTATTAAATGCATTAGAGCTTCTATACAGCAGCACCTGTCTATAATAAGGAATTTAAAAGGTTCCAAGTCTTTCATTTGTGTCCTTTCTATCATAGGAAGTGCTCTTTTTCAGCGAGTTGATTTGATCGACTTTGGCTTGTTATATGACACGACTTGCGGTACCACTACTGCCGACCAGAACGGATACTTTCACATTGTATGCTCACCCACCTTTTTACGATGGGATGCATCACAGGAATTAAGACTGTAAGCTTTGAACTATGGCCTATAAGAAGAAATTTAGCTACCAACGTAAACTAGGAGAATGCCGAAAGGCCGTCTACAAGGGAACCACCTATCAGGGACGGGTAGAACCAAATGGCAACTATGAGGTAGACGAACTTGCAATGGTCCATGAAGACGATGACAACATGTGCCCTTTTGATTTTTACAACTAAAGGAGAAATTTTATGAAAGTCAAAGTAATAATAAATAACTGTTGACATTGGTGAAAAACGATGACTAAAGATTTTGACAGATGTTTCATAAACAAACGTGTCGTAATGGTTAAAAAGGCGGAGAAGCAATTGATATAGGGCAAAACATTAATAAAATAAATTTTGCGGGAACTCAGCAAGCACTGCTGCTGTTTAGACAGGCTTTTTGACTATGTATTTGAAGTATAATACGTAGTACACAATTTATTAGAGAAACTATATAATTAAATGCAGCGCATAAAAGCGCTTTTATAGTGTTATAACGGTCAGTTGCATCGCTGGAGAATTCAAAATGATGGGGAATTTACTGGCTGCCATCTTTTTTAATTTTCTTGCTGTTTACGCAAACAGGGATATAGTGGGGAGGATCTACAACGACAATGTTGCCAATTTTTCGGGATACCCAAAAATTGCAAGTCTAATATTAATATACTTTTTCGTTTGGAATAAAACGTTAAATTCAGAAGATGTTTTTTAAAAAGTTGTCCTGATCGATTGCGGACTGCTTTATTATACTACTTGCGGAGAGACAATTGCCGAGAATGACGGGTACTTTCGTATTCAATGTGAACCAACGGGTTTTCGGTTTAACGATAATAAAAGGTTGAAAAATGTGAGTTGCTGCAACAGCATGTAATGCCAAATTTGCTTTCAGTTATTATCGATTTGCTAGGGGCAAATGCCGAGTGAATTCTTATCGGGGGACAACGATTAGCGGACGTGTGCACAATGGCAACTACGACGTCGTAACGGGTGACCGACCGGAGAGTGATGACAGTTTGTGTCCAATTGAGGTGTACGTCTGGGAATTTGCTTTATATTATATAACAGTCACAGCGTCCCTTGTTGTAATGACTTCTCCAATATATGCTAATATATTTGTGGGCCTTTGAGAAAGTCAAAGTTTTGATTCATGTTAGACATTTGTTAAGCGTATCTAAAAAGCAAAATATGACAGTACGAAACCCTTTTGTGTGAACAGAATAATTAATCAACTTAAAGTGTATATATAATTACACCATAAAACGAGCATTAAACACAAAATCATTACCAAACCATTCAAAAATATGTGGTGTGTATTCGTTTTTGCTTTAATTAATTTTTTGGCTCTTCAAGCGTACAAATACGATGTTGAGGGATACATCACGAATGAAGGTGTTGGGAACTTCACAGGATATCCAAAAGTGGTAAGAGATTTACTGTTGAGAAACATGTTTTAATGTTTTGTAAATTGTGCAAAACAGAAACACGTGAATTTATAGAAAGTTGTCTTAGTGGACCATGGATTTCTCTATGACACAATTTGTGGATCGACAGTCGCCAGAGCTGACGGTTACTTTCGTATCCAATGTGATCCGACCAATTTCCGATTTGATGATGTTCAACAATTGAAAATGTGAGTTACAGACGAAGTATGCAGCTTCAAAGCTGATGTGTTTTACCTCATTGTAAGCCTTGCCTTACGTTTCCTTGCCGACTTGCAAAGGACTCTGAAGTTCTGATCATCTTTTACAGATACCATCGTTTCGAGGGTTTGGACTGAATGTGTATCGTGGAAGAGGTCGCGGTGGAATGATTGAGAGTAAGAACTACGATGCAGTAAAGGGCGACGAAGTGGAACGGGATGAGAGTTTGTGTCCAGAAGAAATTTACAGACGGCCAGATGAACAAAAGTAAAACGACATTTTTTGTTGCGATAGATAAACAGTAACGTATTTCAAGTTTTAAATTCTAATTTTTTTCTATGATATGAATACTTTTGCGATGAATGGCAGAAACAACGTTATATACATCGTAACAAATCCAATAAACAAGTTGCTTACAAGTGGTAAAGCAACCACTCTGTAGAAGAGATAGAAGCGTTCTACGGAGTGTATTGCGCTAAAATTTTTTATGAAGCTGATACCAAAGAGATCAATACTGCAAGCAACAAGTATAGATGGCGCGCAGAAATCGTCAAACTCATCAACTGTATCGTGTCCTTAAGGCAGTTGTTTTCGAAGTAAATAAAAAAAATTTTTTAAATGGGAGAAAAATATATGTTTTCATTTTGTTCCAATCCCCCTTATTAATGCAAAAGAATGTGTATTTTTCGTCGTGAGTCCTGTCTGTCAGTTCGCTCTGAGTGAAGCCAAACAATTCTCATTTTGAAAAATTCGAAGCGAAAAAGCGGTCAAAATCGTGGAAAAGTGGGAATTTTTGCAAAAATTGAAAATCATTTCCAAAGTTTTGGTTTGCGGAGCAGTCAGTTGCAAAAGTGTGAGTGCGCGGTGCGGTTGGGTGCGAGTGTAGGTGAGTTGTGCAAAGTCGAGTATTTTTTGAGAATTTTGAGTGTAGTACGTGGTTCTATGATAGAAAGTTTAGGAATTTTTTGGAGAAATTGATCAATTTGCTACAACAATGATCGAAACTATGCGAATTTTATTTTTTTATGGAAAGTTCAAAAGTTGGGACAGGGTTTTGATGAAAGGTTAGTGACTTTAGTCGCAGAAGTGTGAGTCCGGGGTGCGGTTGGATACGAGTGAAGGTGAGTAGTGCGGAGTGTGGTACCTTCGCATATTTTGGGTTCAGCACGTGGTACTATGACAGAAATTTTAGGCATTTTGCTTTTTGGAAGAAGTGCAGAAGCTGGGATCGGTTTTTGATGAAAAATTGGGATTTCTGTTTCATATGCGAATGTGCCAGAGCCTTTCAGTTTTACAGTTTATAGATTCATTCTTAGTTAAGGAGTTGGTTTGAATACGAAACCCAATGCGAGGGGCCGCAGGCCCGAGCCTTTTTGTAAAATTTAGAAAAAGTACGTGGTACTAAGATAGAAATTTTAGGAATTTTTTGGAGAAACTGATAAATTTGCTAAAACTGATTTAAAATATGCGGTTTATTTTTTAGGAAAAGTTCAAAATTTTGGAACAGGGTTCTGATGAAAAGTTAGTGACTTTAGAAACACTTTAGTAGCAGAAATGTGGGGTGCGGTCGGATACGAGTAAAGGTGAGTAGTGCGGAGTGTGGTACCTTTGTGGGAAAATCGTGCGAAAATTGAAATTTTTGCGAAAATTCAAAATCATTTTCAAAGTTTTGGTTTGCGGAGCAGTCATTCAAAAAATGTGAGTGCGGGGGCGGTTGGGTGCGAGTGCAGGTGAGTGGTGCTAAGTCGAGTATTTTTTGCGAATTTTGAGTGTAGTACGTGGTGCTATGATAGGCTGATCAATTTGCTAAAACAATGATTTAAAATATGCGAAGTTTGTTTTTTAGGGAAAGTTCAAACGTTGGGACAGGGTTCTGATGAAAACTTAGTGACTTTAAAAACATTTTAGTAGCAGAAATGTGAGTCCGGTGTGCGGTCGGATACGAGTGAAAGTGAGTAGTGCGGAGTGTGGTACCTTTGCATATTTAGGGTTCAGCACGTGGTACTATGGTAGAAACTTTAGGCATTTTGTTTTTTGGAAAAAGTGCAGAAGCTGGGATCGGTTTTTGACGAAAATTTTGGATTTTTATTTCATATGCGAGGGGGCCCGAGCCTTCAATTCAAAAAGTTTATAGCATGAGCTTTTCAATCGAATCGTGGCACCGCATGCGAGGGGCCGCAGGCTCCGAGCCTTTCTGTAAATTTTTGAAAAAATTCAAAAGCAAGAGGGAAAAGTACAAGTAAAAGCACCAGAAATAAGGGGACCCGAAGGGAAAAATAGCGGCCAAAATCGTGAGAAAATGAAATTTTTTGCTAAAATTCAAAATCATTTTCAAAGTTTTGGTTTGCGGAGCAGTCAGTCAGAAAAGTGTGAGCGGGGTGCGGTTGGGTTTGAGTGCAGGTGAGTGGTGCAGAGCCTTTGCATATTTTGGGTTTGGTACGTGGTGTTATGATGGGAATATTTGGAATTGTTTTTTGGAGGATGTAATGAAATTGGGTTAGGGTTTGAGTGAAAAATTTAGAATATTGAGTGCGGTTTGAGTGCAGATGAGTGTTGCAGAGCCTTTGCATATTTTGGGTTTAGTAAGTTTCCAGCATGAGACATGGCACCATTTAAAATTCAAAAGCAAAAGTAAAAGGTACAAGTAAAAGTAGCAGATTCGGAGCAAAAAAGCGGTGAAAATCGTGGGAAAATGAATTTTTTGCTAAAATTCAAAATCATTTTCAAAGTTTTGGTTTGCGGAGCACTCAGAAAAAATGTGCGCGCGGGCTGCGGTTGGGTTTGAGGGCAAGTCGGTGGTGCAAAGTGGGACACTTTTGCATATTTTGAGTTGAATACTTGATGAAAAGTTAAGAATTTGGGAGACATGCAGTTTTTGCCACATGCGAGGGGCCCGCAGGCCCCCGAGCCTTTCAGTAAACAGTTTATAGATTCATTTTTAGTTAAGGAGTTGGCATGAATACAAAACCCAATTCGAGGGGCCGCAGGTCCCGAGCCTTGCAAAAAATTTAACACCGTGATGAAGGAGGTTTCTGAATTGAAGTGTACACGTGCCAGAAATTGGGGGGCCCGCAGGGACCCCCTAATTTCTGGTCAACTTATTTTTAATTGAAGCAACCGTGAAATGAGGCTGCAACATTTTGTTTTTCTCTTTGCTGGTCTTCTGATTGACGCCACTATCGTTGACGTCCAAGGATACATCTACAACGAGCATCTCGACAACTTCAGAGGATATCCAAAAGTGGTGAGTTAATGAACAATCTAAAGCCTTCTTTGGGCTCCTATCGCCTTTTTATGGTTAATTTTTCATTTTCTAGAGGGTGGAAGTCGTTGACGACGGAGTTATCTACGATACAATTTGTGGTGCCACAATTGCCGAATGGAATGGCTGGTGGAGGATCGCATGCAACCCTACCAATTGGAGGTTTGGCAATGATCAGAGATTGAAAATGTAAGTGTCTCTTGTACATATTTGTATTCTCCGATGTTGAGTTATCACCGTTTCAACGAAGGGAAGTGCCGAGTGAATATATACCGCGGAAGAGAGTGGTGGCCAAACTGGGGTCGTGTGACTAGCGGAAATTACAGTGCCTTGTACGATGATCAAGAGGAAAGCGACGACAGTTTGTGTCCAGACGAGCTTTATCCAGAGTGAATTCGAGAATGATCATCAATAAGCATTATGGCTACAAAAATATGATTTTTACCTAAAACAAAGTTGTCAATATGAACTTTTAAGTCCAAACATTCGTGGAGCGCTGCAGCCCACGTCCTTGTAAATTTTTTGTCTTTTGAATAAGTAGCGTATTCCAGCTGAAAAAGCATTACAGGTCAAACATACATATATGCTCCAAATTTCTTTTATATATATGTGTATATACATACATGTTTTATCTGCCATGAAATTCCTTAATAGCTACCCCAATCTGACAAACTTTGGGTTAATATTTTCTACCGTCATTGAAACAATATGCGCGCCAGTTATTATATACCTAGCTCTATATCATTCCAAGCAGATGAAAAGATATCGGTATCTAATTATTAATACGGTGGTATGGAGTTTTCTATTCGATTGGTTTTGCCTAATCACAAGGCCGGAGTATGAGTACCCGGTCGCATGTGTCCGCTTTCACACATCGTTATTGTATACTCAGTTAGACGCCGCCTTTGGAGCAAGTTGCTTTGTCATACTGAGACTGAACATCGAACTGGCTGTTGTTTGGAGTGTATTGTATCGGTATTTTATGGTAAATATTATTATACATTACGCGTTTGTTTATTTCTTTTTGTGTTGCTCAAAATATTATTTTTAATTTCCAGGCCTACCCTGGATGGATCAGTGAGACGGTAGAAAGCGGCAAGGCAGCCACGGTGACAATGCTTCTGTTCCAAGTCTTTATATACGTGATTTCTTTCAGTCCTGCTTCCGCAATTGGTGCTTCAAGTAAGCAGTCGAAGTACATAAAATCGTTACTGTCTTGCAGATGAGGCCGATGACATTGCTCAAAACCGCCTGCAAGTTCAAAGACAACTGCCTGAATTATATGATACGAATGAGTTCGCTCTCTTCTGCGTGGCGGACATGGCTTTGGCTAGAAATGTTGCCCTCTCTGGTATCTTTTTTTGGGCGGTATGCTTTGCTTTTGGATTGGTATTGTATTCTATTTTGTACTATCGAGTAATTGTTTCAAAGTCAAGACGATTCAGCTTGGTCAGCACTCAAAAAATGCATCGGATGTTGTTCAATGTGAGGCAGATGTATTTCGAAAACTTTTTTATAATCTTTAGGCCGTCTCAGCCCAGCTGCTCATCGCAGTTTTTATGTTGTTTATACCAACCACCATTTTGCAATATAATTTGTATGCGCAAGTGGAAGAAGGGACAACAATTGCGGCTATTTTACTAATGTTAATGCAACTTCATGGCTGTGCAGATATTATTGCAATGATCTATTTTATCAAGCCATATCGAAGGAAGATTGTCTCAACAGTATGGGGACGCAAACTTTCGTCCAAGATTGCTTCATCATTCTGAGGCTAACCGTTGAAAGGATACATCTATCAAAAAGTGGTGAATTAATAAAAAATCTACAGCCTTTTTTTGAGATTCTATAGTGGAAATTACAGTGCCTTGCACAATGATCAAGTCTAAAGCGACAGCACTTTGTACCCAGAAGAGCTCTACCCAAAGTGAATGGTGGAACATCATCAATAAGAGGTGCTGTGTCTGAAGTATCAGTTCTTACAGTAATCTTGACATATATAAAAATAAATAAATTATTTATATGTTTAATGCATTCTTTCGAGCAGGTAGATTCATGTTAAGCACTATGATTATTATTTCAGCCGTCTCGACGTTCACAATCAGCATCAAAAAAGAAGCCGGTTGTAAGAAACGACACGACATCTTAGGATAAGCAAGGCCTATCGAAAATTTGTACAAAATTCCGAGAAATTTCGTATTTTTCCATTCATGGTCGACTATTCTTCAATCTGATTAAATTTTTTATAAGGCCGTCGTGTGTTTTCCATACGCCTCATTTCGCTCCCTGATTGCTCTAAATTATGCGGACAAAATTATTTCTAATTCTCTCCGTTGGTCTGTCAGCTCAAGCTGCTGAACAAACAATTCAAGGGTACATCTACCATGAAGACCTTACAGATTTTAGAGGTCAATCCAAAGTGGTGAGATTATAATCAGTTTATTATGACTTAAAACTCTTTCATAATGTAGATTTACTTTTCAGAAAGTCGACTTAATTGACTGGGGCTTCTTCAAAGACAGGTTTTGTGGCTCCACAATTGCCGATTCAACTGGATTCTTCAAGATCTCATGTAATCCCGCGCCTTGGCGGATTGATAATGGACAGAGATTAAAAATGTAAAGATTAGCTTTGAATCTTCAAAGAGTTCCTTTTAGTTATCACCGTTTCGATAAAGGAAATTGTCGCGTAAATGTGTATCGTGGAAGAGGGGAGTGGGGCCGAGTGACCAGCGGAAACTTCAGCGCCACGTATGACGACGAAAAGGAAAGGGACAACAGTATGTGTCCTACTGATTTATATCCACTTTAAAAGGATGAATGGTCAACTGGAACTGACTTCAGGTGCAAAACTTTGCATGAAATATTTATAAACTTTGACTAATTTATTCTCGACAAAACTTTGGTTTGAGAAAATAGCAAACTCATCCCAGACAATTTATATTGTTACAGAGAGATGTGACATAATGGCTTCACACTAGACAGACCCTTTCCTCCATTTTAACAAATAGCTCCGAAGGGTAACGTT
Organism: Bursaphelenchus mucronatus; assembly: GCA_025436335.1. NCBI lineage: Eukaryota > Metazoa > Nematoda > Chromadorea > Rhabditida > Aphelenchoididae > Bursaphelenchus > Bursaphelenchus mucronatus. Next base: position 8,608,271 of record CM046356.1, read on the forward strand.
GACAATCCAACTGCGATACCGTCACAGTTTCTTTGAATCGTACAGAGCCAAGTATATGTATGAAAGCGGGATTACATACAGATTCGATAGCTGTATTAATCGAACATACCTTGACAATGTTGGAAGGAAATATTCATTTCATCCATATTGCAAGGTTAAATTTTATAGTAATATAAAGTGTTAAGCATAATTTGCAATGTTCATACAATAACAAACCTCTGCAGCAATTACACGCCACGACCATTCTATATACATTTCCATCTTTTTGTTAATAAGAAATAGCAGCACAAACATCAATGTCTGTTTATATTTTTCAGGAATTTGTCTGACGCAGACGATTTTCTATTTACAGCTGCTTGCAAGTTGCAAAAATCTGCATAACAAGAAATGTTATTTACCCCTTCACATTAAGATCTGCATTTTTTCGAGTCACATTGTTTTAAACCGTGGTCAGAGCGGGCTGAATGAACATTATATGGCCGGTAAAGGTTACGATTGTCGTTCTTTCCTCCCATTACGCATACAATGATTATATAATATTGCTGCCGTCGGAAAAAGCAACATAAATTGTGTCAGCAGGTGAAATGGTAAATACTATGAAATATCGATACAAAAAGCTCCATCCAACTGACGACCCAACGTTCGCATAGAGCGCCGTCAGAGCTGCAGCTGCCAATACCAAGGCATTCGGCGATGTAAACAGGCTTGTCCGGAAAAGAATGCAGGGAATTCAAATTGCGGTTGAATGATTAGAAACAACCAATTGAGAAATACCCTCCGCACTGCCGTGTTGATAATCAAATACCGATATCTTTTCATTTGTTTCGAATGATAAGCCGTCAGATAAATAATTCTTGGCGCACATATTGTCTCAGCTACAGCGCTAAAAACAACAGCACTGTGTGTTATGATTGAAAAATCATTCTCAAATTTCATAAATTGCTGGAAATATGGAAACATATAGCTAACTCTTTCAAGGAGAATAGGCAAGGCTTTGTTTTGTATTTGCAGCCGTCAGGAACATCATGAAAAAAGACCGAGAATACATTACTGAGGCTTTAAATCACGGCTTTCTAGTTGTTCACACTATTTGTAAGACGGTGGCAAAAGTTTGAACACAACAAAGGTTGCAAACATGTGTCTGTCGTTGTAGAACAAAGATCGCCCTACTAACACTGTTCTCTCTGCTTAGAGCTGTATGCATGATACACTGCCGTTTTTATGAAGCCGTCACTGTTAGCTTTGTGTGCTGAATTGTTATGATTTCTCGATTGAGATGCCTACATTTCTCGCGAAGTTTAATGCAACAAAATAAGACGCAATAACAAGAAACTGTTTGATTCCTGGATTGAATGTTCAATTTGTCTAGCATCATAAGCACCTGTTAATATAAGATCGGTATTTCCCGTGAATCGCCAATGTTCTTGTTTTGCAGCTCATACATTGCATACGTGACTGTAGTGAGGTAACATATATAATATAAGCATTTGTTTTCATTTTTTTCAGATTCAGAGCTCCGAATCTCAATTTCGATGCTTTTCCAAAACGACCTCTCCAATTTAACGAACTACGCAATGATCTTTGCTACTGTTGTGGAAACAATTTGCGCTCCAACTATAATCTACCTAGCGTTATATCATTCAAAACAAATGAAGAGATATCGATATTTGATCATCAACACAGTCTTCTGGAGCTTTCTTTTCGATTGGATGACGTTTTTTATGAGGCCCCAATTCACTTTCCCAGCTGCTTGTATTTTATACTTCAATCCTCTGATGGCTTATCAACAAGCATATTTGATTGGGACTGCGGTTCTTTTGGCGTTGTTTGTTAATGTTGAAATGGCAGTGGTGTGGAGCTTCATGTATCGGTATCTTATGGTATGAATGGTCGACTTTCAATACGTTATAATTTCTTTATTATTAGGCCATGTTTTTAGGCATATCCCGGATGGATTGGCGAAGCTGTGCAGAACGGAAAAGCCGCTCCAAGGCTGATGATATTGTTTCAAATCATCATTTACCTTATTAGCTTTTCTCCGTTTACAATCTTTGGAATACCAAGAAAGTATTATATATGAAATTTCTTTTCACATCATATGGTCTGTTAGGAAAATAATGTGCATTCGTCGCCTGCGGCAAGGCGAAACATTTTACTGCGACTAATCCACATTATTTTCTCGACAGATTCAAACGACTTGTTTTGTTTTAAAAAACAGATTTCTCAAAGGTTTAAAATAATATTAAATGTTATACTTTAGCCATTGCTAGAGACGACGCCGCGCTTCTACAAGAGCTGCCTCAACTCTTCGAAAAACGAAGCCAATTTGGACACTTTTGTGCACCGGACGCCCCAATGACAAGATCTGTCACATATTATGGATTTCTTTTATTGGGATTCTTCTTTGTTGTGGGAATTATATTGTATTCCATTTTGTTTCACAGAGTAATAATCCAAAAGTCGAAGCAATTCAACATGGAGAGCACACAACGAATGCATCGGATGTTGTTCAAGGTAAAAACGTTTTATCTGGCAATCAACTTAATTGCCCGTCTTTAGGCAGTATCAGCCCAATTATTCATCGGCTATACCATGTTGCTAATACCCACGGCAATTTTGTTATATACCATGTACGCTCAATGGGAAGAGGGGACCACAATTGTGGCTGTTTCAATTATGTTCGTCCAACTTCATGGCTGCGCCGACTTCCTGGCAATGATCTATTTCATCACACCTTATCGAAGGAAACTTCTTTCGGTATTCAGAAAAGAGGCGACAATTCAAAATGTTCAAATGTCCCAAAAAAATCATAGTGTTTGAATAAAATGATTTTGGGATCTCTTGGACGCATTGATTATTGGTGATAGTGGTTTACCGTATCATTACTCTCTAAAACTTAAATTTACGTATTGTCTTAGTTAAAAAATATATTATCTACTTCAGTTAAATGGAGTGAAAATCAAAGAAACGGAATCTTTATTTGATGGGCGAAAGATGTCTGGAACAATATATGTTATTGAGGCTATGAACCACGACTCACGTCAAATCGAAGAAAAAACTTTTCAAATTGGCTTTTCGTCCAAATATTTATCAGAAAAATTACATTGTAAATTTTTCTTCAGATTTTTTTGGTCAAAATAAGTCTCAAAAAATTTAGAGAACAGGAAAATGGTCGACTTTTGTCAAAAAAGACCTGGGTTTTACCAAATTGGACAAGAAATCGACCAGCAAAGATTTTTCGGACCCAAAATTTGTGACGAAGTGCCAACTCGAAGAGTTCCCTCTCTTTTGCTTTTTCGATTTGACGTGCGACTGCGTTAATCGTGCACACATAGACCGTGACAAAAGTTTGAACAGAACAAACGTTGCAAGCATGTCTCTGCCGTTGTAAAACAAAGATCACCCTACTATAATAACACTACACTACCTTTTTTTCCGAGAGCAGTATCTAAACTGTCGTTATCATGAAGCCGTCACTATTTGCGTCTCGGAAGTATATAAGGTTTTATGCTGATTTTTTATTATTTTATCGTGGATTTTTGCAGTTACCGTTGAAACTTGATGTGCCTACGACACCGTGGTAAACAATAGAAATGAACCATTTTATTGCGACGTCAAATTCTCGACTCGCTTAACATTTGAGCACCTGTAAATATTCAAATGTCGTTTCGCCAAATTCTTGTTGCTACGTTTTTACACTGTGTGTAAACATTTATTCTCATTTTTTAAGGTCTATCAAATCTCATTTACCATGATTTTTCAAAACGACCTCTCCAATTTAACGAACTACGCAATGATCTTTGCTACTGTTGTGGAAACAATTTGCGCTCCAACTATAATCTACCTAGCGTTATACCATTCAAAGCAAATGAAGAGATATCGATATTTGATCATCAACACAGTCTTCTGGAGCTTTCTTTTCGATTGGATGACGTTTTTTATGAAGCCCCATTTCGCATTCCCGGCTGCTTGTATTTTATATCTCAATCCTCTGATGGCTTATCAGCGAGCATATTTGATTGGGACTGCGGTATTTTTGGCGTTGTTTGTTAATGTTGAAATGGCAGTGATGTGGAGCTTCATGTATCGGTATTTAATGGTATGACCGGTCGACTTTCAATGTGACATAATTTTCGACTGTATTTTTAGGCCTATCCCGGATGGATCGGTAACGCTGTGGAGAACGGAAAAGCCGCTCCAAGGTTGATGGTAATCGGGCAGATCACCATTTACATTATTTGTTTTTTTCCTTTTACAATTTTTGGAATACCAGGCAAGAATCTATCCTAAAAACTCGTTTTTTCGTCGTCCCTCTCTTAAATCTTATTGTGAGGTTACACTTTAGACGCTGCCGCCGACGAAGCCGCACTTCTGGAAGAGCTACCTCAACTTTTCGAAAAACGCTTCGAATTTGGGCATTTTTGTACGCCGGACGTCCTAACAACAAGATCTGTCACATATTATGGAGTTCTTTTAATGGGATGCTTCTTTGTTGGCGGAGTTATATTGTATTCCATTTTGTTTCACAGAGTAATAATCCGGAAGTCGAAACAATTCAACATGGGGAGCACACAACGAATGCATCGGATGTTGTTCAAGGTAAAAACGTTTCATCTGGCAATCACCTTAATTGCCCGTCTTTAGGCAGTATCAGCCCAATTATTCATCGGCTATACCATGTTGCTAATACCCACGGCAGTTTTGTTATATACCATGTACGCTCAATGGGAAGAGGGGACCACAATTGTGGCTGTTTCAATTATGTTCGTCCAACTTCATGGCTGCGCCGACTTCCTGGCAATGATCTATTTCATCACACCTTATCGAAGGAAACTTCTTTCGGTCTTCAGAAAAGAGGCGACAATTCAAAATGTTCAAATGTCCCAGAAAAATCATAGTGTTTGAATAAAATGATTTTGGGATCTCAAGGAAAGTGAAAGTCCACAAAGATCAACGAAAAATGAAATTGGCGGTGGTTGTGTTTCGCGCTCTTGCTTTTAGCCAAAAATGCCACTTTTGGAGATGGACTGGAAGATAATGATAGCCTCTGTCCTACGGACTCGTATCCGTCTCAATATTAAAAATGTTGCAACAAATTGTACTCTTAGTTAACAAGAGAAGTGCTCCAAGTGCAACGCTCAGATTTTCCATCAATTTTGCACGCACGTCAGGCATAGGCCACATATCAATTCCTGAAAATCTTCGTTTGCTCTTTGGAAAGAAAGCTGAGATATTCAACGATCTTTGCTGCCGAGAGAGTACGCGAAACGCGGAGAGCGGTCGCATAAGAAAACACGTTTTGGCCATAACTTTGTTTGTTTTGCTCGGAAAAAGTTAATTTTTTGTGGAAATATTCCCCTCTCCGGTAGAAATAGGCGTGACATTTTTTTATACCGAAATTCGCAAAAAAGTGTCACATTTTTGCCGACTTTTGATCTAAAAATCTCGGTCGTTTCTGCAAAACGCGCGTTAGGCGTCTGACATATGTCTTAGAGGAAATAATACGAAATTAGTGCCAGGTTTTATCAAAAGCTGAGCGTCGCACTTGAGGTACTTTTCCTGTAAGATAAAATAAAATAAAATTTTCGTCAAAAAAAGAAAATAAATTTTAATTGGAGAGTATTTGCACAAAAATTTGGTTTAATGTTCACCTTTCTTCGATCATTTTGAATATTTTTAAAATTAAAATCAGTGTTTGTCGAGAATGCGTTTCGCGGTGGTGGTTGCTCTCGCTGCTGCTCTCCTTTGCCAAGTCGCTTCTGAGGTCCAAAAATGGCATGTCCGTGGAAGACTCCATCGCGGAAACATCACAGATTTCCTAGGGGAATACAAAATTGTAAGTCATTTATCGCTTACAAAGCATGCGCTAAAAGTGGAGTTTTCTCAAACTTTACGCATCAACCTAGGTCGTATCTAACAACTAGAGATTGCGCAATACGACAGTGACATATATATTCAACCGTCTTGCTCGACGAGCAATTGGGCGGAATTCGGAGCGCGAAAATAGAGAAAAGCGTCTGGATTCATTACGTTTAAAACTGGCGATTGTTTCTGCATAACACGAGCTACAAATCTCGCATGTGGCTTAAAAAACCGTTTGGATTTGCGCCATGTTTCATTGAAATTTGGGCTTTTAGAGCATTTTCCCTGTTAGTCGAATTTTTCTTTTATTTTTTTTGTATTAAACACTTCTAATACGTTTTCGTTTTAGGACGTCCGCCTCTTCCAATTTGACCCCTACAAGTACCGCGTAATCGATGACGTAACTGCGGAGCAGAATGGCTCATTTTATGTTCATGGATATCCGCCGGAACCAATGCTCTCTGAGCAGCGAGTATTGAAAATGTGAGTTGGTTGGTGTTATTTAGGAATTTCTCATTTTACGAAAAAATATCTGGAAAAACTTAAGTCTTCTGGCCCACTCAAATTTTTTGATTTTGCAGCCTGCGCCCTGGAGATGTTTATAGCAGGATAAGCCAGACCTAAACTAAACCTGAGCCTAAGCTTAACCTCGAGGCTAAACCTTAACCTGAGCTAAGGCTAAACAAAGCCTAAGTCAAACCTATTTTTTTCAACGTCGTGAGCGATTGTTCGGACAGTTTTACTTTGAATTTTTTAGATACCAACTTGCGGACGTTGGAAAGTGCCGTGTCAGGACTCATTATGGAAACCCGGACTTCCCACAGGGTGTTCGAATTGACGTCAGGGGTAAATTAGAGGTCGAACCTAACGTTACACTGTGCTCGCCTTACAAGTATTGAGATTAAACTTCTTTATTGCGTTCTCTAAAACAATTATCTATCGAACAAATAAAGTGCAAGATATTTTTATTATTGGTGATGGTGATTTACAGCGTCATCACGGCCCTTTATCATAATTATTGTTAAATTTTTGTATTGTTTTAGTTAAAAGATATATTATCTATCTAATAAATGGAGTGAAAATAAAAGAGATGAAATCTTTGTTTGCTGGGCAATTAAAATACAATCAAAATACGAATTTCATGGGACATCAAATAAATTATTTCTTCTACGCCATAGAAATGAGTTTTTGTTTAGTTTTGAACTTTATTGTTGCCGCTAGCAAAGTCACAGCAACTTTTTGGCATGTCAATGGGACAGTGTTTCATCCAGACTTGGATGACTTCCATCAAGAGCCTGAGGTCGTACGTAAAATTTTTCTTGTTATAGTAAGACATTTGCACTTGTCAAACAGTGCAAACGGGAAGTTCTATGTGAAGAAAGAACCCCCTTTTCTTTTGAGTGACCGACATCCAGGTATTGAGGATGTAAGCACAATGTATTTACATATAAGACAAATATTGCGTATTTTGTCGCTATTGTCTCTGCTTTTCAGATACCATCGATTCAACGGAGCATGTCGAATGAACGAGTATCAAGGGTCGGGATGGGATCTCAAACTTAAAGATGGGCAGCAATACACCGTCATTTACGGAGATGAAGCTGAAAGCGATGATGACAAGTGCTCACATGAGATATATCCGTAGTATTATAGTCTTTGGGACAACAAATTGAATACTCCATGTCGAGGAAGCAATTATAAATGTCTTCGGGCCATCTTCGCTTGCTTTTTCGAGCTCGTTCTACTTAATTTCCTATGCGATAGTTCCGAAACTTGTCAAATGCAACTTTTCGTGGATTGGTTGAGCGTCGCTCTAAAGGTTCCTCTGCAGGGCCCCATTTTTAGCTGAACATTCAAAGGTTTGATCTTTTTAACAAATGCGTAGGTAAAGAATTCACACTATTCCTCCAATTAAAATTATCAAACGTTCCCACAGACATCGACATTCCATTTCATCTTGTCATTCTATGGATGTTCTTATAGGAAACGGAACAAAGAAGAAACCTTCATTTAAATTCACTCTTAATTCGCTATGAAGACATTTATCTTTGTGGCTGTCGTTGCTGCTTTGTGTGTTGTATTTCAGTTTGCTATCGCTGAACAGGGTTGGAATGTGAACGGTTATATCTACGACCCCAGGTTGGCAGACTTCAAAGGACTGCCGAAAATTGTAAGTTTTGCTTTTTTTTGAGGTATATAAAGTACCTTCTGTACGTAAACAGCTTGTTATTGCAGCGAGTGTTGTTGTTCTCTGACGGTTCACCTGTACTTTTGTCCGGTGACAGCGTTGCCGACTCTGGTGGATACTTTTACATCCAAGGAATAGCGCCGCCCAATCGTACAAGGGAGACGCAGAAATTGAGAATGTAATCTTTTATCATATTAATTTATTATACGAAATCTTGTGTTACTTCTTGTAGCTTTACAAAAGGTCTTGAAGTTTTTTCAAAATACAATATAAAAACCCGTTGCCTCTTCATCAGCACCTGATGATACTTGCGCCTTTATGCTCAACAATCTCTCTGATTTTAGCTACCATCGTTCCGCTTTAGGCGATTGTCAAGTCACAACCTACGATGGAGAGGGCATTGATCATGAAGTTCTAAGTGCAAATTATAGCGTGCTATCGAAGAGCACCGTCAAGGCTAGCATCGACGGTATGTGCTTAAACGATTTGTATCCCGCATTATAACTGGTTATGCAATAAATTTTCGTTTATATTCAGGCCTTGTAGTATTTCATTTCTTTATGTAAATGGCTTTTTATGTTAACGTTTTTTTGATAGATGTAGTGCTAACAGGATTCACAAAGACTGCCTGTCTTCTCCCCATAATTTCCATAACCTTCCTCCGATATGGCGTGATAAAATAGATCATTGTGATGAAGTCTACGCAGCCATGCAATTGAATTAATGTCAGGCAGATTGCAAAGATTGTTCGGCCGTCGGGTGAGGCCGAACTCGCTGTCAACATGATAAAAGCCGTTGGAAAGATGAGGAAGATGAAACTAACAACAAATTGGGCTGTCGTCGCCTGAAAAATATTGAGGAACACGACGTTACGAAAGTCACAAGTTCTTAAGACTTTTTGTATATCTATTAATGGAGGGGTTATTCTTAGAAATGTCAACTTGCGCTTTGCAGTTTCATTCCCAGAATGACAAGTCGACCTTTAAACCACGGCCTTTAAATGTCGGCAGCTCTGTAAAATAAATGCCAACAATATGTAGAATACGTTTTTGGAAATCATACTGATACTTGTGCTTTGTAATCACTTTGCAGCCGCTCAACACTAAACTTACAATAAATAACATCTTTTGCATTCGCATGGAATTCGTCATCGCGGTTATTCTTGGGAGGTAATACGTAACTCGAAAGTATATGATGAAATCCAGTATCACGCCGCACAAAAACAACGCCATCATGACCCAAAATCCGATTTTGCCCCAGGCTTGATTAGCTGCCTTTGTGGCTTTGCATGCATATCCGAGGACTGGTTCCAGTTCTCTTAATTCTGGGAGCTGTTCTAGAAAGTATTGTCTGTCTTGCTCAGGATCTGAAATTTGGCCACGTCCAAGACGTTTATAACATGTTGATTTTTTGAAAGTAAAAGAATTAGTTGAGAATGTTGGGTAGGTCACCTGGAATGTTGAAAAGTTCCACTGGATTGATTGCCAGGACGAAAGAGACCACTTCAAAGGTCGCAACAAAAATTATCGTTCCCTTCGATGACTCTGCAATCTCACTGAGAATCCCAGGAAATACCTGAAATGAGTAGTGAATGTAGTATCAGCTTCCACTTACCATACAAAACCGATAATTTAGCTCCCAAGCAACTGCCAGCCCCACTTTTACGCAAAGAACAACAAACAAGTTCAGTAAATTCCTCGTTAGATATGGTGCATGCAGAAAACTTCTATATGTGATGATGCAAGTCGTGGGATACATAAATACGGGCTGCAGAAAGTACATAACCCAGTTGAAGAAACAACTGCTGGCAACATTGTTGATAATCAAGTATCGATATCGTTTCATTTGCTTTGAGTGATACAACGCGAGGTAGATAATAAAAGGAGCCGCAAGCGTCTCAATAAGGGTGACAGTTGGCAGTACAAAGTTTGTAATCAGCGCAGGATAGTCGATATAGGTCATTGGCGGCCGATTGGTCTAATTCTTCTCGGTAAGCGTTGTTGGAGAGCTGGTAAATCAGTGACGCAAAAATGAAGCTTAAAACAACACAATTATCTAAGAATAGAGAAACCTATTCACCTGTGCGGAAATGGATAAGGGGACGGGCTTTTGCACCCTCCGGGCCCGTGCCCCGGCCTTGTCAAGGTCAGCCCGCCCGGCCATGTTAATGATTTACTAAAGGCCTAAAGGCTCGACCTCAAAGTACCCAAAGCTCCACTTGTCCGGGGCCTGAAAAAATGGACATAAACCGTTAGACGAACCACAGAATTCTGTACCTTTGAGCAACAATCTTCAAACCTGACGTAAAAAATTAAAGTTTTTGATGAGCGGTCAGCAGTTAGGTACGAATGTGTATCACACAACACATACCTATGAAAAAGACGCTATATCCATCCAGACTACTCGACAAATTGGCTGCCATTGCATTCTATTACAAGGATTTTGAGTACAAAAAACCGCCCATGTTTTCTATTTATTGACCAATTCATTAAACTAGCAAGTTTTAATAGAACAACTGCTAGCGATATGCACCATAGTCGTTCATCAATTTATTGCGCGACTGTGAACTCTCATCATTTTCTATCGATAGAGAAATTTGTGATAGAAGTTATGCCGGCTCTTCTTTTTGTTGCAAAAAGTTCGTTGACATTGTTCTTATGATAATTTCTGTATTGACTGTTCGCTTTTGACGATTTCAAAAAAATCTCTTGCAGCTTCCTTCGATATGGAGTTATAAAGCAGATCATGGCGATAAAATCAAAACATCCATGAATCTGGATTAAGAAAATACAACCGGAAGAGAGGGTGGTCCCTTCTTCCCATTCGGTGTAATAAGCCAATAGGATGAGGGCACTGGGGAGGAGCAGCATAGAGCCGGCGATGAATAGTTGAGCGGAAACTGCCTTAAACAGAATTAGGTGCATTCGTTGCGTTTTTCTTGCAGAACACTCTTTAGATTTACAGAGTACCACTCGTCGGAATAGAATCGAATAAAAAATCAGGCCGATGATCATGAATATGACGTTCAAAATAAACCCGATTAGAGCGAATTTTCTTGCTGGCTCCGGATGTGGCTCACAATGCCAGCCTACTTCCGTTAGTAGTTTGGAGCCGTACAGTTGAGGTATTTGCAGTCGTATGGCTTCGTCTTCGAGAGATGGATCTATAAGAATGAAGTCTTTACTGAGCCTCATGGAGAACACTTGTGATATTATAAAGAAAATGAAATTTGAAAGTGCAACGACGCTCTCGGCCTACCTGGAACACCATAGAAAAAGGCCGGTGCAAGCATCACAACGTACAGTAGAATCTGGCCACCGTACATTACAAAGAGTGGAGCCCGCCCATGCTCAACCGTGTTGCTGATCCAGCCGGGATAACCCTAGGATCAGTATTCATTTATTTAGAAAAGGAAATCTTTTGAAGATACGATAATAAAGACATACCATAAAGTACCGATAAAGAAACGACCAAAAAACGGAAAGTTGAACATTGACAAATAAAAAAATTAGAATTTGCAACACCAAGATTGTTGTATTTGCATCGTGGAAGTAACTGTTGTAAAACAAAATACAAGCAGATGGCAGCATTAGCGCTGGTTTGCAGAAACAAGTAAGCAGATTGAACAAACAACTCCATATTACGGTATTTATCAACAGGAAACGATAACGTGTCATGTTTTTCGAATGATAAAGCGCCAAATAGATAATCGTGGGAGCGCAAAGGGCCTCCATAACGGTCGCAATTGGCACTGCGTACGTTGTAAAGTCTTGCAAAGAGTCGTGTAGGAGCATCTTCAAATAACATACGGCCGACGGTTGGAAATGTTATATCAAAAAACTTCTGTAGTCCAAAATCAACCGGGACAATGGGGATATATTACATATATGTGGTTCGGGTGGTACTCGAAATCATTAATTGTAAACAAATATGCCAGCTGTTGAATATCAAAGTATTTTGCAGTCCTTTTGAGAGGGATTAATGTAATTGAAAGCAATTTCCAGGACCGCATTAATCGAATTTGGCATGGAAAGTGCTACGTCAAGACACAAACATCGCATTATATATATATATATATATATATATATATATATATTGCATATATAAAAATAGGAACCGAAACCCTATCCAGTAAAGACTACTAGTATCAGTCCATCGGCAAGTCATGAAGATATCTTCTGGTTGCGGCTCCAATAACATTTCAGCCGTGCTGGACATACCGGTAAGGCTCGAGACTAAATCATTTGGAGTTGCAGGTACTGCGTCGAGTACTCGAGTACTCGAACTTCGAGTAGAAAAGCCATAACAGTAAATAGCTTCATGCTCTCCACAAAACATACTGAAGATCCTGACCTAAAATTGGTATTGGAAAAAATGGAGAAAATGATCCTGCTGCCTCGAGGCGGTTGCCGCGCTGGGCTGAGACCATCCCTGACAGTAACTGGCTTTCCATGCAGTATCGATAAATGCAGCACCAAACCGTAGCCAAAATAACTTTGGCGACAAGCGCAGAAAATAATGAGAGCAAAACTCTTGTTGCATAAGGACCGACAAGAAGGCTGCGATATGTCAGCACACAGGTGGACGGATACATGAGCATGGGATTTAGTAGAAATGTCACCCAGTTGAAAAGACAACTGGTGGTGATGTTATTCATTATCAAATATCGGTAGCGTTTCATCTGTTGAGAACGGCAAAAGGCCAAAGAAAATATAAGTGGTCCAAAAATTGTCTCAATCAGTGTAACGTACGGCATAACATAGTCCGTTAACGGGGCTAGCGTGTTTTCGTAGATCATAGTCTTGAAGTGACCAGCACTTTGGAAAAAATGGGATATTGATCCAAAGAACAGAAGCGACGTGTTTACATATTTATAAACACCTGTTAGATGTTTCACTATTTTCAAGAAGAAAGGCGGTTTTGTTTCTTATTCTTGTAACACGGAAGACACTCTCAACGATACAAGAACTCAAAATACTCGTGGACATTGCAATCATAGACTGCTCGATTTCTCTGTGGGCGATGCTGAATGCAGTTACCGGCTTCAAATAATTTTCTTTGATATGGAGTGATAAAGTATAATAGATCATTGCCACAAAATCCACACAGCCATGGAATTGCGCCAGTAATATACACCCTGAAGCAATTAACCGTCGAAAGAGCATCAAATACATAATTATTTCAAAGATAAGACCAACGATCAAGAAAACATCAGCGCAAAGGGCCTTGCGACTCCTGGGTGCGGCGCACAATGGCATCCGATTTGCATCTTTGTAACATAAATAGCCGGAGGTTGATATCAAAGTGCTTTGTCTTTGAATATTGACTCTTCTGAAGCGATTTAAATCCAAAATTAGGTTTGTTGCCGTAGGCGAAACAAAAAAGATTGTATTCCTTTTATTATTATTTTTTGCTGGTAACTCTTCGTATTTCGCAACAAATTTCACGTTTTAGCGATATATTCCCTATCAAAATTTTGTTCAAAAAATTGGCGATACGATACGTATTAAGTATTGACCTCGAAAAAGTCGATATTTCGACACGATACGAGAGAATACGAGAAACACCTAAATCAGATCGCTAAAGTATTCGATAAAACAAACCAACGGTTATATTTTTATTAATTATATAAATTGGCGTTAGATATTGCTGCTTTTCCCATTAGTGCTGCTGAAGCGGCTAACCACGGTTGGTGTTTTGCCAAAAATTCCCAGCAGTTTTCTCCGATACGGAGTTATAAAGTAGATCATGGCGATGAAATCCACACTGCCATGTAGTTGAATAACCAACACACAAACGGATGCAATCGTGGCACCTTCGGTCCATTGCGCATAGAAGTTGAAGAAGAGAAGAGCCGTTGGGATTAGTATCATCACGTAACCAATCAGAAGTTGAGCGGTAACTGCCTGAAATCGAATGCAATCGCTGGTATTGTCTGAAATTCGTTTTATTCTCGCCTTAAAAAGCACCATGTGCATTTTCTGAGTGCTCCCCATCGCAAATTCCTTCGATTTTCTGACTATTACGCGATGGAAAAGTATTGAATACAAGACGGCGCCGACCGCAAAGAAGGCCATCATCAAATAACAACCATACAGAGAGAACTGCCGTGAAACTTCAACGCCTGGCGCGCAATAGTAACCGGAATGGCTTTGGACTAGTGAGTCATATAGCTGAGGAATTTGTTGATGAAGGGATTCATCTTCCAAGGCCTCAGCTAAATAGGTTTGTTATTAATTGAGACCAATAACCAGCCGGGTAAGGGTTTGTAGCGGTGAAATTAAATTTTCTAAAATTTGGTTTCATACCTAAAGTCTTTTGCTAAACGTCAATGCCGGAGAGAAACGCTTACATGGCACCTCAAACATGAAAGTAGGTGACAACACAACCAGATACAACGCCACTTGGCCGCCAAACAAGAACACAATGGGCGCTTTTCCTTTCTCGACCATGTTGCTAAGCCTTCCTGGATATGCCTATGACCACATTTACTCTGCTGTCAGCACAATACCCTACCATGAAATAGCGATACAGCAGTGGCCAAACAACGGCCAGTTCGACGTTAACGAACATGATGAAGAGAACTTCAATCCCCAGAAGGGAAGTTCGCATCCCATGAAAAGAGGAATTGTAAAATACAACACACGCCGAGGGAAACAAAAAGGTCGGTTTACAGAAACAAGTGAACAAATTGAATAAACAACTCCAGAAGACCGTATTGATCAGAAGGAATCGATATCGTTTCATGTGTCGCGAGTGATAAAGTGCCAGATAGATAATTGTTGGAGCGAAAATCGACTCAAGAACTGTTGCAATTGCAACTGCATAACTTGTAAAGCCCTCCAGTGAGTTTCGTTGCAGCATAAAACACTTGAACAATAGATTTTTTTCAAAATGACATAATGCCGGGTTTAAGAAGCGAAATAAATTTTTTGACACTACAAGAGCGAGTAAAAGCGCATAATGCGAAGTGTAACACATTGCTTGTGGATTCATCACCTGTGCATGGTAAATAGAAACATCTGTTCTAACGAGGGACTTGCACAAACTCTCTATGGCCAAATGACATGTGTTGTACATATACCATTCGAGAGACCTTGAAAAGTTATTATGGGAACCGGTCTCAAAAATTACCAACGGGAATTTATCACGGAGATCGACTTTATCTTTATGGTTATGGGAGAGGTCTGAAAAAAAATTTTAAATAATTTAGTTAATACATAGACTTTATTTTTACCAAAATTTTCTGAATTTTTATCCAGTTCTATATTGCACATGGTTACGTGGTCATCCCTTCGGGACACAATTTTTTCGACGGCATTATATATTTTTGTGAAAAGAATATGCGTAGTTATTTACTAAAAAGCTGAAATGATTACCCGTTACATCTTAAGAGTCCACCAAATCCAAAATAATGCTTTAGGACTATGATTTTTGGGCTTTCAGCAGTCGATTTCTATAAATCAGTAATCCGTTGGAAATTTTGGAAACCCGTTCCTATAATAACTTTTCAAGGGCTCTCGAATGGTATATACCACATGTCATTTGGCCATGAATACTTTGTGCAAGTCTCTCGTTAGGGGTCTTCGCACAGGGCCTCACTCTGACTCAAGTTATAACGCATTTTTCGACGATAGATGGTATCTTGAAATTCATCGTATCTTGAAGATTACCTGTCCACATTTTTTGGTCATTTTCTAAACTTTATTACGAAGAACGCATAAAATAATAATTATTATACAAAATATTATGGATTGCGATACTTGGACACAAACTTCTTATACCATTCGTCAACTGGCAAGCTGGTTAGACAAAATCCGACCAAGATGAGAATGCCTCCAATGAATACCATGGGGCCGGCAGACAAACCGCGGAATATTATGTCAACGGCTAAAAAAAAGATGATTCAATGTGTTGTAGCATACCATAGGCTGAGAACAAGAAAACAATTACAAGTGCTTACCTGCATTCATCGGAATCCCAACGAGGAAAGCGACGGAGACAACGAGCGGATTCAGGAGGGCAATTCCGAAGTTGGCACCAACGCTGAAGGCTTAAGCGAGGGAAGTTAGAATAGAAAAGCTGCTATTACAATGCTGGAAAAGAGTGAGAACTGCGCTTACCACAACCAGCGGCCCCGTTTCCCAACACCGGTGTCCATGGAATTGAATCCCATCGTATCCTGTCATAATCCAGATATGCCATGAGTAACATGGGAACCGTATTCCAAATAAAATTTGAGAGCCCGAGAAGACTCTGATAAAACAACACTTGACCCAAAGACAGCTCCCCAAAAGCCTTTTTGAACGCGGTCTAAACGGTTAGATTGAAAACGAATTACGGTCCTGATACTTGCAGTGTATATAGCCGTCAACAAAGCCCACAGTAAAATGATACAGACTCCGAAGACACTTCCAGTAAATTGCCCGTCCAAGGACAATACCACCACGCCCGCAATGCTCATCGCAATTCCGCTTGCCTAAAATATGCGTTTTGATATTATTTATTAAATCTATGTTAAAGGGACAGTACAGCTACTTTGAATGCGCTTTTTACGGCGTGGAAACGAAATGTCCAACAAGTTCCTTTGTCTACTGTACCAATAACAACGGAAAAAATATTAATGCTGACATTCTGCATGTGTACTACTAATTATTTTATTGTTTGCAACTCTGCCGCCTTTGTTTTCGCTGCAGGACGTAAAAAAACTTTTTTGACACTTCGTTTCACACGCCGTAAAAAGCGCAATAAAAAAGGAGCTGTTCTGCCCCTTTGAAGGTTCAGAACAGCTACTTGTGAATTGCGCGTTTTGCGAAACGAAATAACAAAAAAGTTTTTTAAGTCTTGCAGCGAAAACAAGGTGGTCAGAGTTGCAAACAAAAAAATAATTAGTAGTACACATGCAGAATGTCAGCATTATTATTTTTTCCGTTGTTATTGGTACAGTAGACGAAGAAACTTTTTGGACATTTCGTTTCACACGCCGTAAAAATCGTAATTCAAAAGTAGCTGCACTGTCCCTTTAAGAGCTGCTTGCCAATCACCTTAAAAAAACAAAATTGATCTCCCAACCACCAAATACTGAAAATAAAAACCATTGCCGCACTCAGACTTCCAATCGCCGTCGCGGCAGAGACGGAGATGTACTGAACGGAGATGCCGAAAAGAAATGGAGGACCTGTCCAGAAAACGACGATCAGAATGGAGCCGGTAACCAGCGTCAACACCGGGAAAAATTCGCCCTAAACCATAAAATATATCACTAACAAGGGAAGTACCCCAAGTGCAACGCTCAGATTTTTCTTTAAATTTTGCACACAGGTCAGGCATAGACTACATACATATCGATTCATAAAAATTTTAGCTCGCGCTTTGCAGGCACATCCGAGATATTTAACGATCTTTGCGGCCGAGAGAGTACGCGAGACGCGGAGAGCGGTCACAAAGGAAAACACTTTTTGGCGATAGTTTCGCGCGGAAAATTTTTTCTGGAGACATTACCCGCTATGGAAGAAATGGGCATGAAACTTTTCATATCAAAATTTGCAAAAAAATTTCATATTTTTGCCAACTTTCGATCTAAAAGTCTTGGTCGTTTCTGCAAAGCGCGAGCTAGGAGTTCATCAAAATCTGAGAGTCGCACTTCCCCTGTCATATTACGATACATATATTCAAAACAAAAGTTTCTATTCACTTACATTTGCATTTTTCAACAATTGCGTCGCATCCTCGTTTGCTTCTTGAAACGATTTTTTAGTAAAAACAGTGCTGATCAATAGATATATTGGGTACAATGGGATCATAAACAATGTCCCAAAATATGCCAAAAAGAATGGAGCCGCAAACTTTTCTTTGTCCACACTCAGCGCCGTCTTTGCTAATTGATTGGCCAGAGTTGTGCATACTGCGATGAACAATGTCAGCACGATCGATAGGACAATCTAAAGTGGAGCACACGGTATGTAATTAGGTCTGGATACTGTAAAGAGTCTCATCATCCTGCAAAACGTACAAATTTTGTTCCTTTTATTGTCATCTTTGGTACGTGTATCGCAGGTTCTTGGATCGCAACGCTCGTTCTTTGATAACACTGCTGAGATCTATTTTTGTTTGCACGAGTAAGGTCTACTAACCTTCCTGAAGTTTGTTTCTAGTCACTTTCTTTTAGAGATTGAAAGAAAAATCGAAAATACAGTACCACTCGTGTACAACAAATAAATTGTATAGGAGCGAACGGAATTTTATTATAGGCGGGATATTTTACCTTATACGGTGGTTCGCTTTCCCTGAAATGGCTCTATCTTTAAGGAACCTCCTTTTTTTGTTGCATTCGTCTGGCTGTAATGTTGAAAGCAAAAGAAATTAAACTTTTTACAATAAATATGTAGTTCAAGCAACAAAGAGTTGTGCATAGAGGCCTCAGTTTTTTTTCAGAGTTGGAGTACACGCAAACATGTCACGTATAATATAACTTATTTCAAGGTTCATTCAAATCTTATAAATATTTTAAAGACAAACCATTCCCCTGTCAACCACACCAAGGAGAGCCAAACTTTGAAACACAAATCCACAAAAACAAATTTGTAAAAGCATTGTGAAAGCAAGCCAAGTCAAAAATCTAGAGAAAAAGTCAAAACTCTCTTCATATTTTCTCGTTATAACATGTAACACTACAAAAAACACAAAGAATCCATTTTCGAATCCTTCTTTCATCGTTCAAATTGTGTAAAAAACAGAATATACGAAAACAAAAACAAGCGCGCATGTCCCCAAAGTGTTCTTTGGATAAAACTCCTCGCTGTTTGGTCATTCGAATGTTTCAAGGCTTCGAATGTTTACCAGTGCCAGTTGTTTTCCTCACTTTTCCGAAATCAAACATCAGAAATCCGCCGGTTATGATGGATTTGTTATTTTCTAGTTGAAAATAAGCGTATGTTGTAAATTTATAAAACTTTCAGATGTCAAATTGAAAAATAGACATGTGGCGAGGCTTGGAAACACGTTGCTCATTGGGGACATATATTATATATTATATTATTATCGCAACTTTGAATCAGCGGATGATTAGAGATACACGTAAACTTCTGTATAAGATATTGAAAAAAATCAAAAAGTTTATTGTTTATAGGGATTTCATTGTACATATAAAACTTGATTTTGGTCTAAAAAATGGCCCTAAGAAATATGACATCCTTACATATTATAGTTAGCAGTTAATCGTGGATGTCTTTATGAATCGATTGGCTTTGACTAAATTTGGGCGTCACCGTGTCTTGACTGGCCCGAACTAAAGCAACTGTATCTTACAGGGGAAGTACCCCAAGTGCGACGCCCAGATTTCGATAAAACTTGGCACAACTTTAGTATTATTTTTTCTAAGACATATGCTAGACTCCTAGCTCGCGCTTTGCAGAAACAACCGAGATTTTTTAATCGAAAGTTGGCAAAAATATGACACTTTTTTGCGAATTTTGGTATGAAAAGTTTCATGCCTATTTATACCATAGCGGGTAATGTGTTTACAAAAAATTAATTTTTTCGTCGCGAAACTGGAAAAGTTACAGCCAAAAAGTGTTTTCCTCTGTGACCGCTCTCCGCGTTTTGCGTTCTGTCTCGGCCGCAAAGATCGTTAAACATCTCGGCTGCGTCTGCAAAGCGCGAGCTAAAATTTTTAGGAATTAGTATGGGGCCTATTCCTGACACGCGGGCCAAATTTAAAGAAAATCTGAGCGTCGCGCTTGGGGCACTTCGCTGTTATTTTAGCCGGGCACAGCAACCCAGGGAGTTCCCCGCCCTTTTCGGAGATCGCCCACTTTGTATCAATCGAAATGAAACGAAATGTCGCAAATGTAATTGTGACATTTCGTTTAGACGAAACTTCGAAGCGGGCGGGATACATTTTATTTCTGTTTTGGGTTCCGTGCAGGAGCCCAGAATTTTCTTCAAAATAAAGGCTTTAAACTCCATGAGACGCTAAAAGGATTGTTACAAACCGTCGGCTAAGGAAAGTTGAGGCAAATGGTGCAACAAGCTGTTTCTTGCTTTGATAAAGTTCTAATCAAAATAAATGTTTACGGTTTTTTAATTTCTAAGCAATCATGGCTAGGAAATCCAAATAAATCCAAATTCGCCATTATTTTTGGGCAATACGGAGTGATCATGTGTCAAATGGCGATAAAATCTAACCATTTATAAAGTTGAACAAGCATTTCACATATTGCGACATGTATTGTATTCTAATTATTGACAAAATCGACTAATATTTTGCTGAAACTGTACTGATTCTTGTGACGTCGAAGGGCGTTTTTTTGAAAATTCCA